>OZ012735.1:281166482-282457033 GCA_963859935.3 Lathyrus sativus
AAGGATATAAAAAGGGAATAGTATCACCTCGTGGAAAGGAGGAAAAACCCTAGAACGGCGAAGAATACCAAATAAAGCTGCGAAGAAGACGACTCGTGGAACCCTAGCGACCGCGAGATCGAAAGAGGGAGAGTTTTCGCCCAAAGCCATCACAAACAACCGTCGATCAAGCCCAACGAAAGAGGTTCGCCGGCGCCGTTCATTCAACGACGGGCAAACACCTCGGAGGCTCAGCTCACCATCATCGCCTCCGTTCGTCACCAATTGCGAACGAGAATGTAAGCCAGGAACATGATACCGTCACGTTTAACATTTGTTCAGTTTGATTTCAGGTTTTTTTTCAACACGATCGGAGAGAATCGCAGCGAGGAGAAAGAAGAGGAAGTGAAGAACGGCGCCGCGAGAGTGTTAGGGTTCTGAAACCCTAAATGCTCTTTGGGGATATGATTCACCATCCGGGTTGGGTCCGGGAGTGATGACCGGCCCAACCCCTTTTATTTTTACCTTTTTTTCCTTTTTTTTATATAATTAATTAATTAAATTTTATTAAACTTTTTTTAAAAAACTAAAAATTAAAATTGTTTCTTTAAATAAAATAATAAATAAAAAACTCTTTTATATAAATAAAAAACCATTTTTTAGATAAATATATTAAAACCTTTTTTTAAAAAATAATAATTAGGTTAAAAAATAGTTTTTAGGGTTTGAGTTAAATTAATATTAAGAATTCCATTTTAATTTAAATTGAAGATCATATCACAAAATAAAACCACAAAAAGAGGCATAATTTTACTTCGTCACCATCTGACAATTCTATCCATTAACGGTGTTTGCTCGTTTTTGCAGTTTATTGCGTTTACCGTTATTTATTTCATTTTTATGTCATTATCATTTTGTAACTGCTCCTCTCATGTAACCTCGCGAACTTAACAATCGCTCTTTAATTTCTGCCTTTAAATTTCTGCTTACATGGTTAAATTAGGATATTATTCTCTGTTTGCATAACTCAATTATTTCACACATTTATCAATACTCCTGTCACATTACACCTCCGAAGGTTAGGTCTAGCTTTTGGTCGCCGCGCCAATAGTCCTCGACTTCAAACCCTTTCACCTTACAAACCCTAAATTTTCGTACATGCCTCGCCGCAGGCAAGATTACAATTTTACCCCTAGCATTAGGTCAAAGAGTCGTTGCGCTCATTTTAGGGTTTCCCGCCGTGGAATCCCTAATTTAACCCTAATTACCATTTAACAATTCATAACGTAGAGATCGGAGTTTAAGACTCCATGTAAGCGTGTCCTTAAGATGCGTTTATTCCCCTTGAGACCTTGACCACAGTCAAGAAGTCTCTAACCTCCCTCTTGAGGGGAACTACGATTACTCTGATTCCACTCCCGTAAGGATACGTAGGCACAAGATGCGATGTCTTGCCGAGTAAACTTAGAATTAACCCCTTAGGTTTATTTTCTCGTTTTTAATCCTTTGTACATATACCTTAAGCAAATAAATAAAGCAAATAGTAAACATTTGAACAAAAGGTTCCCGTAGAGTACTACGGAAGTTTAGGGTGCTAATACCTTCCCTAATCTTAACCAACCCCCGAACCCTAGATCTTTCCCCGCATTGTGTTCACGATGCAAAATAGGTTTTCCCTCTTTTGACCTTTTCCTTCGGATAAATCAAAGAGCGGTTGTGAATTGAATTGCGATTCAAACTAATTAATAGTTTAATATCCTATTTCCACCGCAACAATGATGTATGATGATGATTATGATGATGAGCTATGACGTTTGATGATGATGAATATGATGAATGGTGATGCACCTATGATGTTATTATGAGGATGATTTGTGACGCGTGCATCATGCATTCATGTGCATCCGGACTTCGATTCAGGACCTTGATTTCTTTGACTTCAATTCCATTGTGTGGATGTGAAGTATTTTGATGTGCTCCAGTTCTCAAGTAGAATCGGTCCTATTGATGGGGATTTATGGAGGGATAATGGCCCAGTGTCCATTGAGCTGTGATGATTGATATCACATGCATTGAGTCTTTTGTATTGCATTTATGGGTCTTTTTGTATGAATTATGACATTGTGGCCTTTGAGGCATATTGAAGGATATGAATGTGTTGAATATGATTATGATGCCATTTATATATTAATTTTTATACATTGATTATTATGAATTGTTTTGCTCACCCTGCCTGTTTGAATATTACCTCCACGTGGGTAACATGCAGATGACCAGGTTTAGCCGTGGACACGGTTGAGGACTTTTGAAGTTTCAAGTTGTTAGCCTTTGGTTAACTTAGAGGGTCTTGCTCTGATAGTGTAACATCGGGTTGGGGTCTATGTGTTATTTGAGTTATTTTGATTATCTTTCCGTATAAGGAAAACTTTGGATATGCCTTTTGAGTTCGGATGCCTTTGAGCAATTTTTGATATCTTTTGGGAAAACCCGTTGTACACGGAGCATTGACTTATTTTGAGTTATTGAGAAATATACACCCTTTGAGGTGATTTTTATTGAGTTAAATATTTTACTCTGATATATGTGAATAAATGTGCCTTTTAATTGTAGGGTAGAAAAGGGTGTTACACCTGACACCAAAAGGATGTAAGGAACACTCGCACAATCTGGCACCAAAAGGATGACGGAGTGAAACACACACCGGCTACTACCACCAAAAGGATGATAGAGCAACACTCGCACAATCTGGAACCAAAAGGATGACAGGCCCATCACCAAAAGGATGACGGAGCAAACTCACACTGTCTACTACCACCAAAAGGATGGTAGAGAAACATTCGCACAATCTGGCACCAAAAGGATGATAGACCCATCACCAAAAGGATGACGGAGCAAACTCACACCGGCTACTACCATCAAAAGAACTCGCACAATCTGGCACCAAAAGGATGAGAGACCCATTACCAAAAGGATGACAAATTGAAACACACATCGGTTACTACCACCAAAAGAATGATAGAGCAACGCTCGCATAATCTGGCACCAAAAGGATGACAGGCCCATCACCAAAAGGATGACGGAGCGAAACACACACCGGCTACTACCACCAAAAGGATGATAGAGCAAAAAGCGCACAAGCTACTACTACCAAAAAGATGATAGGAACTTCCTAAATTCGAAAGCCACCTACACAAAAAGGATGCATGATTGGTTGAACCGGCAAGGTTTGGCTATCACCAAAAGGATGATAGTAAGGTAATTGACAAAGGTCATGTTTGCTGAAGATAACTCACTGAGGAACACCCAAGAGGAAGATCGGATTGAAACAAATCAATGGGATACGCCCACTGACTTGCTTGGAGGTCATAGTTTTGACCACAAAAGATTAAAATGACTTCATGAGGAACGCCCATGAACTTTGAAAAAATGCCCCTGATAGGGTTGTGTTTGTCTTTGAAGCCTTGTCTTGGTTGACAAAAGGTTTAACAACCTCGTGAGGAACACCCACGAATTTGAAGAAGATGCCCCTGACTGGGCTGGATTTTGCTTTGGTATCTTTGAATGTCTTGGGGAAAAACCAACGATCTTGTAGAAAATGCCCCTGATTGGGTTGATGATTACTTTGAAGCTTTTGAATTTTCCCAATGAAAGCTTGAACAACTTCGTGGGGAAGCCCACGGTCTTGCGGAGGATGCCCCTGACTGGGCTAAAGATGGTCTTGGAAATCTCGGAGATTGATCATGGACCTTGACTTGCATATCTTAATGCTAGATGTTAATGATGTTCCATAACGAATGGAAATGCAAATGAAAATGCTAACGCACAGAGATGCAAGAGATGGGGAAGTATGATATGGTTTAGGTATGCATATGATGCAGGATGCTTATGATATTGAATGTGATGTGTATGATACATATGATAACAACCGGGTGATTGGACATGCAGGCGCCGGCATGCCGGGTTTTTGATAGTTTCCAATACAAATTAGACTTTGGGTGGTGGGAGGGATTGATTTCCTCGACACGCAGTTTTGTGAATACGCCATGATTGAAGCAGACGAAGATGCCCCAAATCTGAGCACTTGGTGATTTGTTGTAAATTTGCTTCAGAGGAGATTGCAACTTTGCTTGATGGTCAGGACGCCCTGGTTTTTCCCCAGTCTGAATATGGCAATGGTCTGCCCCTGATTAACCAGTTCTAAAAGTGGAAGCTAAGCTTTGATGCTTTGAAATGATTTTCCCCTGATTGAGCTATTGAAGGACTTTCCCCAGCCTGTGGGTTTTGATGTAGCCTTGCTTCGTTTCAGCCACTGAAAGTCAAGTTCCTCTTTGATTCCCCCTTGTTGGAGTGTCTTTGATGTCTAGCACTGATTTACAGTTAAAATTATACACTCACAAATGGTAATCTTAATGTAAAGCTCGTGCAAGTTTTGAAAAAGTGTCGTTTATTGAAGTGTTGTGATTGTGTAAGACGAATGGACTGTTAGTCCAGACATTGTGCTAATTTGATTGATGTAAAAGACACAACAAGGATAATGACATCAATGCTGATGATTAGCAAGTATGTAAGGAGTCATTTTACGCAACCTTGCAACGGGATGCTTTCAGAATAAACCTCGCCTCAATTAGGTCCTTTGAAGGTTGTAACATGGTCTGGTTCACGATTCAGGAAACAAAGGATATTAGGCTTAAAGTATGATTTTTACCCACCCCTTCTTCTTGATGATCTCCATTCCTATGTTCAGTTAATTCTGCACATGCCTATCTTGACGGTGTAAGCTTGATGATTCAAGGTTTGCTTTAGATGGCAGCCACCTTATTTTTATTTTGACTGGATATCAGTAACCTCTATATTCTGATTTGGTAGCTACTGAATCCTATTTTATTTTTGTTGAGGGTTTGAGGACCTCTTTTGATTTTATTTTGATCCCTAACTTTTGCATGGACCGACTTTGCTTGTCAGATCCATCGGGATCGCCTTGATTTTTGCCTAAGACTCCTTTAAGGTGCTTGACTTAGCAGGCTTTTGATTTTTTTGAATTTTTGTTGGAGGGTTGTGACTGCCGAGTCATGAGTCTTTGATGAACAACCGTCATATCTTTTTGGATTTTGCCTTGCGATTCAAGTGCGAAATTGGATTAACTAAACACTACCCTGCCCCAGGTTGATTGTAAAGGTTTGAATCTTCGAAGGAAACTGTTGATAACGCAAAATTATATCGTATATTTGACTTCACTTACATGAATTTTATCTCTGATTATTGTTACTTTATCTTATTTATGTTTTATTATGCATATATTTTCTTATGTTTTGTAGGTTGTTGAAAATTTGGATTAAAGAAATAAAATAAGAAAGAAAAGAAAGAAATGGAAAGAAAAGAAGAAGAAATGAAAGAAAGAAAATGGGAAGAAAGAATAGAAAAGAAAAGAAAAAATAATAATGTGGGGGCCACCACACACTAGTGGCACTTGCCACACAGGTGTGGCACCTGCCACCTTCAAAAGAGAGGGGGAGTGGTGAGTGCCACTCCTAGGAAGAGGGGGAGTGGTAAGTGCCACTCCTAAAAGAAAGGGAGGTGGCGTGTGCCACTTCTTGAAAACCTCCCCTACATTTTCTCTGCTCCTTCCTACATTTTCTCCGGCATTCTCTCCATGCTTTGCCCTGAGTTTTTGGGTAACGAACACCAGCAACAAGTATAAAAGCCACAGATGGTTTTCAAAGAAGAGGAGCCGAATTATTTCTCTTTTCAGCACTTTTCTTCTAGCAGTTTATAATTCTTAGTTTTAAGCAGTTTTTATACCAATTTTGTAAAAGGAAATAGTTTTTCACACTGAGAAACGATTGCCACTTAGTATTAGGATTTACGTATTGGTTGTGATTTTGTACTGAACTACAATCCTGCCTCCATAATCCAAGTGTTTTTCTGTTCCTCGTAATTTCCAGGTTCCATTTATTTACTTTCATTGTTATGCATTCCTTTTATATTCTGCCTAGCATTAGGATTGATTTTTGTAATAGCATGCAAGTCATGTCTGGCTAAACTATTTAATATTGGTATGTAGTTTCGATCGGTCGGAAGGGGTTTAGTAACTCATGGCTTGAACTTAACAAATTTATCCTTCTGGTCTCGGTTTCTTTTTATTAACTTAATAACTTTTGTTACGACAGTAAAAAGGTAACGGAGGTTAGGATCAATAAAGTGAGAGTTTGAGGTCTTAATCGGATAGCTGAAACTGAACATTAATCCTGAATACAGCAAGAGCGCTTTAGAGTTAATTAGGATCTACTTATTTTCAAAAAGGTGTTTTTAAATACAAGTGAGAGAGCGAGAGCCTTCATTCTAATTTTAGAGTATAGTCTGAGTCAATAAACACGGGAGTATGAGATAAAGTCTTTTAAATGAGTATTTTCTACAGAATACCATTTTTTCCTTTTAATATAAACGTCTATGAATTATTGAATTCCCGATGATTGACAAAATTATATACCGATATTCCGTCATAGCTTGAATTAAACCATATTTAAATTTATGCTAATTTTCTTACTTGCATCTCAACATAAAAATTCATTAGCCTTAGATTTATGTAGTAACATTAGATAACGGTAAGATTGATTCTTGGTCCTTTGGGTTCAATAATCTTTAAAACTACATGATTTGACTGTGCACTTGCAGTCACGAATCATTTAGACATACTAAGTTGTGATCAAGTTTTTGGCGCCATTGTCGAGGACCAATTAAGTCGATATCGTAACTTTAGTGTTGCGTAGTATAGACTAAGGCAACTATTTCCCTATTTTAATTCGTTGATTGTATGCCAAACAATCACTCTAAAGGTGAAAAGCTTGAGCAACTGATTATTGACATCGAGCGTTTTATTAGTTTAAGATGTCGAAATAACGATTTCCGAATTAAGTATAACCTTCCACCATCTGAAATTCCCTTTCCAGAATTACTAATACACATGGCTGAAGAACCTCAGAATCGACCTCTCAAGTACTATGCCATCCCTTCGCAGGAGGAACCATATAACAATATTGCTGCTCCTGCCATCGAGGCAAATAACTTCAAGCTAAAACCTTCATTGTTATCAGTTGTACAACAAAACCAATTTTCTGGAAGTCCCACGGAGGATCCGAACTTACATTTGTCAGTATTCTTGCAATACGCATACACAATGAAAGTAAATGGTATCAGCCCTGACGCAATAAGACTACATGTTTTCCCTTTCTCATTAAGAGATAGAGCTAGTGCTTGGCTCCATTCTTTATCGTCCGCATCTGTCACTATGTGGAACGATTTGAAGGTGTTCTTAGCACGATATTTCCCACCTAGCAAGATGGCTATGCTAAGAGCCCAAATAAATAGATTCAAACAGAAGGACAATGAATCTCTTTTCGAAGCATGGGAAAGATACAAGGACATGATGAGGCTTTACCCACATAATGGTCTAGAAGAATGGTTGATCATCCATACCTTTTACAATGGTCTCTTGTACAACACAAGATTGACAATAGACGCCGCCATGGGTGGCGCACTAATGGATAAACCCTACAATGAGGCCTATACACTTATCGAAAGTATGGCTCAAAACCACTATCAGTGGGGAAGTGAAAGAGCCTCAGTAGAGAAACCTCCGACAAAAGGTGGTATGTACGGGATAAGAATTCTTGACCAAGTCAATGCAAAGGTAGATGCCCTCACTCAAAAGGTTGAAAGTTTGACCATAACACCTACAGCCACCGTGGCTGTCGTGGCTCCAAACTGCGAGTTATGTAGAGTTCCTGGAAATGCTGCCCCTGAATGTCAACTTTTGACTGGAGTTTCCATAGACCAAGTGAACTATGCTCAAGGAAACCCATACTCAAATACCTACAACCTAGGCTGGAAAAACCATCCGAACTTTTCGTACAAAAATAACAATGCATTGCATGCACCTGGACAAGCACCTGTTGTACCATCAGGATATCAGAAACTTGTCGTAGCTGCTCAAAATGCTCCTAGGAAATCCAACCTTGAAATAATGATGGAAAACTTCATAGCCACCCAGGCTCAAAAAAATAAATAATTTCTGAATCAAAACATACACACTAGTGAGCAAATTAAGCAATTAGCAAGCAAGGTAGATGCTTTAGCCACTCACAACAAAATTCTTGAAATCCAAATTTCACAAGTGGCACAACAACAAGCACCTAGTGCTACTCTTGCAGGCACATTTCCTAGACAACCGCAACCAAAATCAAAAGGACATGCAAATTCTATCATACTACGAAGTGGTATGAAATAGGACGAGCCAATCGACCTGAGACTTGAGAATCCAGCTATGTATCAAAATCCTGGTAAAGTAACTGAGAAGGAAACTAAGAAGGAAAATGAACAAAACATAAAGGAGAAATAAGGTAGTGACTAAGAGGCCGCAGAAAAAGAAAAACCATATGTGCCTCCACCACCTTATAAACTTCCCATTCCATATCCTCAATGATTTGCTAAATCTAAAAGCATGAGGAAATTCAAGAAATTCGTTGAACTTCAGAAATAATTGAATATCACAATACCCTTTATATAAGTTATCACCCAAATGCCCTAATATGCTAAGTTTCTTAAAGAACTCTTATCAAATAAGCTGAGTGTAGCACGATAGTCCAAAATAAAATGCCTCATAAGTTGAAAGATCCAAGTAGTTTTTCTATACCCTGTGCAATTGGAAAATTTGTCATAGACAAAGCACTATGTGACTTAGGAGCCAATATGAACTTAATGCCCTTGTCCATATGCAAAAGGCTTGATATGGGAGAATTAAGACCAACTAAGATGTTCGTACAACTAGCTGATCGTTCTATTAAGTTCTCGATAGGGATACTATAAAACATTCTGATACATTTAGGTCAATTCTATATCCCTACTGATTTTATAATCATGGACATAAAGGAGGATGCCAACACCCCTATCATATTAGAAATGCCATTCTTAGTAACAGCCAGAGCCATTATAGATGTAAAGAAAGGTAAGCTAACTTTCAAAGTGGGTGAAGAGAAAGTCGAATTTATTTTGACATAATTTTTACAGGCACCAGCTATAAACGATAGATGTTGTCTGGTAGATATCATCAACGGATGCATAAGAGAAATGGAGATGGAACAAACTTCTTATTTAGAAATCCTAAAAATTACAATACCTCCAATTTTTGAAGATGATAATTGGTGTGGTGAATACCAAGACGATAGCCTAAGTGAATGCCTAGCACTGACACCTAATCATAGGCCTTGCCCAAAGAAACCGACTTTAAAACTTAAAACACTACCCAAAAATTAAAGGTATGAATTCCTAGACACCGAGCTCGAACGACCAGTGATAGTCAACACAAACTTAGGACAAATAGAAATTGAGAAACTACTGCATGTCTTAAGAAAATACCCATCTGCTCTAGGCTACAATATTTTCGATCTAAAAGGAATAAGTCCTTCTATCTGTATGCATTGCATTATGCTAAAGGAAGACTGCAAGTCCTCTAGAGAACATCAAAGAAGGATAAATCCCATTTTGAGTGACGTAGTCAAGAAACAAGTACAAAAGTTGTTAGAAGCTAGAATCATATACCCGATCTTCGACAGTCAATGGGTTAGCCCAATGCATGTCGTACCAAATAAGGGGGGTGTTACAGTTGTTAAGAACAAAAAAGGAGAATCTATAGCACAAAGATTTGTGACCGGAAGTAGAATTTGCATTGATTATAGGAAATTGAACAAAGCTACTCGAAAAGATCACTTCCCTTTGCCTTTCATTGATAAAATGCTTGAGCGATTAGCTAAGCACTCCTATTTTTGCTATTTAGACGGTTATTTAGGATTCTTTCAAATCCCTATTCATCCTGATGACCAAGAAAAGACAACCTTTACTTGTTCTTATGGTACATTTGCCTATCGACGAATGTCGTTTGGATTATGCAACGCTCCCGCAACATTCCAAAGATGCATGATGTCAATCTTCGCTGACTTTATAGACGACATCATGGAAGTATTTATGGACGATTTTTATGTTTATGGGAAGAGTTTTGAAGGATGCTTATCGAACCTATAAATGGCACTTGAAAGATGCGTAAAAGTAAATCTCGTGTTAAATTGGGAAAAATGCCATCTCATGGTCCGATAAGGAATCATACTTGGACACTGTTGGGGTGAGAATCAGATGTCAAACTATTGATTAACTTGAATCTTAATTCATTAAATTCACAACCGGACTTTGATTTATCCAAAGGAAAGGTTAAAGAAAGAAATAGCTTTTGCGTGATGTAACAACAACGCTAAGAGATCGGGGATCGGGGTTGGTTATGCTTAGGGTAGGTATTTCACATCCGAAACACTTGTAGTTCTCTACATGAACCTTTTGTGTGTGTATGATAAACTTGCTAATGGTTATACTATGGATTGAGATTAGGGTTTGGGTTTGGGTAAAGACCTAATGATAATTTCTAAGTTTGCTCGCAAAGATATCACATCTTCTGCCTACGTATCCTAACTAGGATAAAATCAGAGCAACCGTAGTTCACCTAACTAGAGGTGAGGAACTCTTGACTGTGGTCGAGGTTCCAGGGGGAAAATAAATGTCTGCGGTGAGACACCTACATAGAGTGCGGCGACTCTAAACTAAGGTTAAGTTAGCAAGGAAGAGAATATCCACGGCGGGACGACTAAATAAAGCACGGCGACTCAAAGTCCTATGGCAAAGGTAAACATGAGAAATATCTGCGGCAGGACGACTACCTGGAGCACGGCAACTCTAATCCTAAGTTGCAAATGTTAACAGGAAGTTAGTTGTTAGTGAGCTCGCCAAGACATTGCATCTTGTGCCTACGTATTCTCATCGATAAATGAGAAATCAGAGCGTCCGTAGTTCAGACATGACTAAAGAAGAAGAACTCTAAACCTAAGTTCTAAAGGGTAAATAGCTATATCAAGGCCTATAAGGGTAATGAGCTATCTATGACCCAGAGGTCAATAGAGAGACTTTCTTTTGGACACAAGGGATACAGACAACTTGATGTGAACTAACAAGTTCCATCACTGGGGAATAACTTGACAAAGTTGAAGAAATAAAGTAAGAGCATGTAAACAATCATGATAACAATCAAGATCAACATTTAACATCTTAACAAAGATCAAAAGACATAGAGGTGATAACCAACAATGTAAGCAAAGAACATCTGTAACAACAACAAGTTCATCTATAACATTCATATGAAATTGATGCAAACAAGTTGCAACTTGAAGCAAGTATATTATAAGGATCAAAAGTGATCAAATGTAACAACATAAGACCAACTAAACATGGTTTGATGATAATCAAACAAGCAAGAATACAAGAAATGTTACAACAACTCAAGTGTAAATTCATTACTTTATGGGGGGGAAACATACAAGTTTCATGGTAACAACCAAGACAACAATCAAACCCTAGCGTGTTATGGTTCTAACAAGACACATAAATAAGTAGAATGAAGCATGATAAACATTTTCAAGAGGTCACAACATCAAGAATCGTGTCAAAGTTCATAGAAGAAGTTCAAGGCATACCATGCATATTCAAGCATTTTACAAAGGCAAGAACAAACCCTAAACATGTTATGGTTCTAACAAGACACATAAACAAGTAAAATGAGGCATAGTGAACACATTCAAGAGGTTATAACATCAAGAGGTATAGTATGGCTTGAAAACAAAGGTCAAAGTATGGTTTTCAATAAATGCAATTACAAAAGTAAGGATTAAACATGGTAAGACATTGAACCAAGCACTTAGATCATTCAAGCATGTTAACAAACACATATGAGTCAAGCACAAACAATCTTACAAGATAAATTAAATTATTAGTTGAGAAAAGTTTCAAAAACAAACAAAGTGAAAACCCTAAAAATAACATGATTTTTCAAATGATTCAAAGTCTTTCTAGGATAATCATAATTGAATTCATAACTCACTATTTTAAAATATACATGATGAATTACAATTTGCAAAAAGAATGGTGCAAAAATGTTGAAAAATGAACAAGTTATGATAAATTTAAGTTGTGAAGAAAAATGAAGAGAAAAGTGGTAAAAATAATGAAATGTCCTCCACAAAGGTTGAACACACACCATAGGATTCACAAGGGTAAAAAATTACCAAACCATCCATGGTGCGCGTGTGATAACACAAAGGGAAAGAAACAAGATATGTTAAAAAAAACTTTAAAAATGGTATAAAAAAACAAAAAGAGTTGTCCCTGGAAAGGATCGATTTCGTGTGGGTAAGGAAAAGAGTGTATAAAGCGTGTAAGTCTTAACCATTGGGGTGGTGATACCTCCAATGTAACAAACCACCCATAAAATAATAACCTTCAAGTTAAGAAATTTCTGGGCAGAAACTAGGCCTAGGCCAAACCAAGCAAGAAAAATCTCAAAACGTGAACCGTCAAACTCACTCAAATCTTAATGGAATTTAGCAAAATTTTAGTCTAACTTGATTGAAATTGAGTAATGAACACAAAGGAATTCTTAGTTTCTTCTAAAAACACCTACATTTTTAAATTCGAAGGTAAATGCAAAACTGATGTAAATGTGCATTTTCAAACCCAAAGACTTGTTTACACATGCTATGATCCTAAAGAGGGTCTGAACACATTCTAATCATCATGTACAAGGTATCCAAAAGCATATAGAACTCACATCCAAACCAAAACCCTAAATGGCATATGGAAATTCAATGGTATCATATTGTGAAACAAAGAAAAACCAAGACAATTTGCAATAGATGTTGGTTCATCAATCAAATGAGATTCACACAATTCAAATAACATACCAGTGAGGTTTATAGATCACTCCAACATTGGTTTTAACAGAAACATGACTTGCTCATAAAAGTGAAAACTTCAACACTATCTCAAAGTGCACAAACAGAATGGTTCTCATGCACACCAGTTTTTCATCATACAATGTTCATACATATTCAAAATGACATATAAATGGACTTAAGCACTCAGACAAACTGATCCTAAGTAGAATCACAAAAGTGTCTCATGGAATGAAACTTCACAAATCACCAAATCATGTACACAACCTCATAACAGTTTGCAAGAGATTCTGAGTAATGCTCAGTTAATGGACTTCAAATATAAGCATGTTGCATAAAATATGTAAATGGACAAAGATGACTTACCTCTTGAAGACCTCCTAGCAAGATCTTTGTGCAAAGCTCTTGGTTGAGTATAAATGAGTTGAGTAGCTTTCCTATACCTCCACGGCAATATTTAGAAGATTCAAGTTCCTTCCAAGCAAGCTTTTGTGCAAACCGAATTGCTTAGGCAATAAGCAACAAGTGAGTTCTTATGAGAGATTTGAAAAATGGTGGTACATTTGAACTGTGGATGTCCGGAGAGTGAATACACCTTATACTTGAGGTTTTTAAAATGTTATAAAGGATGTAATAGGTCTGACCAGAAAGTTTTCTTGATTAGTGCAGAAAATCAAAGTTCTTTGATTTGAGGGTTGACTTTTGGAAAGACAAGGTTTCTGGTGGAAGTAATGGTTGGGAAAGCTTTAGTAAACCATTTGTGGGTTGCTAGAAGTGTTGGTAGAGAGTTTCAAAGGTTGAAAATGGCTTTGGGATGAATTTTGTCCAAGACAGTTTTTTTGGTGTTTTTAGGACTTTCTTAGTTAGCAAGAAAATGCAAAACATAAATGAGAGAGTGATTTTTTATTGAGTTAATGGTTGTTATGATGTGTTTTTTATGCATATAGGGTTCTCTATTTATAGGGAGAGTGTAGAGTAAGGGTTTGGTTGAGTTTGAAGTTTCTTGCTAACTAAAACAATTGAAAGCCAACTTACTTGTCATGATGATTTCCCTTGATTTATGGGATCAACTACAAGGCTTGATCGTTTCAAGATATGATTCTCATATTGAGAGATACTTTGGAGTGTGGAATGAGGTCAGGGAGTGGCTCAAGACATATTTTGGGGGAAGAGTTGCTTTATCAAAATGGTATGGAGCATTTTATGCCATAAATGGAAGTTTTCCTTTGTTCCACTCTTTAATCCTTGTATAGTCCTTGGATTTTTTGTGTAACACCTTATTTATGGTCTATGTAGTCACTAATTAACTTGAACTAAGCAGTTTGATAGCCAAGAGATGGTTTTGTAGCATGTCATGACAAGTTGAAGTTTTGCATTTCAAGCTTTTGGACCCCAACTTCCCTCCTCCGAAACTCCTAGATCACAAATGCTATGGGGGGAGTTCTAGTACTTTTTGGAAAGCCCTCAACATTCTCTAAAACTTTCATGTTTTACACAAATTCAAATTCCAAGTGGAACTATGTCACAAATCCCCCTTGAAGTTGGCTAAATAATTGACTTAAAAGTGTCAAAAACATGAAATTTTTGCAAGTGTTTTTCCCCTCTTGCCTTGTCTTTGATCATAACTCAAAATATATTCATTTTTTGAAAAGTAAGCACATAAGGACACAAAGGTAAATAAACAAGAAGGTCCTAGGTTTGCAACAAGCATGGAGCCAAAGGGTATACCCATTCCTAAAGGACGTGGACTAAAGGCAGATTGTACCTGTAGAACAAGGTTCTAAAGTGAGTTCCCAAAATCATTAGTCCATCTTTCGGATATCATCAATTTCATAACTGACTCGGTGGTTAATAATATTCTCAAGAGAACTTCCATTGAGTGTAGCATCGCGTAGCAACTATTTTGGGACTACTCCGTCATAGTCATCGCACTACATCCTAATAAAGGTCGAGTGGGTTTAAAGGTAACTACGGTCCTCAGTATCACAGGCTCCAAGGTCGACAATAGTGAATGTTTTCACGACTGACTCGTTCAACAATACCATTTTGAGAGGGCCTCAACTGAGCGGTGATTCTCGAGTCAACTTGGTCGGGACTCACTCCCTATAAGCCTCGCTGAATATCTCACCATCCTATCATAATTTCACTCAAGTCCGAGTGTAGGACTTTGTCTCACCACTCAAGGATATCAACCCAAAAGCAATAGATAAACAATTATACAGATAAACAGATAAGCAAACATATAACAATAAACTAGTAAAAAACAAGTTAGGGAAACCCACAAGGTATCCCCAGTGAAGTCGCCATTTCTGTCGCGGTGAGAATTAGATGTCAAATTATTAATTAATTTGAATCTTAATTCATTTAGTTCACCATCGGTCTTTAATTTGTTCAAAGGAAGGGAAAAAGATCGAATTACCCACAATGCAATGCAAATGCAAAAGCTAGAAAGTTTAGGTTCGGGGGTTGGTTAAACTTAGGGAAGGTGCTAGCATCCTAAGTTTCTGTAGTACTCTACAGGAACCTCTTGTTTTATGTTTTTTATTACTAAGGGTTATCTGCTTAAGGATGAAAGACCTAATGGTTTAATTCTAAGTATACTCGCTAAGACGTTGCATCTTGTGCCTACATATCCTGACGGGAATGGAATCAGAGTATTTGTAGTTCCCCTAATAGGTTTGAGGAGTTCTTTGACTATGGTCAAAGTTCCTAAGGGATAAGGGTTTGTTGAATGATTGGTTCTAGGAGAAAAGACGAGTTGTTATCTTAAGGGAGATTACTCAACTTAACCAACACAACTTGTAGGAAAATAGTCTTTGCATCGTCTTAAGAGAAGGGCTCAAGCACCCGGATTTATCGACGAGTACGCCACTATCTCTCTTAAGCGGAAAAGTCCCTACATATTGATTGTATTGTTATGGGGCAGGAGATTGATCTCAACTGTCAAGATGACTAACATCTTATTCTCTAATAGTTTGAATAGTAGTTAAATTGAGTTGTTGAATTGGTTGTTTTTTTTATGTTGTAAAAGATAAAAGGAAAAGGTCCTCCTTATGGGGTAGGATCTAACCTAGAGACCAACTTGAATGGGATCAAGGATTATATGGGGAATATTATGCAAATGAAATGCATACGCACAAGTTTTACGTTATGCGCAGATTCTTCCTTTGGACATTTATTCGATGCGATGAAAATAAATTGCGGTAAAATAAATGACGATAGTAAAAACATACAAGCATATAAATGTGTTAAAACCTACAAGTGAATGAATTGTGAATATCGAACGGAATCGGAGCGGGAACGTAAGCGTGCACAATTGATTAGGGGATACTGATTTTAAGAAAAGTTGGATTGATTTTAAGGGAGGTTATATTAGATCATTTTAGTGAAATTATTTGGATTATAAACAGATTATACTTCTAAAATAAATAAAGATTAAGTCAATGAAATTTTGAGAAAAGTTATATTATATTAGACTTTATTAGTTAGAGTAGATTATAAAACTAATTAGGTTTGGGTAGAATGATTTTAATTAAATAAAGGTTTATAAAATAGGCAAAGAAGATTTTATTGAATATGTAGGTAGTTTTTGATTATTATTAATAATTATAAGTTATTTTTAGAGTCATGAAATAGGTCCTTTTACTATTAAGAATAAATAATTTTTGGTTACTAACAAGTGAAATATAAGTTATTTAAAAAGTCTATTAGATTGATGAGGTGAATAGATTGAATTTTATTAAATTAAATAGTTGAATGAATTTTAGATAAAAGGTTATTCATCATAAAAAGGGTTTTTAGTTTATTATATATAGAAAAAAGAGTATTAGGTTGATGAGATAAAAATGATAAATTAAATTAAATAGCAAATAAATTAATTAATAAAAAAAATTTTAATTAGAGGGTTAAATGAATAAAAATTAGGATTAAATGGTGGCTAATTAAAGGTTTGATTATGATTAATGATTGATTAAAAAACTGATTAGGAGTTAATGGAGAGATAATTAGGGCAGATGAATTAAGTGTGAGCAGGGTGTACGGGTTACGGTGGGCAAGCGCAGGTACAACCGTGTGATGGGATCCGTTGGAGATCCGTGGGTTGTGTGTGTGAGGGTGAATCGTATATGTGTGTGTGCACATACATGTGATTATATTACATTAAAATAGATACAAAAAAACACAAAACAAACAGACAAAACCCTTATCCCCCTAAATCCCTCTTCGTTGCGCCGTTAGCCTTCCTCTTCTTTCTCACTTTGCGATTTCGTCGTTTTCTCTCTTCCTTCTCACTTATTGATTTCATCATCTTCATCCTTCTTTAGCCATTTTCCTTGATAACCTGCAACTCAACAGAGATCAAACATGCAAAGTGATTCAAGAATAAATTTTTACCCAAAAATAGGAGTCGGCGGCGGCTCATTGACGGTGGCGGTGAAACGATGACGGGGTCCACGAGTTCTCTCCTCTGAACGGTAATGATGAATCTTGAGGGCGATCTGAGTTTCACGACGGTGAAGATCTTCTCCGATTTGAGCTCTGAGCGCGTCTACGGCTTTTGTAGTGATAACGGATTTTTTTCTTTTGACTTGTGGCTCTCCTTCGTCCTTTTATACATGAAATCCATGGGCCTCCATTTAAGTTGGCTTTAAAAACTTTCTTAATTTGTTGATTCTTTATCTGTTATGCTTGGTTATTTTGGGAAACAATATTTAACTCTCTTCTGATTCTGTCAATGAAGTGTTGGCTCCAGTTTTGGGAAGTTTTGAATCCTTCCTCTTTCGTGTTAATTTGTTACAGCTGGATTTGTAGTGTCATTAACGTATTTTTTCTTCTTCTTTCTCGCAGGGAATGCCATGCTTTGAGTTTAGATACTATTCTATCTTATGATTGCTGAGAGGGGTCTTGAATCAGTGATGACGACACTACGTATGAGCTGGGAGAATTACGGTTGTCGTTGCCTTCATTTCTTTACCTGAGATTCCTCTGTTGCTTGCATTATTCAATGCTAGGTAGGAAGCTGGTGACGCCTTCCATTTCCCTTCCGGCCGCTCGAATCCTTGCCCGATGATGAACTTCAAAAAAACGTAGGGCTTGAACTTCCTCCATTCTATTCTAGGCTTTCAATCGTCTTCTACTGACGGCTTTTCAGATTATCAGCTGTATTTCTGTAGGTAGACAATGTGTGTCTGACATTGGTTCTTTTATGAAATAGCATCTCCACAGGCTTGCTTGTTTTGGTTCTATGGTTCGATGTTGTACTTCGGGATTCAGGACACAGTGAGGAGCTGGCAATCCGTATTATCGAGGAAGGGTTGTGGCTACACTTGGATGCCGATTAATTGTGCTTATCCTCTTTTTACAAACTGTTATAACTCTATTTGGTGTTCTGCAGGGCAATGTCTAGTACTGTGGTTATGGTTGGACATTGCAAGTATGTGAATTCACGAACATATGTTGATTTGAGTGTTCTTGTTGTAAGTTGAACGTGTTTGCTTACGGTAAACTTGACACGGTTCCATCTGTATCAGCTTATGCTTCAGTGTGCACTTCTTCTGTTGTCATTAAGGAAAGCTCCTGCCTTTGTGCAACTTCTACCCGGGGTTAAACATTCTCGACAAAAACCCATTGTTTGTGTTGTGAATTTTCTATACATGCATCATTCCTTTGTCTGCGCAAGTTTTTACGTATTGTTGCTCTTGTTCTACACCTCTTACGGCTGGTACTAGATTGAAGATGACTTGAAGCGCAGTTCTAAAGATCTTTTGTTGTATTCTGTATTATATTAATTTCTTCTTTCTTTCAAGAAACTGTTTGAACTCAGAGGCTACCAGTTTTATGCCGCCGAGGAAGGTTCGATGCGGTGATGATGACTTAATAGTCTGAACCATGAGGGGATTGAAAATTTTGTTGTTGCATTGATGTTTTTCGCTTTCGCTTTATATCGAAAGCTGTCCGAAACTAGTTGCTTTATTTGTATGAACTTTGATTTCTTCGATGCCCGATTGGGAGTCGGCGACAACTTCGGTTGTTGCCCTCCCGGCTGCTCGCTTATGCCCAATGATGCGTTGAACTGAGGGCTGAAAATCACTTAATTCATCTCTTTTCTTAACCTTTGCTTTTTCTGTAATGGCATTCGAAATACAGGTTGCAGTTATTAATTTTATTCTTGTATTTTGCAGGTGAAGATCTTGCAGGTGCAGTGTTGGATGGTTATGCTTGGAGAATTGGAGTGAGATTGTCGCTGTTATACATCAAAGCGTCCTGTCGGTAACGAATCGATTAGGTTTTTGTACTTGAAATCAACATACAAGCTAGGTTCAACGACCCTGGTGTTTAAGAGCTGGCCGTCAACTAAAGATAAGCTTGCAACACGCCAACCGTCCGCTGTAATGGTGCTACAGGATTCTCTCTTTTTGTAACCTGTTTATATATTTTGGTCTTGTAAAGCTTTAAAGGGGCACAAATCATGCCAATATGTGAGCTCTACAAAAGCTTCAATCATTCACATTATTCTTTCTTTGTGTTCACTAATTTGCTCAATTATGCTTTCAACTATTGTAAGAATGGCTTTGGGAGAGAGCTTCAATGTTGCGGCAAATTAAACTCACATGTGGTAGCAACTGGATGCGTTAATCTCATTTTTACCAACTTTGACATATTAGACTTTAATTAATGGTAAAAAAAACTTTGGAATGATCATCGGTTAGATTGAACTCAAATGTGGTTGTACGAAGTATTCTTGTATTTGTAAACTCCTGAGTGCTCAACCTTTGGAGGAAACCCAACGCAACTTGAGGTTTTATGAGATAATGAGTTAGATTAATTTCCTTGACGATATATTACCCAAACCTTGACCATGACTCCTATCCAATACTTGTCACATTGAATTATCAACCAAAAAAAACCTTAAAGATAAAGACACACACTGTACTCTTCCAATGCTTATGCTTAACACCAATAGCATTGATAACTTAAACTTTTGGGGCAAGTACCGGAACTTCTGAGAAGCCTTTTGAGAAAACAACTGAAAGACAGATCCCTGGATCCCTATAATCCAACGGTCATGCCTTGAAGTGCTTGACGGTAAGGATTCATACTCGACGTCACTGTATCTGCACAAATCTGTTAGTCGTAATAGACATTCACATAATAGTAAAATAAAACAAGCAGGAAATAAGCACAAGGAGGCGGAATTTTATGGTCAAAAATTAGGGTGTGACACATAGGTCACTGTGAAACTTTTGTAGGACTTCTCAAGACCTTTCCAACAAGCTTTGAACCACTCCATTTTGGATGTGTGGTTAGGAAATTATGGTCTTGCCCCTTTCAAAACCCTAATTTCCCGTCTTTTCGATTACTTCTCAATTCTTGATACAATGGTCACAAAACTCAATGAATAGTTAGAAAATATTATTTGGAACATAATTATTTTTAATTTTGGGTTAAAACCCTTTTGGTCAATGAGTTGACTTTTCAGTCAGACGAACCGAACGATCGAAAACCTCTGAATTGACTGTTGGTATTCTGGGTTCCCTGAGTCCTTGAAACTTCTTAAGGGGACTTCACGAATTCATATAAGCTTTATGGACCATGGTTCCACCATTGGAATGTCATTTAAATCAAAAGTCAAACTACAATTGGCTTTTCCAATCAAAAACCCTAATGGGGGGTCCTAGACTGCACTGCTCTTCTTCCTTGGGTGACAACCTCAAATTGGATTTATACTTGATCTAATATAGTGCCCTTGATGATATGGAGAGTTTCTACAGAAATAATCAATCCAAAACATTGATTGATCAAACCATAGAAACCCCGATTCCTGACTATATGGAACCTTAATTCATCTGCATCTTAACAAAGATAAACTTGAAATAGGTTAAGGTTAGATAAACAATGATGATGCTCCTAGAATGATAATGAGATATAGGGGTCAAAATTTGGGGTACAACAGTTGCACCTATTTAAAACTAGATCTCTGAGACTTACGGGGGATATAAAAAAATCATAGGTGTCTAAAGATATTAGTTACAATCACCTAAAACTTTGCCAATAACCATCGAACTTAACTAGGGAACTGGTAACAACCAAACCACATACCAATACCCATTAGTTTTATCAACCAACACTAGTAACCACTGGACTTCTGCGGGGATTGGTAACAACCAAAAACTTATAATACCAGTAACCACTGGATCTTCAAACAAAACTTGGTAACCACCGGATCTTCAAATAGGAAGCACAAATATATCTCTCAAAACCTTAGGAACAAAAGCTAATATCCTCAAAGCATTAGGATATAGCAGAGACACAACCTTCAACACATTAGGATTGGATAAAAACCATCAAAACATTAGGATCAAAAACTAATATCCTCAAAACATTAGGATATAGTCGAAACACAACCCTTAATACATTAGGATTGGACGAAGACCCTCAAAACATTAGGATCAAAAACTAATATCCTCAAAACATTAGGATATAGTAGAGAAACAACCCTCAATACATTAGGATTGGACGAACACCCTCAAAACATTAGGATCAAAAACTAATATCCTCAAAACATTAGGATATAGCAGAGACACAACCCTCAATACATTAGGATTGGACAAAGACCTTCAAAACATTAGGATCAAAAACTAATATCCTTAAAACATTAGGATATAGTAGAGACACAAACCTCAATACATTAGGATTGGATGAAGACCCTCAAAACATTAGGATATAGTATAGACACAACCCTCAATAAATTAGGATTGGATGAAGACCCTCAAAACATTAGGATAAAAAACTAATATCCTCAAAACATTAGGATATAGTAGAGACATAATCCTCAATACATTAGGATTGGACGAAGACCCTTAAAACATTAGGGTCAAAACTAATACCCTCAAAACATTAGGATATAGTAGAGACACAACCCTCATTACATTAGGATTGGACGAAGTCCCTCAAAACATTAGGATCAAAAACTAACATCCTCAAAACATTAGGATATAATAGAGAGACAACCCTCAATACATTAGGATTGGACGAAGACCCTTAAAACATTAGGATCAGAACTAATACCCTCAAAACATTAGGATATAGTAGAGACACAACCCTCAATACATTAGGATTGGACAAAGACCTTTAAAACATTAGGATGAAAAACTAATATCCTCAAAATATTAGGATATATTAGAGACACATACCTCAATACATTAGGATTGGATGAAGACCCTCCAAACATTAGGATATAGTATAGACACAACCATTTATACATTAGGATTGGACGAAGACCCTCAAAACATTAGGATTAAAAACTAATATCCTCAAAAACATTAGGATATAGTAGAGACACAAACCTTAATACATTAGGATTGGACGATGACCCTCAAAACATTAGGATCAAAAACTAATATCCTCAAAACATTAGGATATAGTAGAGGCACAACCCTCAATAAATTAGGATTGGATGAAGACCCTCAAAACATTAGGATAAAAAAACTAATATCCTCAAAACATTAGGATGTAGTAGAGACACAATCCTCAATACATTAGGATTGGACGAAGACCCTTAAAACATTAGGGTCAAAATTAATACCCTCAAAACATTAGGATATAGTAGAGACACAATCCTTAATACATTAGGATTGGACAAAGACCTTCAAAACATTAGGATGAAAAACTAATATCCTAAAAATATTAGGATATATTAGAGACACAAACCTCAATACATTAGGATTGGATGAAGACCCTCAATACATTAGGATATAGTAGAGACACAACCATTAATACATTAGGATTGGACGAAGACCCTCAAAACATTAGGATTAAAAACTAATACCCTCAAAAACATTAGGATATAGTAGAGACACAAACCTTAATACATTAGGATTGGACGATGACCCTCAAAACATTAGGATCAAAAAATAATATCCTCAAAACATTAGGATATAGTAGAGGCACAACCCTCAATAAATTAGGATTGGATGAAGACCCTCAAAACATTAGGATAAAAAAACTAATATCCTCAAAACATTAGGATGTAGTAGAGACACAATCCTCAATACATTAGGATTGGACGAAGACCCTTAAAACATTAGGGTCAAAACTAATACCCTCAAAACATTAGGATATAGTAGAGACACAACCCTTAATACATTAGGATTGGACAAAGACCTTCAAAACATTAGGATGAAAAACTAATATCCTAAAAACATTAGGATATATTAGAGACACAAACCTCAATACATTAGGATTGGATGAAGACCCTCAATACATTAGGATATAGTAGAGACACAACCATTAATACATTAGGATTGGACGAAGACCCTCAAAACATTAGGATTAAAAACTAATACCCTCAAAAACATTAGGATATAGTAGAGACACAAACCTTAATACATTAGGATTGGACAATGACCCTCAAAACATTAGGATCAAAAACTAATATCCTCAAAACATTAGGATATAGTAGAGACACAACCCTCAATAAATTAGGATTGGACAAAGACCCTCAAAACATTAGGATCAAAAACTAATATCCTTAAAACATTAGGATATAGTAGAGACACAATCCTCAATACATTAGGATTGGACAAAGACCCTGAAAACATTAGGGTCAAAACTAATACCCTTAAAACATTAGGATATAGTAGAGACACAATCCTCAATATGTTAGGATTGGACGAAGACCTTGAAAACATTAGGATGAAAAACTAATATCCTCAAAACATTAGGATATATTAGAGACACAAACCTCAATACATTAGGATTGGATGAAGACCGTCAATACATTAGGATATAGTAGAGACACAACCATTAATAAATTAGGATTGGACAAAGACCCTCAAAACATTTGGATTAAAAACTAATATCCTCAAAAACTTTAGGATATAGTAGAGACACAAACCTTAATACATTAGGATTGGACGATGACCCTCAAAACATAAGGATCAAAAACTAATATCCTCAAAACATTAGGATATAGTAGAGGCACAACCCTCAATAAATTAGGATTGGATGAAGACCCACAAAACATTAGGATAAAAAACTAATATCCTCAAAACATTAGGATATAGTAGAGACATAATCCTCAATACATTAGGATTGGACGAAGACCCTTAAAACATTAGGGTCAAAACTAATACCCTCAAAACATTAGGATATAGTAGAGACACAACCCTCATTACATTAGGATTGGACGAAGTCCCTCAAAACATTAGGATCAAAAACTAATATCCTCAAAATATTAGGATATAATAGAGAGACAACCCTCAATACATTAGGATTAGACGAAGACCCTCAAAACATTAGGATCAAAAACTAATATCCTCAAAACATTAGGATATAGCAGAGACACAACCCTCAATACATTAGGATTGGACAAAGACCTTCAAAACATTAGGATAAAAAACTAATATCCTTAAAACATTAGGATATAATAGAGACACAAACCTCAATACATTAGGATTGGATGAAGACCCTCAAAACATTAGGATATAGTATAGACACAACCATTAATACATTAGGATTGGACGAAGACCCTCAAAACATTAGGATCAAAAATTAATATCCTCAAAAACATTAGGATATAGTAGAGACACAACCCTTAATACATTAGGATTGGACGATGACCCTCAAATCATTAAGATGAAAAACTAATATCCTCAAAACATTAGGATATAGTAGAGACACAACCCTTAATAAATTAGGATTGGACAAAGACCCTCAAAACATTAGGATCAAAAACTAATATCCTCAAAACATTAGGATATAGTAGAGACACAACCCTCAATACATTAGGATTGGACAAAGACCCTTAAAACATTAGGGTCAAAACTAATACCCTCAAAACATTAGGATATAATAGAGGCACAACCCTCAATACATTAGGATTGGACAAAGACCTTCAAAACATTAGGATGAAAAACTAATATCCTCAAAATATTAGGATATATTAGAGACACAAACCTCAATACATTAGGATTGGATGAAGACCCTCAAAACATTAGGATATAGTAGAGACACAACCATTTATACATTAGGATTGGACGAAGACCCTCAAAACATTAGGATTAAAAACTAATATCCTCAAAAACATTAGGATATAGTAGAGACACAAACCTTAATACATTAGGATTGGACGATGACCCTCAATACATTAGGATCAAAAACTAATATCCTCAAAACATTAGGATATAGTAGAGACACAACCCACAATAAATTAGGATTGGATGAAGACCCTCAAAACATTAGGATAAAAAAACTAATATCCTCAAAACATTAGGATGTAGTAGAGACACAATCCTCAATACATTAGGATTGGACGAAGACCCTTAAAACATTAGGGTCAAAACTAATACCCTCAAAACATTAGGATATAGTAGAGACACAACCCTTAATACATTAGGATTGGACAAAGACCTTCAAAACATTAGGATGAAAAACTAATATCCTAAAAACATTAGGATATATTAGAGTCACAAACCTCAATACATTAGGATTGGATGAAGACCCTCAATACATTAGGATATAATAGAGACACAACCATTAATACATTAGGATTGGATGAAGACCCTCAAAACATTAGGATTAAAAACTAATACCCTCAAAAACATTAGGATATAGTAGAGACATAAACCTTAATACATTAGGATTGGACGATGACCCTCAAAACATTAGGATCAAAAACTAATATCCTCAAAACATTAGGATATAGTAGAGGCACAACCCTCAATAAATTAGTATTGGATGAAGACCCTCAAAACATTAGGATATAGTAGAGACACAATCCTCAATACATTAGGATTGGACGAAGACCCTTAAAACATTAGGGCCAAAACTAACACCCTCAAAACATTAGGATATAGTAGAGACACAACCCTCATTACATTAGGATTGGACGAAGTCCCTCAAAACATTAGGATCAAAAACTAATATCCTCAAAACATTAGGATATAATAGAGAGAAAACCCTCAATACATTAGGATTGGACGAAGACCCTCAAAACATTAGGATCAAAAACTAATATCCTCAAAACATTAGGATATAGCAGACACACAACGCTCAATACATTAGGATTGGACAAAGACCTTCAAAACATTAGGATCAAAAACTAATATCCTTAAAACATTCGGATATAGTAGAGACACAAACCTCAATACATTAGGATTGGATGAAGACCCTCAAAACATTAGGATATAGTATAGACACAACCATTAATACATTAGGATTGGACGAAGATCCTCAAAACATTAGGATCAAAAACTAATATCGTCAAAAACATTAGGATATAGTAGAGACACAACCCTTAATACATTAGGATTGGACGATGACCCTCAAAACATTAAGATCAAAAACTAATATCCTCAAAACATTAGGATATAGTAGAGCCACAACCCTCAATAAATTAGGATTGGACAAAGACCCTCAAAACATTAGGATCAAAAACTAATATCCTTAAAACATTAGGATATAGTAGAGACACAATCCTCAATACATTAAGATTGGACAAAGACCCTTAAAACATTAGGGTCAAAACTAATACCCTCAAAACATTAGGATATAGTAGAGACACAACCCTCAATACATTTGGATTGGACAAAGACCTTCAAAACATTAGGATGAAAAACTAATATCCTCAAAACATTAGGATATATTAAAGACATAAACCTCAATACATTAGGATTGGATGAAGACCGTCAATACATTAGGATATAGTAGAGACACAACCATTAATACATTAGGATTGGACGAAGACCCTCAAAACATTAGGATTGAAAACTAATATCCTCAAAAACTTTAGGATATAGTAGAGACACAAACCTTAATACATTAGGATTGGACGATGACCCTCAAAACATAAGGATCAAAAACTAATATCCTCAAAACATTAGGATATAGTAGAGGCACAACCCTCAATAAATTAGGATTGGATGAAGACCCTTAAAACATTAGGATAAAAAACTAATATCCTCAAAACATTAGGGTATAGTAGAGACATAATCCTCAATACATTAGGATTGGACGAAGACCCTTAAAACATTAGGGTCAAAACTAATACCCTCAAAACATTAGGATATAGTAGAGACACAACTCTCATTACATTAGGATTGGACGAAGTCCCTCAAAACATTAGGATCAAAAACTAATATCCTCAAAACATTAGGATATAATAGAGAGACAACCCTCAATACATTAGGATTGGACGAAGACCCTCAAAACATTAGGATCAAAAACTAATATCCTCAAAACATTAGGATATAGTAGAGACACAACCCTCAATACATTAGGATTGGACAAAGACCTTCAAAACATTAGGATCAAAAACTAATATCCTTAAAACATTAGGATATAATAGAGACACAAACCTCAATACATTAGGATTGGATGAAGACCCTCAAAACATTAGGATATAGTATAGACACAACCATTAATACATTAGGATTGGACGAAGACCCTCAAAACATTAGGATCAAAAATTAATATCCTCAAAAACATTAGGATATAGTAGAGACACAACCCTTAATACATTAGGATTGGCCGATGACCCTTAAATCATTAAGATCAAAAACTAATATCCTCAAAACATTAGGATATAGTAGAGACACAACCCTCAATAAATTAGGATTGGACAAAGACCCTCAAAACATTAGGATCAAAAACTAATATCCTCAAAACATTAGGATATAGTAGAGACACAACCCTCAATACATTAGGATTGGACAAAGACCCTTAAAACATTAGGGTCAGAACTAATACCCTCAAAACATTAGGATATAATAGAGGCACAACCCTCAATACATTAGGATTGGACAAAGACCTTCAAAACATTAGGATCAAAAACTAATATCCTCAAAACATTAGGATATATTAGAGACATAAACCTCAATACATTAGGATTGAATGAAGACCGTCAATACATTAGGATATAGTAGAGACACAACCATTAATACATTAGGATTGGACGAAGACCCTCAAAACATTAGGATTAAAAACTAATATCCTCAAAAACTTTAGGATATAGTAGAGACACAAACCTTAATACATTAGGATTAGACGATGACCCTTAAAACATAAGGATCTAAAACTAATATCCTCAAAACATTAGGATATAGTAGACGCACAACCCTCAATAAATTAGGATTGGATGAAGACCCTCAAAACATTAGGATAAAAAACTAATATCCTCAAAACATTAGGATATAGTAGAGACATAATCCTCAATACATTAGGATTGGACGAAGACCCTTAAAACATTAGGGTCAAAACTAATACCCTCAAAACATTAGGATATAGTAGAGACACAACCCTCATTACATTTGGATTGGACGAAGTCCCTCAAAACATTAGGATCAAAAACTAATATCCTCAAAACATTAGGATATAATAGAGAGACAACCCTCAATACATTAGGATTGGACGAAGACCCTCAAAACATTAGGATCAAAAACTAATATCCTCAAAACATTAGGATATAGCAGACACACAACGCTCAATACATTAGGATTGGACAAAGACCTTCAAAACATTAGGATCAAAAACTAATATCCTTAAAACATTCGGATATAGTAGAGACACAAACCTCAATACATTAGGATTGGATGAAGACCCTCAAAACATTAGGATATAGTATAGACACAACCATTAATACATTAGGATTAGACGAAGATCCTCAAAACATTAGGATCAAAAACTAATATCCTCAAAAACATTAGGATATAGTAGAGACACAACCCTTAATACATTAGGATTGGACGATGACCCTCAAAACATTAGGATCAAAAACTAATATCCTCAAAACATTAGGATATAGTAGAGACACAACCCTCAATAAATTAGGATTGGACAAAGACCCTCAAAACATTAGGATCAAAAACTAATATCCTTAACACATTAGGATATAGTAGAGACACAATCCTCAATACATTAGGATTGGACAAAGACCCTTAAAACATTAGGGTCAAAACTAATACCCTCAAAACATTAGGATATAGTAGAGACACAACCCTCAATACATTTGGATTGGACAAAGACCTTCAAAACATTAGGATGAAAAACTAATATCCTCAAAACATTAGGATATATTAGAGACATAAACCTCAATACATTAGGATTGGATGAAGACCGTCAATACATTAGGATATAGTAGAGACACAACCA
Organism: Lathyrus sativus; assembly: GCA_963859935.3. Classification (NCBI taxonomy): domain Eukaryota; kingdom Viridiplantae; phylum Streptophyta; class Magnoliopsida; order Fabales; family Fabaceae; genus Lathyrus; species Lathyrus sativus. The sequence continues at coordinate 281,195,429 of OZ012735.1, forward strand.
TTAATACATTAGGATTGGACGAAGACCCTCAAAACATTAGGATTGAAAACTAATATCCTCAAAAACTTTAGGATATAGTAGAGACACAAACCTTAATACATTAGGATTGGACAATGACCCTCAAAACATAAGGATCAAAAACTAATATCCTCAAAACATTAGGATATAGTAGAGGCACAACCCTCAATAAATTAGGATTGGATGAAGACCCTTAAAACATTAGGATAAAAAACTAATATCCTCAAAACAATAGGGTATAGTAGAGACATAATCCTCAATACATTAGGATTGGACGAAGACCCTTAAAACATTAGGGTCAAAACTAATACCCTCAAAACATTAGGATATAGTAGAGTCACAACCCTCATTACATTAGGATTGGACGAAGTCCCTCAAAACATTAGGATCAAAAACTAATATCCTCAAAACATTAGGATATAATAGAGAGACAACCCTCAATACATTAGGATTGGACGAAGACCCTCAAAACATTAGGATCAAAAACTAATATCCTCAAAACATTAGGATATAGTAGAGACACAACCCTCAATACATTAGGATTGGACAAAGACCTTCAAAACATTAGGATCAAAAACTAATATCCTTAAAACATTAGGATATAATAGAGACACAAACCTCAATACATTAGGATTGGATGAAGACCCTCAAAACATTAGGATATAGTATAGACACAACCATTAATACATTAGGATTGGACGAAGACCCTCAAAACATTAGGATCAAAAATTAATATCCTCAAAAACATTAGGATATAGTAGAGACACAACCCTTAATACATTAGGATTGGACGATGACCCTCAAATCATTAAGATCAAAAACTAATATCCTCAAAACATTGGGATATAGTAGAGACACAACCCTCAATAAATTAGGATTGGACAAAGACCCTCAAAACATTAGGATCAAAAACTAATATCCTCAAAACATTAGGATATAGTAGAGACACAACCCTCAATACATTAGGATTGGACAAAGACCCTTAAAACATTAGGGTCAGAACTAATACCCTCAAAACATTAGGATATAATAGAGGCACAACCCTCAATACATTAGGATTGGACAAAGACCTTCAAAACATTAGGATCAAAAACTAATATCCTCAAAACATTAGGATATATTAGAGACATAAACCTCAATACATTAGGATTGAATGAAGACCGTCAATACATTAGGATATACTAGAGACACAACCATTAATACATTAGGATTGGACGAAGACCCTCAAAACATTAGGATTAAAAACTAATATCCTCAAAAACTTTAGGATATAGTAGAGACACAAACCTTAATACATTAGGATTGGACGATGACCCTAAAAACATAAGGATCTAAAACTAATATCCTCAAAACATTAGGATATAGTAGAGGCATAACCCTCAATAAATTAGGATTGGATGAAGACCCTCAAAACATTAGGATAAAAAACTAATATCCTCAAAACATTAGGATATAGTAGAGACATAATCCTCAATACATTAGGATTGGACGAAGACCCTTAAAACATTAGGGTCAAAACTAATACCCTCAAAACATTAGGATATAGTAGAGACACAACCCTCATTACATTAGGATTGGACGAACTCCCTCAAAACATTAGGATCAAAAACTAATATCCTCAAAACATTAGGATATAATAGAGAGACAACCCTCAATACATTAGGATTGGACGAAGACCCTCAAAACATTAGGATCAAAAACTAATATCCTCAAAACATTAGGATATAGCAGACACACAACCCTCAATACATTAGGATTGGACAAAGACCTTCAAAACATTAGGATCAAAAACTAATATCCTTAAAACATTCGGATATAGTAGAGACACAAACCTCAATACATTAGGATTGGATGAAGACCCTCAAAACATTAGGATCAAAAACTAATATCCTCAAAAACATTAGGATATAGTAGAGACACAACCCTTAATACATTAGGATTGGACGATGACCCTCAAAACATTAGGATCAAAAACTAATATCCTTAAAACATTAGGATATAGTAGAGACACAACCCTCAATAAATTAGGGTTGGATGAAGACCCTCAAAACATTAGGATAAAAAAACTAATATCCTCAAAACATTAGGATGTAGTAGAGACACAATCCTCAATACATTAGGATTGGACGAAGACCCTTAAAACATTAGGGTCAAAACTAATACCCTCAAAACATTAGGATATAATAGAGACACAACCCTTAATACATTAGGATTGGACAAAGACCTTCAAAACATTAGGATGAAAAACTAATATCCTAAAAACATTAGGATATATTAGAGACACAAACCTCAATACATTAGGATTGGATGAAGACCCTCAATACATTAGGATATAGTAGAGACACAACCATTAATACATTAGGATTGGACGAAGACCCTCAAAACATTAGGATTAATAACTAATACCCTCAAAAACATTAGGATATAGTAGAGACACAAACCTGAATACATTAGGATTGGACGATGACCCTCAAAACATTAGGATCAAAAACTAATATCCTCAAAACATTAGGATATAGTAGCGGCACAACCCTCAATAAATTAGTATTGGATGAAGACCCTCAAAACATTAGGATATAGTAGAGACGCAATCCTCAATACATTAGGATTGGACGAAGACCCTTAAAACATTAGGGCCAAAACTAACACCCTCAAAACATTAGGATATAGTAGAGACACAACCCTCATTACATTAGGATTGGACGAAGTCCCTCAAAACATTAGGATCAAAAACTAATATCCTCAAAACATTAGGATATAATAGAGAGACAACCCTCAATACATTAGGATTGGACGAAGACCCTCAAAACATTAGGATAAAAAACTAATATCCTCAAAACATTAGGATATAGCAGACACACAACGCTCAATACATTAGGATTGGACAAAGACCTTCAAAACATTAGGATCAAAAACTAATATCCTTAAAACATTCGGATATAGTAGAGACACAAACCTCAATACATTAGGATTGGATGAAGACCCTCAAAACATTTGGATATAGTATAGACACAACCATTAATACATTAGGATTGGACGAAGACCCTCAAAACATTAGGATCAAAAACTAATATCCTCAAAAACATTAGGATATAGTAGAGACACAACCCTTAATACATTAGGATTGGACGATGACCCTCAAAACATTAGGATCAAAAACTAATATCCTCAAAACATTAGGATATAGTAGAGACACAACCCTCAATAAATTAGGATTGGACAAAGACCCTCAAAACATTAGGATAAAAAACTAATATCCTTAAAACATTAGGATATAGTAGAGACACAATCCGGATTGGACAAAGACCCTTAAAACATTAGGGTCAAAACTAATACCCTCAAAACATTAGGATATAGTAGAGACACAACCCTCAATACATTTGGATTGGACAAAGACCTTCAAAACATTAGGATCAAAAACTAATATCCTCAAAACATTAGGATATATTAGAGACATAAACCTCAATACATTAGGATTGGATGAAGACCGTCAATACATTAGGATATAGTAGAGACACAACCATTAATACATTAGGATTGGACGAAGACCCTCAAAACATTAGGATTAAAAACTAATATCCTCGAAAACTTTAGGATATAGTAGAGACACAAACCTTAATACATTAGGATTGGACGATGACCCTCAAAACATAAGGATCAAAAACTAATATCCTCAAAACATTAGGATATAGTAGAGGCACAACCCTCAATAAATTAGGATTGGATGAAGACCCTCAAAACATTAGGATAAAAAACTAATATCCTCAAAACATTAGGATATAGTAGAGACATAATCCTCAATACATTAGGATTGGACGAAGACCCTTAAAACATTAGGGTCAAAACTAATACCCTCAAAACATTAGGATATAGTAGAGACACAACTCTCATTACATTAGGATTGGACGAAGTCCCTCAAAACATTAGGATCAAAAACTAATATCCTCAAAACATTAGGATATAATAGAGAGACAACCCTCAATACATTAGGATTGGACGAAGACCCTCGAAACATTAGGATCAAAAACTAATATCCTCAAAACATTAGGATATAGCAGAGACACAACCCTCAATACATTAGGATTGGACAAAGACCTTCAAAACATTAGGATCAAACACTAATATCCTTAAAACATTAGGATATAATAGAGACACAAACCTCAATACATTAGGATTGGATGAAGACCCTCAAAACATTAGGATAAAGTATAGACACAACCATTAATACATTAGGATTGGACGAAGACCCTCAAAACATTAGGATCAAAAATTAATATCCTCAAAAACATTAGGATATAGTAGAGACACAACCCTTAATACATTAGGATTAGACGATGACCCTCAAATCATTAAGATCAAAAACTAATATCCTCAAAACATTAGGATATAGTAGAGACACAACCCTCAATAAATTAGGATTGGACAAAGACCCTCAAAACATTAGGATCAAAAACTAATATCCTCAAAACATTAGGATATAGTAGAGACACAACCCTCAATACATTAGGATTGGACAAAGACCCTTAAAACATTAGGGTCAGAACTAATACCCTCAAAACATTAGGATATAATAGAGGCACAACCCTCAATACATTAGGATTGGACAAAGACCTTCAAAACATTAGGATCAAAAACTAATATCCTCAAAACATTAGGATATATTAGAGACATAAACCTCAATACATTAGGATTGAATGAAGACCGTCAATACATTAGGATATAGTAGAGACACAACCATTAATACATTAGGATTGGACGAAGACCCTCAAAACATTAGGATTAAAAACTAATATCCTCAAAAACTTTAGGATATAGTAGAGACACAAACCTTAATACATTAGGATTGGACGATGACCCTAAAAACATAAGGATCTAAAACTAATATCCTCAAAACATTAGGATATAGTAGAGGCACAACCCTCAATAAATTAGGATTGGATGAAGACCCTCAAAACATTAGGATAAAAAACTAATATCCTCAAAACATTAGGATATAGTAGAGACATAATCCTCAATACATTTGGATTGGACGAAGACCCTTAAAACATTAGGGTCAAAACTAATACCCTCAAAACATTAGGATATAGTAGAGACACAACCCTCATTACATTAGGATTGGACGAAGTCCCTCAAAACATTAGGATCAAAAACTAATATCCTCAAAACATTAGGATATAATAGAGAGACAACCCTCAATACATTAGGATTGGACGAAGACCCTCAAAACATTAGGATCAAAAACTAATATCCTCAAAACATTAGGATATAGCAGACACACAACCCTCAATACATTAGGATTGGACAAAGACCTTCAAAACATTAGGATCAAAAACTAATATCCTTAAAACATTCGGATATAGTAGAGACACAAACCTCAATACATTAGGATTGGATGAAGACCCTCAAAACATTAGGATATAGTATAGACACAACCATTAATACATTAGGATTGGACGAAGACCCTCAAAACATTAGGATCAAAAACTAATATCCTCAAAAACATTAGGATATAGTAGAGACACAACCCTTAATACATTAGGATTGGACGATGACCCTCAAAACATTAGGATCAAAAACTAATATCCTTAAAACATTAGGATATAGTAGAGACACAACCCTCAATAAATTAGGATTGGATGAAGACCCTCAAAATATTAGGATAAAAAAACTAATATCCTCAAAACATTAGGATGTAGTAGAGACACAATCCTCAATACATTAGGATTGGACGAAGACCCTTAAAACATTAGGGTCAAAACTAATACCCTCAAAACATTAGGATATAGTAGAGACACAACCCTTAATACATTAGGATTGGACAAAGACCTTCAAAACATTAGGATGAAAAACTAATATCCTAAAAACATTAGGATATATTAGAGACACAAACCTCAATACATTAGGATTGGATGAAGACCCTCAATACATTAGGATATAGTAGAGACACAACCATTAATACATTAGGATTGGACGAAGACCCTTAAAACATTAGGATTAATAACTAATACCCTCAAAAACATTAGGATATAGTAGAGACACAAACCTGAATACATTAGGATTGGACGATGACCCTCAAAACATTAGGATCAAAAACTAATATCCTCAAAACATTAGGATATAGTAGCGGCACAACCCTCAATAAATTAGTATTGGATGAAGACCCTCAAAACATTAGGATATAGTAGAGACGCAATCCTCAATACATTAGGATTGGACGAAGACCCTTAAAACATTAGGGCCAAAACTAACACCCTCAAAACATTAGGATATAGTAGAGACACAACCCTTAATACATTAGGATTGGACAAAGACCTTCAAAACATTAGGATGAAAAACTAATATCCTAAAAACATTAGGATATATTAGAGACACAAACCTCAATACATTAGGATTGGATGAAGACCCTCAATACATTAGGATATAGTAGAGACACAACCATTAATACATTAGGATTGGACGAAGACCCTCAAAACATTAGGATTAATAACTAATACCCTCAAAAACATTAGGATATAGTAGAGACACAAACCTGAATACATTAGGATTGGACGATGACCCTCAAAACATTAGGATCAAAAACTAATATCCTCAAAACATTAGGATATAGTAGCGGCACAACCCTCAATAAATTAGTATTGGATGAAGACCCTCAAAACATTAGGATATAGTAGAGACGCAATCCTCAATACATTAGGATTGGACGAAGACCCTTAAAACATTAGGGCCAAAACTAACACCCTCAAAACATTAGGATATAGTAGAGACACAACCCTCATTACATTAGGATTGGACGAAGTCCCTCAAAACATTAGGATCAAAAACTAATATCCTCAAAACATTAGGATATAATAGAGAGACAACCCTCAATACATTAGGATTGGACGAAGACCCTCAAAACATTAGGATAAAAAACTAATATCCTCAAAACATTAGGATATAGCAGACACACAACGCTCAATACATTAGGATTGGACAAAGACCTTCAAAACATTAGGATCAAAAACTAATATCCTTAAAACATTCGGATATAGTAGAGACACAAACCTCAATACATTAGGATTGGATGAAGACCCTCAAAACATTTGGATATAGTATAGACACAACCATTAATACATTAGGATTGGACGAAGACCCTCAAAACATTAGGATCAAAAACTAATATCCTCAAAAACATTAGGATATAGTAGAGACACAACCCTTAATACATTAGGATTGGACGATGACCCTCAAAACATTAGGATCAAAAACTAATATCCTCAAAACATTAGGATATAGTAGAGACACAACCCTCAATAAATTAGGATTGGACAAAGACCCTCAAAACATTAGGATAAAAAACTAATATCCTTAAAACATTAGGATATAGTAGAGACACAATCCGGATTGGACAAAGACCCTTAAAACATTAGGGTCAAAACTAATACCCTCAAAACATTAGGATATAGTAGAGACACAACCCTCAATACATTTGGATTGGACAAAGACCTTCAAAACATTAGGATGAAAAACTAATATCCTCAAAACATTAGGATATATTAGAGACATAAACCTCAATACATTAGGATTGGATGAAGACCGTCAATACATTAGGATATAGTAGAGACACAACCATTAATACATTAGGATTGGACGAAGACCCTCAAAACATTAGGATTAAAAACTAATATCCTCGAAAACTTTAGGATATAGTAGAGACACAAACCTTAATACATTAGGATTGGACGATGACCCTCAAAACATAAGGATCAAAAACTAATATCCTCAAAACATTAGGATATAGTAGAGGCACAACCCTCAATAAATTAGGATTGGATGAAGACCCTCAAAACATTAGGATAAAAAACTAATATCCTCAAAACATTAGGATATAGTAGAGACATAATCCTCAATACATTAGGATTGGACGAAGACCCTTAAAACATTAGGGTCAAAACTAATACCCTCAAAACATTAGGATATAGTAGAGACACAACTCTCATTACATTAGGATTGGACGAAGTCCCTCAAAACATTAGGATCAAAAATTAATATCCTCAAAACATTAGGATATAATAGAGAGACAACCCTCAATACATTAGGATTGGACGAAGACCCTCAAAACATTAGGATCAAAAACTAATATCCTCAAAACATTAGGATATAGCAGAGACACAACCCTCAATACATTAGGATTGGACAAAGACCTTCAAAACATTAGGATCAAAAACTAATATCCTTAAAACATTAGGATATAATAGAGACACAAACCTCAATACATTAGGATTGGATGAAGACCCTCAAAACATTAGGATAAAGTATAGACACAACCATTAATACATTAGGATTGGACGAAGACCCTCGAAACATTAGGATCAAAAATTAATATCCTCAAAAACATTAGGATATAGTAGAGACACAACCCTTAATACATTAGGATTAGACGATGACCCTCAAATCATTAAGATCAAAAACTAATATCCTCAAAACATTAGGATATAGTAGAGACACAACCCTCAATAAATTAGGATTGGACAAAGACCCTCAAAACATTAGGATCAAAAACTAATATCCTTAAAACATTAGGATATAGTAGAGACACAACCCTCAATACATTAGGATTGGACAAAGACCCTTAAAACATTAAGGTCAGAACTAATACCCTCAAAACATTAGGATATAATAGAGGCACAACCCTCAATACATTAGGATTGGACAAAGACCTTCAAAACATTAGGATCAAAAACTAATATCCTCAAAACATTAGGATATATTAGAGACATAAACCTCAATACATTAGGATTGAATGAAGACCGTCAATACATTAGGATATAGTAGAGACACAACCATTAATACATTAGGATTGGACGAAGACCCTCAAAACATTAGGATTAAAAACTAATATCCTCAAAAACTTTAGGATATAGTAGAGACACAAACCTTAATACATTAGGATTGGACGATGACCCTAAAAACATAAGGATCTAAAACTAATATCCTCAAAACATTAGGATATAGTAGAGGCACAACCCTCAATAAATTAGGATTGGATGAAGACCCTCAAAACATTAGGATAAAAAACTAATATCCTCAAAACATTAGGATATAGTAGAGACATAATCCTCAATACATTAGGATTGGACGAAGACCCTTAAAACATTAGGGTCAAAACTAATACCCTCAAAACATTAGGATATAGTAGAGACACAACCCTCATTACATTAGGATTGGACGAATTCCCTCAAAACATTAGGATCAAAAACTAATATCCTCAAAACATTAGGATATAATAGAGAGACAACCCTCAATACATTAGGATTGGACGAAGACCCTCAAAACATTAGGATCAAAAACTAATATCCTCAAAACATTAGGATATAGCAGACACACAACCCTCAATACATTAGGATTGGACAAAGACCTTCAAAACATTAGGATCAAAAACTAATATCCTTAAAACATTCGGATATAGTAGAGACACAAACCTCAATACATTAGGATTGGATGAAGACCCTCAAAACATTAGGATATAGTATAGACACAACCATTAATACATTAGGATTGGACGAAGACCCTCAAAACATTAGGATCAAAAACTAATATCCTCAAAAACATTAGGATATAGTAGAGACACAACCCTTAATACATTAGGATTGGACGATGACCCTCAAAACATTAGGATCAAAAACTAATATCCTTAAAACATTAGGATATAGTAGAGACACAACCCTCAATAAATTAGGATTGGATGAAGACCCTCAAAATATTAGGATAAAAAAACTAATATCCTCAAAACATTAGGATGTAGTAGAGACACAATCCTCAATACATTAGGATTGGACGAAGACCCTTAAAACATTAGGGTCAAAACTAATACCCTCAAAACATTAGGATATAGTAGAGACACAACCCTTAATACATTAGGATTGGACAAAGACCTTCAAAACATTAGGATGAAAAACTAATATCCTAAAAACATTAGGATATATTAGAGACACAAACCTCAATACATTAGGATTGGATGAAGACCCTCAATACATTAGGATATAGTAGAGACACAACCATTAATACATTAGGATTGGACGAAGACCCTCAAAACATTAGGATTAATAACTAATACCCTCAAAAACATTAGGATATAGTAGAGACACAAACCTGAATACATTAGGATTGGACGATGACCCTCAAAACATTAGGATCAAAAACTAATATCCTCAAAACATTAGGATATAGTAGCGGCACAACCCTCAATAAATTAGTATTGGATGAAGACCCTCAAAACATTAGGATATAGTAGAGACGCAATCCTCAATACATTAGGATTGGACGAAGACCCTTAAAACATTAGGGCCAAAACTAACACCCTCAAAACATTAGGATATAGTAGAGACACAACCCTTAATACATTAGGATTGGACAAAGACCTTCAAAACATTAGGATGAAAAACTAATATCCTAAAAACATTAGGATATATTAGAGACACAAACCTCAATACATTAGGATTGGATGAAGACCCTCAATACATTAGGATATAGTAGAGACACAACCATTAATACATTAGGATTGGACGAAGACCCTCAAAACATTAGGATTAATAACTAATACCCTCAAAAACATTAGGATATAGTAGAGACACAAACCTGAATACATTAGGATTGGACGATGACCCTCAAAACATTAGGATCAAAAACTAATATCCTCAAAACATTAGGATATAGTAGCGGCACAACCCTCAATAAATTAGTATTGGATGAAGACCCTCAAAACATTAGGATATAGTAGAGACGCAATCCTCAATACATTAGGATTGGACGAAGACCCTTAAAACATTAGGGCCAAAACTAACACCCTCAAAACATTAGGATATAGTAGAGACACAACCCTTATTACATTAGGATTGGACGAAGTCCCTCAAAACATTAGGATCAAAAACTAATATCCTCAAAACATTAGGATATAATAGAGAGACAACCCTCAATACATTAGGATTGGACGAAGACCCTCAAAACATTAGGATAAAAAACTAATATCCTCAAAACATTAGGATATAGCAGACACACAACGCTCAATACATTAGGATTGGACAAAGACCTTCAAAACATTAGGATCAAAAACTAATATCCTTAAAACATTCGGATATAGTAGAGACACAAACCTCAATACATTAGGATTGGATGAAGACCCTCAAAACATTTGGATATAGTATAGACACAACCATTAATACATTAGGATTGGACGAAGACCCTCAAAACATTAGGATCAAAAACTAATATCCTCAAAAACATTAGGATATAGTAGAGACACAACCCTTAATACATTAGGATTGGACGATGACCCTCAAAACATTAGGATCAAAAACTAATATCCTCAAAACATTAGGATATAGTAGAGACACAACCCTCAATAAATTAGGATTGGACAAAGACCCTCAAAACATTAGGATAAAAAACTAATATCCTTAAAACATTAGGATATAGTAGAGACACAATCCGGATTGGACAAAGACCCTTAAAACATTAGGGTCAAAACTAATACCCTCAAAACATTAGGATATAGTAGAGACACAACCCTCAATACATTTGGATTGGACAAAGACCTTCAAAACATTAGGATGAAAAACTAATATCCTCAAAACATTAGGATATATTAGAGACATAAACCTCAATACATTAGGATTGGATGAAGACCGTCAATACATTAGGATATAGTAGAGACACAACCATTAATACATTAGGATTGGACGAAGACCCTCAAAACATTAGGATTAAAAACTAATATCCTCGAAAACTTTAGGATATAGTAGAGACACAAACCTTAATACATTAGGATTGGACGATGACCCTCAAAACATGAGGATCAAAAACTAATATCCTCAAAACATTAGGATATAGTAGAGGCACAACCCTCAATAAATTAGGATTGGATGAAGACCCTCAAAACATTAGGATAAAAAACTAATATCCTCAAAACATTAGGATATAGTAGAGACATAATCCTCAATACATTAGGATTGGACGAAGACCCTTAAAACATTAGGGTCAAAACTAATACCCTCAAAACATTAGGATATAGTAGAGACACAACTCTCATTACATTAGGATTGGACGAAGTCCCTCAAAACATTAGGATCAAAAATTAATATCCTCAAAACATTAGGATATAATAGAGAGACAACCCTCAATACATTAGGATTGGACGAAGACCCTCAAAACATTAGGATCAAAAACTAATATCCTCAAAACATTAGGATATAGCAGAGACACAACCCTCAATACATTAGGATTGGACAAAGACCTTCAAAACATTAGGATCAAAAACTAATACCCTTAAAACATTAGGATATAATAGAGACACAAACCTCAATACATTAGGATTGGATGAAGACCCTCAAAACATTAGGATAAAGTATAGACACAACCATTAATACATTAGGATTGGACGAAGACCCTCAAAACATTAGGATCAAAAATTAATATCCTCAAAAACATTAGGATATAGTAGAGACACAACCCTTAATACATTAGGATTAGACGATGACCCTCAAATCATTAAGATCAAAAACTAATATCCTCAAAACATTAGGATATAGTAGAGACACAACCCTCAATAAATTAGGATTGGACAAAGACCCTCAAAACATTAGGATCAAAAACTAATATCCTTAAAACATTAGGATATAGTAGAGACACAACCCTCAATACATTAGGATTGGACAAAGACCCTTAAAACATTAAGGTCAGAACTAATACCCTCAAAACATTAGGATATAATAGAGGCACAACCCTCAATACATTAGGATTGGACAAAGACCTTCAAAACATTAGGATCAAAAACTAATATCCTCAAAACATTAGGATATATTAGAGACATAAACCTCAATACATTAGGATTGAATGAAGACCGTCAATACATTAGGATATAGTAGAGACACAACCATTAATACATTAGGATTGGACGAAGACCCTCAAAACATTAGGATTAAAAACTAATATCCTCAAAAACTTTAGGATATAGTAGAGACACAAACCTTAATACATTAGGATTGGACGATGACCCTAAAAACATAAGGATCTAAAACTAATATCCTCAAAACATTAGGATATAGTAGAGGCACAACCCTCAATAAATTAGGATTGGATGAAGACCCTCAAAACATTAGGATAAAAAACTAATATCCTCAAAACATTAGGATATAGTAGAGACATAATCCTCAATACATTAGGATTGGACGAAGACCCTTAAAACATTAGGGTCAAAACTAATACCCTCAAAACATTAGGATATAGTAGAGACACAACCCTCATTACATTAGGATTGGACGAATTCCCTCAAAACATTAGGATCAAAAACTAATATCCTCAAAACATTAGGATATAATAGAGAGACAACCCTCAATACATTAGGATTGGACGAAGACCCTCAAAACATTAGGATCAAAAACTAATATCCTCAAAACATTAGGATATAGCAGACACACAACCCTCAATACATTAGGATTGGACAAAGACCTTCAAAACATTAGGATCAAAAACTAATATCCTTAAAACATTCGGATATAGTAGAGACACAAACCTCAATACATTAGGATTGGATGAAGACCCTCAAAACATTAGGATATAGTATAGACACAACCATTAATACATTAGGATTGGACGAAGACCCTCAAAACATTAGGATCAAAAACTAATATCCTCAAAAACATTAGGATATAGTAGAGACACAACCCTTAATACATTAAGATTGGACGATGACCCTCAAAACATTAGGATCAAAAACTAATATCCTTAAAACATTAGGATATAGTAGAGACACAACCCTCAATAAATTAGGATTGGATGAAGACCCTCAAAACATTAGGATAAAAAAACTAATATCCTCAAAACATTAGGATGTAGTAGAGACACAATCCTCAATACATTAGGATTGGACGAAGACCCTTAAAACATTAGGGTCAAAACTAATACCCTCAAAACATTAGGATATAGTAGAGACACAACCCTTAATACATTAGGATTGGACAAAGACCTTCAAAACATTAGGATGAAAAACTAATATCCTAAAAACATTAGGATATATTAGAGACACAAACCTCAATACATTAGGATTGGATGAAGACCCTCAATACATTAGGATATAGTAGAGACACAACCATTAATACATTAGGATTGGACGAAGACCCTCAAAACATTAGGATTAATAATTAATACCCTCAAAAACATTAGGATATAGTAGAGACACAAACCTGAATACATTAGGATTGGACGATGACCCTCAAAACATTAGGATCAAAAACTAATATCCTCAAAACATTAGGATATAGTAGCGGCACAACCCTCAATAAATTAGTATTGGATGAAGACCCTCAAAACATTAGGATATAGTAGAGACGCAATCCTCAATACATTAGGATTGGACGAAGACCCTTAAAACATTAGGGCCAAAACTAACACCCTCAAAACATTAGGATATAGTAGAGACACAACCCTCATTACATTAGGATTGGACGAAGTCCCTCAAAACATTAGGATCAAAAACTAATATCCTCAAAACATTAGGATATAATAGAGAGACAACCCTCAATACATTAGGATTGGACGAAGACCCTCAAAACATTAGGATAAAAAACTAATATCCTCAAAACATTAGGATATAGCAGACACACAACGCTCAATACATTAGGATTGGACAAAGACCTTCAAAACATTAGGATCAAAAACTAATATCCTTAAAACATTCGGATATAGTAGAGACACAAACCTCAATACATTAGGATTGGATGAAGACCCTCAAAACATTTGGATATAGTATAGACACAACCATTAATACATTAGGATTGGACGAAGACCCTCAAAACATTAGTATCAAAAACTAATATCCTCAAAAACATTAGGATATAGTAGAGACACAACCCTTAATACATTAGGATTGGACGATGACCCTCAAAACATTAGGATCAAAAACTAATATCCTCAAAACATTAGGATATAGTAGAGACACAACCCTCAATAAATTAGGATTGGACAAAGACCCTCAAAACATTAGGATAAAAAACTAATATCCTTAAAACATTAGGATATACTAGAGACACAATCCGGATTGGACAAAGACCCTTAAAACATTAGGGTCAAAACTAATACCCTCAAAACATTAGGATATAGTAGAGACACAACCCTCAATACATTTGGATTGGACAAAGACCTTCAAAACATTAGGATGAAAAACTAATATCCTCAAAACATTAGGATATATTAGAGACATAAACCTCAATACATTAGGATTGGATGAAGACCGTCAATACATTAGGATATAGTAGAGACACAACCATTAATACATTAGGATTGGACGAAGACCCTCAAAACATTAGGATTAAAAACTAATATCCTCGAAAACTTTAGGATATAGTAGAGACACAAACCTTAATACATTAGGATTGGACGATGACCCTCAAAACATAAGGATCAAAAACTAATATCCTCAAAACATTAGGATATAGTAGAGGCACAACCCTCAATAAATTAGGATTGGATGAAGACCCTCAAAACATTAGGATAAAAAACTAATATCCTCAAAACATTAGGATATAGTAGAGACATAATCCTCAATACATTAGGATTGGACGAAGACCCTTAAAACATTAGGGTCAAAACTAATACCCTCAAAACATTAGGATATAGTAGAGACACAACTCTCATTACATTAGGATTGGACGAAGTCCCTCAAAACATTAGGATCAAAAACTAATATCCTCAAAACATTAGGATATAATAGAGAGACAACCCTCAATACATTAGGATTGGACGAAGACCCTCAAAACATTAGGATCAAAAACTAATATCCTCAAAACATTAGGATATAGCAGAGACACAACCCTCAATACATTAGGATTGGACAAAGACCTTCAAAACATTAGGATCAAAAACTAATATCCTTAAAACATTAGGATATAATAGAGACACAAACCTCAATACATTAGGATTGGATGAAGACCCTCAAAACATTAGGATAAAGTATAGACACAACCATTAATACATTAGGATTGGACGAAGACCCTCAAAACATTAGGATCAAAAATTAATATCATCAAAAACATTAGGATACAGTAGAGACACAACCCTTAATACATTAGGATTAGACGATGACCCTCAAATCATTAAGATCAAAAACTAATATCCTCAAAACATTAGGATATAGTAGAGACACAACCCTCAATAAATTAGGATTGGACAAAGACCCTCAAAACATTAGGATCAAAAACTAATATCCTTAAAACATTAGGATATAGTAGAGACACAACCCTCAATACATTAGGATTGGACAAAGACCCTTAAAACATTAGGGTCAGAACTAATACCCTCAAAACATTAGGATATAATAGAGGCACAACCCTCAATACATTAGGATTGGACAAAGATCTTCAAAACATTAGGATGAAAAACTAATATCCTCAAAATATTAGGATATATTAGAGACACAAACCTCAATACATTAGGATTGGATGAAGACCCTCAAAACATTAGGATATAGTAGAGACACAACCATTTATACATTAGGATTGGACGAAGACCCTCAAAACATTAGGATTAAAAACTAATATCCTCAAAAACATTAGGATACAGTAGAGACACAATGACCCTCAAAACATTAGGATCAAAAACTAATATGCTCAAAACATTAGGATATAGTAGAGGCACAACCCTCAATAAATTAGGATTGGATGAAGACCCTTAAAACATTAGGATAAAAAAACTAATATCCTCAAAACATTAGGATGTAGTAGAGACACAATCCTCAATACATTAGGATTGGACGAAGACCCTTAAAACATTAGGGTAAAAACTAATACCCTTAAAACATTAGGATATAGTAGAGACACAACCCTCATTACATTAGGATTGGACGAAGTCCCTCAAAACATTAGGATCAAAAACTAATATCCTCAAAACATTAGGATATAATAGAGACACAACCCTCAATACATTAGGATTGGACGAAGACCCTCAAAACATTAGGATCAGACAGATAGCTGGAGTCTTCACGAAAATGCAAACATTTGAGTCTCTGGAAATTCCTAAATTTGGGATTCAAAGCATACATCTCCAAAGATACAAAACCTGATCTTGGGATGGAAACAAACATGAATTCACTTGGAATGATAAACAACTAAATTTTCAGTACCTGTCACCACTGAATTTTCTCAACGCTAATTACTGTTGCACCCTAAAATTTGCCCAGCCTTAATTCACTTGGTTTATGTTTCAATGTCATTAGCATTTGCATATAGAGTCATGTACATAGGTTACTCATCTACATAGCATAAGCATAGCAAGTCATACAACAGGGGGACCAATCATTATTCTCATCTCTAGAGGCCTATCAAGAGGTTATTATCCTGATTCAACCTCATTCAAGTCATCAGAAAAGAATTTGGAAGCTATCAAGTCAAAGGATCAAGCAGTTCATCTATCTCCTAACTAAGGGTGTCTGAGGATCAACAAAGAAATGGTGAGCTGTGGGCTGAGCATGGGGAGTATCTAGACATCTTGGAGGACTTAGAAAGTCATTTGGAGAAGGATACAAGTCATTGGTGAAGTCACAAGAATTACAGTTGAAGACAGTCAACTAGGGTTTCATCTGGGTCAACCCTGGGTCAACTCTAGGTCAATTGACTGATTGAAAGGCATTAAGGGCTATTGGAGAGATGTGGGGTTCATCATTTGACATGAAGAATAAGGATATGTTGTTATGCTAAGAAGAATTCAAGAGAGATCAAGGAGAAGAGGAGTTTCTAAATTAGGGTTTCTGTGTAAAATTCCCTAGTTTAGGACAAACTTCCAAGCAAGATAAGTCAAAATGAAAGCTTCAAATGGATCCTTGGCCAGCATGAAACTTGTAGAGGATCTCAAGACCTTTAATTTGAGTGGTGGAAGACATCAAGGAGATTTATAGAACTCAAGTTATGGTCCTTGCAAGTTACAGGTCATCTGAGGTATCTGAAATTTTGTCTGTAAAAGTGACTTGACTTCCAAGCAATTTTTACCCCTCAAGGAGATTTCAAATGAATTTCTGGTCAACATAAGAGTTGTTCCTCATTGTTTTAGCTTTCTAGAATGGTATAGTATGCCTTCATATGATTTGTGGAACTCTACTTATGGTCTTGGCAGGCAAAGGGTATTTTGGTCATTTGGTGATTACAGGTCATTCATAGCACATGCCTAAAACTCATACAAGGAAGCTTCAAATGGAAAACTTCCCAACATCAAAGTTGTTCAAAATGGGATTTTAAGGCTAGAAAAGAAGGTGTGAAAGTTTGAAAAAGCTTGGAGCATGGAATTTTAAAAAGTGGTGAAAATGACTTAAAAAGGCATATAACTTGAAAAAGTTCAAGTTGGAAAATGGTTTGAGAGATCTAAAAAGCCAATAGGGGTCATCCAATATACCAAATTGATTCCCAACATCATTTTGAAGACATTGGTTCAGCCACATTTTTGAGTTTAGGTTTAAAAATTGGACTTCCTTTGTAAATTTGTTTCTTACATCATAAGGCAACATGGTAAAGCTTAACACAAGGCAAGGAAAACTTGGTTTTTCATGCATACACTCCTAATATCTCATGAGGGGAGATTTTCACTCAAGTTTACCCAAGGTGCAAGCATGATATGATATGATTCAAAATGCCATCAAATGATAAATTCATGAAAGTTCCATAAGCTTCTAGATCCCTCTAGGACCAATCTAGAAACCTCTCATTCTGTTAATCCTCTCCTATATAAGGAAATGAAGCTGTTTGTTGTTAGGTTGGTGATTCTAGTTGCTTGCAAACCATACTTTCATCTCATAACTCCAAAATTGCATTTTGATTCCCATCTCTCCCAAACTCCATTGTTTGTGCTAGCTATCATCATCATCATCATTCTCCATTGTTGTGGATTGAAAAGCAAGAAAAAGGCACCTCAAATCGTGGCTGGATCATGAGTTCTTCTCCATCACTCCAAGTGGCGTGAAGCTTCGAATTGGCACTTTCAAGAGGTATAAACACGAGTTCTCTTCACCAGCATCATCACCATCATATAAAGATCATTTGGCACCATTGGCAAGGGCTGAAACAAGGCATAGCAACCATCACCATATCCAATTGGTAAGAATACGTTTTGATTCCAATCACCATGATTAGCCATTTTTAGGGTTTAATATTAAGTTATATGAGATAGAGACAAGCTAGGGAGCATTTATGATGAGTTTAGGACCATTTCATGGAGTTTCAAGATATGGTAACAATTCTTTCAAGATCAAGAATGGTTGGAATATGAGGTTTTAATGCATGTGGAATAGTATAGTGTACTCAGTGCAACCTATAGAACACGTGGCTATAGTTATTTTCATGGTTTGTTGAGGTTGAATAACAAGCTTTCATGGTGGAATCATGGATTGGTACTTTCGGTTTGCACATTCTAGGTGGTTTCAAGAGGAGATATGGACATGGTTGGATAGAGGGCAAGAAGAGGATCGTTTTTGGTTTTTATTTCGTGCGTTTTCATGGCTTAACGAGTGAGATATGGTGGCTAGAAGATTCACGTATGGATATGGAAGTTGCAGGGGTTAGGGTTTGGTTTGGAGAAGAAATGCATCAACCGTCGGATGCTTTCAAAGGCGTTGACTAGGACTTAAATCTAACGGTCTAGATTGAATAACGGAATTGGAGGGAAAGCCACTAAAAGGCAATACGATGTCGTTTTGATTAATGAGCTCTTTGGGCTCTTCTTCTTTTTGCACCCCCCATCAGCCAAGGCCCAACGCGCGTGCTAGTCCGACATGCTACCTGCACCCCTCCTCTTTAATTCTTTTATTTTCATTTTCAATTCCCATTTTAATTTTACTCATTTTCCAAAAATCATAACTAAATGAAAAAACAATATCTTTTACTCGTTCTTTTTTTAATATTTTCCTCAGCATGTCTAGAAAATTAAAAAATATAAAAATTGCATTTTATATTTTTTTTTTAGCGTTTTTCACATATTTTACAAAATAATGCATTCTTTTTCTTAATTCATTTTACACTTGAACTTGTACATTTTTGTTCATGACTTTAGGAATAGATTTTTTGCTCATTCTTTTTGGTGATGTTAAATAATGAATTGCAGTGCTCTCTGGATTTATTACTAGATTTTTTAGAATAAAATTTGATTAGTTTAGATAATTGAACTTAGGATAGTTTAATTAGGGTTTTTAAGTAGTATACTTGAACTTCAACATTTTATTTTGGGGGTTTTAGGACAAGTTAGCCTATGGGGAATATATGGGGCTTAAGGGTAGTTAAATAGGATCCCCTAGAATTTATATTAGGAATTTATATTACTATATGCTCTTTTTGATTGATTTTTGAATTGATTGATCATTTGTGTGGCTCTTAGGGCATAGTTTGTATTGTTTTGCTTTCTTTTCTTCTCCTTTGAGTGTGGAGCTTTGAAGATTGATTTGAGGACCTTGTGAAGACCTTGTGGACGAAGCATATTGAAGACTCAAGATGGAAGATCGAGTTCAAATTCATTGAAGATGCTGTGTTTGCTAGAAGACTGTTGAAGACTATAGGATTTAGGGTTAGGAAGAGCCTAGTCTAGCAACTTGATTCACAAACATAGATGGCTTTGTTTGCCTCTATCCTTTCTCTATGATTCAAAGTATCTTTTAAATATCCACCTCCTTCCTTTGGAAGGATCAGTGAATGTATTTGAAAGATAGAACTTTTGAGAGAAAACTTTCTGTTTAACGTTAACAGTTGATGAACCACCCTTGGTAGGTAATTAACTGTCTAACATTCATTCACTTCATCTGGTTGACTGATGTTCATCCTGGAGCCTGAGACTTGAAGAAAAGCCATTGTAGACTGAGGACTGGTGCTCAAGATCTTTGCTTGAAGACTGTGAAGATAGAGACAGCTGCTGACTGAAGCTTGTAGTTGATTGGAGATGACTTGAAGATGGGTATTGATGCGGAGCTGCTGTGGCTGTTTATTTTGTTGTATTTCATTTCTTGATGTATTGATTGGTTTTCCTGACTGTATTGTTTGTTGTTTACCCTGCTGGGTTGAAAGTGAAGTCTGTTCACTTTTGCCTATTGTTTTCTAGGTTCGAGGTTGAGTGGGACTCCCTTGCCTCGCTTGTATTGTGGCATTCATGCATTTTACTGTTTTACTGTATATATCTGATATTGTTTCTGTTTCCGTCTATCCCCTAGGATCTCTATTTCTCTCTGTGCAAGAGAGAAATATGATAGACATTAGGTCTTAACCCATGCATGATAACATTAGGTTAGTTTCGATTCCCTTTTCAACCCTAGGTTTTTAGAGTTGTTGTTTCTCTTCTTACCTCAAAACAACAGAAAAATACGTAATAAGGGTTCTAACATTAATAAAAGACACTTCTGGCGTAAAAGAAGTTGAACAAATCAAAAGAGTCACTTTGTCCGCCGTGGACTTTTAATCAGGAAAACCTTTTCAGAAGGATAAAAAACATTCAAACAACTTGTGTCGTACGTGGCCCGAACTATGTTTGCTCTGATCTTTCATGCTGTATGAAAGTACGTAGGCATAGGATGCGATATCCTAGCGAGCAACCTTCCCCTCCTTTCCCGTAGGTAGGCGAACTACGTTGACTCTGATTTCTCGTTCCAGACGGGAATACGTAGGCATAAAGCGCGATACTTTGCCGAGTCATTTTATTTTCATTCTCTTTTCTTTTTAACCCCTGACCTTTAGAGTAGATAGAATAACAATTCATACCCAAAAACAAGCGTGGATCCCGTCGAGTACGATGGACGTGAGGGGTGCTAATACCTTCCCCTTGCGTAACCGACTCCCGAACCCAGGTTTTGGTTGCGATGACCATACCTTTCCCGTGTTGTGCGAGGTTTACTCTGAGCGTTTCCTTTCCCTCCCGTGGGATAAATAACGCACGGTGGCGACTCTTCTGTTCAGCCGGCGCCGATTTTCGCAGTAGCGACAATTACCAACTGGCTTTACATTGAATATGATTGGTCACCACCATTTCATCAGTACTAGTCACCACTGGATTTCCTCAACGCCAATTACCAAGTGGCCTTGCATGGGATATGATTGGTCACTACCAATTCATCAGTCCCAGTCACCACTGGATTTCCTCAACGCCAATATCCACTGGCCTTACATGGAATATGATTGGTCACCACCAATTCATCGGTATCGGTCACCACTGGATTTTCAAGCAAGGATCAACATTTAAGCCTCTGAAAATTCCAGGGATGTTGGTAACCACCAATAATAAAAAACATAACATATTTGAGCCTTGTAGATTTGGATGAGGTGTTATAACTTGAGATTGATATAAACCACTTTGTACCTTAAAATTAATTTCTCATGAATCTTGTGAATTTTAATTCTTGAGCTTGTGAGTTTTTTATTCAAAATTTTAAATCTTTATTTGAGCCTTGTATGTATAAAACTCTTATGAATCCAATCTAGAACTTCAATTTTGAGCTTTGGCATCAACTTGCATTCGTAAAAATCCAAAATTGGAATCTTCCAAATTTTGAATCTTCATGAACTTAAATACTTGATTCATATGATGACTTAGATTTGAGTTTCAACTAGAACCTTGTGGAGAACAATAACTCTTGAATCTTAGAATATAATTTTGATGAAATTTGGATACTTGAATTGAATGTTCTCGCACCCATAACTCATATTCTACATGAACATAAATTTCAAAGAATCCCTTATAATTGGATATCCCCATTTTAGCATGCTTACCAATTTTAATCCAAATTAATTACATCAATTGAGCTCGAATCATTGTGAACCAAACTTGTATGCCAAATGGAATCCATAAACCAAATGACACCACTTGATCACTTCGTAAATATTAAATTCAAAGCACAACTAAATGAACCTCAATCACCCTGACTCCACAACCTCATCCTTTACACCATGACTCGTGACTTGTACCAAATCCTTTATCTTGGACAAGTTTCCCTTCATTTGATGACTTTGATAAAAAAAATTACTTGAGAAGTTATGAAGGAAGAAACCCTAATTCATCATATTCTTAGTTGAAATAATAATGACGAACCAAACCCACACCTTACCACCTTGACCTTGAGGTATCCTCGTACTATAAAAAGCCAAAACCCAATCTTGATTTTGAGGATATAATCACTAGATCCATGAGAAAAAGTTCTAAAAGTAAAGCCTCCAAACCAGACAGAAATCCTAGGATCACTTTAAATCAGAATGCATTGGTCGCGTCCCTATGGTGTTTAACCATAAGAATTTATACCTTGAAAATACTGCATCTGCACAAACTGGTTAGTGATAATAAAATACGCAGAGCACGAAGAAATGAGATCTTAGGGTAAAAAATTAGAGTATGACAGGTCCACCTCCAGATAGTTGTATTGATATGTCCATGCACTAATTATTAATACCAATGGTTGTTATCTAGATATACGACTATGGGTGTTACAAATTTTTAATTTAGATTTTTATCTTAAGAAAATATCATTTTAAAAATATTAAAATTTAAATGTGAGTGGTTAAGTTTTACATAGATTTATAAAATAAAAATGTTGAATATATATATAAAGCCAAATCTTAGGTTCCTAGATAACAGATAGGTGCACAGTAAATAGGCGCGTTGACTCAGTCTAAGAAGCATGGCAACGGCCGAGCGCTCTCTCTAAGACAAACAACTGGCCTCCCCGAAGGACTGAAGGACAAATTTCGGTTAGAGAGGCATAGGTTTTTATAGTCCGGGTAGGCTATATGAAAGAAGAGGATAAATTGCTCTAAATTTAATACATACGGTAATATCCCTTCACGCTGCTGCCGCGAAAGCAAACCAATTCTATGAGGACCTGCACCCTATATAAATCAGTACTTCTCTCTCCGAATTCCTGCACCTACCCGGACCCTGCAAAAATTAGACTGAAGTTCGTAACGGCTTGGGGTAAGGCTAAGCCAAGCTACCACCTACCCCTCGCTTGAGGTATCTTGCGATAGGTAGTTGCCCTTCTTGGCTGAGAGCATACATAAATGATGTAGCTTCTGGTTTGACAGGAATTAAGCATGAAGTCGAAGTATGTTCATATGTTGTTGTCGGAGTAATGCGTGTTGTAGTCGAAGTTTGTTCTAACATGCATTAATAAATATTGCTAGGTTTGTTAGCATGTTGAATTGGGTCTTGCTTGTAATCCCAATGGTTTAAGTTAGCTTGTTTGCGAAGTTAGCTTGTAATGGATAATTGTTAAAAAGCTCATTGGGTTAGTGTGTTATTTTTCTTATAAATAGGATGTTATTTTCTCATCTTGGTATAAGGAAAAATAGGAAGATAAAATCCTAATTTCAAGAGAGGGAGGTTATTTTGTTATTCTTATATACTTGTAATATTGTTTCTAATAGAAAGAAAGAATAGCAGTTTATAACCAATCATTGTTGTTCCTTGTTGTTTTACATTGTTTTCTTTATTAACCCTAACCTTGTGTGTTTCTTGATCATAAAGAAACATTTTATATTTTGTTATAAGACATCCAATTCATAAAAAATTGGTGCAGTGAGTGTGGAAAAGATGCCTTCAACAAAATATGAGATTCAAAATTTCACTGGAGTGAACGGCTTCAGTCTATGGCGCTTGAAAATGAAAGCCCTATGTTACAGTGAGAATAGGATATCAAATCATTGATTAATTTGAATCACGTCTTTAGTTCACAACTGGTCTTTGATTTATCCGAAGGAAAGGTTAAAGAAAAGAAAAACATATTTTGCATCGTAAACACAATGCGGGGAAAGATCTAGGGTTCGGAGGTTGGTTAAGCTTAAGGAAGGTATTAGCATCCAAAACTTCTGTAGTATTCTACAGGAACCTCTTGTTTAAATGTGCTATTGCTAAAGTTATCTGCTTAAGGGTAATTCTAAGGGTTAAAGGTAATGAAAAAGACCTAAGGGTTAGTCCTAATTTTACTCGCCAAGATTCGCATCTTGTGTCTAAGTATCCAAGGTAGGGGATGGAATCAGAGTAATCGTAGTTCCCCTTACAGAGGGAGGAAAAGAACTTTTTGATTGTGGTCAAGGTTCTAAGGGATGTAAATGTTCATAAGGATGCGCTTACTTGGAGTGTGACGACTCCTACTTCTACATTGAAAGTTGAATTGAAAAGGTGAGGCAGTAAGTATTCCACGGCGGGAACTTACATGAAGTGTGGCGACTCCTTATCCTAAGGCTAGGGTAAAGGGTAAAATTGTCCACGGCGGGATGCCTAAGTATGAGTACGGCGACTCAAAGTCTTAAGGGTTAGGAAAAAGGTAATGGTTTGTCCACGGCGGGACGCCTAAGCATGAGTACATCGACTCCGATCCTAAGGCTAGAATGGACGAGGATAAAGGAATATTGACACGACGGTCAAATAGTTAAACCTTTCCTTCTAAGGGATTAGCGGTAGAACAATAAATAGTGAAAATTAATAAGCAGTGAAGATGTTGAAATAATATACAAGAGATAGGAATGAGATGGGAATAGGAATAATAATGTCAGAGAATGTACAAATAAAATAAAAAGGGTTAGCAAACAGGTTCATGGATAATCGAGAATGATGTTAGGAATAAAGGATGATTAAGGGATTGATGAATTTAGAATTGAGGAAATTAGAAATTAGGTGGTACTTTGAGAATTTTATTAAATGAGAATTAGACAAAAATTAGAAATAATCAAGATATGATTTTGTGAGATTTTTGAGAAAAAAAATTGAATTTTATGCCATTTATTAATAAATAAATAAATAAAAAAATTTAGATTAGGGTTAAATTAGAAAAATGTTAGAATTTTAAAATAAAAAGTTAGAATTTTAATAAAATGTTAGAAATTTTGATAGAAAGAAGTTAGAATTTTAAAATAATAAAAAAAAGTTAGAATTTTAAAATAAAAGGTTGTTACAAATTTAAGTTACAAAAGAGTTAAAAAAAATATTTAATTTTAAAAAGAGTTAGATTTAATTTAAAAAAGTTAGATTTAATTTTTAAAAAGTTAGATTTAATTTTAAAAAGGTTTAAAAAAATTTTAATTTTAAAAAGAGTTAGAAGAAAAGATTTAATTTTTAAAAAGTTAAAAGAAAATAAAAAAAGATTTAATTTTAAAAAAGTTTTTAAAAAAATTAATTTTAAAAAGGAGTTAGCTTTTTATTTTACAAAAGGTTAATTTTAATTATATAAAAAAAGTTAGTGATTATTACAAAAGAAAGGGTTAGTAATTAGTTTTAAAACATAAATAAATTCAACTTTAAGAAAAAGGGTTAGTGTTAAGTTAGAATTTAAAAAAAAAAAGGGTAATTTTAGTTAAAATAACAAAACAAATAATATAAATAAAAATAAAAAGAGGAAACGGGTCGGGTCTGGGTTTGACGGTCTGTGTGATGGTTTCCGCTGTGATTTTTCTTGTGGTGCTCGTACGGCCTTTTGTTTGGTTTTGGCGATGATGAGTGAATCCTTTACTCTGAGCCTCTGCGGGTTTCGGCTCCGCGAATGAGGGTTTTCGTATGAACGATTTTTGTGATTTTTTTATGCCTTTGATGTTGATGATTTCGTTTAAGGTTTTTCCATCCCTTTTTACTGTGACTTTTGGCCCTTTTTATACTTGATTTTTAAATCTTAAAACCTAATGGAGATTTGATTTTTTTTATCTGAAAAGATTTGATTTGATCCTTTTTCAAAACGTTTTTGATGGATTTGGATCTGATTCTTATACTCATTTTTTTTCTTTAAAAACAAATTTTGATTTGATTTTTGGATTGGATTTGATCTGAAAAGATTTATGTTTTTGGATATTAATTTGATTTTCCTTAATCTCATTTTCGGGTCTGTTGTGATTCATGGTGATTGGATTTGATTTTGGATATCCTGTGGATTTGATGATGGATCTGTAAGGGTATTTTTTGGGACGATTTTGATGGTTTTGCTGTTAGGGTGATGATGATGGTTTTTCCTGAGGCTAGAAAAGTTAGAATTTATAAATGAAAAAGGAGTTAGAAATTTATAAATGAAAAAGGAGTTAGAAATTTAATTTTAAAAAAGGTATTAGAATTTGATTTTTTTTTAAAAGTGTTAGAAATTAATTTTAAAAAGGTTATATTTTAATTTTTTTTAAAAACTTACTCTTGAAGAAAAGAAAAAGAAGTTAAACTTTAATCTAAATCCTAAAAGTTAGTAAAAAAGAAATTAAAATGATTTAAATAAATAAACTAAATAGAAAAAAGGTTAATAAAAAAACATTAGTAAAGTTATAAAAAAAAGTTTAATTAAATTATTATTAGTTAAAAAAAAGAAAAGATTTTAAAAAAAGGTTAATTTATTAAGTTAATCAGAATTTAAAAAATAATAAAATAGAAAATGAAAGGGTAAAATTTGGGGTATGACAGTTGCCCCTATTTAAATAACTTCACTAGATGATTTGAGCAACGAAGGCTCGAGAAATCATGGTGAAAGGGATTTAAATACAAATAACCGAAAATTTTGCCCTTAGATGCAGTGATATGCAATATTATGGATAAAACGGAAATAGACTAGAATGCTGACAACGTTATGAATCTAATATGATCCATATGATGAAAATGATAAATGCAAGGATGCAGACGACACGACGACACAAGGGACAAACGTAACGAGCAACCACACATTAGGGAAGACAATGCACTGGGGAAATAGCACGGAATCGGGGAAATCTAAAGCGATGGACCAACAGGTGCAAGCATGACCAGTTGCCACTTTAGAAAGAAAGGTAAGAAGAGATCCTCAATGGAGATGGCACCGACGAGACGGCCTCCACTGGGGAAATATCTAAGAGTAACTGCTCAACAGGTTCAGGCATGACCCGGCTAACACTCTAGGATAAAAGGGTAAACGGGATCCACACGGCGATAGGGTCAGGTAAACAAAAATGTTGGAGCATTCGGGAGAGAATAATTAACTTCCAAGCTTCTGGAAATTCCTTAAACGAAGAGATTAAACGGGATCTTCAGGAACCATCAGAAGATATACAGGGTAAAAACCTGCTGTATGCCAAAATAATTGGACTTTAATGGGGAAATGCCCTGATAAGCTTCTCGAGAGAGACTGCCACTTATCGCTGGAAGGGACTTACATGCCAAAATGGATAAGCTTCTCAAATAAAGAGACTGTTGCTTATCTGAAAAAGATAACGATGATAAGCTTTTCATGGGAGACTGCCACTTACTTGGGGATACGGATAAAATTGATTAGCTTCTCGGGAGAGACTGTCACTTATCTAGAAAAAGTGCAATGAAAACAAGCTTCTCTAGGGAGATGGCCACTTGTTGCTGGTATAATGAAAAATAGGAAAATAAGCTTCTCAGGTGAGACTGCCACTTATCGCTACTGTAAAAGGTATTGATAAGCTTCTCTGAATGAGACTGCAGCTTACTGGGGAGTAGAAACACAATGATAAGCTTCTCGGAATGAGACTGCTACTTATCTGCAAGGGTAGCAATGATAAGTTTCTCAGGCGAGACTGCCACTTATCTGGAAAAGATAAAACATGATAAGCTTCTTGGGTGAGACTGCCACTTATCTTCAAACGTAGCAATGATAAGCTTCTCAGGAGAGACTGCCACTTATCTAAAAAAGATAATGATAAAAAAACTTCTCAGGGGAGATGGCCACTTGTTGCCGGTAGGTAAACTGATGAAACGATAAGCTTCTCCAAAGAGACTGCCACATACCTCTGGGCAAAGCATGATAAGCTTCTCAAGAGAGACTGTCACTTATCTTCAATGAGGCGTTGTAAAAAAGTTCTTCTTGAAAGATAGTGCAAAATAAATGCACATCTAGGTAGGTTTGGCGACCGACGGGACCGAAGTTCAATCTAGGATCGAGTTAGAAAGAAACTGTCAAACACGATTCCGTTGAGGAAATGAACTCAAATGGGGGTTTATCTTAACCTGGCACAGAAAAGATGATTGAAATAACCATCAACCACGAGGTTTGAACTCTGTTGGGAAATTGGAAAAAGTAGGTGTTTTATGCTTAAAGGTTGACGATCTACTTGGAAAGAACGGACAAACCCAATTACTCGACGGTAACAACAGCCAAAGTAACGACAACAGACAACGAGGATAGCAAACATGCAGATGCTAATGCGTATGTCAATGAAAATGCAATGAATATGCTCATGTTGAATGCTCATGCTCATGCATATGCTTAAGCACATGCTGACAAAACAGACGAGAGGAGGAAATAGGAGATGAAATAAACATCTCGACGGGGAAACCCGACAACCTCTACAAAAGTACATCTATCAAAGGATAGGAAAAGTTGATGGTGGAACCAAATCTAGCTTCGAAGTTCCAAATTCTCTGGGGAGAACAACATTCCACTTGGGAATAAGATACCATGACTTCACTAGAGGGATAACCATCATGAATCTGAATCTGATCATAGAAGACTTGTTCACTGGGAAGAGTCATCTTAGGATTAAAGACTTCCAGGGATAAAATGAATATCCGCTTCATCGGGAAGATGTGGAGCTTGGCAGCTTCATGAAGAAAATGTAGCAACTTCTGGGTGAAAAGTACATCAACTTCCTGAGGAAAGTACATCAACTTCCCTAGGGAAAGTATCTCGACTTCTTGAGGAGAATGTGGCAATCTCCTAGGGAATGTTTCCTGAGGAAAGTAATGGCAGCTTCAGTGAGGAAAAGATGATTCCACTGGTAGTGGGTCCTCGAATAAACCTGTATCACTTGGAAGATGCTAGGGAGATCTCTGCAGTCTTGAAAATCACTGGAGATTACCGGATCCCTCTAAAAGTGTTGTCGGCTTATGTTTCGTTGGGGACTTGCACTGAGGCAATGGTTTAAAAGTGTTTCTGCAACAACGACTTACTGGGAGATTGTGACCGCCTGAAATAAAATTTATCGGGGCCTGAAGAGTGTAATAGTCGCCATTTGGAAAGATATAATGCCCCAGAGTACATGCTTTATGAGAAAGAGTCATCTCAAGAGAATTTTACAAAGAACGTGAAGTCCAATTGCCCCACTATTTTCAAACTCTTGGAGAGATTTGTCAAATCTCGAGGTAACTGGTTCGGATCGACTGTGTCATGACCGAGTCCTTAAGAAATAGCTTTTAAGAGAGTCAGGCTTGCATCAATAAGCGACTTGAGAACCACTTGCCCCTGTTTCTCAAAATCTTCAAGTTTTATTGTTGATGTCTATATGTAAATTTCTAAGATATCGGGCAAAATCAACACGCATGAAATGCTAACCTGAAACTGTTAGTGCAACATACGTATTTGTATTGAAGTTTTTTTTCTTTTTGTTTTGAAAAAGATATCACAATAACTTATGACTGAATCACTAGTTAGGATATGAATTTAATTTATAATGCCAACATCAAATTGAGCATAGCTCATAGGAGTCAGGAAACGTCATCTCATCGAGTATGCTTTCAAAATGAAACCTACTTCAATTAGGTCTTTTAAAGGTTGTATCGTGGCTTAATTCATGGTTTTAAGAAACAAAGGATAAAGGTTCAAAGTTTATTTGTACCCACCCATTCTTCTGATATTCTCCAATCCTATATTCAGATAACTGGATACGAGCACTCATCTCTCAAGCGGATTTGATATGGTCGAGAACTCATCAAGGCTTTGGACATGGCAGTCACTCACCTATTTTCTTTTGGTGTTTGATCACATGACTTTGTTCTTTACTAGGGATTCTTTATCATAATCCTTTGTTGTTTTTTTCTTTTCATTCCCTGACTTTTTCCTGGATGGTGTCTTTTAAATTTGACCTTGGAGTCCAGCGGGATGCCCCAGTTTTGCCTAAGTCTCCTTCATAGGTTTTGACTTAGAGGGTTCTTTCTTTTTCATTATTATTTTTTTTGAACGAGTCATGTGACTCTTTCGAAGGCTTGCGACTGCTTCACTCTCTAGGTATTCGAGGGATAGTCGTTGTGTTTTTGACTTCTAACTTCCTAATATGTTAGGGATAGATAAAATGGATTCTCAAGCCTTTTGAGAGTCTGAGCGTTCGATCAGCTAAACTGAAAACTACTCTGCCCTAGGTTAAGAATGAGGATTTTATTTGGAAAAGAAAACTCCTACTTTGAGGCTCAAAAGGGTGAAAGAGGGATTATCTTCCTTATATCTCCAGTGTTTGAGATTTGAAACAATGCCTTACATCATCAGCAGGGTTTCATTTAAAAGCATATGACAAAAGATCTGACGTTTTTTATTCATCATCCTCCTCCCAATTCTCTATCAAAGCAAGTGATCGGGTAAAGTTGGCATTATAAATCATGAAAAATAATTTTATGAGTGAATAGGAATGGATTTTTTCAAGACAAACATATGCATTGCATTAATTATTCAAAACAAACAAGTTCTTACATGCTAATTATACTTTTATAATCAAAGGAACAAAATATATATAAGTAAACAAATGAACTGTCTGACAAGCCCTTCTACAGGAGTTTGTTAGGTCTTTGTATTCGAGACTGGCATAGTAGTAGTGGTAGTTGTTTCCATAGGCAGAGTCTCATTAAAATGGGGAGTATAAATACGATCACTGCGTGTCATCTTGCTTGCCCCAGCTATATTGGTCACAGTTTCATTATCAGTCTTCAATTCTTCCCTAAGAATAACCTTCCCAGGTTCTTTGTCAATCATGGTCACTGATCGATGGTTTTTACACGTTATTTTACAGTTTATTTCAGTTAATCATTTGTTTTGTCTTGTTGCATTTTAGTTTTTTTATCATATTTTACGCGTCAATTTGGTATTTTTACTGTTTCTAGGTTCAGGTATACAATAAAGGAGAAGGAGAGCGAAAACTGGGAAAAAATGGCAAGATTTCGGAAGAGTTTTGTAGTGAAATCTTTAGCAGTCTGCACGAAAACGATCATAACTGGAGTTCCGGGAATCCGTTTGAGGCGTTCTAAGAACCTCCGGAAAGCTAAGAGAGAGAGCTACGACTTTTGTGTTGGAGTCGAAGTCAGATTCGAAACAGGGATGCAACACGGGTGCCCGTGTTGTGTGACACGGCCCGTGTTGCAGGATTTGCTCAGAAAAGGCGATTTTTGGAGAAAAAACAGTGGCACAACACGGGTGCCCGTGTTGTGTGACACGGCTCGTGTTGTGACACCTGGGACTTGCAAATTTCACGCGAAAAATCTTTCAGAAAGCCAACACGGGCGCCCGTGTTGCCTGACACGGCCCGTGTTGCAGGAAGCGCTTTTTTCCCTATTTTCTTGTATTTTTGACTCTTGTGATCCCCGAGGGTATTGTGGGTATTTCCCTAGTGATTAGTTTGAATTGAGACTATTTGATACGTGTTTGGAAAAAGAATAAGGATTGGACTTTTGAACGGAAAAGAGATTTTCACGATAAAGATTGAAGCGATCAAGGATTTGGGAACAGAAGATCCTCATGAGCGGAAGCGATTGAAGATCAAAGCAACCAATTCTCTTGTAATGTTGAATTTTATTGTTGAGTTTATTTTTATTATTATGAGTAGCTAAACCCCCAATGCTAGGGGGTGTCCCTGAATTGACTATGTAATAACCTTGTTTCCTTTGAATAATGGATTTCACTACTTTCTAATCATCGTTGTTATTGTATAATTTTCTTATGGCTTTTCTTATTTGACAAATAAGGATTTGTTTTACGGTTAACCTTAGGTTTGGAAAAACGATTGTTAACGCGTTTATACGATAATACTATAGTAGATATTGCCTAGGAATGGGGATACCCTATAGTAACCGTAATGTTTTAGATAAAATATATTGCTTGGGATTGTTCCTATACCGCAAAGGAATTGGGGCATAGGAAGAATACCAAAGAGTTTTCTACTAAGGAATTAGAGTCAACTAATCTTTAAAATTGAATTGAGTAGTGATTTCTGAAAAATAAGGATTAAGGTTATTACAAGGTTTTTTCATACACCCTACTCTAGCATGCTTCTCATAACTGTCTAAAACCTTTATTTTACTGCTTTTGCCTTTTGGCCTTTAAAATTGTAAGAAACAAACCAAAACCCCTATGACTTTTTGTTCAATTGTATTATTTTAGAACTTGTGTTCATACGCAGTCCGCGAGATCGATATTTGGGGAATTTCCCCTTATTACTACATCGGTACAATTAGTACACTTGCTAATTTACCAGTCAGTCACATCATATTTCCAGGGTACAGCTTTAGGATCACTGAAATGAAATTGACTAGGCTTCTGAATAATTATCGGCTTCGGCTGATTCACTGTAGGAGTAATTGGCTTTGATACATTTGAACACAGGCTTTGCAGAACTTGATCTCGGCAGATTAAAGACAGGAACTTTGGCATTTGGCTCTGGTAAGTTGAAGACGGGCTTAATCACAACAACTTTATCCTTCTTCACTTTGTTAGCCACTTGTAGGAAACCATCGTTAATCAATCTCTAAATATCATTCTGAACCAATAAACAACCCTTAGTACTGTCATCACAACTTGTACAATCAACATGAGAAGTAGATATTAAACCGAATTTAAATAACTTCGAATGAAAAACCCTGAGAGGAGTCTTGATCTGAGCAACATCAAGGATAAGGCTTTCATCGGATACCTCGTCAATAGCATTAACAACCCCATGGTTAGGCAGACGGTTGTTCTTGACATTCGGCTGAGGATCTTCAAAAGATAGGATCTTCTTTTCCATCAAATCTCTGACAAGGTTCTTGAGAGCGTAGCAGCTTTCTAAATCATGGCCAGGCGCACCCTCATGAAATAAACAATGAGTGGCGGCGTTGTAATTGGCAGGCAAAGGATTGGGAGGCGGACCCAAAGCTCTGGTAGTAATCAGACCTTGTTGCACTAATGAAAGGTACAACTCGGTAAAAGTCATCGGAATCGGAGGACATGGCTTGTATTGCCTCCTATTGGGACCATTTTGGCGAGGTGTCTGATTCTTAGGTTATTGATAAGCAGGCGCATTGGGCGCTTGTTGATAATTGGCAGAAGCTTGCGCAGGCTGATAACCAGGAGGTTGTTGATAGACCGGAGCTTGATAAATAGGAGTCGACTGCATAGGCTGATAAGTAGGGACTTGTTGATTAAAGGCATATGCAACAGTAGCTATATAAGGTTGTTGAGCATACTGAACCGGATAACCTGGTTGTTGAACATAATTTTGCGGAGGTTGATAAGGTTGATTTCTTCGTCTACCTGTAGATACAACATTAGTTTCACCCTCTTTCTTCTTCTGAGAACTGAATGAAGGTTTCTTGGCATGATCTTTAGAGCTTGACATTTTACCACTCTTCAGACCCAATTCGACTTTCAAACCAACAGCGACGATGTCAGAAAAATTTTCCGTCACACTACCAACCATCCTCTCATAGAATTTTGGAAAAATAGTATCGACAAACCAATCAACTAGCTCTTTCTCAATCAAAGGAGGTTCTACTTGCCAAGCAATCCCTCTCCACCTCTAAGCATACTCTTTAAACGATTCTGAACTCTTCTGCGACATACTCAACAATTGTCGTCGATCAGGAGCCGAATCCATATTGTACTTGTAGTGTTTGATGAAAGCATCAGATGAATATTGAAAGCACTTGATGCAAGATTGATCCAAAGCTAAGTACCACTTTGACGAAGCACCTTTCAAACTGTCTTGGAAACAATGAATCATCAGCTTATCGTTCTCAACATGAGCAGCCATCTTCCGGTAATACATAATCAGCTGATTCTTCAGATAAGTAGCACCTTCATAACGGTCAAAATTGGGAGTTTTGAATTTCAGAGGAATAACCAGACTAGAAACCAAACAAACATCTCTGGCAGTGGCACCAAAGATTTGATCACCTTCCATCTTCCTCAACCTTTTGTCAATAGTTTCAACATTCTCACGAAGCTTTTCATGTCGCTCATCTTCGTCATCATTCACATTAGGAATGTCATAAACTGGCTCAATGAAATAAGGTTGCACATGAGTGTGAACAGCAGCTGGTGCAAAAGTAGGAACCACTTGAGGAGCTTCAGAAACCAATGGAACAACTTGTTGAATTGGTTGAGCAATAGGAATAGTAGTAAGAGGAGGCACAAAACTAAGTGGATGACCATAAGGTGGTAGACTTGCAGTAGTAACAGATGGTCGAGGATCCACAACAGAGGATCCACAACAGTACCGGTAATCTCAAAAACAACAGTGGGCTGAGTATCCATCTTTGCATTAATGACCTGTAGCATCTCCATAATCCATCCCACACTTCCTCAAAGATCTTTGAGTTCATTGTTGACACGATCAAGCTCTTGATTTTGTTCTTCCATCTATTTTCAAGCTTGGGCTCTGGTGTTATACTGATGCAGAGGACTCAGGGTGACAGAACTGGAAGGCGAGAGAACCGAGAATGAGAAACCCGGGGGGGGGGGGGATGCAATGCAAAAATAGGATGTTAAAATGCAGAATGCAGATGAAAGATTTCATGGAATTCAAGTGTTTACGAATATCACAGGATACCAAAGAAATTTCATTTATTATTTTTGATAATGGATTGCAAGTACATATTCTTAAAAGAGTCTTAACATAATAGCTAAATAAAAGCTAACAAAGTCCTAAGGAAGCTTCATACTCTGCTCTTTGATTTGCTCTTCTAGTTGGGCCTTGACAATCAACTTCAAAGAGGTAGATTGAGGGTTGGAGGAAAATAAATCCTCTTGGGCTTTTCTCTTCTTGTAAGAAAGTGATTCTTCATTCTTCGATTGAAGCTGCTTCTGAAGTTCCACATTCTCCCTGACAAAAATCTGGTACTTATTCTTCCATGCTTCTGACTCATGTTGTGCTTTTCTCAAAGCGATCTTCAACTCTTCAGCTTTAGACATGAAAACTAGAACAGGTTCCCTTCTCGGAGGCAAAGGATATTATCGAGAATAAGGCATCTTCAGCTTGATTGCTCTCTCTCTCTCTCTCTCTCTCTCTTACCCAATAAAGATATGTCTCCAAATACACACAATTAGGCTTTGCCAGACCTTTTTTCCCCTTCCTATGCAAGTGACGCCAAGCAGACACGATCTTACCTTGAAGTTCTTTGTCACCTTTGAAGAAAATTCTCTCCATATGAACACTTTTGGGTGGTTCCTTCAACGGATATCCTAACTGTCGGCGAGCTAGAACAGGATTGTAGTTGATTCCTCCATTAAATCCAAGCAAGGGTACATTGGCAAAGTCTTCATAACTGTCAATGATTAATGTCCCATAATACACACGGTTATACAATCAATGTCCGAGTGAGTTAGAGCCATAATCTTTTTCGATCAGCGTCCTTTATCGAGATCCTAAAAAGAAATAGACTTGGGCAAGTGCGAAATAAACCACTTGTATAATAAAGACACACAGCAGGTGATCATCCCTCCACCATGAAAGTTTCGTAGATGCACGGAATGGTAAGCGTTAGCCAATAAAGTCAGTATTGGATTATTCTTTATGAAGATTTTGATGGCATTAAGATCAACGAAACCTTCGAAACTTGGGAAAAGTAGCACTCCATAAATAAGCAAGGCAAGGATTGCCTTAAATGTATCCATACTCATATGATCAGCATAGTATTGGGTTTTCTTGATTAAGAAGTCTGTAGGTAACCCAAAAGTTCCACCTTTGGTAATCATATTGCCCTTGATATCGGATAACTTCAAACATATGGCTCTAGTAATATCTTCTTCTTTGGGGTTTTTCTCCAGGAAAGGGAAAGGAGATTCATCCAGAGTAGGTAAACCAACCAAATGAGAGTACTCTTCTAAAGTAGGCAAGAGCTGATAATCTGGGAATGTAAAGCAGTGATAATCTGGATCATAGAATTGTAACAAAGTAGAAAGAAGTCTTTCGTCCACTTGGAGTATCAACAAAGATAGCAGCTTCCCATACTTGTTTCTGAATCCCTCTTGATC
This sequence comes from Lathyrus sativus, assembly GCA_963859935.3. Lineage (NCBI taxonomy): Eukaryota > Viridiplantae > Streptophyta > Magnoliopsida > Fabales > Fabaceae > Lathyrus > Lathyrus sativus. Next base: position 281,232,375 of record OZ012735.1, read on the forward strand.
TTCAACCAAAACTCCTAACTTCCTTAGGTCATCCAACTTAAGACTCTTAAAAGAATATTTCAAAGTATTTTTCCTATTGTAATCCATGGTGTCCTGCAATATTCATAAGTAAAGTTGAATTCCATGAAATCTAATGCAATATGATGCTTTATGGATGCAATGCATAAACACAAACAAGCAAACACAGGTCCTAGGTTAGAGGAACATGAACAAAGTCAAGGTCTACCCATTCTGAAAGGTATGTACTAAGGGTTAATTGTACCTGCAGAATAAGGGTTCTAAAGAGGTGTCCAAAGTTATCAGTTCATCTTTCGGATATTATCAATTTCCCGATTAACTCGGTGGTTAATAATATTCTCAAGAGAGCCTCTTTTGAGTGTAGTATCGCGTGACAACTATTTTGGGAATACTCCCTCATAATCATCGCACTACGTCCTAGATAAGGGCAAAGTGGGGTTAAGGTAACTACGGTCCCTAGTATCCCAGGCTCCTAGGTCGAAAATAGTAAGTGTTTTCACGAATACTCGTTCAATAGTACTAATTTTCAAGAGGGCCTCAACTGAGTGGTGCTTCTCAAGTCAGCTTGGTCGGGAATCACTCCCTATAAGCCTCATCAAATATATCACCTTCCTATAATAATTGCACTCAAGTCCGGGTGTATGACTTATCTCACAATAAATGTAAAACCCCCAAGAAAGGTATATATATATATATATATATATATATATATATATATATATATATATATATATATATATATATATATATATATATATATATATATATATATATATATATATATATATATATATATATATATATATATATATATATATATATATATATATATATATATATATATATATATATATATATATATATATATATATATATATATATATATATATATATATATATATATATATATATATATATATATATATATATATATATATATATATATATATATATATATATATATATATATATATATATATATATATATATATATATATATATATATATATATATATATATATATATATATACACGCAAATAATAAAGCAAATAGAAAGCATAAATAAGATAGGGATAACCCTCAAAAGATATTTTGTCTTCCCCAGTAAAGTCGTCATTTTCTATTGCGGATAGAATAGGATATCAAATTATTGATTAATTTGAATCACATCTTTAGTTCACAACTTGTCTTTGATTTATCCGAAGAAAAGGTTAAAGAAAGGAAAAACCTATTTTGCATCATAAACACAATGCGGGGAAAGATCTAGGGTTCGAGGGTTGGTTAAGCTTAGGAAAGGTATTAGCATCCTAAACTTCTGTAGTACTCTACAGGAACCTCTTATTTAAATGTGTTATTGCTAAAGTTATCTGCTTAAGGGTAATGCTAAGGGTTAAAGGTAATTAGAAAGACTTAAGGGTTAGTCCTAAGTTTACTCGCCAATATTCGCATCTTATGCCTACGTATCTGAGGTAGGGGATGGAATCAGAGTAATCGTAGTTCCCCTCACAGAGGGAGGAAAAGAACTTCTTGACTGTGGTCAAGGTTCCAAGGGATGTAAACGTTCATAAGGAAGCGATTAATTGGAGTGCGATGACTCCTACTTCTACGTTGAAAGTTGAATTGAAAAGGTGAGGCAGTAAGTATTCCACGGCGGGAACTTACATGGAGTGCGGCGACTCCTTATCCTAAGGCTAGGGTAAAGGGTAAAATTGTCTACGGCTGGACGCCTAAGTATGAGTACGACGACTCAAAGTTTAAGGGTTAGGAAAAAGGTAATGGTGTGTCCACGGCGGGACGCCTAAGCATGAGCACGACGACTCAGATCCTAAGGTTAGGATGGACGAGGATAAAGGAATATTGAAATGGCGGTCAAACAGTTAAATCTTTCCTTCGGAGAGATTAGCGGTAGAACAATAAATAGTGAAAATTAATAAGTAATGAAGATGTTGAAATAATATACAAGCGATAGGAATGAGATGGGAATAGCAATAATAATGTCAAAGAATGTACAAATAAAATAAAAAGGGTTAGCAAACAGGTTCATGGATAATCGAGAATGATGTTAGGAATTTAGGATGATTAGGAGATTGATGAATTTAGAATTGAGAAAATTAGAAATTAGGTGGTACTTTGAGAATTTTATTAAATGAAAATTAGACAAAAATTAGAAATAATCAAGAAATGGTTTTGTGAGATTTTTGAGAAAAAAATTTGAATTTTATGCCATTTATTAAATAAAAAAATTTTAGATTAAGGTTAAATTAGAAGAATGTTAGAATTTTAAAATAAAAAGTTAGAATTTTAATAAAATGTTAGAATTTTAAAATAATAATAAAAAAAGTTAGAATTTTAAAATAAAAGGTTGTTAGAAATTTAATTTACAAAAGAGTTTAAAAAAAGATTTTATTTTCAAAAGAGTTAGATTTAATTTTTAAAAGTTAGATTTAATTTTTTTAAAAGTTAGGTTTTATTTTAAAAAGGTTAAAAAAAGATTTAATTTTAAAAAGAGTTAGAGGAAAATATTTAATTTTAAAAAATTTAAAAGAAAAGAAGAAAAGATTTAATTTTAAAAAGTTTTAAAAAAATTTAATTTTAAAAAGGAGTTAGATGAAAATTTAATTTTAAAAAGAAAAAAAGATTTAATTTTTAAAAAGTTAAAAAAAATTAATTTTAAAAAGAAGGTATTGACTTCAATGATGTGTTCTCTCCTGTTATGAATCCCATATCCATTCGAATGTTGCTTGCCACAGTGGCACAGTTCAACCTTGAACTATAACAGCTGGATGTGAAGACTGTGTTCTTGTATGGTGATTTAGATGAAATAATCCTTATGAGAAAACCTGAAGGGTATGTTAAAAAAGGGAAGAAAGATTATGTGTGCAAACTAAATAGATCTTTATATGGACTGAAACAATCTCCTCGACAGTGGAATAGGAGATTCGACAAGTTTATGGCACACATAAGTTTCATTAGAAGTCAGTTAGACCATTGTATTTACTTTAGATTTCGACCTGCTAATTCATTTGTTATTTTGTTGCTTTATGTGGATGATATTCTAATAGCAAGCAACAATGTCGAAGATGTAATGAGGGTGAAGGTTGAACTCAATAAGGAGTTCGACATGAAGGATCTGGGAGCTGCGTCCAAGATTATTGGGATTGACATCCGAAGAGATAGAAAGCAGTTAAAACTATACTTATCTCAAGAGGCACACCTACGGAAGATTCTCGAAAAGTTTGGCATGTCGAATTCAAAGCTTGTTGTGACTCCGAAAAACCCTCAATTCAAGCTAAGTATAGATCAGTGTACCAATACTGATGTCGAAAGAGCTTATATGAATAACATTCCATATGCTAATATAGTAGGTTCTTTGATGTATGTTATGGTCTATACTAGACCCGACATAGCATATGCAGTAAGTCTTGTAAGCAAATATATGGTGAATCCTGGAAAGCCTCACTGACAAGCATTAAAGTGGATTCTAAGGTACATAAATGGATCTCTGAATAAATTTTTAATTTTGGTGGAGCCTTGGGTGAAGATAGTAAAGTAGCAATTGAATGATATGTCAACTCTGATTTTTTCAGAGGGGTAGTCGAGTATGGAGAAGTCCAAGTGCTGAAGGTTTCGACAGATCATAATGCTGCTGATATGATCACCAAGACGTTGTCTAGTTGCAAGTTTTTCTACTGTATGCAGTTGATAAAGCTGCATGAAGAAACCTAGTTTCTTGATGTTATAGAGTTAGATCCAAGATGGAGATTTGTGAGAAATTGGATCGAACTCTAGTATGGCCAAAGGGTAGCTTCTGGTTCGACGGGAATTAAGCACGAGGTAGAAGTCTGTTCACATGTTGCTGTCAGAGTAATGCGTGTTGTAGTCGAAGTTTGTTCTAACATGCATTAGCCAATATTGCTAGGTTTGTTAGAAGTTTGAATTGGGCCTTGCATGTAAGCCCAATGGTTTAAGTTAACTTGTACCCTAAGTTATCTTGTAATGGGTAATTGTTAAAAAGCTCATTAGGTTAGTGTGTTATTTTTATTATAAATAAGATGCTAGTTTCTCATCTTGGTATAAGGAAAAATAGGAAGATAAAATCCTGATTTCAAAAGAGAGAGGTTGTTTTGTTATTCTTGTATACTTGTAATCTTGTTTCTAAGAGAAAGGAAATAATAGTAGTTTATAACCAATCCTTGTTGTTCCTTGTTGTTTTACCTTGTTTTCTTTGTTAACCCTAATCCTTGTGTGTTTCTTGATCATAAAGAAACAATTTATATTTTATTTCAAGACATCCGATTCACAACATATATATATATATATATATATATATATATATATATATATATATATATATATATATATATATATATATATATATATATATATATATATATATATATATATATATATATATATATATATATATATATATATATATATATATATATATATATAACATTATCTAAAACATTTATATATTATACTTTGTGTTAGTTAATATCTATTCGATTCTGCTTAAGATTTCCACATCAAGTTCAAAATCACATCAAAGTTTTTGCTTTTATGCATAAACGTTGTTCTCTAACTTCTTAAATTCACGTCACTTTTGCCTTGAAATATGATATTTTATATAAAAAAGCATATCCAAACATATACTTAAAGTTTATGACATAATTTTTATCTATATACCTTACTTTTACTCATATTGTTTCACGTACTGTTATAGGTCGTACTGTTATAGGCCGTTCACAAGTCCCGCAGACAAATTCCTAATCATGGGGCCCAACACGAAAGACGCGGGAAATCAAAGAGACCCTAATCAAGTACGGTGCATGCGATCCCAACTTCTAACATATCTTTCACCATCAAATTTAATCAAACAACAATTCATAAAATGCATTGGGTTAAGCAGAAGAAATTTTAACTGTCCACCCTACATAAGCTTCACACACGCCAATTTCATATGTTTTCTCATTCTCATTCTCAAATTACATTTATGAAATTTCACTGACTTTAGCGTTAGAGTACTAATCTTGTAAGTTCTCTATACTCCATTGTGTAGAAAACTCTCACTATTGTGCTAGAAGAACTCATGTATTCATCCCACATATTTCTTGTTCCACCTAAAACCACATACTAACTTGAAAGTTTGAGTATTTATAACTACCACTCTCGTTGGTTCTATTAGAAAAAACATACACCAACTTACATATCATCTTTTAATATTACTCATAAATTCAACTTAATTCCCCAACTCATATCTCATTGGAGAGATTGAGATAATATCAAAAAATTTGAGTCGATTTTAACTTAATTTTTGTTTAATTCGTGTTTCTCGTGTCTTTCTCATATCCTAATGTTTGTTTGACGGGAGAAACAAAGAAGTTATAAATAGGAAAAAAAATTTAACATACTTAAAAAATTTCATTTTGAAACGATTCCAAACATATAATTAGTCTCATCAGATAAATAAATATTTGAAACATAGATGTTTTTTATTAACTATAAGCGTAATGGCAATGATTTAACTTCTTAAAAATAAATTAAGAATGAATAATAAAATATCACAAGTCCGAATCCGACACCCTTAAAATCAGATATGAATACAAGTATAATTAACAAAACATAAACGAATTTATTATTTAAATATTATATTACATGAATAGATGCATGAAAGAAAAACAACAAAAGTGAACCGTCTCATTCACGGCAGTTCCCACACTTCTCTTGACTTTATAAGTTTTTCTCTCCTTTCTGTTGCTACTTTTCATATTTTCGTATGTTTGCTTTTTCTTGCTGTGATCCTCTCCACTTTGTTACTTTCCCTTTTCAACACAATATATCTTACCACCACCAACACCAACACCACCACTTCCATCAATCCATCTCAACCCATTAACCTTTTCAAAACATTTTCTTTTTTATTAAAATATTAAAACCCATTTCTGAAAAAATAAAAAAATAAAAAAATCCACCAACAATATAAAGATTCATACATTGTTCAACTTTTCTTAGTTCTCTCTTTTTTCTCTCTCTCTCTCTCTCTCTCTCTCTCTCTCTCAGTCTAATTCTCAAAAATCCCTTCTCTAACATTATGGTTGGTGACAAAGGAGACACATCCAAGAAACAACAACCTCAACAACATCAACAAACCTCATCTTCTCCAAAACCACCTCATGAAGAATCATCACCATCACAACAAGTTGTTGTTGTTAGTGGAACCAACCCTTTCATTTCATCTCCTCTTTATGTCTCAACCGGTGCAACTTCTTCACCCTTTGAAAACCAATTTGAAACAACAACCTTAAACACAACAAAAAGACCAAGATATAGTGGACAATGGAAGCTTCTACCATCTCCACCATCACAACAACAACAACAAAAACAACCTCAAACTCAAATCAACCTTCTTAATCCAACAACAGAATCAAAATCAACAACCCCTTCACCATCAAATCTTCAACAACAACAACAACCTCAAACACACACTACAACAACACCTTTAGCTGCTTCTTCATCCGACACAACATCTTCACAATCTCTTGATCATCTCTCACCAATGCCTGGTCAAGAATTCGGAAACAAACAAGAACTAGAACAACAAGTTCATCAACAACTCCGAAAAGGTAAATATGTAAGTCCTGTTTGGAAACCAAATGAAATGCTATGGTTAGCAAGAGCATGGAAAGAACAATACCAAACAGGTTCAGATTCATCTCAACAACAACAACAACAGGAGATGGGAATGAGTAGAGGTAAAACAAGAGCTGACAAAGACAAAGAAGTTGCTGAATTTCTAAACAAACATGGTGTTAATAGAGATGCTAAAACCGCAGGTAAAAAAACATCAAATTTTTTTCCTCATAATTTTTTTTTTTTTTTTGATTTTCAACTAAATAGTTTTTATATTTTCATTATCAGGTACTAAATGGGATAACATGCTAGGTGAATTTAGGAAAGTTTATGAATGGGAAAGAGGTGGTGAAAGAGAACAAATTGGAAAAAGCTATTTTAGGCTTTCACCATATGAAAGAAAGTTGCATAGATTACCAGCTTCTTTTGATGAAGAAGTTTTTGAAGAACTTGCACAGTTCATGGGATCAAGAATGAGATCTTCTTCTCATGGTGGTAGAATTGGTTCTTCTTCTTTTGTTTCTTGTGATGAAACTAGAACAAGATCTCTTCCTCCTCCAAGACCCTTCAAAGATGATGAACTTCCTCTATCAGGTTTTTTGCAGTAAAAAGTATTATAATTATTTTAATATGAAAATGAGAAAATTTCTTAGTCATATAATCTTCAATGTAGTACTATTGATAAAGTTTGGTTATTTTAGAAATTTTTTTATTTTTCTTTTTATAGAAAATGAATAGTATTTTAAGACATTCATGAAAGTTTTGAAGGGAAAAAATATTTATTATTTACTGTTTCTGTTATTCTTTCTGACTAGTACAACTTAAAATACTGTTTTACAATGTTTCAGGGAAAGAATGTTTTAAAAGTGAAAAAAAAAATGAAAATTGAGTACAAAAATATTCCAATTTTTTAAACTATAACCAAAAAAATTTCAAATCTTTTTCAGCTAGGACAAAGCAATTGGCAATGACAAGTGGTGCTGGTGGTGAACCATTTTTTCATAGAGGGAACATATTAGGGTTAGATTCAATGATGGAGATTTCAACACCTTGTTCAAATACAAAAGAATTAAGAAGAATTGGTAAGATAAAGATGACATGGGAAGAATCAGTGAGTTTATGGGGTGAAGAAGGTGAAGTTCATAGAGGAAGAGTGAGGCTACAAAACTCAAGTTTTTTACATGCTGATGAAATAACATGTTTTGATGATGCAATGGTGATTTGTCCTTTGGAATCCTTTGAGGACGGTCCTTTGAAAGGTTTTTCAGTTGATAGATTTGTTTCTGGACAACAAGTTAAGGTTTTTGGTAGAAGAAAATCTTCTTCAACTTCTTCTAGTGGTATCAAACAAAAACTTTTCCTATTATATCTTTGGTTTGTTTGATTATTTTTTTGGAGTTTATTTAATTTTATGAGTATATTTCTCTTTCTCTTTCTCAGGTTTTGCTGAAAGAGTTCAACCTATCAATAAACCAATTCCCATAAGATGTGAGTTTCTTAGTTTATATTTGTTGTTTTTATTGTTAGGGACCATCTTTTTCTTTATCCTTTTGAAAACACGTTTATTTAGTTTAATTTCGTTCAAAACTTGAACATGTTTTTTTGAATTATTATTGTCTTTTTGAACTCCACTTTTACATTAGTCATTTTAAAACACATTATTTAGTTTCATTTAATTCAAAAACAGGTTTGTTTTTTGAATTATTATTGTGTTTTTGAACTCCACTTTTTCATTAGTCACTTTAAAATGTTTTTATTAAACAATATAAATTATGATTGTTTCAAAATTCAAGGCTTCAAATTTGAATTAGGATTCTATTCATTTGAATAAAACATGGATCTAAAACAATACTTCCCATGTCTTAGTTATTTAAAAAAATATATTTTTTTAATCTTATTAAATTACCAATGTATTTGATTTATATAATAAAAATTAAATGTATTGATTGTTCAATAAATTTAAATAATACTTACTTTTTTTATTAAATTTTTTTTAAAGATGTATTAACTTTAAAGGCTAAATTATATCATCGCTATCAATTTTCCGTTTCATGTTTTTTTTTACCATATTAGAAATTTTATATAGCAATTAAAATATATAAGTATGTCAAAAATTTAAACATGCACATTTTTCCCATTAATAATTATTTAATGTATATTATCTGAATTTCTATGCTTTTATTTTTTGCATTATAGAATCATGATAAATTAGACATGAACATTGCCTTTTACCTATAAATTAGTGAACTTCAATTATAAATAATACTTTTAACTCTAGCCTTAAATTATCCAACAAGTATTATTGTGCTTCCAATTAAATTTTTGCAGAATCATAATTAATTTATGGTTGGTGTGTTTATAATTTGCAGCCATTGTTCCATTGGATTTTAGAGACCCAACTGAGTACTACATGGATCATCTTCTTCATGTCTCATCACCGCAATCACTTCCATCATTATTCGAACTCAAGCATTATCTTCAAGAACCTCCACCGCCGAATCTGCGTTTTCCATTGCGAAAAGAAGTGTTTGATGATTTACCACAAGGTAAAGAATTCTTCTTCACAACAACCTCTGAGCCCTTGGATTGTAGATCCATAATCTATGATATTGTCGGCCCCATCATCCGAAACAACAACATTTCCAACAGCAATAACAACCCTAGTTGTTGTACTCTTCCATTTTCTAGTAGAGACTCTTTCATTGGTGTTTGGGATGATTGTATCAATAGGGTCGTTTCAAGATTCTGTCGCGAAGATATCGTAATTACTAGAAAACCCTTTTCGTCTTGGTCGAATTCACAATCACAAGATACATTGTTGTTGTTGCAAGATGAATGGCCTAATGTGAGTGGTTTTGTGAACAACTTTTGTTTATGGAGAGGTGAAGAATGTGAAGAGTTTAAAGAGAATAATCATCAACAACAAAATCCTTCATCAAGTATCATTCAAAAATTACTATGGAGTTATATGGATTTACCTTATATCCTTGGTTACTATGCAATTGGAAACAAGGTAACATTTTGTGCAATTAGTAAATCACAAGAAGATGGAAAAATCATTAGAACCGATTTACATCAAGTGAATCTAACAACACCAAGTGAAAGATTCAAAGTATTAGTACCATGTTTTAGAATCGGAATTTTGTTATCAATGTTAAGCAAACAATGCTTAAACATGCAGAAGGGTAGTTTCGTCTATAGTGATTTCGAAAGGTATAGTTTTGGAAACGGTGTTATAATAGAAATGACACCAAACACATGCAAAAGGGTATTTTCGGAAAAGAGAAAATGGTGTTCCGTGAAAGAAGTTTACGAGATTCTAGATCATAGAATTCCACATAGTGAATTTTTGTTTAAGGTTGTCGAAGACATAAACGACATGAGTTTGGTTTTTAAGCCACGAGGGATAAGAGTTAAGCCTTTGAATATAGAACAGCTTGTGGAAGCCCTAAAGTATGTCACAAAGGCTTTAGTCGCATTACACGACTTGTCGTTTATGCATAGAGATTTAGGTTGGGAGAATGTTATGATGAGGGAAGGTGGTGAGTGGTTTGTAAGCGGGTTCGACGAAGCGGCCGGAGCGCCGGAGTTGAACAAGTATGTTAAGGAGGGTGCTACGGAGGAGCGTGGGAGACACGCGCCGGAGATGGAGAGAGGATTACATGGAGTTAAGGTTGATGTGTGGGGTGTTGGGTATTTGATAATGACAAGTGGGTTGGTGAGTGTGCCGAAGATGTTGAGAGAGTTGCAGAATTGGTGTATGGAGCAAAATCCGGAGCAGAGACCTACTGCCGCCGATTGTTATCATCATTTGTTGCAACTTCAGTCGTCTTTGATGGTGTCAGGTGGTGTTGCCGGTGGTGGTGGGTTGATGTGATTGGTGTTTTGATTGATTTGTTCATGTTTGTTTGTTGTATGACTTAGATGGATATGGTTGGTAATTCATAATTTAATTCTTGAGTTTTTTATTGTTATTATTTTTATTAACTTAATATTATTATTATTAATTTTTTTTTGTAAGGTTATAATTATTGCTGTTATTATATGCTTTTTTTATACAATAATAGTTTGAATATGTTATATTATGTCATCTAGGTTTTTTTTATTTATAAATTTTTTTTATTGTATATGTAAAATTAAATAAATATTGAAAATTTAATAATATGGAAATCTAGATTTTTTGTGTGAAATGTTTCATTGTACTATTTATTATAGTTATTTAAAAAATTAAAATGAGTTATTATGAAAAAAATTAAATTTGATCTAAAGAAAATTTATAAAGAATTTTCATATGGAGAAAACTTTATAAAAAATTAAATTTTTTAATATTATTTTAGAGTATTTTTACAAACATATGTATTTGGTATAAGTTGTCGAGTTGAGTAATAGTAATTGTTAATTATGTTTTCTTAAACTTTTTTTGGTTACAATATTTTTCATATAATATTGGTCGGTTTTATTAAATTTTCTGTTTTTTAATTGTTCTTCAAAGTGATTGATGGGAAATTTTCGTTTAGTTTTTGATTTGATAATTATGGTTTTATAATTAGGATTTAACACAAGGATTTAAAATACAATGTACGGTCGAGTACTTTTTTCTTTCATTATTAAACATTAGTTTTTTTGTAACTAGGAAAAAAAAGAGTCATAAAATACACAAACTAGTGTATAAAAAAATAATGCACTTTTATTTCGGTAAAAATCAAAAACATTCTTATTAAAAGACATTTAAATTTGGAACCAATTGATAACTAAAAAAATACAAAAAAAATCTATGTTATTATCATGTATTTCAAATCCGTAAAATAATGGAAAAAATGAATTTCATTTGCGTTGTACTTTTTTAGATTTAAATGCCAAATACTTTTTTAAATCATTTATTGTGTGATACTTTTAGATTTAAATAATAACATTAGATTTTGATAACTAAAAAATGTGATGAATAAAATAAAATAAGATTTTATAAGAAAAAATCAATTAATTTTTTTTATTTGAAATGTTACACTATTACTATAAATCTTGACATTTCTATATGATCTTACCTGATTAGAAATGAACCAGTAGTCTGTCATGCGCCGTGAGTTGTTGCCTTCACCGGTACTATGGAGGAGAAAGGGGGTGTACGTGCAATATGTTTTTGATGCTTAAGTAAGTACCGGAACTAGAGAGAGCAAGTACAAAGAGAAGGTATGATGAATAGAATATCTGACTCTTTAGTGAGAGAGGGTATTTATAATGGGCCCGCAGCGCAGGGCCAACGATTACTTTACATTGGGTCGGATTGTCAAGGCCAACACAAGTATCTGTCAGGGCTTACATGGCGTAGTGAATACCAGCATGTGGTCTTCGTCCTGGATAAACTGCCCTGTGATCTTCGCCCTAGATCAACTGTCACGTGATCTTCGGAAGGTGGGTTGACCACCTCTTTCGGAAGGGGATAGTTTCCTGATGACCTGTCCCCGCGCGGCGACGCCTGGAGAACGTTGGGGATGAAGGAAAATTGCGATCTAAACGCAGCGGAAAACAAAAATTTCCTTTAGTGATCCTTACGAATGAGCATGGTCAGTGATAGAATCGTTACCTCTTTGTGGCGATTCAGATCTTTGATGCAGCGATCACAAGCGTTGATGAAGTGCAACGCCTCTACTCAGTCCACACGAACAGCTTTCGGTCACAGTGCTAGCTGCTTACGAACGAAATTATTTGAGTGAGAAAAGAGAATCAAAAACGAAAATGCATCAAGTGAAAGCTTCATCACAAGGGTTCCTTTTATAGACTCTCTTGTGGGCTGCGGGCTAAAACCCAATTCACATGATCCATAATAATATTATATATTATTATAATAACTATTATTATAATAAATATATTTATTTTATTATTATTTTATAACCATTATAAAATAACAATAATTATTATTATATTATCCGAATTTCTATTTTTTCACTTAAGTGCACCGTACCTTACGGTGTTCCTTTTGATTTCTCTATCTCTCATCAAACTGTCCTTATGTGTGTGACCCTGTAGGATTTCGTAACGTTGGTAATTATATTAAATTATATATTTAACATAATAAACAGTAAGCGGTATCTAGCAACACATCATTGCTACCCAAGTCACGAAAATGTCATGTGATCTGACAAAACCTTTTTCGTGATAATATATGTTTGTACAATTACCCTTTTGCCCCTATGTCTATATTGAACACAAGGCATACACTGTGTCATCCTTGTCCAGTTCAATATTGGGCCCTTAGACATTTCTCCTGTTATGCAGGATTGGCAAATTCCATCTAGGACACTCATGTCCCTCAGCATGCTTCGTGGAGTGCCCATCAACTGTCTTTATGATCATCCAGTTACGGATAATGTTTGATCAGCAATAAAGCACCCGACTCTACATCTAGGGTCCATAGTGGTTTCAGGTCGAAGGGTGGTAATACACCATTATCACCATGAGAATAACTTATGACACTTTGCATAACATACTATGTAGTATTCTCATAGCGGGTCAATCCGGTATAAATATTTACTCCTAATATTTATACCTATGTCAAGACTTGATAACTCTTTATCCATGATCCATGAGATGTGATCATCAGTCTATCTTCATAATAGTCTCAATGCTTTTAATGTTATCCCACTTTGCAATAAAGCTTGACTACGGATATTTTAAGAATAATGTCTTTATGTTTAATGGGATCTCATGATTAAGTCACACTTAACATTTCATTAAACAAACTAACTATTCTAGGGACTTTATTATTCTGAAAGACAAACATAATAAAGAAATGCCTTTTATTATTAAACGAATAATCCGATACAAGTACCAAAAAGTATTGGCCTTTAGGGCTTACACCAACAATCTCCCACTAGCACTAGAGCCAATTAGGCATACCCTTAATACCCATAGATCTAGTATGACCATCATGCTTCTGTTGCGCAAGAGGCTTTGTTAATGGGTCAGCGATATTGTCAAGTGTAGGTACTCTGCATATCTTCACATCTCCCCGATCGATTATCTCTCGAATGAGGTGATAACGCCTAAGTATGTGTTTGGATCGTTGGTGAGATCTAGGCTCCTTAGCTTGTGCGATAGCACCATTGTTATCACAATATAAACCAATGGGATCCACAATGCTAGGGACTATGCCAAGTTCACTAATGAACTTCTTGATCCAAACAGCTTCCTTTGCTGCATTTGAGGCAGCAATATACTCGGCCTCAGTTGTAGAATCAGCAACTGTTTCTTGCTTTGAACTTTTCCAGCTCACAGCGCCACCATTGAGACAGAACACATAACCAGATTGTGATCTAAAATCATCCTTATCTGTCTGGAAGCTAGCATCAGTGTAACCAATTACATCAAGCTCTTCCTGACCTCCATATATCAAGAATGAATCCTTAGTCCTTCTCAAGTACTTAAGAATATTCTTGACAGCTACCCAGTGAGCATCACCGGGATCAGATTGGTACCTACTCGTTGCACTTAATGCATACGAGACATCTGGTCGAGTACATAACATGGCATACATGATAGATCCTATTGCAGATGCATATGGAATCTTATTCATGCGATCCCTTTCTTCCTTAGTTGAAGGGGATTGTGTTTTTGATAAACACAGACCATGTTGCATAGGTATGAATCCTTTCTTGGAATCATGCATATTAAAGCGTCTCAACACTTTATCTATGTATGTACTCTGACTTAGGCCAAGCAGTTTTTGTGATCTATCTCTATAGATCCTAATTCCTAATATATAGGCTGCTTCACCTAGGTCTTTCATAGAAAAACAATTCCCTAACCAAGTCTTCACTTGTTGCAAGGTAGGGACATCGTTTCCAATGAGTAATATGCCATCTACATATAATACCAGAAACACGATCATGCTCCCACTAACCTTCTTGTAGACACAAGGTTCATCTTCATTTTTGATGAATCCATATTGTTTTACGGTTTCATCAAAACGAAGATTCCAGCTTCTGGAAGCTTGCTTCAATCCATAGATTGATCGCTGTAACTTGCATATCTTTTGGGCATCTTGTGGTATGTCAAATCCTTCAGGTTGTGTCATGTACACATCCTCAAGAAGATTCCCATTAAGGAAAGCAGTTTTGACATCCATCTGCCATATTTCATAATCATGATATGCAGCGATGGCAAGTAAAATCCGAACAGATTTAAGCATTGCAACTGGTGAAAAGGTTTCATCATAGTCAACCCCATGAATTTGTTTATAGCCTTTTGCAACCAGTCTTGCTTTATAGGTATGTACCTTACCATCCATGTCAGTCTTCTTCTTGAAGACCCACTTGCATCCTATAGGGTTAACTCCTATAGGAGGTTCTACCAAGGTCCAAACCTGGTTTGTGTACATGGAATCCATTTCAGATTTCATGGCTTCTAGCCACTTCTCAGACTCAGGACCAGTTATGGCCTCTTTGTAGGTCACAGGCTCATCTTGATCCATGAGTAATACATCACCCTGATCACTTATGAGATATCCATATCTCTCAGGTTGGTGACGTATCCTGCTTGACCTACGCTGGTCTTGTTCTACTTGAGCAGGTTGCTCTTCCACAACTACTTGTGTTTCCCGCTCTAGTTCCTCCATAGGTGTTTCAATGTTTTGTGATTCTTGAATTTCTTCAAGCTCTATTTTCCTCCCACTGTTTCCTTTGGAAATAAAATCCCTTTCCAGAAAGACTCCAGTTCGAGCGACAAACACTTTGCCCTCAGAAGGATTGTAGAAGTAATATCCTCTTGTTTCTTTAGGATACCCCACAAATAAGCATTTGTCAGATTTGGGCTCAAGCTTGGTTGAAATTTGTCGTTTGACGTAAACTTCGCAACCCCAAATCTTCATGTAAGACATATGTGGTTTCTTACCACTCCATATCTCATATGGTGTCTTATCAACCTTTTTGGATGGAACACGGTTAAGTGTGTAAGCTGCTGTTAATAATGCATGTCCCCAAAAGGAGTTTGGAAGATCGACGTGACTCATCATGGATCGGACCATGTCTAACAAGGTTCGATTTCTTCTCTCAGATACACCATTCCATTGTGGTGTTCCAGGAGGAGTAAGTTGGGATAGAATCCCATACTCTTTTAGATGGTCATCAAATTCTAGGCTTAAATATTCACCGCCTCGATCTGATCGAAGAACTTTAATATTCTTACCTAGTTGGTTTTGTACTTCATTCTTGAATTCCTTGAACTTTTCAAAGGACTCAGATTTGTGTTTCATTAAATACACATATCCGTATCTACTGAAGTCATCAGTAAAAGTGATGAAGTACTGAAAACCTCCTCTGGCTGGTATGTTCAGTGGTCCACATACATCAGTATGTATGAGTGCCAAAAGATCATCAGCCCTTTCACCTTTTCCTGTGAATGGGGACTTTGTCATCTTTCCAATTAAACAAGATCTGCATGTCTCATATGATTCATAATCAAAAGAGTCCAAGAGTCCATCTTTATGGAGTTTGGAAATGCGTTTCTCATTTATGTGGCCTAATCGACAGTGCCAAAGGTAAGTTGGATTCAACTCATTAGGTTTCAACCTTTTAGTATTAATGTTATAAATTGGCATTTCAAGATCAAGGACATATAGTCCATTATTCATTTTTGCAGTAGCATAGAATATATCATTCAAATAAATGGAGCAACAATTGTTCCTTATTATGAATGAAAAACCAAACTTGTCCAAACAAGAAACGGAAATAATATTCCTGCTAATTGCAGGTACATAATAACAGTTCTCTAACTGAATTATTAAACCACTAGGTAAAGTTAAAACATAAGTTCCTACAGCTAAAGCAGCAACCTTTGCTCCATTGCCAACTCGTAGGTCAACTTCACCTTTTGCCAAATTTCTACTCCTTTTTAGCCCCTGCACATTAGTACAAATGTGAGAACCGCATCCAGTATCTAATACCCATGATGCAGAAGTAGATAAATTAATTTCAATAACAAAAATACCTGAATTTGAAGTCTCTACTCCATTATTCTTATCTTCCAGGTACTTTGGGCAATTTCTCTTCCAATGTCCGGTCTTACCGCAATGGAAGCAAGTGCCCTCCTTTGCTATTCCTCCACTAGGCTTCAAAACAGAAGGAGTGGGTTTGGGTTTGGCAACTTCCTTGCCTTTCCCTCTACCACCCTGTTTGATGGGCCTCTTGTTCTGTTTCTTTCCATTACTGACCATCAGAATGGATTTCCCTTTTGTCTTCATATTCTGCTCAGCAGTTCTGGAAGACTTTTGTCCAAGTCATTCATATTGAAATTCAGGACAAACTGACTGAAGCTCTCTGGAAACGATTGCAAGATCAGATCAATCGCAAGTTCCTTTCCAAGGGGAAACCCTAATCTGTCAAGGTTCTCCACATACCCAATCATCTTGAGTACATGGGGACTTACAGGGGCTCCCTCAGCTAACTTGCTGTTAAAAAGGGACTTTGAAACCTGAAACCTCTCATTTCTTGCTTGCTCTTGATAAAGCGTTTTCAGATGTCCGATCATATCGAACGCAGACATGTTCTCGTGTTGCTTTTGCAACTCAGAGTTCATGGTAGCAAGCATGAGGCAAGCGGTTTCATTGGCGTCATCGAAATGCTTCTTATAAGCATCTCTTTCTGCCTTTGGTGCAGAACTAGGAGGTTCCTCCTCAGGAACTGGTGTCTCCAAGACATACAGCTTCTTATCGTGCTTGAGGACAATCCTCAGATTACGGTGCCAATCCAGGAAATTTGTCCCAGGCAATTTTTCCTTATCTAGGATGGATCGCAAAATATTGTTCGATGTGTTTGTTGTCATGGTAATCTACAAGAGAAATATGAAAATATAAGTATCATTAAAACAACATATTTAATTAGGCCTTTAATCAAATATGCTCCCACTATTTTATTCAAAACAAATGACCCTCATCATTTGATTCGGAAAATCCCGTTGGAAGACTTTCTAGTGGGTCGAGATCCATGTTTCACTTTGTTTTAAGTCAGCGTTAGGCTGATTACACAAAACTAAGTTATTTAGGTAGGAACTCCTTCCAATTGTATCTCATACAACTCTCGAATATTTTCAATTGGGTGAATAACTCCTTATTCTGATCCATCACATGAATCATTCCCAATTCTTGCTTCTAAACATATATAATCTTATTATAATTTGTTTAGTTAAGTTTGACCCATTGTTTTAGCAATTGGATATTACAATTATCCCATCACACCTTACTAATATAGAACATGCACCTCGCGTAGGCGAAACCTACAATGCTCGATACTAGTCTTGATGAGTGCTAAAAATTGGAAAGCATAAACTTAATATTTAATTTTGAGGGAATTTGTTATTAGTTTGATCTCACCGGCTTCACATGCAAAACGTCTCTCACATGCATCAACATACATATAAAAAGATACAATTATGGCCCCTAACGCAATTGTTCTCTCAAGCCAATGAGAGAACCTAAGCTAACCTAATAACGATCTAAGCTTCTCCAAGCATGATCTCCAAGGTTATCCTCCTTTAATATTGAATACTTCCTTTTTTTTTCATAACATAATATTACATTATATATAAGAAAACTCGTTTTACATACGAGGGAGTGAGATGAGAAAAGAAGTTACATAAAGAGATTGAGAGAGAGGCACGACACGCAGGCCGTATTCAAAAATCCCAAAACAATAATAAAGGAAAAACTAAGGCCATAACTGATCACCACAAATAAATAATAATAAACACACTTTTATTATTAGTTTAAAATTCCGATAATTAAATAAACTAAATTAAATTTCGACTGATTGATCACACTTTCGACTGATTAATCAACATCAATCATCCAAATCGTACACAACAGATGCCAAATTTAATTAATCGTTTATTGTTAAATTCATTCTGTGTTTTAATCGAATCAAATACAGAAAAGACGGAAATTTAACAGCTATCAGATCCATGGTTTCGTAAGTGGCTCTGATACCACTGAAGGAAAATTGCGATCTAAACGCAGCGGAAAACAAAAATTTCCTTTAGTGATCCTTACGAATGAGCATGGTCAGTGATAGAATCGTTACCTCTTTGTGGCGATTCAGATCTTTGATGCAGCGATCACAAGCGTTGATGAAGTGCAACGCCTCTACTCAGTCCACACGAACAGCTTCCGGTCACAGTGCTAGCTGCTTACGAACGGAATTATTTGAGTGAGAAAAGAGAATCAAAAACGAAAATGCATCAAGTGAAAGCTTCATCACAAGGGTTCCTTTTATAGACTCTCTTGTGGGCTGCGGGCTAAAACCCAATTCACATGATCCATAATAATATTATATATTATTATAATAACTATTATTATAATAAATATATTTATTTTATTATTATTTTATAACCATTATAAAATAACAATAATTATTATTATATTATCCGAATTTCTATTTTTTCACTTAAGTGCACCGTACCTTACGGTGTTCCTTTTGATTTCTCTATCTCTCATCAAACTGTCCTTATGTGTGTGACCTTGTAGGATTTCGTAACGTTGGTAATTATATTAAATTATATATTTAACATAATAAACAGTAAGCGGTATCTAGCAACACATCACTGCTACCCAAGTCACGAAAATGTCATGTGATCTGACAAAACCTTTTTCGTGATAATATATGTTTGTACAATTACCCTTTTGCCCCTATGTCTATATTGAACACAAGGCATACACTGTGTCATCCTTGTCCAGTTCAATATTGGGCCCTTAGACATTTCTCCTGTTATGCAGGATTGGCAAATTCCATCTAGGACACTCATGTCCCTCAGCATGCTTCGTGGAGTGCCCATCAACTGTCTTTATGATCATCCAGTTACGGATAATGTTTAATCAGCAATAAAGCACCCGACTCTACATCTAGGGTCCATAGTGGTTTCAGGTCGAAGGGTGGTAATACACCATTATCACCATGAAAATAACTTATGACACTTTGCATAACATACTATGTAGTATTCTCATAGCGGGTCAATCCGGTATAAATATTACTCCTAATATTTATACCTATGTCAAGACTTGATAACTCTTTATCCATGATCCATGAGATGTGATCATCAGTCTATCTTCATAATAGTCTCAATGCTTTTAATGTTATCCCACTTTGCAATAAAGCTTGACTACGGATATTTTAAGAATAATGTCTTTATGTTTAATGGGATCTCATGATTAAGTCACACTTAACATTTCATTAAACAAACTAACTATTCTAGGGACTTTATTATTCTGAAAGACAAACATAATAAAGAAATGCCTTTTATTATTAAACGAATAATCCGATACAAGTACCAAAAAGTATTGGCCTCTAGGGCTTACACCAACAGGGGAAGCGCGTGGGCTTCCCCGTCAGGAGAGTCTTCTGCCCGACGGAGGTGCCTTGTTGAGGATTCTGCTCAACAGAGGAAATTGGGTCTTGTTAGGCCTCATCAGCATAGCCTTGGGTTTGACTTGCCTGACTGAAGGGCAGGTCCCGGCCCAGTCCAGAACAGGATCCCCCCAAGTCGTTGCTCCGAGGTAAAGGAGTAATGACTTAAGAGCGGGGAAAAATGTCTAGGACCTCTTTTGGAGAGAGTATTTGTCCGACGTATGGAGTTAAGAGTCGTTTATTATGTCGGGAGCGGAGGCATGTCAGGGAGCCTGACGGGGAGAAGGATGGATTGCTGAGCCTTTGGAGCTGCCACATGTCAGGCAGTCATTGCTTAGCTAAGGCAGCTAGAGGTAGGGGTGTGATCAATGGGTTTTAGTTGTGTTTTTCAAACTGTGTGTGTCGTTGTTTTGCATTGTTTTTATCCGTTTTCGAATCTTTTGTTTATGTTGTCATAGTTATTTTCAGTCGTCTTTGCGTGAGTTCTATTTTGAGGTTTGTATCACTTTTGCCGCTGGTGCGTTTGATTTGGTTGTTTTTAGTGTGTTTTTGGCAGGAAGTGGTGACTCGATATCCATGTCGTTTTGGAGAAGAAGAAAAGCCGAAAAAGTGGAAATCAGAGGCCTGACACGGGTGCCCGTGTTACACAACACGGCCTGTGTCAGGTAGGACACGGATGGAAGACACATCCAAGTTGAGAAGAGAAAAGAGGAGAACATAAGAGCAACACGTGTGCCCGTGTCACACAACACGGCCCGTGTTGCAGCCCTTGAAGAAGAAAGCCACGCCCCTTGAGCAGCAGCCTGACACGGCCACCCGTGTCCCACGACACGGCCCGTGTCAGGGACACTAATAGTGAAATTGTCATTTTTTCCTGTTTTGTGCTGTCTGAGCTGTTTCGGAGGGCATTTTAGACATTGTGTGATGTAATTTGAATTGAGTTATATTAGCGGCATTTTTGGCTAATACTTTTTCACTTTTGGATTGGGATCAAATTTTTACACTAAAGAAGGAGATTTCTGGAGAACAAAGGATCGATCAAAAGCGGAAGCAATTGATGATCCAGGCGAACAAACTCCTATTGTAATGATCTTTTCCCTTTTATTTTTAAGTGCATTTGTTTTGATTAAGAACATAAGTGGCTAAACCCGCATTTGTTAGGGGGTGGTCCTAAATTGCGATGTATTGACCTTTGTTGGAATTATTTTATGAGATTTATGTTATTCACCTTATACCCTTTTATTTTGCAACGATCTTTATGCTTATTCGTATTGAAAAATAGAATTTGATTTACAATTAGGATTTGGTCTGGAAAGTCAACCTAATGCTTTTGCAAAATAACATTACGGTAGATATTGCCTAGGGATGGGGATATCCCGTAGCACGTGTTTTATGTCAGAACTATTGCTTGATGCTTTTCATGGGCAACTGAGGAATTAGTGTGCATGAAATTCATCAAAGGGTTTTTCATTAAGGAATTAAGGAAAACTGATTTTGAAATTTGACTGATTAAGGTGGGAAACAATTATCTCAGAATAATTCTTGATGGTCTTTACTCGCAATTTATCCACTTCCCTAGCATTGTTCTTAGATAAATCTAAAAGTCTTTATTTACTAACTTTTATATCCTGCTACCAAACAACCCCAAGGCATTTTTGTTCCTTTGAATACTAAAACTACTGTTAATTACTACGCAGTCCTCGAGATCGATACTTGGGACTTTTTCCCTTATTACTACATCGGTGAAAATAGTACACTTACTATTTTTCCGATCATGTTTTTGGCGCCGTTGCCGGGGACTGCCAAATTAACGTTGATTTTAGGATCCAAAAGAAATTTTGTTGCTCTGCGACTAAATTTTTTAATTATTCGCTGTATTTTCTCTATGCTTAATATATCTAACGTTTGTCTAACTGTGTATGCGAGGTCAAGCCTCAGCTAAATATTCTTTTGATACAAAACCAGAGCGAGCATTGCACGAGAGACTGAAAAAAGCTAGAGTTGAAAGACTGGCAGGGTCAAGTTCAGGCTCCGACATTCTGTTGCTAGAAATAAAAGAAGTTATATCTGTGCACAGTGACTCAGAAGCAGAGAGAGACAACACCTGAAACTGTTCAAATGGCTGGGAATCCACCTCAGCCTGAAATACTTTTGGGAGACTATGGAGGGGCCAATGCTCAACCAAACCGGATGACCATCGTGAATCAACCGGTGAATGTGGCACACTTTCAGCTACATCCTTCCACTATTCTCCAGTTGGAGAGCAAGCCTTTCGCAGGAAGAATCAATGAAGATACAAACAAGCATCTACAGAGATTCCTAACGACTACCACATCTTTGAAGATATAAGGCCATTCAGAAGAAGCCAAGAGACTGGTTATGTTTCCGTTCACACTGACTGATGATGCGGAAGAATGGTTTTATTCATTTCCAGTTTGGAGTATTACAATCTGGAAAGAGATGGAAACTGTGTTCCTTAACGAGTATTTCCCTGCTTCAGTGTTTATTCGAAAAAGATATGACATTGTCAACTTCAAACAAAAAGAAGGGGAATCTTTAGGGGATGCATATAAGCGGTTTAAGAGGTGTCTGACGGCATGTCCTACTCATAACATGGACGCCACCGAGCAGATGCAGAATTTTGTGAATGGATTACGACTCAAAACAAAACAGCTTATTGACACAGCGGCCGGTGGCTCAACCAACTTCTCAACAGCCAATGGTATCAAAAGGATCATAGAAGCAATTGCAGCCAACGAGCATCTTGAGTTGTATGATCGCACTGTGAACCAACCGGAGGGTATGATTAATTTGAAGCTGGCTGAGCAGGTCGTTAAAATGGAGGACCAAATTACCGCCGAGGTAGAGAGAAGGTTAAAGAAGATGAATATTGGAACTCAGACAGTGGCCCAAGTTGAACCAGTTCAAGCACCACCTTGTGAAATATGCGGTGGACCGCACTTTACCGTGCATTGTGTGGCAACTCAAGAGCAGGTGGAATAGATTAATATGTTGAGGCAGAACAATCCTTATGCCAACACATATAGTCCCGGTTGGAAAAATCACCCAAATTTCTCATGGAAATATCAGCAAGGAAATGTGCAGAAGCCTGTTCAAGGCCAACAACCGTATCAACCTCAGGAGCAACAATATCAGCAGCCACCATACCAACCTCAATACCAACAACCGCAACAACAAGCCCCTAGAAAAGCCGATTGGGAGGTCGCCATTGAAAAGATGGCTGCCCAAAGCTCACAATTTCAAGAGGAAACAAGGAGCAATTTAAGGAATACTGGTGCATCCATTAAAAATCTTGAAGTACAGATGAGTCAGATTGCTCAACAACTCGCTAGTTCGCAAGCGTCAGGTACACTTCCGAGTGCTACAGTGCCAAATCCTAAAGATCACCACCAAGTTAAGGCGGTAGTAACAAGAAGTGGTAAATCCAAGGAAATTGAGGAAAAGGAAGTTGAGCTAGATGATCATATGATTGAAGTGGAACTGGAAATAAAAGAAAATGATGTTGTTGAAGAAGAAGTGGTAACACCAGCACCGGTGACTAAAGAAAAAGTTGTAAACCAAAACCGGTGATCAAGCTACCTTATCCATCAAGAAATAAAAAGAAGGGACAGCAAGAGAAGAATTTTGAGAAGTTCCTTGAATTATTTATAAAGTTAGATCTGAATATTCCGTTATTGGAAGCACTTGAGCAAATGCCCACTTATGCAAAATTCATGAAAGATATCATCGCTAAGAAGCGAACCGGTGAGTCCGAACCTATTATTCTAACCGAAACTTGTAGTGCTATTTTACATGGTTTGAAGATTCCGGTGAAGAAGAAGGACAACGGAGCGGTTACTATTCCATGCACTATTAGTGATAGGGCATTCAAAAGAGCTTTAATCAATTTAGGGGCAAGTATTAGTCTTATGCCTTTGTCCATCTACAGAAAGTTGGGTATCGGTGCAGTTCAAGATACTCGGATGACTCTCCAATTTGCAGATCATTCGGTTAAACGACCCTACGGAGTAGTCTAAGACGTGCTAGTGAAAGTAGATAAGTTTGTGTTTCCGGTCGATTTTGTGATCCTTGAAATGCTGGAAGATGAAGAAATCCCTTTGATTTTAGGCCGACCATTCTTGGAAACCGGAAGAGTCATGATAGATATGGAAGGTGGTACCCTTACCTTGAAGGTTTATGACGAGGAGTTAAAAATTAATGTGAGGAATACCATGAATCATAAAGAGGATTTTTGCACAAGTAGGAACATACAAGTACTAGAGCAAGTGATAGAGAATGAAGATTTGGAGAGTGTGACCCAATTACCTCTTGAGAGAGTGTTAAGCATGTCAATTTTCAAGGAAGATAAAGAAGTTGATGATAGTGACATTGAGGTGGTGGAGATGTTGGAGACTCAACCTTTTCAAAGAGGATTCCGACCACATCGTTGGGAAGACTTAAGGCAACCTATAGTGTTGGAAGATGATGAAGAAAAGCCAAAAAGTTCAGAATTGAAACAACTTCCTGAGAATCTCAAATATGTGTTCCTCGACACTGAAGAAAAATGTCCCATGATCATTAGCTCTAGTTTGAAAAGTGTCCAAGAGGACAAGTTGATTGGAGTTCTAACAAAATTTAAGGGTGCTATGGGATGGAAAATTGAAGACCTCAAGGGTATAAGTCCTACAGTTTGCATGCACAAAATTCTTATGGAAGAAGATCACAAACCGGTTGTACAACCCCAAAGGAGATTAAACCCCGTTATGAAGGAGGTAGTAAGGAAGGAAGTTGTGAAGTTGTTGGATGCGGGACTTATCTACCCTATATCAGACAGTTCATAGGTAATTCATGTTCATGTGGTCCCCAAGAAAGGAGGTACAACTGTTGTGACTAATGAAAAGAATGAGCTGATTCCCACTAGAACGGTCATTGGTTGGAGGGTGTGTATTGATTACAGCAGGTTAAATTTAGCCACAAGAAAAGACCATTTTCTGTTGCCGTTCATTGACCAGATGTTAGAGAGATTGGCTGGGCATGACTACTATTCCTTTTTGGATGGGTACTCCGGATACAACCAAATTGCGGTTGCACCGGAGGATCAAGAGAAGATGGCTTTCACCTGCCCGTACGGTGTCTTTGCATACAGACAGATGCCATTCGGGCTGTGTAATGCACCAGCGACGTTTCAAAGATGCATGACGTCTATTTTTGCTGATATGCTCGAAAAGCATATGGAAGTCTTCATGGATGACTTTTCTGTGTTTGGCTCATCATTTGATAATTGTTTAACTAACCTTTCACTTGTTTTGCAGAGATGTCATGAAAGTAACTTGATCCTAAACTAGGAAAAATGCCATTTTATGGTGCGAGAGGGCATTGTCCTTGGTCACAAGATCTCTCACAAGGGGATCGAAGTTGATCAAGCCAAAGTGGAGGTGATATCTAAGTTACCACCAACTGTGAACGAGAAAGGTATTCGAAGTTTCTTAGGTCACGTGGGTTTCTAACGTAGGTTTATAAGAGATTTCTCCAAGATAGATAAATTGTTGACGTCCTTGTTGGTCAAGGACAAAGCGTTTGTGTTCAATGAGGAGTGTGCTAACGTGTTTGAAAAGCTGAAAAATGAGTTAGTGTCAGCACCGATTGTGATTGCCCCCAATTGGTCTCTACCGTTTGAGATCATGTGTGATGCCAGTGACATCACCGTGGGGGCTGTGCTGGGGGAGCAGAGAGAGAAGTTGTTGCATGTTATTTACTATGCTAGTCACGTTTTGAACCCTGCACAGATGAATTACGCAACTACCGAGAATGAGTTGTTAGTTGTGGTGAACGCCTTTGACAAATTTAGGCAATATCTGTTGGGTTCCAGAGTGATTGTTTATACTGACCATGCTGCTTTAAAATATCTTTTTGCTAAGCAGGAATCAAAGCCCAAGCTCTTGAGATGGATCTTGCTTCTACAGGATTTCTATGTGGAGATTAGAGATAAAAGAGGGTGTGAAAACACCATAGCTGATCACCTCTCATGAATGTCACCAATTAAAGAGAACAAGGACAACCGTCCTATAAAGGATGAGTTTGCTGATGAACGCATCCTAGCTATTACTAGTGTTTCGTGGTTTGCATATTACGCAAACTATTTGGTAGGAGGAATCATACCTGAGGACTTTGATTCTAACAAGAGAAAAAAGTTTGTTCATGACTGCAGGTTTTACTTATGGGATGATCTGTTTCTCTACAAAAGAGGGGTGGATGGATTGGTTAGAAGATATGTACCAGAGGAAGAGCAGAAAAATGTGCTGAAAGCATGTCATGATTTAGAGTACGGAGGACATTTCAGCAGAGATAGAACCACAACCAAAGTCCTCCAATCGGGTTTGTACTGGCCCTCTATTTTTAAAGATGCTCAAGGGCTTGTGAAAGAATGCACAAATGCCAGAGAACTGGGAATATTTCAAAAAGGAATCAAATGCCCCAAAATTTCATGCTGGAGGTGGAATTGTTTGATGTTTGGGGCATAGACTTCATGGGGCCGTTTCCACCATCCTTTGGAAAGAACTACATTTTGGTCGCAGTGGACTATGTATCTAAATGGGTTGAAGTTGTGGCTTTGCCGACTAATGATGCAAAGGTTTGTGGTAAAGTTTTTAAAAGAAAACATTTTTGCAAGGTTTGGAGTCCCGAGAGCGTTGATAAGTGATGAAGGAACTCACTTCCTAAATCACCTTATGGAAAGACTCCTTCAGAAGTACAATGTAAAGCACCGGGTAGCCACTTCGTATCATCCTCAAACAAGTGGTCAGGTGGAGGTATCAAATCGGCAACTCAAGCAAATTTTAGAAAAAACTGTAAGTTCATTGCGAAAGGATTGGTCAACTAAGTTGGATGATGCGTTATGGGCATACCGAACAGCGTTTAAAACACCCATCGGCATGTCACCATACCAGCTTGTCTACGGAAAAGCCTGCCATTTACTATTAGAGCTAGAACATAAGGCATTGTGGGCAACAAAGTTCTTGAACATGGATTTATCGCTAGCCGGAAGTTCTAGAATTCTTCAGTTACACGAGTTGGAAGAGTTTCGGAATCAAGCCTATGAAAATGCCAAACTTTACAAAGAACAAACAAAAAAGTGGCATGATCGGAGAATTCAGAAGAAAGAATTTTGGGAAGGGCAGTTAGTGCTCTTATACAACTCCAGGTTGAAACTTTTTCCTGGAAAGCTCAAATCGAAATGGTCGGGACCGTTTATTGTACACAAGGTGTTTCCTCACGGAGCAATAGAACTGAAAAACCAGGCAAACGGGGACACTTTTAAAGTGAATGGTCAGAGATTGAAACCCTACCACGATGGTCAGCAGAGGGATAGAAGTGAAGTTGTTCATCTCACAGGATAGGATGAAGGACCGTCGAGCCATGCGACGTAAAACGAAGCGCTTCGTGGGAGGCAACCCACGCATTTGATACTAATGTTTCCATTCTTTTTTCTTTTCTTTATAGGTTGTATTGGCTTACAGTTCATTAGTGAAAGGAGGATGTCGGAAACCGGGCGAAAAGTGAAAAAATTGAAAAATCAGGACCCTGACACGGGTGGCCGTGTTGCACAACACGGGTCGTGTCAGGAGGATAGAAGCAGGGCAAAAATTTGGAGGAATCAGTGGTGTGACACGGGTGCCCGTGTCGTGTGACACGACCCGTGTCATAAATATCAGTTGAATAAATTAAATTAGGCTCCAGGGGGCGCAACACGAGTGCCCATGTTGTGTGACATGACCCGTGTTGCAAGGCGCGGCTGACAAATTCATTTTTCCCGTGTGGGCCCCATCTCACTTATATCATTTTCTCTCTCTCATTTATCTCATTTCACTTATCTCTTTCATCTTCTACAATCTTCCTCCTTACCAAAACCTAGAACTCCATAGCCTCCTCTCCACAAAAACTCCAATTTCACCAATACCCACTCATCAAAAGCATCTTCCCCCTTCACGAAAAACGTTCTCCTCATCTTTGTGGTCAATTATACGGTGACGTTTTTCTCTAACGGTAACTTCGAATTTTCTGTGTTTTTTTTTTGTTGTTTTGCAGGATAAAGCATGCCGCCTCGTAGAGACACCGGTAAAGCTGTGGCCGAAACTTCGCGCCCTAGAAAAAGAGCACACCGCATGGCGAATCCTCATAACATACTATTTGAAGAGCCGGCACACCAGAGGAAGTATTTAAGCATGGTAAAACGTAAGATCATTCCGACCAGGTATATCTGCAATAATATGCTTGATAATTTAGGGTTGAGAATAGAAGTACATAGAATGTTTCACATTCTCGGTATGTTGGAATATATGCAATTCGAAGCACCGACGTATGAGCGCATAACTCTTGAATTTATGAGTACTTTAGAATTTCAGCTCAAGCATCGATGGACAGGTATGGAGGAGGAATACTATGGTACGCTGAAATTTCGTCTGTTCAATACCGATCAAAGTCTGACGGTAGCGGAATTGGGAGATATTCTGAAGCTCCCCAGTTTTGGACCCGGAGCACCTCCGGGTAATTTCAGTGCAAGTGACTTTTGGAAGGCCATTACAGGTAAAACTGATTATGTCGCGAAAGCGGCAAAAGCCTCTTGCATTCATAACCCGTGTTTCAGGTATGCGCAAAAAGGACTGGCATACACACTTTTTGGCAGGGGTGACAGCACGGGAGTGGCGAATCAGAGGGAGTTGTACTTATTGTATGGCATGGCGAATCAAGAGCTGATCAATATAGCTGCCTTTGTAGTTGATCATCTAAAGCGGGTTGCGAACGCGCCTTCAGGAGAAGTAAGTGTCGGCGGGATGATAACTCAAATCTCCAATCACTTTGGTCACGGTCCTCTCCTGATGGAGGAACCCACGGTCGCAGGTAAGACAAAGATAGACCTAGCCACCCTTACCGCCCAAGGTATGATTCAAGTCTTTGATAATTATTACTCCTTGGTAAGCCGAAATAGTCATCTCCTAGCTTTACCTGCACCTGACTTTATTAGTATTCAAAATGTGAATAACTGGTTGTATGAGAACATAATGCAGGACGAAGACAACCATTCTATGATGGTACAAGTACAAATTTTTTTGATGAGGAAGGAGATCAGACGGAAGAAGCCCCTATACCGACTACTCGAGTCTCTCCCCATCAGGAGTCCGGCTCCGGCTCTTGGAGCTTGTCACAGAAAGAGTGGGATTGGATGGAGAATGAGGTAAGTTACCTCCGGAGCGAACAGATGAGGCAAGGAGAGGAACAAACGAGGCAAGGTAACGAGCAAATCCGCCAAGGAAGGATGATAGGTGAAATGCACGAATGGATGTGGCAGATGATGCTGCGGGACCGACCTCCTCAACCATGAACTCTGTGAGTCCCCCTTCTACTAGTGCTTCAACAGTGGGGAAACTGTTGAGTTCAAGTGTCGGGGTATTTATTTGTGTGTTTTTGTTTTCCTTTTTTTATGTCAGTCATTTTATTCTGTTTTGTCGTGTGTTGTTGTCAGTTTGAAAGCATAATTGATGTCCCTTAGTGAAAACCCCCCGAATTCGAGTTGATAAAAAAAAATTATTTCTGAAGAGATGTGTGTTGAAACTGTTCCGTGAGTGAGGTGTTGACAAAGTATATAGAGTGCTTGATAAAAAGAACTGTGAGGAGGAAATTGGAATATTCTTGAGAGGTAGGTAAAACGCGAACACCCTGAGTTTCCCGAATAAGGAACGAGTCCGACGTGTAGATTTGTACCATAGTACTTTGATCTGAGAAGTACCCCCTAGTAGTTTATCTTGACAGTCAGGCTTAATTTATAAGAATCGTGTGTGCGAGGTTGATCAGAAAAAAAAAATATTGAGAAAAGGCACAGAAAAAAAAAGTTAAAATAAAGGCAGTTAGACGATCAATCCTTTTAAGTTGGGTAACCCTCGCCCGGTTATTCAGCCCAACGACGGTCGAATCTGAAAGCCATTCCAATATATATATATATATATATATATATATATATATATATATATATATATATATATATATATATATATATATATATATATATATATATATATATATATATATATATATATATATATATATATATATATATATATATATATATATATATATATATATATATATATATATATATATATATATATATATATATATATATATATATATATATATATATATATATATATATATATATATATATATATATATATAACAGTGCCAGAAAAATTGTTGATCAATCTTGTGCATGCGAGGAAAAAAAATCATAAAAGCCTTTAAGTGATTGTCCGAATGAAAAGGGCTGAAAATCGAAAAGAAGACTTAAGTACAAAGCATAGTCGGAGAGGTTACAGATAGGGAGATTGAGGTCTGTGGTTTTGCCGCGGCCTAGTGTTTGTGTGTTACCTATTTTGACGGAGTAGGCTAAGACTAATCCTCGTGGGACTTGGAACGAGAAACTCACATATGAGTATCAGCACCGTAACTCGCAGTCATGTTGACGGTTCATTTGTGCGGAAAAAAATGCAAAGTTTTGTTTGGCGAGCTTTTTTTGCTTGAGGTCAAGCAAAAGTTCAAGTTCGGGGGAGTTTGATCAGTGGGTTTTAGTTGTGTTTTTCAAACTGATTGTGTCGTTGTTTTGCATTGTTTTTATCCGTTTTCGAATCTTTTGTTTATGTTGTCATAGTTATTTTCAGTCGTCTTTGTGTGAGTTCTATTTTGAGGTTTATATCACTTTTGCCGCTGGTGCGTTTGATTTGGTTGTTTTTAGTGTGTTTTTGGCAGGAAGTGGTGACTCGATATCCATGTCGTTTCGGAGAAGAAGAAAAGCCGAAAAAGTGGAAATCAGAGTGTTGCACCCTAAAATTTGCTCAACCTATTTCACCTGGTTTATGTTTTAATTGCATTATCATTTGCATAGTCACATCATGTACATGGTCCAATCATTTGTATATCATGACATGGCAAGTCATCTAACAGGGGTTCAAGTGCCATCCTTATCTAAAGAAGCACATCAAGGGGCCTTATTCAAGCTGAAGAACATCCAAGTCATCAAGGAATGGGTTGAAACTTTGAGGAGATTTGAGTGTCAACAGGTGGATTTCTCTCCTAACTTGAGGTGTATTGAAGATCATCAACATGGAATTATGAATTTGAGGTGTGTAGGGATCCCATGGGAGGCCTAGAGAGCCCTATTGAGGCTTAGACAAGTCATGGTATCAAGTTCAAGAACCACAGTTGAGGTGTGTACAAGTAGGGTTTCATCTGGGTAACCCTAGGTCAAGGAGAGCAAAGAAAGGGCATCAAGACCTAGCTCTAGGTCATGGAAGTCATGGATTGATATGTTAAAGCATGTGTGTGGATGAGTCAAGATCAAGTTCAAGAGAATCAAGAGTGGTTGGAGGTGTTTGAGACAGGGTTCCTTGGGTAAAATCCCCTGTATAACACTGGACTTCCATGCCACACAAGTCAAAATGCAAGTTTCAAATGGATTCTTGACCAACATGAAACTTGTAGAGCTTCTCAATAGCTTTAATTTGAATACTATAAGTCTTCAAGAAGATTTGTGGAACTCAAGTTATGGTTCTTGCAAGTTACAGATCGTCAGAGGATACTGAAATTTATCTGTGAAAGTCACTTGACTTCCAAGCAACTTTTGACCCTCAAGGAGTTTTCAAATGGATTCTTGGAAAACATAAGAATTGTAGTGCTTTATCTTAACTTTAAT
This sequence comes from Lathyrus sativus, assembly GCA_963859935.3. NCBI lineage: Eukaryota > Viridiplantae > Streptophyta > Magnoliopsida > Fabales > Fabaceae > Lathyrus > Lathyrus sativus. Next base: position 281,264,158 of record OZ012735.1, read on the forward strand.
TTGAGTACTAGAATTCCTCAAGAAGATTTGTGGAACTCAAGTTATGATCTTGGCAATCCAGGGGTATTTTGGGAAAGATGAATTATAGGTCATTTTTCAACATAGGTCAAAATCTCTATCTTCCACTCCTCAAATGAAAAAATGTTCAACATGAGATGTGCTTAGGATGGTGTTTCTAGGTAAGATATGAAGTCATGGGTGATTGGAATGGCTTGTATCACAAAGTTGCCCAAAATGGCCTAAAAAGGGAGATTTTTCAAATGATTCAAAGGAGGGAAATTGGGATTTTTGAGATATGAGGCATACACATGGCATATGGGTAGTCATTTTGAATGGAAATTGGATTCTAAACACAATGACATTGCCACATTTTTGAATTTAGGCTTAATTTCATGACTTTCTTTGTAAAATGCTTTCTTACATCATAAGTAACATATGCAAAACCATTCTTTAGATCAGAACCAAGGCTTTGGCTCTTACCAATCCATCCAATATGTCATTTGAGGAGAATTTGGATCAAAATCAAGTGTTACAACAAGCTAGATGATATTGGATATCTCATCTAGATCATTCCAGAGCATTCTAGATGATTCCTACAGGTTCTATATAAGGTTTGTGATTGATTCAAGGCATTGGTGGGTGAAGATTGAGAGAGAATTGAGAGATAGAACTTTGAGTTTTCATCTTGCAAATCCAAATCGGTTACACGAATTTGAGCCATTTCAATCCAAACTTTTGCATTGAGTGCCTTCATCTTGAGTTGTTGAGTGAATTCAGAGAGATTTCTGGCCAAGATTGTTGAAGAATCAAGATATAGCATCGTGAGTTTGAAGCTTGCAACTCAGAATCGAATTTGGTAATTCAAGAGGATTCAACACAAATTGATGCATACAGAAGCTTGATAATCACTCATTGAAGGAATCTGGAAGATCTTGAAGCATAATTCGAAGCTTTCCACCTTCTGTTCATCCAAATTTCACAGGTTAGTAAACTTCATCTTATGGCATGATTCATGTAGATTTGCTAGGTTTTAGGTGTTTAGATGCAATGTAGATGATGGCTAGGTGGTTTCTGGTAAAGAAATTCAAGGTTTAGAGACAAATTTAGGTGGAACCAATTTTCTATTGAGGATCATTTCTTGCAGTTCTTGATGATTTAAGCTTAGTGGAATGGTGGAAATTACTCAGGGTAGAGTGTAGATGATGTTGGGACCATTAATTTTTAGAATCTTGTTGATTGAAGTTTGAGCATATTCTGAAATCTTTATCGTGTTTTGAAATGGAGGATGTTTCAATGAAAATGGAGGTTGGATTCTTGTTCAGTGTGAAGAATCGGATTGATTGATGTATTCAGGTTTGAGTTTGGGTGAGGATTAAAGGAAGTGGTGTTTGGGGACGACGGTGGCGCCACCTCCGGCCACCGTCTGTTGTTTCTTCCCTCCAACTTTCAAAAGGAAGGAGATGATCTTTTAACCCTAGGATGAAAGGAAGACCTTTGACTGAACTCTGATCCAACGACCATGAACGAGTTTTGCTTTGTGAAGGAGTCTGAGAAGAGAGTGATACGCAGCGTTTAATTAAACGCTGGCTTTGGGCTTAAGTGATTTTTTGTGCTATCCACACCCCAGTTTGGAGGCCCATAGAGAAACACACGCGTTCCAGTTGCTATTCAGCAAAAGTTTTTTCCATTTTCCCTGGCATTTTCTTTTATTTTCTGATTAAGCTTTGGGCCTGGCACGCGCATTCATATTAGCACCCCACCCTGGGCGCATCTCTGAGTTTGTACTGCATATTATTTCTATTTGTCACGCCTCATTTGCATTTTCTTTCATTTTCTTCTATTTTCACATTTCATTTTTGGTTAATTGAAAAATTCATAACAATTTGAAAAATAATCATTTTAGGATGGGATTTTTTTTCCCTAGTTCCCTTAGGACCTCTAGAAAATTATGAAACTAAAAAATATTAATTTCAAGCATTTTTCAGTTTTTTGGCATGTTTTTACAATGTTATTGCTTTTATTTTGCATTTGTTTGATACTTCGTTTTTCTGAATTTAGTATGAGAGATTGGTGCATGATTTTAAGTTGATTCTTGTTGTATTGATTAGATTAGGGAAGCATGTACCCTTAGAAATTTTATCACAATTTTGTGAATAAAATTTAGGTTAGTTTGAGAGGTGAATAGGAGAGGTATTGGAATTGGGGTTTCAAGACAACTAGTTGTAGTTTAGAACATAGTTTGGGGACTTAATGGTTGATCTAGGGTTTGGGATTCCTATGGTGTATTGGGTATAGGGTTAGGTTCCCTTAGAAATTTACCTAGGATTTTCTGATGAGCTTTAGCATTTTGTTTGATTTTTGCAACTTGTGTGGTGATTGTGGGTTTCTCCTTTGGATATTGGGTTTGGTTATGTTTGTGTGGGGCCATTTTGGGGATGCTTTTGGCTTGGGGTTTGCTTGGAGGACTTGAAGATCCAAATGAAGTTTCCTTGGATGGTTTGAAGAAGCTTGGAGTTGAAGATTTCTCATTTGTTGGAGTGCTTGTCAGAGGCTTAGGAGTTAGGATATATAGGAAGAACATTAGAGTAGTCTTATCTCTTCTTTCAAACATAGAGAGCTTCCTGTGCCTCTATTCAATATCATGACATAAGGCCCCCCTAAGAAGTTCCATCTCTCCTTAGGAGGGATGTAGAGCATGCTTTGGTTGGGTAGAACCTTGAGGATACCTTTCATTTGCCATGTTAAGATCTTAGTGATTTCCTTGGGTTGTCACTAAGCCTCTTAACATTTCAACTTCATCTATTAATTGATTCTCTTCTGGAGTGATTGCATTGGAGATGGAAACCTATTGAAGAGGAAGTTCATTGAAGATTGGGGAAGATGGATGAAGAGGTCTTGCTTAGGGAAGTTGTTACTGTCAACCCTTTGCTATTAATCAACTGTAGCTGTCAGAGCTGTTGCTGCTTGTGTTGCTTACTGTAGGAGCTGGATTGTTGCTGTCAGAGTTGGTGCTGGTGTTGTTTTATTTTTCTGTTTTCTTTGTTGGCCTGTTCAGCTTGCCCCATAGGTTTGAAGTGAAGCTGTTTCACTTTGCCTATTGTTTTCCCAGGTTCGAGGTTGAGCGGGACTCCCTTGCCTCGCTGGTACTGCTGCATTGCATACCTGTTTACTATTTACTGTATATATTTGTTTCTTTGCTGTTTATCCCCTAGGATATCTGTTTCCATCTGTGCAAGAGAGAAATATGACAGACAATAGGTTTTATCCATGCATGACAACCTTAGGGTAGTTTTGATTCCCATTTCAACCCTAGGTTTTTTTTTAGAGCTTCTTTCTCCTCTATCTCAAAACAACTCAAAACACAATAATAAGGATAATCGATGTCGTACGTTACGAGCCTTAAGCTATTTGAGAAAAGGTTGCTGGAGGGTCACTCTTCAGTAATCTGATTGCTTAGTGTGTTACCCTTAGGGTGACATACGACGTCGTCACTCTCAAATCATAGTCTCTAGTGCGTCAGAGATTGCGAACACACTAAAAAAACACTTCTTTCGTAAAAGATTCAAAACAAATATCAAAGTGTCATTTTTGTCCGCTTGGACTCCTAATCAGAAGAAAACCTTTTCTAAAGGATCTAAAAAACAGTCAGACGAATTTGTGTCTTCCGTGGCCCGAACTACGTTTGCTCTGATCTTTTATGCTGTATGAAAGTACGTAGGCATAGGATGCCGTATCCTAGCGAGCAACCTTCCCCTCCTTTCCCGTAGTTAGGCGAACTACGTTGACTCTGATTTCTCGTTCCAGACGGGAATACGTAGGCATAAAGTGCGATACTTTGCCGAGTCATTTTATTTTCTTTTAACCCCAGACCTTTAGAGTAGATAGAATAACAATCCGTACTAGAAAACAAGCGTGGATCCCGTCGAGTACGACGGACGTGGGGGGTGCTAATACCTTCCCCTTGCGTAACCGACTCCCGAATCCAGGATTTGGTTGCGACGACCATTCCTTTCCCATTTTGCGTTAGGTTTACTCTGAGCGTTTCCTTTCCCTCCGTTGGGATGAATAACGCACGGTGGTGACTCTTCTGTTTAGCCGGCACCGATTTTTGCAGTAGTGACACAGAGGCCTGACAGGGGTGCCCGTGTTGCACAACACAGCCCGTGTCAGGAAGGACACAGATGGAAGACACGACCAAGTTGAGAAGAGAAAAGAGGAGAACAGAATAGCAACACGGGTGCCCGTGTCACACAACACGGCCCGTGTTGCAGCCCCTGAAGAAGAAAGCCACGCCCCTTGAGCAGCAGCTTGACACGGCCACCCGTGTCCCACGACACGGCCTGTGTCAGGGCCACTGATAGTGAAATTGTCATTTTTTCCTGTTTTGTGCTATCTGAGCTGTTTCGGAGGGCATTTTAGATATTGTGTGATGTAATTTGAATTGAGTTATATTAGCGGCATTTTGGCTAATACTTTTTCACTTTTGGATTGGGATCAAATTTTTACACTGAAGAAGGAGATTTCTGGAGAACAAAGGATTGATCAAAAGCGGAAGCAATTGATGATCCAAGCGAACCAATTCCTATTGTAATAATCTTTTCCCTTTTATTTTTAAGTGCATTTGTTTTGATTAAGAACATGAGTGGCTAAACCCCCATTTGTTAGGGGGTGGTCCTAAATTGCGATGTATTGACCTTTGTTAGAATTATTTTATGAGATTTATGTTATTCACCTTATATCCTTTTATTTTGCAACGATCTTTATGATTATTCGTATTGGAAAATATAATTTGATTTACGATTAGGATTTGGTCTGGAAAGTCAACCTAATGCTTTTGCAAAATAACATTACGGTAGATATTGCCTAGGAATGGGGATATCCTGTAGCACGTGTTTTATGTCAGAACTATTGCTTGATGCTTTTCATGGGCAACTGAGGAATTACTGTGCATGAAATTCATCAAAGGGTTTTTCATTAAGGAATTAAGAAAAACTGATTTTGAAATTTGACTGATTAAGGTGGGAAACAATTATCTCAGAATAATTCTTGATGGTCTTTACTCGCAATTTATCCACTTCCCTAGCATTGTTATTAGATAAATCTAAAAGTCTTTATTTACTAGCTTTTATATCCTGCTACCAAACAACCCCAAGGCATTTTTGTTCCTTTGAATACTAAAACTACTGTTAATTACTATGTAGTCCTCGAGATCGATAGTTGGGACTTTTTCCCTTATTACTACATCGGTGAAAATAATACACTTGCTATTTTTCCGATCAGGGTGCTTGAGTGCCTAGGGGCGCCTCGAGTCCCGTGCTAGGCTTATAAATAGAACCGATCTTGCTCCATTTCTCACTTTTCACTCTTACCATTCACGACGCCGCTCCTCTTCTCTTTTGCTTCTTCACATTCTACATCGCGACGTCAACCGTCCGCCGCGTCACCTACCTAGAACCGCTATATCAAGTAAGTCTTGCATGCTTTTGTTCTGTTTTTCTTACTTTTGTTCTATTTTTCTTACTTTCCGATGATCCCACAGTGGACTTGATGAATGTCCCGAGGAGACCGTGGAGTTTTTGACGAATACGATAGGGCTCCCTTGAATAAAAGTAGGGTTAAGATGAATCTCTCGGGGACAAGCGGTGAAGCCCCTGGGCACGTAGGCTAGTTTGGGATGAATTCCCCGGGGAGAAGCGATGAGTTCCCCGGGCACGTAGGATAGTTTTTGGATGAATTCTCTAGGGACAAGCGATGAGTTCCCTGGGCACGTAGAATAGTTTTTGGTGAATCCCCTGGGGACAAATGATGAAGTCCTCGAGGAGGCATGGTAGTTTGGACGAAGTTCCCAGGGACAGGTGCTCGAATTCTCGGGGGTCCGCTCGCGTCTGTCAAGGCGGTAGAGGCCTTGCCCGTAGGGATCTCCCCTATTCACCATTTCACTTGATCTGCGGTGGAATGGTGGATTGGATTTTGAATGTCGAATTCACTGATTCCCTCTGCTTTTCAGGTGTAAATGGCTGCTTAGGTCCAAGGAATTATCGAAAGTGACGACGATCCAGACTCTCCCATGGCGCAGACTGGCGAAGAGCACAGGAGATCTATCGTGGGCTGGACTAGGGAGGAGCCTTTGAGCATATCCTCTTGCTTCGTTGTGGATGAGTCTGACACCTATGCTAACATCGAGGACCTTCTTGAGGGTTTTCTTATAACTGGAAAGTGTACACGCCGTGAGCAAACCACCGGATAGGCTCGGCGTTCAATGGGATGAGGTTCCCTATGTACGAGTTTCCCTTCCGGGAGGCGGGACTGCATCTGCCCTTCACTAACTTCTAGCTGGGGGTTTTTGATTGGCTTCGGTTGTCGCTCTCACAACTACATCCCAACACAATCGCGTTCATGCGGGCGTACGAGCTCGTTTGTCAACATCTTAATGTCGGGGCCATTCTCACCCTCTTTTTCCGTATCTTCCACCTCCAAAGACAGACGATCGATGGCCGACACAACAGGGTGTCTTTAAAGAACTGAGGAGGCTCTTCCGGGTATACATGAATTCTATCCGGCATTTCAAGGATCGATATTACGTCGTCAAACCCGTTACTCATATGGTTGTAGATTCACTTTTTAACCTCGAGGTCTGCGAAAAGGACGGGTAATCTGTGGAAGTCTTGGTGTTGAAGATTCCTCTAGTTTGGAAGAAGGAGCACTTCAACAAGGGCACGAATAGCTATATAGTGCGGGCAGGCTCGCTGGACGCCAACAACCTGGCGGTTTACCAGAAGCTGGTCACTTTTGTGGCTAGTTTCACCCCTGCAAAGTGTGTGACTCCGGATGGGAACTTTATCCTCAATTCACACGGGGATATTTGTACAGAGTCGCGCTTCATTAATACGAGGGCCCTCCTCGAATGTGCGTCCGATGAGGAAGCATTGTGCCTCTGTTGGCTCCTAATTTTCGATGCTAGTCGATACCAAAGCTATCTTAGGTCAAAATTACTAATATCTGGTATGTGGGAGGGTTTCGACCCAAACAAGGAAAACTTCAAGTCGAAGAAAGATGGACCAAGGTGCCAAAAAATGATAAATGTTGGAAAACGCTCGACGAAGACCATGCTAAGGAAAACACGAAGACGGTTTCGCCAAGTTGGAGGGAACTACCAAATATTCAAAATTCAAATCAAGCAAAAGAGAACGTGTGAGCGGTTGGAGTAGCAAAGAAGCGCCAAAAGAGCATGTTAAGAAGTCTCAACCTCCATGTAATAGTTATTCTATAGCACTATAAATAGATGTTAATTTTATGTAATAGGGGTGTTCATTCAGTTTGTACTAGTTCATACAACTCAGAGTACTCGCGTGTAAAGAAACGAGTTAACGAGAATGTACGTGATACAACACCAAATCCTTTCTTATCAATGCAATTTATCTTTATAATTTACTTGCCATTTTTAAAGTTTCAGTTTTACATTTAAACTGCTCTTTACAATTCTGCTGCACATTTACTTTTTAAAGATCCCCTAGTCAAATGTGGAGTTCTAATTAGATTTATTTTCCAAGCAATTTACTTACTTGCATTTTTATCTTCAAAAGTCAGTTATTTCTCAAAGGAATTACAGTCGAACGTGGAGTTTGGCGGTAGTCTCTTCCCCTTTATATTACAGTTGTTATTTTAAAGCCGTTTACTTTCAACTTTACTTTTCAAAGCTTCTACCTCATTGCACTTTACATTCTTGCCTTTACTTCTGACGCATTACTTGATTTTTTTTCTTATTTATTGTCTTTAACCCTTAAAGGATTTTGCTTTTCTAAGAGGTGGTCCAATAGAAAGTAGAATTTAACTTAAAATCCTTTACTTAGCACATGTTCTAGGATTTAGTATGGTCGATCCTGCGAGTTAGTCAATTTTATCCCAAATTGATAGACCAACGGTTGTTTACCAAAATTCACAGTAAACAAATTGGCACACCTGGTGGGACCCAGTATTAAACAGTTTTAAGTTTTTGGCGAATACTTCATTGTATTTATTAAGGAGTGGAAAGTTAGCCACAACACACGAAGAAGTACCCAAAAAGAGATACACTAAAAGAATGGCCACGAGTGCTAATCAACAAGTTGATCTTCAAGGAAGCATTTCAAATGTTCAGTCAAGTATGGGGTCTCAGAATTCACCATACCCAGTCTCCTCGATAGGAGGACAAACACCATCACCTATGGTTAGGTCTGAACAAATGCAATCTATCACTAGTCCAGGATCAACGTGTATACGAACATACACCTAACATGTGTTGGAATATATAGGACCTCAAAGTCCTATTTCTCCAACACCTCTAGGAAGTTCCGTATACAGACAAATTCCTCCTCCAGGATTTTCACAACCATTGTTAAGGAATCAACCATATGGTATGCCTACAACAATAATGCAGAATTTGCAAAATGCTCCACCTATATTTTCAGAAAATGTGACGTCTTCGCCAGTACAAGGATCTGGGTCATGTGGTCGAAATAGCCAAAATTTAGGTGTTGGTTATTCTGCGCAAGTTCCCAGTCTTACAACTACGTCGATAAAATGTTTAAGGCAACAAATGGATGAAAGTAATATGCAAATGGTGCACACACTGTCTCAGACCATGGGGGAAATCTTCCAACCCTTAATTCAGAATACCACTCAAACTAATCAACAGGTGGCGACACAATTAGCCCGTATGACTGATTTTTTGGGAGTACCAGCATGTGAGCAAAGACCAAAAGTCGTCGAAAACATTCCATGATATCAACAACAGAATGTTCACGAGGAAAATATGGAGGGTTAAGGGGTCGACAAACCTTTTAGAGTCGAACCTAGAAGAAATCAGGTACCAGTTCATATAGAAGAAGGACCAGAAGTGGTCATGGTGAACAGGAATCAGAACGTTGACCAAGTACTTAGACAAGTTCGACGTCATGATATAGCAGAAGAGAATAACCTTGCAGCAATGGTCGAAAGGATAATTACCAGAAATGGTGCAAACTTTGGCTTTACCAGGCCAAATTATACTTCACCTATAGTGGATTATATTTTGCAGGCTGAATTACCTCCAAGGACGAAAATCCCAAAATTTAGTAAGTTTGCAGGAGACACTACTGAGTCAACCATCGAACACGTGGCAAGATATATGATCGCGGCAAGAGAGATAGCGGGAGACGAAATTCTAAGGATCAAATACTTCCCAAGTTCTCTTACAAAGAACACATTTACTTGGTTTACTACGTTACCTCCTAACTCAGTTTATAATTGGGCCCAGTTGGAACGGTTATTTCATGAACAGTTCTACATGGAACAAACTATGATTAGTTTGAAAGAATTGGCTAGTATCAAACGTAAAGTTACGGAGCTAATAGACGACTACTTGAATAGGTTTCGACTTCTCAAAGCCAGATGCTTTACCCAACTACTAGAACATGAATTTGTCGAAATGGCTGCAGGGGTTCTAGATTATCCCATTAGGAAAAAATTAGATACCCAATATCTAAGAGATATGGCACAGCTGGCCGACCGAGTTCGCCGCTTGGAAAGGTTGAAAGAAGAGAAGGCTAGGTTTAGTAAGAGTAAGAAAGTAGCCTTCGTCGAATGTAACGAAGGTGTCGAAAACATGTGTGATGAAACACTTTATTTCGACGAAAATGAGGTAGACGTCGCTGAACTAAAGCAAGGTCCACCTTATGCCTGTAAAGTTTTAGCTCCTTCAAGTGGGAAAAATCCCACTGAGTCTAATGATAAGTTTCCTAAAAGAACATATACTTTTGACGTTACTAAGTGTGACAAAATCTTTGACTTGTTAGTTAGGGATGGACAAATAATAGTACCTGTTGGTGCTAAAGTACCTCCTTTAGAACAAAGAAAGAAAAGAGGTTTTTGTAAGTACCATAATTTCTTGGATCATAAGACTTCTCAATGTTTTCTTTTCAGGGATTTGGTGCAGAACGCCATTCAAGAAGGAAGGCTGAAGTTTGGAGACAAGGGAAAGACTCAAATGAAAATTGATTCTGATCTATTACAAAATGTGGAAGCCAACTACACAGAACCTGAAGTTCAGATGGTCGAAGCCATTAAAAAGTCTCCTATCAGTATGGTAGGACATACTAAGAACGTCTCCCTAACAACTGAAACAGCCAAGGTGACTGAAGGTTGTGATAGTGCTGAAAGAGTTAAGGATAATAGTACGATGTTGGTGACCAAAAAGACCGTTGAAGAATTCATTCAATTCAACAACACTACTGAAGAATCAGATGTGGTAGGAGGAGTATTGGGACGAAACACCGCTGAGGGTGTCAATGTAGTCGAAGTTGGCGAAGAGTCTGATATTAGCAGTGATATTATCAGTACCAACGAAGCGGTATGCAAAAATGTTCCCAAAACACAAATGGTCAAGAAGATGGAGTGCACGCTGATGATATGAGAAATAACTGAAGTTGACGGTTGTTTATTGGAAAATGGGATATGCTTGGCAGCAGAACGATATTTCAAGAATTCTCCTGACGTCGAGAGTTTTAATGTCAAAGATCTAAGTTCAGTTGAGAATTCTAAGGATGGTGAAAACTTAGAAACTCATTTGTCCAAAATGAAGCTCGAAGATGATGTCAAGATCAACATGGTTAAGATTAACAACCAAAAAATTAAGGAATTAGTTGGAGTGGAATGGACAGAAGAACCTAACAAGGTGGCATACCTTGAATAAGAAGAAAAAATTGTTGAATTTTTGTACCATTGTCAGAAAAGTGGATCAGGAGTGATGTTATGCCCCAGATGCAGTGTTATTTTTGACGAGAAGGCTGCTCGGGAGTTAGAGGAGGTTAAGAAAACCAATGAAGGTTGGGGGCAGAAAAATAGTCAAGGCCCCATAAACTTGGATCCCAAGAAACCCTCAGTAGGGGTAAAAACTTCAGGAAAACACAGTACATTTAAGCCAGTGGATAATGTACCTGCAGGAAAATGGGTCAAACCTATCGAAGGACAGGGACGCAAAAAGTGGAGGAAGTTCGATGTAGAAAAAGGCTCTTCATTTGAGTACCTCAAAAAGAACCATACTACTAACAAGTCAGTGTATGTTTCTGCAAATTACAAAGGGAAGAATCCTATGACCAGATCTCAATGGCGAAGGGAGCAACGCAGACGAAAAGCTGCTAGGGAAGCCCATGATGTAAAGAAAGGGGAGTTCAGTACGAACAATGGCAATCAAGGCATTGAGAAAATGCATGTAAAAAGGAGGTTGTTTGGGGATCAGAATAATGAGCCAGTTGGTCTAGTCGAAGATGATGAGAATATGACCGACAATTTTGACAGTGAATCCACTGCCTCTTTGGACATTATAGTAAACGTAGTGTCTGTCATGCCCAGAGAATTCAGCCAGGTTACAGAAGTAGAAGACATAGACCAGAATGTTGAATTAGAAATGATGGCACACAAACCTGTGTGCTATTATATAATGAACAATTGGTGCGTCGAGGAGTAAAATGCTTTCTTTGAGCGCCCTACAGAGGAAATGAAGAATCACTTAAAACCTCTTTACATCACTGAAAAAGTAGAAAATATGCCCATCAATAAAATATTGGTAGATTGTGGTGTGACGGTGAACTTGATGCCTCGATCGTTATTAAGTAAGATTGGGAAATGTGATGACGATAGGTTTTAGTGAATTTCCATATTGAGAATTTGGTTTAATTTCAACAATAACTATTGTGTAAATAATAGTTTTGGAAGCAATAACGGACTTTTATTGTCCTAGCGGGCATGAATTCATTCAAAACATATGAGTGTCATCACTTATCTCGACATTTAACTATGCAAACACATCATACTTATCATGATCAACTCAGTAAAGATAACAGTTGATTAAAAAAAGTATGAATTATGTAAATCTACATTTATATAATTCATTAAACTCTTAGCACATTAATTAACTATCTATTCTATCCTTTTTTTTAAAGATAAATAAGGTTCATATATAAGTGTTAGACGATATAAGACCAAAAATATACACGACATTCACCGCGTTCGTACAAAAAAATACAACACTGTGGTCTTCAAGAATACACTGAGACAAAAATAAACAAAATAACTAATATAATTTAAATCAACAAAATGTAGTAACGAAACAAAATATCATGTTATAGATGAGATGCTAGATCTTAACCGAAAGAGTCACCATAAAAAAAAAAAAAATTATATATTTGTATATACAATCTACTTATTAAAAACAAGAGTACACTCAAATTAACTTAAGATTTATATCAACATATATAGAAATTAAATCAATAGTTTTCATGATTAACCTCTTGTGTTTATGCATGAACATTAATCTATTTTGTATTTCCACAATTCCACATAATTGTTGTATATGATTATTTGACACTTTCAGATAAATATGCTAAATTAGAAAAAAAAAGAAGGTGATTTTAGTTATTTATTCTTATCAATTATTGAAATATATTAAAAAAAATAAAAACAGAGAAAAGTAATTTTTCTTAATTATCCAATACATCAAACTAATCTTATTTAGATTAAGAATAATTTATATAAAATATATATTATTTATAAACTTAGCAAAACGTTTTCTTAAAAAAGATTTAAAAAAAAAAAGAACAAAGTTGTGATGGATTCTCATATCGAAAATATAAATTTTTGCATAGAAGACAAACTTAAAATTGACCAAAACACTTAATATTTATATCAATTAATGAAATATTTTCTCTATCATTTATATAACTTTTCTTTTTATTAAATAGTTTAATAATTGATTTTTTATATAAATAAAATTAATAAAATATCACGAATTTAAAACCGTATTTCTTTATCTGATATCTTTGCATATCTTTCGACTCAGCTAATTTTACAAGTGATTAATAATACTTGTACAAACTCTTTGCAATCACTAAATATGTTTTTATTAACACACTGTCATTAATGCAATAACAGTCCTAAGAAAAAGTGGACACTGAACTGTTTTGGAATTCGTATTTACTTAAGTGAAAATGAAAGAAGTGATTGAGATAGGGGCCTGGAGAGGAAGGTGACAATGAAGGTAAAATTGGCGGCTGATGGTGCAGTGTGCAGATATGAGGTAAGTTTAATCAAATCAAATCATATCCTGAACCAATCGGAAGACTGGTGGTGTGTATTTGTGTGCAGTGATGTTAGCAGTGTGAAGTGGAAGAGTGCAGTGTAGCAGTATTTTTCAGTTTTGGATGGTACGTGTCTCTATACTGAGATGCCCTCAGACGGCACTGTTTTGGTACCATATAGCTAATTAATACACTCTCTTTTTTATTAATTAAGGTTGTTACATTTAACAGTGTCTTTGAGTGAAACAATCAATAGTATTATTATTATTTTATGTATTTTTTCTCTTTTGTTAATTATTTGTTCGACATTTTCTTCTACTTGTTTTTGAAATTTTTTTTATTGGAAGATTTTTATTTTAACATGCTTTAAGGTTAATCGATGAAAATAAACATAGTTAAATATTAATTAATCGAATTTTCTCAAACATACTATAGTTTATCGTGGTAAAAAAAAACTCTAAACATTGTAAAAAATTCAATATGATAATGAGCTTTTTACCACATTTCTTATTTATAATGTCATTAAGAGGATATAAGTTGTGGAACTGCGGCTTTGAAAAATTGTGCGCACCGATAGTGTCAACAGAACATTTAAAGAAGAAGAATATAATAAACATAACACACTATGCGATGTATCTAGAAACTGTGGGAACAATTAGCAATATTTGCGAAAATTGTTAGGAAAGTGAGGTTGGGTTTTCATACTTCTTTTAGGAATGACATGTGGTTAGGGAGAATCTCCTTAATGTTCAAGTCTTATGGATTGTCCTCCAACTCTCTCTACCCATAAGGGATGATCGGTGAGTAATGAGTGGTTATTAATGAGATCTTGACCTGAGACCTTAGATGAAGGAGATTATTCTTCCTTATAGAATTTTCCATTTTTGATGAGTTTCACACCTTGCTAATAGATATTATCTTTATCCTAGACAAAAATAGGTTGATTTGGAAGCACTCTAGTGAGGGTACTTTTTAAGTGGCCTCTACTTAGTCTGTCCAAAGGGAAAGTTTGACTTCTTCTTTGGCTTCACTTCTGCTTCAAAGTCAAATCCTCCCCCTCATTTGAGGTAGTTGGACACCGTCTAAGATCTTGGCTTCACTTCCGGTTCAAAGTCAAATCATCCCTCTCATTTGGGGTAGCTAGGTGCGCTGGATGCCAACGCGGGTGCGTTGGGTAATCATTGGAAAAACGCAGATGCATTGAATAAGGGCGCGGACGCGTTGAACAAGAGCACAAATGCGTTGAATGAGAGCATGAGCTCGTGAATTCTAGAGGCGAATCAACGTGTTTTTGCTCTATTTTCACCATTTTTCTCACTAAGTGCCTTTTCTTCACCAAAAGTGTTTTTCCCAACCTTTTTTTCACTCTTTTTCCTCTAACATGTTCAATTCTTTTTATATTTGGCCAATTTTTCTTACTAAATAACGTGCACTGGTACCTCGTCATCACAACACAAACTTGAATTATTGTTTTTTGTCAAGTAACATGTCTGCACACTAAAACTTGTCAAAAAGAAATTACAAATCATACCACATGAATGCCGCTTACTTTTGTTGATCAAGACCTCTACTTTGTTTAATTAATTCATACCAGTTCTTCCAGCACCCATATTCAACCTATCTCTCTACTAACCATGATGCACTCAATTGCAAGGGTGTTCACTCAATCAACATACAAGAGTAAAAATCAGTGAATTTATAAGTTATCTGTAAAATTAGTCAAATCATATTTAAACACACACATTTAAAAGATTTTTTTTGTAACATGGCTTATGTCAGAGTCGGATAATTTTTTTATAATCGGGTTAAGCCTTAGAGTTAGGTATCTTTTTGTCCTTTCTTATCTTTTCCTTTTCATATCACTCTTTCTTTCATAATGGGTATTAGAGTTTTTTTTTTCAATTTTTGTGGTCCTTTTCCTTGCTTTCTCTTTTTTTCTTTGAAAATTCCATGTTTTTTTTGACATCTTATTTTTTTTTCTTTTTTTGGGACCAAATTCTCTAGTACCCCCAACCCCAAACTTAAATGTTGCTAACTTTCAAGAGCAACAGCAAACTTAGTCATTAGCTTATACTGAAAATAAAATTTATTTACCTAACTCCAAGGAGGGTGGAATGATTTTTATCTTTCAATTCAAAGGCTTACAATAAGCTAAGTACCTGAAGAAAAGGCTAAGGCTCAAATGAGTTAAAAAGTGACATCAATCGTGATGCAAGGGTGGTTTACACGACCACAGAGTTTACACAAACAACTTCTTACATGTGTGTCTATCAAATAAACTTAATTCAAACATATAAAACGAAAATTCTAGATATTACAATTGCATGGATACACTCAAAAAAATAAATAAGTAAACAATAGAAATATTATGGCACAAACCTTACTAGTTTAGATCTCTGTAGATTGAGTAGTAACAGTGATGTCCATTTTATTTATCAATCATCACTCAGCTAAGTCACTTTGATCTCGATCATTTTATTTATTATTTTATTGTCACTGCTTTTCTATTCAAAGGTAAGGTAGTAATTAACTGAAAAGGAACATGCACAAGCAAAGTTCATTAGCAGAATCAACGAATAATACTAACTTCGAGTAAGCGATCATAAGTTAGATCCCTATTTTATAACTAATAACAACATCAACCAAACAAAACAAAGAAAAAAATTGATTGTAACCAATTGGTTACCTCATATTCAACGCTTCTTTAAGGTCATTAGCTTGACTCAAATTCCTAAGGTTCTTCGAGCACCAAAGCCACCCTTTTTGGTGATATCTCACCTCGTGTATATACCTTCAGTTGCTTCCCATTTACCATAAAAGTCCTTGTATCTCTATGATCGTGTACTTCTACAATTCAATTTCCCAGGAAACAACTTCATCTGAGAGTTGTATAGCAATACTCGTTGGCCTACTTGGAAATTTCTTCTCACAATGTATTTGTCATAATATCTCTTGGTTTTCTCCATGTAGATTACCGCATTGTCATAAGCTCTCAATCTTATTTCTTTCAACTCGTCCATCTTCAACAACCATTTTCTACCCGCAGCTTTTTCATCAAAGTTTTAAAACTTAATTTCCCAATATGCTTTATGTTCAAGTTCAAAGGGTAAATTACAAGCTTTTACATAAACCAACATGTATGGTGATAGTCCCAGGTGAGTTTTGAAAGTTGTTTGGTATGCTCAAAGAGTATCATCTAACTTCTTAGACAATCCTTAATTAATTCTACAACAGTTTTTTCCAGAATCTGCTCTAGTTGTCTGTTGGAAACCTCTACTTGTCCACAAGTCTGAGGATGGTAAGGTGTTGATACTTTATGTTTTACATTGTATTTTTCCATCACACTTTGCAAATATTTATTGCAAAAGTGTGTCCCCCCACCTCTAATCAATACTTTGGGTACTCCGAACTTAGAAAAAATATTCTACCTCCAAAAGTTAGCAACAGTTTGGGCATCATTAGTCGCACATTTGATTTCTTCAACCCATTTAGTAACTTAATCCACACATACAAGAATATAAACATGAGAGTTAGACGGGGGGAAATGACCCATAAAATCTATTCCCCAACAATAAAAAGGTTCGACTTCTACTATATTTTTTTGCTGCATTTCGCCTTACTTAGAGATATGATCTATTTTCTAACACTCGGGGAATTTTAAACATATCCCTTACAATATTTGAATATTGTTGGCCACCAAAAATCACTTTGAAGTTTTTTGATGATGTTCTCTCACCACTATGATGGCTTCCATAAGCTGAGTTATGGTAGTGCCGCATAATGTTATCTACTTTTTTTTCTTGCGATACATCTTTTAATCAACCCGTCTACACTTACTCTGAACAAATAGGGCTCATCCCACAAGTAATACTTCACTTCCTTGTAAAACTGCTTTTTCTGCTGCCAAGTAAAATAATCAGGAACATTTTTGCCACTTTATAATTAATTATATCAGCAAACCATTGTCGCTCACTAATTTCCATCAGATGCTCATCTGAAAATTTCTCGTTGATACTATTTTCTTTCTTTGTAACCTCATAGTTCTCTAACCGGACAAGTGATCAGCAAAAACATTTTCAACACCCTTCTTATCCCATATATCTAAATCAAATTCTTGTGACAACAAAATCCACCATAACAACCTAGGCTTAAAATGTCCTATATTAATTAGGTATTTTAATGTTGCATGATATGAAAAAAAATGATAACTTTGGACCCAATTAGATACTCCTGAAATTTTTCCAAAGCAAATACAATGGCTAATAAATGTTTTTCAGTGATTGTATAGTTAACCTGATTATCCTTTAAAATTTTACTAGCATAATAAATGGCATGGAAAAATTTATTATGGTGTTGACCAAGAACTACACCTATTGCGTAATCGCTAACATCACACATCAACTCAAAGGGACGGTCCCAATTTGGTGCTACAATTACGGGTGCGGTCATAAGTTTTTCCTTAATCCCTAAAAAAGCTTTAAAACATTCATCATAAAAAGAAAGCTATGTTCTTTCACTAGAAGATTACGAGTGGTTTAACAATCTTAGAGAAATCCTTGATAAATCATCGGCGAAAACCGGCATGGGCAAGGAAACTCTGCGCTCCTTTTACATTCACAGGTGGGGGAGTTTTTCAATCACCTCAATTTTGGCTTGGTCTACTTCGACTCTTTTCGAAGATATTTCATGCCCTAAAATGATACCTTCAGTAACCATAAAATGAAAATTTTCCAAATTAAAAAATTATCCGACACATGAGAAGAGCTACTTCGTAATTCTTGAGGTAAATGTTGATTTTATCCACATGTTATGTGTTGGTTTTGCACACCAGGTAAGGAATTATGGTCTATAGGTAAGGCACTTGTGTCTGCAGAATTTATACGTGTTTGGAGACTTTGAGGCACATGAGTAATTGTGGCTTGACATAAGTGTGGATTGGAACCAGACTCAGGTAAAAACAACAACAACTTTGAAGTTTTGGGTAAACTAACATAGTTTAGTGTTTGAAGGGCATTTGTCTTGAGGTATCTTATTTTGCAAGGAAACTCTGTTTCATTGAAAATGACATCTTTTTAAATGAAAATCCGGCCTTCCAAGTCGAGGCATTTAATGAATTTAAGTGTTAGAGAAACTACCATGTATGTACATTGAGAACTTTTGAACTAGATCTTGTTTTTGTTGTATGTCCTGAGTAAAGGATAACATGTACATCCAAAGGTTTTGATTGTATCATACTTAGGTTGTTTCATGAAGAGAACTTGAAAATGTGAGTTGTGCTCAAGCAATGACAAGGATACTCAGAGACCTTAGTGGGTTAATAAAATTTTTTGGTAGTAGGAACTTGTCCACTACGACGAGAAGTCCTGTATGGTGATGTTATGGTGGTTGTAGAGGTCATATTAAGGTAAGGCGCTTTATATGTTAGTGTATTATTTTAATTGTTGGGTGTAAGTTATGAACTATAACTTATGATCTTTCCTTCCCCCGTTAGGGGAGAAATATTTGTAGAGGCTCATGGGCCTAGGGTTTAGAAAATCCTTTTAAGCGGTAACCGCTCCCCCATAACTTGGGGAGGCTATTGACTACCTATTTTATAAAGGTGTTAGCTCCCAAATTTAATGTCTAGTTTGGATTAATGGAAACAATAAAGAAAAACAATTTATATGAAGTTGTGAGAAGCTTCGACAAAATTGTGAAATCTGGTTGTTTTTTGTCGAAGTCACCTTTTTGTACAAGGAGAATATGCTGAACGGATTTGGGAAAATATTCTAAGTTTTGGAAGTTGACTCGAAAGAGAATTACTGATGGTGTTTTCAGCGTAAGATTTGAATTCAAATGAAGGAGGGAACTTTGTTTTTATCCATATTTTTGAAACAGACACGTGGAGCATTTTCAAGAAAAGAAGGCATGTCGAGTGCCACTTGTCTTATTTTTGTAGGAAGTCCGTTAGGGGCAGTTATTTCGATAATTATAAATAGGAAGTCTTAGCGTTAGGATTGGGGTGTTCAAAATTGTACAAAGTCTATAAAAAATTACTCAAAGTACCCGTGTGCAGAGAAAAGAGTGTGTTAAGAAGATGTATGTTTGACAAAACACCATATCTTTACACTTTAATTTTAGTTTTATCTTTTTATCACAAGTTTGTCTTCTTTATGGCTCAAATTATTTTTCAATGCATTTACTTGTTTATTGATTAAGTTTCTGCAATTTACTTTCTTTAAATTTTTAAAGTTGTTAACTTTTAGATCATGAATACTATCGAAGTATTCACTAGTTTCCAAACTTTATTTTAAGATTTACTAGCACATGTCCTAGGATCAGTATGGTCGATCCTGTAAGTAACCAAATTATTTTTTGATTTGGAAGACCAGCGATTGTTTACTAATTTTCATGGTAAACAAAAGGGTTGTGTTATGACTCCTTCACATAAGACTGAAGGGGATAATGACATTATACACGTCGTTTTCCCAAAAGGTGAGCCCCATGTTCCATAAGGATGTCGCACATGAGATATTATTCTAGGCAGGGATCTTGAAGTATACCCTATTTAGGACTCTCACAAATATATCACTACAAAGACCCTTAAGCATACGAGCTTGTAAATGGCTAAGTGTTTTTAAGGCTTCTTTCCTTTGAGAGGTTAACTTTTAAACTTAGGCCAAGTCCCTCAACTGAAGGTGTCCTTTTCAATGTGGGGCCAACCCCTCCTTTTGTACATATAGACCCTATAACTGAGAAATGAGTCACATCCTCTTGTAAGATGTCTCTTGATTATCTAAAACATTAACTGTAAATGGAAATCAATCTTTTAGATGTCCATGCTTACTTCTATTTAATGTAAGTAATGATGGCCTTTTTTAAGACCTTAAACGCTAATGACATATGTCAGAAGTGTGTTGAGATTTTCAAAATTATGGATGGAGTCTAAAAGGTCTTTTTTGATTTTAACTCCATTATAAAAGCTTTGTCCTTCCACTTCAATTGCTTCTCTTGGATCATCTTCTCGAATTCTTTCTTGAGTTGGTAACAATCCTCAATATGGTATCCCTTGACTTAATGGGACTTGCATCATCTACCTAGTTCAGAACCCATTACCTCTGCCTTTGAAGTTGGAGACGTGGGAATGTCATGTAGGTGGAGAACCTCAAGCTAGATCTATTCACAACGAGTTTTCAAGGATGTGAAGCTCTTCGTCGCCTTACACACTCTCTTAAACACAATCTTGTATTTGATGGGAAAGGTATAATTACTCCTCCTCTGTAGGTGTGAAGCTTCAGAGTTGGAGACACGCTCTTTGATATCTCGAGCGTTCTTCTTAGCATTGCTTTCCTTGCCTTTTATGTAACATTATGCT
Source organism: Lathyrus sativus (assembly GCA_963859935.3). Taxonomy (NCBI): domain Eukaryota; kingdom Viridiplantae; phylum Streptophyta; class Magnoliopsida; order Fabales; family Fabaceae; genus Lathyrus; species Lathyrus sativus. The sequence goes on from OZ012735.1 coordinate 281,284,603, forward strand.
CTGGTAACCACCTCTACTAGCAAAAGTGCAGGATTTTGGACGAGAGACTCGTTGAAATATTATTCCTTGAGCCCATTTTGGAACCTCCCATAAAAATTTCTTAGTTCGGGGGAACAAGCTTGATGGTAGCTTCATTGAATCAGGAAAGATAGTCTCTCAATGACTCTCATAGACCTTGTCGTATACTCAACAGGCTGGTGGTTGACACCATCTTATGACGACTGGCTACAAAATGATGCACAAGTTTCCTTACCAGCTCTTGATAACTGGAGATGAAGCCTTGGGGTAGACTCATATACCATTGTAGGACGACGACCTTGAAGGTGTCAGGTAGCAGTTTGCAATTTAGATAGTCATGTGCTCTAATGATGGTCATATGTGTGTTGATTGAGGCGACATATTTATAGGGATTACTCCGCCCATCAAAATTGGTGAGCAAGGGTTGCTTGAATCCTTCAGGGGCAAGTGCTTCCCGTATCTCGTTTAAGAGTGTCTAGGAATCCATCACATCTATCCCTTATTGGGGATTAAACTCTTACATGCTTTATTGTAGAAATTATCCTCTAGTGCCTAATACTGATAGCGTAGTTCTTCCATGAGGCGCACGTCTTTGCCAAGGATTTGGCATCACTACTACCAAAGGTATCCTCTGGTGTAAGGTATGAAGCTCTCTTGTTAACCATGGTGGCAAAAAGGCATGGTATAGGAGTGGATGGTAAGAGTGAGTATGGTGATTATGATGAAGAAGGTGTGACCTATATTAGTTTTACTAGGGCCCCAAGGTGGGTGTGATTGTAATGATCAAAAATTACAGGTGTGCATGTTACCCCTGCAAAGGAAGAGGCACTCAGAGGCCTTAGTAGGTTGATAAGAAATTGTGGTGGTAGAGACTTTCTAGCAGAGGCGAGAAGCCCTGTATGGTGAGGTTACAATGGTTGTAAAGGTCCTGCTCACGTGAGGTGAGATACTTGATATGTTAGTGTATTGATTTTGGCTTTAGGCATAAGTTATAACTTGAGTTATGATATGTCCTTTCCCCGTTAGGCAAGAGGTATTTATAGAGGCCCTTGGGCCCAGTGTTTAAAAAATCCTTTGAAGTACTAACCGCTCCCTTCGTGACTAGGGGAGGTTGTTGACTACCTATTTTACAAGGGGTCGTGGTGTGACTCCTTCACATATGAATAGCGGGGAATAATGGTATTATACATGTCATTTGTCCCAAGGGCGAGCCTTATGTTCCATGAGGATATCGCCCAGAGGATATCACTCTAAGAGGGGACTCTAAAGTCACCCCTATTTGGGACTCTCACGAATATAACATTACACTTGCATTATTATCTATAGAGCCTACATTATATGAATTGTGCTTTATGTTACACATTGACGATTCCACATTCAAATATCTAAAGCAATATAACCTACTCTCATCTAGGAGTCCTTCAAGCAGCACTTGGTTAGATGCCTGAGATTTCATAAAGCACTTTTTAGGATGAAACTCAACATAATTGGTAATCTTTGGCAAGTTTAAAAATTGATATGAGATTTCTAGTTATTTTAGGCACATGCGATAAATCAGCTAAGTGTAAGCAAGAATTTGATACAAGATAGGATTGAAACTTGGTATTTTCTACTGCCTGAACTTCTAGGTAATGACTGTAACGCCTTTTTTCCCCGTGCATAAATATACAAAAATCAGAATATTCATCAAAACAAAAATAGGATATTTCACATTCTCAAATCCAAACTTACATGCCATTTAACACTTTAGCAAAGAGTAACAATAATCAACACTTTCTCTTAGGGTGTCTTCGCACGCTCACAGTCACTTAGGGTATCATTGCAACAAAATTTCTCATCAACAATGCATGAATTCAATAAATCATTTAATTTCATGACACATGACTAGTAGGAAATATTGGTTTGCTAACATAAAACCCTCAATGAAGAACATGGTGAAATTTGCAAATGAAAATACTCTATAAGCTGAAGGTATTGGTGATGATGAAGACAAGATGAACAAAGTGCCGATTGAAGACAAGATGATGAAAGTTATCAACTCAATTGGAAGGATAATCTTAAAGGCTCCTATGTCATAAAATAGAACCTTCAAGATTGAACTTAATATAATGGAGCACAAGTGCCTTGCAATTATAGCTAGCAGAGATGAATGGATATGGAACTATAGACTTAGCCATCTCAACTTTAAAGACATCATAGATCTGAAAAGAAGAAATATGATTTCAGGGTTACCAAAAATCAACATTCCAAATGAAGTGTGCGAGGAATGTGAAATAAGCATAAGAACAAATTCAACAAGATACAAGAAGCAAGTCAAAAGTAATTCTCCGATGTGTGTGGTCCTATCCAGGTGGATTCGATTGGAGGTAACAAATACTTTGTCACATTCATAGATGATTTCAGTCAAAAACTATGGACTTACCTGATCAAGAAAAAAGTGAAGTGGTCGAGGCATTTTCCAAGTTTAAATCAATGGTCGCAAGAAAAGTGGTTGATAACTCAAGATTCTGAGGATTGATGGTGGTGCAGAATATGTGTCGAAAGACTTCGACACATTATGTGAGAAAGAAGGGATTGTGCATGAGGTGGTGCCACCTTACACTCCACATAAGAATGGGATTGTAGAAAGGAAGGACATAATCATCGTGAATATGGTGAGAAGTATGTTGAAAGGAAAACATCTACCTTAAGAATTATGGGGAAAAGCTGTGTCGACTGAAACATACATACTGAACAGATGCCCAAAGAAGTAGCTAGTAGGAATCACACCAGAAGAGTGTTGGTCATATGTTAAGGCTAACTTGAGTCATCTGAAAGTATTTAAATCTATAGCACATATACATGTGCCTGATCAATTAAGAAGAAAACTTGATGACAAACCGAGTCAAATGATCCTAATAGGATATCATTCGACTGAAGGATTCAAGTTGTTCGACCTAGTGAATAAGCAAGTAGTGATCAACAGGGACATGGTCATAAATGAGCTTAAGGAATGAGATTGGAGTGAAAATGTCAAGAAGGATTCAATGAGAATCCTATGTGAATAATCAACAAGTGAATTTGAAAGAGAAGTTTGACAAGAAGAAGTTAGAGGTCAAGCAAGCACAAGAAGATCTCAAAGAATAAGACACACGCCTGTAAGGCTGCAAGAATGTGTGAATACATTTGATGATATGCTCTATGATGAAGGTGAGCTGATACACTATGCTTTCTATGCAGATGTCAAACCAGTCATACAACTGAGGCATTGAAGGATTCAAAGTGGACGAAAATGGATGAGGAACTGAAGGAAATCAATGTGAAATAGGTATACAAGATGAAGCTGAATCCAAAAAGAGAAGTAACTCAACACAAGGAAAAACTTGTGGAGAAAGGATTTCTTCAAAAATAAAGAATCTACTTTGACGAGGTTTTCACACCTGTTTCTAGGATTAAAAAAATCAAGTTGGTGGTTGGTCTAGAAAACATGAACAACTGACATATGTTTCAGATTGATGTGAATTATGCATTCTTGAATGACCCCTTATATGAAGAAGTCTATGTTACATAAATAGTTGGGTTTGTGAAACATGGCAAAGAAATCAAGGTATACAAGATGTATAAAGCCCTATATGGACTTAAGCAAGCTCCAAGAGCTTGGAATAAGAAGATAGATAGCTTTATAAGGGAGAAGGAATTTCTGAAGTGCATAATTGAGCATGGAGTATATGTAAGAAGAAGAAAAAGTGAATTTCTTATCTATGTCTCTATATCGATGACTTGTTGATAACATGTAGCTGCAAGAAAGAGATCAAAGACTTCAAAGGTGATCTTAGAAAGGAAATTGAAATGTCTAATCTGGGAAACATTTCATACTTCCTTGGCATTGAGTTCTACAAGAGTAGTAGAGGCTTGATGATGCATCAGAGAAGATATGCTAATGAAATACTCAAGAGATTTGATATGGAATACTGCAATTCGACTTTGACACCTGTTGAACCAAGTCTGCAACTGTTGAAAGACTCAGAAGAACATGATGTCAACCCAACACAGTACAAAAGACTTATTGGATCATTGAGATACCTTTGTCACACAAGGCCCAATCTAGCATACAATGTAGGTATGGTGAGCAGATTCATACAGAAGGAAAAGGTGTCACACCTAGCGGTGACTAAGAGGATACTAAGGTATTTGAAAGGAAATCTCGACTATGACATTTTGTTTTCTGCAGCTGATGAAGGAAAAAAATGCAAACTAGTGGATTACATCGACTCAAGTTGGTGTAGTGATGTTGATGATGGAAAATCCACAGTTAGCTATGTATTTATGCTAGGTGGTGCACTAATAGTTTGAAACTCAAAAAAAGAATCAGTAGTGGCATTGTCTTTGTGTGAAGTAGAGTACATAGTTGCTTCCCTTTGTTCATGTTAAGCAACGCGGGTGGTGAATTTGTTCGAAGAAATTACAGCGAAGAATTATGGAGCAAGTACTATGAAGATCGACAACATGTTTGTTATCAATCTGCCGAAGAATCTGATAGCACATGAAAGAAGAACACATCGAAATGAAGTTCATTATCATTGAGAGGAAGTAGAAAATGAGAAGCTGGACTTGAAACACTGCAAAACTGTAAACAGATTGTAGACATCATGACGAAAGGAGTGCAGGTCGAAGTGTTCAAAAAATTAAGATCTATGATGAATATAGATAGCTTAGACACAATAAATTAGGTGGTGTGTTGAAAATATAATTCATAGTGTCGAAGCATGCTGTTCGAAGGAAGCAAGGAGTTGCCGAAACACTTAGTATTGTCAAAATATTGAAGTGTATCTCGACATAGTTTTGACTTAACTTTATTTGTTTGTTTTAGCTGAGTTAGTTGGAGATTGATTAGTGTGTAAACAATCTCAACATATAAATAGAGAGATGCCCTATCATTCTCTATAATGGCAATTGCATAGTTGAATAAAATTTCAATGTGAAAAGCAGAGAAGTTTCTCTACAAAATTCTTCTTCTTCTCCCCCTTTTCTCTAAAACCCTAATTTCTTTTTCTTTTCTAATTCATCTTTTTTATTCTTTCAATAATCATTATGCAACAAAATCATTTTGTAATCAAGGTTGGTTGATTCAGTCAAATAAAGAGTGAAGAGTAAAAGAAATAATCAATAAAAAAATTTTATTCTTATTTATCAAAATTGATTCAGAACTCTCCATAAATATTTGTATGATTCCAACCGTAATCACTTAATTTATTTTATAAAATATAGATAACACAAACTTTTACGGTTTAATGAAGTGAGTAATCTTGACACTAATTTAAGATAGTATTTTTACAGTTGTAGAATTTATCATTTATAAAAATATTTAAATAATATCTTATCAAATACGAGATTCTCATAAAATTTGTTTCATTGATTTTGGTAGGTGGTAGAATTGAAGTATGATATCTATTTGATATATTGTGAATTTCTTGGTGGAAGATATTTATAGTAATGTTGCCAATCTATACAAAGCTTTATGGCATTAATGTTGCCAATCTATACAAAGCTTTATGGCATTGAGGATCTCTCATTATGCAAGTTATAAGTTGTTGCACCGTTTGGTCCCACAGACAGATTTATGGGCATTATTGCACTCCCGTTTGTTTATTGTGTTTCTCATGAGGTAATTAAGAGGATTAGTAGTGGTTGAGTTTGTCCTGAAATCTGCAAAACATTGTGAAAATGATAGTACTGGTTGTAGAGCCTGACAATTTATGTTATTATGATTCATTTGAATTAAGAAAGTGGCATATAACAAACTATATCTGGAAATTTTATGAGGTTTATGGAAAGTGTGATTGATACTTAAAAATTATTTAAAACTTTTATCAATGTTAAAATACAACTAATTTAGTTTAAACATGGTAACATACGGGTAAAAGACGATTTCTACCTAATTGAAACTAAAATCCGAATTTTTAAATAATTTTTATTTTCCACCTACATTTTCAATTGGATTGAAAAGTAAAACTCAAATCAATCTCAAACAAATCTACCTTGAATTTGAATATTCACGGCCTCGCCACTATTTATTTAATAAAATATATTTTTTAATTAAAATATTTATTTTCTAAAATCATATTAAAATATAAATAATAAAATAAAATATTTTAAATAAATTATATATATATATATATATATATATATATATATATATATATATATATATATATATATATATATATATATATATATATATATATATATATATATATATATATATATATATATATATATATATTTCAAATATCTTAAATAAAAATATACAAATAAAAATATTAAAACATTGATACATATTTCATATTCTAAATTATCAAAATTAAATAATAAAATACATATTACCCGACCTGTTTCTATATTATATTAATAAAGAAAATACAAACTAAAATCCAAACTCAATCAAAACAAATTTTTTCCATCAAATATAATAATTAAAAATTCAAAAAATGTTTCACTCATGCTGCTTCGTTTACATTCGCGTGACATCTAATTAATTACATATAAAATCATAGTTAATTTAATTAAACAAACTATATATTTAATTCATATTTAAAAATAAATTTAACTTTTAAATGAATATAAACGGCTGATTTAAAATTTAATATCAACCAATATGTTTGTTTATATTTATTATTAATGTGAACAAGTTTTAATAATTATAAATAAATTCAATATATATATATATATAAACTAACGATAAATTTAATTATAAATTAAATTAACTTTCACTTCAACTAAATTAATCATATTTTTATTAGCGGTTTGAAAAATGTCTCAAGAAAACAAACCAAGGGGTTTATTAAAATATGGATGGTGACCATATAAATCATTTGAAATTTAATATAGAGCTCAGCTAACAAGTGTCCCGGACACTCGTTAAGAATTTCAAATAAAAAAAATAGATTATATTCAGTTCATTTATTACACACAATATTTTTTTAAAAATTAATTTTTTTAATACACATATATTTAAGAAAATATGTCCTTTTAATATCTTTAATTATACTCAACATATCATTTTAATCTCTTAATCAATATCCGGACACTCTTTAGCATTTTCTTTATATATATATATATATATATATATATATATATATATATATATATATATATATATATATATATATATATATATATATATATATATATATATATATATATATATATATATATATATATATATATATATATATAAAATAGCATAATTATCGGAGTGGTAAAAACCTATGTGTATTATTTGGTGTCAGAGTAGCATAGATAATTGAGGCTATTTATTGTGGTTTAAATTGACACTGTATCTTAAAATGACATTATTGTTTTTATGAAATATATTAATTTTAAGTAAGTAGTATGAATATTTAAAAGTGTGAAGTAATATATTATATTAGATGGGACCCACTTATACCACCAACATGAGTAATATGGATGTGAGTGCTCTAAAGGATCTTGATAATAAATCCTCGTAAACATTGATTAATAATTTTAAATAAAAAGATATTATACGTTTAATGTATTGAATACACAATATATTTTAAAAAAATTTAATTATTTATTTTTTCAGTACATTAAATATATATATATATATATATATATATATATATATATATATATATATATATATATATATATATATATATATATATATATATATATATATATATATATATATATATATATATATATATATATATATATATATATATATATATATATATATATATATATTTAAAAATTCACAACCTATCTTTTTAATTATTTAAAAAATTTCCTTATAACAGTTGTTAACATTTTTTATTTCTAAATACAACACAATTCCTTATAAATCAATCAGTTTAAAATGTGTTGACTTTGAAAAATAAAATAAAAAACATGCTAAAATCCAAAGTTTTACCTGTTTATTTGCATATAGTAAAATCCAAACAATGACAATGAACAGTGTTTATTATAGTCATGAATAATTCTAGGTTCTTATGAATACATATATAGCTGTCTAATACTAATCATAAGCTCTATGCTTTAGAGAGAGACAACACAAACCATATCTTTGCATGCAATGCAATGAAAGAATTATAGTTATTACAAAACACATTAATATCTCTTCCCGACAAGTAACATCAAATTCTGTTTCATAGACACAGTGTTGTTTTTATTTATATTTCAGAGTACTGAATCAACATGAATGTCTTGTTTTGATCCATCTCTATAATATACATTACATTATTACATATATTTTAGCTGCATCTAGCAGTAACTAGTAACTAGGGTGCTAAAGTTATTTAATAGGAATAGCATCCCCGTGACTGCTATGTGTATCCTATTCTCATCTTTCACTTTCTAATATCTATAAAAGCTGCAAAAGTTTGAAGCTGTATTCCATGATCGATATCCTTCATATACTCATTTGCACACATATATAATTAACATGAAATGTTTTTTAATGTTCTTTTTATTTTATTTTCACTAAGTTACTTGTATTTTAAAAATATATAGAACCAAATGATCCTGAATTTGACATTAAAGTTTTTAATTTTAAAGCATCATTTTTTAATCAACTTATACTTTTTTTATGGTCATAATTGATATATGTGAAAAAAAAAATTATTTAAACAAAGATTTGACATTTTCATCTTTTAAAATGATATTAATTTTTTATTTTATTTTTTAAAATATTAATTTATAAATATTAATAAATTATTTATATTAATACATAAATAAATATAAATAAATATTATAATTAATTATTAAAATTTAGTTCAATAATTATACTTATTTAAATTAATTAACATATATTAATTAAGCTACTTCATTCATCAAAGTAAAATTAATTTTTTAGTAGTAGCATTTAATAAATATTAAGGTCATGTCAGTTAACAACTTCAAATTAAAAAGATTATGTTCAGTGTATTGAATACATACAATATATATATATATATATATATATATATATATATATATATATATATATATATATATATATATATATATATATATATATATATATATATATATATATATATATATATATATATATATATATATATATATATATATATATATATATATATTAAAATTGATTATATCTGTTTTTAATGGATTGAATACATATATTTTTGTAAAATAAACTCATCCTTTTAATCTTTTACAAAATATTCAACTTATATTTTTAATTTTTTAATTAATATCCAACGTATTCGGTTAACATTTTCTTAATATTATTTATATCACTTATAAGTATCCACTACTTTGTATTATTCGTGAACATTAGACTCAAATTATGTTTTTGATTTTTTTATTTTAACAATATTAATTCATTTATTAATTTAAATTGAAAATTGATGGCATGTTTATATTTAATAATTATCAACTCAATTGATAACAATACATTATTAATCGAACCTCGACATCATATATATATTCATTGTTAAAAGATAAAATTTTAGCTATTAAACTACTTAAAAAAATTAATAATGTATAACTTATATTTATTATATTTAAAATTTTACAAGTATTTTTTGGTTTATTTCTCACTTTTTTTTACATGAATAATTGTTAACTTATATTTATTACTCATATCTTTTAACGTTAACAAGCTACACCTTCCAATATATATAACCATCTTTTTTATTGCTATAACTTTTAATACTACTACTTCTGTATATACAAATTTAAACTAAACAACCTCTGACCTATTACTTCACTTTTGTTGCTTCTGTTTTATCACTTCCTACATTTCTAAAACCGTTAGCTTTAGAAACAGAGAATGACAAGTAAATGGCATATAATATGAGAGAACACACTCTCTTTCTCACTTTATCTCTAAAACCTACCATTGTTAGGTCGGCTGCAACTTCTTATTTAACAATAGCCCCTATGTAACTTTCTTTTATGGAATTTTAATTTTACATTATTCAACTATAGAAGCTATATGAACATTTTATATGAAAAAGAATATCGGTACTGCAAATAAAAATTGACAAACGGGTAGGTTCATTTGTATAAATCCGCAAGTAAAATAGAAAAAAATAGGCATAGAATCATCATTGTTGAGAATGTGAATTTAAAATTTAGATTTGTCGGGTTAAGTATGATGGTGAAATATAAAAATTGTAAATTGTAAATTTTTTTTAATATATATTTGCAAAAATCTATAAAAAATTGTACGAGTCTAATATATTGACATATTTAAAAGAAAAAAATGCACAAAAAACAGATATACTCAAAAGGCCGGACCTATTTTATTACCTCACTAAAAACATATATCAATACTATTTTAATATTAAATATATATTTTTAATATAAACCTGATTTTATCTATAAAAAAAATATTACAATAGATTCAAAGTTCTCAATTTAACAATCTTCTGTGTCCAACATTATAATATTACATATATTATAATATGCACAAATTTAAAATTTGAGAGGGTATAAAATATAAATAGGTATAAACACATATATGCTTTTTCACATTAAGTGTAAAGATGCTTTATGGAGACAGTGCCCCTTTTGCATAAATGAAGGGGGGTCCTATATATTTTCTTTCATAATGTCTAAAGTCTCGTCTCAATTATAATTTGGTGTAGGGGATTTGTTTTTGTAACTGTGTTTGTAGAACGCAACAAACATATATTTAGGTTTGCTAGGGTTTCTATATTGACTAGACTACACTCATATTGGGATTTGAGATGATCATAAAGCTGTTGCAGTTCTAATTTGTCTTCTTTCCTTTGGAATTTATATCTTGTTTTTGGAGTTACACTAGTAATTTAGTATTTTAATTTCTTGTGTGAAAGGTGAATTTTTTTTGGATATATTTGAAGTGTGAATTTTTTAAAAGAAACATCTACTTGGGTTGGAAAGCGTAAAATCGTGGATTTCAATGTGTATAAAAAGTAATTTTACAACTTTTTTACCATTTGAGAGATACTATGGGATATTGAAATGTCCATGGGAAACTATAATTTTGTGATTATTTAGTTATTTAATTTTTCTTGTCAAAAAATAATATGCACCACAATTAATTAAAAAGATTATCTTGTCAATTCTTCATCATAAAATATTTCAAAGGAATTTTTTCAATAGGCTTGAAAAAGGATAATCTGCTTAACATATTTTCATCATTTAATTTAATTTCTTTTCTTTTAAGAATGTTATCAAAACCTTTAAGACATTGTCTCCTCAAACATTTGACTTCTTAAGTAGATGTGATTTTTTAATTTAACACTAGCATGCAGACTTTTTAGAATTTTCTTAAAAAATTAGATGAAGTGTAATTTAGTAAGCTTCTACCTGATTTTCTTCAAATAAGAACACAAGGATTCAAAGATAGTTTTAAGCATTAAACATATCAATGAGGTTGATATACTCAGAATGAGATAGAACACCTATCAGAATGCATCTAACTCTAAATATATTTTCAATAAGTTTTTTCTGAGCTGGTGTGAGAGACTTTCAGACTATGATCCTCTCTACACCATCAACTTCTATAGTAATACCTTTCTCAAGGAAATTCTATAGACCTTTATCAAAATCCTTTATTAAGACCAATGAATTAAAAATATATTTTGCTTTTTCCATCATTTAAATTCAGCAGAGTCACCCTTTGAATATGATAGGATTAACAGTGTAATATTTTTCATATGATACTTAACTCCTTCTTGAAGAAAGTCTTTAACACACATATTTTTCTCATTGGATCATTATCTGCACCACAGTTAAGTGTTATGCACAGACCATGCTCTGATACCAACTGAATGTGAGAAAAATACACAATAATGAGGGGTTGAATTGTGTATTATATTTCTTAACTTTGCCTCTGATCAGAGTTCAGAATCCAAAATGATGTTCAGATTATGATTAATATGTTGTAGTGGAATGTTAATAGAAGCAAATAAAAGATAAAGAACACACAGATTTATCCTGATTCCTTCCAACTGAGACTAGTCTAGTCCCCTTGCAGCACAAGAGATTTTTCACAATAATCAAATCATGATTACAATCGCTTATGCACTTAAGCATAAGACTTTTCTTTGCTCAGACCCTCAGCTTGAGACTTCATGCTTAAACCCCTAAGGTCCAAGACTTCTGCTTAAATTCCACGAATCCAAGACTTCCTCCTCAAGCCCTTCAGGCCCAAGACTTCCTTACTTAAACCCCACGAGTTCAAGACTTTCTGCTTAGGTACCACACACCCAAGACTTCCTGCTCAAGCCCATAGGGGCCAAGATTTCCTTGCTTAAGTTCCACGAACTCAAGACTTCTGTTCAGACTCATAGTCTAAGACTCTCTGCTTAATCAACTGATCAATACTTTTAATGCTCTAGCACTTAGCAAGAGACTTAATTGGCTCAAACTTCTCAGCAAGATACTTTGATGCTTAAACACATAGCAAGAGACTTTAGCTAAACTACTAAAAAATATGTTTAGCAGAATAAAGAACAATGTGTACTTGATACAAAATCAGAGGTACAAAGTAATCACCATGACAAAGACCTTAAACACTTAAGATTTCTAAGATATTCAATGTTTAAAAAATCTTAAGGCTTTGTACAATTTACAACATATAACAAAATTTCCGCATACTCGATTGTGTTGCTTATTGTTGATCTTGTTATTCCTCCATCCAGATAGAAGTGTAGAACACTCCTATCCTTCTCTATTTGCTTCTTGTTTCCTTGTTCCTTGTTGAAGATTTAGTTTGAACCTTCATCAGCTTATATAAGAGTTGTAGAAGACTAGCCGTTGGAAGAGATAACTTGAACAAATGTCTTTGTTTTTCCATAGTATAAGAGACATTGAGGATAGATACATCAAAAAATCTTAATACATTGTGTAATATGTTTAACCATTGCATCTTCTATGTAGTCTTGTATTATAGATCCATTGAGAGTAGATATCCATAAAGCATGTCAACTCTTCTTGAGTCTTGTGAATATAGACTCTAAATGAAAAATTGATTTGACAACGCAACTTGCTTTCTGCGGTATGGATAACTTAAGATTTTATTACTAACTCTGAATGTTCACCAAAAACTGATACATTAACTTAGTGTAGAGACAATATGTTGCTCTTTTGATGCTGAGGCCTTCAGCTTTAGAGTCTATGTCAAACATCACTTAGAGAGTGTTCTTCAAATTCTGATCCACCATAAGCTAGTAACTCAGCTCCTCTCAAATGCGTCCTTATATCAGATTCTGAATGCATTCTTTATAAGCTTTAGAACCTGCATACTTGGAACACACATTAGATAACACAATGATTCTTTTAATACTTTTTTATTATCAAATCCATAAGGATAAATGTCATGAATAAATCGTGTTCTAACAGAATAATATGAGTTTTAAAACATGGTAGGAACACTTGCCTTGTTACGTTTGAGTGAATATTTTGTAAAAGCATAAGGCAACCTTGTAAAGTGAATGGCTAATCACGTGCACGCGCGCGCGCACACACACACACACAAAAGTTTTCAAACCTATTATTTTCAAGAAAATATTTTCAAAAGTGACTTGAAGTTATGTCAAATAAATTGAGACCTATCAGAAAAAATTTGGGGAAATTTTTGTCTTTTCCAATCGATTGACACTTTAACCCAATCGATTGGGTCAGTTAAAAAATGTGCCCTAAGCGAATATGAAATCATTTTAATAAGGGAAAACAGCTAAATATCTTTCCTTTCTTTATTAACTTAGTAATAGATTCATACATTTAGGAAATTGTAATTCTGGAGGGGTAGTTTTGTAAGTTCAACAAAGAAATTTTGTTTTTACCTTAGTTGAACATTTCATCCATTTAGCAACAATTTGTTTTGGTTCAAAGCTAAACCCGTAAAAATATTTAGTTTGGAGATTATATGATCAAGTCTCCATTTAGGTTCGTAAGTTCAGACTGCTCAAAAGCGTTCAAAGGTTCATGTTAGTTCCATGTTTCTATGATTGTCCATGGTTCTATGATTGGGTAAATTTTGGTAAAACATGATTCTGCACTGATGTTAAGCAAGATGTCATAACATCTACATCTACTGTTATGACAGAACTGCTGTCATGTGTTTTAATCAAGATGTCATGCTGAATGTCATGACATCCTTGTCTGGTACAGCAGGAGCTGCTATTTTGACAGAGGTACCTCATCAGTATGTGCAGGTCAAAGAGATTGATTAGGAACAAAGTACAAATTTAATTGGATTTCATAAAAAGGATCTTTGAGACTTTTTAGGAAACTATGAAATATTTGTTTCTACTGTTATGAAAAAGATTCTGCAGAAGATTTGGAGTTTGACTTAATTGGCAGGCCTTTTGGTAAAATTATGTGTAATCACAAGTCGATGTTATACAGGATGTCGTGACATCTGTCTGTCATGAATATGTTTGTGTGTTCCTGGTTGGAACTTAGGTGCATCCTAGTTGTTGGTGGTACTGTGTGTGTCTGCAGGTTGTTGGGAGTCTGTGTGTGACTGCAGGTTGTGCAAGTTGTGTTTGGCTGATGTGGTATGCATCAGTTGAGGGGGAGTAACACAGGATGCTACACAAAATGCTGTGACATCTGTAGTCTAGGCTAACAGGTGATAGTGTTATGCTGTGGAACTAATGTGCTTCAGGATGTCATCCTGGATGTCATGACATCTATAAATCCAGAACAGACTGTTTGATTCTGTGTGAACAGGTTGATCCTGAGTAGCTGGTTATTGATAAGAAGCTGATATTGTTAGTATGTGTGATTGGTAGTGTAGTTGACTCGAACTTGCTAGTACATCATGTGTGTTGAGTGGGTGTAGTAGCTAGTAACTACTATGTGTGTAGATGTCTTGACCGATGACATGACATACGTGTGTAGTGTACTGCAGTGTAAGTTTAGTTAGCTAGCACAAAGTGAATTGGATGTCATGCTGAATGTCATGACATCAGGTAGCTGCCAGCAAGGGCACTCCTGGTGTTTCTGTTATGGTTCCTGATTTATCTCAGGCTAGATTTCAGGAAACATTTTAGGGTGCTTAGGTATCTCAGGCGAAATGCAAGGCAATGCTGAGGATAACATAAAGTGCCTGTGACCTAATTGACAAAACCCTAATTGATGAAAAGGGGTTTAACTTGGGTAGACCTAATTGCTGCACTAAGGCCCAAGGAACTTCGCTGCCTATAAATACAAAAGAGGCAATCCTGATTGGACACAGAGACTGAGAGATTGTGTGGTGAAGAATTCTGTTGGTGTAACTTAATCTTCACGTGTGGTTTTGTGTTTTAGGGTTTTGAGAGTCTCTTGTATGTAACTTTGTAAGTCACCCTTTGTATCTTTAGATGCATCGTGGTAGACATATTTAGGTTGTTATTGGTACAATGTTAATTGTTCACTTAAAGCTTTTAAGCAAAGTGTATTGTTCTTGATTGAAGCTGTTAAGCAAAATCAAGTATTGTGACTTTGAAGAGTGTCTTCTAAAGTCTTCCTTTTGTATTGAATTATTTATCACTGTTGTGATTGTGGGGAGTGAGAGGTGTCTCTTGTCTAGTGTGTTCTAGGCAAAAATTGCATTGGGTAGAGATTAAGTGAGGAGTGTAAATTGAGAGTTTAGCTCTGAATTAATTCTGCTAATAGTGGATTTCCTTCCTGGCTTGGTAGCCCCCAGATGTAGGTGATGTTGCATCGAACTAGGTTAACAATTCTTTGTGTTATTTATCTTTCAGCATTTCAAATTCTGCATAATTTAAATGGTTAGATAAATAGTTCTGTCAGTCTGCAGATGTTACAACAGATGTCATGACATTGATAATTTTTAAAGGAATTTAAAATGGTCATGTTTTGCGCTTGTTCTGTTTTAGTAGAGATCAATGCTCTTACATATGACTGGAACATCTGAGATCTGCATACCAGAATTTCAGTTCAAGATTAGCCTGGTGATAAAATCTCATAGATTTTGGGTTAGCCCGCGATAAAACCAATTTTGGCTAAAGCACGTACCATGATAAAAGCTTTTTGTAGTTCAAGATCACTCTAGTGGTAAAATCTCATAGGTATTTGGTTAGCCCGTGATAAAATCAAGTTTCGGTTCATAAGCTCTACTCGGTGTTAAAATCTCTCTAAACTTCAAGGTTAGGTTATGATAAAATCATCCTTTGAAACTTGAAGAGTACGCACTTCAAGTTTCTTGTGGAAAGGAAACTAACTATTTTGATCCATCATTTGGAAGGAAGACTCACCGCTTCACTGCTTATTTTGTTGTTTGGTTAGAAGTTAGCCACAAACTTCACTTTTCCTTATATAAAAAGGTTCGAGAGTTCAACCGACTAAAATCTCTTAAGAATTATTGGATACTTTCAAGAATAAGTCTTAGGGATAAGATTAACTTTGTCGTGCCACAAAATTTAAACCAACCTTTATATGCTTTCTAATTCCCCTTTATTTCGAATAAATAAAATGACACAATTGGTAAAAGAGGATGTGTAGGGCTTACAATCACAAGGTGATCGCGACCTGACGAGTCTATCAGATGATTAAACTACAAGTATACAGTCTATCGCGTAGTTTTAAAAGATATTGAACCCACAAAAACTAATAATAAATCTACTGTTATCGATTGATGCTATGTAAAGCTAAGACTATTGATTAAAAGGTTTGGGCGGAAATAAAATGTAAATTGCTGAAGGTTTAGAAATATAATAATAAAATGAGGCTGGAATATAAACTTCGTGTTCCTCAGGAACTCTGTAAATTTTATGCGTTAAATTATAGTTAAATTACATTCTATAGAAAGTATCAGTTTTAAGACTCTATCTCACATTCTCGCGCTATTGACTAAAGCCACACTCCCTAACCATGAGATTTTGCTCTCACTCGCCCATTTTAATTAAGAAGCATATTTTGAAAACTAATTAAATCCTAATCGATACCTAAAGCGCTCCCGTTGTATTTAGGATTGATGCCTAATTTCCAATATCCGGTTCAATCCTCACACTCTTGTGCTATCGGCTCAAACCTTAATTTGCTTTTCACTCCCGTGAAAAAAATATTAAGACTTAAACTTGGAAACTAAAGCCAAAACAAAATTCAATAACGTCTCACACCTATTTTCACTACTGAGTCTCGTCGGCGACGACGGTCGTCATAAACTGGTCTCAGATACGTTTAACCAGACATTAAATTAAGCATAAACAACTTAAACATGGTATTTGAATGTAAAGGCAGCATGCTATTAAAGTAAATGATGTGGGAACAATAATAAAAGCAATATTAATAAAAACCTGTAAAAGTAGAAGTAAAATGTGGGAACTTTAAATAACCATGAAAATGCTTGATTAATACCGACATACTTTTTGATCTAAGAGTACAAGAATTACGAAAAACAAAATTGTGACAATCTCTCAATGCGAGCAAATGTCACTTTTAACAGTAATATATGCCTAAGACTAGAAAAGAAAAAACAACAGAGCTTTTGGACTATCTTGGATAACTCAGAACTATGAAAAATATAACTTATATAGAGGTCCTCGGCCAGAAAACTGTCTCCTGATTGTGTATGGGACATTGAGATAAAGTAAGAGAGTGGGAAAGAGAGAGTCCAAGCGGAAATCAAGTTTTTCTGTTACTGCATGATAATGGCGACCGTCATTAGGTAAATGGTGAATGCCATCTGCTCAATTAGTAAGTGAGGTGGACTAGGTACATGGCGAATGCCATTAGGGCCATGGAAAAGGCCATGTACAAAAAGTGTGATTTTTCTGCACTTTCTTCTGCTCTTTTTTTGGTTTCTTCGTGTGGTAGTTCCATAATTTATTAAAACCTGAAATGTACCCAGAATACGACATAAAAGCGATAACATAATAAAATGACATCAATTAACATGCAAATCAGGTCTAAAAACATGATACATTTTCACGTTATTAAACTCCGCCACACTTAGACCATTGCTTGTCCTCAAGCAATCAACCGACACATTAAAGCAAGTAAGCAAGTTTTTGAAACATAGGCACGACAAAAGTATAATAGTAAGTGGTTTCTAGGCTAGTGCTAAGGTGATAGGTACTAGACGTTAATACCAAGGATATCGTAACGATACATATCTGCATTTCACGGTCGGAAACTTCCCCTTTATGCAAACCAATTCGAATTACGCCATTATAACTCAACCTATACTTTGTTCTTTTTCACCTCTTTTCATTATAGAGAAATCACATTAAGCCTGTTATCCTCGCACACACATGGTAAGCAAACCCGTTAGTGTCTAATGATCTCATTATAGGTTCATATTTCTTTGTTTTTCTTTTCTTTTTTTGGACATTTAAACTTAAAGATTTCATTTTGTTAGGCTAAATGGTCGGGTGAGGAACAACTAACTGAGAGGGAGCATATCCTTTCATTCATTTTTCTTTTCCAATTTAACTTGATTCAACTTGGAGATCAAACACATATTTGCATCTGTTCCTCACTTAGTGTGTGCATAAGGATGATGTTGACTGCTAGTACAAACTACTTAGAGGTTACTTTAAAAAACTTAGAGCTTAAGGTTTCAACATAATGGTTACTCAAATTGATATCGCATAATTAAGGAGTTTGGGGTGTTAGGATGTTATCGATGTTATTGAACTTTCCCAAGCCTTCCTAACGTAGCCTAAAAACACAAAACAACTTATACTTTCAAAGTGTCATGCCATGAATCAGAACAAAATGTTTTCGTTGGGGGTCAAATCTAAGGGAATTTTAATAACAAGTGAACAAATTCATGCAATAAGACTCGACAACACATGTTATGATTTGACCAACAAAACAAAAAGTTAAAAGAAATAATTTACTCTGAAAGCAACACTAACTAGAAAGCGAGTAAAAAAATGAAAAATAATGCGGGTAAAGTAAAAATAAAGCGATAAAAACTCCTCCCCCACACTTGAACCAAAAATTTTCCTCAATGTTTTAGTACAAGGCAAAAAAAGGAATGGTGAAACCTGGGTAGTTGGTCATCAGTGTCGGCCTCGACCTCAGTGTCTTCCAAAGCCACCTCTACTATGCATAGGCTGTGGTACACCTACATGCTACATATACTCCATCATGTTCGCCATCCCCATAAGTAGCCTATTCATCTGCTCGATGAGGTCCCCCATGTTGCGCTCAGTCCGCTCGGTATAGTCATGCAGCTGCTTCTGAATATGGTGAATAATGGTCATCATCTCATTTTATTGTGTCTGCATGCTCCTAAGTAACAGAGCACACTCAGCGTCTACTTTGTTCCAGTGTCTCAGCTCAGATAGGACATAGTTAAGAGAGGTCCTGATAGCTGTGTAATCGTATTCCTCATGGGATTGATGTCCAACTGAGGTACCTGCAAAAGAATCAACAAAACCCTGTGCAGTGTATGGGTGTGCGTCAGTCTCAGGAGCATCATGCTCCATACCATCAATCTCATCATCAGTGTCATTACCCACATCGTCCTGAATATTAACATTATCGCTAGGATCTGGGGCATTTAGGTCATAGATCCAGTTGTTCCTTACTCGTACATCAGTGCATGCAGAACAAGGCAAAGTAACACTACTGATGCCCCTGTTACAAACCATCAAATAATACCTACAGTCTAGTTTATTCTTAACTAGACACATACTATGACAGACATCCAAATATAAGAAAGGCATCTCAAGTGGCACAAGCGTGGCTAACTCTATGCCTAGGTCTAATGTGCGGGCTATGGATGTTATTAGCTCTCCAACGCAAATGGGACCACCTACTCTAACACTAACAGACTGAAAATGTGCTAATAAGAAAGGTGTAGGATTCACTCGTGTATGTGTTAGTGCGCAATGTAAAAATAAAAGATACTTAGAGTTCACTTTCCCATTATTTTCCCAGCCAAAAATGGTGTACGCGACGTAAATACCAAATGGTTAGGTTATGGATAGCGGTGGCCTTTAGGCCTTCCCAGTCAGTAGTAGCCTCGCCAGTGATTTTTTTGCTAAAAACCAAATGCATCAGTTTGCCAATCACTCTCTAAGGGAGCTTCACAAGCAAAACCACCCCCATGAGGGAACTGTAGTAAATCAACAATCTAATCTTGGCTAAATGTGTAATCCCTGTTAAACATTCTAAATGAAGTCGTGCCTATAGTGCGTGATCCACCCACATGCATGGCATATCTAAATGAACTAAGGAACTCAAAAGTGATCCTGACATACGTAGGGCTAGACAATGAGAAAAAGTAAGTCATTCCTAAGTTCTATAACATCCAGTTCATACTACTTATTAAGCCTAAATCACGTAGGGCAGAATTATCGGGGTATCTTATTGGTGCAACATCCATGTGGAACAAATTGAGGTATCTTGTTCTCTGGTTATTACCCTTTATGCCTTCTCCGAAAGCGATTCCCATGTAGTCTGTCTCTCTTCTAGGTCTCATGGCTCTTGGAGGCATGGTGAATGGAAGAATGGAGGGTTAAGGGAATGAGTAGGAAATTGGGAAAGGTGGAGAATGAGTAGGATAGTTTTTGGTTAGGAATGAGAGTAGGTTAAGAAAATTTAAGGTAATGGAATGAAGATTGAAGATTGGAAGATAAAGAGATGAGTGAGTGTAGAGAAGAATAAGAGATAGTGGGTATTGAATATGTGAGGTTTTAGAAAACATGCCAAGGGAAGTTTACAAATTTGAAACTGCCGTCTTACTGATATGGTGATCGCCATTAAGATAATGGCGAACACCATTAGCTTTAAAACGTTACTATTAAAAAATCAGGCTAATGGAGAATGCCACTAGCATATTGGCGACCTCTATTTTCTTTTATTGCGCAAATAATTAATTCAGGCTTAAAATTAATGGTTTTTAAGTGCTTTTCATTTGTGCTAAGGCCAAAATTGTGTTAGGTAATGTTTCAGCATGTGGCCTTAATTGGAACAAGAAATCATGATAAATAATATTAAAAAAAATGAAAGATACATGAGAAATGAAAATTGAAAAATTACAAGGAAAAATTCAACTAAAAACTCAGAATGAAATAAAACAACAATGGAAATAGAAATTGCATTAAAAAGAAAAATTTTGTGGGTTGCCTCCCACACATGAAAAATAAATAAATCCTGATTAAAAAAACATGTAAAAACTCCTAAACTAGAAAGCTGGAAAATATTTCCTCCTCTACACTTAAACAAGGCAGTGTCCTCACTGTCTAAGTGTAAGGTAGGAAAACAAAATATCTGGTAACAAGGTAAGATTAGACACTACGACATTTGATATTAGGCTCAAAATATCGTCTCATGGAGTAGATTTGTTGGAAAAGGTGACATAATTGCTCATTAGACACATCCATAAAACCAAGGAAATCCACGCGCAGAGTGGTCAGGTCTTCTCTAAGGGTGGAAACTTCTGTCCTGAGGGCGTCAATTGCAGCAGTGTGATCTATATGAGGCTCGATGTGAATACCAGAGGCGAGTGAAGCAGCATCAGAGAAAGTGGCATTACAGTTCTCATAAGCTTAAGGGGTATCAGGTGGAGTGGGTGACTCACTTTGGCCCTCCAAGTCATATAGCTAATTTTTTCTGTTGTGTACACTAGTCTTCTCATGGTTTGGTGGTATGAAATTATACACCACTTAATTATCAATCAACAGCTCAAACTCTTGTGGTCCTAAATTTCCTATAAGGCGTCAGTTAAAGCAGAAGTTAATATGCATGAGACAGATGCCTCCTAAGGAGGTTAAGCGGTTAAGGGGGTATCTTAGGCCAATGGCTGAGGCAATCATCGTAACCAATCCTCCTATAAGGATAGGACCATGGGTGTCTCGGGAAATCCTGTCTAAATTTGCTAACATAAATGTTGCAGCATTCACGGGTCTAGATTGGGAAGCACATAACATGATAAACAACTCATCTCTAGATATCAAGGTGATATTTTCCTCATTCCCAAATAGGGTGTGGGTTAGGATCTTATGGAAGTAGCGAATAGCTAGGTTATGGATGTTTTCAAAAAACATAGAGTTCGGTTCAGGGTGATGGTTTCTGACTATACTACCCTAAAAGAAGTCAAGTTCAAGCTCTATAAAGACATCTTCCTGAGCTACAACGAACACATCTGGGCCACTAGGAAATCCTAAAAGTTCAGCCACCTCATGGTGTGTAAAACGATATTTGGTCCCAAACAGTCTGAATGTAGTTAGGTCTTTGTTGAATCCAAACCCTCTGTTAGGATCTTAGAAAAAGGAACTTAAAAACTCAAGGGCTAGCCTATGATATGTGCTAAACCTCCTCCTCACAACAAAGTTCTCCCATCCTACCTGACTAAGTAAATACATCGCACTATCTCAAATACCTAGGGTGGTCATGGTGGATCCGTTAGGGTAAATGGATAATGTCATCTCTCTCTGAGCTAGGACTTCAAAACAATGCCTATGGGCCTCGTTCTTAAAAATAAACTTCATGTCGTCTACGGGATGCATTCTCTATAGTTAGTATGAAAGTTAGCCTAAGCTATATTAGCCTGAAAGTAGACATAGAACAAGTTAGTAGTGGTTACAACAATGCATGTACCGCATAATAGTATTTGGGAAGGAAAAAAAATAAAAACTTAAAGTCTAAGATCGTGGGTTTCCTCCCACGCAACGATTTATTTAATGTTGGGAGCTTGGCATTATTTCAGAAGGAAGTATTCTTTTGAAAGAGAGGGCAACTCCTCTAGTTTGTAACTTATGTAGAAATTTCTATTTTCTACACTATGATAGTGCTTAAATCGCTGCCCGCTTTAGAATCTTAATTCATTAAATTCACAAACGGACTTTGATTTATCCAAAGGAAGGGTTAAAGAAAGAAAGACTTTTTGCGCGATGTAACAACAACGCTAAGAGATCGGGGATCGGGGGTTGGTTATGATTAGGGTAGGTATTTCACATCCTAAACATCCGTAGTACTCTATGAGAACCTTTTGCATATTTATATGCTATACTACTTGCTATGGTTTGGGATCAAGGTTGGGGTTTTGAAGGTAAAGAACTAGGGTTGATGTTTCTAAGTTTTCTCGCAAAGATATCGCATCTTTTGCCTATGCATTTTAACTAGGATAGAATCAGAGCAATCGTAGTTCACCTCACTGAGGGGGGATAAAAACTTGATTATGATCAAGGTTCAAAGAGGAGCAAACATAACAATGCTTGTATAGAGTTTAATAAAACTCTCTATTCTAAGTTGTACACTCAAGGGGATTGACTTTGATAAAATCCAGGAGGGGAGTAAGTAATCATGACAATGATCCTTACATAGAGTTGACAAACTCTAACCAAGGGTTCTAGTTGAAGAACACTCCTAGTAAAGATGGGTCTTTTAGACTTAAGCAAAGTCTAATGGCTAGTAGGTTCTACCTTAACTAAGCTAGGGTTTAATATGACTTAACAAAGTCAGAGGGAGGTTAAAGAGCTGTCTATGACCCTAGGGGTCAATGGAGAAACTTTCCTTTAGAATAGGAGAAAGATGAGGCAACTGGATGAGAACTAACAAGTTCCATCACTTGGGGAAGACTTGACAAAGTTAAATAAACAAGAACATGTAATAACATATGAACAATAGTCAAGATCAACATGAAGACATAGAGGTAACAATCATCAATGCAAGTAAAGAACATGTGTAACAACAACAAGTTCATATTTAACATTCAAATACGATTAATGAAAACAAGTTACAACTTGAAGCAAACATGTTATAAGGATCAGATGAGATCAAAAGTAACAACATAAGACCATATAAACATGTATTAATAACAATCAAACAAGCAGAAACACCAGAAATGTTACAACAATTTAAGTATTTGTTCATGGATTCATGGGGGAGAGTAAACAAGTTTCATGGTAACAACGAAGTCAACAATCAAACCCTAGCATGTTATGGTTCTAACAAGACAGGTAAACAAGTAGAATGAGGCATGCAAACATATTCAAGAGGTACATCATCAAGAATCATGGTATGAATCACAAAGAAGTTCAAGGTATACCATTCATATTCAAGCATTCACAAAGGCAAGAAACAAACCCTAGACATGTTATGGTGCTAACAAGACACATAAACAAGTAAAATAAGACATGGTTAAACACATTCAAGAGGTTACAACATCAAGAATCATGGTATAGGTCACAAATGAAGTTCAAACAAAAGCAAGCGAACATAGCAAGGTAATGAATCAAACAACTTTGAACATTTAAACATGTTAAAAAAACATATATTAATCATACAAGACAATCCTTACAAGAAAAATAAAGTTACATGTTGAAAAGGTTTAAGAACACCATGGAAAAACCCTAAAAAAACACATGTTATTCAAGTGGACAAAATTATTTCTAGGATAACAATCCTTGAATTCTTTCTTCACTCAATGAAAATATACATGTTAAGGAGTAGTTTACAAAAATAATGGCATGAATAGCATAAAAAATAGCAATTTATGATCATGGAAAAATTGGTGCACCAAAAGGGAAAAACTAGGTCAAGGTAAGGTAAGGCAACCTAAGGCCATTTGCATGAAGGATTGGAACTCAGTCAAAACTTAACGAAATGATGTGAAACAAAAGTGAAAATTATGTATTTCTGAACAAGGAATTCAATGGTACATTTTTTTCCATACCATGAACCCACAAGAAAACCCGGTAGCAACATTGGTAGGGTAAGTTTGGTGACAACCAAATGCAAGAACATGTGAACAACATTATGTAGTGGTGTACTTTGTGAAACAAGTGTAAAAAAATCACATATAAATCATATATAAAGGTTAGCACAAAAGAATGTAAGAAATGCATAAGTGGTTTGGCAGATTGGAATCAAAATGAAAAATGTGACTAGGTTGGGCCTAGTTTGTGACCTGAAATTTGACAGTCTCAAAAATGCACATTTTGCTGCAAGAAATGGTTCATACATGACACGTAAAATACATAAAACTTGTCTAATCGATGTTCAATACAAAATAATGGCTAGAACTCAAAGTGGCATGAGAAATGCAAGTTTTAGGCTTACCTCTTGTAGCCTTATGATGCAAGCTTGAGAAACAAGAAAGCCAGAGATCCTACAAGGTTCTTGATGGTATTTAAATTCTCCAAGGATGATGAGAAAATTCTCAAAGTAACCTCCAAGCAAGCTAGTGGACAGAATGTATTGATAGTGGAGGAAACACCAAAAAATCCAAAGATTTCCAAAGCCAACTTGCTCAAATCTTGTTACAGAAGTGTGAATCACTTATAGTTGGTTTGTATATGTCAAATTTAAGGTGTGAGTGGTCTTATAACTCAAGGCAATGCAATGGTTTGAAGGCTACCCTTCAAAATGCAGAAAAGTCAACAAA
Source organism: Lathyrus sativus (assembly GCA_963859935.3). Taxonomy (NCBI): domain Eukaryota; kingdom Viridiplantae; phylum Streptophyta; class Magnoliopsida; order Fabales; family Fabaceae; genus Lathyrus; species Lathyrus sativus. The sequence goes on from OZ012735.1 coordinate 281,309,918, forward strand.
TGAGGTTTTGGAAGTTGACTTTTGGCTTGGATGGTTTTCTGGCTAATGTAAGGTTTTGGACAGCTGTAACACATCTTTTGTGATGTGTTTGAAATGTTGTTTGAATTGGAAAGTGTTTGGAAATGGTTTTGGAAGAGAAGATGCAAGGCAAATTTTGGAGGTGTTTGGAAACTTGGTGAAACTTTGCACATACTTGGTGGTTGAGTGAGGGGGAGAATTCTAGCTGATTTCTAGAAATGAAATGGCGTCCTTTTGATTTGAGAATGATTTTATATTTATAGGCAAAGGTCTTGAAGAATAGGCATGGGCAGATTGCTTCAAAATGCAAATTTTTGCCTTGTAACTTTGAAATATTTGTGCCAACCAATGCAATCATGCATTTCTGACCTTAAACCACCCTAACAAGAGCTTATCCATACCCTATTGGTCATTTTCATCATGTTTGAGGGGATAGGAAGTGTCTGGTTGCATCATAGTTTGTGGTTTGAAGAAGGGCAACCACCATTTTTCTCTTTCTTCACTATTCACCTTTTGCAACTTGCATTAAACAATGATATTCTTCATTTCTTGTGCCAAGCTCATGGAATATGATGCTAAACACTTCCATTATCAATTTGGATATCATAAATGAGGCTTAATCCTTGATTAGGGAAGCTTTGGAACCAAGACATCCATCCTGAGCTGGTTTTGCTGCAGTGAGTTTTTGCCAACTTGTGGGCTTTGGTTCTCCCTAACCTTGAAGAGTTATGGAACCCAAATGTAGTTTTTAGAAATCCCTCATTAGGTACTACAACTTTGATTATTGATTTAGCAACTCATTCCACTTGAAACTAGGTCAAAACCCCTTGTGAAAATGCTGAATTCTTGACTTATAAGTCAAGAAACCTCAAAATTTCTAAGTGTTTAAAATCCTTTTCAACTTGATGGATTCATAATTCTAAATCCATTCATTTTTTGCTCATGGGTCAGTAGGACACTTTTGTTAGGCTCCTTAAGACCTTTCCAACAAGCTTTGGATCACTCCAATTGGATGTGTGGTTAGGAAGTTATGACCATTTGAAGTTTGGTTAAAATTAGGGTTTTTTCACTTACCCTTGTTTCTTGATTTGCAAGTAATCCATCAATTATTGATTTAATATCCATAAAACTTCATAATTATATGTGAAATTATGTTGGAAATAAGTTTAGCTTCAATTTGGGGTGAAAACCCTGTTGGTCAATGAGTTGACTTTTCCTGATAGACGAACCGAACCGTTGAAAATCCTCGGATCGACTGTTGATGTTCTGGGTTCCCCGAGGCCTTGAAACTTCTTGTGTAGACTTAATTAGGTCATATGAGCCTTATGGACCACAATTCCCTCATTGGAAAACCTTCTATACCAAATGTCAAACTACAATTGACTTTTTCAACAAAAAACTTTAATTAGGGTTCTTGCACTGCACTGCTTCCATTCTCTTGGTGACAACCTCAAATTGGATTCATTCTTGATCACATGTGATATCATTTATGATATAGAGACTTGTTATGTGGAAGATCAATCCAAAACCTTGATTGATCAAATCCTAGAAACCCTGATTTCTTGACTGTATGAAACCCTAATTCATCTGCATGTTGATAAAGACAAACTTGCAATAGGTTAAGGTTAGATAATAAATGTTAGTGCTCCTAGAATGATGATGAGATCTAGGGGTCAAAATTTGGGGTATGACAGTTGCCCCTATTTAAATATCTTCACCAGATGGCAATGAGAGATGACGATCTACATAGAATCATGGTGAAAGGTATTTAAATATAGCAAACAAAAAATTTTGTCCCTTAGATACGATGGTATGCAAAAGGGAAAATGCTGAAATGCCATGAATTCTAAGAATGATGCTTCATGGTGTTGGAGTGCAAGAAAATGCTGACGCACGAGCAAAAGGAAAGGAAAAGCGAAATAATGAGTAACTACTCATTGGGAAGGCAGACACACTAGGGAGAGATCTGAAGTGAAACCAGTCAATAGTTCAGACATGACTAGTGATTAAACTTCAAGGGGATCCTCCACACAGGGGACACAAGCTCCACTGGGGAGGACAAACCTGCACTGGGAAAAAGGTAAAAATCTCCACTGGGGAAATGCAAATCTCCAATGGAGAAATGCATCGAGGGAGATATGGATAAGAAGCCACGCAGAGGGACAAAAGTCAACAGACTCGGACTCCTGACTAGGGGTCAAAAGACCAGAGACACGGTCCTTATTGAGGAACAATCCAATGGGGACTTTCCTTGCAATGAAGAGTTTGAACGTGATATTCAGGAAAGGACTAGAAACAAAGACCAGACTCACCAGGGATGCTAGTAACCACTAGACCTCCGAGACCTACTGGGGATACCCAGGGATTCACCGGGGAGATATCGGTGACAATCTAAAATCAAGTTATGAAGATCATCACCAATGACCATTGGGCTTTAACAGTACCAATGACTACTGGATCTTCTGAGAGATGCTTGTAACAACCAGACTTCAAAAGGAGATGTTGGTCACAAACAACATTCAGAGATACCAATAACGATCGGTTTCTCAATTAAGGTCAGTAACCACTAGACTCCCCGGGGAAATGCTGGTAACAAGTAACATTCAGAGAATATAACAGAGTTGGATGAAATTTTCTAATAACAATTGGACTCTCTGGGGAGTGCCAGCAACGACTGGACCTCAAAGGGAATATGGTGACAACCAAATCAACGATAGAAAAATGCCAGTAACAACTAGTCTTCAGCCGAGTTAGTTAACAAATGGTACACCGACTGGGAGATAGATTCAGGTAAACACCAGATCTCAAGGATAAGCTACAACATTAGTAACGACTAAATTTTGGTAACTACCAATTAACAGTATCAGATAGGGGTCAACGACCGCCCTATTGCTAGTTACAACTAGACTTCATAGGGGAATATGGTGACAACCAATCAAGTAGCACTAACAGGGATTTGGTAACAATTAGACTTCTTAGGGTATCTAAAGAGGAGTAAGATCTTCCCTGGGGATTAAATCAAAAACAGAGGGTTTCCTTATAGCGAAGAATTCGAACGAGATCTTCAGGAAACAACTGGAGGCAAAACTGGACTCACCGATGATGCTAGTAACTGCCAGATCTCTGGGACTTTACTGGGGATATCTATGGATATTGGTTACAACCAATCATTCTAAGCTTTACCGGGGAAATTGGTAACACCTCACCATTCTAAAATTAGGGATAGGTGAATATTTCCGATAACCAACAGACTTTAAATGACGCTAGTAACGACTAGACTTTAGAAAAAAAGATTGGTAACAACCAAGTAGGATTTATCAAGCAATGCCAGTAACTACTTCCACCAGAAATACAGGTAACAACCAATGTCAATATACCAATAACGATTGGATTTATCAAGCAATGCCAGTAACTACTAGACTTAACTGGGGAAATCAGTAACGATCGAGCCACATACCAATAACAATTGGATTTATCAAGCAATGTCCGTAACTACTAGACTTAATTGGGGAAATCGGTAACGACCGAGCCACATACCAATAACAATTTGATTTATAACAATGCTAGTGTCTACTGGACTTCAAAGGGGAGATAGGTAACTACCATATCCTGCACCAATAACATTTGGGTCTTGAAAGCATAGTAACTACTATGTCTCAGCAGAGTCGGTTAACTAACGGAACATCGACTGGGGTCAAACATTAGGTAAACACCTGATCTCAAAGACAAACTGCGGTATTAGTAATGACTAACATCTTGGTAAACACCAAATAGCAGTATCAGATATTGCTAGTTACAACTAGAATTCCTGGGGATATAAGCATTTATCACTATAATACTTATTCCAGATAACTTGATAAAGTTAAGGTAACAACCAAAAGGTAAGCCCGTGACAACAGGTCTGCAGCAAAAGGGGTTTGGTAATGACCAAAAGATCTCAAGGCAACATCCAGTAACTACTGGGGAAGGAACACCTGACGGATTCTTGACAAAGAAAAACTGCCTAACCGAATCACAAAGACATAAGCCAAAACGAACCGAAACACGAAAATGCATATGCTAAAGGTATGATGCAAATGCAATACGGAAACGAATCCGCAGGGGGACAGAAACGAAAGATAGATAACGATCTATCACGAGGGAAACAAAGAAAATCACATTGAGTCCATCGCTGGAGAGTGGTATTAATCCTCTGACAATTCTTTTGGGGAAACAGTCTCTTTTCTTGCAAACTTACTGGGGAGAAGTCACGAATTTAATGCAGCTGATAGACTTCATAGCGCGGCGGCGTGGGGAAATAAAATTTTTATAGAACCTTGTATGACGGTGTCGAGGTTTCGACCGTTCTGCTCTCCTGAGAGGAGTTTTTAATTTCACACTTTCATGTAACAGTCGACACTACGATTTTCTTGTTAATTTTAAAACAATTTTTTAGTTTCAAATTAAAACTTTTGTTTTCAAAAATCATTATTAATGAATAAGTGATGTTTTGCATAACAACAAAAGGTAGAGCAATAGAACATAAACAAAGATTGATTCAAATATGATTTTATTGAAGATGGAAACTTGCGAAGGCAAGATCCCATGGAATAATTACAATTTGGAACAGAGAATGGCAATATGAGAAAGGGTTACAAAAATCCAATAATCATCCGATTCTATCTAGCTAAAAGCCGGCCCTGAAGCGCTGCTTCTGACGATAGTAGCAGAAAGTGAGTTTTCTTGACAATCTTCTGCAGTCGTAACAACTCCTGATGCCGTGAAATTCCTTTGCCCCTAACTTTTTCCTGAATCGCGTTTTTCAGGTTTTCAGTTCACCGGGATGCTCATTTTTTTCCTGAGTCGCCTTTGTAGGTTTTCGACTCAGTGAGCTTTTTCTTGTTTTATCCCTAATTTTTTCCTGGATCTCCTTCATAGGTCGTGATCCACCGAGATGCTTATTCTTGCCTGATTCGCCTTTCTAGGTTTTTGACTCAACGAGCTTTTAGGCTTATTCTTGCCTGTTCACCGCCCATCGTTGTAAGAATCAGGGAACCTCCAGAAAAGATTGTTTTCACAACGAATGGGTCGTCGTAGTTCGACATCCACTTTCCGCGTTCGTCTCGATGCATCAATAGAATCTTCCGAAGTACCAATTCACCTTCTTTGTATTCTTTGACCTGGACTCTTTTATCGAAGGCCCTCTTCATTCTCTTTTGGTACAATTGGCTGTGGCACATGTCCGTCATCCTCTTCTCATCAATGAGGTTCAGAGTATCAAAGCTTTCCCTCACCCATTCAGCTTCTTCGAGCTTGGCTTCCATCAAGACCCTTAACAAAGGTATCTCAACCTTAATGGATAGTACTGTGTCCATCTCATAGACCAACGAGAAAGGGTTTTCCCCTGTTGAAGTGCAAATGGAGGTTTGGTATCCATGTAAAGTGAAAGGAAACTTTTTGTGCCAATACTTGTAGGTTACTACCATTTTTTACATAATCCTCTTGATGTTTTTGTTTGTAGCTTCAACAACGCCGTTCATCTTGGGCCGGTAAGGAGAGGAGTTGTGATGTTTAATCTTGAAACTATCACAAAGATCTTTCATCATTTTGTTGTTTTGATTTGTCTCGTTGTCTGTAATGATTTGATTGGGGATTCCGTAATGACATATGAACTCCTTCTTGATGAGTCGGGCAACCACCTGCTTGGTCACGTTGGCGTAGGACGCAACTTCTACTCATTTGGTGAAGTAGTCAATGGCGAAGAGGATGAAACGATGTCCATTGGATGCTTTGGGTTCGATTTCCCCAATCATATCGATGCCCTACATGGAGAACGGCCAGGGTGACGTCAACATATTAGCGGATGAGGTGGTACGTGTACTTTGTCTACGTTGATTTGGTATTTATGGAATTTTCTTGTGAACAAGATGCAGTCAATTTCCAAGGTCAACCAGTAATAACCCGCCCTCAAGATCTTATTAGCCATGGTGTGGCCGCCCGCATGAGTGTCGAAGGTGCCTTCATGAACATCCGTCATTAACAGGTCTGCTTCTCTCTTGTCAACACATCGAAGCATGACCATATCGTGGTTTGTCTTATATAGAACGTCATTGTTGATGAAGAACTTGGATGACAATCTTCGTATAGCCCTCTTGCCAATTTTAGAGGCATCGGCCGAATATTCTTGATTCAAAAGGATGTTCTTGATATCATAAAACCAAGGTTTTCCATCAAATTCTTCCTCTGTCATCACGACGTATGCTGGCGCGGTCTTTCTTTCAATGCAGATCAAAGGTGCCTTGTTAACAAACTGGAGCTTCCACATTGATGCTGGCATGTCCAAAGCATCTGCAATATGATTCTCAACCCTCAGGACATGTTTGAAAGTAATCTCGTTAAAGTACTCGATCATTTCCAAAATATAGTCTTTATAGGGAATCAACTTCTCGTCTCGAGTTTCCCATTCACCCTTGAGTTGGTTGATTACTAAAGTGGAGTCGCCGATCACCTTTTGGATCTTGATGCGAAAGTCGATGGCAGCTTCAAGCCCCAGGATACATGCTTCATATTCAGCTATATTGTTTGTACATGAGAAACATAGTCTTGCGGTAACGGCGGTATATCCTCCGGTTGGATTTTCCAGAACAACACCCACTCCATGGCCTTTCTTATTGGATGCTCCGTTGAACATCGTCTTCCAACGTGAACTAGGCTCGGGACCCTCCTCTGGACCAGATTCTTCTTTATCTTGGTAAAGAAACATGACATCTTCATCAGGAAAGTCGAACTTGAGCAGTTGGTAATCGTCAGCAGGTTACTCCGCAAGGTAGTCTGACAAGACACTTCCCTTTATCGATTTTTGAGCAACATATTGTATATCATACTCTAACAAGAGCATGTGCCAACGAGCGAGCCTTCCTGTCTGAGCAGGATTTTAAAAGATATACTTTATTGGGTCCATATTGGATATCAATAGGGTAGTATGGCAAATCATGTACTGCCTCAGACATTTGGTTGCCTATGCCAGTGCGCAACAAGCTTTTTCTAATGGAGAGTAACAAATCTCATAATCAGTAAACTTTTTGCTTAAATAGTAGATTGTAAGCTCTTTCTTCCCTGACTCATCTGTTTGACCCAAAACGCAACCCATTCATTCTTCGAGTACAGTCATGTACATGAAAAGGGGTTTTTCGGGCACGGGAGGGATCAAAATATGAGGCTCTTGGAGATATTCCTTGACCTTTTCGAATGCTGCTTGGCAATTCTCATTCCATACCACCTCTTGATCCTTTCGTAACAACTTAAAGATCAGTGTGTAGGTAGGAGTTAAGTTGGAGATAAATCTGGAGATGTAGTTCAATCTTCCAAGGAAACCTCTAACTTGCTTATCGATTGTGGTGCAGGCATCTCTTGAATGGCCCGTACTTTGTCGGGGTCCACCTTGATTACACGTTGACTAACGATGAAACCGAGTAACTTGCCAGATCTTACCCCAAAAGTACACTTGGTAAGGTTCAGTTTCAACTGATATTTCCTAAGCCTTTTGAACAATTTTAACAAATGCTCAAGGTGATCTTTCTCGCTTCGAGATTTAGCAATCATGACATCGACGTAGACTTCAATCTCTTGGTGCATCATATCATGAAATAATGCCACCATGGCCCGTTAGTACGTAGCTCCTGCGTTCTTCTGACTGAAAGGAATCACCTTATAACAATAGGTGCCCTAGGGGGTGATGAATGTCGTCTTTTCCATGTTAGCTCGATCCATTTTTATCTGGTTATAACTGGAGAAACTGTCCATGAATGAAAGCACCGCGAAGCTGGTCATGTTATCCACCAAAGTGTCAATATGCGGTAGAGGGAAGTTATCTTTTGGACTGGCTTTGTTCTGGTCCCTGTAGTCTACGCACATTCTAACCTTGCCATCCTTTTTGGGTATTGGTACAATGTTAGCCACCCATTCAAGATATTTAGAGACTTCCAAGAAGCCCGCATCGATTTGTTTCTTAACCTCTTCCCTGATTTTGAGAGCCATGTCAGGTTGGGACCTATGAAGCTTTTGCTTGACTGGATTGTCGCAACTGCAAAAAAAAAAACACAACCGGCAGAAACAAACAGAAGAGTTGCCACCAAACGTTATTTATCCTAAAGAGAGGGAATGGAAACGATCAAAGAAAAACTAAGAGAAAAGGAAAGACATGGTCATCGCAACCAAATCTTGGGTTCGGGAGTCGGTTACGCAAGGCGAAGGTATGAGCACCCTTCATGTCCATTATACTCAACGGGATCCACACTTGTTTACTAATCTATGGGTGAAAGTCATCTAAAAGCTACTGCTAAACGGGGGTGAAGAGAAAGAACAGATTCGATAGGACATCGCCACCCTATGCCTACGTATTCCCTCGTCCAATGGAAAAGTCAGAGTCAACATAGTTCGGGAAACTACAGGTGATGGGGGGAAGGCTGCTCGCCAAGACATCCCCGTCTTGTGCCTACGTATCCTCATCTAGTATGAGAAATCAGAGCAAACGTAGTTCGGGCAAACGAAACCACAGGTTGGTTAAGTATTTTTTATGAGCGATGTTAAATTCTCATTCTAGTAGTTAGGGTCGATGCTTGTTTGCGGTAGAACGGAAAAATAACGTACTCTTTTCTGGAAATGGTTTGAAGAACAATCCCAAAGGATAAAAAGATTTTCATTTTGTTTGTGAGTTTTAGTGAATTAGAGTTAGTTTGAGACTCACGTCACACTAAATACTATGACACGAGAGTGAATGCGTCTCATATCGCCCAAAGGGCATACGCTAAACACTCTAGACAAGCGAGGAGAAACCCCCCACTCATCATCCCCCATGTACTTAAGACTCGTAGCGTACGATGTTTATCATTCTTTATTAAGTGTCTTGAAGAAATCTGAGATGAGAAAAGAGAGACGCCCGACAGGTCTAGGGGAAACTGAATCCTAACTTGTTATCATACAAAGTGGTCATAAAATCAGGATTAGGATGGAAAACTACCAAATGTTGTCATGCTTGGATTGAAAGCCTAATGTCTATCCTACCTCCAACCTAATCAGAAATTAAGTGGAGCTAGGAACCCTAAGGGATCATGTGAAAACATGAGTAATCAACAAGTAAACATGAAGCATCGCAATCACAAACAGCATCAGGTATCGAAACTAAAATTAATGTTGACGAAAAAATATGTACAAGTGTCATTAATGAAATATTTACAAACGCACTCGAGAATTATTCGAAAATCAAAATTAAGAAATAAAATAAAATTAAAAGAGTTAATTAAGTTAAAATGAAATCAAAAGTCTAATCCTATGTTAATTCAAAAATTAGGTCCTAATCTTATTCTAACTTAAAGCTAAATTCTAGGATGAACTAGTTTCTAATGTTAATTAAAACCTAATTCTAAATTAACTAAAGTTAAAACAAATAAATTCTAAAAAAAAGGCCTAAGTTAAAATTATAACTAAATTAAATAATTACATCTTAATCTAATTTTAAATGAAAATTAAATCCTAAAATTAAAACTAATTGAAATATTAATATCAATAAAAAACAAACTACTTAAAAATCTAACTAAATCTGAATTAATTAACATCTAGTTTCTAACCTAAAATTATTAAATTCTAAAACTAAAACTAATTCAGGATTAATCAAAAAATCTAATATTAATATTAACAAAACTAATAAAATCTAATTAAACATCCTAATTAACTTCTAATTCTAAAATGAAATCTAAACAACCCAATACTATAGACAAAATACACAGCCTAATAACAAACCTAGGCTAATTATCTAAACTTAAATTGAATTGAAACTAAAATAACCAAGATTAAATTGAAATAAACATGGGGGATAAAAGGAACAAACATGGGATGATGAATAACAAGAACCGTGCTGGGCCTTAAACACCAGGCCCAGGATCTAGGGTATGAAAGTGGAACCAGCGAGTGAGCTAGTGCTGGTTAGGCCCAACAACTTTCAAAATAAGCTGGAGAAGTATAGCAATTAAGTTGGGTGTGCAAAGAGAAAGGAGGTGGGCCTAAGGCCCAAAATCCGAATCATGTTACTACTAAACCTAGGATTGAATCACAATAGACTGAGAAGAAATCTCAGTCGTACCTTCCCCGTCCTTACGTCTTGCTTCCAAACCGCCAACCGACCAACTCCCTCTTCTTCGCCTCAATGTTTTGCATTGGAACAAAAAACTTAAAACTCATCGTCCATTCTCAATCTCGCTACCAGAAAAAAAATCTCGATATACCAAACCGCATAAACAACTCGACGCGGAACACCACCACATTCATCGATCGAACAACAAGAGGAAGAAGAAACGAAATGTAGAAGAATAACATATCCAAAACTAACAACAACAACATGACTGAAGTAACAGCGGGAAGAAGCCGAATCAGAGCAATTAATGTACCTGGACGCCGCTTGAGTGACGACGACCATGGATAAAGACGCTTTGACCTACTATGCTACTCCATGTGTGCTACTATGATTCACTCTATTATGGCTGAATAATGAAGATAAAGACAACGCGGCAAAGCATTAGGTATGATTCAAACTTTTCTTCCTCTTTGTCACGACGTTATTGTTGGTATCATCACAGTTACGTTGCTTCAGAATTCTTATGCTACTTGTTACTGCAATGAACTTTCTTAACCCTCTTTTGTTTCTCTTTCTCCTATTCCTTTTTACGAATTCCAGTTTATGAGAGTATCGGTGGGTTTCGAATTAAAGTTCTTGTTTAAAGAGGTGAAAAATGGCCTGGAAGATGGGGGGAGCTATGTTGTGTATGGCTGCAAAATTATTGAGGGGCTCAAGAGAGGATACTGACGGTCAAAGTATGGAGGTCTTGAAGGAAAAGAGAATTGACTGGAATTTTTTTGACGAAGGTAGCTCGCGATTTTCTTCCCCCCTAAACTCAGCAACCTTCAAAGTTTTTATCTTGTAAATTAGGGGTAGGATTCGTATTTTTCTCATTGAATTCTGTTAAGAAAATGTGAGCTGTGAAATGCTGTCAAATTGGTTTTTTCAGTAATGTTGCTGTTGTCCTTTTTGTGTGCAGGTTGTGGATGGTCCGGTTTGTTACAAGCTTGTTGCAGAACACGGATTCTCAGCTACAAGTTTTGTCTTTTTTGTGCATTGGTACATGCTTTTAGAGGTAGCTTGGAGGCACAAACCAACCGAGTGTGGGAGGGATTTAGAAAAATGCTTTGAAGGTTGTACTAATGTGCATTAAAACATCAATAGTCCTCATTTTCTATTTAGTTTTGACGTTATAATACAGTAGGTATCCATATTGCCTTTATTTTCATGTAACAACCAAAGGGACATCATGATGTACAGACTTATCACTATATTGAATGCTATTCTGTTTTGTTAATGGGACTATGAATAGGCTACTAGAAATTGAACCTTTTGGACATGGATATAGTTTAAGATATGAGTAAAAATAAAAGAGGATTTTTGGAATTAAAATGGATATGAATTTTAAAAAGTGGAAATTTGAACAAAACAAATATGGACATGGGTTTGAGTTTTTTTAGAAAAAAAACTAGTGGATATGGACTTAAGCTAATGGAAAATGGATTATGAATTTGCAAAAAATCAATAAATGGTTAACTGGATTTTAAAATGGATATGGATAGTGGTTTTGAAATTGGTTTAATGGACTTTGATTAGATTAACTAAATGAATATGGATTTTTTGATTAATGGGTTGGAATCTGATATCCGAATGCGGTTTAAAATGAAACTGGGAAAATGGATTAAATGGACTTTCACCACTAATTTCTAGTAACATGGCCACGAAACCTCAATTCAAAACCAAATCTGCACCTTTTTTACGCCTCTAGCAAGATTTAAAACACAACCACCACTGAACAAACGCCACTTACTTTTGGATTAGTCTTCTCCTGAATCATTGCGTGATATCTGACTGACCTTCAACACATGAAAATTGACCTTGGGCATCCACTGCCATGGAAATAGCCCACTGATACTGATAACTTTCACTTGAAGCGAACCCCTGATGGTTTGACCCAAACAAGGTCAAACTTCCATCTGATCTTGATTATGACCGAACAACCACACTTGCCCTGAAACCATGATACCTTCCTTGATAAATCTGATCTCTTACACCGGCCAACAAGCTTGAATCAAATTAAATATGGAACCCTAGGCTTTTGATGCCTGACAAATCTTGAGGAAAGTAAACTTGATACTTGATGATTTGATTCATACAATCCCCTTGATCTCATGTCTTAGAAGACCAATGCAAAGTATGATTATGAATTATGAACTAATGATGATGCAAAAATGAACGCGAAACAAAAGCCAGTCAAAGTTAGAAAAAGGGAGGGTAAATTTTGGGGTGCTACACGGAGGACACTCTGGTTTAAGAGGAAGTTTGTACATTATGTTATCAGTATCCAACCTAGTCACGTCTTCGTAGGACCAAGTAAATACATCCGTATATTCCTTGAGAAGGGTTATTAAATGGATTTTAACATCTGCCCCTAGCGATGTCCAAATCTTGACCTCTTTTCTCTATTCTTCAGAGCCCAACAAGAGGAGGCAGAAACGAAATGCCGAAGAATAACAGATCCAAAACTAACGACAACAACATGAGTGAAGTAACGACGGGAAGAAGCCGAATCAGAGCAATTAACGTACCTGGACGCGGTTTGAGTGACGATGATGATGGATAAAGATGCTTTGACCTGCTATGATACTCCGCGCGTGCTACTTTGATTCACTCTGTTATGGCTGAATAATGAAGACAACGACAATGCGGTGAAGCATTAGGTATGATTCAAACTTTTCTTCCTCTTTTTCATGTCGTTATTGTTGGTATCATCACGCTTACTGATCGCGACTTTCTATGTCTAACTGAATTAACTGCAAGTGCACAGTCTATCGCGTAGTAATAATAGATATCGATCCCACAGGGACTCGTAATCAAACTAGTATTTTCGGGTGTTACGGTGTTTAGCTAGGTTGGTATGATTTTAGGGGAATAAAAGCAAAATAAGTGCGTAAACTAAAGGGGAGATAAAGCTTTAATTAAGGTATAAATGCTTGAATCGGTATGTAATATGTTAGTTCTTTAGGGATTCTACAAGTCACCGGTGTCTTTATGTTTTCAAAAATAGTTTAAGAAGAAAATGACGGTTTAAAGATCTTTGTCTCACGATGGTTGTTGACGCTAGTCGCAACTCTAAGGCGGAATGTACGCTGTCGCTATCCCGTTCGGGGTTAAAGTTACTTTTTGAAAACTATTAAGTTCTAATTCCTTTTAAAGCACTGTCGCTGTTTTTAAAATGAATGCTCAGTTTTTACTATCTGGACTTAACCTCAGCTGTCGCTTGTTGGTTCGTACCTTTATAAATTTCCCATTGTCGTGGCAAAACTGCTTTTAAATAAGTTCTCGCTGTCGCGACGAACATTTATTTTAGAAAAATTGATTTAAAAACTGAAGCCATAAATAAGTTTTGAAAAGGAAGGTATACACCGGTTAATTATCGAATCCCATCTGATTACTTATTACATACCGATTACTTAAGATTTAGCCAGACATGGAATTTAAATCAACAACACGTAAATAATGGCAGAAAATAATAATATGCATTATAATGTGAAATAGAAATCAATTAACGATTAAAATAAAAACCTGTAAACAATTCGATTGGCTTTTGGGAAATCCTCCAAAATGGCGGCAGGATTTAGTCTTTATGCCAATTACTCGTACAGAATAGAAATGGGAAAGTAAAACAACAATTGCAAGAAAAGAAATAAAAAGGAAACAAAATAACGATAAGAAAATGGGAAACTGAAAATTGCTCTGAAAGTAAATTGGCAGCACTTCGTCGCTTCAATGCGGCTCCCCTTTTTCTGGTACCAGCTCCCTCCTTTTATAGATGGGATTTCTAACGGTTTCTTTTCTCAGGAAGTGGGATTGATATCAGAGAATATAGGAGTTAATGGTCCACTCCTCTTTGGCATTTTCAAGCACTTCACAGCACGTGCAGAAAATCTGCATTTTAATTCCATGACGGTCGTCATGGACCTGTGACGGTCGTAACACGTATGACGGTCGTCACACCCTTGTGACGGTCGTAACACGTATGACGGTCGTCACACCCTTGTGACGGTCGTGACATCAGCAAAACTCGTTTTTTTGCTGTTTCTGGCCTGTTTTTCACCTGTAAATGCTTGTTTTCTTCATCTTGCTCCATTTGAGCATGGACTTTGGATACCTGCAAAATACTGGACAAATAGTGTGGAAATATCCGAAATCGGAGTGAAAACGGTCGCTGATTAGTAGAAAAGTACGTCATTATATATATACGATTTCGCGTTATCAAACTCCCTTAAACTTGAATCTTTGCTTGTCCTCAAGTAAAGGTGGAAAAAATTTTAAGTTTGGCAAGCACGCGGCACGCTCTTCCTTTGATAAGATTTCTCGGACGTCAAGTTAGGAAAAACCGGGGGTCCAATGGAAACAAATCGTATATGGAAATGACACTGGATTGTAAGTCTTCGAAGGCCTCTCTTTTATGCAAGCCAGTCCCAATCATGTTACTGCAGCTCGGCTTCATGTTTCTCGCAACAAATTTTACCCGGCATCGCTCTGGCGCAGTCACATTAAGCCCGTTGTCCATACACGTTCATGACAAGAAAACCTGTTAGTTACTATGATCTCTTTGCTAGTTTGATTTTTCTTTGCACATATGCTCATTCTGCTATAAATCTGCAAGAGTTTCGTACCGTTGGGCTAAATGCTCGGGCGAGGAGCACCTAACTTAGAAGGAAACTGTCTTTATATTCAGGCTACATGGCTTTTCTTTTCTTTCAAGATTATTCATTTCATACTAGAGATCACACACTTATTTGCATCGGTTTCTTGCTTAGAAGTGTTTAGGATGGTACTGATTGCTCGTATAAACTACTGGGGGCTCCGTTCGAGTCGAAACTTGAGGCTTTGGTACGAGTAAGTAGTGAGACTGACTCGCATAAACCAGAGGTCTAAGGTGTCAGGACGTAGAAGCTTTGTTAGAATTTTCTTCTCGGAAATTCCAAACTTGGTAAAGTTTAGGCGTGTCACGTGATGCTTTGGAGAGGATAAAAGTTTCTTTGTATATGTCAGATGAAGCGGGGGGAGTTCACGTAACGGAGATGTATATATATATATATATATATATATATATATATATATATATATATATATATATATATATATATATATATATATATATATATATATATATATATATATATATATATATATATATATATATATATATATATATATATATATATATATATATATATATATATATATATAAGAGCTTATTTGCCGAAAATTAAAAATCCTTTAAATTGAAAATTCGAAAGAAAAAGTACAATCGGAAATGGGAAATAATAGGGAAAAGGGAAATAACGGTCCGCTCCCACACTATCCCAATCAGTGTCCTCACTGATGTGAAAGAATGTAGAAGGGAGAATTACAAAGGAAAGAGAAAAACAAAATGACAAGAAATGAAAAATACTACTAGTCCTTTCCTCTTCCTCGATCTCTACCTCGACCTCTGGCTCTGCCGTCGCGTGCCTCGAGGTTCAAAGCTCCGGTGTGGAAGATGTAATTGCGGAGGCCGTCGACTCGCACAATGAGGGTTGCCATCTCACCGGCCATGCCGGAATGGACATCCTGGATCTGCTGCAAAGCTTGCCTCATGTGACCGGTTTGTTCTCTCTGCCATGCTTCGAATTCTTCAGCTCGTCGGTTCTGCTGTTCCATCATAAGCATCATCTGATTCTGCTGTTCGATGCAGCGGAGGAAGGCCTCAGATGTGTCATCAGTGGCAGGACGGTGGCGGCGGCGCGAGGAAGGGCCTTCGGCAGCAGGTTCTTGTGATGGCTCGGCCTAGTCGGCTCTATCTAACTCTTCTTGAACTTCATCCCTGGGCTCTTCGGCATTAGTATGAGTCGGGGCAGCAGGGGCAGTTGGATCGAAGAGCCAGTTGGCTCTGTCCTGCGGATGCATTCGGGTGCGAGAAGGCATGATGATGTTCTGGATAGTGCGGCCTCGCACTACCGGATGAAATTTCCCATCTGCGCGGGATCTGATTAGGTGAGAGGCGTGGCAGTGGTCGGTGTCTAGGAAGACAGGGGGCATCTGGCGGAGGGTCTGGAGGCGGTCGCCAAGGCCGAGGCCTAAGGCAATAGATGTGATGATGCCACCGAAATAGAAAGGTTTTGAGTCGCGGTTGCAATTGGCTTGAATGTGAGCCAAGAGGAACGGGGTGGCGTTAACAGGTTCCGAAGCGAACACGCAATGGAGGAAAAATAGCTCCTTCGAGTTGACTTTGTGGTTATTGTCACGAGCGAATATAGTGTTGCTCAACACGCGATGAAAGTTGCGGATTGTTGGGTTGTGGATGTGAGTAGCGTTCAGAGTGTCCCAACTTTCTGGAGTGGTGTCGGTCAGTTGGTTCCATAAAGGGAAAGCTTCTTGGTAGAACTGATCGGATAGGCGGCGGTGAGCATCGTCGCTGTGAGGGAATTGTAGGATGACGACGATGTGGTCCTGGGGGACTTGATATTTGGTGCCGAACAAGCGGAAGTAGGCGGCGCCGGTAAGCTGTTTGGTATCGCCGGGTGAAGTTACACACGTGAAGGAATTGAGAAACTCCAGTGTGAGTTGCTCGTAGGTGGGTTGGGGATTGGTGCAGAGATGCTAGATGCCGGTTCTCTGTAACATCCAAGTTACGCCATCCAGAATTCTTAGTTCTGTCAGAGACTCTAGGTGAGCATACCGGGTCGGCTGAAGCGACCGTTGATGGAAAGCTATGAAGTTGGTCTGCTGTCTTTCGCCGGCCTCGCCTTCTCGGAAAGTGATATTGCTCAGGTCGGGGTTTGCACGATTTTGTCTGGCCATTTTTTGGTAGAGAGGTGCAGAGGTTGAGAATAGGAAGTTTCTGTGGATGGTGAGGTATGGGAAGGCAGAGGTTAATATATAATGGTGAATTGGAAGTTGAAATGGTGGAGGTTTAATGGGGGATTCGGAAGGGTTTTAGTGGGGTTTAAATGTGTGAAAGTGGGGAATTAGGAGAGTGAAGGTGGAGAGGTGTGTAACCTCTGTTTTCACAGAATTGGGGTTTTATTCGCGTGACGACCGTCAGGGGTGTGTGACGGTCGTAATGCGCGTGACGAACGTCAGGGGAGTGTCACGACCGTCACACCAGCAAAGTCTGCAGAATTGCAGAATTTCGCTTAGGGGGCGTTTTAACAGTGGAATATGTGATTTTTGAATTCTTTTGCAGTATGATAGACTAATTACAAAATAGAAAATAACATGAGACATAATTAAGTGCGATACCGGAATGAAATTAAAATAACATTGGATAAAAACCGAGTTTAAAGTGATACAATAACCAAAAAGAAACAATTGCAAAGTTAAATAATGTGAAACAATGTGAAATGCAGTAAACTAAAATTAAAATGAAAACTAAAACATCACGCCTTTGGTTGCTTCAAATTGTTGATCTGCTGAATAATGTCATTAAATTGGTCGCTAACTACGTCCATGTAAGTAACGAAATCCATGTGAAGCTGCATTAATTCATCTTTCATAGTGGTTACTTCCAGCTTGAGGTCGTCCATTGTTCTCAGAATAGTGTCCAACTTGTCTGTGTCTTGTTCAGGAGTGGGGTCAGGAAAGTTATGGTAATTAGGAGGGGTCTCAGGATCTATTTCCACTTCGGACTCATAATCTTGGTAGTACAAATAGTCATGTGCTTCTGATATTTGAACACTGTCATACATGTAAGCCTGGGGTGTGGAATGAGGTGATGGAGGTCCCATAGGCTCGTCCAATTCATAAAGCCAATTGTCTCTGTTGTGGATACTGGTTAGCTCATGGTTGGGCAATGTGAAAAGGTGGACAGGTTGATCAGCTATGAGGTATTCGTAGGCTCCTGGTCCTAAGGTACCTAAGATACGTTTGTTGAAGCAGAACTGGATGTCCATTGATCTGAGGTTGCCGAAACGAACGACTTTGTTCAGGTAATACCTCAGGCCAATTTCGTGGGCAATCATGGTGACTAAGCCTCCTATTAAAATGGGTGAGTGTGGTTCCTGATTAAGGCGTGTGAATGCCTTCATCATAAAAGGGACAACATTTACAGGGCGGCCTTGTGAAGCATAGAAAAGGATGAACAACTCTTCCTTTGAGACTGTTGTAATGTTTTCCTCCTTCCCAAAGAGGGTATGGGCTAAAATCCTATGAAAATATCGGAAGGCCGGATTGTGTATCTCGTTGTTGTGCATGTCATTCAGTTCAGGGTGATAGTTACCGGTGATGGTACCCCAGAATTGTTCTAACTCGAGATCAATATCCTCTTCAATGTTGGTAAACACAAAAGGTCCGCTAGGGAAGCCTAGGATGTTAGCTAATGACGTACGTTTGTGGGTTTGGTCCATTCCAAACATTCTAAAGGTTATCAGCTCTTTGGTGGATCCGTAGCCTTGTTCGGGTAAGTAACTTAGAGAGCTAAGGAATTCGAACGTGAGTTCGCGGTAGGTAGCAAATCGGGTCTTTAGAGCAGTTTGCTCCTAGCCTAATTGGTTAAATAAATACTGAATGCTATCCTGGATTCCTAGCTTGTCCATGGTGGGTCTATCGTAGTATAGAGTCGAAGTAAAACTTCTCTGAGTCAGTGCCTCAAATCTGGCCTTGTGAGCTAGTCCTCTAAATACAACAGTTGTAACGTCGATGTCAGCCATACTCGGAGGTTAGTCGGATAAAAACGGGAGAAAAGTAGGACGACTTTAAAATCCTGGAAAAGTTAAAATCACATTCACTCAGATCATATTTTTAAGAAGCAAAGGGTGAAAAAGAAGGAAAAATAAAATAAAATAAAATAGTAGAAAAATAAGAAAATAAAAGTTTATAGAAATTATAAGTCAAAAGGAAAACATAGTTTTAATAAATTTAGAAGGGAAAGACAGGAAAAATTGGGTTACCTCCCAATCAGCGCTGTCTTTAACGTCAGAAGCCTGGCGATAGCTTGACTGTAAGCTATTCGGGAAGCTCGAGCAATTTCATATTGCTCATGTGGTGGCTGTGTTCATTTTGATTATAATGCTTCAAACGCTGTCCGTTTACTATAAACGGTGCGTTGATTTGATTTCTGATTTCAACAGCTCCACTCTTAAGGACTTTAGTGACCTCAAAGGGTCTAGACCATCTAGATTTTAATTTTTCAGGGAAAAGTTTTAATCTGGAGTTGAATAGGAGCACAATGTCTCCCACACTGAATTGTTTCCGGATCAAACGTTTATCATGCCATTTCTTGGTTCTTTCTTTATAGATACGTGCATTCTCGTATGCGTCCAATCTGAGCTCTTCCAATTCATGAAGGTTCAGGATTCGTTTCTCTCCTGCCGCAGTGTAGTTGAAGTTCAACGTCTTAATAGCCCAGAAGGCTTTATGCTCTAATTCTACCGGTAGGTGACATGATTTTCCGTAAACTAGTTTAAATGGTGTGGTACCTATTGGTGTCTTAAAGGCGGTCCTATAAGCCCATATAGCTTCGTTCAACTTTGATGACCAATCTTTCCTGGAGGTTGCGACAGTCTTTTCCAAAATTTGCTTTATTTCTCTGTTCGAAACCTCCACTTGTCCACTAGTTTGTGTATGATACGGTGTAGCTACGCGGTGTTTGACTCCGTATTTGGAGAGGAGTTTGTCAAAGATTCGCGATATGAAGTGCGAACCACCGTCACTAATGACGAGTCTGGGTACACTGAATCTAGGAAAGATTGTGTTTCTAAAGAGTTTGACGACTACTCGCGTGTCATTTGTTGGAGCGGCAACAACCTCTATCCATTTAGATACATAATCGACAGCGACGAGTATATATTTGTTTCCAAAAGAAGACGGGAAAGGTCCCATGAAGTATATTCCCCAGACGTCAATGATTTCTACTTCTAAAATTCCTTTCTGAGGCATTTCATCGCGTCATGAGATGTTGCCAGTGCGTTGGCACCGGTCGCATTTGAGTACAGCGATATGGACATCCTTCCAGAGGCTGGGCCAAAATAGGCCAGATTGTAGAATTTTAGCGCACGTCTCTGAAGTACTAGCATGACCACCATAAGGTGCTGAATGGCATTGGGAAATGATGTCTTCTATTTCTTCCTCTGGGACACAGCGACGGTATAAGTTGTCGACGCCTCGTTTGAAGAGTAGAGGTTCATCCCAGTAGTAATGCTTTAAGTCGTGGAAGAAT
Organism: Lathyrus sativus; assembly: GCA_963859935.3. Classification (NCBI taxonomy): domain Eukaryota; kingdom Viridiplantae; phylum Streptophyta; class Magnoliopsida; order Fabales; family Fabaceae; genus Lathyrus; species Lathyrus sativus. The sequence continues at coordinate 281,330,233 of OZ012735.1, forward strand.
TTCTTCTTTTGTTGATAAGTGAGGTCTGGTGGAAGCACGCCTACGGCCAAGTAATTAACGATGTCGGCAAACCACGACAAAGTGGCTTGGGCATAGAGAGCTTCCACGGCTTTCTCGAGTTCTGGTTCTTCCGAGGTTGAGTTGGACGTATCGCTTTCCAATTTGGCTATCAGACGTTCGTAGGGAAAGTCGTCATTGATAGGAATTGGTTCTTGTTTAATGCCCTATATACGGAATAAGTGATCTGCAACTACGTTTTCGATCCCCTTATTATCTTTAATTTCTAAGTCGAACTCTTGTAATAATAGGATCCATCTCAATAATCTGTGTTTGGCGTCCTTTTTTCTTATTAGGTACCTAATGGCAGCGTGATCTATGTATATGATTATTTTGGCTCCTACCAAGTAGAAACGAAATTTGTCAAGTGCAAACACAACTGCTATAAGTTCCTTTTCCGTTGTGGCGTAGTTCATTTGGGCAGGGTCTAAAGTTCTACTGGCGTAGTAGATAGCGTGAAGCTTCTTGTCTTTCCGTTGTCCTAGAACTGCGCCTACAACATAATCACTCGCATCGCACATGATTTCGAATGGTAGTTGCCAATCTGGGGGTTTCATGATTGGTGCGGTGATGAGTGCTGTCTTTAGAGTTTCGAATGCTTCTAAGCATTCTTTGTCGAAGATGAACTCAGCATCTTTCATTAACAAACCTGTAAGAGGTTTTGTGATTTTCGAGAAATCCTTTATGAATCTTCGGTAGAATCCAGCGTGTCCTAAGAAGCTTCGTATTTCTCGTACGGTTTTCGGAGGTTGAAGATCCTTTATGATCTCTATTTTAGCTTTGTCAACTTCGATCCCTTTTTCAGATATGACGTGTCTTAAAACGATGCCTTGTCGGACCATGAAATGACATTTCTCCCAATTAAGGACAAGGTTCACTTTAGCGCATCTTTTGAGTACCGTTTCTAAATTTGACAGACAACTTTCAAAGCTTTGTCCGCATATAGAGAAGTCATCCATGAACACTTCCATGATGTCATCTATGAAATCTGCAAAGATTGCCATCATGCATCTTTGGAAGGTTGCTGGAGCATTGCATAGTCCGAACGACATTCGGCGATAAGCAAAAGTACCATAAGGACAGGTGAATGTTGTCTTTTCTTGGTCATCGAGGTGAATAGGAATTTGAAAGAATCCCGAATAACCATCTAGATAGCATAAGTAAGAATGTTTCGCTAGTCTTTCCAACATCTAGTCTATGAAAGGTAAAGGGAAGTGATATTTCCGAGTCGCCTTATTCAGTTTTCTGTAATCGATACACATCCTGTTTCCGGTCACAACTCTTTGGGTTATCGATTCACCTTTCGCATTCTTCACTATGGTAATGCCTCCTTTCTTTGGTACTATGTGTATTGGGCTGACCCATTAGCTGTCGGAGATCGGGTATATGATTCCTGCGTCTAGTAACTTTTTCACCTCGTCTTTGACTACAGTGCTTAGGATCGGGTTTATCCTTCTCTGATGTTCTCTTGAAGTTTTGCAGTCTTCCTCTAGCATGATACGATGCATACAGATGGAAGGACTTATGCCTTTTAGATCGCTTATATTATAGCCTAACGCAGTTGGGTATTTCCTTAGGACTTCTAGTAATTGTTCAGTTTCAGACTGTCCTAAATCAGCGTTGACTATTACTGGTCTTTTGAATTCTGTATCTAAGAATTCGTACCTGAGGGTTTTAGGTAGTTCTTTAAGTTCTAAAGTTGGGTTTTTCGGACCTGGCATGTGATTTGGAGTTAGTGCTAAGATTTCGCTCAGACTAGCATCTTTGTATGGTGCACGCCAGTTGTCATCTTCATGAATAGCAGGGATCTGGATTTTCATGATTTCAGAATATGTAATTTCTTCCTTCTCTAATTCTCGTATGCATTCGTCAATGATATCTACTATATAGCATGTGTCATCTATAGCTGGTGCCTTCAAGAACTTAGTAAGGATGAACTCTATCTTTTCTTCTCCTACTTCGAATGTTAGCCTTCCTTTCTTTACGTCTATGATAGCTCCGGCTGTCGCTAGGAACGGTCTTCCTAGGATAATTGGGGTAACAGAGTCCTCTTTGATGTCCATGATTATGAAGTCGGTTGGGATATAGAATTGGCCTATGTGTACTGGAACGTTTTCCAGCATACCGACGGGATATTTGACTGATCGGCCAACCAATTGCATGAACATTTTATTTGGTCTTAGTTCTCCCATATTCAGCTTTTTGCATATAGATAAAGGCATGACACTTATACTGGCTCCTAGATCGCATAGAGCTTTGTCTATAACGAACTTTCTTATGACGCAAGGTATGGAGAAACTACCTGGGTCTTTTAGTTCAGGAGGCATGTTGTTTTGAATGATTGTGCTACACTCGACAGTAAGTGTAACTGTTTCGTTATCCTCTATTTTCCTTTTATTAGACAAGATTTCTTTAAGAAACTTAGCGTATGACGACATTTGAGTTATCGCTTCTGTGAAAGGAATAGTGATGTTTAGTTGTTTCAGAAGTTCAACAAATTTCTTAAATTGTCCTGAAGTTTTAGAGTTTATTAATCTTTGAGGATAAGGGATAGGTGGTTTATATGGCGCTGGAGGCACATATGAGTTTTCATCTTTGGCGGCCTTTTGCTCGTCACATTCCTTCTTTTCTGTTTCAGACTCCTCTTCTGTTGGTTTATCAGATTTCTGATGCATTACTAAATCTCCATTCCTAGGATCTGTTGGGCCTTCCAATTCTTTTCCACTTCTCAATATAACAGCGTTTGAGCCACTTGTGATATCTGCGTTTCGAGCATTTTATTGTGGGTGGCTAAAGCGTCTACTTTTCTGGTCAGCTGTTTAATTTGCTCGCTAGTGTGTATGTTTTGATTCAGGAATTATTTATTTGTTTGAACTTAAGTAGCTATGAATTTTTCCATCATCACTTCGAGGTTTGATTTCCTGGGGGCAGTCTGGGCAGCAACGACTGGTTTCTGATATCCTGGCGGAGCAGCGGGTGCTTGCAAGGCATTATCGTTTTTATAGGAAAAGTTTGGGTGGTTCCTCCATCCTGGGTTGTAGGTATTTGCGTACGGATTTCCTTGAGCGTAGTTTACTTGGTCTGGTGGGATTCCTGCCAATAATGGGCACTCGGGCGCATTATGAGTGGCGATTCTGCATAACTCGCAGTTTGGAGTTACAGCAGCTACGGTTGCAGTTGGGGTAACGGTTAGACTGTCGATTTTCTGCGCTAGAGCATCTACCTTAGCGTTGAACTTTTCAAGGCTGTTGATCTCGTACATCCCACCTTTCGCTGCGGATTTCTCTGCTGGAGTTCGTTCACCTCCCCATTGGCAGTGGTTCTGAGACATGTTTTCGATAAGTTGATAGGCTTCGTCGTATGGCTTATCCATAAGTGCACCGCCCGCGGCGGCGTATGGTGTTATACAGAAGCCCATTGTAGAAAGTATGGATCCTCACCTAGTCTTCTAAACCATGGTAAGGACATGCTCTCATCATATCTTTGAACCTTTCCCACGCTTCGTAGAGAGATTCAGTATCTTTTTGTCGAAATCTATTGATTTGAGCTCTAAGCATAGCAGTTTTGCTTGGCGGAAAGTATCTCGCTAAGAAAACGTTCTTCAACTGTTCCCACGTCGTAACGGAGTTGGATGGTAAGGATTGTAACCATGTCCAAGCTCTATCTCTAAGAGAGAAAGGAAAAAGACGAAGTCTTATTGCGTCTGGAGTTACTCCATTTACCTTCACTGTGTCTGCGTATTGCACAAACTTCGTTAAGTGTTCGTTCGGATCCTCAGTTGCATTTCCTGAGAATTGATTTTGTTGTACAGCTGACAGCAATGACGGTTTTAGTTCGAAATCGGTTAGAATTGATAGCTGGGGCAACAATTCTACTTCGAGGTTCCAACTGAGAGGGTGTAGCGTAGTCCTTCAGCGGTTTGTTCTGAGGTCCGTCAGCCATCTTTGCTTCTTCAACAGGAGGATGAGCTAGAAGATCAGGAATATTGTGTTTTCATTGATATTCGAGGATGCACCTTCTTAAATGTAAGAAGCGCTCTAGTTCGGCGATTGTAGGTTGTAAGATGTCGCCTTGTGAGCGAGTACTTGGCATATAATCGAAGAACGAGTAGAGGGAGAGAGAATAGTTAACCTAGTCTATACTATGTAACAAAGGATTACACTATTGACTATACGGGTCCCCGACAACGGCGCCAAAAACTTGGTCGCGACTATCTATGTCTAACTGAATTAACTTCAAGTGCACAGTCTATCGCGTAGTAATAATAGATATCGATCCTACAAGGACTCGTAATCAAACTAGTATTTTTGGGTGTTACGGTGTTTAGCTAGGTTGGTATGATTTTAGGGGAATAAAAGCAAAATAAGTGCGTAAACTAAAGGGGAACTAAAGCTTTAATTAAGGTATAAATGCTTGAATCGGTATGTAATATGTTAGTTCTTCAGCGATTCTACAGGTCACCGGTGTCTTTATGTTTTCAAAAATAGTTTAAGAAGAAAATGATGGTTTAAAGACCTTTGTCTCACGATGGTTGTTGACGCTAGTCGCAACTCTAAGGCAGAACGTACGCTGTCGCTATCCCGTTCGGGGTTAAAGTTACTTTTTGAAAACTATTAAGTTCTAATTCCTTTTAAAGCGTTGTCGTTGTTTTTAAAATGAATGCTCAGTTTTTACTATCTGGACTTAACCTCAGCTGTCGCTTGTTGGTTCGTACCTTTATAAATTTCCCACTGTCGTGGCAAAACTGCTTTTAAATAAGTTCTCGCTGTCGCGACGAACATTTATTTTAGAAAAATTGATTTAAAAACTGAAGCCATAAATAAGTTTTGAAAAGGAAGGTATACACCGGTTAATTATCGAATCCCATCTGATTACTTATTACATACCGATTACTTAAGATTTAGCTAGACATGGAATGTAAATCAACAACACGTAAATAATGGCAGAAAATAATAATATGCATTATAATGGGAAATAGAAATCAATTAACGATTAAAATAAAAACCTGTAAACAATTCGATTGGCTTTTGGGAAATCCTCCAAAATGGCGGCAGGATTTAGTTTTTATGCCAATTACTCGTACAGAATAGAAATGGGAAAGTAAAACAACAATTACAATGAAAGAAAGAAAAAGGAAACAAAATAACGATAAGAAAATGGGAAACTGAAAATTGCTCTAAAAGTAAATTGGCAGCACTTCGTCTCTTCAATGCGGCTCCCCTTTTTCTGGTACTAGCTCCCTCCTTTTATAGATGGGATTTCTAACGGTTTCTTTTCTCAGGAAGTGGGATTGATATCAGAGAATATAGGAGTTAGTGGTCCACTCCTCTTTGGCATTTTCAAGCACTTCACAGCACGTGCAGAAAATCTGCATTTTAATTCCATGACGGTCGTAACACGTATGACGGTCGTCACACCCTTGTGACGGTCGTAACACGTATGACGATCGTCACACCCTTGTGACAGTCGTAACACGTATGACGGTCGTCACACCCTTGTGACGGTCGTCACATCAGCAGAACTCGTTTTTTGCTGTTTCTGGCCTGTTTTTCACCTGGTTTTCACCCGTAAATGCTTGTTTTCTTCATCTTGCTCCATTTGAGCATGGACTTTGGATACTTGCGAAATACTGGACAAATAGTGTGGAAATATCCGAAATCGGAGTGAAAAAGGTCGCTGATTAGTAGAAAAGTACGTCATTATATATATACGATTTCGTGTTATCACTTACGTTTCTTCAGAATTCTTACGCTTACTATTGCTGCAGTGAACTTTCTTGACCCTCTTTTGTTTTTCGTTCTCCTCTTCCTTTTTGTGAATTCTAGTTTATGACGGTATCGGTGGGTTTCAAATCAAAGTTGTTGTGTAAAGAGGTGAAAAATGGCCAGGAAGATGGGGGGAGTTGTGTTGTGTATGGCTGCAAAATCATTGAGGGACTCAAGTAGGGATATTGACGGTCAAAGTATGGAGGTCTTGAAGGAAAAGAGAATTGAATGAAATTTTTTTGATGAAGGTAGCTCACGATTTTCTTCCCCTTTAAACTCTGCAACCTTCAAAGTTTTTATCTTGTAAATTAGGGGTAAGATTGTTTTTTTTTTTTCTCATTGAATTCTGTTAAGAAAATGTGAGCTGTGGAATGCTGTCAAATTGGTTTTTCAGTAACGTTGCTGTTGTCCTTTTTGTGTGCAGGTTGTGGATGGTCCAGTTTGTTGCAAGCTTGGTGCACAACAAAGATTCTCAGTTATAGGTTTTGTCTTTTTTGTGCAGTGTTGTTGTTGTGTGGCACATGCTTTTAGAGGTAGCTTGAAGGCACAAGCCAAACGAGTGTGGGAGGGATTTAGAAAAATGCTTTGAAGGTTGTACTAATATGCATTAAAACATCAATAGTCCTCATTTTCTATTTAGTTTTGACGTTACAATACAGTAGGTATTCATATTGCCTTTATTTTCATGTAACAACCAAAGGGACATCATGATGTACAGACTTATCACTATATTGAATGCTATTCTGTTTTGTTAATGGGACTATGAATAGGCTACTAGAAATTGAACCTTTTGGACATGGATATAGTTTAAGATGTGAGTAAAAATAAAAGAGGGTTTTTGGAATTAAAATGGATATGAATTTTAAAAAGTGGATTTTGAACAAAACAAATATGGACATGGGTTTGATTTTTTTTTAGAAAAAAAACTAGTGGATATGGACTTAAACTAATGGAAAATGGATTATGAATTTGCAAAAAATGGATAAATGGTTAATTGGATTTTAAAATGGATATGGATAGTGGTTTGGAAATTGGTTTAATGGACTTTGATTAGATTAACTAAATGAATATGGACAATGAATATGGATTTTATGATTAATGGGTTGGAAACTGATATCCAAATGCGGTTTAAAATGAAACTGGGTAAATGGATTAAATGGACTTTCACCACTAATTTCTAGTAACGTGGCCACGAAACCTCAATTCAAAACCAAATCTGCACCTTTTTTTTACACCTCTAGCAAGATTTAAAACACAACCACCACTGAACAAACGCCACTGACTTTTGGATTAGTCTTCTCCTGAATCATTGCCTAATATCTGACTGACCTTCAACACATGAAAATTGACCTTGGGCATCCACTGCCATGGAAATAGCCCACTGATACTGATAACTTTCACTTGAAGCGAATCGCTGATGGTTTAACCCAAACAAGGTCAAACTTTCATCTGATCTTGATTATGACCGAACAACCACACTTACCCTGAAACCATGATATCGTCCTTGATAAATCTGATCTCTTACACCGGCCAACAAGCTTGAATAAAAAGAAATACGGAACCCTAGGCTCTTGATGCCTGACAAATCTTGAGGAAAGTAAACCTGATACATGATGATTTGATTCATACAAACCCCTTGATCTCATGTCTTAGAAGACCAATGCAAAGTATGATTATGAATTAAGAACTAATGATGATGCAAAAATGAACGCGAAACAAAAGCTAGTAAAAGTTAGAAAAAGGGAGGGCAAATTTTGGGGTGCTACATGGAGGACACTCGGGTTTAAGAGGAAGTTTGTACATTATGTTATCAGTATCTAGCCTAGGCATGTCTTCGTAGGACCAAGCAAATACATCCGTATATTCCTTGAGAAGGGTTATTAAACAACATTTAACGTCTGCCCCTAGCGATGTCCAAATCTTGACCTCTTTTCTCTCTTCTTCAGAGCCCAACAAGAGGAGGCAGAAACGAAATTACGAAGAATAATAGATCCAAAAATAACGACAACAACATGAGTGAAGTAACGGCGGGAAGAAGCCAAATCAGAGCAATTAACGTACCTGGACGCGGCTTGAGTGACGATGACGATGGATAAAGACGCTTTGACCTGCTATGATACTCCACTTGTGCTACTATGATTCACTCTGTTATGGCTGAATAATGAAGACAACAGAAACACGGTGAAGCATTAGGTATGATTCAAACTATTCTTCCTCTTTTTCACGGTGTTATTTTTGGTATCATCACTGTCGCTACTGCGAAAATCGGCGCCGGCTGAACAGAAGAGTCGCCACCGTGCGTTATTTATCCCAAATGAGGGAAAGGAAACGCTCAGAGTAAACCTACCGCAAAGACAGGAAAGGAATGGTCATCGCAACCAAATCCTGGATTCGGGAGTCGGTTACGCAAGGGGAAGGTATTAACACCCCTCACGTCCGTCGTACTCGACGGGATCCACGCTTGCTTGGTTTGTCTAGAGGATGCAAAAACAATCTATCTACGGCTGCTAAATCTAAACGGAAGGGAATTGACTCGATAGAGCGTCGCACTCTATGCCTACGTATTCTCAAGAGAGAAAGTCAGAGTCAACGTAGTTCGGGAAACTACAGGGAATTGGCTCGCCAAGACTTCGCGTCTTGTGCCTACGTACTTCCACACAACATGGAAGATCATAGCTTTCGTAGTTCAGGCTTAACTACGGCTAGACAGGGTGTTCTTGATCACACAGGAAGTGAGACATTAAGCTGGTTTTAAAGGTACGGGAACCTATGGGAACTAAAGCTACGGTCTGGTCTCACATGCGCAAGGGCAAGAGAAAGGGAAAACAATCAGTCGTCAGCGGGAAAGTCTCGATCGCACAGCAGCGAGAGGACAGAAGAGTTAGTTGTTAGTGTGCTCGCTAGGATATCGCATCCTATGCCTACATATTCTCGCTCAGTACGAGAAATCAGAGCAACTGTAGTTCATCTACTTACGGGTAGAACGGAGACCACAGCACGAATCTCGTTTTATTAATATTCTAAAAAGGATTACAATGATTGAATACGGGAAATAAACTCCTAGAAAATACTATCCTATCCATCTATAATGAAAAATCAAGTGGAAAATAGTCCCCTAACAAGTGGACATTTAAATCTACTCTAAAAAGTGCAACACAAAATCTATAGAGGAAACTATATCCTAAAAAGAAAATATTAAATCTATGCGCTAATATTTTTATATTCTTTTTTACTATTTTTTCTTCTATTCTTTTCATATATTCTTCTTCTCATATTTTTTCATATTTCTTTTTCTCATATTTTTTCATATTTCTTTTCATATATTCTTTTTCATATTCTTTTTCACATATCTTTTCATATATTCTTTTCCATATTCTTTTTCACATATCTTTTCATATATTCTTTTCCATATTCTTTTTTCATATAAAAAATCTAAACCAATGAAGATAAAAGAAAAGAAAATAAAGAAAAACAAGAAAAGAACACCAGGGGGTGCAACCAGCCCAGCCAGGGGTGAGGCAGTAAAAATAAGAACAGAAACTGGGCCCAGCCCAATAAGGAGGTTCTAAAAAAACAAAAGCAGGGGGGTGAATGGCCAAAACGGGGGGGCTGTTAGTATTCGCTGGGCCCAGCCCAGTTTACACACGGAGGAGGGGGTGAGAAACAAAGACGGAGGGGGTGTTGCAAAAAATTCGTTGCTGGGCTTTGAGAGGCCCACACTACCCGGTTCAAAGCTCAGAACAAAATAACACAAACCCTAGCTTTCCCCGGTCACTGTTCACGAGCTCTTCAAACAGCGTCCCATTCTCTTCTCCAAACCCTCTCGTAATCTCTCTCAGACCTTTCTCCTTCAACCTCTCAATCTCTCACAACCAGTTCAATCAATGTTCACATCTCAAACTAGAAAACGCTTTGACTCTAATAACTACCAATGAGGTAACCATAACCATGTAATTGATGCGAGCGGATCCATGGTGTGACAACCAGAGGAAGTTCTTGAAGAACTCAGGATCCGTGTTCTTGACGAAGATCAAGCGGTGATGATGTTTGAAGAAAACTCACGACGATTGATGGGGACCTACATTCGTGGACGAAGTTCCTGGATATGATATTCAAGGTATTCGAAGGTTTTGGATCTCGTTTGAAGATTTCTGATAAAGATACAGACAATTCTTAAAGTTGTTGAATGATCTGGAGGTTTCTTGAGGAACATTCGTCTGGAAAATGATGAAGAACGAGCGATGAAGATGGTACAACTTCTGGAAAAATGCTTGATGAGTCGTATGAAGGTTCTTGGAGAGATCTTGAATGAAGATCATTGATGGAATGTTGACGGATCGTTCAGATCTTTGGATGTTAGTTCGTGAATCCGTGATCGCGAAGAAGATACCGATGGTGATTTAAGTTCGTATGGAGCTGTAACAAAACTCGAGAACAAACAGACGAAGGTTGTGGATTACTTTCTGGAAATCACGGAGGAACGTCCCAGGATCGTTGATGAATGTTCTTGAGCTTGATTGGTTTTTTGCATGAAGATCTGGAGAAATGACGGTTAAAGATATGAATGTTCTTGAAATCCTGGAAAACGTATGGAGGATGTTGATGATTATTGGATCAGAGAAAGATGAAGGCGAGAGGAGAAAGATGAAGGTGATGAATTTCTGGGATTTTCCGGTGAACTTAGGGTTTTCCGGTGGTTTGGACGGTGGTCGGAAGGAGTTAGGGTGGTCGGAGGTGAGCGGTTAGGGGGGCCGGAAGAAATTGGTGGCGGTGGTTGCATGGCCGCCGGCCATGTAACCGGTGAAGCTCAGGCGACAACAAGTGGCGGTGTTGGTGGTTGCATGCAGAGATAGAGAGCACGCCAAGTGGCGTGAGAGAGAGTGTGGAAAAACGCCAAGTGGCGGGTTCTGAGTGTAAGGTGGGAATGAGGTGGAAGGAGCAGTTGAATACACGTGTGGCAGCTTTTATAACGACACATGGCTGGACTTTGACTGGGCCTCCAAATTGCCACACGGCCCATTGACTGGATCTGCACTAATGATGGATTAAAACGGATTAATACCTGATTAAAACTAACTGATCCTAATTAACTACTTAACTAATGATTAAACTGAATTAAAACTAAAAATTACAATTACCGCCTAAAATGAAGATTAAAACTAATCTAACCTAATTAATTCTGATAAACTCTAATTAAAATCCTAATTAATATCTAAACAAATGATTAAGACCTAATTAATCTAACAAAATCCTAATTAAATCTAAAAAGAGAATTAACCTAAAAAACTCTATTAGTTCTAATTAATCTCTAAACTAATAAAAGTATGAAAAAACTCTAATAATTCCACTAATTGCTATAGAAAAAACTACATTAATTTCTACTTAAAAAAACCTATTAAAGAAATATTCTATTAAACTATTTAATATCCCTAAAATCTATATTAATATCTATCTAAAAACCTATTAATCTCTACACATTAAAATCTATTAAAACCTACTCAATTAAATTCTAAAAGGATATTATATTCTAAAAAAACATTTCAAAACTATTAAAATTTATTTATCCTAGAAATGATTAAAACTATTAAAATTATTAAGAAAACCTATTTAAATTCTAGGAAAAATCTATATTAAAATCCGTAAAAGGCTATTAAACCCTAAAAATGCAAACAAAGGCCAATAACCAACATAAAAGAGAGCGTAAGCTGAAAACACCCAGGAAGCGCGCGACTTCCCACACATAACCTCTGATTATCCGAACCAGTCTGAAATACCCGAAATACAACAGCAGGGCTGTAATCCCGATAAAATCACCATGATCGGAAAATGTACTATATGCAGTATGCGAATGCGAATGCGAAAGTGCGTCGAAACTTCAAGCCAGATACTAGCACTTGATCCCTTGTCAGATGACTTGTTATGCTATGCTATGCAAATGATTAGACTATGTACATGACTTTTTATGCAAATGACAATGCAATTGAAACATAAACCAAGTGAAGTAGGTTGAGCAAATTTTAGGGTGCAACAGCTGCCCCTATTCAAACGACTTGGACCCGACTGGGTGAAGAGCCCGGAGCCTTCAGACAATCGGGGTACGAGACAGTTGAATACTAAGAACCCGGAAATTTGCCAACCGCAGAAATAAACTGCACAACTGTTTGGGGGACAAAATCCATCACTTGAACCTGATTGTTACGGTAACAACTGATCAACCACCTGATACCGATCTGATTTCAGCACTAACCATCTGTGCAACATCAAACTTGTCAATATATGAATACCCTGGACGACTTCACTGGGGAAGTACTTCTGCCAACAAAACATGACCCTGCCAATGATACAGGAAAATAACCCCACCATCACTACGGGAAATCACTCCGCCACCACTACGGGAAATAATCTGGGAAAATAACACCGCCATCGCTACGGGAAATAATCTGCCATTGCTACAGAAAAATAACACCGCCATCACTACGGGTAATACCTCTGTCACCACTACCGGGAAATAACACCGTCACCACTACGGGAAATAACTCCGCCACCACTGCGGGAAAATAACTCCGCCACCACTGCGGGAAAATAACTTCGCCACCAGTGTGGGAAATAACTCCGCCACCACTGCGGGAAAATAACTCCGTCACCACTACGGGAAATAACTCCGCCACCACTGCGGGAAAATAACTCCGCCACCACTGCGGGAAATAACTCCGCCACCACTGCGGGAAAATAACTCCGCCACCACTGCGGGAAATAACTCCGCCACCACTGCGGGAAAATAACTCCGTCACCACTACGGGAAATAACTCCGCCACCACTGCGGGAAATAACTCCGCCACCACTGCGGGAAAATAATTCCGTCACCACTACGGGAAATAACTCCGCCACCACTGCGGAAAAAATAACTTCGCCATCGCTACGGGAAGATAACACCGCCATCGCTGCGGGAGGATAACACCGCCATCGCTACGGGAAATAACTCTGCCACCACTGCGGGAAAATAACTCTGCCACCACTGCGGGAAAATAACTCCTCCACCACTGCGGGAAATAACTCCGCCACCACTGCGGGAAAATAACTCCGCCACCACTGCGGGAAATAACTCCGCCACCACTGCGGGAAAAAAACTCCGCCACCACTGCGGGAAAGTAACTCCGTCACCACAACGGGAAATAACTCCGCCACCACTGCGGGAAAAATAACTCTGATACAGCTTTTCTGCCTATCTTTGCAGCAGCTAGCTCTATCAATCATATGGGTAACAGAATATGAGTCTAGTCTTCAAATTTTCAGTGCTGACATGGCAGCAAATCTGAGAAGGACTCTACTGGGGATTTTCTGAATCCACACTGCCAGGCAACTTCCAAAAATCGATTCACGAAATCTTTTGATATTGTTATAACAACAATCTTGAAGAAATACTCCGCTGGAGGGGTAAGAGAAACTTAAACAAGCAACTTTGTGGGGAACAATGCCAAAACTGACCTTATCATTACATGTCTCACGCCGATATCTTGAATATTTGGCAATTAACTTGGAGCAAGAGCTCCCTCCACTTGCAAGGGAAACAACACTAGAAACAAACGATTAACCAACCTGGTTTATGTTTCAAAATGCATATGTTTGACAATGGCGTAATGCTCCATTCGACATGGAAATGCTACGCGTTTTTTATTTGGTGGATGCAAATATGACAATATATGCCGATGCAAATGCAGGCTCGAACTGCTGGGATACAGAAAACCGCTTCAGCAAAATAAATGCTGAAGACAACGCCAACTCCGCTGGGGATAACCAGGCGTCACAGAATTATTCCAGCAAAATAAATGCTGGAAGAGTGAAGCCAACTTCGCTGAGGAATAACTGAATACGCCAATCATGATTGGACTTTTTGCTGGGGAGTGAACGGGTATCACACGGTATTCCGGCAAAATAAATGCTAGGACACACAACCAACTCTGCCGGGAAGAGTTTTAATCTTCGAGTTCCACTGGGAGGAAAGAAAATACTTGCCGAAAAAGAGAGAACTCCTCTGAGGACGAAACGACTCTCTTGGGGAAAATCAACTGTCTCCGCTGGGGGAGAGCAAATGACCCTACTGGGAAGGGAATCTCTACTGGGAAGAGTAGACTGTCTGGGTACAGCTCACGAGTTGGAAGTATTAGTCTCCTGAGGCTAAACCACTCTGCTCGGGATTGGGGGATCCTTTTGGGGGACACCACACTGTCTGAATACAGCCTTTGATCTTGGAATCGTCAATTCTGCTGAGGGTGAACGATCTTGCTGGAGAATGCCCTTTGGATAAGTTGAGACTAGCTGGGGAATTTGATCCTTCTTTGGTAAGGAACATTGTTATCCCAGAAGCGCGACCTGCATGGGGATTCACTTCACATAACGATCAAGTCTTTTCGTTACGAGCTTCTGGTTAGGACTCTTTGACCTCTGTACCCTGACGGTTAGATCTGAACTGTTTCTACACGTCAAACCCCAAAATAATGTCCCAACAACATCTTTTGTTTTTAGGGTGATCTGCCCCGGTCTTGTGATAATCTTTTGCCCCTGATTGACTGATTCGTAGAGCAGTGCCCATAGCTGCGAGAGATTTGCCAAATCTCGACCTAATTGCCCCAGATGAACTGATTCTCGAATGTACGACTTTACTGGGGATAACCGACCATGCCCCGTATGGTTGGACTTCTGTACATCCGTGGTGGGTCATACACGCCTGATGCTGGACAATATCCTGTCTGAATTCACGGCTTCTAGTAGAAGGGTCACGATTTCCCGCCATTCGTCTCAAACTTGAATATTGGCTGAATCCGCTCCAGTAGCTCTGAGTAACTCTGTTGTAGAAGAACAGTTCTTTCGCCTCTGTTATGCCCCGGCCTGCAGGAACCTCTGTGGGATAGTCTGAAAATCTGTACCCTGGCGGTTTAATATGAACTGCCCCAGCATTCTGAACTTCCGCGAGATCCTTCGAATCGAACGTCTCTCGAATAAATACATGCCCCTGTCTGCAATGACTTTGCCTTAATCTGGTTCTCGGAAAAAACCACTCTGAACCGAAAGCACCTTGCTACAATACGACCTTGCGGTGGCTTACCCCTGTGTTTCCCTCAACTCAACCACTATCAGCATCGTGACTTGCCCCTGAACGAGCGTTGAGCGACTTAACCTGCCCTGATCAAACATAGCATTCTGGATAGCTGCCCCTGATTGGCTCTCGAGAAGATTCGCTTCTGATCAACTGCTTCTCAAGTAAGCTGCCCCATAATCAACCGATGTTTCGGGACTTTTCCTCAGACTAATTGATTCCGAACTCCACTGGATGTCAATGCCCCAGATTTACAGGGTTTCACAACATACACCATTCTGATCCAGACTGTTGAATTATTCAATCCTGTTCGATTATTCCTTGTTGAAATTTCTTTCCTGTCAACTACTAACCTGCAAGTAAAATTGTTCAGTCCCGAATGGTAATTTTAATGCAGTGTTCATGCAAATTTTGAAAAAAATATGCTGTCACTCATTTACGTGTCATGACTGTGAGTGACGAATGAACCAAAGTTCAAACGTAGTGCTTACGTGATCAGTGAAAAATACAACAAGGATATGATTAGCAAATCAAGAAGGAGTCAGGTTACTCAACCTTATCGTAATGCGCTTTCAGAATAAACCCTACCTCAATTAGGTCTTTTAAGGGTTGTATCGTGGTTGGGTTTACGGTTCGTGAAACAAAGGATATTTGGCTCAAATTATGATTTATACCCACCCTTCTACGTGATGATCTCCGATCCTAATGTTCAGTTAACTTGGCACAAGTGCTCGCCTCTTCGAGAGGTATGTTGAATGGTAGGAACCATAGTTAAGGAACTCACAAGGTTTTTTTTTCCTTTTTAGAGTGACAGTTACTCCTTCTCGTTTTCGGTGTCTATATCTACACGACCTTGTCCTTGTTCGAGGATTTTTCTTTTGATATCCTTTCTTTTGCATTTTTTCGATTCCCTAATTTTTGCCTGGACTGACTCCTTTTGAGTTCTTTTCGATTTTTTCTTTGAAGTCCAGCGGGATGCCCTAATTTTTGCCTAAGTATTAGCTTTCCAGCTTTTCTTTTTCTTTTTACTTAGCGGGCTTTCTTATTCTTTCTTTTTTTTTTTCCGAACAAAGTCGTGTGACACTGGTTGTCCTGATTGCTCCGCAAGGATTGTAACTGTCTCACTCCTGATTGGTGAGGTTTAACCATTGTGGTTGGCGAGATGCGACCTCTTGAAAGGCTTAAACGGTAATTGGTCCTCGAAAGACAACACTCCTCTGTAAGACTTGAACACTCGGTCAAGCTAACTGACAACTACCCTGCCCCGGGTTAAGACGTGAGGGTTAAAAAGTCCGAAAAACTTCTACTTCCTGGCTCGAAGTGGTTAACAAGGGACTAACTCCTTATATCTCCGGTGTTTGGGGATTTGAAACAATGCCTTGTACGTCATCGGCAAGGTTTTATCTGAAAGCATACGATCATCGGTTATGAGTATTTAGTTTCGTCATCCTCCCTCAAATCGTTGCTAATCATAGTGATAAAGTGGAGTAAATAAAATGCAAGTGTCAATGCAATGCAATAAATGAGCGACAACGACATGATTAATTCAGAAAAATGCATAGTCACTTTATCAATATTACCATTCGAAAACAAACAATGTTTAATAGCAAGTAGTAACTAACAGAAAAGAAACTACAAATGCAAATGATAAAAAGTCCGAGGACTGACAATGCTGAGGGCGCCCGCCTGTCTGGACCACTGGCTTCTTGAAAAGGACCCTCTGAGTCTACGAGCTTAGACAGCCGAGAGGTTGGCATGAACAAACAAAACTCCTTCTGGAAAGGAAATGTACTGTTGGTCGATCAACTGTTATACTTTTGCCTGAAAAGCTTTGCAATCTTCAGTTGAGTGCCCCGGGGATCCGCCATGGTAACCACTCCGAACGTGGAGATTGTACCCAGGAGGGTAAGGCTCTGGAACAGGCTTAAGAGCTTTAAGTTCCACCAAAGAAATCTGGATCAAAGATGGCAGAATTTGGCTATACGGCATAGGCACTGGGTGGGAAGGAGCATTCCTTCGTTCCAAGTTGTCACGAGGTCTGTTATGATTCTGGCGCTGATTTCGATAACCTCGACCACGAGTTCGCTGATTTGCAAGAGAAGCGACATAACGTTCCTGATAGGGTGCCCCAGGCACAGTGGTCTGTCCAGCATAACAAGGTACAGGAGATACTGATCCAACAGATTTCACCACTCCATCTCGAGGATATCCAACATCTGACATGATTGCATTGATCACAACTCCTTCTTCATTCTGACAGTCATAAAGAGATTCAGCTTCACTAGCCTGACTGTTTGACGTAACTCCAAGCATTCTTTCGAGGTACGGCTCTCCAGGGAGTGTACAAACATGCTCATTAACTCTCGGTCTAGGAGCGGCGGCTTCACTCTGGCAGCAAATTCTCTCCATCTCTGAACATACTTCCTGAAAGGTTCATCGTTCCCTTGAGACAATTCTTGCAGCTGCATGCGACTAGGAGCTTCATCAAGATTGTAGTCATACTGCTTCAGGAAAGCATCGGCTAAATCCGCCCATGATCGGATCTGATCACTCTCTAACTGCATATACCAACTCAGAGATGCCCCAGTCAGACTATCTTGAAAGCAGTGAATCATCAGCTTGTCGTTATGCACGAACGAAGTCATTCTCCGGCAGAACATAACCAAATGTAGCTTCGGACAGCCATCCCCTTTGTACTTCTCGAAATTGGGCGCTTTGAACTTTGGAGGCAATACAAGACCTGGCACCAAACACATGCTCGCAGCATTCAGATCAAGAGTGTTCTTATTCACCAAGGTAACAATCTGGTCTTCCAACGTCTGAAGTCTTCCCATATACTCAGCAGTCAGTGGGTTTTGAATATTAACCTGCGGAACAACTCTTGGGGATGGAACAATCCTTGGAGAATCTGGCGTAGAGAAAGTAGAATGGTGACACTCTGCGTCATTTAAAGAATATGGACCTCTGACAGGGGTTTGCACTGGCTGAGCAACATTGTTCATCTGAGCTCTTTGACCATTGTTTCCTCCTCCATTTATAGCTGTGACGGCTTCCATGATCTGACTCAACTGGTGCTTCAACAATTCAAACTCCGCCCGAGTAATAACCAAGTTCTGCTCTCCTGAAGCCATGATCTATCCCAGATGCTAACTCAAGTCTAATGCGAATGTCGGGAAATCAACTGATGAAGCGGACAAAAACGGGTAAGCTCCCTGTTCCGGATGAGGATGAATATGCAAAATGAAATGCAAATGCAAACAGTCATGCAAAATGCAAAATGCACACACAAGGGACCAAGTGACCCTGGCTGAGAAGAATCCACCGTACTGGTCTTAGTCAGACCCATAACACTGCTCGAACCTGGTCTCCACAAGCCAAAACAGTACTCGAACCTGGTCTCCAACAGACCTCATAATGCTGTCTTCAAATATCACTGAATCTCAAATCAAGAAACAAACCGGTATCTGAAGGTCTAGTTACCTGCATAGCCCCAAACCCTCTCACAGGTAGGTGTCCTAGTAACTGACAACGGTATGGCATCCTATGCGGTCGTCGGCGTCACAGACTTTCAGGGTTGATGATATGATTCCCAGAAGGAGTGGCATCATCAAATCCTGAAGAGGCCTCACTTAGCCAACTTCCAATTGATCGGTTCCCGGAGTCGACAATTCAACTAACCAACAACCCCTTCGACCCAAAGGGTAGAAAAAGAAGTCAACCAGAAGAACCTCGTCCGAG
Organism: Lathyrus sativus; assembly: GCA_963859935.3. Taxonomy (NCBI): domain Eukaryota; kingdom Viridiplantae; phylum Streptophyta; class Magnoliopsida; order Fabales; family Fabaceae; genus Lathyrus; species Lathyrus sativus. Next base: position 281,348,887 of record OZ012735.1, read on the forward strand.
TGTGAATTTTGCGGGACACTAATGCAAGCAAAGCCGGCACACGCCCACTACTTTCCACTCTAATTCTAAATGCACTCAAGCCCAGGTCCGACTTATCTCTCAATAATAGAACCCCCTCATACCCACAACACTAATAACAATAATATAATGTTAAATATAAAATACAGAAACATAAATCCATGCAAAATCCTCGACGGGAAAACAAGCGCTAGGATTGACTTGCGTAGGGAACCGTTGGATTCCCCAACAGAGTCGCCAACTGTCGCTACTGCAAAAATCGGCGCCGGCTAAACAGAAGAGTCGCCACCGTGCGTTATTTATCCCAAAGGAGGGAAAGGAAACACTTAGAGTAAACCTACCGCAAAGACGGGAAAGGAATGGTCATCGCAACCAAATCCTGGATTCGGGAGTCGGTTACGCAAGGGGAAGGTATTAGCACCCCTCACGTCCGTCGTACTCGACGGGATCCACGCTTGCTTGGTTTGTCTAGAGGATGCAAAAACAATCTATCTACGGCTGCTAAATCTAAACGGAAGGGAATTGACTCGATAGAGCGTCGCACTCTATGCCTACGTATTCTCAAGAGAGAAAGTCAGAGTCAACGTAGTTCGGGAAACTACAGGGAATTGGCTCGCCAAGACTTCGCGTCTTGTGCCTACGTACTTCCACACAACATGGAAGATCAGAGCTTTCGTAGTTCAGGCTTAACTACGGCTAGACAGGGTGTTCTTGATCACACAGGAAGTGAGACATTAAGCTGGTTTTAAAGGTACGGGAACCTATGGGAACTAAAGCTACGGTCTGGTCTCACATGCGCAAGGGCAAGAGAAAGGGAAAACAATCAGTCGTCAGCGGGAAAGTCTCGATCGCACAACAGCGAGAGGACAGAAGAGTTAGTTGTTAGTGTGCTCGCTAGGATATCGCATCCTATGCCTACATATTCTCGCTCAGTACGAGAAATCAGAGCAGCTGTAGTTCAGCTACTTACGGGTAGAACGGAGACCACAGCACGAATCTCATTTTATTAATATTCTGAAAAGGATTACAATGATTGAATACGGGAAATAAACTCCTAGAAAATACTATCCTATCCATCTATAATGAAAAATCAAGTGGAAAATAGTCCCCTAACAAGTGGACATTTAAATCTACTCTAAAAAGTGCAACACAAAATCTATAAAGGAAACTATCTCCTAAAAAGAAAATATTAAATCTATGCGCTAATATTTTTATATTCTTTTTTACTATTTTTTCTTCTATTCTTTTCATATATTCTTCTTCTCATATTTTTTCATATTTCTTTTTCTCATATTTTTTCATATTTCTTTTCATATATTCTTTTTCATATTCTTTTTCACATATCTTTTCATATATTCTTTTCCATATTCTTTTTCACATATCTTTCCATATATTCTTTTCCATATTATTTTTTCATATAAAAAATCTAAACAAATGAAGATAAAAGAAAAGAAAATAAAGAAAAACAAGAAAAGAACACCAGGGGGTGCAACCAGCCCAGCCAGGGGTGAGGCAGTAAAAATAAGAACAGAAACTGGGCCCAGCCCAATAAGGAGGTTCTAAAAAAAAACAAAAGCAGGGGGGTGAATGGCCAAAACGGTGGTGGGGGGGGGGGGGGGGGGGATGGGGGGGGGGGGGGTGGCTGTTAGTATTCGCTGGGCCCAACCCAGTTTACACACGGAGTAGGGGGTGAGAAACAAAGACGGAGGGGGTGTTGCAAAAAATTCGTTGCTGGGCTTTGAGAGGCCCACACTACCCGGTCCAAAGCTCAGAACAAAATAACACAAACCCTAGCTTTCCCCGGTCACTGTTCACGAGCTCTTCAAACGGCGTCCCATTCTCTTCTCCAAACCCTCTCGTAATCTCTCTCAGACCTTTCTCCTTCAACCTCTCAATCTCTCACAACCAGTTCAATCAATGTTCACATCTCAAACCAGAAAATGCTTTGACTCTAATAACTACCAATGAGGTAACCATAACCATGTAATCGATGCGAGCGGATCCATGGTGTGACAACCAGAGGAAGTTCTTGAAGAACTCAGGATCCGTGTTCTTGACGAAGATCAAGCGGTGATGATGTTTGAAGAAAACTCACGACGATTGATGGGGACCTACGTTCGTGGACGAAGTTCCTGGACATGATATTCAAGGTATTCGAAGGTTTTGGATCTCATTTGAAGATTTCTGATGAAGATACGGACAATTCTTAAAGTTGTTGAACGATCTGGAGGTTTCTTGAGGAACATTCGTCTGGAAAATGATGAAGAACGAGCGATGAAGATGGTACAACTTCTGGAAAAATGCTTGATGAGTCGTATGAAGGTTCTTGGAGAGATCTTGAATGAAGATCATTGATGGAATGTTGACGGATCGTTCAGATCTTTGGATGTTAGTTCGTGAATCCGTGATCGCGAAGAAGATACCGATGGTGATTTAAGTTCGTATGGAGCTGTAACAAAACTCGAGAACAAACAGATGAAGTTTGTGGATTACTTTCTGGAAATCACGGAGGAACGTCCCAGGATCGTTGATGAATGTTCTTGAGCTTGATTGGTTTTTTGCATGAAGATCTGGAGAAATGACGGTTAAAGATATGAGTGTTCTTGAAATCCTGGAAAACGCATGGAGGATGTTGATGATTATTGGATCGGAGAAAGATGAAGGCGAGAGGAGAAAGATCAAGGTGATGAATTTCTGGGATTTTCCGGTGAACTTAGGGTTTTCCGGTGCTTTGGACGGTGGCCGGAAGGAGTTAGGGTGGTCGGAGGTGAGCGGTTAGGGGGGCCGGAAGAAATTGGTGGCGGTGGTTGCATGGCCGCCGGCCATGCAACCAGTGAAGCTCAGGCGACGACAAGTGGCGGTGTTGGTGGTTGCATGCAGAGATAGAGAGCACGCCAAGTGGCGTGAGAGAGAGTGTGGAAAAACGCCAAGTGGCGGGTTCTGAGTGTAAGGTGGGAATGAGGTGGAAGGAGCAGTTGAATACACGTGTGGCAGCTTTTATAATGACACATGGCTGGACTTTGACTGGGCCTCCAAATTGCCACACGGCCCATTGACTGGATCTGCACTAATGATGGATTAAAACGGATTAATACCTGATTAAAACTAACTGATCCTAATTAACTACTTAACTAATGATTAAACTAAATTAAAACTAAAAATTACAATTACCGCCTAAAATGAAGATTAAAACTAATCTAACCTAATTAATTCTGATAAACTCTAATTAAAATCCTAATTAATATCTAAACAAATGATTAAGACCTAATTAATCTAACTAAATCCTAATTAAATCTAAAAAGAGAATTAACCTAAAAAACTCTATTAGTTCTAATTAATCTCTAAACTAATAAAAGTATGAAAAAACTCTAATAATTCCACTAATTGCTATAGAAAAAACTACATTAATTTCTACTTAAAAAAACCTATTAAAGAAATATTCTATTAAACTATTTAATATCCCTAAAATATATATTAATATATATCTAAAAACCTATTAATCTCTACACATTAAAATCTATTAAAACCTACTCAATTAAATTCTAAAAGGATATTATATTCTAAAAAAACATTTCAAAACTATTAAAATTTATTTATCCTAGAAATGATTAAAACTATTAAAAATATTAAGAAAACCTATTTAAATTCTAGGAAAAATCTATATTAAAATCCGTAAAAGGCTATTAAACCCTAAAAATGCAAACAAAGGCCAATAACCAACATAAAAGAGAGCGTGAGACCAGATCGAAGCAAACAGTAAACGCAGACACCAAGAACCTCCAAAATCACTGCGTAAGCTGAAAACACCCAGGAAGCGCGCGACTTCCCACACATAACCTCTGATTATCCGAACCAGTCTGAAATACCCGAAATACAACAACAGGGCTGTAATCCCGATAAAATCACCATGATCGGAAAATGTACTATATGCAGTATGCGAATGCGAATGCGAATGCGAAAGTGCGTCGAAACTTCAAGCCAGATACTAGCACTTAATCCCTTGTCAGATGACTTGTTATGCTATGCTATGCAAATGATTAGACTATGTACATGACATTTTATGCAAATGACAATGCAATTGAAACATAAACCAAGTGAAGTAGGTTGAGCAAATTTTAGGGTGCAACAATCACGCTTACGTTGCTTCAGAATTATTTTGCTTACTATTGCTGCAGTGAACTTTCTTGACCCTCTTATGTTTTTCTTTCTCCTCTTTCTTTTTGCGAATTCCAGTTTATGACGGTCTCGGTGGGTTTCGAATTAAAGTTGTTGTGTAAAGAGGTGAAAAATGGCCAGGAAGATGGGGGGAGCCGTGTTGTGTATGGCTGCAAAATTATTGAGGGACTCAAGAGGGGATATTGACGGACAAAGTATGGAGGTCTTGAAGGAAAAGAGAATTGAATAAATTTTTTTTGATGAAGGTAGCTCGCGATTTTCTTCCCCTTTAAACTCTGCAACCTTCAAAGTTTTTATCTTGTGAATTAGGGGTAGGATTAGTTTTTTTTCTCATTGAATTCTGTTAAGAAAATGTGAGTTGTGGAATGCTGTCAAATTGGTTTTTTCAGTAACGTTGCTGTTGTTCTTTTTGTTTACAGGTTGTGGATGGTCCGTTTTGTTGCAAGCTTGGTGCACAACACAGATTCTCAGTTACCAGGTTTTGTCTTTTTTGTGCAGTGGTGTTGTTGTGTGGCACATGCTTTTGGAGGTAGCTTGAAGGCACAAGCCAAACGAGTGTGGGACGGATTTAGAAAAATGCTTTGAAGGTTGTAGTAATGTGCATTAAAACATCAGTAGTCCTCATTTTCTATTTAGTTTTGACGTTACAATACAGTAGGTATCCATATTGCCTTTATTTTCATGTAACAACCAAAGGGACATCATGATGTACAGACTTATCACTATATTGAATGCTATTATGTTTTGTTAATGGGACTATGAATAGGCTACTAGAAATTGAACCTTTTGGACATGGATATAGTTTAAGATGTGATTAAAAATAAAAGAGGATTTTGGGAATTAAAATGGATATGAATTTTAAAAAGTGGATTTTGAACAAAACAAATATGGACATGGGTTTGATTTTTTTTAGAAAAAAAACTAGTGGATATGGACTTAAACTAATGGAAAATGGATTATGAATTTGCAAAAAATCAATAAATGGTTAACTGGATTTTAAAATGGATATGGATAGTGGTTTGGAAATTTATTTTAATGGACTTTGATTAGATTAACTAAATGAATATGGACAATGAATATGGATTTTTTGATCAATGGGTTGGAAACTGATATCCAAATGCGGTTTAAAATGAAACTGGGTAAATGGAATAAATGGACTTTCACCACTAATTTCTAGTGACGTGGCCACAAAACCTCAATTCAAAACCAAATCTGCACCTTTTTTTTACACCTCTAGCAAGATTTAAAACACAACCACCACTGAAAAAACACCACTGACTTTTGGATTAGTCTTCTGCTGAATCATTGCCTGGTATCTGACTGACCTTCAACACATGAAAATTGACCTTGGGCATCCACTGCCATGGAAATAGCCCACTGATACTGATAACTTTCACTTGAAGCGAACCGCTGATGGTTTGACCCAAACAAGGTCAAACTTCCATCTGATCTTGATTATGACCGAACAACCACACTTGCCCTGAAACCATGATATCGTCCTTGATAAATATGATCTCTTACACCGGCCAACAAGCTTGAATCAAAAGAAATACGGAACCCTAGGCTCTTGATGCCTGACAAATCTTAAGGAAAGTAAACCTGATACATGATGATTTGATTCATACAAACCCCTTGATCTCATGTCTTAGAATAGCATAATAACATCAGAGTCTGTTTGTTTTCAGCACCTTGTTTATCAGAGTTGATAGAAATATCTTATCTGATTAACACGTCTTTTTCTGGGTGAAGCTATATAATCTTCAACTTCAGAATCTAGTCTTCAGAGTCTTTCTTCACTTGGTCTTCAGAGCCTTCAGCCTTCAGAGCTTCAAGTCATCAGAGTCTTCAGCACGTAGATCTTCAAAGGATTATATATTCAGAGTCTTCAGAGTCTTGCTCTTTCGAACCCTTAAGTCTTCAAAGTCTTTCTGCACTTGGTCTTCAGAGCATTCAGCCTTCAGAGCTTCAAGTCATCAGAGTCTTCAGTGCTTGGTTCTTCAGAGGACTATATCTCAGATGCGTTGATAGCTTCCAGATCAGATACCCTTCTTAGAGCAGAATCCCCAAGAGCATTGCAACTGCAATATACAACATCCTTGGATTTTTCTGATTGTGATCAGATGCAGAGCCATACTTGCTTCTTCAATACACTTTGATTGCTTTCAGATCAGATGCACTTCTCAGAGCAGAATCCACAGGAGCATTGCAACTGCAATATCCAACATCCTTGGATCTTTCTGATTGTGAACAGATACAGAGGCAAACTTGCTTCTTTAATAAGCGCTTTATGTCACGTCACACAAAGTAACTCCATATTGAATTTAATGCACTTCTTGATATAGTTTGTGGATTTGATATCTTTATTTAATGATCTGCACACACCAAACATTAGAACATAAAATGGTTCTTTCATAAATACTTAATTGTTATCATCAAAACATAGAGATAACATGTAGAGACAATTCTTGCTCTTACATAGCCAAGGCTGGATTGTAGCTAATCCCTCCTCCTACTCCTATGAGTGGTATATTTGGGAAGCTTCCGCACCGATCAAAATAAACTCCCCGGTCATTGGCAGGATTGTACCAATGAATATCAGCTTGTGTTAAGATATTATCCTTTGTGACCATCTCCATCCATTGGGATTCTTCTTGAAAGCGTCGGTTTTTGGAAAATGGTTGACGAACCATTTGTACAGCATAGGTGCACAACAAAGAATAATTCCCTTTCCTTGAAGTGTCTGATGATGGATTGAGTGATAAGCATCTCCTAACAAGGTAGGCACAGGGTTGCCACTTAAAAATATGGTAATAGAAGAGAAATTGACAAAATCCTCAACTTCGGGAAACAATACTAGTCTATAGATCAACAGAGCTAATACTATTTCAAATGCATCCATGCTCCCCTCTTTGGCAAGTTAGGTAGATTTCTTGACTAAGAATTCTGAATGAAAACTTTCAACTCCACCTTTGGTGGCATGGTGAGCTATAATTTTAGATACTTCATGGTGACGAGCATCTGCTATTTCTTTTGGTGAAGGTAAACTTTCCAATCTACTGTATGGTTTATGATCCTTCACAGGAACTCCAACATAGTAGGCATACTCCTCCAGAGTCGACATCAACTGATAGTCGAGAAAAGTAAAGCAATGATACAATGGGTCATAGAACTGAACCAAAGTATTGAGGATCCCTTCTTCCATCCCTGTCCTGACTAAGCTCAAAATCTTTCCATATCTCTTCCCAAACTCTTCTGACACCATGGTCCCTAGTTTTCTCAACTCTGATGTATCAGGCTTCTTGAAATTGTATCTCTTGGTATTCCTTATTCAAATATGCATGATATATCTAGGATTTTGCACAAAGAGATCAAATGAGATTTACAAAACCAGTTGCAACAATGAAATGCCCTGATGAGATGATGAGATTTGATCCGCTATCACGCGCGGATCAAAACGAGTATTTTGAAAAAACATAGTAAAGCGACAATAACTCAGTTGTCGATTCACAAAGATTCTTGTTGATGAAAAAACCAATTGAAAACAATTATAGGGGGTTGTTTTGTTTTAGAATTCGATTAAGAAAATAAACGGTAAAATAAGTGATTATTAAAATAGGTTAATATACTGGTTCGATTCCCAACTTATCATCGGTCATTACAATTCCAATTCCCTAAGCGGTTCCATTCCCTATTAGATTGCAATATTGACGAACAAGCATTGACAATACTCCACGACTTATATTCCTAATCACCAAATTAAGCAAACGGTTCACCGAATTAAGCAGACGGTTAAAGATGGTGCAAATTAATGAAAAAGCTAAGTTAATCGCGAGTAAGGTAAGGAGCATAGATCAACGGAATTAAGTCCAATCTATTTTATAAGAAAAAATTAAGCAAACGAAAATTATAAAAAGAATTGGAAAGGAGTTGAATTAAATCGGAAATTGTAATAAAAACTCAAAGGATTACAGACTTTGAAACCGACAGATTTTCCCTCGGGATTAGTTCGCCATGGAATACATGAAAGCAAAAGAAAATTCGTAAAAGCTAGGGTAAGGTCACTGTAGCACGACAGCAAACCTTATAAACAAAATAAGATTTGCATTACACACTCAACTGCATCGGAGACATAAACCAGGCCCAATAGAGATGACCTAAAACAACTAAATTATTATAGTCATAAACTTCAACGAATTATTTGAGACTCAAGAAATCCGAATCAACTTCTTCATGCAACATGAAAGTTGTAGGTCTTTTACTTAGCTTTTCAACGACTGGTAGAACGCCTCGATCCGATTCATGTAGCTCCAGTTGTGAATTTTTTTATTAAAAGCTGTTAGTGCTGAAAATAACAAACGAAAGTCAAATAAGGCTGAAAATAAATTTAATTGTAAAAACATTATAAAATAGAAAAATAAACAAATCAAACTATAGAAATGCTTAAGTCTAAACATAGAGGAAGGTGCATCAAAATGTATTGATCAAATTCCCCCACACTTGAACCTTTGCACTCCGAGCAAAGTATTATCAAAACTCATGAAACACAAAAACATTTAGATACTCATTCTAGGCTGTAAACTCTTCTTCGATCAAGATTGCATCGATAGGTACTAATTTTGCACACTAAGGATATCGTAAGAACACAAATCTGCAATTGTGCGATCATAAAGCTCCCTCATATATAAACCAATCCAAATCATGTCATTATGCTTAAGTCTAACTTACTCATCCTCCTTTTTACTCTCTTTCATTCTAGTGCAATCACATTAAGCCCTTTATCTATTCACACACATGGTAAATAAGCTTGTTAGTGACTATGATCCATATATTTTCAACAATTCAAAATTAAACACTTTTTTTTCTTTTCTTTTTTTGAAGGTTCCACAACCATTAGCCGAAGTGACCGGGTGAGGGTCACCTAATTTAAAAGGCGGATTCCTATTTTGACTTCTTATTAAGCATGAGATCATTCACTTATTTGCATCAACTTAATTACTTAGCGTGTGATTTCTAGATGGTGCTCGCTGCTAGATAAACTACTTAGGAGCTATTTAAAGGACGAGAACTCAAGACTATGTCATAACAAGTATTTAAATTGATTTCCATATTCCGGAGACTTAAGGTGTTAAAATGATACCGATCTTATGAATTGTTCCCAAGTCTCCATAATCTAACCTCAAATTGATCTATAGCCTAAAAATTTCAAAAAAATGCATTGTGTTTATAAGTTCTAAGTAAACAAAAATTTGTTTTTTTAAAATGAAAACAAAACCAACAAAACAAACTAAACAAAAGGTTCTCTCCCCCAGACTTAAAATAGACATTATCCTCAATGAAAGGGACTCAACTATAAAATAAGAGTGAGAGAAAGGAACATAGACCTTTCTCCTATCATGTGTCGCGAGCATCCAGAGTCCAGGTACCATGATTGGCGTCCTGACCTTGCTGCTAAGAACATCTGCAACAGGAATTATTTTACTTTTAGGTACCCAGATCTTCTTGGGTCCTTTAGGGTTAGTTGTTCTGAAGGTTTGTCTAAACTTCTGTTTTTCAACATAAGGTTTATTCTGACTAGCCTTAGATTTAAACAGATGAATATTCTTTTTAGAACGTGTTTGTTCAATATCATTCAAGTGACCAAATTTAAAGTGGGAATATAAAGGAGTCTTCTTGATGATAATCTTATCAACAGGTTTTGGATTTAAATCCTTTCCAGAGGAAGATTTATATCCAATTCCTTTTCTGTAATTTCTGCTAACTCCATAGATCATGGAAGCCATTTTGCTTCTGTCTATGCTTTTAGCAAGAAACTTCTGAAAGCTATAATCATATTTTTCCAAAATATTTTAGCATTCAGATTCAGTTTTAGAATCAGAGTTTTGTTGAGCTAATTCAGAATCATTTTTCAATTTTAAGTTCTTTTCATTTAGCTCAGCTACTTCTGATTTGAGAATATTATTCTCAGATACAAGATTGCTTTGACGCTTATTGTATTTGAGCTTAATATTGTTATAGCTCTTCAGAACTTCTGATAACACTTTGATAAGTTCTTTTTAAGTGAGTTTAGCCATGGCCTCTTCAGCGTCAGAGTCAGATTCAGAGTCAGAGTCAGATCCTGAAGCTCCTTCCTCCTGATCTTCTATGTCTGCCATCAAAGCTACATTGACACATTCCTCTTCTGACTCAGATTCAGATTCAGATGTATCTGAATCATCCTAGGTGGCCATTAGAACCTTTTTCTTCTTATCAGATTTTCTTTTAGGCTTGTCTTTCAGCACCTTTGGACATTCATTTTTGTAATGTCCAGGTTCTTTACATTCATAACAGACAACCTCCTTTTTGCCAGATCTTCTGTGTCCAGAAGATTCTTTTCTTTGGTTAGGCTTCCTGAAGTTTTTGAACTTCTTTCCTTTATGCTTCCAGAGTTTGTTTATTCTTCTAGACAACATGGATAGTTCATCTTCATATTCAGATGAGGATTCTTCAGAGCTTTCCTCTATTACCTGCAATGCTTTAGCAGATTTATTAGATTTTAAGGCAATTGATTTACCTTTCTTTTGAGGTTCATCTTCCTCAAGTTCAATTTCATGACTTCTTAGTGAACTAATTAGTTCCTCCAAGGAGATCTTGTTCAGATCTTTAGCCATTTTTAGCGCAGTCACCATAGGTCTCCATCTGGTAGGTAAGCTTCTGATGATCTTTTTCATATGATCAGTAGTAGAGTATCCTTTATCCAGAACCTTTAGTCCAGCTGTAAGTATTTGAAATCTGGATAATGTAACACCCGTTTCATTTCGATTAAATTTAATTGTGATTTTTGCCGTATCTCGTTGTGTCATAGTCGTACGAGGATGTCGGAAAAATTCTGGTTTGTCGAAAAAATTCTGGTTTTGTCGGAAAACTTTGAAAAATCATATCTCTTGATCCGTAAGTCGGATTTGACCCCCGTTCGAAGCGTTGGAAAGCTAAAGAGATATTCTATCTAGAAAAAAATGAAATTTTGCTGCTATGACGACCGTCACACGAGAAAAAACTGCAGTTATGCAGAATTTGAACGTGTTCTGGTGGAACGAGAATTTGTAGCAAAAATATATTCCCGTAGACTCTTTTACCCTCAATTACATCATTTTGGGAAAGAAAAGACTGAAAAGAGAAGTTACGTAATGGAGAGAAAGGAAGAGAGAAGAATTGTCGATCGGTAGATTTGGAAGATTGTTGCAGAAAAATCACCGTAGAGCAGAAGCGGAATCGGAAAGCGTGGAATTGACCTCAATTCTAAGGTAAGGGTGGGGTTCAATTTTATAACCTGGAGTATGATCGAATTCATGAAGGGAATCGAGTCATAGGTATAGTTTTCGTTAATCGATAAATATTAAGGAAAAGGTTTCCCTAATGGGACAAGATTTCTATGTAGGAATGAATGTGTTATGTAGTTATTAGTGCGATGCTCTAAGGTTTTCCTTATGGGCAAATACGTAGAACGAATATGCTATACGGTTATTCGTACAACGCTCTAATGGTTTTCCCTAATGGGCCAAAAAGGGCAGTTACCTGATTGTGATTGATTTGTAATTAATTGTGAGAAAATGCCGTAATGTTGTTATTACGATAATATGCTGAATTCTTAATTGTTGATACGATGTTGTAATGTTCCTTTACATGAATAGTTGGGATGATGAACATATGATGCATATGAAATAACAATGTTCTGTTATGGACGTTTTGTTGTAGGCTTGATGCCTTGTTGCATAGTCGGTGATGTTGTGGTCCATAATAGATGTATTTCATGGCATAGCATATTAGCGATGGCCTGTATTGGCGGCCCTTGTGGCAAATTCTGCGATGGCCTGTATTGGCGGCCCTTGTGGCAAATTCTGCGATGGTCTGTATTGGCGGCCCTTAGTGGCAAATTCTGTGATGGCCTGTATTGGCGGCCTTGATGGCAAATTGGTACCACATGCATATGCACAGTTGAGTCGCATTGTTGAGTCACATGAAGTTGCATAATTATGTTAGTTGTATATTAATGTTGTTTTACGTGAGATATGGATTGTTGCAGTTGTTGTCGATGATGTTTATGATTTCGAAACTTATAATGATGTGATGAGTTTCTGGCATGTTTTCTATCATGCACTATGTTATATTATTGATATCTCACCCTTTACGTTGTATGTTACCTCCTCTGGTGGTAATTTGCAGGTAGTTCGGAATGAAGTTCCGCTTTGTCGTTTAAGTTGTCGTTGGTTGCTCTGATACATAGCACTCTTGGGGGGATGGACGTTTTATCGTTATTACTTTAGTTGATGTCTTGTTGCTGAACTTGTTACAGTATTTTCATTAAATTGTTTTAAATTGAACGTATTGTAAGCTTTACTACAATTCCGTTGGAATAAGAATTGGTTGCATTATGAGTTAAATGTTCATCCAAATTCGTGCTATGTATCATCACTGAATACATGTTGTCCAATTAAATGGTGAAATGTATGTTTTTGTAAGTCGAATATGTGACACCTCTGTTGCGTCTCAGTTTTTGTGCGTGTGACGGTCGTCACGACTCCATGACGGTCGTCATGCCTGCAAAATTCGTGCACTCTGATTTTGATTTATTTTAAATATGCGTTGGGTTAGAACGGGGTGTTACAATTGGTATCAGAGGAGGTCGGTACGTCCGGCCAAGTTGTCTAATGTTGTTGTTTAATCCCTTGTATGCGGCATGTGTATGAAAACACTGCCGGTACATGTTTGTCGTCTAGCCTTTGTCTGCAGAAGTGGGAAGGATTCAAGTGGGGGAGAAGCATGTGTTTCTCCGGAATGCTGCAAGTGCAGAGTGAAGGCTCAGTGTGTGGTTGAATGCTCTCATAGTTTGGCAAAGATGGTTTGTACCCCATCATGATTTTCGGCTGCCTATTGACAAATTGAGGAACTGATCACCCTTAATCTCTTGTTAATAGTAGACGAGATTGTGTTGGATGGGATAGACGTGTCTTGCAAGCTTGGATGGCGTGAGCAGTGAATTGTTTGGAGTGGAGCTAAGTGCTCACGAATTGTTTTGATGAGTCGGTCGATGTAAGAAGGTGCAGAGATGTGCATTTTGATTGGAATTTTCGAGAGAGTTGTTGACGACTCGCGTGTTGATTGTTGCCAAACCCGACGGGACTAGTGGTGGTGTTTGGAGATGATTTGTTGATATGATTTGGAGATATGTTTAAAGTAACTTCAGCGAGTTAGTTATGCTTTAAGGCAACTTGAAGTACGTAAGAAGAATTATCTGACCAGTGTTGAAGAGTTGGTCATTGTTGTAGTTGTGCCGGAGTTGGAGGCTGAAATTGCTTAATCTGAGATTTTGTGAGGAAGCGATGTTTTACAGACGAAAGTCGGAGTAGATTGCATAGTTGTGTCGGGTAATGTTAAGCCGTGATTGAGTATGCTTGTTTTATAAAATGTGGTTGATTTGGCAAGTTTTGGCATCTTGGAGATTTGAGGATCTAAGATTCGGATTGAAATCGGACGTCGTAGAAATCGCGTTTGATGGTTGTAATTCAATGCCATATGTTAGGGGGGAGTATGAGTATGTGTTTGTTTCGAAGAAATAAATTGAATCAGTCGAATTTTCGGGCAAAAATGCAGAATTCCCGCAGCAGATTTTGGGCAAAATTCTGGTTTTTCGGAAAACTTCAAAAATTCATAACTCTTGAACCCTGTGTCGGTTTTGACTCCCGTTCGAAGTGATGGGAAGCTAACGAGATGATCTTTCTAGGAAAAATGGTTTTGGAGTCAGTGAATGATCCAATTATAGCAGAATATTCGAAACGTGTCATTTTGGCAATTTTACCATCGTGAACGGGTGCGGTTGATGTGTTATCATACTGTGTGTTTTCGGTATATAACGTGGTAGCTGATGCTTTGATTTGAAACCCTTACCGGTAACGATGATGATGGTGAAAAGAGTTAGAACCGATTAAGCAGTTTGGCGATACAAGTTTGGTCTGTGGAGAGACTTGTTATGGAGTTAAGCCGTGTGTGTTAGAACTTACTAGTAGTATTCTTGAGGAGGTTCGAGAAGGTCAGAAAATCTGGTTTGAGTTGGTAGATTGGTTGAAGTTGATGAATCAAAGTCGAAGAGTTGATTTTCGGATTTGTGGAAGTGGTATCGCGATATGCCGTGATGGAGTTTGTGATCGACTTAGTTACGGAAACTAGTCCGATATTGAGAACTCCACATTGTATGTCTGTTTGGATGGTCGAGGAATTAATTTGATTGAGTGGTTTTGAGACTTGTGTCTGGTGTGTATTCTAAGGCAACAGATTGTGAAGTCGAGTAGAAGGTGGACAGTGTTTTCTGGTGATTGTGAGAAGAGGTTGGGCGTGGAAAGCAATATTGGTGTACTTGAGGTTTAAATTACTTCAAGTTGAAATTGTGCCGAATGGTTTCCTAAGTGGGAAATTTTTGTTGTACGTCGAATTCTAAGATCGCAACTTTTTACGGAATCGAAATCGGACACACGAAAGTCGTTTAACGGTCGAACATAGAAATCCGGACTGTCATGTTCGCCGAGAGATTCGCCTAGCGAAGTGTCCCGGGCAGAAAAATGTTGTTGAGTGGAGTAAGAATACTCTTAAATAAGTGCCTTGAGATAGATGGAGTATCCATCCAAGTGCCATGAGGATGCGACCGAATTTAAGGAAATTGTTTTGGTGGTCATAGATAGAGAGTCACAGGAGTAAGTTGAGTATTCATCCGGGAGCGACGAATATGTATAGTGATTTGAAGAATCTGTTTTGGTGGCCTGGTATGAAGCGTGATGTAACACGATTTGTGTATGCATGTTTGACTTGTTAGAAGTAGAAAGTTGAGCATCAGAAACCTGTTGGGTTGATGCAACCGTGAGAAACTCTAGAATGGATATTGGATAGTGTTTCCATGGATTTTGTGACGGGTTTTCGAAAGAATTTGAAGGAATATGATTCGATTTGGTTGGTTATGAATGAATTGACAAGATTAACCCATTTCCTACCAATGAGGGAGCACCAGTCTATGCTGAAGCTAGCTGAGATGTGTATCGATGAAGTTGTGAAGTTGTATGAGGTGCCGTCGAATTTTGTGTCAGATGGGAACCTGAGTTCTTCATTGAGATTTTAGGAGAGTTTTGCAGACGTTTGAATGTCATGTCGAAGTTGGATTCTTTCTAGCATCCGTGGAAGGATGGGCAGACAGAGAGAACTATTCAGTATGTAGAGGATTTGTTGAGTTATGTTGATG
This sequence comes from Lathyrus sativus, assembly GCA_963859935.3. Classification (NCBI taxonomy): domain Eukaryota; kingdom Viridiplantae; phylum Streptophyta; class Magnoliopsida; order Fabales; family Fabaceae; genus Lathyrus; species Lathyrus sativus. The sequence continues at coordinate 281,364,341 of OZ012735.1, forward strand.
TATGTCCGGCGAGAGTGTTGTGCTCGGACATGAGATTGTGTAAGAGACGATTGAAAAGATTAAAAGGATCCAAGATAAGATGTGTTTTGAGAGTTACAATAGTAACTGGTTGGTCGAGCGTGAGGTCTCGGAAATACCACTATGTTTTGTTTATCTGTATCAGAGTGGCGAAGCGGAAGCGTGGAGAAAGTAGCATGCTAGGCTGTTTTACCGCTGTCGCTTGTGGGAATTGCATGATGTGTTCATGTGTCAAAGCTGAGGAAGTACATTGATTCAGATGGATAGTGTACAAGTGAAGGATGATTTGATTGTTGAGGCATTGCTAGTTCAAGTTGATGGACGAGAAGCAACTTCGAGGTAAAAGGATTCTTTGGTAGAGGTAATTTGGAAGATTGGGATGCGAGAGTCGTATCCGGAGTTAGTTGAATCGAGGTAATTTCGAGGACGAAATTCTTTTAAGTGGGGGAGAGTTGTAACACCCGTTTCATTTCGATTAAATTTAATTGTGATTTTTGCCGTATCTCGTTGTTTCATAGTCGTACGAGGATGTCGGAAAAATTCTGGTTTGTCGGAAAAATTCTGGTTTTGTCGGAAAACTTCGAAAAATCATATCTCTTGATCCGTAAGTCGGATTTGACCTCCGTTCGAAGCTTTGGAAAGCTAAAGAGATGTTCTATCTGGAAAAAAAATGAACTTTTGCTGCTATGACGACCGTCACAGGAGTGTGACGACCGTCACACGAGCAAAAACTACAGTTATGTAGAATTTGAACGTGTTCTGGTGGAACGAGAATTTGTAGCAAAAATATATTCCCGTAGACTCTTTTACCCTCAATTACATCATTTTGGGAAAGAAAAGACTGAAAAGAGAAGTTACGTAATGGAGAGAAAGGAAGAGAGAACGAATATACTCTACGGTTATTCGTACAACACTCTAATGGTTTTCCCTAATGGGCCAAAAAGGGCAGTTACCTGATTGTGATTGATTTGTAATTAATTGTGTGAGAAAACGCCGTAATGTTGTTATTACGATAATATGCTGAATTCTTAATTGTTGATACAATGTTGTAATGTTCCTTTACATGAATAGTTGGGATGATGAACATATGATGCATATGAAATAGCAATGTTCTGTTATGGACGTTTTGTTGTAGGCTTGATGCCTTGTTGCATAGTCGGTGATGTTGTGGTCCATAATAGAGGTATTTCATGGCATAGCATATTAGCGATGGCCTGTATTGGCGGCCCTTGTGGCAAATTCTGCGATGGCCTGTATTGGCGGCCCTTGTGGCAAATTCTGCGATGGCCTGTATTGGCGGCCCTTAGTGGCAAATTCTGTGATGGCCTGTATTGGCGGTCTTGATGGCAAATTGGTACCACATGCATATGCACAGTTGAGTCGCATTGTTGAGTCACATGAAGTTGCATAATTATGTTAGTTGTATATTAATGTTGTTTTACGCGAGATATGGATTGTTGCAGTTGTTGTCGATGATGTTTATGATTTCGAAACTTATAATGCTGTGATGAGTTTTTGGCATGTTTTCTATCATGCTCTATGTTATATTATTGATATCTCACCCTTTACGTTGTATGTTACCTCCTCTGGTGGTAATTTGCAGGTAGTTCGGAATGAAGTTCCGCTTTGTCGTTTAAGTTGTCGTTGGTCGCTCTGATACGTAGCACTCTTGGGGGGGATGGACGTTTTATCGTTATTACTTTAGTTGATGTCTTGTTGCTGAACTTGTTACAGTATTTTCATTAAATTGTTTTAAATTGAACGTATTGTAAGCTTTACTACAATTACGTTGGAATAAGAATTGGTTGCATTATGAGTTAAATGTTCATCCAAATTCGTGCTATGTATCATCACTGAATACATGTTGTCCAATTAAATGGTGAAATGTATGTTTTTGTAAGTCGAATATGTGACACCTCTGTTGCGTCTCAGTTTTTGTGCGTGTGGCGGTCGTCACGACTCCATGATGGTCGTCATGCCTGCAAAATTCGTGCACTCTGATTTTGATTTATTTTAAACATGCGTTGGGTTAGAATGGGGTGTTACAGAGAATATAGCTTCAACAGATTCAGAGTCTTCCATCTTGAAGGCTTCATACTTCTGGATTAGAGCTAGAGCCTTTGTTTCCTTGACTTGAGAGTTTCCCTCATGAGTCATCTTTAAGGACTCAAACATGTCAAATGCAGTTTCTCTATTTGTGATCTTTTCATACTCAGTGTGAGATATTGCATTTAACAATAATGTTCTGGCCTTGTGGTGATTTCTAAATTCCTTCTTTTGGGCTTCTGTCGTAGATTTTCTATCTATTTTCTTGCCACTTCCATCAATGGGATGAACATGTCCATCTATGACCAAATCCCATAAATCAGCATCATATCCAAGGAAAAAACTTTCAATCCTGTCTCTCCAATAATCAAATTTCTCCCCATCAAACATAGGGGGTTTAGTGCTGATTCTGTCCCTTTCTTCATATTTGTTGTTAATGTTAGACATTATATTATCAGCCATAGTAACAACCAAATATATATCAAAGTTTTTCTCACTGGATCTTTACTGTCACTGTGAAGTGGTAGCACACACAGAACCAGAGCTCTGATGCCAACTAAAGGTGAGAAAATACTTAGAACGGGGGTTGAATAAGTATGAAGATAAAAACTTAGAAATAAAAACTCAAGTATTTTTATCCTGGTTCATTGAACTCAACTACTCCAGTCCAACCTTCCTAGAGTGATTTGCCTTTCTCAATCAAGGACTTAATCCACTATTTAATCAACTGATTACAATAGTAAGCACTAAGAACAACTGTTCATAGTCTTCTCAAGAACTACTGGTCCTAACTGGATCTTCTTAAGGTTTTCTTACAATCAAATGTAATAACAAATACAAGTGTTTAAATTGCTTCTAATAAAGCTTTATCACAACTGTGATTTTTTCACTTAATATTAAGAACAAAGAAATTAATTCTAGAAAGAATGTGAATTGTATGAGAGCTTTGGATATTGATTTCTTTTCAGGTAAAACGTCAACTGAAGAAGATGGTTGAAGACTTGCTTTTATAGGCAGCTTGATCCAAGAGAACTTCACGTTGAGAAGAGAGTACCAAAAGGTCTGAGCCTTTTTGTCTTCACATCAAGTGACCTTTCCTAGAAGAAGAAAGCACAGAGAAATCCTTTTTATCTGTGTTCTTGTGTCTAGCATAAATAAGGAAAGAGTCGTTTGGATATTCCACCGGACATAATCTTTGAATTCTTCTTTATCAATTTTCAGAAATAATCATCAGAGTCTAATTTGATTAGAGCCTTCTGATGTTGATCAGAGTTTTGCTGAATTAGAGTCTTTGCAGCAGGTGTGCTTTTAGCGTGGATAAGTTCAAAGCATATTTGAGTCAGATCCTCAGTACTGGCAGCATTAGTACTTTCAGAATCTTCTGTAGTAACTATGCTTGAAAACTCTTCATACAGAATTCTTCTTTGGTTCAGATGCTTGTGGCTTGCTTCATATTCTTCTGGAGCTTCTGCTTCAGATCCTTCTGGAGATAGCGCTCAGGATCTTCTGTTGGCAGCATTCAGAATCTTCTAATGGATGCATTTGACGCTTCAGATTCTAGCATATTTCTTATGTTCAGTTCTGATTTGCTTCTGGAGTGATAATTACTTTAATATCTGCAGCAAACACTCTTAAGCAAATTTTAGAGTATATAATTCTTAATTACAAAATTTCATAATAGTTATCATCAAAACATAGAGATATTATTAAGAACCAATCTGTGTTCTAACAATCTCCCCCTTTTTGATGATGACAAAAACATCAGAAATTTTGTTTAATTGAAAATAGAATAATTATAACTCCCCCTCAAATGATGAATCTCCCCCTGAATTAAATATAAATAAGGAATAGAAACTTCCCTTTTGATTTGAGTATTTTTCAGAGTTAGAGCTTGATTGTTCTTTAACATTTGAGAGTCAGAGTGTCTTGCATATTTCAGAGTCAGAGTCTGATAATTGTCAAATGATCTGAGAGTCTCAGAGTTTCTTTTACAGAGTGTACTTATCAAATGTTCTGAAATACTCGGATTTTATGTTAGATAAAATTGATATGTCTGAAGTTTCATTCTGGTGAAGTTTAATTAAACAGTTCAGATCTATATTTTCTCCCCCTTTTTTGTCATAAGCAAAAAGTAATAACGTTGAAAAGATAAAGAAAAGGAAACATTAAATGAGATAAATCATGTGGAGAAAACTTTGAAACATTCATTCATTCATTCATTTTAGAGCAAAAGTACACACATCAGAAGATATTCAAATACATATGCAAACATTAAATGCAAACATCAGAAGAAGAAATAAACTAAAAGTGTTTTGACAAAAGCATTTTTAACATATCTGTGATCTCAGAAGAGGACTGTTCTTGTTTTGACATCCACTTAACCATTGTTTCATTCTTCTGATCCTGTTGGGACATCCACTGAGTCATGTCTTCAGATTTCTTATCTTGTTTAGCCATCCATGACTTGATTTCTGATTGACCAGCTTCCAGAACTGCAATCTTATCTTCAAGATCTGGATGTTCTTTCTTGATCTCAGATGAAGAAGGTGGAACAGTTTCTGAAGCTTGAACAGAGTCAATTTCCATAGGGGCTTTGGAGCTAGGAGCAGTAGAGCCAGAAGGATGTTCTATCAGAGTCATTGCCAGGGGGTTGTCTTCAGATGCAGATTCAGTATTCTCTTTTGATGATGAAGGAGCATCTGTAAGAAGTAATGGTCCAGATCTCTTAACAGTCCAGAACAGACTTCTAGCAGCTTCAGCAAATCTGAGCTTCGCATCATCAGAACATACGTTCTTCAGATTTGATGCTACAGTGTTGAATCTGTTTATGAAGCCATTCCAAATGGCATCAGATTCCTTTGCATCCACTATTGATGAACACTTCCTCTGTACAGAACCTAAATACATCTGCATTTCTTGCAAAAAACATGTAAATAAATGATCAACATTCAGTCTAGGTCTGGGGTGTAACAGAGTTTCCAAGGTTATTGGCTTGGGTTGGGGAGTAGGTGGAAATATGGATTTATGAATGGAGATTAGAAGAGGAGGGTAGTAGGGTATGAATGGAATTTCAGATGATTTGTCAGGTTTGGATCTGTTTAAAGCATTCATCAGATTTGGTTATGCTTTTGTTGGATAGGAAACCACATCAAATGGTTTATCAGAGTAAGGTTTGAAAGCAGATTTAGCAGGTTTATCAGAATTAGCAGGTTTATCAGATGAAGCAGGTTTATCAGATGAAGCAGGTATATCAGATTTAGCAGGTTTATCAGATGAAGCAGGTTTATCAGATTTAGCAGGTTTATCAGAATTAGCAGGTTTATCAGATGAAGCAGGTATATCAGGTTGGATCTGATGAAGGTACTGCTGACATTGTTTTGATATATGTTTGAAGCACAGATGGTAGAATGATGGTAAGTTTGGGTTTGAGAGGAGTGTTGATTTCAGATGGTTCAATTCTGGTGTAGAAGTTTTTCAAGGTGAAACCAGAAGGAAGTTTGTTAGAAGTAGATAGTTTGCACGAAGCAGAAGGTACATTCTCAGATGTTCTTGGCTTGGGTGCAGGGGTAGGATTAGGAATGGTAATTTCAGAAGATGGTTTAGGTGTTGGAATAGGATCTGGAATAATAACTTCAGAAGACACAGGGGGTTCAGGTTGGTTTACTTCAGAATTTCTGTGAGAGGGGGATACCAGAAAATCTGGGTGGATATCAGATTCCAATGAATTGGATGATGAGGTTGGAGTGTAAGAGGTAGAGGACACTTCAAAAGCAGTTTTGAGAGGTGTAATGTTTAGAACCTCTGACTCAGGAATATGGGTTTCAGATGGGTTCGCTGTTTCTGATGTAGGTGGTTCTGATGCAGGTGGATCAGATGTAACTTTTATAGGTTCAGAAGTAACTGGTACAGATGCAATGGGTTCAGATGTGTTTGATGGTGGTTTTTCTGGTTGTGGTTGTTTTTCTTGTTGTTGTGTTTGTGGTTCAGATTGTTTTTCTGGTTGTTGTGTTTGTTGTGATACAGATTGTTTTTCTTGTGGTTGTTGTTGTTGTTCAGATGGTTTTTCTTTTTGTTGTTCAGATTGTTTTTCTGGTTGTTGTGGTTGGTGTTCTGATTGTTGTTGTTGTGGTGCAGATTGTTTTGTTGGTATTTCTGGTTGTGGAGTCTGATTTTGTGGTTTTGTTGTTGTTGGTTTTGGTACAGATGATTGTATAGTAGAAGGTTTTATAGGTGATATGGAAGCAAAATTAGATGATTTTTGTGGGGATGGAACAGATATATGAGGTGGAGCAGTAACAGATTGTTTCTGAGTAGAAGGTGGTTTAGGGATAGACTTAAATGTTGAATCATTTACAACAATATTATTTACAGAAGATACAGAAGATTTGCAGGAACAGAAGGAGTGTCTCCAGATGCTTTCCTCTTTATCAGCTTCTGAGGCTTCTCAGCAACTTTGGGCTTCTTCTGAACAGGCGCAGCTTCTGCTTCTGATTGACTTCTTTTTCTTGTGATCTCTTCTCCTCCAACAGGCAATGGTTCCCTTGCTCTTTTCAGAATATCTGCAGGAATGGGCGTTCCATCTGCCTTGCAAGCATCAATATAACTCACTATTATTTCCCTTGGTTCTTCAGCAAAGAACAGAGGGTAGTCATCTACTGGGATTCTCTTCTGACTGAGTTCAGCGATATTCAGCTTCTTGGGTGCTGTTGTGAGTTCTTCTACAATTTTTAGTCTCTGAAGACTCTTTGCATTCAGAGGTTTTCCAAGAACGAATTCAAGTTCATCTGTGACTCCAGCAGCATATAGAGCAGTCACCAGTCCATTTTCTGTCAGAAAATCTGAAATTAACCTTCCAAAGGGAATCCATGTTCTGATCTTCTGACCCTTCTCTTTCACAGATTCTCTAGAGGCATTTATATGATTCCATAGGTGCATAAACAAAATGCAGGGAAGATCTACCTTGGTGCTCTGACTTAAGCAGTACATAAAGTAGAGTTGTTCATTGTTTACGTAGTCTGGAGAGTTTGTAGACTTTCTATGATGAATGCATCCCATGAAAATATTTGCTCAGATCTTGTAGTCAGGCTTCAGATCTTTGAACTTATTAGAGGCCTGTCCAGCAGTCATCACTTCCTCATATACTTCTTCCATATCTACACGCCCAGCTGGCAGATGAGATACTCCATCTGTCTCCTCATATCCAATGAGTTTCCTGATCAGATCTTCTGTGATGATTATCTCTTTACCCAGAACAGAAGACAAGATAAACTTAGGGTATACAGCAGCATGGATCCAGAATTCTTTCACCAGAAGGGGGTAGACTGGTCTAAAAATCCTGTCAAAGTATTTTACCCATCCTTGAGCATCAATTATGGAGCGAAACTCAAATCCATTTTCAGCCAGTGAATCAAATTCCACCATTGATTCACAGAGAACTTCCAGTTTGTCAACAGGCGTTAACAAAGTTCTCTTTGGTGTCGTATATGGAGTCACACCCATATTTGCAGAAGTAACTGCAACCATGGTTGATTGAAACTGTGCAGCAGTGGATGATGAAGTTGCCATTAAAGATGAGTTTGTCAAACGCTTAGGGTTTTTGTGAAGAGAGAAAAGGAGACAAAAATGCATAAACGTTTTGAGATGTGAAAAGTGTGAAAGTGGTGAGAAATGAGATATTTATAGTAAACACTTAGGCATACAAACTGTCAGATAATGGCACGTTCACACATATCATTTAATGAAAAAGAATAAAAATCATTTCAAGCATTAATTGATTCTGATAAATTGGGGGGGAAATCAAGATTTTCACTATTCAAACTTCACCTCAAACGTCTCTTCAGTAGTGTACACGCCACCTTTGCAGATTCAGAGTGACACGTGTTTGCTTGCATGTGCTTCTGAATTCTCTTGAGAAATGAAATGTTAACCAACATTCAGATCCTCTGAGTATTGTTAGTTCAGAGTTTCACACAAAAAAAATAATTTAAGAAAATGAATAAGTAATCAGAAGAAATACTTCAGAGCATTAAACATTTTTTCATCTGTAAAATTTGCTTCTGACAAATATTATTCTGGACAAAACTCCATACCAATATTTTTCAGAATAAATTTGAATCTATCTTCAACAAGAGGTTTTGTGAAAATATCTGCCCATTGATGATCTGTATCAACAAAGGCTAAATTTATAATTCCCTTCTGAACATAGTCTCTGATGAAATGATGCTTAATTTCTATATGTTTTGCCTTAGAATGTAAAATGGGGTTTTTAGACAAACATATAGCAGAAGTATTATCACACAATATAGAAATGTTACTTTCAAATATCTGATAGTCTTCTAGCTGACTTTTCATCCAGAGCATCTGCGTGCTACATCCAGCAGCAGCAATATATTCTGCCTCTGTGGTTGATAGTGCAATTGTGGGTTGCTTCTTGCTGTACCAAGAGATTAGATTTCTTCCTAGAAATTGACAACTTCCAGAAGTACTTTTTCTTTCCACTCTGTCTCCAGCGTAGTCAGCATCACATAATCCAACTAATTTGAAATCATCAGATTTTCTGTAACACAAACCCACATTAGAAGTACCTTTCAGATACCTTAGAATCCTCTTGACAGCTGTCAAGTGTGATTCTCTAGGATCTGATTGGAATCTAGCACACAAGCATACACTGAACAATATGTCAGGTCTAGAAGCAGTTAAGTAAAGAAGAGATCCTATCATACCTCTATAGAGTTTCTGATCTACTTTCTTACTTACCTCTTCCTTGCCTAGTGAACTAGTTGGATGCATGGGAGCCTTTGCCAGCTTACTATCAGTCATGTTAAATTTCTTCATAAGTTCTTTAACATATTTGGTCTGATGTATGTAAGTGCACTCTGGAGTTTGGTTGACTTGAATTCCCAGAAAGAATCTCAATTCTCCCATCACGCTCATTTCAAATTCTGCCTGCATACATTGAGCAAACTCCTTTCCCAGCATAGTATTGGTAGATCCAAATATGATATCATCCACATATATTTGACTAATTAGAAGATCTTTCTTAAATGATTTACAAAAGAGTGTTGTGTCCACTTTGCCTCTGATGAAATTTTTCTCCAGAAGAAAATTGCTCAATCTCTTATACCAAGCTCTGGGAGCTTGTTTTAAACCATACAGAGATTTCTTTAGTTTGAAAACATGATCTGGAAATTTTTCACTCTCAAAACCAGGAGGCTGGTGGACATAAACTTCTTCTTCTATAATACCATTTAGAAAGGAACTTTTAACATCCATCTGATACAGAGTGATGTTATTTTGTGCAACAAATGAAATAAGAAGGCGTATAGATTCTAACCTTGCCACTGGAGCATAAGTTTCAGTATAATCAATACCTTCTTGTTGACTGTACCCTTGAGCAACCAGCCTTGCCTTATTTCTTTCAACTTCTCCTTTCTCATTAAGCTTATTTATGAAGACCCATTTAGTTCCAATTATATTGAATCCTTTTGGTCTTTGAACTAAATCCCACACATCATTTCTGGTGAATTTATTTAGCTCTTCTTGCATGGCAATAATCCAATCATTGTCTTGCAGAGCTTCATCTACAGAAGTTGGTTCAATTACTGACACCAGTCCAAATAATGATGCTTCAGATGATCTGAGAAAGGATCTTGTTCTGATAGGATCATCCTTCTTTCCAATAATAACATTCTCTGGATGAGAAGCTTTGATTCTGGAAGATGATCCTCTAATAGTTGATTCTTCAGAAATGTTTAAATTGTTCATCTGAGAAGTTAAAGGAATGGCATCTGGCGTTGCTTCTGGTTCCTTCACTTGAGCTTTGTCTGCCTCTGAGCCTTCAGAGTCTGTGAAGACTACTTCTCTATCTGCAGAGTTTTCAGACTGCTTTAGCTTTTTAATGCCAAGCTTATCATCAAATCTAACATGAATAGATTCTTCCACAATATGTGTCTCAGTGTTGTATACTCTGTAGCCTTTAGAGCGTTCCGAATATCCAAGCATGAAACACTTATGTGCTTTGGAATCAAACTTGTTCAGATTTTCTGTTCTAACACAGTTCATATGGAGTCTTCTCCAGAAGAGGTCTTACAGACACTCTGTTCTGAATGTAACAGGCTGTGTTGATTGCTTCTGCCCAAAAGTGTTTTGCCAGATTAGTCTCATTGATCATGGTTCTGGCCATTTCTTGCAGAGTTCTATTTTTCCTCTCTACAACTCCATTTTGTTGTGGAGTTCTAGGACAGGAAAAATCATGAGCAATGCCATTTTCATTGAAATATTTGACAAAATATTTATTTTCAAATTCACCACCATGAACACTTCTGACTTTTATAATTTTGAAATCTTTTTCATTCTGGACTTGTTTACAGAAGTCAAAGAACACAGAATATGACTCATCCTTGTGTTTTAAGAATGTTACCCATGTCCATCTACTATAGTCATCTACAATGACTAATCCATACTTCTTGCCTCTGATGGATGCCGTTTTCACTGGTCCAAACAAATCAATATGAAGTAATTCTAGTGGTCTGGAAGTAGAAACAACATTTTTTGATTTAAAATATGATTTTGAAAATTTCCCTTTTTGGCATGCTTCACAAAGAGCATCTGAGGTGAACTTCAGATTAGGAAGTCCTCTGACAAGATTAAGTTTATTAATCTGAGATATACGTCTCATATTAATATGCCCCAATCTTCTGTGCCAGACCCATTGCTCTTCATTAACAGACATGAGGCATTTAACATTCTGAACCTTAAGTTCTGAAAGATTTATTTTATAAATGTTGTTTTTCCTCTTTCCACTAAATAGGATAGAGCCATCTTTTTGACTAATAGCTTTACAACATTTTTGATTAAAGGTTATATCATAACCATTGTCACTTAATTGACTTATGGACAATAAGTTATGCTTTAACCCTTCTACAAGTAAAACATTAGTAATAGAGGGAAGTTTACCATTTCCAATGGTGCCAGATCCAATGATCTTGCCCTTCTGATTCCCTCCAAATTTCACATCACCTCCAGATCTAAGCTCTAGACTTTGGAACATAGACCTTTCTCCTGTCATGTGTCGCGAGCATCCAGAGTCCAGGTACCATGATTGGCGTCCTGACCTTGCTGCTAAGAACATCTGCAACAAGAATTATTTTACTTTTAGGTCCCAGATCTTCTTGGGTCCTTTAGGGTTAGTTGTTCTGAAGGTTTGTCTAAACTTCTGTTTTTCAACATAAGGTTTATTCTGACTAGCCTTAGATTTAAACACATGAATATTATTTTCAGAACGTGTTTGTTCAATATCATTCAAGTGACCAAATTTAAAGTGGGAATATAAAGGAGTCTTCTTGATGATACTCTTATCAACAGGTTTTGGATTTAAATCCTTTCCAGAGGAAGATTTATATCCAATTCCTTTTCTGTTATTTCTGCTAACTCCATAGATCATGGAAGCCATTTTGCTTCTGTCTATGCTTTTAGCAAGAAACTTCTGAAAGCTATAATCATATTTTTCCAAAATATTTTTGCATTCAGATTCAGTTTCAAAATCAGAGTTTTGTTGAGCTAATTCAGAATCATTTTTCAATTTTAAGTTCTTTTCATTTAGCTCAGCTACTTCTGATTTGAGAATATTATTCTCAGATACAAGATTGTTTTGACGCTTCTTGTATTTGAGCTTAATATTGTTATAGCTCTTCAGAACTTCTGATAACACTTTGATAAGTTCTTTTTTAGTGAGTTTAACCATTACCTCTTCAGCGTGAGAGTCAGATTCAGAGTCAGAGTCATATCCTGAAGTTCCTTCCCCCTGATCTTCTATGTCTGCCATCAAAGCTACATTGGCACATTGCTCTTCTGACTCAGATTCAGATTCAGATGTATCTGAATCATCCCAGGTGGCCATTAGAACCTTTTTCTTCTTATCAGATTTTCTTTTAGGCTTGTCTTTCAGCACCTTTGGACATTCATTTTTGTAATGTCCAGGTTCTTTACATTCATAACAGACAACCTCCTTTTTGCCAGATCTTCTGTGTCCAGAAGATTCTTTTCTTTGGTCAGGCTTCCTGAAGTTTCTGAACTTCTTTCCTTTATGCTTCCAGAGTGTGTTTATTCTTCTAGACAGCATGGATAGTTCATCTTCATCTTCAGATGAGGATTCTTCAGAGCTTTCCTCTATTACCTACAATGCTTTAGCAGATTTATTAGATTTTAAGGCAATTAATTTACCTTTCTTTTGAGGTTCATCTTCCTCAAGTTCAATTTCATGACTTCTTAGTGAACTGATTAGTTCCTCCAAGGAGATCTTGTTCAGATCTTTAGCCATTTTCAGTGCAGTCACCATAGGTCTCCATCTGGTAGGTAAGCTTCTGATGATCTTTTTCACATGATCAGCAGTAGAGTATCCTTTATCCAGAACCTTTAGTCCAGCTGTAAGTATTTGAAATCTGGAGAACATTGCTTCAACAGATTCAGAGTCTTCCATCTTGAAGGCTTCATACTTCTGGATTAGAGCCAGAGCCTTTGTTTGCTTGACTTGAGAGTTTCCCTCATGAGTCATCTATAAGGACTCAAACATGTCAAATGCAGTTTCTCTATTTGTGATCTTTTCATACTCAGTGTGAGATATTTCATTTAACAATATTATTCTGGCCTTGTGGTGATTTCTAAATTCCTTCTTTTGGGCTTCTGTCATAGATTTTCTATCTATTTTCTTGCCACTCCCATCAATGGGATGAACATATCCATCTATGACCAAATCCCATAAATCAGCAGCATATCCAAGGAAAAAACTTTCAATCCTGTCTTTCCAATAATCAAATTTCACCCCATCAAACATAAGGGGTTTAGTGTTGATTCTGTCCCTTTCTTCATATTTGTTGTTAATGTTAGACATTATATTATCAACCATAGTAACAACCAAATATATATCAAAGTTTTTCTCACTGGATCTTTACTGTCACTGTGAAGTGGTAGCACACACAGAACCAGAGCTCTGATGCCAAATGAAGGTGAGAAAATACTTAGAAGGGGGGGGGGGGGTTGAATAAGTATGAAGATAAAAACTTAGAAAAAAAAACTCAAGTATTTTTATCCTGGTTCGTTGAACTCAACTACTCCAGTCCACCCTTCCTAGAGTGATTTGCCTTTCTCAATCAAGGACTTAATCCACTATTTAATCAACTGATTACAATAGTAAGCACTAAGAACAACTGTTCAAAGTCTTCTCAAGAACTACTGATCCTAACTGGATCTTCTTAAGGTTTTCTTACAATCAAATGTAATAACAAATACAAGTGTTTAAATTGCTTCTAATAAAGCTTTATCACAACTGTGATTTTTTCACTTAATATTAAGAACAAAGAAATTAATTCTAGAAAGAATGTGAATTGTATGAAAGCTTTGGATATTGATTTCTTTTCAGGTAAAACGTCAACTGAAGAAGATGGTTGAAGACTTGCTTTTATAGGCAGCTTGATCCAAGAGAACTTCATGTTGAGAAGAGTGTACCAAAAGGTCTGAGCCTTTTTGTCTTCACATCAAGTGACCTTTCCTAGAAGAAGAAAGCACAGAGAAATCCTTTTTGTCTGTGTTCTTGTGTCTAGCATAAATAAGGAAAGAGTCGTTTAGATATTCCAACGGACATAATCTTTTAATTCTTCTTCATCAATTTTTAGCAATAATCATCAGAGTCTAATTTGATCATAGCCTTTTGATGTTGATCAGAGTTTTGCTGAATCAGAGTCTTTGCAGTAGGTGTGCTTTTAGCGTGTATAAGTTCAGAGCATATTTGAGTCAGATCCTCAGTAATGGCAGCATTAGTACTTTCAGAATCTTCTGTAGTAACTATGCTTGAAAACTCTTCATACATAATTCTTCTTTGGTTCAGATGCTTCTGACTTGCTTCAGATTCTTCTGGAGCTTCTGCTTCAGATCCTTCTGGAGACAGCGCTCAGGATCTTCTGTTGGCAGCATTCAGAATCTTCTAATGGATGCATCTGACGCTTCAGAGTCTAGCATATTTCTTATGTTCAGTTCTGATTTGCTTCTGGAGTGATAATTACTTTAATATCTGCAGCAAACACTCTGAAGCAAATTTTAGAGTATATAATTCTTAATTACAAAATTTCATAATAGTTATCATCAAAACATAGAGATATTATTAAGAACCAATCTGTGTTCTAACAGCACCTTCAGGTACTGAACTTTCATGGAATAGCTTCAGCCACTATCCATTGACCTTAAAAACCTTGTTAGTACATGCACTTTTAATTTCTACTGCACCATGGGGGAAACATTAGTAACAGTAAAAGGGTGAATCCATTTAGATTGAAGTTTCCCATCCATAAGCTTAAGGCGGGAGTTAAACAGTAAAACCTGTTGGCCCACAGATAATTCCTTCCTAGAAATCATTTTATCGTGAACGTGTTTGGTTTTCTCTTTATAGATTCTAGATCTTTCATAAGCTTCTAGCTTATGCTCTTCAAGCTGTTGTAATTGGGGTTTCCTATCAATACCTGCTTGTTGCATCTCCAGATTACAACTTTTTACCGCCCAATAAGCACGGTGTTCTATCTCAACAAGAAGATAACATGCCTTACCAAAAACAATTCGATAGGGGGACATCCCTATTGGTCTTTGTTGCACCCCAAAATTTGCCCAACATTTCTTTACCTAGCTTGTGTTTCATTTCATTCATATTAGCATTATCATTTTGCATTTCATTGACATGTGCGCAGGAGATCAATAGGTACAATTATCAATCAAGGGTTATACAAGACTTTGAAGCTATTTAAGAAGGTTATTCAAGTGTTCAAGGGTTGATATCCTTGTTAGAGAAGTTAAAAGATCCTCAGAGAGAGTGATTGGTGCCAAGAGGGTGTGTCTCCTAACTTGAGAGTGTGGGAAGTCATTAGATGATTATGAAGCCATGAAGATAGACTTGAGGTCTTGAGAGAGCTCATGAGAAGTGTTGAAGACCACTTTAAGGCCTAGACAGGTCATTGTGCAAGATTAAGAAGCCTCAGCCATGAGTGGTGCAATTAGGGTTTGACTGGGTCAACCCTAAGTCAACTGATGATTTGGGGAAGGTTGAGACTTAACCCAAGAGCCATGTGATCATGGGTTGATGCATTAAGATGTTCTAAGGATGATTCTAAGGTTAACTCATCATGATTGAAGATTTTGAGAAGTTTCAAGCTAGGGTTTCTAAGGCTTGACAGTGTAAAATCCCCTAGTTTGACCCCTATCTTCAAGGCAGTTTAGCTCAAGATATGATTGTCATCTCATCTTGCCCCCAACATTAATGTTGTAGAGCATGATCTTAGCTTTAATTTGAGTGCTATAAGTACTTGATAGGATTTGTAGAACTCAGGTTATGACTTTGACAAGTTACAAGTCATCTGAGGAATGTGAATTTGGAGCTTGAAAGTTGTCCAACTTGCATGAAACCTTTGCCCTATAAGGATGATTCCTATGAACTTTTGGTCAACATGAATGTTGTTACTTATCCTCTTAGCTTTCTAGATAGTACTAGAAGTCCTTGATAGGATTTGTAGAACTCAAGTTATGGCTTTGATAAGTCAAGGGTATTTTGGTCATTTGGAGATTATAGGTCATTTCAACCATAAGGCCATAACTCCTATTTGCAAGCTTCAAATGGGAAAATGTCCAACATCAAACTTGTTCAAAATGATTTTTTAAGGCTAGCTAAGTGGTCATGAGAGGTTGGAATTGCTTGTGACTCAAAATTGCAAAATTGGCTTAAAAAGGAAGAATTAAAGTTCATTAAAAAGACCAAATTTGGGATTTTTCATTTGGTGACCAAATGAGACAAACCTATATGTCATTTTGATTGTAAAATGCATTTTAAAGACAATGGCAATGGAACTTTTCTCATTTGAGGTCAAAATCATGGAGTTGTATGTTGTTACTTAAAGCTTAAGTTACATAATCCAAACTATGCATAAGTGCAAGACCAATGCTCCAATCCATCAAAACACTTTCAAAATCTCATGTGGAGAGAATTTGGATGAGAATGAGGGCAAGTGCAAGCTGCTAGCAGAATTGGTATGAGAATGGCATGAGATTGAATTTTCCATGACATGAGATATTGAAATACTCATTGGATTGATCTAGACCTTTCTAGATCATTCATTCATGTCCTATATATGATTATGAATTGGTTCAGAGTGAAGGTTGGTGAGAATTGAGAGAGGAGAGTGAGATTTCATTGTGAACTTTCGTCTTGCAAATCAAAATCTGTTACAAGGTTTGAAGCCATTTCAGTCCAAGAAATTGATCTCAATAGCTTTCTCTGAGGTTGGTGATTGATCCCAGATCAAATTCAAGGTCAAATTGTGGAGGAATCGTGAGTTAGCCATTGGAGTTGGAAGCTTGCAACTCAGAACCGGGTTCAAGAATCCAAGGCATTTCAACTCTTTTCTTTGTATATAGAAGGTTCCTTGGAGGCTAGTGAAGGAATCTGCAAGTTCTTGAGGGTTGATTTGAAGATTCAACCACTTTGTTCACTCAAATTTACCAGGTATGCAGTTCTCCTTCCATGGCTTAAATTAGGTAGAATCAATGGGAATTATTGTGTTAGATGCATTGTAGATTGATGTAGGAAGGTTTTTGGATCATCAATTTGGATATTAGTGACCAATTAGGGTTGTTGCAATTTTCGGTTGAGATTGTGTTCTTGTAAATCTTGAACTTTTAGGATGATTAAGTGGTATAGGAAGATTCCTTGTGAGATTTGGGACAAGTTTCGTGTAGAGACCATTTGAAATGGAGGATTCTAGAGAGAGTTAGGGTTGAGGGTGGTTGATCGGAGGAGTCACCGACAGTGACTCTAGCGCGCGCAGGTGAACTGAACTCAGAAATTTGAAATGAGGAAGATGATCCCAGAGCCATTGGATTAGAGGGAGACCTTTGACCAAAGTGGGATCTAACGGCCACGAGCGATGGAAATTTTGTGAAGGATCTCTGAGTACTTGGAACGCAGCGTTTCATTAATGTAATATGGGTGGGCTTAAGTCACTAGTTGATACTCACACCCCCTTTTGGGCCCAAACACTAAAATGAACTGAATTAATTTGCTACCTGCACCACGCGCCTATTATTTTCTTTTGATTTTTCATTTTATTTTTCATTTCATACATAGTTATTAAAAAATTCATAAATTATGGAAAAATAACTCAATTATTTCCATTCTTTTTGCCATGGATTCATGATTGAATCTAATATTTTTTAGACAAAAAATATTAATATTCCATGCATTTTTTGATTTTATGTGCATTTTTGAATTTTAATTGATATTAAAATAATCATGGTTGATGCTTGATCTTGTTGAATTTGGTTTGATCGTTGGATGATGATTCTTGCCCTGATTCTTTGTGTGTAGCTAGCATAGATATGCATGTTCCCCCTAGATTTTTCTCACATTTTTGTGATGAATATAAGTGGTAGTTTTAGGTTGAAGCTTTAAGAGCTCCATTTTTAGGGTTTATGGTTGATACCTTGTGATTTAGGTTTTATTTTTAGAACTTGGTGGATGATTCAACCTCTGATTTTTGTATGGTAGATTCATGAGTGAATTAGGATCCCTTAGGAATTTTTGTAGGATTTTACAATATGGTTTGCTATTTTTGTTTAATTTTAGTTTAGGTGCTAACCTTAGATAATTCTAATGCACTAATTCAAGTAGAATGACTTCTTTAGTTCCCTTAGATTAAGGTTTTGTCTCTTTTGCTCTTGGATGAGGTTGAAGGCAAGTTGAAGATGCAATGGATTGCTTGAAGAAGCTGGGATGTGAAGATCTTCCCTTCTTTTGGTGTAGTGTTGACTAGGTGTTAAGATTAGGGTTTGTAGGTAGAGCTTCTAGATAGATTCTCTTCCTTCATAAACATGGAAAATGTTGATCACTTTCATTCTTCCCTATGATGTAAGGTCCCTTTTTAAAGGCCTCATCCCTCCTTTGGTAGGATGTGTGGCTCTTTACAAGTTGGTAGAACCTTTGAGGGTCCCTTTCTCTGATGATAGGATGCTTAGTGGTGACCTTTGGTCTTCACTCTGCTACCAATCATCCAAACTGTGCTCTTGTTAGATGAATCATTCCCCCTTACTAGAGGATGGAGCTCCTTGCTTGAAGAAGATTGAAGGATAGGAGTTGATACTCCCTAGTGTTTGAAGACTACTCTTAGGAGCTAAAGCTTGTAGACCAGGAAGAGCAAGTTGATACTTGTAAGGAGGAAAGAGCTGAGCTTGAAGAACAAGTTGAAACTTGTGAAGAAAATCAAAATGGAATTGAGTGAAGAGCTGAGGCTTGAAGAAGAAAGAATCAGTTGACACTTGTGTATGATACATTGAGAGCCTGAAAGCCAAGTTGATACTTGATTTTAGGAGTGAAGCCTGGAGGGGTAAATTACTGAAGAGGTGAGGCTTGAGGAAGAGAGAATAAGTTGATACTTATGTGGATGTGTTAGAAGATCAGAGAAGCAAGTTGATACTTGCTATTGAAGATGATAGTCTTGAAGAGCTGTTGAAGTCTAAGGGCTGAGCTGATGTCAGGGGAGTTTTGCTGAGAAGCTGTGGGAGTGGTTGACCTGTTTCTTTCCTGTCTGTTTTCTTTCTGTGCAACTGTATTGCTGTGACTTGTTTGATTTGCTTGATTCATTAGAATAAGTCCACATTTAGATTGATGTAAGCTAGGAGCATGATTGCACTAGAGGTTGAGTTGCTCCCTCTGCTTGTATTTTTACTGTATGGCTTTTCTTGCGGGTATTCGGTAGAGCACTGCTCCCTTGCCTATGTGGTTTGTGATTTGCTGGATGGCATTTTATTTCACTTCTTCTGTATGATTGCAGTTATTATATTATGCTTAATAGCATGCTATTTCCTCTGTATGATTGCAGTTATTCATATTTGGCTTGAGGTTGAGATGAGCTTGTGGAGGCTGATGCCCCATACACATTTCCTCCCTCACTTGCATTGCATGCATTTTACCGTTGTTTACTGTTTACTGTTTGAGCTGATGCTTTATCTGTTTCTGTATCATTGACATGATCCCCTAGGAATCTCACTTCCTTTGATAAGGATGTGATGATTAGAACTTTAGGTTGAAACCTACGCATGATAACTTCTAGGAGTTCCCTGTTTCAAACCTCAACCATAGGATGAATCCTTGGCATGACAACAGTAGGACTTGATAGTCTCCCCTTAGTAGAACCTATTCGTTCTCTCTTCTCATCTCAAAACAAATTAAAATACAGTAATAAAGGTTAACTGACATCGTACGTTACGAGCCTTAAGCTATCTGAGAAAGGATTGTTGGAGAGTTTCTGTTCAACAGTCTGGATGTTTAGTATGGCACCCTTTGGGTGACATGCGACACATTGACTCTCAGGTCATAGTCTCTAGTGTGATGCTAGTTGCAGACATCCATAAAAAACAGTTCTTCCGTAAAAGACAGAAAACAAACTTCAAACCTTTTTGCCCCGTGGGCCCATAATTCAAAGGAAACTTTTCTGAAGAAAAGAGTGTCGTTAATTCCCAGTTCTACCGCAAACGGTAACGCCTAAGTCTCCAATGGTCGAGCTGCGTACATCCAACTGATGGAATTGTTTGTTAACCCTACTCGGAAAAATAGATGAATCTAAACCCGTAAGCCGTATTATCCCGAACTACGTAAGCTCTGATCTCTCATACCTGTTGAGAGTACGTAGGCACAATACTGACGTATTGGCGAGCCACCTTCCCCGTAACCCGTAGTTAGTCGAACTACGTTGACTCTGATTTCTCATTCTCTGATGAGAATACGTAGGCATAAAGCGCGACGCTTTGCCGAGTCATTTTTCTTTTCTTTTTAAGCCAGCTTTGATAGGTAGATAGTAAAACCAACCCGTCATATAAACACGACAAGCGTGGATCCCATCGAGTACGATGGACGTGAGGGGTGCTAATACCTTCCCCTTGCGTAACCGACTCCCGAACCCAGACAACGGTTGCGATGACCTTGTCTTATACCTTTTCGTCAGGTTTCTTCGATCGTTTCCTTTCCCGTTCCGAGGGATAAATAACGAAAGGTGGCGACTCTTCTGTTTTGCCGGCACCTTATTTTCGCGGTAGAGACAGCTGGCGACTCTGCTGGGGACTTGATAGTTTCCTGGGATCCAACGTCCCTTATGTGAGTCAGTTTGGGGATTCAACATCCCCTGCGAGAGTCAATCCTAGCGCTTGTATGATTACTTGTCGGGTTGTGTTTATTTATCGCATTTTATTTCCCGCATTTTATTTTCAGTATGATATGATTATCTGTGCTGTTGTGGGAGGGGCATTCTGATGAGTGAAAAGCTAGACCCAGGCTTGAGTGTACTTAGCATTAGTTGTGGAGATTAGTGGGCGCGTGCTTGCTTTGCAGGCACTAGTGTCTCATGAAATCCACGCTCAGACGAGGTTCTCCCAGTTGACTTCTTTTCCGGCCCTTTGGGCCTGAGGGGTTGTTGGTTTGGAGGATTGTCGACTCTGGGGACCGATCATTTGGAATTCAGCTGAGTGAGGCCGCTTCAAGAGATGGTGATACCACACCTTCTGGGTATCGTATCACCCCTCTTGAATGTCTGTAACGCTGATGACCGCATAGGATGCCGAACTTGTGTATGTTTAGGTCCATACCTGTGAGCAGGGTTGGGTTTGTTGCAGGAAACCTTAACCTTCAGACTACCTGGTTTTCTTGATAGTGAATCCGTTTTGTTGGTATCAGAGGTCCTTATTATCAGATGTGTGTTTGTTCTTGACAGAGCGGATTTATGGTCCTGTATCAGAGGTCCTTTTTATCAGATGTGTGTTTGTTCTTGACAGAGCAGATTTATGGTCCTGTATCAGAGGTCCTTATTATCAGATGTGTGTTTGTTCTTGACAGAGCAGATTTATGGTCCTGTATCAGAGGTCCTTATTATCAGATGTGTGGTTGTTCTTGACAGAGCATATTTATGGTCCGATACCAGGGTTTTCTTATCATCAGAGATAGGGTTGTTCTTGACAGAGCAGTATTGTGGTTTTGTTGATACAGAACCTTCGTCTCTTCAACAGCACAGTCGTCTTGATCTCCTGCTGCATGATTGCATTTTACATTGCTTTGCATCCCCATTTGCATTTCATTAACGTGTGTCTGTGTTGTAGGTACCGTTTCCCCCGATTCAGGATCTCTTGCCTTCTATTGTGCTACTATGGGTTCTCTGAGGAAGACTGTGGCTTACAAGCTCCCCACTCCTGATGTTGTTCAGTTGACCGGTTTGATTGCTTTGGCATAAAATTCTGTGAGAGATGAATTCAGAAAGTCTTACGGTAAACTGCTCAGTTTGGTTCGTAAACCCCCTGTGGTTGAGTTGAATGGGTTGCACGCCCTGCTGCAGTTCTACGATCCTCCGTTGAGATGCTTTACTTTCCAGGACTTTATTCTCGCACCCACACTAGAGGAGTATGTCAATTTGTTAGGTGTGCCTATCAAGAGTCAGATGCCCTTTGTTCATATGGATGCTGAGCCTAATCGGGCTAGTCTAGCTCCCTCACTTCACCTCGATGTCTCCGAGTTGGTCTTGTCTAGTTGGAACAGGGTTCCCGGTTTCTCCTTGTAGTTCTTAGTGGGAAAGGCTCAGCAGTGCGCCAAAGACGAATGTTGGGTCGTGTTCAACGCCATTCTTGCTCTGTGCATATATGGCATCATTCTGTTCCCCAATATGCCTGACTTTGTAGACTTCGACGCCTTCCACATCTTTGCATCAGGCAATCCAGTCCCTACCTTGATAGGAGATGTCTACCATTCCGTCCACTACAAAAACGAGAATAGGAGGGGTAAGAATGTCTCGTGCTGTGTGCCCCTACTCTATAGATGGCTTGATAGTCACCTACCCAAGAAGGGTCCCTTTGCTTCGTCTGCAGCCACAGCTGAGTGGTCCGAGCGTTTGATGAGTTTGTCAGCGGAGGATATTACCTGGTTTGACAGAGATAGATTGGGTACTGAGATCATCTTCAGCTGCAGCGGGTTTCCGAACGTGCCTTTGATAGGCAGGAAGGGCTGTATCAACTATAATCCATCTCTGCTGGTCCGACAGTTTGCTTATGCTTTGAGAGCTCCGCCAAAGGATGAAGAGGTGTAGGAATCTCTGTACCTCACTGGTCTTCTAGAGGGGGATATGTTATCTAAGCTTCAGCACACTTGGAATGGTATCTGTAAGCGGGGAAAACCATTGCTGGGGAAAAGTAACAGCCAGGCCTACGCTCCATATGTGACTTGGATCAGAGCCAGAGCAGGTGCTATAGGGATGCCGTTTCCTCTTGCCAAGCCAGAAAGCCCTCCAGTGATTGAAGAGCCTACCACTGTGCCTATTCAGCAGCATAATCAGGTGTTAGCTGAGAGAGATGAGCTGAAAAAGGCAAATGAAGAACTGGAGAAAGAATTGGCTCAACTCAGAAGCGAGAGAAGCGAAGCCGTTCACGCCTTTAAGAGGCAGACAGAGCTGGTGAACCAGTTGGGGACAGATTTGACTAAGTAGATAGCTGAGCGTGAGCGCATGGGTCGAGACTTCAAAGCTGTCAATGACGTACTGGCCACCAAGAAGCAGCACTTGGATCAAGCGTACCGGAGAATATCCAAGTTTAATCAGCATTGGAAGGCCACCCTAGCCAACAACAAAGAACGGGAGGATAAGCTGAAGCAACAGATCTCCAAGCTGAAAGCCCAGGTGAAGGCTAGTGAGAAGAGGTTTGATGAAGAAACCGCTCGCAGATATGACGCTGAATTCCAGCTCAACAAGGCTCTTGCTAACCTGAAGGAGCGCAAGCTGATGTTTGAATCCAAGAAGCGGAAGTTAGAAGATTGTTTCGGCGAAGGAGCATGGGAAGATTCGATTGAAGGTCTTCAATACACCATTATGCAGAGAGAGTTACTTGTCGAAGGGTTGCTCACTCGGCCTGATCGTCCAGAAACGAAGAGATTGTTAGAAGAGTTTCGCGCCCGTGGCCGTGCTTGACTATTTGTAATCCTTTTGTGCTGATCATTGTTGTATGCTGACCATCACCAGGCTTGTTGGTTGACGTCGTGCTATTGATTCAGCTTGTACTCAGTGACGTTGTGTACCGCCTTGATGGGCTTTCTTTATATATATGAGATGTTATTTCCATGACTGGACTCGGACTTCTTATTATCAGCACTGGCACTCAGGCACTAGGATCGGGGGGGGGGGGGGGGGGATATCTCCCTAACACACAGACACACGTTTGCATTTGCATGAAGCATCTGCATAACGAGCACTTTGTCGTTTTTCTAACCCTTTGTGTATGCAGGTTGTTCCAGGATTGATCAAAGGCCAATCCACCGCTATCCGACCAAAGCAAATCGAGCTAGAGCTATGGAGCAAGTGCAGACTGACGTTCAAGAGCTCCGAGAGAGGATGGACCGCTTCATGGAGCTCATGCAAGTGGTTGCCAACGGCCAAGACCAGCTCAGAACATTGGTCCAGCCTTTGATCTCAAGGGTTGACAACAATGGTGTACTCCATGGTGGGAATGTTCCAACCCCTCCACCTGTTGAAACTCCTCAAAATGGCATCCCCGTGACCGGGGGGAATGGCAGTGGCAACGACAATGTGATCGCTAACATGGGGCTCAATGGTAATACGACTGGCGTCGGTAATGGGAATTTCGAAGCTAATGTCAATGTTGGGCTGGGCAACAACAACATAGGTGTTGGAAATCTGTTTGGGCCTCAGCCATGGTTAGAAGACCGTCAAGACGATGTGTTCTCACAGAAAGGTGCTAAAGGAGAGCTGACTGCTGAAGCACGTCTAAGGTTTAAGGCACTCGAGGACAAGATGAGGAATTTCGAGAACCAGAACACCATGGGTGTTGACATGTCCAAGTTGGAACTGATTGCTGATTTCAAGGTGCCTCCCAAGTTCAAGGTACCTGACTTTGAGAAGTACAAGGGCACCACTTACCCTCGCTTTCCACTTAAGATCATACTACCGGAAAATGTCCGCTCACTCTGAAGATGAGAAACTGCTGATGCACTTCTTTCAGGATAGCTAGTCCGGGCCATCCTTGGAATGGTATATGAGTCTGGAGCCTACCAGCGTGCGCACATGGAAGGAACTTGCTGAGGCATTCGTGCACCATTACCAATATAATAGTGACTTGGGTCCGAACCGGGTCCAACTGCAAAATTTGTCACAGAGGAACAACGAAGGGTTCAAGGAATACGCCCAGCGGTGGCGTGAATTGGCAGCTAGAGTTCAGCCGCCGATGGTTGAACGCGAGCTTGTTGAAATGTTTGTAGCCACCCTCCCAGGGGTTTATTACGAGAAATTAGTCAGCGGTATGTCCGGAAGCTTCTCAGATCTCATCATCACAGGTGAGCACGTTGAAAATGGGATCAAACTGGGGAAAATTCAAGGTGATCTGTCCTCAGCTGGAGGAGGAAAGAAGCCGTATGGTGGCAAAAGGCGGGAAGGAGAGACAAGCGCTGTGTCCAACACTCGAAGGAAAAGCAAGGGCCAGCACCAACAGGTGGCCAGTATAACCATCCCAGCGGTCCAACAGCCACAGCAGCAGCAGCTGAATCAGCAAGGGTACAGAAAATATCAGAACAGGGCACCTCTGTCGAGCCGTCACTTGAGACTCCGCCCATGTCTTATGCTCAGCTGTTACAGACTTTGCTTCAGTTACAGCTAATCCAGAAGAGAACCCTGGCTCCCTTGACAGGGGCACCTCCGCCAGGATATGATGCGAATGCGACTTGTGAGTTTCACTCAAGGGCACCGGGCCACACGATAGAAAACTGCAAAGCCTTCAAGCATAAGGTGCAGGATATGGTGGACGCTAAGATCATCAACTTCTCAGATAATGTGCCAAATGTCACGAAGAATCCTATGCTGAATCATAGGGGATGTGGGGTAAATGCCATTATTGAAGACGAGAGTTTGGATTTATTGACTGATGTCAAGGATCTGAAAACACCGCTTAGCTTCGTTAAAGCCAAGCTGACGAAAATAGGTTTCTTACCGGGCTGCGGAGAATTGTGTATGGGCTGTGCGACTAGTCCTGATGGATGTGAACAGTTGATAGAAGGGATTCAGAGTCTGATGACCGAAGGAATCTTGCAGTTTAGCCGAAGGGCCGAAAACGGATCGGGAGAGGTAATGCTGAAGCAAGATGATGAGGTTGCCACCATCACCATCCCTCGTCGGACGATAACTATTTTCGCACCCAGGCCGCCCACGATTACCATCACCAAAGTTGGGTCGATACCTTTCTAAAGCACCAATGTTGTCCCATGGCATTATGGGGCAGACATCTACTGCAACGGACATAAGTTGTAATTGGAACCATCAGGGTCGTGTGTGGATAACCTAGTGGGCATTGGCGGAATCACTCGTAGCGGGAGAGTATTTGCTCCACCTGACAGCGTGGCGGACAAAGCGGACAAAGTTGATGTAACTGATAAAGGAAAGAGTAAAGTCGTTGAAGAAACCCCTCGTGGGGTAGAGAAGGACTTACTTGTTAAAGATGCTGAAGAGTTTATGAGGTTGATTAAGAAGAGTGACTACAAGATCGTGGATCATCTCCATCAAACACCCTCGAAAATTTCCATCCTGAATTTGTTGCTGTGTTCTGAGGCACATCGCAACGCGTTGTTGAAGGTTTTGAATGCCACGTATGTACCGCAGGAAATATCGGTCAACCAGTTGGAAGGGGTCGTAGCCCACGTGAATGCTGGAAACGGGTTAGGGTTCACTGACCTGGAGCTGACGCCGAAGGGAAGAAACCACAACAGCGCCCATGCACATCTCGATAGAGTGTAGGGGAACGATTATGTCTCATGTGTTGGTAGACACAGGGTCATCGCTAAATGTTCTTCCGAAGAAAGCATTGATGAAGTTGGATACTCGAGGATTGATTTGCACATCCAGTGATCTGGTTGTGAAGGCGTTCGATGGAACCAAACGTCATGTTTTCGGGGAGGTGACGTTGCCAATCCAAGTTGGGCCGGAAACATTCGACACAGTCTTCTACATTATGGACATCATGCCCGCCTACAGCTGTCTACTAGGCCGACCATGGATCCATTCGGCTGGCGCCGTGACCTCCACGTTGCACCAGAAGCTCAAGTATGCTGTTGGAGGTAGCATCGTGACTGTTTGTGGCGAGGAAGATATAATGGTGAGACATTTGTCGTCCTTCAAGTACGTTGAGATGGATGGGGAAATCCACGAAACCCTATGTCAGGCGTTCGAAGCTGTTAAAGTCAAGAACGTAGCTCCTGTAATCACGGAGAAACCAGAGATGACTCTCTCTTCCTTCAAGGAAGCCCGGGCCGTTGTTCAAGCCGGATCTACCCCAGGCTGGGGGCGAATTCTAGAGATACCTAACAAGCAAGACAAGTTTGGGTTGGGATACTCTCCTACGGCTGAAGCCTCCTCTTCTCACAGTGCATCGCGAGGTAAAGGGCCAATCCAGTTTACCAGTGGCGGGGTGATATTTGAAAGCGTCAACGCGGCGTCTGAAGATGGCGAGGACAGCGACTGCGACCTAGACTCTTGGATCCAGCCAAGCAAACCAGGCGAGGGCCTCAACAACTGGTCCATCAGGGATACCATCCAAGTGACAGGAAAAGAGTAATGATTTACTTTCTCCAATCATTGTACAACCCTATGTCCTACCCGGGGCATAGTGGTTTTATTGTCAGGGCCTTGTTTGATTATGTACATGCATTTTATCAATAAATCAAAAGGCGTTTTTCTTCGCATTCAAATGTTGTGATCTCTGTTATTCCTATTTTATATCTGTTTTGAAAAACAATAAAATGGCAATAAGGTTTGTGCTAACCTGCATATCCTTGTTTTAAGCTTAACCCTTGATTTTGCAGGATCCACATAGCAGATGACATCGACTCTGGACCTTCTACGACTCACTTCGACTTCGATTGCCCGATCTATCAAGCCGAAGAAGAGATTTATGAAGACGAAGACCTTCCCGAAGAGTTGGCCCGCTTGTTAAAACAAGAAGAGAAAGTTATTCTGCCTCACGAAGAAGAGATTGAGATTGTGATTCTGGGTTCTGAAGAACTTGTCAGGAACGTCAGGATAGGGGCTGCATTGCAGAGTGATGTCAAGCAGAGATTGGTCGAGATGCTAAGAGAATATAGTGACATCTTTGCTTGGTCGTACGAAGATATGCCCGAACTTGATACTGACATCGTGGTCCATCACTTGCCGCTGCGAGAAGATTGTCCTCCCGTTAAGCAGAAGCTTAGGAGGACACGACCAGATATGGTCGTTAAGATCAAAGAAGAAGTGCAAAAGCAGCTTGATGCTGGCTTCTTAGCGGTCACCACTTATCCTCCGTGGGTCGCCAACATAGTGCCTGTACCGAAGAAGGATGGTAAGGTGCGAATGTGCGTCGATTATCGGGATTTGAATAGGGCGAGCCCTAAAGATGATTTCCCGCTTCCCCATATTGATGTGTTGGTAGACAATACAGCTCACTTCTCTGTATTTTCGTTCATGGATGGCTTCTCCGGCTACAATCAGATTAAGATGGCGCCAGAGGACATGAAGAAAACTACGTTTATTACGCCCTGGGGAACATTCTGCTACAAGGTAATGCCTTTCGGTCTGAAGAACGTAGGGGCCACTTACCAACGAGCAATGGTTACTCTGTTTCATGATATGATTAATCATGAGATTGAAGTCTATGTTGATGACATGATTACGAAGTCCCAAACGGAGGAAGGACATCTGGTCAATTTGCTGAAGCTTTTTGAGAGGCTTAGGAAATTCAGGTTGAGGCTGAATCCTAACAAGTGTACTTTGGAGTACGGTCTAGAAAACTACTGGGGTTTATCGTGAGTGAAAGAGGCATCGAGGTTGATCCTGCGAAGATAAAAGTAATACAAGAAATGCCAGCGCCAAGAACAGAAAAAGAAGTTCGTGGTTTCCTGGGCAGAATAAACTACATTGCAAGGTTTATTTCTCAGCTCACGGCCACGTGTGAACCGATGTTCAAACTACTAAAGAAAGATCAGGCGATTATCTGAAACGAGGATTGCCAGAAGGCATTTGATAAGATAAAACAGTATCTACAGGAACCTCTGATCTTGATACCCCCAGTGGCCGGAAGACCCTTAATCATGTACTTGACAGTTCTTGAGAATAGTATGGGGTGTGTTCTCGGTCAGCACGACGAGACAGGCAGAAAGGAGCATGCCATTTACTATTTGAGTAAAAAGTTCACAGAGTGTGAATCTCATTACTCGATGCTGGAGAAGACATGTTGTGCACTAGCCTGGGCTGCCAAACGTTTACGACAGTACATGCTCAATCACATCACCATGCTAATTTCGAAGATGGACCCGATCAAGTACGTCTTCGAGAAGCAAGCGCTTTCGAGCAGGATTGCCAGATGGCAAATGGTGTTGACGGAATATGACATTCAGTACGTTTCCCAGAAGGCCATCAAGGGAAGCGTATCGTCTGATTACCTTGCCGAACAGCCGATCGAGGATTATCAGCCAATGAAATTTGAATTCCCTGATGAGGATATCATGTTTCTTAAAGTGAAAGATTGCGACGAACCATTGCCCGACGAGGGGCCAGATAGGAAATCCCAGTGGAAGCTAATATTTGACGGGGCGGTTAACTCTTATGGAAGTGGCATTGGGGAGATCATCACAACTCCCCACGGATCCCACATCCCGTTTACCGCGAGACTGACGTTTCCGGTCACCAATAATGAAGCGGAGTACGAAGCATGCATCATGGGTCTAGAAGAGGCAATTGATTTAAGAATCAAGAACCTAGATGTATATGGTGACTCGACGCTTTTGATTAACCAGATTAAAGGGGAGTGGGAGACTCGTCAATCGAATTTGGTGTCGTACGTGAATTATGCCAGAAGGCTGCTTCCGTTCTTTGATCGAGTGGAACTCCATCATGTGCCCAGGGCTGAAAACCAGATGGCTGATGCCTTAGCCACGGTGGCTTCGATGTATAAAGTCAACTTTTGGAATGAAGCTCCAAGAATTGTTCTTTCTCGTCTTGATAGACCTGCGTTTGTCTTTGCGATCGAGGAAGCCTCCGACGGCAAGCCATGGTTCCATGACATCCAGACCTTCCTTATGACTAAGCAGTATCCCGCGGGAGCGTCAACCCAGGATAAGAAGACTCTAAGGAGGCTGTCTGGAAATTTTTATCTCAATCCTGATGGAGTTTTTTATAAAAGAAATCACGATCTCGTGCTACTCAGATGTGTAGATGAGAAAGAAGCGAGTGTGCTCATGGAAGAAGTCCATGAAGGCACATTTGGTACGCACACCGGCGGGCATGCTATGACGAGAAAGATCCTGATAGCATGATATTACTGGCTAACGATGGAATCAGATTGTTTCAAATTCGCGAAAAGATGTCATAAATGCTAGATTTATGCTGATAAGATTCACGTGCCGCCGTGCCCGTTAAATGTCATGTCCTCCCCGTGGCCGTTCTCCATGTGGGGCATCGACATGATAGGCAAGATCGAGCCCACTGCATCTAACAGTCATCGCTTCATTCTAGTAGCTATCGACTACTTCACCAAGTGGGTGGAGGCAGCCTCATATGCTAATGTGACCAAGCAGGTGGTGGCTAAGTTCATAAAGAGGGACATCATCTGTCGATACGGAATTCCCGAGCGGATCATTACTGATAATGGTTCGAATCTGAATAACAAGATGATGAAGGAGTTGTGCCAGAGTTTCAAGATTGAACATCACAACTCATCTCCTTACAGGCCGAAGATGAATGGCGCTGTTGAAGCGGCCAATAAGAACATTAAGAAGATTGTGCAGAAGATGGTTGTGACTTATAAGGATTGGCACGAGATGCTGCCATTTGCACTGCACGGTTATCGTACAACGGTACGTACATCAACCGGGGCAACTCCTTTCTCACTGGTGTACGGTATGGAAGTTGTCCTACCGTTGGAAGTTGAGATTCCTTCTTTGCGAGTTTTGATTGACGTGAAACTCGATGAGGCAGAATGGATTAAGAACCGACTAAACCAACTCATCCTGATGGACGAGAAGAGGTTAGCATCGATTGCGTATGGTCGTCTGTACCAGAGCCGAATGAAGAAAGCTTATGATAAGAAGGTGCGTCCTAGACGCTTTTAGACGGGTGA
Source organism: Lathyrus sativus (assembly GCA_963859935.3). Lineage (NCBI taxonomy): Eukaryota > Viridiplantae > Streptophyta > Magnoliopsida > Fabales > Fabaceae > Lathyrus > Lathyrus sativus. The sequence goes on from OZ012735.1 coordinate 281,394,611, forward strand.
TCTCGTCCTGAAGAAGATTCTTCTTCCACACTCCGATCATCGGGGCAAGTGGACTCCCAATTACGAAGGTCCGTACGTCGTCAACAAGGTCTTCTCGGGAGGAGCCTTGCTGTTATCCACGATGGATGGTGAAGATTTTGCATCCCCGGTGAACGCGGACGCAGTTAAAAAATACTTTGCTTAAAAAATGACCCGATGGAAGGAAAAAGAATATCCAGGAAAAAATGGGGCATCCCGGCGAACCATAAAAAAGGAAAAAAGGTTCGGGAAAAAATTAGGGATATAAAGAAAAGAATGTACACCCGCGAAGTCGAAAACCTGGAAGGGCGACTTTGGCAAAAAAGGGTATCCCGGTGAATCGAAAACCCGAAAGGGCGATTCAGGAAAAAGTTAGGGATTTGAAAAAGCAAATGACTGCGTTCCGCGTGTGGACTTTCATTGTTTAGTGGTTTGGAAGACCTGAGGGCCGTTTATATGAATCAATCTCTCCTGAAGCTGAAGCGTCGGAGAAGTATCGAAGTCGAGTGGGTCATAGAGGGATCAACTCCTGGTGCTCGTCTACGCCTCATTGCCGACATTTGTGTATATACTGATGTATATTTATATTGTTATTTTTGCGCAGCTTCCTCATTCCAGGAGCTTGCATCTGTTGTAAAACATTTTTGCTCATTCATGGGTTCGTTATCAATAAAATGTATACTATTCAGCAATTTTGTTTGCCTGTTTAGCATTTATCTGTTTTGTTTGCGAAAAAGAACGCCGATGTTTTTGATATAATGCACATACATAAACTTACTGACCTAGGCCACTGATTGTTGAAACAATGAATTACTTGAACATTGTCACAAGATTATAACCTTGATAGATCCCTTTGAGAAGGGTATCTTGTCCGTTTGTTTGTGTTGTTACAGGTATAGCCTATTCCGGGCAGTACGCCGTATGTTCCCCAAGCAGGATGATCCCTTCTTCTCCAGCAAGTTCAACAATGTCTCCCCGCAGAGTCTGAACATGAGATTGTAAGCATTGATATGTCTCCCCAAGCAGAGAAGATTCTCTCCCCAATCAGATGCATCCTGAAGGAATGTCATCTTACCAGATGAGTCATATACTGAAGCGTGCAGCACCCGATAGTACAGACTGAAGTCTCCAGTGGAATTGAAATTCCCCACAAAGTTGCACTCTCCCCAGCAAGCAGGATGATTCCTTCTTCCCCAGCCGAGCTGGAAAATCTCCAAGAGAGCCGAGTCCTTGGAGAGCGTTCGAGCCATGATTGGTTCTCCCCAGTAGAGTGTTGAATAGCTGATGCTGTATTTCCCCGCCGGAGTCGTTACCTCCAGGAGAGATTTGCTGCGAAGGCCGCACAGTTTATTTTGGCGATTGATATCGTTTTCCTCGACAGTTTGTGGTTTGAATACCCGGTTGAGCAGGTTCAGGTTCTCAAAGAACTTTATTCCCCTGCAGCAGTCGACTGAAGATCATTTCCCCAGGCGGAATCCAATTGAGATTGGTGTGATTTCTTCTCCTCGGCAGAATGATTCCTTCCCCCACCAGAGTGGTCCTTTCTCCTTGACAGGAGGGTTCTCTGTTCGACATTTATTTTGCTGATGGGGTTGTAGCATTTTGCATGATTGCATATCATTTACCCTAAAAATGCGTAGCACCGTGTAGAGCATTACGCCATTGCCAAACATATGCATATAAAACATGAGCTAGGTCGTTATCGTTCTTGTTTTGCAGGTGTTCCCCGATAGGGTGGATGATTCCTGAAAGCTCAGAAAGAGTTGCGTGGCTCAAGATGATTCTTGAATTCCCCAGCAAAGTCGTTGGCCCAAGATGATTCTTGAATTCCCCAGTGAAGTGGTCTGCTTAAGATGATTCTTAAAATACCCAGTGAAGTCGCCAGAGTTGGTTGCTCAAGTTGACGCTCAGAGTCCCCGGCATAGTGATTGCTCAGGATGATTCCTGAAATTTCCAGCAGATTTATTGGTTCAGGATGATTCTTGAAGTCCCCACGGAGTTACTTGTCCCAGATGATTCTTGAAGTCCTCAGCAGAGTTGATTCGCCCGGAATGATTTCTAGATCCCCGAAACAGAGTTACTTGATAGTTCTCCAGAATCCCCAGCGGAGATGTGTCATCCCCAACAGGTTTTTGAACAGCGAAGTTGAGACTTCCCTTGAAGACTTGGTGATTGAAGTCCGGCGGTAGTGCGAAACCCCAGACTTATTGACGGAGTCTAACTGCGAGACCGAAGCAGTTATCTCAGCTGACGCGGAGCGCCTGACGGCAAATGATTGTGTATCCCAACTTGGTTCATGATTGACCAAGGGTTCTGTTCCCGACTTACTGATGAAATCCGGCTGACGCCCGAAAATTTCTTTGAATGCCCGATGGCGTGAGTAACTTGATTGTCGAAAAGTTCCCAATGACCTGATGAGTCCCGAGGAATTCTGATGCCTGATGGCATGATCAATCATCCATTACCAGTTACTGTGTGACCAGGGATCCCTTGATGACTTGAGTACGAAGATCTACAGCAAAATCAGATGATCATCCTGATGGAGATTTGAGATTAGAACCTTCACCGGTTACCGTGTGACCAATTCCCCAGCTAGTCGCCGTGCAGCTGCTATTTCAGTTCCGAAGATTTGTCCCCATTAGAGTACGGTGTTCTATCTCAACAAGAAGATAACATGCCTTACCAAAAACAATTCGATAGGGGGACATCCCTATTGGTCTTTGTTGCACCCCAAAATTTGCCCAACATTTCTTTACCTAGCTTGTGTTTCATTTCATTCATATTAGCATTATCATTTTGCATTTCATTGACATGTGTGCAGGAGATCAATAGGTACAATTATCAATCAAGGGCTATACAAGACTTTGAAGCTATTTAAGAAGGTTATTCAAGTGTTCAAGGGTTGATATCCTTGTTAGAGAAGTTAAAAGATCCTCAGAGAGAGTGATTGGTGCCAAGAGGGTGTGTCTCCTAACTTGAGAGTGTGGGAAGTCATCAGATGATTCTGAAGCCATGAAGATAAACTTGAGGTCTTGAGAGAGCTCATGAGAAGTGTTGAAGACCACTTTGAGGCCTAGACAGGTCCTTGGGCAAGATTAAGAAGCCTCAGCCATGAGTGGTGCAATTAGGGTTTGACTGGGTCAACCCTAAGTCAACTGATGATTTGGGGAAGGTTGAGACTTAAACCAGGAGCCATGTGATCATGGGTTGATGCATTAATATGTTATAAGGATGATTCCAAGGTTAACTCATCATGATTGAAGATTTTGAGAAGTTTCAAGCTAGGGTTTCTAAGGCTTGACAGTGTAAAATCCCCTAGTTTGACCCCTATCTTCAAGGCAGTTTAGCTCAAGATGTGATTGTCATCTCATCTTGCCCCCAACATGAATGTTGTAGATCATGATCTTAGCTTTAATTTGAGTGCTAGAAGTCCTTGATAGGATTTGTAGAACTCAAGTTATGACTTTGACAAGTTACAAGTCATCTGAGGAATGTGAATTTGGAGCTTGAAAGTTGTCCAACTTGCATGAAACTTTTGCCCTAGAAGGATGATTCCTATGAACTTTTGGTAAACATTAATGTTGTTCCTTATCCTCTTAGCTTTCTATAGAGTACTATAAGTCCTTGATAGGATTTGTAGAACTCAAGTTATGGCTTTGACAAGTCAAGGGTATTTTGGTCATTTGGAGATTATAGGTCATTTCAACCATAAGGCCATAACTCCTATTTGCAAGCTTCAAATGGGAAAATGTCCAACATAAAACTTGTTCAAAATGATGTTTTAAGGCTAGCCAAGTGGTCATGAGAGGTTGGAATTGCTTGTGACTCAAAATTTCAAAATTGGCTTAAAAAGGAAGAATTAAAGTTCATTAAAAAGACCAAATTTGGGATTTTTCATTTGGTGACCAAATGAGACAAACCTATATGTCATTTTGATTGTAAAATGCATTTTAAAGACAATGGCAATGGCACTTTTCTCATTTGAGGTCAAAATCATGGAGTTGTATGTTGTTACTTAAAGCTTAAGTTACATAACCCAAACTATGCAGAAGTGCAAGACCGATGCTCCAATCCATCAAAGCACTTTCAAAATCTCATGTGGAGAGAATTTGGATGAGAATGAGGGCAAGTGCAAGTTGCTAGCAGAATTGGTATGAGAATGGCATGAGATTGAATTTTCCATGACATGAGATATTGAAATACTCATTGGATTGATCTAGACCTTTCTAGATCATTCATTCATGTCCTATATATGATTATGAATTGGTTCAGAGTGAAGGTTGGTGAGAATTGAGAGAGGAGAGTGAGATTGCATTATGAACTTTCTTCTTGCAAATCAAAATTTGTTACAAGGTTTGAAGCCATTTCAGTCCAAGAAATTGATCTCAATAGCTTGCTCTGAGGTTGGTGATTGATCCCAGATCAAATTAAAGGTCAAATTGTGGAGGAATCGTGAGTTAGCCATTGGAGTTGGAAGCTTGCAACTCAGAATCGGGTTCAAGAATCCAAGGCATTTCAACTCTTTTCTTTGCATATAGAAGGTTCCTTGGAGGCTAGTGAAGGAATCTGCAAGTTCTTGAGGGTTGATTTGAAGATTCAACCACTCTGTTCACTCAATTTTACCAGGTATGCAGTTCTCCTTCCATGGCTTAAATTAGGTAGAATCAATGGGAATTATTGTGTTAGATGCATTGTAGATTGATGTAGGAAGGTTTTTGGATCATCAATTTGGAGATTAGTGACCAATTAGGGTTGTTACAATTTTCGGTTGAGATTGTGTTCTTGCAAATCTTGAACTTTTAGGATGATTAAGTGGTATAGGAAGATTCCTTGTGAGATTTGGGACAAGTTTCGTGTAGAGACCATTTGAAAAGGAGGATTCTAGAGAGAGTTAGGGTTGAGGGTGGTTGATCGGAGGAGTCACCGGCGGTGACTCTAGCGCGCGCAGGTGAGCTGAACTCAGAAATTTGAAATGAGGAAGATGATCCCAGAGCCATTGGGTTAGAGGGAGACCTTTGACCAAAGTGGGATCTAACGGCCACAAGCGATGGAAATTTTGTGAAGGATCTCTGAGTACTTGGAACGTAGCGTTTCATTAATGTAATCTGGGTGGGCTTAAGTCACTAGTTGATACTCATACTAAAATGAACTGAATTAATTTGCTACCTGCACCACGCGCCTATTATTTTCTTTTGATTTTTCATTTTATTTTTCATTTCATACATGGTTATTGGAAAATTCATAAATAATGGAAAAATAACTCAATTAATTCCATTCTTTTTGCCATGGATTCATGATTGAATCTAATATTTTTTAGACTAAAAATATTAATATTCCATGAATTTTTTGATTTTATGTGCATTTTTTAATTTTAATTGATATTAAAATAATCATGGTTGATGCTTGATCTTGTTGAATTTGGTTTGATCATTTGATGATGATTCTTGCCCTAATTTTTTGTGTGTAGCTAGCATAGATATGCATGATTCTTGCCCTGAATATAAGTGGTAGTTTTAGGTTGAAGCTTTAAGAGCTCCATTTTTAGGGTTTATGGTTGATACCTTGTGATTTAGGTTTTATTTTTAGAACTTGGTGGATGATTCAACCTCTGATTTTTGTATGGTAGATTTATGAGTGAATTAGGATCCCTTAGGAATTTTTGTAGGATTTTACAATATGGTTTTCTATTTTTGTTTGATTTTAGTTTAGGTGCTAACCTTAGATAATTCTAATGCACTAATTCAAGTAGAATGACTTCTTTACTTCCCTTAGATTAGGGTTTTGTCTCTTTTGCTCTTGGATGAGGTTGAAGGCAAGTTGAAGATGAAATGGATTTCTTGAAGAAGCTGGGATGTGAAGATCTTCCCTTCTTTTGGTGTAGTGTTGACTAGGTGTTAAGATTAGGGTTTGTAGGCAGAGCTTCTAGATAGATTCTCTTCCTTCATAAACATGGAAAATGTTGATCACTTCCATTCTTCCCTATTATGTAAGGTCCATTTGTAAAAGCCTCATCCCTACTTTGGTAGGATGTGTGGCTCTTTACAAGTTGGTAGAACCTTTGAGGGTCCCTTTCTCTGATGATAGGATGCTTAGTGGTGACCTTTGGTCTTCACTCTGCTACCAATCATCCAAACTGTGCTCTTGTTAGATGAATCTTTCCCGCTTACTAGAGGATGGAGCTCCTTTCTTGAAGAAGATTGAAGGATAGGATTTGATACTCCCCAGTGTTTGAAGACTACTCTTAGGAGCTGAAGCTTGTAGATCAGGAAGAGCAAGTTGATACTTGTAAGGAGGAGAGAGCTGAAGCTTGAAGAACAAGTTGACACTTGTGAAGAAGATCAAAATGGAATTGAGTGAAGAGCTGAGGCTTGAAGAAGAAAGAATCAGTTGACACTTGTTAATGATACATTGAGAGCCTGAAAGCCAAGTTGATACTTGATTTTAGGAGTGAAGCTTGGAGGGGTAAATTACTGAAGAGCTGAGGCTTGAGGAAGAGAGAATAAGTTGATACGTATGTGGATGTGTTGGAAGATTAGAGAAGCAAGTTGATACTTGCTATTGAAGATGATAGTCTTGAAGAGTTGTTGAAGTCTGAGGGCTGAGCTGATGTCAGGGGAGCTTTGCTGAGAAGCTGTGGGAGTGGTTGACCTGTTTCTTTCCTGTCTGTTTTCTTTCTGTGCAACTGTATTGCCGTGACTTGTTTGATTTGCTTGATGCATTAGAATAAGTCCATATTTAGATTGATGTAAGCTAGGAGCATGATTGCACTAGAGGTTGAGTTGTACCCTCTGCTTGTATTTTTACTGTATGGCTTTGCTTGCGGGTATTTGGTAGAGCCCTGCTCCCTTGCCTATGTGGTTTGTGATTTGCTGGATGGAATTTTATTTCACTTCTTCTGTATGATTGCAGTTATTATATTTTGCTTGATAGCATGCTATTTCCTCTGTATGATTGCAGTTATTCATATTTGGCTTGAGGTTGAGATGAGCTTGTGGAGGCTGATGCCCCACACACATTTCCTCTGTATGATTACTGTTTACTGTTTAAGCTGATGCTTTATCTGTTTCTGTATCATTGACATGATCCCCTAGGAATCTCACTTCCTTTGATAAGGATGTGATGATTAGAACTTTAGGTTGAAACCTACGCATGATAACTTCTAGGAGTTCCCTGTTTCAAACCTCAACCATAGGATGAATCCTTGGCATGACAACAGTAGGACTTGATAGTCTCCCCTTAGTTGAACCTATTCGTTCTCTCTTCTCATCTCAAAACAAATTAAAATACAGTAATAAAGGTTAACTGACGTCGTACATTATGAGCCTTAAGCTATCTGAGAAAGGATTGTTGGAGAGTTTCTGTTCAACAGTCTGGATGTTTAGTATGGCACCCTTTGGGTGACATGCGACGCATTCACTCTCAGGTCATAGTCTCATGTGTGATACTAGTTGCAGACATCCATAAAAAACAGTTCTTCCGTAAAAGACAGAAAACAAACTTCAAACCTTTTTGCCCCGTGGGCCCATAATTCAAAGGAAACTTTTCTGAAGAAAAGAGTGTCGTTAACTCCAAGTTCTACCGCAAATGGTAACGCCTAAGTCTCCAAGGGTCGAGCTGCGTACATCCAACTGCTGGAATTTTTTGTTAACCCTACTCGGAAAAATAGATGAATCTGAACCCGTAAGTCGTATTATCCCGAACTACGTAAGCTCTGATCTCTCATACCTGTTAAGAGTACGTAGGCACAATACTGACGTATTGGCGAGCCACCTTCCCCGTAACCCGTAGTTATTCGAACTACGTTGACTCTGATTTCTCATTCTCTGATGAGAATACGTAGGCATAAAGTGCGACGCTTTGCCGAGTCATTTTTCTTTTCTTTTTAAGCCAGCCTTGATAGGTAGATAATAAAACCAACCCGTCATATAAACACAACAAGCGTGGATCCCATCGAGTACGATGGACGTGAGGGGTGCTAATACCTTCCCCTTGCGTAACCGACTCCCGAACCCAGACAACGGTTGCGATGACCTTGTCTTATACCTTTTCGTCAGGTTTCTCCGATCGTTTCCTTTCCTGTTCCGAGGGATAAATAACGAAATGTGGCGACTCTTCTGTTTTGCCGACACCTTATTTTCGCGGTAGCGACAGTCTTGAAAGCTGTTCTTTGAGCTCAGAGTGCGTCTTCGAGACGACGACTCCAATCCTTCCTGTTTTGTTGCACCATTTTCTCTAGAATCTGTTTGATCTACCTGTTAGAGATCTCAGCTTGCCTATTAGTTTGTGGATGATATGCAATAGAGACTCTATGCACAACTCCATACTTCCGAAGCAAAGCTTCCATGGTGCAGGTACAAAAATGAGTGCCTTGGTCACTTATGATAGCTCATGGTATTCCGAACCTGCAAAAGATATTAGACCTGAAAAAATATGCAACAACTCTAGAATCATTAGTCCTAATGGGGATAGCTTCCACCCATTTTGAAACATAATCGACTACAAGTAAAATATAGAGAAAACCAAATGATACAGGAAAGGGACCCATGAAGTTGATTCCCCATACATCAAACACCTCACAAAAAATCATAGATTATTGAGGCATCTCACTCTAACGAGTGATGGTTATACCTGCTATCTGGCATTCTTTACAAGTGCAATAAGTCTCATAAGAATCCTTAAAAATAGTGGGCCAATAAAAACCTGAGTCAAGGACTTTTCTTGAAGTCCGCTGCGGGCCAAAGTGTCCCCGTACTTGAGTGGCACGAGAAAAATTCAAAATGGACTCAATCTCATAGTTAGGGACACACCTCCTAATAACCTGATCACTACCAAATTTCCAAAGATAAGGATCATCCCACACATAGTATTTGGCATCACTCTTGAGCTTGTGAATTTGTGACTTAGATGCACCTGCAGGAAAAACACCAGCAATAAGATAATTAACAATATCAGAAAACCAAGGAGTAACTCCTTGTAAAAGTAACAACTGCTCATCAGGAAACTCATCCTAAATGGGAGAAGGATCTGCATCCCGCTTGTCGCATCGCTGCGAAAAAAAGGCCGGCAAAGACAGAAGAGTCGCCATTGTTCGTTATTTATCCCAAAGAGAGGGAAAGGAAACGATCGAAAAAAACCTAACGAAAAGGGAAAAGACAAGGTCATCGCAACCAAATCTAGGGTTCGGGATTCAGTTACGCAAGGGGAAAGTATGAGCACCCCTCACGACCGTTGTACTCAACGAGATCAATGCTTGTTGTCTAATCTACGGGTGAAAACTATATAATTCTACTGCTAAACAGGGGTAAACTAAAATAACTAACTCGATAGGACATCGCCGCCCTATTCTTACGTATTCCATCGTGCCTACGTATCCTCAAATGGTATGAGAAATCAGAGCAAACGTAGTTCGGGCTGACACGACCACAGATTGGTTTAAGTGTTTTAACTGAGTAGGTTTAAATCTTCGTTTTAGGAGTTAGGGATGATGCCTATTTGCGGTATAACCAAGACTTAACACACTCTTTTTGAAAATGATTTGCAAACAATCCCGAAGGATAAAAAAGGTTTGATGTTTTGTTTTGTGTTTTTTATGAGAAGAAATGAACTGAGTTAGATTTGAAACTCATGTTGCACTAAAGACTATGACTTGAGAGCGAATGCGTCACACATCTCCCGAAGGGCATACGTTAAACACTCTAGACAAGGTGAGAGGAGGCCCCCCACTCATCTTTTCTCAGGTACTTAAGGCTTGTAGCGTACAACAAGTGTTAACCTTTATTAAGTGTCTTATGAAGTTATGAGATGAGAAGAGAAAACACAAACTCTAAGGGGAACTTATCAACCCTAATGTTATCATGCAATGTGTTCCGAAAGTTGGGATTGAAAGGGGAACTACCTAATGTTATCATGTAAAGGATTGAAAGCCAACAGAGGAACTAGGAATCCTAAGGGATCATGGCAAAAGTGCTCAAGTAAACACATAGCAATTCAATCACAGATGAAAAAAGATGAAGGATGGAAGTGACTTAAACAAGTCAATGCAATAAGAGATGCAAACATGAAATGCAAACATAAATTCAAGAATGAAATGATGCAACAAAGACTCAACAACAAAAGACTCAAACACAAGCAAGTGACTTAAATAAGTCAACAAGAGATGAGATGAAATGTGAAAAGCAAGCTCCTACAACCATCAATCATCCAAATAAAAAGGTGTTATCCTAAGATGCACATACAAAGAAAAGAGGGAGGAAAAAGTGTGGGGCAGAAACCACAACAAGCACATCTCAACCATACAATTCTTGAAATACAAGTAAAACAAATGCAAACAAGCAATGCAAAACAAACAACAATGTTCATGGCAAATTCAAAGTGTACCTAAAGACACCAAATCATCATGAACAAAGGTAAAACCAACATGAGACAGAAGTGAACCATCAAGAGGAGATGTTCAAATCAACCCTAAAACAAGAGGTAAGTCACAAGTATGATCATGGCAAGTGAAAGAACCAAAGTCCTAACACAATTTCAACACTTAGGACAAGTGGAAATGCATGATTCAAAGGTAACTTGTAATGCAAGATTCACATGTAGATGACCTTAAACAAGTAAGACAACCCCTCAAGTATGTTAGAATGATGTAACAAGGCATAATATATGCATATGGGATCACTTAAGATCATATCCCAAGGTTTTAGGTCAAACTAGCATGTTTAAACAACCCTAAAAGCAACTTGACTTGCAAGATTCACCAAAAATAGGAGGAAAGCTCAATAAATCCCAAATAAAATTCTCAACTAAGCTTGATCAATAATAAACCAGCAAGAAAAATCTCATGAACAAATTCAACTCAAGGCATCACCAAATAATTCCAAGAATGTATGGTGCTCCACCTTATCGAGTACATGTCGAGGCTCAACAAAAGTCCAATCAAAACCAAATGAAAAAATGATCAAAAATGAACCAAATAAACCCTCAAGGATACTTCAATCCATCAGCTAAGTGATGGAGAAGAATTAGTCATAGGGGATTTCAAATTGGGGTTCAAATGAGCAAGATCAAACAAGATATGAACCAATTAGCACATTAAAAGTTAAATTCCAAATAAAATATGAAAATAGTTGGAAAATAAAAATAAAAATATTGGAAAATTAAATAACATGCTAAACTGTTAGGAAAATATTTTTGTAGAATTTTTGTGAAATCAGACGTGATTTTAAACAATTAAAATGAAAACAACAATTAAAATGAAATAAAAAGAAAGACAAGCAAAGTGGGGTGCATCAGCAATAAACACATGCATTGAATTCCACATTCTCATTTGTCATCAAATTAAAGAACTTCAGATCCAACTTCTGCTTTTCACATACGGTTGCAAGAAAATCATTCGTAATACGAAGCATACCAAGTCTCACACTTCTCGGCGTCATTTCACAAACCAAACTCAAATCTCTAAAGTTCTCCAAAAGTTCCCATTCTTTCATCATCAATGTAGGCATGTGCAACGACTTCCGACTTAAGGCATCGGCCACCACATTTGCCTTACCCGGATGGTAATCCAAACCAAAATCATAGTCTTTCAAAAGCTCTAACCACCTTATTTGCCTAATATTCAATTCCTTTTGATCAAATAAATACTTCAAACTCTTGTGATCACTAAAAACTTCAAATCTTGCACCATAAAGATAAAGCCTCCAAATTTTCAAAACAAACACCACGGCCGCTAATTCCAAATCATGCGTAGGGTAATTCTTTTCATGCACTCTCAACTGTCTCGAAGCATAAGCCACAACTTTTCCATCTTGCATCAACACACCATCCAAACCTATCAAGGAAGCATCACAATAAGTCACAAAAGGTTCCGTAGGATTCGGAAAAATCAAGACTGGCACTGTCGTCAATCTTCTTTTTAACTCAATAAAACTCTTTTCACAATCAGCATCCCAAATAAAATCCTTTCCCTTACAAGTCAATTGCGTTAATGGAAGTGCCAACTTCGAAAATCCTTCAATAAACCTCTGATAATAACCTGCCAAGCCCAAAAAGCTTCGAATCTCCGTAACCGATCTAGGAATCTCCCATTGCATTACCGCATCAATCTTGGATGGATCCACACTAATACCATCACCGGAAATAATATGTCCGAGAAAACTCACTTCCGACAACCAAAATTCACACTTTGACAACTTAGCATACAATTGATTCTCTTTCAAAATCTGTAACACAATCTTCAAATGCTCTTCATGCTCCTCTTGAGATATAGAGTAAATTAAAATGTCGTCGATGAACACAACCACAAAACAATCCAACTGCTCATGAAAAATACGTTTTATGTATTCCATAAACACACCCGGCGCATTAGAAACCCCGAATGGCATCACAGAATATTCATAATGACCATACCGTGTCCTAAAAGTCGTCTTTGGAATATCCTTCTCCTTAACCCGAATCTGGTGATAACCCGATCTCAGATCAATCTTGCTAAAAACACGCGCTCCAACTAATTGGTCCATCAAATCATCGATTCTTGAAAGCGGATACTTATTCTTAATTGTCACCTTATATAACTGCCGATAATCAATACATAACCGCATACTCCCATCCTTCTTCTTTACCAACAATACCGGCGCACCCCAAGGAGAAACACTTGGTCTTACAAATCTCTTATCCAACAAGTCATTCAACTGCTCCTTCAGTTCTACCAATTCCGATACTGACATATGATACGGTGCCATCGAAATCGGTCTAGTACCGGGAACTAGATCAATAGAAAACTCAACTTCTCTTTCCGGCGGCACATCCGCAATCTCCTCTGGAAACACTTCTGGAAAGTCACACACCACTGGAAACACATCAAGCTCAACTTTTCTCTCCACAGAAAACGATGCAACCAAGCCGAACAACTGAGCTCCGTCCGCTAAAAGTTTCTTCAACTCTTTAGTGGATAGAAAACTCTCACCTCCATCATCTTCCAAAGAAGGAAACGTTACTAACTTGTGATAGCAATCTAAATGAACTCTATTAAATTGCAAACAGTTCATACCCAAGATCACGTCCAAACCTTCCAACGGCAAACACACTAAATCCATAATGAAGTCTTTACCATACATGGTCAAAGAACAACTTACAGACACCAAAGAAGTAGTTACCAACCCCGAAGCGGGAGTCTCAATAACCATGTCTCCACTCAAAGAAACCATGCACAAACCCAAATGCTTAGCACACTCAAGAGAAATGAACGAATGAGTCGCTCCAGTATCAATAATAGCAACTAAAGGCATATTATTAATAAAGCATGTACCTTTAATCAAGTGATCCGCATTTTAGTAGTGTCTGAACCTGCTAATGCAAATACTTTTCCATCCGTCTGAGCTTGCTTTGGTTTGGTACACTTGGTACTAATATGACCAACTTCCCCACAATGAAAACACTTTACCACATTCCTTCTACAACCAGAAGTGGCATGTCCAAGACTTCCACAATTAGCACACTTCTCCACAGACTTCCCACATTCAAAAGATTTGTGGCCCATCACGCCACACTTGTAACATTTGACCGCACCAGAACTTCCTCCTCCGGATCTCCTGTCAAAGTTTCCCTTATACTTTCCCTTATCAACAGGCGTCACATAAGGTCCACTCATTACTTGTTGCTTGCCATTTTTCTCACTCAAACTCTTATAATGAGTAGATCGAGCCCTGCTGTCCTCTTTAAAAATCCTACAACATTCGGTCAAGTCAGAAAATCTTCTTAATCTTTGGTATCCCACCGATTGCTTTATCTCAGGACGCAAGCCATTTTCATTCTTAATGCACTTAGAGAACTCCGCCGTAACTGCCACTTAATGAGGATGAAACTGAACTAATTCAACAAACTTAGCCGTGTAGTCCACCACAGACATATTGCCTTGCTTCAGCTCAAGAAATTCCATTTCCTTTTTCCCCTTTACACTCTCAGGATAATACTTTCTCAAGAATTTGGTGCGAAATAAATCCCAAGTTATTTCCTCGTCATCTACCTCAAGAACTTGTCTCATACCGACCCACCAGTCGTTGGCCTCTTCTCTCAACATGTGAGTTCCAAGTCTCACCTTGTTTCCTTCAGCACATCCCATAACTCTAAAGATTCTCTCAATCTCCTTCAACCAGATCTGAGCACCGTCCGAATCAAACCTCCCCTTGAATACCGGTGGCTGATTCTTTCTAAACTCATCATTAGCATTCGCATTCGGTGCACCTTGCACCGCCCTAGCCATAGCCTCCAACGCCGCAGCCATATCATTGTCATTACGACCAGCCATATTTTGATGATTCCCTAAAATAACAACAAGGTTAAACAACCGTTCAACCAACATAACAACAAGACAGACACAACTGACTCAACATTGGCTCTGATACCACTTAATGTAACACCCCTTTTCTATACCCCCAAATAAAACAATTAAATCATTTAGGCACTTAATAAAAATTTTCATCAGAGTATAAATTAACACATGGTATAAAATAGACACGTCACATTATCCAGGAAATTCAAAACACATACAACACCTGCTCATAAGGATATGCAACAAAGGAACTTAGTCCTTAAAACCCACATATCAATATTTAGAATAAAAGCGGAAACATCTAAACATTGAATCACTTCATTCATATAAACATTATATACATCAACAGTTTAATTCAAGTCATAAGTCATGTTTACAAAACATTCACCAGCAGATACATACACAGATGTATCACAAAAGAATCAAAACAATTCCTAACTACCCAGTGCTATATATCAGAGCCAACCGACCAAAAAGAATGAAGCCACGTTTCACAAAAGACCTCCAGCAAACCTACTCTGCAATGCTTCATAGATGATCATAAAACAACAGAAGGGTGAGAAACATTATCATAACAAACAATGCATATAATTATATATCTATATACACCAACATAGAATACACATAACATATTTCTCACCGCAACTCATCACAATTCATCACATACCTCACAATGTATATCTACACAACTAAGTATATTCACCAATCATGCTTCACAACTCACAACATTTCCACATAAACATTTACACTTATGTTTACTTTAACAATTCATATAAACATACACGATTATGTTCATTACACCAATACATCATATGAAGATGATAATGCAACTCATAGAGACCGAATCATGACTCTATGCAGATGCAAATGCGGTACCGACTCATTCAGCAGGTTCAATTGAAGAACCAAATGGAACCATCACTCGTTACCGAAGTAACTCCCCGTCGGGCCTACGATGTTCACCCATAGCTCACACCCCACATGGACACGCGATGTTTCAGGATTGCTCACACCCCACACGGGCACACAATCCAATTGCTCACACCCCACAAAGGCACACAATCGTTCTGCAGATTCTCCATGGAATCAAATATAAACCATCGCTCATACCCCACAAGGGCACACGATGGTTTCTGCAGATCATCCTAGGGATCAAAAATAAACCATTGCTCACACCCCCACATGGGCACATGCGGTTTGTGCAGATCCTACGCGGGATCAGACACAAAAGAATGCAATCATGATGCTTCACATGCAAAAAGACCCAACATACTCTTGAAATGCATACATATTCACAAATATATATAATTATGCATTTTCACCCCATTCCAGTATATATAATTTATGCACATTCACGTTAATCATGCTAAATGGCGACATTCCACACTCCACGATTCACAATCTAGGATTCACGCCTTACGGCTACCCACAACACATCACATCACAACAGCATATAAACTATCCATTCAGATAAGGATTAAACATAATTAAACCAAACAATCGATAATTGGATGGAAAGCACAGGAACATAAAAGAAAATGCTGTCACATTCGTCGACCTTCGCCTGGCAAAGCATTTGGCAAATGCTCACCACCATACTCGCCTGGCGAACTCGCTGGCGAAGACAAACAATAGCTACTGGAAGTGTTCGCTACTACTCGTTACCACACTCGCCTGGCGAAGCCTCTCGCCGTCTCCTTCGCCTGGAGAACTCACTGGCGAAGACAGAGTTGGGCTACTGACTTGGTTCGCTACCCACTCGCTGGGATTCACCTGGCGAACCTTCTCTCCCATTCGCCTAGCGAATGCTAGCGAATCTGCAAACTCAGAAATCCCTAACTGTCAAAATCGCCCAATCCTTCCAAAATCAAGTAATTCTCACCAAACTAGTTTCAACCGTCTTAGTCTAACATTCCTCAACTAAACTTTACCACTTATTCTCATTTTTAACCGTTAAAACTCGGTTTCTACCGATTAAATCCAATTCGACCTAAAAATGGAAAATGAGCAAAACTCTCCCCAATCCAAAATCAAACCAACAAAAACATACATAATCATACACATTAAAAGAATAATAAAGTTTCACACCCTTACCCGATTAATCGAAGCTTAGAAGTTGATTCTTGATGGTTCTAGGTTTTTCTCCTCTTCCCCCTCTTTTCTTTTCTTTCCTTTCTATTTCTTTCTATCTCTTTTCTTTTCTCTCTATTTCCACTTATACTCTTTCTCTTCTATTTCTATCTCTCTCAAATAACAACTAATTAAGGATTATCTAAAACACCCTCTAATTAATTCCCAAAACTCTCCGAATAATAAAATATCATAATATGTACACTTAACATATTAATATTCAAATTTCACAAATATAATAATAATCAATCAAAATAAATCAAAAGACTCAACAAAATGGGAAATTCAGAATCGGGGCGTTACAACTCTCCCCCACTTTAGAAATTTTCGTCCTCGAAAATATTACCTGATCCAAACAATTCCGGATGCGACCCTCGCATCTTACTCTCCAATTCCCAAGTCATGTTGTCTTCCGCAGCACCTCCCCATGCTACTTTCACAAGCGTAATATCCTTACCTCTTAGCTCATTAATTTCACAATCCAAAATCCTAATCGGTAAAACTTCAACCGTAAGGTTATCTCTTACTTTAACCTCATCCATAGGATTAACATGTGACGGATCCGGAACATACTTCCGAAGTTGCGAAACATGGAACACATCATGCAAATTCGAAAGATTCGGAGGCAACGCCACACGATACGCCACAGCACCCACTCGTGCAATAATCTGATATGGACCAATAAAACGAGAAGTCAACTTCTTCGACTTCAAGGCACGACCCACACCCTAACCGGTGTAACCCTCAAGAACACATGGTCGCCTTCTTGAAACTCAAGATCTTTCCTTCTCTTGTAATGCTAACTCTTCTTCCTACTCTGAGAAGCTCTCATCTTTTCCCGAATAAACTTCACTTTCTCCGTCGTTTGATATACCATCTCCGGCCCAACAACCGACTTCTCACCAGTTTCATGCCAACACAAAGGTGTTCGACATCTCCGACCATACAAAGCCTCAAATGGCGCCATACCAATTCTTGAGTGAAAACTGTTATTGTAGGTGAACTCAATCAACGCTAAATAATTATCCCAAGCACCACCTTGCTATAGTACACAAGCACGCAACAAATCCTCCAACGACTGAATCGTCCTCTCGGTTTGACCATCTGTTTGCGGATGATAAGCCGAACTCAATCTTAGGTTAGAACCAGAAGCCTTTTGAAAACTCTCCCAAAACCTTGAAGTAAATCTAGGATCTCTATCCAATACAATACTCTTAGGAACTCCATGCAACTTCACAACCACACGAACATAAATCTCGGCTAACTTCTCCAAAGGATAACTAATATCAATTGGAGCGAAATGGGCAGATTTAGTAAGCCTATCAACAATCACTCAAATAGCATTATGACCTCTTTGCGTATTCGGCAATCCCATAATAAAATCCATCAATATGCTATCCCATTTCCATTATGGAATATCCAACGGTTGCATCAATCCACTAGGCTTCTGATGTTCCACCTTAGACTTTTGTCAAGTCAAACATGCATACACAAACTGAGCTACATCTCTCTTCAATCCGGACCACCAAAAGATTTTCTTCAAATCTTGATACATCTTATTCGCTCCCGGATAAATACTTAAGTTACTCCGGTGTCCTTCCTCCAATATCATCCTTTTCAACTCCACATCATCGGGAATACAAATACGACCACGAAATTTCAAAACTCCAAAATCTTCAACCTTGAAATCCTCATTCTCATTTGTCATCAAATCAACGAACTTCAGATCCAACTTCTGCTTTTCACATACGGTTGCAAGAAAATCATTTGTCATACGAAGCATACAAAGTGTCACACTTCTCAACGTCATTTCACAAACCAAACTCAAATCTCTAAAGTTCTCCAAAAGTTCTCATTCTTTCATCATCAATGTAGACATGTGCAACGACTTCCGATTTAAGGCATCGACCACCACATTTGCCTTACCCGGATGGTAATTCAAACCAAAATCATAGTCTTTCAAAAGCTCTAACCACCTTCTTTGCCTCCTATTCAATTCCTTTTGATCAAATAAATACTTCAAACTCTTGTGATCACTAAAAACTTCAAATCTTGCACCATAAAGATAAAGCCTCCAAATTTTCAAAACAAACACCACGGCCGCTAATTCCAAATCATGCGTAGGGTAATTCTTTTCATGCACTCTCAACTGTCTCGAAGCATAAGCCACAACTTTTCCATCTTGCATCAACACACCATCCAAACCTATCAAGGAAGCATCACAATAAGTCACAAAAGGTTCCGTAGGATTCGGAAAAATCAAGACTGACACTGTCGTCAATCTTCTTTTTAACTCAATAAAACTCTTTTCACAATCAGCATCCCAAATAAAATCCTTTCCCTTACAAGTCAATTGCGTTAATGGAAGTGCCAACTTCGAAAATCCTTCAATAAACCTCTGATAATAACCTGCCAAGCCCAAAAAGCTTCGAATCTCCGTAACCGATCTAGGAATCTCCCATTGCATTACCGCATCAATCTTGGATGGATCCACACTAATACCATCACCGGAAATAATATGTCCGAGAAAACTCACTTCCGACAACCAAAATTCACACTTTGACAACTTAGCATACAATTGATTCTCTTTCAAAATCTGTAACACAATCTTCAAATGCTCTTCATGCTCCTCTTGAGATATAGAGTAAATTAAAATGTCGTCGATGAACACAACCACAAAACAATCCAACTGCTCATGAAAAATACGTTTTATGTATTCCATAAACACACCCGGCGCATTAGAAACCCCGAATGGCATCACAGAATATTCGTAATGACCATACCGTGTCCTAAAAGTCGTCTTTGGAATATCCTTCTCCTTAACCCGAATCTGGTGATAACCCGATCTCAGATCAATCTTGCTAAAAACACGCGCTCCAACTAATTGGTCCATCAAGTCATCGATTCTTGAAAGTGGATACTTATTCTTAATTGTCACCTTATATAACTGCCGATAATCAATACATAACCGCATACTCCCATCCTTCTTCTTTACCAACAATACCGGCGCACCCCAAGGAGAAACACTTGGTCTTACAAATCTCTTATCCAACAAGTCATTCAACTGCTCCTTCAGTTCTACCAATTCCGATACTGACATATGATACGGTGCCATCGAAATCGGTCTAGTACCGGGAACTAGATCAATAGAAAACTCAACTTCTCTTTCCGGAGGCACATCCGCAATCTCCTCTGGAAACACTTCTGGAAAGTCACACACCACTGGAAACACATCAAGCTCAACTTTTCTCTCCACAGAAAACGATGCAAACAAGCCGAACAACTGAGCTCCGTCTGCTAAAAGTTTCTTCAACTCTTTAGTGGATAGAAAACTCTCACCTCCATCATCTTCCAAAGAAGGAAACGTTACTAACTTGTGATAGCAATCTAAATGAACTCTATTAAATTGCAAACAGTTCATACCCAAGATCACGTCCAAACCTTCCAACGGCAAACACACTAAATCCATAATGAAGTCTTTACCATACATGGTCAAAGAACAACTTACAGACACCAAAGAAGTAGTTACCAACCCCGAAGCGGGAGTCTCAATAACCATGTCTCCACTCAAAGAAACCATGCACAAACCCAAATGCTTAGCACACTCAAGAGAAATGAACGAATGAGTCGCTCCAGTATCAATAATAGCAACTAAAGGCATATTATTAATAAAGCATGTACCTTTAATCAAGTGATCCGCATTTTAGTAGTGTCTGAACCTGCTAATGCAAATACTTTTCCATCCGTCTGAGCTTGCTTTGGTTTGGTACACTTGGTACTAATATGACCAACTTCCCCACAATGAAAACACTTTACCATATTCCTTCTAAACCAGAAGTGGCATGTCCAAGACTTCCACAATTAGCACACTTCTCCACAGACTTCCCACATTCAAAAGATTTGTGGCCCATCACGCCACACTTGTAACATTTGACCGCACCAGAACTTCCTCCTCCGGATCTCCTGTCAAAGTTTCCCTTATACTTGCCCTTATCAACAGGCGTCACATAAGGTCCACTCATTACTTGTTGCTTGCCATTTTTCTCACTCAAACTCTTATAATGAGTAGATCGAGCCCTGCTGTCCTCTTTAAAAATCCTACAACATTCGGTCAAGTCAGAAAATCTTCTTAATCTTTGGTATCCCACCGATTGCTTTATCTCAGGACGCAAGCCATTTTCATTCTTAATGCACTTAGAGAACTCCGCCGTAACTGCCACATAATGAGGATGAAACTGAACTAATTCCACAAACTTAGCCGTGTAGTCCACCACAGACATATTGCCTTGCTTCAGCTCAAGAAATTCCATTTCCTTTTTCCCCTTTACACTCTCAGGATAATACTTTCTCAAGAATTTGGTGCGAAATAAATCCCAAGTTATTTCCTCGTCGTCTACCTCAAGAACTTGTCTCATACCGACCCACCAGTCGTTGGCCTCTTCTCTCAACATGTGAGTTCCAAGTCTCACCTTGTTTCCTTCAGCACATCCCATAACTCTAAAGATTCTCTCAATCTCCTTCAACCAAATCTGAGCATCGTCCGGATCAAACCTCCCCTTGAATACCGGCGGCTGATTCTTTCTAAACTCATCATTAGCGTTTGCATTCGGTGCACCTTGCACCGCCCTAGCCATAGCCTCCAACGCCGCAGCCATAGCATTGTCATTACGACCAACCATATTTTGATGATTCCCAAAAATAACAACAAGGTTAAACAACCGTTCAACCAAAACAACAACAAGACAGACACAACTGACTCAACATTGGCTCTGATACCACTTAATGTAACGCCCCCATTCTATACCCCCAAATAAAACAATTAAATCATTTAGGCACTTAATAAAAATTTTCATCAGAGAATAAATTAACACATGATATAAAAGAGGCACGTCACATTATCCAGGAAATTCAAAACACATACAACACCTGCTCATAAGGATATGCAACAAAGGGTAAATCATCACAAAGGGAATTAGTCCTTAAAACCCACATATCTATATTTAGAATAAATGCGGAAACATCTAAACATTGAATCACTTCATTCATATAAATATTATATACATCAACAGTTTAATTCAAGTCATAAGTCATGTTTACAAAACATTCACCAACAGATACATACACAGATGTATCACAAAAGAATCAAAACAGTTCCTAACTACCCGGTGCTACATATCAGAGCCAACCGACCAAAAAGAATGAAGCCACGCTTCACAAAAGACCTCCAGCAAACCTACTCTGCAATGCCTCATAGAGCATCATAAAACACCAACATAGAATACACATAACATATTTCTCACCGCAACTCATCACAATTCATCACATACCTCACAATGTATATCTATACAACTAAGCATATTCACCAATCATGCTTCACAACTCACAACATTTTCACATAAACATTTACACTTATGTTTACTTCAACAATTCACATAAACATACACGATTATGTTTATTACACCAATACATCGTATGAAGATGATAATGCAACTCATAGAGACCGAATCACGACTCTATGCAGATGCAAATGCGGTACCGACTCATTTAGCAGGTTCAATTGAAGAACCAAATGGAACCATTGCTCGTTACCGAAGTAACTCCCCGTCGGGCCTACAATGTTCACCCATCGCTCACACCCCACAATCCGATTGCTCACTCCCCACAAGGGCACACAATCGTTCTACAGATTCTCCACGAAATCAAATATAAACCATCGCTCACACCCCACAAGGGCACACGATCATTTCTGCAGATCCTCCTAGGGATCAAAAATAAACCATCGCTCACACCCCACAAGGGCACACGAGGTTTCTGCAGATCCTACGCGGGATCAGACACACAAGAATGTAATCATGATGCTTCACATGCAAAAAGACCCAACATACTCTTGAAATGTATACATATTCACAAATATATATAATTATGCATTTTCACCCCATACCAGTATATACAATTTACGCACATTCACGTTAATCATGCCAAACTGCCATATTCCACACTCCATGATACACAATCTAGGCTTCACGTCTTACGGCTACCCACAACACATTACATCACAACAACATACAAACTATCCATTCAGATAAGGATTAAACATAATTAAACCAAACAATCGACAATTTGATGGAAAGCACAGGAAAATAAAAGAAAATGTTGTCACATTCGCCGACCTTCGACTGGCGAAGCTTTTGTCGAATGCTCGCCACCACACTCACCTGGCGAACTCGCTGGCGAAGACAGACAGTAGCTACTAGAAGTGTTCGCTACTACTCGCTACCACACTCGCCTGGCGAAGCCTCTCGCCGCCTCCTTCGCCTAGTGAACTCACTGGTGAAGATAGAGTTGGGCTACTGACTTGGTTCGCTACCCACTCACTGGGATTTTCCTGGCGAACCTTCGCTCCCATTCGCCTAGCGAATGCTAGCGAATCTGCGAACTCAGGAATCCCTAACTGTCAAAATTGCCCAATCCTTCCAAAATCAACCGATTCTCACCAAACCAGTTTCAACCGCCTTAGTCTAACATTCCTCGACTAAACTTTACCACTTATTCTCATTTTTAACCGTTAAAACTCGGTTTCTATCGATTAAATAAAATTCGAACTAAAAATGGAAAATAAGCAAAACTCTCCCCAATCCAAAATCAAACCAATAGAAACATACATAATCATACACATCGAAAGAATAATAAAGTTTCACACCCTTACCCGATTAATCGAAGCTTAGAAGTTGATTCTTGATGGTTCTAGGTTTTTCTCCTCTTCCTCCTCTTTTCTCTTCTTTCCTTTCTATTTCTTTCTATCTCTTTTCTTTTCTCTGTATTTCCACTTATACTCTTTCTATTACATTTCTATCTCTCTCAAATAACAACTAATTAAGGATTATCTAAAACACCCTCTAATTAATTCCCAAAACTCTCCGAATAATAAAATATCATAATATGTACACTTAACATATTAATATTCAAATTTCACAAATATAATAATAATCAATCAAAATAAATCAAAAGACTCAACAAAATGGGAAATTCAGAATCGAGGCGTTACAGTTCCTTAAGCTCTTGTGAAGAGGAAATGAGTAACAATTTGAGGTAAATCTCAGTGTATAACCAGATTCGAAGAGTGAATTCTTTTGTGAAATGTTGAGTTCTTATATGAGGGCTTTGTAGTGATCATGCAGGCCCATAATGGCTGCATTGTATGATTTCAAGTTCTTGGCCAAAAATTCCACTTGCACACCACACACGGGTTTGGTACTTTGCACTCATCAATGGGTCATCAAACAAGCATTTGAGGAGTGTAGAAATGAACCATGTAGTTTTTAATCATGTAGAATCCATTGGGATAAAGTTTAATGTCATGCCTTTTTGTAGTGAAAAATGTGAAAAAGTGGTACATAAGATCATTCCATGTTGGTCCAAATATGGTAAACATAAACAAGACCAAAAGATAATGATACTATAGTGTGAAAAAAATTCATGAACAAGGTCATTTGGTGACTTGTAAATGAAGAAAGCCAAACCATGCCTAAAAATCAAGTTTCCACATTCAACATGGTTCAAATGATCCTACCATCCACCAAATATCATGTATTTTAAGTTCATGATGAAGTTGAATCAATGTGACACAAAATTCATGTGGCACAAAATTGGATTTGAGGCCTCAAAATACCATTGCCTTGTGAATACCATAAATTGAGATATACACATGATAAAGAGGACTTATAGGACTTTTTGGAAAGCTAAGATCATAAGGAACAACTTTCGTGTTCACTTGAAATTGAGGATAAGCTTGATTCCATGTCAAATATGCCTTGGAAGTGGGTTGACTTTAAGTTGACCAAAGTTCTCTTCATATGAGGACACCAACTTGTTGACATCATAACTTGAGATGTACATACTCAATCGATGAGTTCTTGTACTCAAAAGAAAGCTTGAAAGATACTTAACAAGTTCCATGTTTTCATGAAAGTGAGATTGAGCTTTCATCATAGGGAAATTTGTCCTTGAAGTTAGGCACTAAAGAAGGGGATTTTACGCTGAAATCATCTGAAACCCTAAATTAATAACTTCTTGAACTCCTAAATCTCCTTGATTTGATCTTAACTTGAAATTCTAGATGCCTTGGGATGACTTCCCATGCCTTAATGACTTAGAACCAAGTTTTTTGAACCCTCTCAAGTCCATAGTTGACTTTGGGTTGACCAGATGAAACCCTAGCTCCACATCCTTTGACTGAGGCTCTTGCAGATGAAAAGTATGACCATACAAACTTCATAAAGACCCCTCAGGATACACATTAAACTTTTGAACCATGCTTTATTCAAGTAGGTGATCTCATGACCCTCTGATGACCATCTGATGATCCTCAAGATAAGAGGTGACACCCATACACTAACCTCTCGTCTCAAGGAGCTTTGAAACCCAATCTTGATGGTAATGAAACCCTAATGAACTGCACATGATACCCTTGCTTGAGCTTGAACATGAAGCTCTTTTCTTGAATGGAATAACAACTCTTGATCCCCTGCTAAGAACCAATGATATGCAAAATGAAAATGCTAAATAAAAATGAAACACAAGCCAAGTTAAAAGAAAAGATTGGTCAAATTTTGGGGCACAACACCTGCCCCTATTCAAACAATTTGGACCTGAAGGGATGAAAAGAGAACGGATTTCAAATGTTCATGGTAAAAGGTGGTTGAATACAACAGAACTGAGAAATTTGCCAACCACAAAAAATTAAACTACAGAAAAAGTCCACTGGAGTGGAAAAGGATCACTGGAGAAACTGTACCCGATAGTCGTAGGAAAATGAGATAACTCACCACCAACTAAAAAGTAACGACACACAGTCGGAAGAAACATCTGCTAACATGTAGGCGATGACATTAAGTCGACTCGACACGCAGTTGGTAAGAACATCTGATTTCAACATCAGGCTTCGAACCAGAAGGTCGGCTCAACACGAAGGTTAGAACATCTGCTAATCTAAGCAGGCATCCGTTAAACAAAACAGGAATCGAACCCGAAGGCCGGCTCAACACGAAATTGAGAACATCTGCTAATCGAAGCAGGCATCTGTTAAAAAAAATAAGCATCGAACCCGAAGGCCGGCTCTAGACGAAGTTAAGAACATCTGCTAATCCAAGCAGGCATCTGTTAAACAAAACAGGCATAAAACCCGAAGGCCGGCTCAACACGAAGTTGAGAACATCTGCTAATCTAAGAAGGCATCTATTAATTAAAACAGGCATCGAACCCGGAGGCTGGCTCAACACGAAGTTGAGAACATATGCTAATTCAAGCAGGCATTTGTTAATTAAAACAGGCCTGGAACCTGGAGGCCGGCTAAACACGAAGTTGAGAACATCTGCTAATCCAAGCAGGTACCTGTTAATTAAAATAGGTATCAAACCCAGAGGACTGCTTAACACGGAGTTGAGATCATCTTCTAATCCAAGCAGGCATCTGTTAATTAAAACAGGCATCGAACCCGGAGGCCGGCTCAACACGAAGTTGAGGAAAGAAACCGTCGATTCACAATCTAAAAGAAGAAGTCCGCTGGGGAAGAATGAACTTGAATAAGAAAACTCTGTTGGAGAGATAATGATAAGATGAACACGTCCATCAAAGGTTTTGCTGGGGTCTGGATACCACACAGGCTCAAGAAAAACATCAATATCTCTGCGGGGGTCTGGGTACCACACAGGCTCATGAAATATACAGATATCTGCCGGAGATAAAATAAGATGAACACATCTATCAATAACTCTTGTCGGGGTCTGGATACCACACATGCTCGAGAGAATATACTATTAACTCTACCGAGGTCTGAATACCACACAGTCTCGAGAGAATATATTGTTATTTGCCGGAGATACATCTGAAAACAAGAGGAAACAACCTGGCTTATGTTCCAAATGCATATGTTTGAGAGTGGCGTAATGTTCCATATGAAATGGAAATGCTATGCATTTGGGAGGATGCTATGCACAATGAAAATGCAAAGGAACTGCTCTAGTAAAATAAATGTTGAAGAACAAAGCCAACTCCGCTGGGAATGACCGGGTGCCAAGTATGATTGGACTTTTGCTGGGAAAACAAGCCCTGGATGGCCTCCTGGAAAATAACTCTCTTGAGTAAACTGCCCTGCTAAGAACAAGATCCATTCCGCTGGGGTTCAAATCAAATCTGCTGAGGAAAACGCCCTGAACGGCCTTGCAAAACGCAATTCTTCTGGGGGAACATAACATTCGACTGGGGAAAATGCCCTGAACGGCCTCCGAGAATACGACTCTACCGGAGATACCGCTCTACTGAGGAATAATGTGAATAACACTTAACAACATCAACCTCTGATCAGGGAAATAAAACTCATCGACATCAACCTCTACCTGGGGAATGAGCCAAAGACCTGTGGGGAAACACACTGAGTTTTGCTCCAGTGTCGGGGAAAACACTCCCATATCTACCTGTCAAGGGATAGGTGCACACCACTATTGGGGAATCTTAGTTTCGACCCTCTGGGTATAACTTAGGTCTTAACCTGCTGGGGGATAAGTGCAATCTCAACCTGCTAGTCCAGACCTGTTGAGGATGAATGCAATCTCAACCTGCTGGGGATGAGTGCATATTATTGCTGGTGAGATGCTTCCGATCTGACATCTTCACCTTGTGGAGATAGATATATGGTGACTTTATTGGGGATATACCTCTGAAACAGTTTCAACAACCTTGCAAATGACAAACAAGGAAATGTGTCATGTATGCTATAAAGGCTATCTCAGTCATCGCCCACGAAATTATTCAAGCAAATCAATGTTTTAATTATGATTAGTAAAGCCCACGAGTTTATGCATGCAAAGTTTCATCAAAAACATCAGTGTCTTTTGCACACAAAACAGTAAAAGCTAAAACAAGGACAAAAACTTTCTGAATAAAGTACTTCATTGATTAAAAATGGCCTGTAAATAGGCAGATTTACATCAGATGCAACTCCTGAAAAGAGAAAGTTGCACAAAAAAGTACAAAAATGCAATAAATATAAGATGTCTGCAATATGGTACAGACAACCACCATCTGTCGATTCGACTATGACTCACATGACTTCGATGCTTCTCCAATGCTTCGTCCTCTGAAAAGACTGAGTTGATTTATTGGCCCTCGGCTCCTCCAAGAATCCACTATACTCGTGGGAATGGATGCAGACCACAGTCGTTTGCTTTTAAAATCTCTAACTTTTGCTTGAATTGCCCTTTCGGGTTTTCGATTCACCGGGATACCCATTTTTGCCGAAGTCGCCTTTTAAGGTTTTCAACTTTGCGGGTTTACATTTTTTTCCTTTCTTATCCCTAATTTTTTCCCGAACCCATTCTTTCTATGGTTCGCCGGGATGCCCCATTTTTGCCTGGATTTTTTTTTTATTCCAGCGGGTCTATTTTTAAGCAAAGTATTTTCTGACTACGTCTGCGTTCATAGGGGATGTGAAGTCTTCGCCATCCATAGTTGAAAGTATTAAAGCTTCTCTAGAGAAGACATTTCTTACTATATATGGACCTTCATAATTGGGAGTCCACTTGCCCCTGTGATCTGTCTGTGGAGGGAGGATTCGCTTCAACACTAAGTCACATGCCTGAAAGCTTCGAGGGCGCACCTTCTGAATTGTTTTTGCATTTCATGTTTGCATTGACTTGTTTAAGTCACTTTCATCTCATCTTCTTTTCATATGTGGTTGAATTTCTATGTGTTTACTTGGTGTTTTACCATGATCCCTTAGCATTCCTAGTCCCTCCGTTTAGGATGGGAGTAGGAGAGACATTAGGTGTTCAATCCAAGCATGCTAACATTAGGATAGAGTTCCCCTTTTAATCCCAACTTTAGGAGCACTTTACATGATAATATTAGGGTTGTCTAGTTTCCCCTTAGAGTTTGTGTCTTCTCTTCTCATCTCATAGAATCTTAAGACACTTAATAAAGGATAATAAATGTTGTACACTACCAGCCTTAAGTTCTTGAGGAATTATAGTTGGGGGGGCCTCCTCTCAATCTGTCTAAAGTGTTTAGCGTATGCCCTTTGGGCGATATGCGACGCATTCGCTCTCAAGTCATAGTCTTTAGTGCAACATGAGTTACAAACTTAACTCAATTCACTTTTTCATAAAAATACAAAACAAAACATCAAACCTTTTTATCCTTTGGGATTGTTTAAAATCATTTTCAGAAAGAGTGTGTTAAGTCTTGGTTCTACCGCAAACAGGCCCTGTCCCTAACTGCTAGAACGAAGGTTTAACCCTACTCAGCTAAAACACTTGAAACTATCTGTGGTCGTGTCAACCCAAACTGTGTTTGCTCTGATTTCTCATACCAGATGAGGATACGTAGGCACAATACAGTGATGTCTTGGCGAGCAACCTTCCCCAGCTTCACCCGTAGTTTTCTAAACTACGTTGACTCTGACTTTCCTATTTCATGAGGGAGTACGTAGGCATAGAGCAGCGATGCTCTATCGAGTCTATTTTATTTTCTTTTATCCTTGTGAGCCAGCCTTTTGATAGATTAACACCCTTTTAGATAGACAACAAGCATGAATCCCATTGAGTACAACAGACTTGAGGGGTGCTCACACCTTCCCCTTGCATAACCAACTCCTGAACCCAAGATTTGGTTGCGATGACCTGTCTTTTCCCTTTTTCGTAGGTTTTCTCTGATTGTTTCCTTTCCCTCTCTTTGGGATAAATAATTAACGGTTGCGACTCTTATGTCTTTGTCGGCCCCTCTTCGCAGCAATGCGACAGTTGGCGACTCTGTTGGGGACTCTTCCCATCCCCTCTGCGAGTTAATCCTAGCGCTTGTGTGTTTTATCTTTGGGTGTGTATATATGTGTATATCTGTTGCATTTGTACGATTTTGCATTTGCATTTTACTTTTAGAATTTATATTATTATCATTGTTATTGTTGTGCTGTTGGGCGGGACTGTTCCATTGAGAGATAAGCCAAAACCCAGGCTTGAGAATATCCATAACACTAGAGCAGAAAGTAGTGATGGACCAGTATGTTTCAGCATGCATTAGTCCCTACGTGATTCACGTTCAGACGAGGTTTTCTTTAAAGACATTCTATCCTGTACATTAGTCGGGAGGGGGTGTTAGATTTGGAAGCTGTCGACTCTGGAGACCGATCATTTGGGAGTCAGCTAAGTAAGGCCGCTTCGTTTGACCATGATGCCAAACCAGAAATGGTGAACGTATCATCGTTTCTCGAAAGTCTGTGACACTGACGACCGCATAGGATGCCGAATCTT
Organism: Lathyrus sativus; assembly: GCA_963859935.3. Lineage (NCBI taxonomy): Eukaryota > Viridiplantae > Streptophyta > Magnoliopsida > Fabales > Fabaceae > Lathyrus > Lathyrus sativus. Next base: position 281,424,383 of record OZ012735.1, read on the forward strand.
ATCAGAGATATGTCCATACTTGTGAGTGAGGAGTGGGGGGGGGGGGTTATGTAGGAAACCATAACTTTCAACCTACCCGGTTTTCTAGTCAGTGTGAACTTTTGGTCCTTGATACAGTGGAGTTCCTTATGTCGATGCTGTGTTATTTTTCTTGCCGAAGTGAAACGCTGGTTCATCTCAGTCAGCAGCACATCAATCTTGATCCCCTGTTTCATTTGCATTTTAGCATTTGCATGTATTTGTGTTTCAGGTGTATATTTTCTCCTTGATTCTAGTAATCTAATCCACTGTCGTTATGGAGGCTGATTTGAAGAAGAATGTGTTGTACAAGTTCCTGACACTAGAGATAGGACCTCTGCTTAAGCTAATTTTTGTGGCTGATCATAGTGTGATGGAAGATTTCAGAAGAAAGTATGGGAGGGTTCTGAATTTTGTCTGTAAGGCCTCTAAGTTTGGGGTAGATGATATTTACGCATTGTTGCAATTTTATGATCCTCAGTTGCGTTGCTTCACGTTCCCAGGATATGTTTTATTGCCCACATTGGAAGAGTTTGCTCAGCTAATAGGAATTCCTGTGTTAGAACAAATGCCTTTTGTACACTCTGAGAAGGAGCCTGAGTTATCCAAGTTGGTTGGTGCTCTTCATCTTGATGTTTCTGAGTTGGCGGGTAATTTGGTACGGAGAATTGGAACTCCTGGCTTTCCACTTTAATTCTTGATGGGTAAAGCTCAACATTTCACTAAGGAAGGATGTTGGTTGGTTTTCAACGCTATCTTGGCTTTGTGCATCTTTGGGATAATATTGTTCCCCAACCTACCTGACTTTGTGGATTTGGATGCCTTCTGTATCTTTGCTTCTAAGAATCTTGTGCCAACCCTTCTAGGTGATGTTTATCATTCAATTCACTACAAGAATGAGAACAGACGAGGAAAGAATGTCTCCTGTTTCACACCGCTGCTATACAGATGGTTTATTTTGCATCTGCCTAAGTCTGGGCCTTTTGTTGATATTGAAGACACTTTGATTGGCCGGAAAGACTTATGGGTTTAAGTTCAGAGAATATTGTATGGTTTAACAGAGACCTTTTGGGTATGGAGAATGTTCACAACTGTGGAGATTTCCACAATGTTCCTTTGATTGGGAGGAAGGGTGGCATTAATTATAACCGTGCTCTTGCAGTCACGCAGTTTGGTTATGCTTTAAGAGAACCTCCGAAGGAAGAAGAAATACAGGAATCTCTTTATTTCACCAGTGTAGTTGATGATGAGACTTTAATCAGATTGGAAAAAGCTTGAGGTAAGATTCACCGTAAAGGAACATTGTGCGCGTAGGTGTACGGTTATCCCCAGCAGTTGGTCGATACACATTTCTAATCCCCACGGAGTACGGGTGCTTGCTTACTCCCCAGCGAATCAAGATGACAGACTGACATCTCCAGTCGAGTTGATTTCCTCGCAGAATTGTAGGTTCCCCGGAAGTCCCCCAGGGCCCATCTTCCCAGTCTAAGTCCAATTGTTATTGGCATGCGAAGTTCATCTCCAGCAGAGTAGTTTTATTTTTCTAGCAGGAGGGATCTTTTGTTTCCAGCATTTATTTTGTTAGTTCGGTTCTGTTGCATCTGCATGCGTGCATAGCATCTACCCAAACGCGTAGCATTTCCATTTCGTATGGAGCATTACGCCATTTTTAAACATTTGCATTCTGAAACATAAACCAGGTCGTTACCTTTCTGATTTCAGGAGGTGGTTATCACCTACAGGTGATCTTCAGGCTTCGGTTTCTACGTCGAGCATTCGGACTCCGGCTCCTCCGTTGAACATCTAGGTTCTGACATTTTCTATTTGTGACATTTTGCTTTACCCGTGAAGTTCCCAAACTCCGTTTGGTTATGTTAATCCTAATAAGTTTTGTAATGGTATCTCTTGCTCCGTTGAATATCCAAATTCCGGTGAAGGATCAGTTCGTGACATATTCCCTTTGTCTATCAGATATTGCGGTTTCCGTTTCGTTTGCTTCGTTGAGTGTTTAGGCTCCAGTTGGTTTGCTTCATCGAGTGTTTAGGCTCCGGTTGTATTGCTTTGTTGAGTGTTTAGGCTCTGGTTGGTTTGCTTCGTTGAGTGTTTGTACTCCGGCCAATTTTCATTTGTTGATGTGCTCCTCATCTCGTTGAGTATCTAGGCTCCAGCAGATTTCATTGATTCACTTTGTTTGTTGAATATCCAGATTCCGGCAATTTAAAATATTCCCCTTTTATAGTTTTCCCCAAGCAGAGTTACTTGTTAAGTTTCTCTTTCCCCCCGCGGAGCATGTTTGTAATCAGAGCAGTTATCTCCGGAGATTCTTGTTTGCAGTTTTATTTTCTACGGTTGGCAAATTTCCGAGTTCTTTGGTATTCAATCGTCTTTTACCTTGATGGTGTGAAAGCGGTTCGCTTTTCGCTCATTCAGGTCTAAGTCGTTTGAATATGGGCAGTTGTTGTACCCCAAAATTTGCCCAACCTTTTCTTTACTTGGTTTATGTTTCATTTCATTGTTCTAGCATATTGCATTGCATAGCATTTTACATTTTACAGGGGATCAAGAGATGAGTGTATAACAAGAGGAATTTTCCAAGGGTTCTAAGCCTAATTAGGAGGTTGTATTCAAGTCAACAAGAGGGTTATCATCAGAGACAAGTCAAAGCCTTTTGGATAGGCAGATAAGTGTATGTGGTTCACCTCCTGTCTAGAAGGCCATTTGAAGGTCATCTCAGGATCACTAGCCCATGTTTATGGAAGGAGATGATCATTTAAGCTCATTGGAGGCCTTGTAGGTAATTGTGGAGTTCATTCAAGTGTTTACACCAAGTGCAAGTGGTTATAGTTGAAGATGGTGCAATTAGGGTTTTCATCTGGCCAGCCCTCAGTCAATTGTGAAATTGAAGGAGATTAAGACTCAATTCCAAGTATTTATGGTCATGGAATGTTGTGTTGAGATACATGAGATATCATTTCAAGATCAATTCATCAAGAATCATGAGTGTGAGGAGTTACTAAATTAGGATTCTCAATGTAAAATCCCCTATTTAGTGCCTAACTTCAAGACAACCTATATCAAGATACAAGTCTCATCTCATCTTAACCCCAACATGAAACCTTTAGAGCATGTTTCTAGCTTTATTTGGAGTACTAGAAGTCATTCATCTGATTTCTAGAACTCAAGTTATGATGCTGGCAAGTTATAGGTCCTCAGATGAATGTGATTTTGGTCAATAAATGTCAACCAACGTCCAAGCCACTTTTGACCTAGAAGGATGTTTCTCTTCAACTTTTGATAAACATGAAAGTTGTTCCTCATGATCTTAGCTTTCCAAAGATTACTAGAAGTCCTTCATCGGATTTGTAGAACTCAAGTTATGAGGCTTGCAAGGCAGGGGTATCTTGGAAAAGCAGGATTTCAAGTCATTTTCATTATAGGTCCATTTCACCACTTTGCACACTTCAAATGGAAATCTTTCCAACTTCAAACTTGCTCTAAATAGGGTAATTTTCTCAACCAAACATCAAGGTATTAAAGGTTTGTCTTGGATTGAAGAATCCCTAAAGAAATTTCCATAAAAAAGGCCTTAAAAAGGGAAAATCAAATTAAATTCATTTGGGATCATTTTGGACCCCTTGTGCATTTTTTGAGTGCCAAATACATTTCAAGCACAATGCCAATTTTGGATTTGAGAATTGAGCTCAATTTGGTGGCCATTTTCATGCTTACTTCAAGTTTAAGTAACACTTAGAAACCGAGCCATAAGATTAAGTTGAGGAGCCATTTTCAGCCCTTGGATCAATTTACCTCAGGTACAAGGTAACAGAGTCATTTTTACAGCTTGGCAAGGTGATTTTCGTGCACTTTTTGAAGTGGTCATGAAGATAAAAAGTGAATTTCAATTGGGCTTAAGGAGCATATAATTGGGCCTTCTTGGTATCAGAATCCATCATACATATTCTCAGCTTTATTCACAAGCTCTCAGAATTGACTTTGGTGTGAGATTGTGCAAGAACACATTGAGAAAAAGTGAGATAAAAGTCAAAATCGTTTTTCATATTTTACTGAGTTTCAATCCAAACCAAACATTTAAAAAGGTTCCTTGAGGTTCATAGAATGTTTCTGGGTGGTTTCTTTTAAGCTTTACTAAAGAACTGAGCTCGGAGGAAGTTTTCATTTACGTTTCTTTCCAATCCATTTTTCTCTCTATTTAAGCATTGTTGTTACGCCATTTTTACATATTTGTGAACCTCTTGATGTGTAGATGATTTCTAGTATGATTTTGTGGCTGTTTGTAAGCTTTTGAGTTTTGAGCTCATTTCTTTTTCTTTTCGTTTTGGCTTATTTAGACATGATCAATGAAAATGGGTAGTGGATTTGAAATCTACGTGACCTGGAGATCATTTTTGGCTTTTATTTTGCTTATTTTGGTTGAGTTTTGAAGCACCTGCATTTTGGCCATGACTGGTTTGTTTTGTTTCGCCGGAGAAGACGACTGGAACAGTGGTTCCGACCGTCTAGTTTTCCCTCCATGGTTTGAACTTCACCAGAGCCACGTGTGTGTGTTGGTTGCCTTTGGATGAGCTTACTTTTTATTTGCATGGCCACGATTAAGACCTACCATACGCTTTGTTTGACTTGCCACACACAATCACTCCAAAACACACTGTTTCATTTATTTTCCTTGCCTGATCCACGTGTTGCATTATGGTCCTTTGGATTTGATTACTTCTTGATCCAACTGTCCAGAGTGTTTTCCACCATGGACCTCTGTTTGACTCACCACATCCAATCAACACGTTTTTTTTCTTATTTATTTCTGATGGATTGGGCTTGCTATCGACACCCCCCTGAGCTGGCCCATTCAGTTTTACACGTTGCTGGGTTGCTGTTTGCACCAAGCCCTTTATTATTTTAGTTTTATTTTCTTTCTTTTTTTTATTTTGTTGCAGTTTAGATTTAATTCAAAATAAAATACCTCTATTGGTCACAAAATTCCCCAAAAATATGTTTTAGACAATTTGAAGTGTCTTTTATTTTATGAATTTTTTATTTTATTTTTTGAATTATTTTTCAATTAAAACTAGAATTTAACATTAGAGGTGTTTTATTTGACCTAATCCTTGACATATTTTAGTTTTCTTTTTGTTTCTCTCATTTCCTTTTGGTCCAATGACCCAAAATTCATCCTCATGTCCATGATGGGTTGGAGAATTTTTTAGGACCATTTTTCCCCTGTTGGTTGACTTTTGATTTGACTTTTGATGCACTTCATTTGACCCTAAACAATCCTCCCTCACAATGGAGCACCCTTGTAAATCAATTTCTATGGTGATGTTTTGAAGTGACTTTGATTGTAATCTTTTGGCCTATGGTTTCCAACATTTTTATGTGCCTTTTGCATTTTATTTGGCTATTTTTAAATCATTTTCCTAATTTTAGGGTAACTTGCAAGTCAAGTTACCCCAAAGGGAGGTTCATACAAACACATTGACCTAGTTTGCTTTGGATATGACATTTATGGATCCTTTGAGCCTTCAATGCCTTTTGATTCATGTTGCTAACATGTTAAGGATGATGTTTTCTCATTTTTAGGTCATTATATTGTGTTTTGCTTGTTCATTTGATTGTTTACTTTTGAGTTCCGAATTAGTGTTTCTATGTGAAACATGTTTGCCTTCCTTTGGGAATTTGCTTGCATTTCCTTGTGGTTTATTTGCTTTTGCTTTTAATAACTTTTATTTCATTTCCCTTGCTGTCCAATGACTTTGGAATCCCAATTAAGGTGGCTTGGTCCCTCCTTTGGAGGTACTTGAAGCAAGCCTAAAATGATGAATCCATGGGGACTTCATTGTGCTTTCTTTAGCACCTTTCTTGTGATGCTCATGGTTGAGTGCACATTATGAGTTCCTTGCTATCCTCATATAGTCTCCCATCCTCACTTTGTTTTAGGTCTTCTTTGCCTCTCATTTGTGTTTGGGTTTTGGCATTGTGGTTGATGTTTGAATGGTTTAGGCCATTTCATCCCATTTTAGTGCACTTGTGTGTTTCTTTTGATGCATTTCTTTTTCCTTTCATATCTTGCATTTATCATATTGTTGCTTGAGGTTGAGATGAGCATGTGGAGGCTATTACCTGACACCAATTTCCTCCATCCCTTGCATTCCATGTTTGCATTCTTGCATGTTTATGTTGTTTCTTTTTCCTCTTTTGTCTCCTTTCCCTTAGGATCTCTAATCTCTCTTGTTCAAGGGAGATTATGATAGACATTAGGATCTTAACCATGTATGATAATATTAGGTAGCATTCCCTTATCTCAATCTTAGGATCACCATTGCATGACAACTTTAGGTTTGAGTTTCGTCCCCCTTTAGTGCCCTTTCTCTTCTCATCCCAAAACAATCATAAAACATCTAATAAAGGTTAATGATTATTGTACGTTACGAGCCTTAAGCATTTGGGAAAGGGTTTTTGAGGAGTTTCTCTTCAATGGCTTGGATGTTTAGTATAGTACCCTTTGGGTGATATGCGACGCATTCACTCCTAAGTCATAGTCTCTAGTGTGATATGAATTGCAAACCATTCAAAAACACTTCTTCTCTGAAAAACACAAAAACAAATCTTTCAAACTTCTTTTTTTCCCTTTGGGGCCTTTAATCCTGGAAAATCATTTTCATAAGGAGAGTTTTGTTAACTCTTGGTTCTATCACAAACAGTAACGCCTAAGTCTTCAATGGTCGAGATGCATACACCAAACTGCTAGAACTGATTGTTAACCCTACTCGGGTAAAACAGTTGAACAAACATGTGTTCCTTTTTAGCCCGAACTACGTTCGCTTTGATCTTTCATACCAGATGAAAGTACGTAGGCACAAGACGCAATGTCTTGGCGAGTAACCTCCCCCCTTTCACCCGTAGTTAGTCGAATTACGTTGACTCTGACTTCTCACTTCAGATGAGATACGTAGGCACAAAGCGTCGTTGATTTGACGAGTCTCTTCTTTTTCTTTTGTCCTTCAGCTAGTAGCGTAGATAGATTCAATCACCCTTTTAAATAGACAACAAGCGTGGATCCCGTCGAGTACGACAGATGTGAGGGGTGCTAACACCTTCCCCTTGCGTAACCGACTCCCGAACCCAAGATTTGGTTGCGATGACCGATCTTATCCCTCTTTTCGTTAGGTTTCCTCTGAGCGTTTCCTTTCCCTCTCTTGGGATAAATAACGCACGGTGGCGACTCTTCTGTCATTGTCGGCCTCGATTTTTGCAATAGCGACAATGTACAAACCCAATGGATGAGTTCTTGTACTCAAAAGAAATCTAAGGACATGCTCTATAAGTCTCATGTTTTCATGAAAATGAGATTGAGCTTGCAACATAGGTGAAAATAGCTTTGAAGTTGGGCTCTAAAGAAGGGGATTTTACACTGAAATCATTTGAAACCGTAATTTAGTAACTTCTTCCACTCTTGATTCATCTTGATTTGATATTCTCATGATATCATAGATGCTTCAAAATGACTTCCCATGGCTTGTTTGACTTGAAGACCAGTTTGGAAACCTCTCAAGTCCACAGTTGAACTTGAGTTGGCCAGATAGGACCCTAACTCCAAGCTGTTTGCCTGAGGCTCTTGCAGATGAATTGCATGACTACACAAACCCCACCAAGCCTCTCCAAGGTTTACAATGAATTTCAAAACCAATTATTGTCCAAATGAATGACCTCATGAACTCCTGTGATCCTCTAATGAGCCTTTGAGATAGGAGATAACATCCACACACTCATCTCTCTTTTCAAGGAGCTTTGATCCTTCCATGATGATGGTAAACACTTGATGGCTTACAAAAATACCTCCTGCTTGAGCTTGAAACCAAAGAGATCCTCCTCTTGAATGGCACAACAACTCTTAATCCCCTGCTAAGAACAATGCTATGCAAATGCAAGAATGCGATGAAACATAAACCAAGTTAAGAAGAAAAGGTTGGTCAAATTTTGGCGTGCAACAGCTGCCCCTATTCAAATGACTTGGACCTGAAGGGATGAAAAGCGAACGGATTTCAAACATTCAAGGTAAAAGACGGTTGAATACCAAAGAACCTAAAATTTGCCAACCGCAAAAAGAAACTATAATTGATAACCGCAACCGAAAACTCTGTTGGGGAAAATGTGATAAGATGAACGCGTCTATCAAAGACATAATTCTGCTGGGATCTGGATACGTCACGGGATAAAGGAAACAATCGCAATCCGCTAGGGTCTGGTTACCACTCAGGCAAGATATAAACCAACATTCGCCGAGGTCTGGATACCACACGTGCCAATGGAACAATCACTAGCCAGGGTCTGGATACCACACGTGCCAATAAAACAAAACAGCGTGAGCCGGGGCCTGGATACCACACGTGCCAAATAGATAAACCATCACTAGCCAAAGTCTTGATACCACACATGCTAATGAAAACACCTGGTGTTGGTCGGGGTCTGGATACCGCACGGGCTAAAGAAATGAACAGGTGGAAGCTGGGGTCTGGATACCACACAAGCTTGAGCCAAATAAAACCGGTGGAAGCCAGGGTCTAGATACCGCACATGCTAAAGAAATGAATCGGTGGAAGCGGGGTCTAGATTTCACACAAGCTTGAGCAAAATAAAACCGGTGAAAGCCAAGGTCTAGATACTGCACGGGCTAAAGAAACATATCAGTAATATCAACACATCTGTCAATAACTCTTGTCGGGGCCTGGATACCACACGGGCTTGAGAAAACACCATAATTTGCCGAGGTCTGGATACCGCACAGGCAAAAGATAACATCACAATCTTCCGGGGTCTGGAAACCACACAGGCTTGAAGTAAACCGGTGCAAGCCGGGGTCTGGGTACCGCACGGTCTCAAGAAAAACACCCTCACTAGCCAGGGTCTGGATACCACGCCGACTAATGACATAAACGCTAGCCAGAGTCTGAATACCACACATGCTAATGCAATAAACCGGTGTGAGCCGGGGTCTGGATACCACATGGGCTCAAGAAATAAACCGCTGTTAGCCGGGGTCTGGATTCCACGCAGGCTAAAGAGATAAACCATTTTTTGTTGGAGATACACCTAAAAACAAGGGGTACCAACCTAGCTTATGTTCTGAATGCATATGTTTGAATATGGTGTAATGCTCCATACGAAATGGAAATGCTATGCGTTTGGGAGGATGCTATGCATGATGCAAATGCAAAGGAACCGCTCCAGCAAAATAAATGCTGAAGAGAGGAAACCAACTCCGTCGGGGATGATCTGGTGCCAAGTACAATTTGACTTATGCTAGAGAAAATAAGCCCTGGATGGCTTCCTGGAAGAGAACTCTCCTGGGTAAACTGTTCTGTTGAGAATAAAAATCCACTCCGCTAGGGATCACAAAATCAACTCTGCTGAGGAAAGTGGCCCTGGACGCCTGTTGTACCCCAAAATTTGACCAACCTTTTTCTTTACTTGGCTTATGTTTCATTTCATTCTTTAGCATTTGCATAACATTATCCTTTACAGAGGATCAAGAGAGGTGTGTCATTCAAGAGAATAGTCTCAAAGGTTGCAAGCTCAAGCAAGAGTGTTTATTCACGTAATCAAGTGCTTACAATCATCAGTAAGTGGTCATAGCTCTTGGAGAGAGAGGGTGGATGTATGTTGCTTATCTCCTATCTTGGAGGTCAACTGGGATCATCAGGGGTTCATAAGATCATTTTTATGGATAAGAGGTGTTTGAGAAGCTCATTGAGTGCTCTGGAAGCCATTATGGAGTTCATCTAAACATTTATTTCACTTGCAAGAGGTCACAGTCAAAGGTTGTGCACCTAGGGTTTCATCTGGTCAGCTTAAGGTCAACTTTGGACTTGAGGGAGTTTGAGACTTGGTTTTAAGTCATCGGAGCTATGGGGAGTTATGTTGAGATATCTAGGATTTCATTTCAAGTTCAAATAAAAAAGAATCAAGAGTTCAAGAAGTTACAAAATTAGGGTTTCAGTGTAAAATCCCCTTCTTTAGTGCCCAACTTCAAGGACAATTTACATCACGATACAAGTTCAATCACATTTTCATGCAATCATGAAACTTGTAGGGCATGTTCTAAGCTTTCTTTTGAGTACTAGAACTCAATCATTGGGTTTGTGGAGCTCAAGTTATGATGCCAACAAGTTAGAGGTCTCAGATGAACATATTTTTGGTCAACTAAAAGTCAACTCACTTTCAAGGAACTTTTGACCTAGAATCAAGTTTCTCCTTAACTTGAAGTGAACATGAAAGTTTTTCCTCATGATCATAGCTTTCCAAAAATTCCTAGAAGTCCTTTATATCATTTGTGGAACTCAAGTTATGGACCTTACAAGGCAAGGGTATTATGGGAAAGTTTGATTATAGGTCATTTGTTACATAAGCCATTTGCATGCACTTGTGTACTTCAAATGAACTTTCAACCAACATGAAAGTTTCTCCTATGGACCAAATTTGCATCATAAAACTCAAGGATTGTGATAATTATGATTGATTATTGTGGCACCCCAAAATTTGACCAATCGTTTCTCGCAATTTGGCTTACGTTTCGTCTCATTTGCATTTGCATCTGCATATCGCATATTGTGCATTTTTTCTTCCGGATTGATTTTATCGGGATTACAGCCTTTTTTCTCGCGTTTCAGACGATTCAAACCAGTTCGATTAAGCAGGTTTATTTTGGAAGAGTTGCTATTTTTGATGGTTCAGTCTACGCTGTTATTTTTGAGGGTATTTCGGTGTCCGCCGTTTTACCGTTTATTTCATTGCATTCTCACATTTTTTTGTTGTTTACTAATTTAATTGCTTTGGATTGGAATTATTACTAATTTTCTAGATTTTATTTTGTTAATTTTTGGCGTAAAGATTAGATTTTAAATAGTCTTTTATCTTTCGTTTTCTATTTTTAGATTTTTAGTTCTTAATAGTTTTTTAAATAGGTTTTTAGATTTATTTCTCTATTTTTAGATTTTTGGTGTTAATAGAATTAATAACATTTTCTATTTTTAGAGTTTTAGAATATTAGGTTTATTAATTCTTTTAGATTTTAATTAGATTTCATTAATCTAGTTAATTAGAAGTTAACTTGAGTTATTAGATTAGGATATTAATTGATTAGGTTTAATTAGTTATTATCTTTAGTTAATTGTTTGGTCTTAAAAAAGGAAAGACACGGTACATATTAACCTTTAATTTTAGTTAGCTTATTTTAATTCCAGCATTATTAGTTAATTGATCATAGTCAGCTTCTATTAATTTCATTTCCAGCTTATCATTAACTGTCAGTTCATTAATTAATCTCCATTTGCATTTAATTAATTGAGTCAACTAATCAGTCCATCATGCAGATTCCGCGTGACATGTGTCAGAGGCTATAAATAGTATTGTTCCTCTCTCTCTCTCTCTCTCAGGGCTGGAGACACGATTCCCGAAAAAACCCTAAATAGCCTCGCTGAAAAAATCATTGGCCACCCTCCACCTCGTCGGAAAACTCAACCTATCACCGGAAAACTCTTCCGAAATTCATCACTGTTCATCAATCTCCATTCAGTTTTTCCAGAATTCATCATCCTCATGAATAATCTTTTTCAGTTCTTCATCCCTAATCACCAGATCTCGCTAGATCCAAACTCAACATTCCAACTTCATCATAAGATTCATCATCTTCATGATATTTTTTCCCAGATTCTCATCACCTTCATACAATATTTTCCAGAAAATTCAAACATTCAAACCTTCATGCTTGTTTCCGGAATTTCATCAAGTTTTGTCCAGATTTTCGTCAGCTTCAATATTCATCTATCATCGAGTTTCTAGAAATGCTTCGAACCTTCATCCGTTTTTTAGAAATTCATTTTCCATGAACTCTTTTCCAGATCTATGAACATTCAAACAATCTTCATCCATCATAATCATCCTTGTGAATTTTTTTCCAGATCAACAACTCACAACTCCAGATCTGACCTCCACCATTAATTCAACCTCCAAACTATTCTTCCGATCCACCATTTTCGCAGATCTATAACCTTCAACACCATTGAACCTCCTCACAGCAATCAATCCAGATATGAACTCACCTTCAAACTTTGCAACTCCCTCAACGCCCTTGACATACCCAGATCTTCACACGAATCCTCCATTTTCATCGATTTCATCATCGAAACCCAGATTTTGCCCAAACATTTCCAATCACTTTCGTTTCATCAATAATATATCTCAACCATCACGGTCTGTTCATTTCCAAACCACACGAAACCTAGAAAATCATCCTAACTTTAAAACAAGCTTCCAATCGCGACCTCTTTCCTTTCGCGAACCACCGATAACTCTAACCTACATCAACAAAAACTCATAGTAACCAACAGGATTTGGATTAAGCATTTGGATTGTCTGAGTTTTTTTGGTTATCTGGTATTGTAGGTTCATGTTTGGTTAACTAAACAGAAGAGGTGAACGAAAATTAAAGGGAGAGAAGAGATGGAGATGAAGGTGATGTTGAAGAAGAGGCGGAGCTAGGGTTTGTTTCAGAGAGAGTGACGATAATGAAGAAGATGATGGCTCTCGTGAGACCATTTTTAGGGTTAGTGGGCCTCGTGGCCCATTGCTTTTTTTGTTTAATTCAGACTGTACCCCCGTTTTTAGTCATGCACCCCTCCCTTTGGTTTGTTGTTTGTGTTTGTGATTTGGGCCAAGCTCAACCAGGTTTCAATTGCTGTACCCCCTGCCTGGCTGCTGTTACACTCCCCTGTTTCCATTTCTTTTTTGGATTTTATTTTATCTTTTTGTAAATTTATTTTCAATTATGTATTATATTTTCTTTTGAATATATGTTAATATTTTTTACTATTTTCTTTTAGGATTATAGTATTATTTTCTTTTAGAATATTACATATATTTTGTATAGATTTTATATTCTATTTTCATATTCAATTTCTTCTTTAAATTTCTTTTAGAACTTAATTTTCTTTTTAGAAGTTTATTTTCAATTTCCATTTGTTATTGGACTTTTCATCTCATTTTCATTTTGTAGGTCGATGATGAGACCTCCGTAATTCGTTATTAATCAAATTGTTGATGGATAATGTTGGATATGAGACCACTCATTCACTCCTCTTCTCTCTTCTCCTTCTGATTTTATTTTGACCTTCTTCTGGTTTGGTCCGTGTGACACGATTCAATTGGAGAATGATTCTCAATATCATTTCTCTATCTTGTCTTTGACACGGAAATCAATACACAACCTCCTATAGCTCGACTTCTCTTATAAGTCAAGTTACGATGGTTCGGCGTCACATTGGTTCTGATTCGAAACGTCTTCATCAAGGATCAAAAGAGGAAAAGCTTGGAATCGAGCTTGCACGCAAAAGTCAAGGGTCAACGGAATCACTTCGTTCAGTAACATTGTTTTTATTTCATCTCTTTCATATCTTTTATTCAACCATCGAGTGTTGTGAGTTGCAGCGTTAGATAAATGGGAAATAATGAGTGAGTGGCTTCCTCTTACTCGTCTAGAGTGTTTAGTGTATGTCCTTAGGACGATATGCGCACATTCGCTCCTTCGTCTTAGGACTTAACGTGTGAGTCCCGTTCTGAACCTTTTCTCTCGCGTCCTGGCGATTGAGACTCCTTTTCTCTCGCGTCCTAGCAATTGAGACTTCCCTTTTCTCTCGCATCCTAGAGATTGAGATCCCTTCTCTTGCCCCTGTGCAATCGAGACCTGTTTTCCGTAGTTGGCCGAACTACGGCTGCTCTGGTCTCTCTTACCTATTGAGAGTACGTAGGCATAGGATTGCGATAATCCTAGCGAGCACTTTTCCCCCTTTCCTATAGTTAGCTAAACTACAGCTGCTCTAATTTCTCGTACCAGACGGGAATATATAGGCATAGGATGGGATATCCTAGCGAGCACACTAACAACTAACTTCTCTTTTCTCTCGCTTCCGTGCGATCGAGACTTTCCCGCTAACGACTAATTCTTCCTTTCTCTTGCCCTAGTGCAATTGAGACCAGCCCGTAATTCTAGAACCCGTAGGCTCCCGTACCTTTAAACCAATGACATACTATGTCCGTTCTACCACAAACAGGTAACGCCTGAGTCTCCAATGGTCAAGCAACATACACCTAACTGCTAGAATGCGTGCGCTAGTATCGTCAACCTTTTCTCTCACCCCCGGGTGATCGAGAACACCCTTTCGTCCTGTAGTTAGCCTGAACTATGTTTTGCTCTGATTTCTCATGCCAGATGAGAATACGTAGGCACAAGACGCGACATCTTGGCGAGCAATTCCCCCGTAGTTTCCCGAACTACGTTGACTCTAACTTTCCCATTGCACGATGGAATACGTAGGTATAGGGCGGCGATGCTCTATCGAGTCAGTTCTTTCCATTTATCTTTAGCAGCCGTAGATAGTTTGTTTTTCACCCATAGATTAGACAACCAAGTGTGGATCCCGTCGAGTACGACGGACATGAGGGGTGCTCATACCTTCCCCTTGCGTAACCGACTCCCGAACCTGAGATTTGGTTGTGATTACCGATCTTATCCCAATTCATCAGGTTATATATGCTCGTTCCCTTTCCATCGTTGGGACAAATAACGAACGGTGGCGACTCTTCTGTCATTGTCGGCACCTTTTTTTTTTGCAGTAGCGACAATTATGGATATTTGGTGAGAATTTCAAGTGAAAAATGGACTTCAATGCATATAGGCCGTCTTCATGCGGTATTTTGATTAAATTCTCTTCAAGATGCATTCACAAGCAAAATGCACAAATTGGTTTGGCACATGATGAGCAAAAACATGGGCATTTTGGCATTCCTTCACAAAGAAGTTTCACATTCAAACTTGCTAATTGGATCCAACGCAAAGCCCAATCCATTTTCAATGTAAGATTCAACTCACCAGCTGCAGAATTAAGGGATTTCCATGTGTGTATGCAAGCAATTCAAGTGTGCATGACCAGCTTGCCATTTTGGGCTTTTTTTCAAATTCAGCAAAATAAGGCTTCATGGGCCTTCCAATTGATCAGATATCCATCATATATAAACTCAAAACGCACCTTGGGAGCTTAGAAGTGCAAATTGAGTTTGGAGAGAGTGTTGTACCCCAAAATTTGTCCAACCTTTTCTTTACTTGGTTTATGTTTCATTTCATTGTTCTAGCATATTGCATTGCATATCATTTTGTATTTTACAGGGGATTAAGAGATGTGTGTGTAACAAGAGGAATTTTCCAGTGGTTCTAAGCCTAATCAAGAGTTTGTATTCAAGTAAACAGGGGGGTTACCATCATCAGAGACAAGTCAAAGCCTTTTGGATAGGCAACTAAGTGTATGTGGTTCACCTCCTGTCTAGGAGGCCATTTGAAGGTCATCTGAGGATCACAAGCCCATGGTTATGGAGGGAGATGATCATTTAATCTCATTGGAGGCCTTATAGGTCATTATGGAGCTCATTCAAGTGTTTATACCAAGTGCAAGTGGCTACAGTTGAAGATGGTGCAATTAGGGTTTTCATCTGGTCAGCCTTAAGTCAACTGTGAAATTGAAGGAGATTAAAACTCAATTTCAAGTCTCTATGGTAATGGGATATTGTGTTGAGATGTCTAATATATCATTTCAAGATCAAGTCAAGAAGAATCAAGGGTGTGAGAAGTTACTAAATTAGGGTTCTCAGTGTAAAATCCCCTGTTTAGTGCCCAACTTCAAGACCACCTATCTCAAGATAGAAGTCTCATCTCATCTTGAACCCAACATTAAACTTGTAGAGCGTGTTCTTAGATTTCTTTTGAGTACTAGAAGTCCTTGATTGGATTTTTAGAACTCAAGTTATGATGCTGGCAAGTTACAAGTCCTCAGATGAATGTGATTTTGGTCAACAAACGTCAACCAACTTCCAAGCCACTTTTGACCTAGAAATGATGAATCCATGAGGACTTCTTTGTGCTTTCTTGTGTGCCTTTCTTGTGATGCTCATGGTTGAGTGCATATTATGAGTTCCTTATTGTCATCATATAGCCTCCCATCCTCACTTTGTTTTAGTTTTTCTTTGCCTTTCATTTGTGTTTGGGTTTTGGCATTATGGTTGATGTTTGAATGCTTTAGGCCATTTCGTCCCATTTTAGTGCACTTGTGTGTTTCTTTTGATGCATTTCTTGTTCCTTCCATCTCTTGAATTTGTCATATTGTTGCATGAGGTTGAGATGAGCTTTTGGAGGCTACTGCCCCACACCAATTTCCTCCCTCACTTGCATTCCATGTTTGCCTTCTTGCATTATTTTGTTTCCTGCTGTTCCTCTTTTGTCTCCTGTCCCTTAGGATCTCTAATATCTCTTGTTCAAAGGAGGTTATGATAGACATTAGGATCTTAACCATGTATGATAACATTAGGTAGCATTCCCTTATCTCAATCTTAGGATCACCATTGCATGACAACTTTAGGTTTGAGTTTAGTCCCCCTTTAGTGTCCTTTCTCTTCTCATCTCAAAACAATCATAAAACACCTAATAAAGGTTAATGATTATTGCGCATTACGAGCCTTAAGCACTTGGGAAAGGGTTGTTGAGGAGTTTCTCTTCAATGGCTTGGATGTTTAGTATAGCACCCTTTGGGTGATATGCGACACATTCACTCCTAAGTCATAGTCTCTAGTGCGATATGAATTGCAAACCACTCAAAAACACTTCTTCTCTAAAAAACACAAAAACAAATCATTCAAATTTATTTTTGCCCTTTGGGGCCTTTAATCTTGGAAAATCATTTTCATAAGGAGATTTTTGTTAACTGTTAGTTCTACCGCAAACGGTAACGCCTAAGTCTTCAATGGTCGAGCAGCATACACCAAACTGCTAGAACTGATTCTTAACCCTACTCGAGTCAAACAGTTGAACAAACATGTGTTCCCTTTTAGCCCAAAATACGTTTGCCCTGATCTTTCATACCAGATGAAAGTACATAGGCACAAGATGCGATGTCTTGGCGAGCAACTTTCCCCCGTTTCACCCGTAGTTAGCCGAACTACGTTGACTCTGACTTCTCACTTCAGATAAGATACGTAGGCACAAAACGCCGTTGCTTTGCCGAGTCACTTCTTTTTCTTTTGTCCTCAAGGCTGTAGTTAGATAGTTTCAATCACCCTTTTAGATAGACAACAAGCGTGGATCCCGTCGAGTACGACGGACGTGAGGGGTGCTAACACCTTCCCCTTGCGTAACCGACTCCCGAACCTGAGATTTGGTTACGATGATCGATCTTATCCCTCTTTTCGTTAGGTTTTCTCTGAGCGTTTCCTTTCCCTCTCTTGGGATAAATAACGCACGGTGGCGACTCTTCTGTCATTGGCGGCCTCGATTTTTGCAGTAGCGACAGCTGGCGACTTTGCTGGGGACAGAAATATCCCCTATGCGAGTCAATCCTAGCATTTGTTTGTTTATTTTTGGGTGTGCACATGTGTGCTTTATCTTTATTTGCTTTCCGCATTTTACTTTCCGCATGATTCATTATTGCTGTGTTGTGGGAAGGGATCATTCCATTGAGAGATAAGCTAAACCCAGGCTTGAGTATAGACTTAGCATTAGAAGTGGAGATTAATGGTCAGCCTATATGCTTTACATGCACCAGCTAGCCATGAAATTCACGCTCAGGCGAGATTCTCTTTAACGATTTTCTTTCTGGCCCTTTGGGCTCAGAGGAATTTTGGATCCGAGGATTGTCGACTCTGGGAACCGATCATTTGGGATTCAGCTAAGTGAGGCCTCTTCGGGAGGTGATGATGACAAACCAGAAATGCTGAACGTATCATCATTTCAAGAAAGTCTGTGACGCTGATGAACGCATTAGATGCCAAACCTTGTCAGAGGATAGGTCCTTACCTGTGAGAGGGATGGGGTTGTGTAGGAAACTCTAGCCTTCACATTACCCGGTTCTTTACAGTTTGGATTCTTGATACCACGGGGTCCTAATATCAGTGTTTGGTTATAACTAAAGCGAAGCGCCGGTCTTCTCAAACCATAGCACAACAATTTTGATCTCCTGTTTGCATGTGCATTTGTATTTCATTAACATGTATCTGTGTTGCGGGTGCATATTTCCTCCTCGATTCTAGTGATCTTTTCTGACCTGGAGCCTCTAAAGAAGACAGTTTCCAACAAGCTCCCTTCTCCCGACATTAGTTCCCTATTGAGTTTAATTGCTTCAGCAGATCAGAAAGTGAAAGGAGAGTTCAAGGAATCTTATGGGAAGCTGCTCAGTGTGGTGTGCAAACCTTCAGGGTTCGAGTTGAATGGCTTATATGCTCTGCTACAGTTTTATGACCCTCAGTTGAGATGTTTTGTTTTTCCTGACTATGTCCTGGCGCTGACCTTGGAAGAGTATGTTGCGTTACTAGGAGTTCCAGTATTGGATCAGATGCCTTTTTACCATGTTGATGCTGAGCCTGAGCTAGCTAGGCTTGCTGCAATTCTTCATCTTGATGCCTCAGAGTTCTCAGGAAAATTGATGAAGCTGAATGGAGTGTATGGGTTTCCTCTACCTTTTCTGGTTGACAAGGCTTTACAGTTCGCAAAGGACGGTTGTCAGATTATATTCAATGCCATTCCCGCTCTATGTATATATGGTATCATTTTGTTTCCCAACTTTCCAGACTTTGTGGATACAGATGCCTTCTATGTCTTTGCTTCAAGGAATCTAGTGCCAACGTTGTTAGGAGATGTTAACCATTCTATCCATTACAAGAATGAGAAGCGGAGGGGTAAAAATGTGTCTTGCTGTGTACCCATGCTGTATAGGTGGTTCTTCAGTCACCTTTCAAAAACAGGTCCGTTTGTTGCTACTGTTGGCACCTCAGATTGGTCTGCTAGGCTAATGGGTTTATCAGCAGAAAACATGTATGGTTTGATCGGGATATACTTGGCGTTGAAATCATATATAGTTGCAGTGGCTTTCCGAATGTCCCATTGGTCGGAAGGAAGGGTTGTATTAACTATAATCCCTCTTTGTTGATTAGACAACTTGGATATGCTTTGAAGAGTCCTCCTAAGGAAGAAGAGATACAGGAATCTCTGTATCTCACAGGCTTGCTGGAAGCTGATACTTTGGTTATAATGGAGTATGCATGGAGTAACATTCATAGACGTGGTAAGACACTGTTAGGAAAGAGCAACAATCGAGCTTATGATCCTTACACGGTTTGGATCAAAGATAGAGCTGCTAAATCTCTGATGCCATTTCCCTCAGTTGCGCCTTTGTACCCCATCATGACTGATGAACCCACTACCGTGGATATTCAAAAGTACAACCAACTGTTGCGTGAGAAAGAAGAGTTGAAAAGAGTCAATGAAGAATTAGAGAAAGAAATTATCCAAATCCGAAGTGAGAAGATTGATGTTGTTCATGCCTTCAAGAGACAGATTGAACTTGTCAACAAGCTAGGTACAGACTTGACGAAGGAGACTAGCGCCAGAGAACGCTCAGGCCGGGATTTGAACGATGTCAGTAGTGTGCTTGATACCAAGAAGAAGGATCTAGACAAGGCTTACCTGGAGATCTCTAAGTTTGACTCAGTATGGAATGCCACACTCACTAAAAACAAAGAGCGCGAGGACGAGAAGATTTCGGTGGAAGAATCATTCAGATATAATAGTGAGCACAGATTGAGCAAGGCTATTGCAGACCTGAAGGATTGTAGGTTGAGAGTGGACACCAAGAGGTGTAGACTTGAAGCATGCTTTGGGGAAGGAGCCTGGGAAGACCATGTTGATAGTCTACAGCGCACCATTATCCGGCAAGAGCTGCTCATACAGGGTCTACTCGCTAGACCAGATCATCCTGAGACGCGGAAGCTGCTAGAGGATTTCCGGTCTCGGCACTCAGCTTGACTGTCTTTCTTTGTATCTTGTTGTTTTGCTTATGTATTGGCCATCACTAGGCTTGTTGATTGAGGTCATCTCTATTTGTACTCAGTCGATGTATGCACACTGTCTGTTGGCCTGTTATTATATGGGGAGTTATTATTTTGTTTGCTTGTCTGCGGGGTTTTCCGTGGTCGTTCCTTCTTCTGGAAACTAGAATCGAGGGGGAAATCTCCCTATTGCATATGTACATGTCTGCATTTAACATATTTTTCGCATTGCAGGTGCATCAGAACTGTTTTCTTATCTCCTGTCTTCATTTAGTGTATTTCAGGATTGCTGATAAAACAAATCACCGGTACGCGACTAGAGGAAGTCAGAGAAGGATCATGGAACAGATGCAGGAGCAAATGCAGGAAATGAGAGATAGAATGGCTCAATTTATGGAAGTAATACAGACTGTAGCTAGTGGACAAGACCAACTCAGGACCTTGGTGTAGCCTTTGATTGCACGGGTTGATAATGACGGCGTATTACACGGAGGGGTAGCTATCAACCCACCTCATGGTGAGACTCAGTACACTAATAACGCTATCCCCAATACTGGCAGGATTGGAAATGGCAATGGTGTTGGAAATGGGAACGCAACTGGGAACGGTGATGGAAATGTTGGAACCAACGAAAATGTTGGCGGAGGCAATGGTAACACTGGATTTGGTAACATTGGAGTTGGTAATGTGGGAATTACTGGTCAGGGCAATGTGTATGGGCCTGAAGCTAACGGTGCTATTCATGGCAACCTGAATCAGCAGTTGTTTGAGGAAAGACATGACGAGATCTTCTTGGTGAGTGATTTTGGTGGTGAAATACCTTCTGAAACTAATAGAAGATTAAAATGGTTGGAAGACAGGATAAAGAGCTTTGAGAGTCAGAACTCTATGGGCCTTGATATGGCCAACCTTGGACTTATTCCTGACCTAAGGATACCGCAAAAATTCAAGGTCCCTGACTTTGATAAGTATAAGGGTACTACATGTCCTAGAGTTTACTTGCGCTCATATTACAGGAAAATGTCTGCCTACTCAGACGATGAAAAGTTGTTAATTCACTTTTTTCAAGATAGTTTGTCCGGTCCTTCCCTTGAATGGTACATGGGGTTGGAGCATACCAATGTCCGTAGCTAGAAGGATTTGGCTGAGGCATTCATGAAGCATTATCAATACAATAGTGACCTTGCTCCAAAAAGGGTTCAGTTGCAAAATCTTACCCAGAGAAATAATGAATGCTTCAAAGAGTATTCCCAAAGGTGGCGCAAGTTGGCCGCAAGGGTTCAACCTCCGATGGTGGAGCGTGAGCTGATCGACATGTTTGTGGCTACTTTATCTGGCATGTATTATGAGAAGCTTATCAACTGTATGTCTGGTAGCTTTTCTAACATGATAATCACAGGGGAGCGCATAGAGAATGGTATCAAAATTGTGAAAATTCAAGAAGGCGAAGGATCCTCAGCTGGAGGAGGAGGAAAGAAAGTCTTTGGCAACAAAAGGCGCGAGGGAGAAACCAACTCAGTATCTAGTTTTCAAGGAAGATGGAGAAGTCAGCCTCATAATCAATATCATCAACAACAAGTCGCTAGCGTTATGATCCCTATACCACAATAACCACAATAACAACAACAACAACAACGGCAGCAGCAGCCACCCCAACAAAATCAGCAGGGTTATCGAAGATATGCGGTTCGGCCAGTAAATAGAGTATTTGATCCACCACCAAAGCCATATTCCCAAGTACTCCAAACTTTGTTGCAATTGCAGTTAATCCAAAAGAGTACTATGGCTCCTCTGACAGGCCCACCACCATCCGACATTGATGTGAATGCACGATGCGGGTTCCACTCCGAGGCACCCAACCATACTACTGACAACTGCAAGGCTTTCTGTAACAACCCAAATTTCATTAAATAATTAATTGTAGTAATTAATTGATTTAGTGGGATTTTATGTTAATATTGGAATTAATTTTTATTAATTGGAATTAATAGAGAATTGAAAGGAAAAGATAGTAAAGTAAAGAAAATAGAAGAGAAAGAAGAAGAGAAAGAGGAAAGAAGAGGAGAAAGAGAGGAGAAGAAGAGGAAAGTGGAAAATCATCAAGAACCAACATCAAAGCTCCGATTAATCGAGGTAAGGGTGAGAAACATTGCTATTTAATCATTGTATGCTATTATGTATGTTGGGTTTGGGTTTGTGGATGTTTTTCATCACTTTCTATTTTAGGGCAAGTTGGATTAATCGGTAGAATGATGATTTAATCGGTTGAAACTGAGCAATAATGCCGTAGAATAGTCGAGTAACATGTATTGATGTTATTTGTACTGATTTGGATGTTTGAGGTTTGGTTGATGATGGATTGATGAAGGAGAGGCAGAATAGGGTTCTGTTCTGCGCAGGTTCGCTGGCTCTCGCCAGGCGAGCGAAGGCGAAGCTTCGCCAGGCGAAGCCTAGCGAATGCTGGCGAGTAATTATGATTAAGTTCCAGTGGACTTCGCTGGCGAGTTCGCCAAGCGATGTTGGATAGCGAAGGTTCACCCGGCGAAGGTGCTGGCGAATGGTGGCGAATGAAGTCAGTAGCTACTGACTTGGGCTTGCTGGGAAGTCTCGCCAGGCGAAGCCTAGCGAGTGTTCGCTGAGAGAGTTCGCCAGGCGAAGGCCAGGCGAAGGTTCGCTGCGAGGGTTCGCCAGGCGAATGAAGGCGAATGTGACATCATTTTTCTTTTGCTGTGTTGCTCATGTGGTGATTGTTTGATTGATTCACATAGGTTAATACCTCTATGATATGAATAAGTATGTGATCCATGGTGATGATATGTGTTGTGGGTAGCCTTTGGGCGTGAATCCTAGATTTGTGGTATGAGTATTAATCAAATCGATTATAAATACATGAGAATATGATAATGATTATGTGTGTATTATTTAATAATGGTAATGTGCGTATTATTTGATGAGTTTGTGAAGGTTTGATGTAGTGTACAATTAGGTAATAAGTATGCATGAGAACATTGTGGATATATGTGTGCATAGCTTATAATTGTATTATTGGTACTGTGACATGTATACCTTGTATGAAATGGCATGAGATGAATAATAAACATAATACAAAAATGTATTGTGGATGTATATTGTTTATATGCGGTTGTATGTTAAGATACATGAAGAATGCATGAGAGCATATTGATGGATATGCATGCATCGTTTGATAAATATGATGTTTGTATTGATTGGATGCGATTATGTATGAACAATGCGTGAGAATATATCGTGAATATATGTACATTGCGTGGTAAATGTGTTATGCGTGTAAGCATGATGTAATTCTTGTATGATGAATTACTTGAGAATGCATGAGAACATATTGTGGATATGTGTGCATTGTTGATAATGCGGTGATGATATTGAATTGTGAATGCATATTGTTGGTATATGGTGGTATGAATAGAATGCATGAGAACATGTCATGGATATGTGTGCATTGCTTGATAGATGTTGTAAATGCATATTGTATGTATGTGATTAAATGTGAATAATGCATGAGAACATATCGTGGATATGTGTGCATTGTTTGATAACTGTGAAGAATGCATGAGAACATATCGTGGATATGTGTGTATTGTGAGTGATAATGTGGTGATAGTGTTGAATTATGAATACATCGATGAATGTTATGTGAATATGTTGTGTGTGCAATCATAATGTAATTCTTGAAGAGATGAATTATGTAAATGCATGAGATTAAGATGTCGGTCTTAAGGGCATTTGTTGTGGTTGATTGTACATGCATCATTTAGTCAAGAGGCAATGTTTGTTAGTTTCGTGGAAACTAGTGGCTTGTCCCAAACCTAGAAGTGTGGGTTTGAAGGCTTAGAGGACGGGCCTTTGTGGTTATCGGTCTAGAAGTGTGGACCCGGTTTAATGTAAAAACCGAAAAAAGATAACGAGTTATCGGTCTAGAAGTGTGGACCCGGTTTAATGTAAAAACCGAAAAAAGATAACGAGAGTCGGTACCGCATTGCATGAGTTGCATTGAGTTATTGAGTCACATTAATATATGACATATGCATGAAGAGATGCTTATGTGTGAATGATGAGATTGTGAAATTGTGAGAGTATGCATGTGAATGAGATGTTTGTTGAATACTTATGAAGCGTGCATGAAGAGATGCTTACGTGTGAATGTTAAGATTGTGGAATTGTGGATGTATGCATGATGTAAAATGCTTGGTGAATATTCATGTTGTATATATATATAAGTGATGATGTAAATGACTATGAGTTGAATTGTGGTGAGAAATAGGGAGTTAATTATATGATACCTATGTATACATGATTTTATGCCTTGATTATTATGGTAATATTTCTCACCCTTCTGCTGTTTTATAATGCTCTATGAGGCATTGCAGATTAGGTTGCTGGAGGCCTTTATGAAGTTCTGCTTGTAGTTCGAGGTTGCTACGTGTGTAGCGGTTTAGTAATTATTTATGGGTCGAGTCATGCTCTGGTCGTGTAACACGGGGATCGATTGCTTATGTTTTAGGATTACATTATGTAACCTAAGTTATGTTTTCATATTTGGAGTAATTGAGATAATGAGATGTTGGCCTTAGTGCCTAGAGATGTTGATTTTATATGATAAAGTAAATGTTTCTTTTAAAGGATTTTCATTAATGAATCCGCTGCTAAATGGAAAGGTGTTTATGAGCATAACAGATTGTTTTAATGTGGTGAAAGTTTTGTGTGATGCCCTTTTATGGATGCATGTTAACTTTTACTCTGATTATGCATATATTATTTGCGGGGTTTAGAAGGGTGTTACATTAGTGGTATCAGAGAAGGTTGGTCCGTCCGGCCAAGTTGTCTAATGTTATTTGTTCCCTTGTATGCGACATGTGTGTGAAAACACTATTGATACATGTTGTTGCTTAACCTTGTCTGGAGAATTGGGAATGATCTAAAGTGGGGGAGAAGTTGTGCTTCTCCAAGATGCTGCAGGTGTAGAAGTTGTAGCTCAGTGGGTGGTTAACACTCTTGTGGTTTGGTAAAGATAGTCTATACTCCATCATGATTTTCAGCTGCCTATTGACAAATTGAGGAACTGATCACCCTTAATCTCTTGTTGATAGTAGTTGGAGTTCTGTTGGATGGGATGGACGTGTCTTGCAAGCTTAGGTGGCGTGAGCAGAGAATTGTTTGGAGCTAAGCCAGGTGCTTAAGAAGTGTGTTGATGAGTCGGCACGAGACAGTGAGGAGATGGCTAATTTTGATGGGAATTTGGGGTGCTAATGAAAGTGGGAAGATGGCAGTTTTGTCGACTAATTATATCTGTTTGGACAGTCGAAGAATTAAATTGATTGAGTAGTGTTGAGAATTATGTCTGGTGTGTGTGCTACGGCAGCAGATTGTGGAGTTGAGTATAAGGGTGGATAATGACTTCTAGTGATTACTAAAGGAAATGAGATGTGGAATACATGGTTGGTATAATTAGAACCTTAAGCATTTCAAGAGTTGGAGAGGTATTGGATGACCTTTAAGTGTGGAAGGGTTGTTTCCGTGATTTTGTCGTAACGGAAAACCGTAATTCGGAATGACGCAAGATTAGAAGCGTTGGAAGATATTACAGTGCTCTATGTGATGGGAAAGTAGTGACATGGAATTAAGTATTTATTGGCAAAAAATGTTTGGATGTTATGGTAAGCGCGGAGAGTGCGGTTTGTGTTATCACCATAAGTTCACAGCTGAGTGTCCGTTTGATATAATGATTTTCCACACTTGATGGAGAGAGTCAATGGTTATGTAACCGATGGTGTTTGGATATGTTCGGAGAGTATAGGGGTTCATGTTGAGCGTCGGGAACTTGAGTTATTAGTATTGGGGAAGAGGCAGTGATGTACTACTGTGAAGAAAGTTCAAAGAGTTTTGAGAAAGCTGTCAACAGTTCGTTATTTGTTTTTCCAAGTCCGACAGGATTGTCGTTGTGTTTTGAGATACTTTGTTGATATGATTAAGAGATGTGTTAAGTACAACATTAATGAGTTTTGGTTATGCTTGAAGGCAATATAAAGTACAGAGAGGGATTATCTGACAAGTAATTTGGAGTGGGTTATTGTTGTGTGTTTGTACCGGAGTTTGGAAGCCTCAATTGTTTAGTTGAGATTTGAGATGGTTACTAACCTTAAGGTATTTGTTTTATTTGAGAGAGAGTCAAATATGAGACAGAGAAGTAATTGGAACTCCTGAAGGAGTATGGTTTTGGTTAAATTACCATTCGGATGAGACCAAGTGGTAGCTAAGATATCGAATCGGGAATTTTGGTATACACTAATGAAGATGGTAAGGAAGTTAGAACTGATTAAGCAAATTCAGACATGAGTTCGGCCTGTGAAGAGACTTCTTATGGAGTTGAGCCTTGGATGTTGAGATTGACTTTTGGTATTCTGATGAGGTTCGAGGAAATCGGAATTCTGAGTTGAGTTGATAGATTAATTGAATTTAATGGATAAAAGTCAGAGGGCTTATTTTCGGATTAAGGGAAATGGTATTGTGAGATGTCGTGATGAAGTGTGTATTCTGAATAGTGTGAGTTGGATAAGAGTACTCAGGGAGAAGTACATCGAGAAAGATGGAGTATCCGTGCAGGTACTAGGAAGATGCGACCGAATTTGAGAAATAGTTTTGGATAGCCATAGATGGAGAAGGAATTGATTGAGTTTGTATATGTTGATTAGACTTGCTGGGAATTGAAGTGTGGACATTAGAGATGGTTGGATCTGATACAACTGTTGAGTATTTCGAGTGGGATGGGATAGTATTCCCATGGGCTTTGTGCCGGGTTTTCTGATGAATTTGAGGAAGTATGATCCGATTTGGACAGTTAAGAATGGATTAACAAGAGTAACTCGTTGCCTACCAGTGAAGATGAATCATTCTGTTAGATGGGAACTCAAGTTTTTCGTTAAGATTATGGGAAAGATTGCGAAAGCGGTTGGGTGCCATGTTGAAGATGAACTCTGACTAGCGTTCGTGAACGGCATGGACAAACGAAGAAAACTATCCAGTATGAAGAGGACTCGTTGAGAGCTTGTGTGTTGGACCAAGATGGATCTAAGGGTAGTTAATTGTCGTTGTCGGAGTTGCCTACAATAACTGTTGCCATTTCGTGTCAGAAACAACATCGTATGAAGTTCGTTGGGTAAGAGGGTATGACTCTTTTGTGTTGTTGCATGTCCAACGGGAGTGTTGTACTCGGATCAAAGACCGTGCAAGGGACGATGGGAACGATCAAAGAATCCAAGTAAGGTCGTGTTTTGAGAGTTATGGTAGTAATTGGTGTTGGTCGAGCTTGAGTCTCGTGAGCACCCTGTGTTTTGTTGATCTGTATCAGAGTAGCGCAGCGGAAGCGTGAGGCGGATAGCATGTTAGACTGTTTTACCGCTGTCGCTTGAGAGGATTGCATGAGGTGTTCATATGTCTAAGTTGAAGAGGTACATTGATTCAGGTGGATGGTGTACAAGTGAGAGAGAATTTGACTTCGGAGGCGTGGCTAGTTCTAGTTGTTGATAAGAAACAACTTCGAAGTATAGAGATTCCTTCGGTGGAAGTAGTTATGGGAGAATTGGATTTGGAAGAATTGGAATGCGAGAGTCGTATCCAGAGTTGTTTGGATCAGATAACATTTTCGAGGACAAAAATTCCTAAGTGGGGGAGAGTTGTAACAGCCCAAATTTCATTAAATAATTAATTGTAGTAATTAATTGATTTAGTGGGATTTTATGTTAATATTGGAATTAATTTTTATTAATTGGAATTAATAGAGAATTGAAAGGAAAAGATAGTAAAGTAAAGAAAATATAAGAGAAAGAAGAAGAGAAAGAGGAAAGAAGAGGAGAAAGAGAGGAGAAGAAGAGGAAAGTGGAAAATCATCAAGAACCAACATCAAAGCTCCGATTAATCGAGGTAAGGGTGAGAAACATTGCTATTTAATCATTGTATGCTATTATGTATGTTGGGTTTGGGTTTGTGGATGTTTTTCATCACTTTCCATTTTAGGGCAAGTTGGATTAATCGGTAGAATGATGATTTAATCGGTAGAAACTGAGCAATAATGCCGTAGAATAGTCGGGTAACATGTATTGATGTTATTTGTACTGATTTGGATGTTTGAGGTTTGGTTGATGATGGATTGATGAAGGAGAGGCAGAATAGGGTTCTGTTCTGCGCAGGTTCGCTGGCTCTCGCCAGGCGAGCGAAGGCGAAGCTTCGCCAGGCGAAGCCTAGCGAATGCTGGCGAGTAATTATGATTAAGTTCCAGTGGACTTCGCTGGCGAGTTCGCCAAGCGAAGTTGGATAGCGAAGGTTCGCCCAGCGAAGGTGCTGGCGAATGGTGGCGAATGAAGTTAGTAGCTACTGACTTGGGCTCGCTGGGAAGTCTTGCCAGGCGAAGCCTAGCGAGTGTTCGCTGAGAGAGTTCGCCAGGCGAAGGCCAGGCGAAGGTTCGCTGCGAGGGTTCGCCAGGCGAATGAAGGCGAATGTGACAGCATTTTTCTTTTGCTGTGTTGCTCATGTGGTGATTGTTTGATTGATTCACATAGGTTAATACCTCTATGATATGAATAAGTATGTGATCCATGGTGATGATATGTGTTGTGGGTAGCCTTTGGGCGTGAATCCTAGATTTGTGGTATGAGTATTAATCAAATCGATTATAAATACATGAGAATATGATAATGATTATGTGTGTATTATTTAATAATGGTAATGTGCGTATTATTTGATGAGTTTGTGAAGGTTTGATGTAGTGTACAATTAGGTAATAAGTATGCATGAGAACATTGTGGATATATGTGTGCATAGCTTATAATTGTATTATTGGTATTGTGACATGTATACCTTGTATGAAATGGCATGAGATGAATAATAAACATAATACAAAAATTTATTGTGGATGTATATTGTTTATATGCGGTTGTATGTTAAGATACATGAAGAATGCATGAGAGCATATTGATGGATATGCGTGCATCGTTTGATAAATATGATGTTTGTATTGATTGGATGCGATTATGTATGAACAATGCGTGAGAATATATCGTGAATATATGTACATTGCGTGGTAAATGTGTTATGCGTGTAAGCATGATGTAATTCTTGTATGATGAATTACTTGAGAATGCATGAGAACATATTGTGGATATGTGTGCATTGTTGATAATGCGGTGATGATATTGAATTGTGAATGCATATTGTTGGTATATGGTGGTATGAATAGAATGCATGAGAACATGTCATGGATATGTGTGCATTGCTTGATAGATGTTGTAAATGCATATTGTATGTATGTGATTAAATGTGAATAATGCATGAGAACATATCGTGGATATGTGTGCATTGTTTGATAACTGTGAAGAATGCATGAGAACATATCGTGGATATGTGTGCATTGTGAGTGATAATGTGGTGATAGTGTTGAATTATGAATACATCGATGAATGTTATGTGAATATGTTGTGTGTGCAATCATAATGTAATTCTTGAAGAGATGAATTATGTAAATGCATGAGATTAAGATGTCGGTCTTAAGGGCATTTGTTGTGGTTGATTGTACATGCATCATTTAGTTAAGAGGCAATGTCTGTTAGTTTCGTGGAAACTAGTGGCTTGTCCCAAACCTAGAAGTGTGGGTTTGAAGGCTTAGAGGACGGGCCTTTGTGGTTATCGGTCTAGAAGTGTGGACCCGGTTTAATGTAAAAACCGAAAAAAGATAACGAGTTATCGGTCTAGAAGTGTGGACCCGGTTTAATGTAAAAATCGAAAAAAGATAACGAGAGTCGGTACCGCATTGCATGAGTTGCATTGAGTTATTGAGTCACATTAATATATGACATATGCATGAAGAGATGCTTATGTGTGAATGATGAGATTGTGAAATTGTGAGAGTATGCATGTGAATGAGATGTTTGTTGAATACTTATGAAGCGTGCATGAAGAGATGCTTACGTGTGAATGTTAAGATTGTGGAATTCTGGATGTATGCATGATGTAAAATGCTTGGTGAATATTCATGTTGTATATATATATAAGTGACGATGTAAATGACTATGAGTTGAATTGTGGTGAGAAATAGGGAGTTAATTATATGATACCTATGTATACATGATTTTATGCCTTGATTATTATGGTAATATTTCTCACCCTTCTGCTGTTTTATAATGCTCTATGAGGCATTGCAGATTAGGTTGCTGGAGGCCTTTATGAAGTTCTGCTTGTAGTTCGAGGTTGCTACGTGTGTAGCGGTTTAGTAATTATTTATGGGTCGAGTCATGCTCTGGTCGTGTAACACGGGGATCGATTGCTTATGTTTTAGGATTACATTATGTAACCTAAGTTATGTTTTCATATTTGGAGTAATTGAGATAATGAGATGTTGGCCTTAGTGCCTAGAGATGTTGATTTTATATGATGAAAGTAAATGTTTCTTTTAAAGGATTTTCATTAATGAATCCGCTGCTAAATGGAAAGGTGTTTATGATCATGACAGATTGTTTTAATGTGGTGCAAGTTTTGTGTGATGCCCTTTTATGGATGCATGTTAACTTTTACTCTGATTATGCATATATTATTTGCGGGGTTTAGAAGGGTGTTACATTAGTGGTATCAGAGCAGGTCGGTCCGTCCCGGCCAATTTGTCTAATGTTATTTGTTCCCTTGTATGCGACATGTGTGTGAAAACACTGTCGATACATGTTGTTGCTTAACCTTGTCTGGAGAAGTGGGAATGATCTAAAGTGGGGGAGAAGTTGTGCTTCTCCAAGATGCTGCAGGTGTAGAAGTTGTAGCTCAGTGGGTGGTTAACACTCTTGTGGTTTGGTAAAGATAGTCTATACTCCATCATGATTTTCAGCTGCCTATTGACAAATTGAGGAACTGATCACCCTTAATCTCTTGTTGATAGTAGTTGGAGTTCTGTTGGATGGGATGGACGTGTCTTGCAAGCTTAGGTGGCGTGAGCAGAGAATTGTTTGGAGCTAAGCCAAGTGCTTAAGAAGTGTGTTGATGAGTCGGCACGAGACAGTGATGAGATGGCTAATTTTGATGGGAATTTGGGGTACTAATGAAAGTGGGAAGATGGCGGTTTTGCCGACTAATTATATCTGTTTGGACAGTCGAAGAATTAAATTGATTGAGTAGTGTTGAGAATTATGTCTGGTGTATGTGCTACGGCAGCAGATTGTAGAGTTGAGTATAAGGGTGGATAATGACTTCTAGTGATTACTAAAGGAAATGAGATGTGGAATACATGGTTGGTATAATTAGACCCTTAAGCATTTCAAGAGTTGGAGAGGTATTGGATGACCTTTAAGTGTGGAAGGGTTGTTTCCGTGATTTTGTCGTAACAGAAAACCGTAATTTGGAATGACGCAAGATTAGAAGCGTTGGAAGATATTACAGTGCTCTATGTGATGGGAAAGTAGTGACATGGAATTAAGTATTTATTGGCAAAAAATGTTTGGATGTTATGGTAAGCGCGGAGAGTGCGGTTTGTGTTATCACCATAAGTTCACAGCTGAGTGTCCGTTTGATATAATGATTTTCCACACTTGATGGAGAGAGTCAATGGTTATGTAACCGATGGTGTTTGGATATGTTCGGAGAGTATAGGGGTTCATGTTGAGCGTCGGGAACTTGAGTTATTAGTATTGGGGAAGAGGCAGTGATGTACTACTGTGAAGAAAGTTCAAAGAGTTTTGAGAAAGCTGTCAACAGTTCGTGTATTGGTTTTGCCAAGTCCGACAGGATTGTCGTTGTGTTTTGAGATACTTTGTTGATATGATTAAGAGATGTGTTAAGTACAACATTAATGAGTTTTGGTTATGCTTGAAGGCAATATAAAGTACAGAGAGGGATTATCTGACAAGTAATTTGGAGTGGGTTGTTGTTGTGTGTTTGTACCGGAGTTTGGAAGCCTCAATTGTTTAGTTAAGATTTGAGATGGTTACTGATCTTAAGGTATTTGTTTTATTTGAGAGAGAGTCAAATATGAGACAGAGAAGTAATTGGAACTCCTGAAGGAGTATGGTTTTGGTTAAATTACCATTCGGATGAGACCAAGTGGTAGCTAAGATATCGAATCGGGAATTTTGGTATACACTAATGAAGATGGTAAGGAAGTTAGAACTGATTAAGCAAATTCAGACACGAGTTCGGCCTGTGAAGAGACTTCTTATGGAGTTGAGCCTTGGATGTTGAGATTGACTTTTGGTATTCTGATGAGGTTCGAGGAAATCGGAATTCTGAGTTGAGTTGATAGATTAATTGAATTTAATGGATAAAAGTCAGAGGGCTTATTTTCGGATTAAGGGAAATGGTATTGTGAGATGTCGTGATGAAGTGTGTATTCTGAATAGTGTGAGTTGGATAAGAGTACTCAGGGAGAAGTACATCGAGAAAGATGGAGTATCCGTGCAGGTACTAGGAAGATGCGACCGAATTTGAGAAATAGTTTTGGATAGCCATAGATGGAGAAGGAATTGATTGAGTTTGTATATGTTGATTAGACTTGCTGGGAATTGAAGTGTGGACATTAGAGATGGTTGGATCTGATACAACTGTTGAGTATTTCGAGTGGGATGGGATAGTATTCCCATGGGCTTTGTGTCGGGTTTTCTGATGAATTTGAGGAAGTATGATCCGATTTGGACAGTTAAGAATGGATTAACAAGAGTAACTCATTGCCTACCAGTGAAGATGAATCATTCTGTTATATGGGAACTCAAGTTTTTCGTTAAGATTATGGGAAAGATTGCGAAAGCGGTTGGGTGCCATGTTGAAGATGAACTCTGACTAGCGTCCGTGAATGGCATGGACAAACGAAGAAAACTATCCAGTATGAAGAGGACTCGTTGAGAGCTTGTGTGTTGGACCAAGATGGATCTAAGGGTAGTTAATTGTCGTTGTCGGAGTTGCCTACAATAACTGTTGCCACTTCGTATCGGAAACAACATCGTATGAAGTTCGTTGGGTAAGAGGGTATGACTCCTTTGTGTTGTTGCATGTCCAACGGGAGTGTTGTACTCGGATCAAAGACCGTGCAAGGGACGATGGGAACGATCAAAGAATCCAAGCAAGGCCATGTTTTGAGAGTTATGGTAGTAATTGGTGTTGGTTGAGCTTGAAGTCTCGTGAGCACCCTGTGTTTTGTTGATCTGTATTAGAGTAGCCCAGCGGAAGCGTGAGGCGGATAGCATGTTAGACTGTTTTACCGCTGTCGCTTGAGAGGATTGCATGAGGTGTTCATATGTCTAAGTTGAAGAGGTTGTCACACCCTCATTTTCACCGTTAGCCTTTTATACCCTACATTCGGCATATCATACATCATTCTATTGTGTATCGAGCATGCGGGTTCACAAGGTACGAACTAGGCCATTTGGTTGTAACTTGTCTATTTTCGGACTACATAAAAAAAGGTTCATCACCTAAGGTTTGATCTGAGGAAAAATTCTACTCATGAAAATTTTGGCAAGGGGAAGTTACTTGACAAAATACAAGGATATTCAAGATAAATATTAATAGACATGAATGCTAGGCCAAATCCAAAGCTCCTTCATACATGTTTATTTTTATGGCATAAGTGGAGTGCAAATTATTAAGGCATGAATCAAGATCATCAATGCATAATTCAAGATTTCATTTTTAAGCACATGAGGGAATCCATCATCCAAAATTCAAGATTCATGAATGGAGATAAAAATAATACTAAGAGGAATTTTGTGACATTACAATCATGTAATTTGTTACAAAAATTCCAACTCTAGATAATGTTTAGAAATTAATCTATTTCTAAATCATCATTCAAGTCTTTAATCAAATCTATGATATGGTACTCTTCATACTACACCATTTTTTTTCATGTGCTACATTATGCTCACAAACATCCAAGAAATATGCAAGAATTAAATCAACATTGGAATGTTTATGGGCCAAGATTATGCATGTTCAATCATAGGCAAAACAGCCCCATGCAAGAGTTGAAGAATTACTACATGTCACAAAATCAAGAGGACAACATGTACTATGTTACAAGATCATTTTTTATGTCACAAAGTCAAGGAAATCGCATGCAAATGATATATTTACTTGCTAAATATCAGTTTGCAAATGCTGTCAAAGAGTGGTAACAATTGGCTACATGGCAAGATACAAAGCAATACCATCCAAGAGACTAATGGGCAAAAAGAGGGATAGTAGTATAGTATGCTACAGCAGAAAAATGCAGCAAGTCATACTAGAAATAGAAGGGAAAAGTGGGGCTGCACAAAAAGAAGAAAAAGGCATTGCCAAGAATGGAAAGTTGGTGATGAAAAGGTGTGCAAAGTGTGTGGCTTTAGGACAGCAGAAAAAGTTGACAGAAAAGGTGGAAAATGGGCTGCAAGCAACCATAGAAAACATAGTATTCCTTACTATCAAAACAGAACAAAACACAAGAAGCAAGCAGAGTAGAGACTACACATAGAGAGCAAAGAGTAAGAGCAAAAAACCAGAAAAATAGTTAGCAAGAAACCCCCAAAAAAACAGAAAAAAGAGAGTGAGATAGAGACACAAGAGGATCATTGAGAAACCAAACCTTCACAACATAGAGTGAAGAGGGGAGAGCACATCCAACAAAGGTCATTGGAGTACTTGCAAGAAGAATAGAAAGCTCTTGGTATCCATTTCTTCAAATCTTTCTCCTTTTGTTCTTTGCTTTTATATTCATTTCATTCACTCTTTTATGTGTTGTTGAACTGTATATCATGTAAGATCCCCTAAGGGACTAAGAAACCATCCTCAAGGAACCACAAAAACGAAACGAAAACATAAAAAAAATGTGAGATTTCGACCTGGACCAGCAACACGGGCCGTGTCACGCGACACGGCCGACCGTGTCACGCGACACGGCCGACCGTGTCACGCTACTGTATGAAGTTTTTTTCCCCAGGCCTTGCAACACGGGCCATATCACACAACACGGTCGGGCGTGTTGCATCACTGTTTCAAGTTTTTTCACCCGTGTCACACCACTGTTTCCTCCATATTTTTTTACCGGTTTTACCTTAAAAAAAATTTTTTCAAAGAGTTCGCACGACGAACTCTTTGATGGCACTTCGTGCCGTTTTTTTTGTGTGTCTCGATTTTTTTGAGCCGTGTGGCTTATGTTTGTATGATGTTTGTATGTGAATATTGTTATGGCCCTTGTTGACCTTTGTTTCCAAAAACTATTTTTAAAAGTAAACTCTCGATTTTATCGAGCCATTTTTGACCATGTAAGTCGGATGCCTTGTGCACCGCCATCGACCTAAATCGCATCACTTCAAATATCTTTACAAGCGATAAATCTTGATCCAACATCAAGTGTTTCTCTTTTCGCATAAAAATACAAAAAAAACACAATAAAATATATGATTGGAATTATGCACCATGAACTTTAAAGTGGTGGAGAAGGAATGAGAATGGAACCCTCCTACACTCATTCCGAATGTTTCGAATACAAGGCGCTCGACTTGGTTATTCGAGACATTCATCTCTATCCAAAGTCTTTTGTATAATCCTAGTCAAGAACACATTTTCTTCAAAAAAAAACTAAAAACAACATCAACTCA
Source organism: Lathyrus sativus (assembly GCA_963859935.3). Taxonomy (NCBI): domain Eukaryota; kingdom Viridiplantae; phylum Streptophyta; class Magnoliopsida; order Fabales; family Fabaceae; genus Lathyrus; species Lathyrus sativus. Next base: position 281,459,968 of record OZ012735.1, read on the forward strand.
TCAAACTATTTTTGCCTTAGGGCGTCAATCCAAAAAAAACCTTTTTCAAGGTATAAAATCAACCAACAAACAACAATTTCATAAAGCCTCCGAACTACGGAGCTCTGATTCTTCACTTCTTTTAAGTGAGGATACGTAGGCACAAGGGCCACAATCCTTGGCGAGCATTAAAATAAATAAACCAATCCCTCTTTTCCTTAAACAAGCAAACTTTTAGAATAAAACACCCATTCACGCGAAATAACCTAGGAGGTTCCCATCGAGTACGATGGATGCGAGGGGGTGCTAATACCTTCCCCTCGCATAACCGACTCCCGAACCCTAAGACTTGGTTGCAATGACCACGCTCTTTTCCCAAAGGTTTTATCGCTATTTCCCTTTCCCCTCGTGGGATAAATAAAATCCGCTGGCGACTCTGTGTCATTTTTCGCGTAGCGACAGCTGGCGACTCTGCTGGGGACTTTTTTTCCTAAGCGAGTCAAGCCTAACCTAAGTTGTTTTTGCGTGTTTGGGTTCTTTCCTTTTTGCTTGTTTATCGCTTTCCTTGTTTTTTCAATTGTATCTCACTGTGTTTTGGCTTCATTGGTTCTTGGTATGGATTGAAAACTTTGGTGGCAAACCTTGAGGGAAAGACTCTATACCCGAGTCTAGAGTGTTAAAATTAAGATAAGAGAGGTTGAGTAGTATGGGCTTCCGAGATGCTCATCTTGTGATAGTCGATACGAGAACCTCGCTTAGAGTAGATTCATTTGAGAATGATGAGAACCGTCAAGCTCTTGGCGTGTTTGATCAATGTTTTCTCAAGAATCCATTACTCTAAGGACCTTTTAGAACCCTAAACCTTTGGCCAACTAAGATTGATGGTCGCGTAGTATGGGTCCTCGAGAAGCTCTTCTCGTGTGGATCGATACGAAGACCTCGTTCAGAAGAGACTTTCTTGATGGAGTTGTTGCCTGGCAATGACTGACATACGTAACAAACAGTCAAGAAAGTCCATGACTCTAAAATCCTTGTCTAGAACCCAATGTCGATGTGTCTCGTAGTATGGGCCCCCGAGAAGTTCTTCTCGTGTGGGTCGATACGAGGACCTCACCCAAAAGAGATTCATGTGATGGAGTCATCCTCCGACATGTTCATGTCATGTATGATGAACAGTCATATGAATCCATGACTTTGGGATCCCTTTTAAACCCTAGATCACACCTTGTGAGAACCTTTTCCATAAAGCAGACAGTATCGACCATATCCATACCACGGACTTATGAACCCATATGCTCGAATTCTGCATCCGTTCATACATACATACTTCATAAATAAATAAAAAAAACAAAGCTCTTAGTGTCTTGTTCTTGTTGCAGATATAAGCATTTTTCAGAAGCAGTCATGATGAATGTGAATTTAGGAACAATGAAGCTAAACAAGAAAACCGACCGAAAGAGCACTTTCACTTTCAAATACAAAGATCCTTCAATCGACAGTCTAAAAGCTCTAAGTGCCAAGATCACTCCCATCAAGCACAACAAATTTCACTCTTCTTATGGGAGAATTTTGGATCTATTGACAGAGAAGGTGGAGTTTGAAGCTCTCACAGCCTTGGCTCAGTACTATGACACGTCTTTCCGTTGTTTCACCTTCGCCGATTTTCAGATAGCTCCTACTTTGGAAGAATTTGAGAAGATTTTGAACCTCTACATCAAAGATCGCAATTCTTTTCCCAAGCTCGAAGAAGAGTTCACGTTGAAGAAAGTGGCTTCTGCCTTAGGGATTCCTACATCAGATGTGATAGCCAATTGGGCACCCAAAGGAGCTAGGGGTTTCTCGAGGAAATTCTTGGAAGAACAAGCGTGGAAGTATGCCAAGGAAGAGAAATGGGAAATATGTGGTGCAATTCTGGCACTCTTGGTCTATGGAATTGTGATGTTTCCAAATGGGGAAAATTTTGTGGACCAAGTAGCTGTGGAAATCTTCTTGACCCAGAATCCTGTGCCTTTCCTCTTAGGTGACTTCTACCACACACTCCATACAAGACATACAAAAGGAGGTGGAATGTTCCTTTGTTGCGCCCCACTCCTGCATAAGTGGCTAAGGACCCACATGCCCGAAAAAGGTCCTTTTGCTTCCAAGGAACTCTCATGGCCTCAAAGATTCGCTTCACTCACCGCTAGTTCCATCACATGGTACAAGAGGGAATGGGAAACCAAAGATATTATCTTTTCTTGTGGAGAATTTCCCAACGTGCCTCTTGTGGGGACACGAGGTTGCATCAATTACAACCCGGTGTTACTCAAGAGACAGTTTGGACACTCCATGGATGGCCCTCCTAAGGAAGAAGATTTGGTGTCATTCCTTGTCAATACGGCCGATCCAAGTGATCCGTCTGTACGAAGAGCAAGAAGAGCATGGGTAAACATCCAAAGAGGCAATCCAGACAATGGGCGGAAGAACATCCTTGCTCGTGAACCTTATGTCAAATGGGTGAAAGAGAGAGTGAAAGAGGTCAGATTACCTTTTATCTTTGATGCATCTGTTTTCCCATCTCATCCTGAACCCGAGCCTATCTTACCCGAAGATATGGAGAAACTTAAGGCTAAGATCCAAGAACTCGAAGATGAGAACACTCATCTTCGAATTCGACTCAACGAGACTAAGCAGAAAAGTGAAGCTTGGGAAGACAAAAGCAAAGAGTTGAAAGAGAAGTTCGAGGATAGCAAGAAAAGGGCTAGAGAAGAGAAAGGAAAGAAAGAATGGGTTGGTGGAGCGCTCAGAAGCGCCAATGCCGACTTGGATCACCGAAATGAAAAATTAGACCAAGTGTGGCGAAAGGTTAGAGACTTAGAAAACGATGTAAGGATCGCCAACCAGATGAAGAAAGATGAAAGGGAAAAATTTGAAGCTCAGATTCACCAGTTGAAAGGCGTTATCAAAGGTTGTGAAGATCAGTTAGCTCACGCACTATTGGAGAAAGAAAGTGCACAACGAGATTTTGTACAAGCGGAGTATCAGTTGGGTAGAGCTATCGAGGAAATCAAAAGATTGAAAGACGGAATCTATGATGAGCAGTACTTAGCACTACAAGATAGTTGTCATTATTGGGAAGAAAGTTGTCGTCAAGCCGAAGCTGCTGTACTTCAAAGAGATGACATCATCCATGATCTCCAAATTCTCTATGAGGAGTGGAAGAACAAATTTGTGAACTTGGCGGGATTCTCCAACTTTGTGCTTCAGCAAATCCCCGAAAAATTGAAGATAGCTGATCAAGTGATGACTCTTGAAAACACTCCTATCCCTGTGTTCGGGTTTGTGAAGTTTTGCGTGGAAACGATGGGAGAACTTGTTACAGATTTGGAAGCGGTTCGTAGAGCTCAAGGAGTCACTTTTAGAGTCGATTTGTAATTTGTTTAAGAAGTGTATCTTTTGTATTTTGTATTTGAATTTGGCCTAGAGCCTTAATGAAATGAAAGTTGTTTGTTCCATTATGTCTCTTCTGATTAATTGCAATGGAAAATGTTTATATTCTTAAACGATAATTAACAAGGTTACTAAGAGCTTTGCGCATAACATTTTTGTTTCATATGCATCATTCTGCATCTCATAAAAAACCCAAAACTTACAAAAAGACTTGACCTCCATTCGCAGTAAACAAGCTGACTTCCCGGCATCCTTACTACACTCGCGGAAAACAAAGATTACTAATGGATCAAATCGAGCAGGATCAAGCCGCTTTCAAGGAAGAGATGGTCCACATGAAGGCTCAGATGGGCCAGCTGATGGAAGTCATTCAAGCCATGGCTAAAGGTCAAGAAGAGATGAAGCAAGCTATGGAGAAAAATGCTACCAATACTCCTACTCCTACTACTGCTGGCTCAATCCCCACTCCTGATGGAGCCATTCCAACCCCTGTGGTTGCAATTCCCGTTCCTGGTGGAACAATCCCTATTCCTGTTGGCACAGGCGCGGTCCACACTCCTGGTAGTGGAACGACTACTACCCCAATCCACGTGGATGGCCACGAAGGTTTCTACAACCCTCCTGAATTCTTGAATATAGATACTTCTGGAGCACCAACTAGCAATCTGGAAAAGAAAATACTTGCTTTGCAAGAGACGGTCAAAGGATTAAAAGGCCCAAGCACTTTTGGGCTAGATGCTGCAGATATGTGTTTGGTACCCGGTGTGAAGGTTCCTCTCAAATTCAAAGTCCCCGACTTTGAAAAGTACAAAGGGACCAGCTGTCCCCGGACTCACATCAGATCTTATTGTAGGAAAATGGCTGCCTACTCTGACGATGAAAAATTGCTGATGCATTTCTTTCAAGATAGCCTCAGTAGGGCATCTCTTGAATGGTATATGCAATTGGAGGGCACGTACATCAAGACGTGGAAGGAGTTGGCTGAGGCGTTTCTAAAACATTATCAGTACAACTCTGATATGGCACCTAACCGAACACAGCTCCAAGGGTTGACCCAAAAATCTGGCGAAGCATTCAAGGATTACGCGCAAAGGTGGAGGGACTTAGCTGCTAGAGTCCAGCCTCCTCTTCTTGAGAGAGAGTTGACCGATATGTTCATGGGGACTCTTCAAGGACCATTCCTAGAGCGATTGGCTGGATGCACATCTTCTGTGTTTTCAGATTTAGTGATGGCCGGTGAGAGGATCGAAAATATGATAAAGATCGGAAAGATTCAAATTTCTGATGGAGCTTCTGGCGGATCGAAAAAGCCATACCAAGGTTTTGCAAGAAAGAGAGAAGGCGAAACGAGTGCTGCCTTGATGGATAAGGGGAAGGCCAAAGCATACCAAGGCCCTTATCATCATGTGGCTGCTGTTACTCCGAGTCAACCTCTTGCTATATCCGCAAGTCAACCAACTGTTCAAGTCCCCTACCAACAACAGCGACAAGGTTATTATCAAGGTCCCCCAAGACAGAGGAGACCCGAAAAAAGATTTGATCCCATTCCAACAACATACGCTCGGTTGCTTCCACTCTTACTAAAGGGTTCATTGGTGCAATTGAGGGAGATGAAGGCTCCCCCTGCTATCCTACCCCCCGGATATGACGCGAACGCCCGATGCGAGTTTCATTCGGGCGCTCCCGGGCATAACATTGAAAATTGTAAAGCCTTGAAATATGTGGTGCAGGATCTCATCGACTCAAGGGCCATCAACTTTACCAAAAATACTCCCAACGTGACTCATAATCCAATGCCTCACCATGCTACTAACATGGTCGAAGAATCAAAAGGGAAGAAGCTGGTATCAAATGTTGATGAGCTGAAAACCCCATTAGCAGTCGTGAAAGAGCAGTTGTTGTTGAGGAACATTATCCTAAGATGTACCAAGGATTGTCGACACTGTTTGAAAGATCCCCAAAGCTGTCTCGAATTGAAGATGGGCATTCAAAGCTTGATAGATCAAGGCGTCCTGTTAGTGGAACAAATATCTAAGGCTGAAGAAGTAGCAACGCTTGATATTCCCTATGATCCGATGGAGTTCTCTTATGACGAAGAGCTGTTGAACATTCCGTATGAACAAACACGTGTCCCTCTAACAATTCATTGTGATGAAGATTGGTATTCTACCCAAATTCCGATGCAAATTCCGTATGAAATTCCGTGTGATCAGCCGCATGCGCTGTTAGAAATCCCTTGTGATTATGACTGGCATTCTGTTCAAACCCCGTACAATCAAGTTCGTAAACCATTGCAGATATTGTATGATCAAGTAGAAATTCCGTTGTCTCATCCTTCACTTGCTCCGTTAGTGATATCAACACCTGCTCCTTTTCCTTTTGAGAGCACCAAGGCTGTCCCTTGGAAATATGAGCCGACTGTTTACATTAAGGGTGAGAAAGTGGATGAAGATGTTGTGAAAGCTGGCAGCTCCATAGAAAACATTGTGGGAACCGGCGGTATCACTAGAAGTGGTCGAATATTTGCTCCACCACCTGTCAATAGCGGTGATAATACAAGGAAAAATACTGTTGAACCAAGCACCAATGAAACAGAGGAATTTTTAAGAATCATTCAGAAAAGTGATTATAAAGTGATCGATCAGCTCAATCAGACTCCCTCAAAGATATCCATGCTATCATTGTTAATGTGTTCAAAAGCCCATCAAGAAGCACTGTTAAAGTTCTTGAAGACTGCTCATGTGCCAGAAGAGATATCAGTGGTGCAGTTTGAAGAAGTGGTGGGGAATATAGCATCGGCCCATATCTTGAGCTTTAATGATAGTGAACTACCTCCCGAAGGTAAGAACCATAACAAGGCCTTACACATTACCATTGAATGTGTAGATGTTGTATTCTCTAGAGTACTTGTCGATACTGGATCGTCATTGAACGTGTTACCAAAGAGCTCGTTGAACAAGCTATCAATTGAAGGACTTGTGATGAAGCCAAGTCAAACCATTGTAAAAGCTTTTGATGGAGCTACAAGAACTGTGATAGGCGAGGTTGATCTCCCAATCAAGATTGGACCTCATACCTTTATCATTACATTTTATGTAATGGATATCTACCCCGCTTATAGCTGCCTTCTTGGCCGTCCGTGGATTCATTCAGCAGGCGCTGTAACTTCAACCCTGCATCAAAGGATTAAATTCATGATTAACAATCAGATGGTCGTCATTGAGGGCGAATCCGATGTTCTTATAAGCCATCTTGCTTCTTTCCGCTATATTGAGATAGGAGGGGAGGTTCACGAGACCCCATTCCAAGCGTTTGATGTGATAAGCGTGGAGATGATTCCTGCTAAGAAGGAGGAAAAGAAATCAGAAAGGTTCGGATCCCCTATGGTCACATGGAAAGATGCGAAGACTGTAATCGAGGCTGGTCACCCTGAAGGTTGGGGTAGAGTATTGGAACTTCCCGTCAACAAAAACAGAACTGGTTTGGGTTATTCTGGCAATCATACAGTGCAGCAGAAGACAATCATGGACAAAGGCAAAGGTCTCATCCCTCCGCTTTCCTTTGTAAGCGGTGGACATATGGTGGATGATCATGTAGCTGTCGTGGAGGCTGAAGACGATGCGTTAAAGGAGGTCTGCATGGTGTACCCCAAGGCACCAAATCAACAAATCAACAATTGGACTGTTGTGGAGATACCGGAGGTCACTTTGATTGAGGAGTAATTTTCTTTGTTTTCCTTTCAAATCCTATGCTCTGCCCAAGGCATAAGGATTATTTTGTAGGGCCCCCATGTTTTCAATCAATGTTTTATCATGAATGAAGTAAACTTTTGCATTCAATTGTGTTCCCTGTCTTTCTTTTATTTTATTTTTGCATAAATAAATGGCAATGTTTTCGTGCATTTTTCATTCTTTTCATTTTTCTCAAAAAAAAATATAAAAGCATAAAATCACCAATCATGCAGATCAACCCTGGATTCCATTGATAATGATACTGCTACGGTTCCATATGACTTTGACAACCCAATCTACCACGCCGAGGAGGATGGTGAAGAAGATTGTGAGCTCCCCGAAGAGTTGGCCAGATTATTAAAGCAAGAATCCAAGGTCATTCAACCGCATCAGGAATCAGTAGAAGTTGTCAATCTCGGAACTGAGGAAGATAAGAAAGAGATCAAGGTAGGCGCTGCTCTAGAAGAGAGTGTGAAGAGACGACTGATCGAGCTCCTACGCACATATGCAGATGTGTTCGCTTGGTCATACCAAGACATGCCTGGATTGGATTCTGACATTGTGATGCATAAACTGCCACTCAAGGAGGATTGCCCGCCTATAAAACAAAAGATGAGGCGAACTCGACCTGACATGGCCCTTAAGATTAAGGAGGAAGTGCAAAAGCAGCTTGATGCCGGATTCTTGGCCGTATCAAAATATCCTCGATGGGTCGCCAACATCGTACCTGTTCCTAAAAAAGATGGTAAAGTGCGGATGTGTGTCGACTACCGAGACTTGAATAGAGCCAGCCCAAAAGATGACTTTCCGCTGCCACATATTGATGTGTTAGTGGATAATACGGCCCAATTCTCTGTATTCTCTTTCATGGATGGTTTCTCCGGATACAACCAAATCAAAATGGCTCCGGAAGATATGGAGAAGACTACCTTCATCACCCCTTGGGGAACCTTCTGCTATAAGGTTATGCCATTTGGTCTAAAGAACGCTGGCGCAACATATCAACGAGCGATGGTAACTCTCTTTCATGATATGATTCATAAAGAGATCGAAGTGTACGTCGACGATATGATTGCAAAATCCCAAACTGAAGAGGAACATCTCATCCATTTGGAAAAGCTGTTTACAAGACTAAGAAAGTTCAGGCTAAGGCTCAATCCGAATAAATGCACTTTTGGGGTAAGATCTGGTAAATTGCTAGGTTTTATCGTGAGCCAAAAAGGAATTGAAGTCGATCCTGACAAAGTAAAAGCTATCCAAGATATGCCAGCTCCAAGGACTGAGAAGGAGGTTTGTGGTTTCTTAGGGAGATTAAACTACATCGCTAGATTCATATCTCACCTAACAGCCACATGTGAGCCAATATTCAAGTTGCTTCGCAAGGATCAAGCAATCGTGTGGAATGACAACTGCCAGAAAGCATTTGAGAGAATTAAAGAATATCTGCAAGAGCCACCGATCTTGATGCCTCCCGTGCCAGGAAGACCTCTCATCATGTACTTAACTGTTCTAGAAGAATCCATGGGATGTGTGTTGGGGCAGCATGACGAAACAGGTAGAAAGGAGCACGCTATCTACTACCTAAGCAAGAAGTTCACCGACTGCGAAACGAGATACTCAATGTTGGAAAAGACATGTTGCGCACTTGCATGGGCTGCCAAACGCCTAAGGCAATATATGTTGACCCATACCACATTGTTGATATCAAAGATGGATCCGGTCAAGTACATTTTTGAAAAGCCTGCTCTCACCGGACGAGTGGCTCGTTGGCAAATGGTACTAACTGAATATGACATCCAGTACGTCTCACAGAAAGCTATCAAAGGGAGTGTGCTATCTGACTATCTTGCTCACCAACCTATGGAAGATTACCAGCCCATGCGTTTTGAATTCCCTAATGAAGACATCATGTTTGTCAGAGACTATGCAACATTAGGACCAAATGACGGACCCGAACCAGGATCGCGATGGACGCTCGTGTTCGATGGTGCCGCAAATGCTCAAGGCAATGGAATAGGGGCAATCATCACATCTCCTACTGGTTTCCATATTCCATTCACCGCAAGGTTATGTTTCGAGTGTACCAACAATATGGCAGAATATGAGGCATGTATCTTCGGAATTGAAGCCGCTATTGATCATGGAATCAAGATTTTGGAAGTGTATGGGGACTCCGCATTAGTGATCAGTCAAGTCAAAGGTGATTGGGAAGCACGTGATAGCAAACTGATTCCATATCGGGATCACGTCTTGAAGTTAATCCCATACTTTGACGAGATTACTTTCAACCACATCCCTAGGGAAAGTAATCAATTGGCAGACGCTCTTGCCACATTGTCATCCATGTTCAAAGTTAAATGGAAAAACGAGGCACCCTCTATCCGCATTGAATATCTTGACGAGCCTGCCCACTGTCTGGAAGCAGAGCTAATAATCGACGATCAACCTTGGTTCTATGATATCAAAAGGTATCTAGAAAAACAAGAATATCCAGAAAATGTTTCCATCACAGACAAGAAGTATTTAAGGAGGCTTTCCTCCAAATTCTTCTTAAGCGGAGATGTGCTTTACAAGCGGAACTATGACTCGGTCCTGCTCAGATGCGTGGATAGACACGAAGCTGACCGAATCATAAATGAAATCCATGAAGGCTCTTTTGGTACGCATGCCAGTGGACACACGATGGTTAAGAAGATTTTGAGGGCTGGTTATTATTGGTTAACAATGGAGACCGATTGCTACCGTCACGTGCAAACATGCCATAAATGTCAGATCTATGCAGATAGGATTCATGTGCCACCAGTTCCTTTAAATGTCTTGACATCGCCTTGGCCCTTCGCCATGTGGGGCATAGATATGATCGGACGCATCGAGCCAACTGCTTCAAACGGTCATCGTTTCATCTTAGTGGCCATTGATTACTTCACTAAATGGGTGGAAGCCGCGTCTTATGCCAATGTCACCAAACAAGTGGTCACTCGCTTTATCAAGAAAGAAATCATTTGTCGTTATGGGGTCCCAAATAAAATCATTACTGATAATGGTTCAAACCTCAATAACAAGATGATGAAGGAATTATGTGAGAGTTTCAAGATCGAGCATCATAACTCATCACCATATCGCCCAAAGATGAATGGTGCTGTTGAGGCAGCGAACAAAAATATCAAGAAGATCGTCCAGAAAATGGTGAAAACATACAAAGACTGGCACGAAATGCTACCATTTGCTTTGCATGGCTACCGCACTTCAGTACGCACTTCTACTGGGGCAACTCCTTTTTCTCTTGTATACGGCATGGATGCAGTACTACCTGTTGAGGTCGAAATTCCATCTCTGAGAATTCTGACTGATGTTAAGCTTGATGAAGCAGAATGGGTACAGGCGAGATTTGATCAACTTAATCTCATCGATGAAAAGCGCATGACAGCCATCTGTCATGGCCAGCTTTACCAAAAGCAGTTGAAAAGGGCGTTTGATAAGAAGGTTCGCCCTCGAGATTTTGAAGTAGGAGACTTGGTATTAAGGAAGATTCTGCCAATCCACACAGACCCAAGGGGCAAATGGACACCTAACTACGAGGGCCCATATGTTGTGAAGAAGGTTTTCTCTGGAGGATCCTTGATATTATCCAACATGGACGGTGAAGATCTATCATCCCCCGTAAACGCAGACGCAGTCAAAAAATACTATGCTTGAAAGCAAACCCGGTGGACAACAAAAAGAAAAGTCCAGGCAAAAGTTAAGGTTAAAATAAAAATAATACCCGATAAGTTGAAAACCCTTAGGGGCAACTTAGGCAAAAAAGGTATCCCGGTAGACTGAAAACCCGAAAGGGCGGTCTAGGCAAAAGTTAGGGAACTTAAAAGAAAAGACTGCGGTCTGTGAAAAATCTGTGAGTTCATCATCAGAACAAGTGGAGCTACACACGGGAAGGATCAATCCAATCTCATTCCTTAGAGGCAATGTACGAGGAGCATCAAGTTCATAAGGATCATAGCAGAGTTGAAACTCAATGGAAATCCGTTTTTCTCCTTGCCATTGTACTTTTGTCATTGTTTATTTTTGCAATTACCTCTTTTAGGAATTGTGTCCTTATGTAAGATTACCCATTTACGGGTCCCTTTATCATCAATAAAATATCTTTCATCAATTCGTGCTTTGCATTTCTTTTATTTTTTATTGTTGTTTGCAAAAAGTGGAATTTTCATTCTTGACAAATATTGCATTGTGAATTTATGGGTTGATATTAAACACAAAGGGAAACATAAAGTTGCTCTCCGATCAAGGTGTATGAAGCATAAATGCGATGTCTAATAGGCGCATGTGTACACAAAACATCGTCTGATCATAAAGTTCATCGGGACTTGACCAAGCCAGGGGCAGCCTGACTGACCAGCACAGCTTGTCTAATGAGATCATCCGAAAATGATCACAAGGAAGTCGGGAAGCTAAACTTGACGCCCCAAACCAAAAGCCCGATCACTTGGCATAAATCATCACCCATAACCTACATAATGCTTACGTCCTTAGCATTTTTGCATAACATGCTGCACCATTTCATGAGTGCTTAGCCAATCATTCTCAAAAATACGCGATTTTCCCTGCGAACATCTTGGCAGGATCCTTTAAGGATGGTTATTGCCCTCAACTTACCTTTTGTAAGTCTTCTCGAAGTATCTCCAGCTTGCCTCTTGCAACTGATTCAACTTACCTTTAGTAAGATATCTCGTACCTTTTGTACCAGTTTGTTGTCAGCTTACCTTTCGTAAGTATCCTCGCTACCTTTTGTAGAAGGAATATTTTCTCCTAACCTTTTGTTCAGGGGCCTGTTCTGCTTTTTGCAGCCAGAAAATACGATCATCCTCTCCTAAGGGAGTATCCTATCTACCTTTTGTAGAAGAAAATTTTTCTCCTAACCTTTTGATCTGGAGTCCTCTCTACCTTTTGTAGAAGGAACTTTTTCTCCTAACCTTTTGTTCTGGAGTCCTTTCTGCCGTGACAGAAGGAAATGCGATCGTATTCTCCCAAGGGAGTCTCCTCTACATGATGCAGAAGGAGTTTATGTTTATCTTCAAACCTTTTATTTCAGAGTCCTTCCTACCTTTCGTAGAAGGAAGCATTTTCTCCAAACCTTTTGTTCTGGAGTCTTCTTTGCCTTTTGCAAGGGGAAAACCAATTTCTAGAGTCCTCTCTATCTTTTGTAGAAGGAATATCTCACAATCCAATTTCTAGAGTCCTCTCTATCTTTTGTAGAAGGAATATCTCTTAGCCAATTATGATTCCCCGTCACGAGGTGCTTCCTCTCCCGGCTGGCAAAGCACTCATGTCCATCCCGCATTGCATCTCAAACATAGCATCATATCCCTCATACCTTCTTGCGCTGACAAACACCTTACCTTTTTCAAACCATATCACTAATTGTCTACTTTCCACACGTCTCAAAGTTGAAAATCCCGGGTATTCTAGTATTTAATTCTCTTATACCATGAATGCTCGAGCACCTTTATCCTTCAGACATTCAGGTCCAAGAGGATTAAATAGGGGCAGCTGTCACACCCTCATTTTCACCGTTAGCCTTTTATACCCTACATTCGGCATATCATACATCATTCTATTGTGTATCGAGCATGCGGGTTCACAAGGTACGAACTAGGCCATTTGGTTGTAACTTGTCTATTTTCGGACTACATAAAAAAAGGTTCATCACCTAAGGTTTGATCTGAGGAAAAATTCTACTCATGAAAATTTTGGCAAGGGGAAGTTACTTGACAAAATACAAGGATATTCAAGATAAATATTAATAGACATGAATGCTAGGCCAAATCCAAAGCTCCTTCATACATGTTTATTTTTATGGCATAAGTGGAGTGCAAATTATTAAGGCATGAATCAAGATCATCAATGCATAATTCAAGATTTCATTTTTAAGCACATGAGGGAATCCATCATCCAAAATTCAAGATTCATGAATGGAGATAAAAATAATACTAAGAGGAATTTTGTGACATTACAATCATGTAATTTGTTACAAAAATTCCAACTCTAGATAATGTTTAGAAATTAATCTATTTCTAAATCTTCATTCAAGTCTTTAATCAAATCTATGATATGGTACTCTTCATACTACACCATTTTTTTTCATGTGCTACATTATGCTCACAAACATCCAAGAAATATGCAAGAATTAAATCAACATTGGAATGTTTATGGGCCAAGATTATGCATGTTCAATCATAGGCAAAACAGCCCCATGCAAGAGTTGAAGAATTACTACATGTCACAAAATCAAGAGGACAACATGTACTATGTTACAAGATCATTTTTTATGTCACAAAGTCAAGGAAATCGCATGCAAATGATATATTTACTTGCTAAATATCAGTTTGCAAATGCTGTCAAAGAGTGGTAACAATTGGCTACATGGCAAGATACAAAGCAATACCATCCAAGAGACTAATGGGCAAAAAGAGGGATAGTAGTATAGTATGCTACAGCAGAAAAATGCAGCAAGTCATACTAGAAATAGAAGGGAAAAGTGGGGCTGCACAAAAGGAAGAAAAAGGCATTGCCAAGAATGGAAAGTTGGTGATGAAAAGGTGTGCAAAGTGTGTGGCTTTAGGACAGCAGAAAAAGTTGACAGAAAAGGTGGAAAATGGGCTGCAAGCAACCATAGAAAACATAGTATTCCTTACTATCAAAACAGAACAAAACACAAGAAGCAAGCAGAGTAGAGACTACACATAGAGAGCAAAGAGTAAGAGCAAAAAACCAGAAAAATAGTTAGCAAGAAACCCCTAAAAAAACAGAAAAAAGAGAGTGAGATAGAGACACAAGAGGATCATTGAGAAACCAAACCTTCACAACATAGAGTGAAGAGGGGAGAGCACATCCAACAAAGGTCATTGGAGTACTTGCAAGAAGAATAGAAAGCTCTTGGTATCCATTTCTTCAAATCTTTCTCCTTTTATTCTTTGCTTTTATATTCATTTCATTCACTCTTTTATGTGTTGTTGAACTGTATATCATGTAAGATCCCCTAAGGGACTAAGAAACCATCCTCAAGGAACCACAAAAACGAAACGAAAACATAAAAAAAAATGTGAGATTTCGACCTGGACCAGCAACACGGGCCGTGTCACGCGACACGGCCGACCGTGTCACGCGACACGGCCGACCGTGTCACGCTACTGTATGAAGTTTTTTTCCCCAGGCCTTGCAACACGGGCCATATCACACAACACGGCCGGGCGTGTTGCATCACTGTTTCAAGTTTTTTCACCCGTGTCACACCACTGTTTCCTCCATATTTTTTTACCGGTTTTACCTTAAAAAAAATTTTTTCAAAGAGTTCGCACGACGAACTCTTTGATGGCACTTCGTGCCGTTTTTTTTGTGTGTCTCGATTTTTTTGAGCCGTGTGGCTTATGTTTGTATGATGTTTGTATGTGAATATTGTTATGGCCCTTGTTGACCTTTGTTTCCAAAAACTATTTTTAAAAGTAAACTCTCGATTTTATCGAGCCATTTTTGACCATGTAAGTCGGATGCCTTGTGCACCGCCATCGACCTAAATCGCATCACTTCAAATATCTTTACAAGCGATAAATCTTGATCCAACATCAAGTGTTTCTCTTTTCGCATAAAAATACAAAAAAAACACAATAAAATATATGATTGGAATTATGCACCATGAACTTTAAAGTGGTGGAGAAGGAATGAGAATGGAACCCTCCTACACTCATTCCGAATGTTTCGAATACAAGGCGCTCGACTTGGTTATTCGAGACATTCATCTCTATCCAAAGTCTTTTGTATAATCCTAGTCAAGAACACATTTTCTTCAAAAAAAAACTAAAAACAACATCAACTCATCAAACTATTTTTGCCTTAGGGCGTCAATCCAAAAAAAACCTTTTTCAAGGTATAAAATCAACCAACAAACAACAATTTCATAAAGCCTCCGAACTACGGAGCTCTGATTCTTCACTTCTTTTAAGTGAGGATACGTAGGCACAAGGGCCACAATCCTTGGCGAGCATTAAAATAAATAAACCAATCCCTCTTTTCCTTAAACAAGCAAACTTTTAGAATAAAACACCCATTCACGCGAAATAACCTAGGAGGTTCCCATCGAGTACGATGGATGCGAGGGGGTGCTAATACCTTCCCCTCGCATAACCGACTCCCGAACCCTAAGACTTGGTTGCAATGACCACGCTCTTTTCCCAAAGGTTTTATCGCTATTTCCCTTTCCCCCCGTGGGATAAATAAAATCCGCTGGCGACTCTGTGTCATTTTTCGCGTAGCGACAGCTGGCGACTCTGCTGGGGACTTTTTTTCCTAAGCGAGTCAAGCCTAACCTAAGTTGTTTTTGCGTGTTTGGGTTCTTTCCTTTTTGCTTGTTTATCGCTTTCCTTGTTTTTTCAATTGTATCTCACTGTGTTTTGGCTTCATTGGTTCTTGGTATGGATTGAAAACTTTGGTGGCAAACCTTGAGGGAAAGACTCTATACCCGAGTCTAGAGTGTTAAAATTAAGATAAGAGAGGTTGAGTAGTATGGGCTTCCGAGATGCTCATCTTGTGATAGTCGATACGAGAACCTCGCTTAGAGTAGATTCATTTGAGAATGATGAGAACCGTCAAGCTCTTGGCGTGTTTGATCAACGTTTTCTCAAGAATCCATTACTCTAAGGACCTTTTAGAACCCTAAACCTTTGGCCAACTAAGATTGATGGTCGCGTAGTATGGGTCCTCGAGAAGCTCTTCTCGTGTGGATCGATACGAAGACCTCGTTCAGAAGAGACTTTCTTGATGGAGTTGTTGCCTGGCAATGACTGACATACGTAACAAACAGTCAAGAAAGTCCATGACTCTGAAATCCTTGTCTAGAACCCAATGTCGATGTGTCTCGTAGTATGGGCCCCCGAGAAGTTCTTCTCGTGTGGGTCGATACGAGGACCTCACCCAAAAGAGATTCATGTGATGGAGTCATCCTCCGACATGTTCATGTCATGTATGATGAACAGTCATATGAATCCATGACTTTGGGATCCCTTTTAAACCCTAGATCACACCTTGTGAGAACCTTTTCCATAAAGCAGACAGTATCGACCATATCCATACCACGGACTTATGAACCCATATGCTCGAATTCTGCATCCGTTCATACATACATACTTCATAAATAAATAAATAAAACAAAGCTCTTAGTGTCTTGTTCTTGTTGCAGATATAAGCATTTTTCAGAAGCAGTCATGATGAATGTGAATTTAGGAACAATGAAGCTAAACAAGAAAACCGACCGAAAGAGCACTTTCACTTTCAAATACAAAGATCCTTCAATCGACAGTCTAAAAGCTCTAAGTGCCAAGATCACTCCCATCAAGCACAACAAATTTCACTCTTCTTATGGGAGAATTTTGGATCTATTGACAGAGAAGGTGGAGTTTGAAGCTCTCACAGCCTTGGCTCAGTACTATGACACGTCTTTCCGTTGTTTCACCTTCGCCGATTTTCAGATAGCTCCTACTTTGGAAGAATTTGAGAAGATTTTGAACCTATACATCAAAGATCGCAATCCTTTTCCCAAGCTCGAAGAAGAGTTCACGTTGAAGAAAGTGGCTTCTGCCTTAGGGATTCCTACATCAGATGTGATAGCCAATTGGGCACCCAAAGGAGCTAGGGGTTTCTCGAGGAAATTCTTGGAAGAACAAGCGTGGAAGTATGCCAAGGAAGAGAAATGGGAAATATGTGGTGCAATTCTGGCACTCTTGGTCTATGGAATTGTGATGTTTCCAAATGGGGAAAATTTTGTGGACCAAGTAGCTGTGGAAATCTTCTTGACCCAGAATCCTGTGCCTTTCCTCTTAGGTGACTTCTACCACACACTCCATACAAGACATACAAAAGGAGGTGGAATGTTCCTTTGTTGCGCCCCACTCCTGCATAAGTGGCTAAGGACCCACATGCCCGAAAAAGGTCCTTTTGCTTCCAAGGAACTCTCATGGCCTCAAAGATTCGCTTCACTCACCGCTAGTTCCATCACATGGTACAAGAGGGAATGGGAAACCAAAGATATTATCTTTTCTTGTGGAGAATTTCCCAACGTGCCTCTTGTGGGGACACGAGGTTGCATCAATTACAACCCGGTGTTACTCAAGAGACAGTTTGGACACTCCATGGATGGCCCTCCTAAGGAAGAAGATTTGGTGTCATTCCTTGTCAATACGGCCGATCCAAGTGATCCGTCTGTACGAAGAGCAAGAAGAGCATGGGTAAACATCCAAAGAGGCAATCCAGACAATGGGCGGAAGAACATCCTTGCTCGTGAACCTTATGTCAAATGGGTGAAAGAGAGAGTGAAAGAGGTCAGATTACCTTTTATCTTTGATGCATCTGTTTTCCCATCTCATCCTGAACCCGAGCCTATCTTACCCGAAGATATGGAGAAACTTAAGGCTAAGATCCAAGAACTCGAAGATGAGAACACTCATCTTCGAATTCGACTCAACGAGACTAAGCAGAAAAGTGAAGCTTGGGAAGACAAAAGCAAAGAGTTGAAAGAGAAGTTCGAGGATAGCAAGAAAAGGGCTAGAGAAGAGAAAGGAAAGAAAGAATGGGTTGGTGGAGCGCTCAGAAGCGCCAATGCCGACTTGGATCACCGAAATGAAAAATTAGACCAAGTGTGGCGAAAGGTTAGAGACTTAGAAAACGATGTAAGGATCGCCAACCAGATGAAGAAAGATGAAAGGGAAAAATTTGAAGCTCAGATTCACCAGTTGAAAGGCGTTATCAAAGGTTGTGAAGATCAGTTAGCTCACGCACTATTGGAGAAAGAAAGTGCACAACGAGATTTTGTACAAGCGGAGTATCAGTTGGGTAGAGCTATCGAGGAAATCAAAAGATTGAAAGACGGAATCTATGATGAGCAGTACTTAGCACTACAAGATAGTTGTCATTATTGGGAAGAAAGTTGTCGTCAAGCCGAAGCTGCTGTACTTCAAAGAGATGACATCATCCATGATCTCCAAATTCTCTATGAGGAGTGGAAGAACAAATTTGTGAACTTGGCGGGATTCTCCAACTTTGTGCTTCAGCAAATCCCCGAAAAATTGAAGATAGCTGATCAAGTGATGACTCTTGAAAACACTCCTATCCCTGTGTTCGGGTTTGTGAAGTTTTGCGTGGAAACGATGGGAGAACTTGTTACAGATTTGGAAGCGGTTCGTAGAGCTCAAGGAGTCACTTTTAGAGTCGATTTGTAATTTGTTTAAGAAGTGTATCTTTTGTATTTTGTATTTGAATTTGGCCTAGAGCCTTAATGAAATGAAAGTTGTTTGTTCCATTATGTCTTTTCTGATTAATTGCAATGGAAAATGTTTATATTCTTAAACGATAATTAACAAGGTTACTAAGAGCTTTGCGCATAACATTTTTGTTTCATATGCATCATTCTGCATCTCATAAAAAACCCAAAACTTACAAAAAGACTTGACCTCCATTCGCAGTAAACAAGCTGACTTCCCGGCATCCTTACTACACTCGCGGAAAACAAAGATTACTAATGGATCAAATCGAGCAGGATCAAGCCACTTTCAAGGAAGAGATGGTCCACATGAAGGCTCAGATGGGCCAGCTGATGGAAGTCATTCAAGCCATGGCTAAAGGTCAAGAAGAGATGAAGCAAGCTATGGAGAAAAATGCTACCAATACTCCTACTCCTACTACTGCTGGCTCAATCCCCACTCCTGATGGAGCCATTCCAACCCCTGTGGTTGCAATTCCCGTTCCTGGTGGAACAATCCCTATTCCTGTTGGCACAGGCGCGGTCCACACTCCTGGTAGTGGAACGGCTACTACCCCAATCCACGTGGATGGCCACGAAGGTTTCTACAACCCTCCTGAATTCTTGAATATAGATACTTCTGGAGCACCAACTAGCAATCTGGAAAAGAAAATACTTGCTTTGCAAGAGACGGTCAAAGGATTACAAGGCCCAAGCACTTTTGGGCTAGATGCTGCAGATATGTGTTTGGTACCCGGTGTGAAGGTTCCTCTCAAATTCAAAGTCCCCGACTTTGAAAAGTACAAAGGGACCAGCTGTCCCCGTACTCACATCAGATCTTATTGTAGGAAAATGGCTGCCTACTCTGACGATGAAAAATTGCTGATGCATTTCTTTCAAGATAGCCTCAGTGGGGCATCTCTTGAATGGTATATGCAATTGGAGGGCACGTACATCAAGACGTGGAAGGAGTTGGCTGAGGCGTTTCTAAAACATTATCAGTACAACTCTGATATGGCACCTAACCGAACACAGCTCCAAGGGTTGACCCAAAAATCTGGCGAAGCATTCAAGGATTACGCGCAAAGGTGGAGGGACTTAGCTGCTAGAGTCCAGCCTCCTCTTCTTGAGAGAGAGTTGACCGATATGTTCATGGGGACTCTTCAAGGACCATTCCTAGAGCGATTGGCTGGATGCACATCTTCTGTGTTTTCAGATTTAGTGATGGCCGGTGAGAGGATCGAAAATATGATAAAGATCGGAAAGATTCAAATTTCTGATGGAGCTTCTGGCGGATCGAAAAAGCCATACCAAGGTTTTGCAAGAAAGAGAGAAGGCGAAACGAGTGCTGCCTTGATGGATAAGGGGAAGGCCAAAGCATACCAAGGCCCTTATCATCATGTGGCTGCTGTTACTCCGAGTCAACCTCTTGCTATATCCGCAAGTCAACCAACTATTCAAGTCCCCTACCAACAATAGCGACAAGGTTATTATCAAGGTCCCCCAAGACAGAGGAGACCCGAAAAAAGATTTGATCCCATTCCAACAACATACGCTCGGTTGCTTACACTCTTACTAAAGGGTTCATTGGTGCAATTGAGGGAGATGAAGGCTCCCCCTGCTATCCTACCCCCCGGATATGACGCGAACGCCCGATGCGAGTTTCATTCGGGCGCTCCCGGGCATAACATTGAAAATTGTAAAGCCTTGAAATATGTGGTGCAGGATCTCATCGACTCAAGGGCCATCAACTTTACCAAAAATACTCCCAACGTGACTCATAATCCAATGCCTCACCATGCTACTAACATGGTCGAAGAATCAAAAGGGAAGAAGCTGGTATCAAATGTTGATGAGCTGAAAACCCCATTAGCAGTCGTGAAAGAGCAGTTGTTGTTGAGGAACATTATCCTAAGATGTACCAAGGATTGTCGACACTGTTTGAAAGATCCCCAAAGCTGTCTCGAATTGAAGATGGGCATTCAAAGCTTGATAGATCAAGGCGTCCTGTTAGTGGAACAAATATCTAAGGCTGAAGAAGTAGCAACGCTTGATATTCCCTATGATCCGATGGAGTTCTCTTATGACGAAGAGCTGTTGAACATTCCGTATGAACAAACACGTGTCCCTCTAACAATTCATTGTGATGAAGATTGGTATTCTACCCAAATTCCGATGCAAATTCCGTATGAAATTCCGTGTGATCAGCCGCATGCGCTGTTAGAAATCCCTTGTGATTATGACTGGCATTCTGTTCAAACCCCGTACAATCAAGTTCGTAAACCATTGCAGATATTGTATGATCAAGTAGAAATTCCGTTGTCTCATCCTTCACTTGCTCCGTTAGTGATATCAACACCTGCTCCTTTTCCTTTTGAGAGCACCAAGGCTGTCCCTTGGAAATATGAGCCGACTGTTTACATTAAGGGTGAGAAAGTGGATGAAGATGTTGTGAAAGCTGGCAGCTCCATAGAAAACATTGTGGGAACCGGCGGTATCACTAGAAGTGGTCGAATATTTGCTCCACCACCTGTCAATAGCGGTGATAATACAAGGAAAAATACTGTTGAACCAAGCACCAATGAAACAGAGGAATTTTTAAGAATCATTCAGAAAAGTGATTATAAAGTGATCGATCAGCTCAATCAGACTCCCTCAAAGATATCCATGCTATCATTGTTAATGTGTTCAAAAGCCCATCAAGAAGCACTGTTAAAGTTCTTGAAGACTGCTCATGTGCCAGAAGAGATATCAGTGGTGCAGTTTGAAGAAGTGGTGGGGAATATAGCATCGGCCCATATCTTGAGCTTTAATGATAGTGAACTACCTCCCGAAGGTAAGAACCATAACAAGGCCTTACACATTACCATTGAATGTGTAGATGTTGTATTCTCTAGAGTACTTGTCGATACTGGATCGTCATTGAACGTGTTACCAAAGAGCTCGTTGAACAAGCTATCAATTGAAGGACTTGTGATGAAGCCAAGTCAAACCATTGTAAAAGCTTTTGATGGAGCTACAAGAACTGTGATAGGCGAGGTTGATCTCCCAATCAAGATTGGACCTCATACCTTTATCATTACATTTTATGTAATGGATATCTACCCCGCTTATAGCTGCCTTCTTGGCCGTCCGTGGATTCATTCAGCAGGCGCTGTAACTTCAACCCTGCATCAAAGGATTAAATTCATGATTAACAATCAGATGGTCGTCATTGAGGGCGAATCCGATGTTCTTATAAGCCATCTTGCTTCTTTCCGCTATATTGAGATAGGAGGGGAGGTTCACGAGACCCCATTCCAAGCGTTTGATGTGATAAGCATGGAGATGATTCCTGCTAAGAAGGAGGAAAAGAAATCAGAAAGGTTCGGATCCCCTATGGTCACATGGAAAGATGCGAAGACTGTAATCGAGGCTGGTCACCCTGAAGGTTGGGGTAGAGTATTGGAACTTCCCGTCAACAAAAACAGAACTGGTTTGGGTTATTCTGGCAATCATACAGTGCAGCAGAAGACAATCATGGACAAAGGCAAAGGTCTCATCCCTCCGCTTTCCTTTGTAAGCGGTGGACATATGGTGGATGATCATGTAGCTGTCGTGGAGGCTGAAGACGATGCGTTAAAGGAGGTCTGCATGGTGTACCCCAAGGCACCAAATCAACAAATCAACAATTGGACTGTTGTGGAGATACCGGAGGTCACTTTGATTGAGGAGTAATTTTCTTTGTTTTCCTTTCAAATCCTATGCTCTGCCCAAGGCATAAGGATTATTTTGTAGGGCCCCCATGTTTTCAATCAATGTTTTATCATGAATGAAGTAAACTTTTTCATTCAATTGTGTTCCCTGTCTTTCTTTTATTTTATTTTTGCATAAATAAATGGCAATGTTTTCGTGCATTTTTCATTCTTTTCATTTTTCTCAAAAAAAAATATAAAAGCATAAAATCACCAATCATGCAGATCAACCCTGGATTCCATTGATAATGATACTGCTACGGTTCCATATGACTTTGACAACCCAATCTACCACGCCGAGGAGGATGGTGAAGAAGATTGTGAGCTCCCCGAAGAGTTGGCCAGATTATTAAAGCAAGAATCCAAGGTCATTCAACCGCATCAGGAATCAGTAGAAGTTGTCAATCTCGGAACTGAGGAAGATAAGAAAGAGATCAAGGTAGGCGCTGCTCTAGAAGAGAGTGTGAAGAGACGACTGATCGAGCTCCTACGCACATATGCAGATGTGTTCGCTTGGTCATACCAAGACATGCCTGGATTGGATTCTGACATTGTGATGCATAAACTGCCACTCAAGGAGGATTGCCCGCCTATAAAACAAAAGATGAGGCGAACTCGACCTGACATGGCCCTTAAGATTAAGGAGGAAGTGCAAAAGCAGCTTGATGCCGGATTCTTGGCCGTATCAAAATATCCTCGATGGGTCGCCAACATTGTACCTGTTCCTAAAAAAGATGGTAAAGTGCGGATGTGTGTCGACTACCGAGACTTGAATAGAGCCAGCCCAAAAGATGACTTTCCGCTGCCACATATTGATGTGTTAGTGGATAATACGGCCCAATTCTCTGTATTCTCTTTCATGGATGGTTTCTCCGGATACAACCAAATCAAAATGGCTCCGGAAGATATGGAGAAGACTACCTTCATCACCCCTTGGGGAACCTTCTGCTATAAGGTTATGCCATTTGGTCTAAAGAACGCTGGCGCAACATATCAACGAGCGATGGTAACTCTCTTTCATGATATGATTCATAAAGAGATCGAAGTGTACGTCGACGATATGATTGCAAAATCCCAAACTGAAGAGGAACATCTCATCCATTTGGAAAAGCTGTTTACAAGACTAAGAAAGTTCAGGCTAAGGCTCAATCCGAATAAATGCACTTTTGGGGTAAGATCTGGTAAATTGCTAGGTTTTATCGTGAGCCAAAAAGGAATTGAAGTCGATCCTGACAAAGTAAAAGCTATCCAAGATATGCCAGCTCCAAGGACTGAGAAGGAGGTTCGTGGTTTCTTAGGGAGATTAAACTACATCGCTAGATTCATATCTCACCTAACAGCCACATGTGAGCCAATATTCAAGTTGCTTCGCAAGGATCAAGCAATCGTGTGGAATGACAACTGCCAGAAAGCATTTGAGAGAATTAAAGAATATCTGCAAGAGCCACCGATCTTGATGCCTCCCGTGCCAGGAAGACCTCTCATCATGTACTTAACTGTTCTAGAAGAATCCATGGGATGTGTGTTGGGGCAGCATGACGAAACAGGTAGAAAGGAGCACGCTATCTACTACCTAAGCAAGAAGTTCACCGACTGCGAAACGAGATACTCAATGTTGGAAAAGACATGTTGCGCACTTGCATGGGCTGCCAAACGCCTAAGGCAATATATGTTGACCCATACCACATTGTTGATATCAAAGATGGATCCGGTCAAGTACATTTTTGAAAAGCATGCTCTCACCGGACGAGTGGCTCGTTGGCAAATGGTACTAACTGAATATGACATCCAGTACGTCTCACAGAAAGCTATCAAAGGGAGTGTGCTATCTGACTATCTTGCTCACCAACCTATGGAAGATTACCAGCCCATGCGTTTTGAATTCCCTGATGAAGACATCATGTTTGTCAGAGACTATGCAACATTAGGACCAAATGACGGACCCGAACCAGGATCGCGATGGACGCTCGTGTTCGATGGCGCCGCAAATGCTCAAGGCAATGGAATAGGGGCAATCATCACATCTCCTACTGGTTTCCATATTCCATTCACCGCAAGGTTATGTTTCGAGTGTACCAACAATATGGCAGAATATGAGGCATGTATCTTCGGAATTGAAGCCGCTATTGATCATGGAATCAAGATTTTGGAAGTGTATGGGGACTCCGCATTAGTGATCAGTCAAGTCAAAGGTGATTGGGAAGCACGTGATAGCAAACTGATTCCATATCGGGATCACGTCTTGAAGTTAATCCCATACTTTGACGAGATTACTTTCAACCACATCCCTAGGGAAAGTAATCAATTGGCAGACGCTCTTGCCACATTGTCATCCATGTTCAAAGTTAAATGGAAAAACGAGGCACCCTCTATCCGCATTGAATATCTTGACGAGCCTGCCCACTGTCTGGAAGCAGAGCTAATAATCGACGATCAACCTTGGTTCTATGATATCAAAAGGTATCTAGAAAAACAAGAATATCCAGAAAATGTTTCCATCACAGACAAGAAGTATTTAAGGAGGCTTTCCTCCAAATTCTTCTTAAGCGGAGATGTGCTTTACAAGCGGAACTATGACTCGGTCCTGCTCAGATGCGTGGATAGACACGAAGCTGACCGAATCATAAATGAAATCCATGAAGGCTCTTTTGGTACGCATGCCAGTGGACACACGATGGTTAAGAAGATTTTGAGGGCTGGTTATTATTGGTTAACAATGGAGACCGATTGCTACCGTCACGTGCAAACATGCCATAAATGTCAGATCTATGCAGATAGGATTCATGTGCCACCAGTTCCTTTAAATGTCTTGACATCGCCTTGGCCCTTCGCCATGTGGGGCATAGATATGATCGGACGCATCGAGCCAACTGCTTCAAACGGTCATCGTTTCATCTTAGTGGCCATTGATTACTTCACTAAATGGGTGGAAGCCGCGTCTTATGCCAATGTCACCAAACAAGTGGTCACTCGCTTTATCAAGAAAGAAATCATTTGTCGTTATGGGGTCCCAAATAAAATCATTACTGATAATGGTTCAAACCTCAATAACAAGATGATGAAGGAATTATGTGAGAGTTTCAAGATCGAGCATCATAACTCATCACCATATCGCCCAAAGATGAATGGTGCTGTTGAGGCAGCGAACAAAAATATCAAGAAGATCGTCCAGAAAATGGTGAAAACATACAAAGACTGGCACGAAATGCTACCATTTGCTTTGCATGGCTACCGCACTTCAGTACGCACTTCTACTGGGGCAACTCCTTTTTCTCTTGTATACGACATGGATGCAGTACTACCTGTTGAGGTCGAAATTCCATCTCTGAGAATTCTGACTGATGTTAAGCTTGATGAAGCAGAATGGGTACAGGCGAGATTTGATCAACTTAATCTCATCGATGAAAAGCGCATGACAGCCATCTGTCATGGCCAGCTTTACCAAAAGCGGTTGAAAAAGGCGTTTGATAAGAAGGTTCGCCCTCGAGATTTTGAAGTAGGAGACTTGGTATTAAGGAAGATTCTGCCAATCCACACAGACCCAAGGGGCAAATGGACACCTAACTACGAGGGCCCATATGTTGTGAAGAAGGTTTTCTCTGGAGGATCCTTGATATTATCCAACATGGACGGTGAAGATCTATCATCCCCCGTAAACGCAGACGCAGTCAAAAAATACTATGCTTGAAAGCAAACCCGGTGGACAACAAAAAGAAAAGTCCAGGCAAAAGTTAAGGTTAAAATAAAAATAATACCCGATAAGTTGAAAACCCTTAGGGGCAACTTAGGCAAAAAAGGTATCCCGGTAGACTGAAAACCCGAAAGGGCGGTCTAGGCAAAAGTTAGGGAACTTAAAAGAAAAGACTGCGGTCTGTGAAAAATCTGTGAGTTCATCATCAGAACAAGTGGAGCTACACACGGGAAGGATCAATCCAATCTCATTCCTTAGAGGCAATGTACGAGGAGCATCAAGTTCATAAGGATCATAGCAGAGTTGAAACTCAATGGAAATCCGTTTTTCTCCTTGCCATTGTACTTTTGTCATTGTTTATTTTTGCAATTACCTCTTTTAGGAATTGTGTCCTTATGTAAGATTACCCATTTACGGGTCCCTTTATCATCAATAAAATATCTTTCATCAATTCGTGCTTTGCATTTCTTTTATTTTTTATTGTTGTTTGCAAAAAGTGGAATTTTCATTCTTGACAAATATTGCATTGTGAATTTATGGGTTGATATTAAACACAAAGGGAAACATAAAGTTGCTCTCCGATCAAGGTGTATGAAGCATAAATGCGATGTCTAATAGGCGCATGTGTACACAAAACATCGTCTGATCATAAAGTTCATCGGGACTTGACCAAGCCAGGGGCAGCCTGACTGACCAGCACAGCTTGTCTAATGAGATCATCCGAAAATGATCACAAGGAAGTCGGGAAGCTAAACTTGACGCCCCAAACCAAAAGCCCGATCACTTGGCATAAATCATCACCCATAACCTACATAATGCTTACGTCCTTAGCATTTTTGCATAACATGCTGCACCATTTCATGAGTGCTTAGCCAATCATTCTCAAAAATACGCGATTTTCCCTGCGAACATCTTGGCAGGATCCTTTAAGGATGGTTATTGCCCTCAACTTACCTTTTGTAAGTCTTCTCGAAGTATCTCCAGCTTGCCTCTTGCAACTGATTCAACTTACCTTTAGTAAGATATCTCGTACCTTTTGTACCAGTTTGTTGTCAGCTTACCTTTCGTAAGTATCCTCGCTACCTTTTGTAGAAGGAATATTTTCTCCTAACCTTTTGTTCAGGGGCCTGTTCTGCTTTTTGCAGCCAGAAAATACGATCATCCTCTCCTAAGGGAGTATCCTATCTACCTTTTGTAGAAGAAAATTTTTCTCCTAACCTTTTGATCTGGAGTCCTCTCTACCTTTTGTAGAAGGAACTTTTTCTCCTAACCTTTTGTTCTGGAGTCCTTTCTGCCGTGACAGAAGGAAATGCGATCGTATTCTCCCAAGGGAGTCTCCTCTACATGATGCAGAAGGAGTTTATGTTTATCTTCAAACCTTTTATTTCGGAGTCCTTCCTACCTTTCGTAGAAGGAAGCATTTTCTCCAAACCTTTTGTTCTGGAGTCTTCTTTGCCTTTTGCAAGGGGAAAACCAATTTCTAGAGTCCTCTCTATCTTTTGTAGAAGGAATATCTCACAATCCAATTTCTAGAGTCCTCTCTATCTTTTGTAGAAGGAATATCTCTTAGCCAATTATGATTCCCCGTCACGAGGTGCTTCCTCTCCCGGCTGGCAAAGCACTCATGTCCATTCCGCATTGCATCTCAAACATAGCATCATATCCCTCATACCTTCTTGCGCTGACAAACACCTTACCTTTTTCAAACCATATCACTAATTGTCTACTTTCCACACGTCTCAAAGCTGAAAATCCCGGGTATTCTAGTATTTAATTCTCTTATACCATGAATGCTCGAGCACCTTTATCCTTCAGACATTCAGGTCCAAGAGGATTAAATAGGGGCAGCTGTCACACCCTCATTTTCACCGTTAGCCTTTTATACCCTACATTCGGCATATCATACATCATTCTATTGTGTATCGAGCATGCGGGTTCACAAGGTACGAACTAGGCCATTTGGTTGTAACTTGTCTATTTTCGGACTACATAAAAAAAGGTTCATCACCTAAGGTTTGATCTGAGGAAAAATTCTACTCATGAAAATTTTGGCAAGGGGAAGTTACTTGACAAAATACAAGGATATTCAAGATAAATATTAATAGACATGAATGCTAGGCCAAATCCAAAGCTCCTTCATACATGTTTATTTTTATGGCATAAGTGGAGTGCAAATTATTAAGGCATGAATCAAGATCATCAATGCATAATTCAAGATTTCATTTTTAAGCACATGAGGGAATCCATCATCCAAAATTCAAGATTCATGAATGGAGATAAAAATAATACTAAGAGGAATTTTGTGACATTACAATCATGTAATTTGTTACAAAAATTCCAACTCTAGATAATGTTTAGAAATTAATCTATTTCTAAATCTTCATTCAAGTCTTTAATCAAATCTATGATATGGTACTCTTCATACTACACCATTTTTTTTCATGTGCTACATTATGCTCACAAACATCCAAGAAATATGCAAGAATTAAATCAACATTGGAATGTTTATGGGCCAAGATTATGCATGTTCAATCATAGGCAAAACAGCCCCATGCAAGAGTTGAAGAATTACTACATGTCACAAAATCAAGAGGACAACATGTACTATGTTACAAGATCATTTTTTATGTCACAAAGTCAAGGAAATCGCATGCAAATGATATATTTACTTGCTAAATATCAGTTTGCAAATGCTGTCAAAGAGTGGTAACAATTGGCTACATGGCAAGATACAAAGCAATACCATCCAAGAGACTAATGGGCAAAAAGAGGGATAGTAGTATAGTATGCTACAGCAGAAAAATGCAGCAAGTCATACTAGAAATAGAAGGGAAAAGTGGGGCTGCACAAAAGGAAGAAAAAGGCATTGCCAAGAATGGAAAGTTGGTGATGAAAAGGTGTGCAAAGTGTGTGGCTTTAGGACAGCAGAAAAAGTTGACAGAAAAGGTGGAAAATGGGCTGCAAGCAACCATAGAAAACATAGTATTCCTTACTATCAAAACAGAACAAAACACAAGAAGCAAGCAGAGTAGAGACTACACATAGAGAGCAAAGAGTAAGAGCAAAAAACCAGAAAAATAGTTAGCAAGAAACCCCTAAAAAAACAGAAAAAAGAGAGTGAGATAGAGACACAAGAGGATCATTGAGAAACCAAACCTTCACAACATAGAGTGAAGAGGGGAGAGCACATCCAACAAAGGTCATTGGAGTACTTGCAAGAAGAATAGAAAGCTCTTGGTATCCATTTCTTCAAATCTTTCTCCTTTTATTCTTTGCTTTTATATTCATTTCATTCACTCTTTTATGTGTTGTTGAACTGTATATCATGTAAGATCCCCTAAGGGACTAAGAAACCATCCTCAAGGAACCACAAAAACGAAACGAAAACATAAAAAAAAATGTGAGATTTCGACCTGGACCAGCAACACGGGCCGTGTCACGCGACACGGCCGACCGTGTCACGCGACACGGCCGACCGTGTCACGCTACTGTATGAAGTTTTTTTCCCCAGGCCTTGCAACACGGGCCATATCACACAACACGGCCGGGCGTGTTGCATCACTGTTTCAAGTTTTTTCACCCGTGTCACACCACTGTTTCCTCCATATTTTTTTACCGGTTTTACCTTAAAAAAAATTTTTTCAAAGAGTTCGCACGACGAACTCTTTGATGGCACTTCGTGCCGTTTTTTTTTGTGTGTCTCGATTTTTTTGAGCCGTGTGGCTTATGTTTGTATGATGTTTGTATGTGAATATTGTTATGGCCCTTGTTGACCTTTGTTTCCAAAAACTATTTTTAAAAGTAAACTCTCGATTTTATCGAGCCATTTTTGACCATGTAAGTCGGATGCCTTGTGCACCGCCATCGACCTAAATCGCATCACTTCAAATATCTTTACAAGCGATAAATCTTGATCCAACATCAAGTGTTTCTCTTTTCGCATAAAAATACAAAAAAAACACAATAAAATATATGATTGGAATTATGCACCATGAACTTTAAAGTGGTGGAGAAGGAATGAGAATGGAACCCTCCTACACTCATTCCGAATGTTTCGAATACAAGGCGCTCGACTTGGTTATTCGAGACATTCATCTCTATCCAAAGTCTTTTGTATAATCCTAGTCAAGAACACATTTTCTTCAAAAAAAAACTAAAAACAACATCAACTCATCAAACTATTTTTGCCTTAGGGCGTCAATCCAAAAAAAACCTTTTTCAAGGTATAAAATCAACCAACAAACAACAATTTCATAAAGCCTCCGAACTACGGAGCTCTGATTCTTCACTTCTTTTAAGTGAGGATACGTAGGCACAAGGGCCACAATCCTTGGCGAGCATTAAAATAAATAAACCAATCCCTCTTTTCCTTAAACAAGCAAACTTTTAGAATAAAACACCCATTCACGCGAAATAACCTAGGAGGTTCCCATCGAGTACGATGGATGCGAGGGGGTGCTAATACCTTCCCCTCGCATAACCGACTCCCGAACCCTAAGACTTGGTTGCAATGACCACGCTCTTTTCCCAAAGGTTTTATCGCTATTTCCCTTTCCCCCCGTGGGATAAATAAAATCCGCTGGCGACTCTGTGTCATTTTTCGCGTAGCGACAGCTGGCGACTCTGCTGGGGACTTTTTTTCCTAAGCGAGTCAAGCCTAACCTAAGTTGTTTTTGCGTGTTTGGGTTCTTTCCTTTTTGCTTGTTTATCGCTTTCCTTGTTTTTTCAATTGTATCTCACTGTGTTTTGGCTTCATTGGTTCTTGGTATGGATTGAAAACTTTGGTGGCAAACCTTGAGGGAAAGACTCTATACCCGAGTCTAGAGTGTTAAAATTAAGATAAGAGAGGTTGAGTAGTATGGGCTTCCGAGATGCTCATCTTGTGATAGTCGATACGAGAACCTCGCTTAGAGTAGATTCATTTGAGAATGATGAGAACCGTCAAGCTCTTGGCGTGTTTGATCAACGTTTTCTCAAGAATCCATTACTCTAAGGACCTTTTAGAACCCTAAACCTTTGGCCAACTAAGATTGATGGTCGCGTAGTATGGGTCCTCGAGAAGCTCTTCTCGTGTGGATCGATACGAAGACCTCGTTCAGAAGAGACTTTCTTGATGGAGTTGTTGCCTGGCAATGACTGACATACGTAACAAACAGTCAAGAAAGTCCATGACTCTGAAATCCTTGTCTAGAACCCAATGTCGATGTGTCTCGTAGTATGGGCCCCCGAGAAGTTCTTCTCGTGTGGGTCGATACGAGGACCTCACCCAAAAGAGATTCATGTGATGGAGTCATCCTCCGACATGTTCATGTCATGTATGATGAACAGTCATATGAATCCATGACTTTGGGATCCCTTTTAAACCCTAGATCACACCTTGTGAGAACCTTTTCCATAAAGCAGACAGTATCGACCATATCCATACCACGGACTTATGAACCCATATGCTCGAATTCTGCATCCGTTCATACATACATACTTCATAAATAAATAAATAAAACAAAGCTCTTAGTGTCTTGTTCTTGTTGCAGATATAAGCATTTTTCAGAAGCAGTCATGATGAATGTGAATTTAGGAACAATGAAGCTAAACAAGAAAACCGACCGAAAGAGCACTTTCACTTTCAAATACAAAGATCCTTCAATCGACAGTCTAAAAGCTCTAAGTGCCAAGATCACTCCCATCAAGCACAACAAATTTCACTCTTCTTATGGGAGAATTTTGGATCTATTGACAGAGAAGGTGGAGTTTGAAGCTCTCACAGCCTTGGCTCAGTACTATGACACGTCTTTCCGTTGTTTCACCTTCGCCGATTTTCAGATAGCTCCTACTTTGGAAGAATTTGAGAAGATTTTGAACCTATACATCAAAGATCGCAATCCTTTTCCCAAGCTCGAAGAAGAGTTCACGTTGAAGAAAGTGGCTTCTGCCTTAGGGATTCCTACATCAGATGTGATAGCCAATTGGGCACCCAAAGGAGCTAGGGGTTTCTCGAGGAAATTCTTGGAAGAACAAGCGTGGAAGTATGCCAAGGAAGAGAAATGGGAAATATGTGGTGCAATTCTGGCACTCTTGGTCTATGGAATTGTGATGTTTCCAAATGGGGAAAATTTTGTGGACCAAGTAGCTGTGGAAATCTTCTTGACCCAGAATCCTGTGCCTTTCCTCTTAGGTGACTTCTACCACACACTCCATACAAGACATACAAAAGGAGGTGGAATGTTCCTTTGTTGCGCCCCACTCCTGCATAAGTGGCTAAGGACCCACATGCCCGAAAAAGGTCCTTTTGCTTCCAAGGAACTCTCATGGCCTCAAAGATTCGCTTCACTCACCGCTAGTTCCATCACATGGTACAAGAGGGAATGGGAAACCAAAGATATTATCTTTTCTTGTGGAGAATTTCCCAACGTGCCTCTTGTGGGGACACGAGGTTGCATCAATTACAACCCGGTGTTACTCAAGAGACAGTTTGGACACTCCATGGATGGCCCTCCTAAGGAAGAAGATTTGGTGTCATTCCTTGTCAATACGGCCGATCCAAGTGATCCGTCTGTACGAAGAGCAAGAAGAGCATGGGTAAACATCCAAAGAGGCAATCCAGACAATGGGCGGAAGAACATCCTTGCTCGTGAACCTTATGTCAAATGGGTGAAAGAGAGAGTGAAAGAGGTCAGATTACCTTTTATCTTTGATGCATCTGTTTTCCCATCTCATCCTGAACCCGAGCCTATCTTACCCGAAGATATGGAGAAACTTAAGGCTAAGATCCAAGAACTCGAAGATGAGAACACTCATCTTCGAATTCGACTCAACGAGACTAAGCAGAAAAGTGAAGCTTGGGAAGACAAAAGCAAAGAGTTGAAAGAGAAGTTCGAGGATAGCAAGAAAAGGGCTAGAGAAGAGAAAGGAAAGAAAGAATGGGTTGGTGGAGCGCTCAGAAGCGCCAAT
Organism: Lathyrus sativus; assembly: GCA_963859935.3. Lineage (NCBI taxonomy): Eukaryota > Viridiplantae > Streptophyta > Magnoliopsida > Fabales > Fabaceae > Lathyrus > Lathyrus sativus. Next base: position 281,492,764 of record OZ012735.1, read on the forward strand.
GCCGACTTGGATCACCGAAATGAAAAATTAGACCAAGTGTGGCGAAAGGTTAGAGACTTAGAAAACGATGTAAGGATCGCCAACCAGATGAAGAAAGATGAAAGGGAAAAATTTGAAGCTCAGATTCACCAGTTGAAAGGCGTTATCAAAGGTTGTGAAGATCAGTTAGCTCACGCACTATTGGAGAAAGAAAGTGCACAACGAGATTTTGTACAAGCGGAGTATCAGTTGGGTAGAGCTATCGAGGAAATCAAAAGATTGAAAGACGGAATCTATGATGAGCAGTACTTAGCACTACAAGATAGTTGTCATTATTGGGAAGAAAGTTGTCGTCAAGCCGAAGCTGCTGTACTTCAAAGAGATGACATCATCCATGATCTCCAAATTCTCTATGAGGAGTGGAAGAACAAATTTGTGAACTTGGCGGGATTCTCCAACTTTGTGCTTCAGCAAATCCCCGAAAAATTGAAGATAGCTGATCAAGTGATGACTCTTGAAAACACTCCTATCCCTGTGTTCGGGTTTGTGAAGTTTTGCGTGGAAACGATGGGAGAACTTGTTACAGATTTGGAAGCGGTTCGTAGAGCTCAAGGAGTCACTTTTAGAGTCGATTTGTAATTTGTTTAAGAAGTGTATCTTTTGTATTTTGTATTTGAATTTGGCCTAGAGCCTTAATGAAATGAAAGTTGTTTGTTCCATTATGTCTTTTCTGATTAATTGCAATGGAAAATGTTTATATTCTTAAACGATAATTAACAAGGTTACTAAGAGCTTTGCGCATAACATTTTTGTTTCATATGCATCATTCTGCATCTCATAAAAAACCCAAAACTTACAAAAAGACTTGACCTCCATTCGCAGTAAACAAGCTGACTTCCCGGCATCCTTACTACACTCGCGGAAAACAAAGATTACTAATGGATCAAATCGAGCAGGATCAAGCCACTTTCAAGGAAGAGATGGTCCACATGAAGGCTCAGATGGGCCAGCTGATGGAAGTCATTCAAGCCATGGCTAAAGGTCAAGAAGAGATGAAGCAAGCTATGGAGAAAAATGCTACCAATACTCCTACTCCTACTACTGCTGGCTCAATCCCCACTCCTGATGGAGCCATTCCAACCCCTGTGGTTGCAATTCCCGTTCCTGGTGGAACAATCCCTATTCCTGTTGGCACAGGCGCGGTCCACACTCCTGGTAGTGGAACGGCTACTACCCCAATCCACGTGGATGGCCACGAAGGTTTCTACAACCCTCCTGAATTCTTGAATATAGATACTTCTGGAGCACCAACTAGCAATCTGGAAAAGAAAATACTTGCTTTGCAAGAGACGGTCAAAGGATTACAAGGCCCAAGCACTTTTGGGCTAGATGCTGCAGATATGTGTTTGGTACCCGGTGTGAAGGTTCCTCTCAAATTCAAAGTCCCCGACTTTGAAAAGTACAAAGGGACCAGCTGTCCCCGTACTCACATCAGATCTTATTGTAGGAAAATGGCTGCCTACTCTGACGATGAAAAATTGCTGATGCATTTCTTTCAAGATAGCCTCAGTGGGGCATCTCTTGAATGGTATATGCAATTGGAGGGCACGTACATCAAGACGTGGAAGGAGTTGGCTGAGGCGTTTCTAAAACATTATCAGTACAACTCTGATATGGCACCTAACCGAACACAGCTCCAAGGGTTGACCCAAAAATCTGGCGAAGCATTCAAGGATTACGCGCAAAGGTGGAGGGACTTAGCTGCTAGAGTCCAGCCTCCTCTTCTTGAGAGAGAGTTGACCGATATGTTCATGGGGACTCTTCAAGGACCATTCCTAGAGCGATTGGCTGGATGCACATCTTCTGTGTTTTCAGATTTAGTGATGGCCGGTGAGAGGATCGAAAATATGATAAAGATCGGAAAGATTCAAATTTCTGATGGAGCTTCTGGCGGATCGAAAAAGCCATACCAAGGTTTTGCAAGAAAGAGAGAAGGCGAAACGAGTGCTGCCTTGATGGATAAGGGGAAGGCCAAAGCATACCAAGGCCCTTATCATCATGTGGCTGCTGTTACTCCGAGTCAACCTCTTGCTATATCCGCAAGTCAACCAACTATTCAAGTCCCCTACCAACAACAGCGACAAGGTTATTATCAAGGTCCCCCAAGACAGAGGAGACCCGAAAAAAGATTTGATCCCATTCCAACAACATACGCTCGGTTGCTTCCACTCTTACTAAAGGGTTCATTGGTGCAATTGAGGGAGATGAAGGCTCCCCCTGCTATCCTACCCCCCGGATATGACGCGAACGCCCGATGCGAGTTTCATTCGGGCGCTCCCGGGCATAACATTGAAAATTGTAAAGCCTTGAAATATGTGGTGCAGGATCTCATCGACTCAAGGGCCATCAACTTTACCAAAAATACTCCCAACGTGACTCATAATCCAATGCCTCACCATGCTACTAACATGGTCGAAGAATCAAAAGGGAAGAAGCTGGTATCAAATGTTGATGAGCTGAAAACCCCATTAGCAGTCGTGAAAGAGCAGTTGTTGTTGAGGAACATTATCCTAAGATGTACCAAGGATTGTCGACACTGTTTGAAAGATCCCCAAAGCTGTCTCGAATTGAAGATGGGCATTCAAAGCTTGATAGATCAAGGCGTCCTGTTAGTGGAACAAATATCTAAGGCTGAAGAAGTAGCAACGCTTGATATTCCCTATGATCCGATGGAGTTCTCTTATGACGAAGAGCTGTTGAACATTCCGTATGAACAAACACGTGTCCCTCTAACAATTCATTGTGATGAAGATTGGTATTCTACCCAAATTCCGATGCAAATTCCGTATGAAATTCCGTGTGATCAGTCGCATGCGCTGTTAGAAATCCCTTGTGATTATGACTGGCATTCTGTTCAAACCCCGTACAATCAAGTTCGTAAACCATTGCAGATATTGTATGATCAAGTAGAAATTCCGTTGTCTCATCCTTCACTTGCTCCGTTAGTGATATCAACACCTGCTCCTTTTCCTTTTGAGAGCACCAAGGCTGTCCCTTGGAAATATGAGCCGACTGTTTACATTAAGGGTGAGAAAGTGGATGAAGATGTTGTGAAAGCTGGCAGCTCCATAGAAAACATTGTGGGAACCGGCGGTATCACTAGAAGTGGTCGAATATTTGCTCCACCACCTGTCAATAGCGGTGATAATACAAGGAAAAATACTGTTGAACCAAGCACCAATGAAACAGAGGAATTTTTAAGAATCATTCAGAAAAGTGATTATAAAGTGATCGATCAGCTCAATCAGACTCCCTCAAAGATATCCATGCTATCATTGTTAATGTGTTCAAAAGCCCATCAAGAAGCACTGTTAAAGTTCTTGAAGACTGCTCATGTGCCAGAAGAGATATCAGTGGTGCAGTTTGAAGAAGTGGTGGGGAATATAGCATCGGCCCATATCTTGAGCTTTAATGATAGTGAACTACCTCCCGAAGGTAAGAACCATAACAAGGCCTTACACATTACCATTGAATGTGTAGATGTTGTATTCTCTAGAGTACTTGTCGATACTGGATCGTCATTGAACGTGTTACCAAAGAGCTCGTTGAACAAGCTATCAATTGAAGGACTTGTGATGAAGCCAAGTCAAACCATTGTAAAAGCTTTTGATGGAGCTACAAGAACTGTGATAGGCGAGGTTGATCTCCCAATCAAGATTGGACCTCATACCTTTATCATTACATTTTATGTAATGGATATCTACCCCGCTTATAGCTGCCTTCTTGGCCGTCCGTGGATTCATTCAGCAGGCGCTGTAACTTCAACCCTGCATCAAAGGATTAAATTCATGATTAACAATCAGATGGTCGTCATTGAGGGCGAATCCGATGTTCTTATAAGCCATCTTGCTTCTTTCCGCTATATTGAGATAGGAGGGGAGGTTCACGAGACCCCATTCCAAGCGTTTGATGTGATAAGCGTGGAGATGATTCCTGCTAAGAAGGAGGAAAAGAAATCAGAAAGGTTCGGATCCCCTATGGTCACATGGAAAGATGCGAAGACTGTAATCGAGGCTGGTCACCCTGAAGGTTGGGGTAGAGTATTGGAACTTCCCGTCAACAAAAACAGAACTGGTTTGGGTTATTCTGGCAATCATACAGTGCAGCAGAAGACAATCATGGACAAAGGCAAAGGTCTCATCCCTCCGCTTTCCTTTGTAAGCGGTGGACATATGGTGGATGATCATGTAGCTGTCGTGGAGGCTGAAGACGATGCGTTAAAGGAGGTCTGCATGGTGTACCCCAAGGCACCAAATCAACAAATCAACAATTGGACTGTTGTGGAGATACCGGAGGTCACTTTGATTGAGGAGTAATTTTCTTTGTTTTCCTTTCAAATCCTATGCTCTGCCCAAGGCATAAGGATTATTTTGTAGGGCCCCCATGTTTTCAATCAATGTTTTATCATGAATGAAGTAAACTTTTGCATTCAATTGTGTTCCCTGTCTTTCTTTTATTTTATTTTTGCATAAATAAATGGCAATGTTTTCGTGCATTTTTCATTCTTTTCATTTTTCTCAAAAAAAAATATAAAAGCATAAAATCACCAATCATGCAGATCAACCCTGGATTCCATTGATAATGATACTGCTACGGTTCCATATGACTTTGACAACCCAATCTACCACGCCGAGGAGGATGGTGAAGAAGATTGTGAGCTCCCCGAAGAGTTGGCCAGATTATTAAAGCAAGAATCCAAGGTCATTCAACCGCATCAGGAATCAGTAGAAGTTGTCAATCTCGGAACTGAGGAAGATAAGAAAGAGATCAAGGTAGGCGCTGCTCTAGAAGAGAGTGTGAAGAGACGACTGATCGAGCTCCTACGCACATATGCAGATGTGTTCGCTTGGTCATACCAAGACATGCCTGGATTGGATTCTGACATTGTGATGCATAAACTGCCACTCAAGGAGGATTGCCCGCCTATAAAACAAAAGATGAGGCGAACTCGACCTGACATGGCCCTTAAGATTAAGGAGGAAGTGCAAAAGCAGCTTGATGCCGGATTCTTGGCCGTATCAAAATATCCTCGATGGGTCGCCAACATTGTACCTGTTCCTAAAAAAGATGGTAAAGTGCGGATGTGTGTCGACTACCGAGACTTGAATAGAGCCAGCCCAAAAGATGACTTTCCGCTGCCACATATTGATGTGTTAGTGGATAATACGGCCCAATTCTCTGTATTCTCTTTCATGGATGGTTTCTCCGGATACAACCAAATCAAAATGGCTCCGGAAGATATGGAGAAGACTACCTTCATCACCCCTTGGGGAACCTTCTGCTATAAGGTTATGCCATTTGGTCTAAAGAACGCTGGCGCAACATATCAACGAGCGATGGTAACTCTCTTTCATGATATGATTCATAAAGAGATCGAAGTGTATGTCGACGATATGATTGCAAAATCCCAAACTGAAGAGGAACATCTCATCCATTTGGAAAAGCTGTTTACAAGACTAAGAAAGTTCAGGCTAAGGCTCAATCCGAATAAATGCACTTTTGGGGTAAGATCTGGTAAATTGCTAGGTTTTATCGTGAGCCAAAAAGGAATTGAAGTCGATCCTGACAAAGTAAAAGCTATCCAAGATATGCCAGCTCCAAGGACTGAGAAGGAGGTTCGTGGTTTCTTAGGGAGATTAAACTACATCGCTAGATTCATATCTCACCTAACAGCCACATGTGAGCCAATATTCAAGTTGCTTCGCAAGGATCAAGCAATCGTGTGGAATGATAAGTGCCAGAAAGCATTTGAGAGAATTAAAGAATATCTGCAAGAGCCACCGATCTTGATGCCTCCCGTGCCAGGAAGACCTCTCATCATGTACTTAACTGTTCTAGAAGAATCCATGGGATGTGTGTTGGGGCAGCATGACGAAACAGGTAGAAAGGAGCACGCTATCTACTACCTAAGAAAGAAGTTCACCGACTGCGAAACGAGATAGTCAATGTTGGAAAAGACATGTTGCGCACTTGCATGGGCTGCCAAACGCCTAAGGCAATATATGTTGACCCATACCACATTGTTGATATCAAAGATGGATCCGGTCAAGTACATTTTTGAAAAGCCTGCTCTCACCGGACGAGTGGCTCGTTGGCAAATGGTACTAACTGAATATGACATCCAGTACGTCTCACAGAAAGCTATCAAAGGGAGTGTGCTATCTGACTATCTTGCTCACCAACCTATGGAAGATTACCAGCCCATGCGTTTTGAATTCCCTGATGAAGACATCATGTTTGTCAGAGACTATGCAACATTAGGACCAAATGACGGACCCGAACCAGGATCGCGATGGACGCTCGTGTTCGATGGCGCCGCAAATGCTCAAGGCAATGGAATAGGGGCAATCATCACATCTCCTACTGGTTTCCATATTCCATTCACCGCAAGGTTATGTTTCGAGTGTACCAACAATATGGCAGAATATGAGGCATGTATCTTCGGAATTGAAGCCGCTATTGATCATGGAATCAAGATTTTGGAAGTGTATGGGGACTCCGCATTAGTGATCAGTCAAGTCAAAGGTGATTGGGAAGCACGTGATAGCAAACTGATTCCATATCGGGATCACGTCTTGAAGTTAATCCCATACTTTGACGAGATTACTTTCAACCACATCCCTAGGGAAAGTAATCAATTGGCAGACGCTCTTGCCACATTGTCATCCATGTTCAAAGTTAAATGGAAAAACGAGGCACCCTCTATCCGCATTGAATATCTTGACGAGCCTGCCCACTGTCTGGAAGCAGAGCTAATAATCGACGATCAACCTTGGTTCTATGATATCAAAAGGTATCTAGAAAAACAAGAATATCCAGAAAATGTTTCCATCACAGACAAGAAGTATTTAAGGAGGCTTTCCTCCAAATTCTTCTTAAGCGGAGATGTGCTTTACAAGCGGAACTATGACTCGGTCCTGCTCAGATGCGTGGATAGACACGAAGCTGACCGAATCATAAATGAAATCCATGAAGGCTCTTTTGGTACGCATGCCAGTGGACACACGATGGTTAAGAAGATTTTGAGGGCTGGTTATTATTGGTTAACAATGGAGACCGATTGCTACCGTCACGTGCAAACATGCCATAAATGTCAGATCTATGCAGATAGGATTCATGTGCCACCAGTTCCTTTAAATGTCTTGACATCGCCTTGGCCCTTCGCCATGTGGGGCATAGATATGATCGGACGCATCGAGCCAACTGCTTCAAACGGTCATCGTTTCATCTTAGTGGCCATTGATTACTTCACTAAATGGGTGGAAGCCGCGTCTTATGCCAATGTCACCAAACAAGTGGTCACTCGCTTTATCAAGAAAGAAATCATTTGTCGTTATGGGGTCCCAAATAAAATCATTACTGATAATGGTTCAAACCTCAATAACAAGATGATGAAGGAATTATGTGAGAGTTTCAAGATCGAGCATCATAACTCATCACCATATCGCCCAAAGATGAATGGTGCTGTTGAGGCAGCGAACAAAAATATCAAGAAGATCGTCCAGAAAATGGTGAAAACATACAAAGACTGGCACGAAATGCTACCATTTGCTTTGCATGGCTACCGCACTTCAGTACGCACTTCTACTGGGGCAACTCCTTTTTCTCTTGTATACGGCATGGATGCAGTACTACCTGTTGAGGTCGAAATTCCATCTCTGAGAATTCTGACTGATGTTAAGCTTGATGAAGCAGAATGGGTACAGGCGAGATTTGATCAACTTAATCTCATCGATGAAAAGCGCATGACAGCCATCTGTCATGGCCAGCTTTACCAAAAGCGGTTGAAACGGGCGTTTGATAAGAAGGTTCGCCCTCGAGATTTTGAAGTAGGAGACTTGGTATTAAGGAAGATTCTGCCAATCCACACAGACCCAAGGGGCAAATGGACACCTAACTACGAGGGCCCATATGTTGTGAAGAAGGTTTTCTCTGGAGGATCCTTGATATTATCCAACATGGACGGTGAAGATCTATCATCCCCCGTAAACGCAGACGCAGTCAAAAAATACTATGCTTGAAAGCAAACCCGGTGGACAACAAAAAGAAAAGTCCAGGCAAAAGTTAAGGTTAAAATAAAAATAATACCCGATAAGTTGAAAACCCTTAGGGGCAACTTAGGCAAAAAAGGTATCCCGGTAGACTGAAAACCCGAAAGGGCGGTCTAGGCAAAAGTTAGGGAACTTAAAAGAAAAGACTGCGGTCTGTGAAAAATCTGTGAGTTCATCATCAGAACAAGTGGAGCTACACACGGGAAGGATCAATCCAATCTCATTCCTTAGAGGCAATGTACGAGGAGCATCAAGTTCATAAGGATCATAGCAGAGTTGAAACTCAATGGAAATCCGTTTTTCTCCTTGCCATTGTACTTTTGTCATTGTTTATTTTTGCAATTACCTCTTTTAGGAATTGTGTCCTTATGTAAGATTACCCATTTACGGGTCCCTTTATCATCAATAAAATATCTTTCATCAATTCGTGCTTTGCATTTCTTTTATTTTTTATTGTTGTTTGCAAAAAGTGGAATTTTCATTCTTGACAAATATTGCATTGTGAATTTATGGGTTGATATTAAACACAAAGGGAAACATAAAGTTGCTCTCCGATCAAGGTGTATGAAGCATAAATGCGATGTCTAATAGGCGCATGTGTACACAAAACATCGTCTGATCATAAAGTTCATCGGGACTTGACCAAGCCAGGGGCAGCCTGACTGACCAGCACAGCTTGTCTAATGAGATCATCCGAAAATGATCACAAGGAAGTCGGGAAGCTAAACTTGACGCCCCAAACCAAAAGCCCGATCACTTGGCATAAATCATCACCCATAACCTACATAATGCTTACGTCCTTAGCATTTTTGCATAACATGCTGCACCATTTCATGAGTGCTTAGCCAATCATTCTCAAAAATACGCGATTTTCCCTGCGAACATCTTGGCAGGATCCTTTAAGGATGGTTATTGCCCTCAACTTACCTTTTGTAAGTCTTCTCGAAGTATCTCCAGCTTGCCTCTTGCAACTGATTCAACTTACCTTTAGTAAGATATCTCGTACCTTTTGTACCAGTTTGTTGTCAGCTTACCTTTCGTAAGTATCCTCGCTACCTTTTGTAGAAGGAATATTTTCTCCTAACCTTTTGTTCAGGGGCCTGTTCTGCTTTTTGCAGCCAGAAAATACGATCATCCTCTCCTAAGGGAGTATCCTATCTACCTTTTGTAGAAGAAAATTTTTCTCCTAACCTTTTGATCTGGAGTCCTCTCTACCTTTTGTAGAAGGAACTTTTTCTCCTAACCTTTTGTTCTGGAGTCCTTTCTGCCGTGACAGAAGGAAATGCGATCGTATTCTCCCAAGGGAGTCTCCTCTACATGATGCAGAAGGAGTTTATGTTTATCTTCAAACCTTTTATTTCGGAGTCCTTCCTACCTTTCGTAGAAGGAAGCATTTTCTCCAAACCTTTTGTTCTGGAGTCTTCTTTGCCTTTTGCAAGGGGAAAACCAATTTCTAGAGTCCTCTCTATCTTTTGTAGAAGGAATATCTCACAATCCAATTTCTAGAGTCCTCTCTATCTTTTGTAGAAGGAATATCTCTTAGCCAATTATGATTCCCCGTCACGAGGTGCTTCCTCTCCCGGCTGGCAAAGCACTCATGTCCATTCCGCATTGCATCTCAAACATAGCATCATATCCCTCATACCTTCTTGCGCTGACAAACACCTTACCTTTTTCAAACCATATCACTAATTGTCTACTTTCCACACGTCTCAAAGCTGAAAATCCCGGGTATTCTAGTATTTAATTCTCTTATACCATGAATGCTCGAGCACCTTTATCCTTCAGACATTCAGGTCCAAGAGGATTAAATAGGGGCAGCTGTCACACCCTCATTTTCACCGTTAGCCTTTTATACCCTACGTTCGGCATATCATACATCATTCTATTGTGTATCGAGCATGCGGGTTCACAAGGTACGAACTAGGCCATTTGGTTGTAACTTGTCTATTTTCGGACTACATAAAAAAAGGTTCATCACCTAAGGTTTGATCTGAGGAAAAATTCTACTCATGAAAATTTTGGCAAGGGGAAGTTACTTGACAAAATACAAGGATATTCAAGATAAATATTAATAGACATGAATGCTAGGCCAAATCCAAAGCTCCTTCATACATGTTTATTTTTATGGCATAAGTGGAGTGCAAATTATTAAGGCATGAATCAAGATCATCAATGCATAATTCAACATTTCATTTTTAAGCACATGAGGGAATCCATCATCCAAAATTCAAGATTCATGAATGGAGATAAAAATAATACTAAGAGGAATTTTGTGACATTACAATCATGTAATTTGTTACAAAAATTCCAACTCTAGATAATGTTTAGAAATTAATCTATTTCTAAATCTTCATTCAAGTCTTTAATCAAATCTATGATATGGTACTCTTCATACTACACCATTTTTTTTCATGTGCTACATTATGCTCACAAACATCCAAGAAATATGCAAGAATTAAATCAACATTGGAATGTTTATGGGCCAAGATTATGCATGTTCAATCATAGGCAAAACAGCCCCATGCAAGAGTTGAAGAATTACTACATGTCACAAAATCAAGAGGACAACATGTACTATGTTACAAGATCATTTTTTATGTCACAAAGTCAAGGAAATCGCATGCAAATGATATATTTACTTGCTAAATATCAGTTTGCAAATGCTGTCAAAGAGTGGTAACAATTGGCTACATGGCAAGATACAAAGCAATACCATCCAAGAGACTAATGGGCAAAAAGAGGGATAGTAGTATAGTATGCTACAGCAGAAAAATGCAGCAAGTCATACTAGAAATAGAAGGGAAAAGTGGGGCTGCACAAAAGGAAGAAAAGGGCATTGCCAAGAATGGAAAGTTGGTGATGAAAAGGTGTGCAAAGTGTGTGGCTTTAGGACAGCAGAAAAAGTTGACAGAAAAGGTGGAAAATGGGCTGCAAGCAACCATAGAAAACATAGTATTCCTTACTATCAAAACAGAACAAAACACAAGAAGCAAGCAGAGTAGAGACTACACATAGAGAGCAAAGAGTAAGAGCAAAAAACCAGAAAAATAGTTAGCAAGAAACCCCTAAAAAAACAGAAAAAAGAGAGTGAGATAGAGACACAAGAGGATCATTGAGAAACCAAACCTTCACAACATAGAGTGAAGAGGGGAGAGCACATCCAACAAAGGTCATTGGAGTACTTGCAAGAAGAATAGAAAGCTCTTGGTATCCATTTCTTCAAATCTTTCTCCTTTTATTCTTTGCTTTTATATTCATTTCATTCACTCTTTTATGTGTTGTTGAACTGTATATCATGTAAGATCCCCTAAGGGACTAAGAAACCATCCTCAAGGAACCACAAAAACGAAACGAAAACATAAAAAAAAATGTGAGATTTCGACCTGGACCAGCAACACGGGCCGTGTCACGCGACACGGCCGACCGTGTCACGCTACTGTATGAAGTTTTTTTCCCCAGGCCTTGCAACACGGGCCATATCACACAACACGGCCGGGCGTGTTGCATCACTGTTTCAAGTTTTTTCACCCGTGTCACACCACTGTTTCCTCCATATTTTTTTACCGGTTTTACCTTAAAAAAAATTTTTTCAAAGAGTTCGCACGACGAACTCTTTGATGGCACTTCGTGCCGTTTTTTTTGTGTGTCTCGATTTTTTTGAGCCGTGTGGCTTATGTTTGTATGATGTTTGTATGTGAATATTGTTATGGCCCTTGTTGACCTTTGTTTCCAAAAACTATTTTTAAAAGTAAACTCTCGATTTTATCGAGCCATTTTTGACCATGTAAGTCGGATGCCTTGTGCACCGCCATCGACCTAAATCGCATCACTTCAAATATCTTTACAAGCGATAAATCTTGATCCAACATCAAGTGTTTCTCTTTTCGCATAAAAATACAAAAAAAACACAATAAAATATATGATTGGAATTATGCACCATGAACTTTAAAGTGGTGGAGAAGGAATGAGAATGGAACCCTCCTACACTCATTCCGAATGTTTCGAATACAAGGCGCTCGACTTGGTTATTCGAGACATTCATCTCTATCCAAAGTCTTTTGTATAATCCTAGTCAAGAACACATTTTCTTCAAAAAAAAACTAAAAACAACATCAACTCATCAAACTATTTTTTCCTTAGGGCGTCAATCCAAAAAAAACCTTTTTCAAGGTATAAAATCAACCAACAAACAACAATTTCATAAAGCCTCCGAACTACGGAGCTCTGATTCTTCACTTCTTTTAAGTGAGGATACGTAGGCACAAGGGCCACAATCCTTGGCGAGCATTAAAATAAATAAACCAATCCCTCTTTTCCTTAAACAAGCAAACTTTTAGAATAAAACACCCATTCACGCGAAATAACCTAGGAGGTTCCCATCGAGTACGATGGATGCGAGGGGGTGCTAATACCTTCCCCTCGCATAACCGACTCCCGAACCCTAAGACTTGGTTGCAATGACCATGCTCTTTTCCCAAAGGTTTTATCGCTATTTCCCTTTCCCCCCGTGGGATAAATAAAATCCGCTGGCGACTCTGTGTCATTTTTCGCGTAGCGACAGCTGGCGACTCTGCTGGGGACTTTTTTTCCTAAGCGAGTCAAGCCTAACCTAAGTTGTTTTTGCGTGTTTGGGTTCTTTCCTTTTTGCTTGTTTATCGCTTTCCTTGTTTTTTCAATTGTATCTCACTGTGTTTTGGCTTCATTGGTTCTTGGTATGGATTGAAAACTTTGGTGGCAAACCTTGAGGGAAAGACTCTATACCCGAGTCTAGAGTGTTAAAATTAAGATAAGAGAGGTTGAGTAGTATGGGCTTCCGAGATGCTCATCTTGTGATAGTCGATACAAGAACCTCGCTTAGAGTAGATTCATTTGAGAATGATGAGAACCGTCAAGCTCTTGGCGTGTTTGATCAACGTTTTCTCAAGAATCCATTACTCTAAGGACCTTTTAGAACCCTAAACCTTTGGCCAACTAAGATTGATGGTCGCGTAGTATGGGTCCTCGAGAAGCTCTTCTCGTGTGGATCGATACGAAGACCTCGTTCAGAAGAGACTTTCTTGATGGAGTTGTTGCCTGGCAATGACTGACATACGTAACAAACAGTCAAGAAAGTCCATGACTCTGAAATCCTTGTCTAGAACCCAATGTCGATGTGTCTCGTAGTATGGGCCCCCGAGAAGTTCTTCTCGTGTGGGTCGATACGAGGACCTCACCCAAAAGAGATTCATGTGATGGAGTCATCCTCCGACATGTTCATGTCATGTATGATGAACAGTCATATGAATCCATGACTTTGGGATCCCTTTTAAACCCTAGATCACACCTTGTGAGAACCTTTTCCATAAAGCAGACAGTATCGACCATATCCATACCACGGACTTATGAACCCATATGCTCGAATTCTGCATCCGTTCATACATACATACTTCATAAATAAATAAAAAAAAACAAAGCTCTTAGTGTCTTGTTCTTGTTGCAGATATAAGCATTTTTCAGAAGCAGTCATGATGAATGTGAATTTAGGAACAATGAAGCTAAACAAGAAAACCGACCGAAAGAGCACTTTCACTTTCAAATACAAAGATCCTTCAATCGACAGTCTAAAAGCTCTAAGTGCCAAGATCACTCCCATCAAGCACAACAAATTTCACTCTTCTTATGGGAGAATTTTGGATCTATTGACAGAGAAGGTGGAGTTTGAAGCTCTCACAGCCTTGGCTCAGTACTATGACACGTCTTTCCGTTGTTTCACCTTCGCCGATTTTCAGATAGCTCCTACTTTGGAAGAATTTGAGAAGATTTTGAACCTCTACATCAAAGATCGCAATCCTTTTCCCAAGCTCGAAGAAGAGTTCACGTTGAAGAAAGTGGCTTCTGCCTTAGGGATTCCTACATCAGATGTGATAGCCAATTGGGCACCCAAAGGAGCTAGGGGTTTCTCGAGGAAATTCTTGGAAGAACAAGCGTGGAAGTATGCCAAGGAAGAGAAATGGGAAATATGTGGTGCAATTCTGGCACTCTTGGTCTATGGAATTGTGATGTTTCCAAATGGGGAAAATTTTGTGGACCAAGTAGCTGTGGAAATCTTCTTGACCCAGAATCCTGTGCCTTTCCTCTTAGGTGACTTCTACCACACACTCCATACAAGACATACAAAAGGAGGTGGAATGTTCCTTTGTTGCGCCCCACTCCTGCATAAGTGGCTAAGGACCCACATGCCCGAAAAAGGTCCTTTTGCTTCCAAGGAACTCTCATGGCCTCAAAGATTCGCTTCACTCACCGCTAGTTCCATCACATGGTACAAGAGGGAATGGGAAACCAAAGATATTATCTTTTCTTGTGGAGAATTTCCCAACGTGCCACTTGTGGGGACACGAGGTTGCATCAATTACAACCCGGTGTTACTCAAGAGACAGTTTGGACACTCCATGGATGGCCCTCCTAAGGAAGAAGATTTGGTGTCATTCCTTGTCAATACGGCCGATCCAAGTGATCCGTCTGTACGAAGAGCAAGAAGAGCATGGGTAAACATCCAAAGAGGCAATCCAGACAATGGGCGGAAGAACATCCTTGCTCGTGAACCTTATGTCAAATGGGTGAAAGAGAGAGTGAAAGAGGTCAGATTACCTTTTATCTTTGATGCATCTGTTTTCCCATCTCATCCTGAACCCGAGCCTATCTTACCCGAAGATATGGAGAAACTTAAGGCTAAGATCCAAGAACTCGAAGATGAGAACACTCAGCTTCGAATTCGACTCAACGAGACTAAGCAGAAAAGTGAAGCTTGGGAAGACAAAAGCAAAGAGTTGAAAGAGAAGTTCGAGGATAGCAAGAAAAGGGCTAGAGAAGAGAAAGGAAAGAAAGAATGGGTTGGTGGAGCGCTCAGAAGCGCCAATGCCGACTTGGATCACCGAAATGAAAAATTAGACCAAGTGTGGCGAAAGGTTAGAGACTTAGAAAACGATGTAAGGATCGCCAACCAGATGAAGAAAGATGAAAGGGAAAAATTTGAAGCTCAGATTCACCAGTTGAAAGGCGTTATCAAAGGTTGTGAAGATCAGTTAGCTCACGCACTATTGGAGAAAGAAAGTGCACAACGAGATTTTGTACAAGCGGAGTATCAGTTGGGTAGAGCTATCGAGGAAATCAAAAGATTGAAAGACGGAATCTATGATGAGCAGTACTTAGCACTACAAGATAGTTGTCATTATTGGGAAGAAAGTTGTCGTCAAGCCGAAGCTGCTGTACTTCAAAGAGATGACATCATCCATGATCTCCAAATTCTCTATGAGGAGTGGAAGAACAAATTTGTGAACTTGGCGGGATTCTCCAACTTTGTGCTTCAGCAAATCCCCGAAAAATTGAAGATAGCTGATCAAGTGATGACTCTTGAAAACACTCCTATCCCTGTGTTCAGGTTTGTGAAGTTTTGCGTGGAAACGATGGGAGAACTTGTTACAGATTTGGAAGCGGTTCGTAGAGCTCAAGGAGTCACTTTTAGAGTCGATTTGTAATTTGTTTAAGAAGTGTATCTTTTGTATTTTGTATTTGAATTTGGCCTAGAGCCTTAATGAAATGAAAGTTGTTTGTTCTATTATGTCTCTTCTGATTAATTGCAATGGAAAATGTTTATATTCTTAAACGATAATTAACAAGGTTACTAAGAGCTTTGCGCATAACATTTTTGTTTCATATGCATCATTCTGCATCTCATAAAAAACCCAAAACTTACAAAAAGACTTGACCTCCATTCGCAGTAAACAAGCTGACTTCCCGGCATCCTTACTACACTCGCGGAAAACAAAGATTACTAATGGATCAAATCGAGCAGGATCAAGCCGCTTTCAAGGAAGAGATGGTCCACATGAAGGCTCAGATGGGCCAGCTGATGGAAGTCATTCAAGCCATGGCTAAAGGTCAAGAAGAGATGAAGCAAGCTATGGAGAAAAATGCTACCAATACTCCTACTCCTACTACTGTTGGCTCAATCCCCACTCCTGATGGAGCCATTCCAACCCCTGTGGTTGCAATTCCCGTTCCTGGTGGAACAATCCCTATTCCTGTTGGCACAGGCGCGGTCCACACTCCTGGTAGTGGAACGGCTACTACCCCAATCCACGTGGATGGCCACGAAGGTTTCTACAACCCTCCTGAATTCTTGAATATAGATACTTCTGGAGCACCAACTAGCAATCTGGAAAAGAAAATACTTGCTTTGCAAGAGACGGTCAAAGGATTACAAGGCCCAAGCACTTTTGGGCTAGATGCTGCAGATATGTGTTTGGTACCCGGTGTGAAGGTTCCTCTCAAATTCAAAGTCCCCGACTTTGAAAAGTACAAAGGGACCAGCTGTCCCCGGACTCACATCAGATCTTATTGTAGGAAAATGGCTGCCTACTCTGACGATGAAAAATTACTGATGCATTTCTTTCAAGATAGCCTCAGTGGGGCATCTCTTGAATGGTATATGCAATTGGAGGGCACGTACATCAAGACGTGGAAGGAGTTGGCTGAGGCGTTTCTAAAACATTATCAGTACAACTCTGATATGGCACCTAACCGAACACAGCTCCAAGGGTTGACCCAAATTTCTGGCGAAGCATTCAAGGATTACACGCAAAGGTGGAGGGACTTAGCTGCTAGAGTCCAGCCTCCTCTTCTTGAGAGAGAGTTGACCGATATGTTCATGGGGACTCTTCAAGGACCATTCCTAGAGCGATTGGCTGGATGCACATCTTCTGTGTTTTCAGATTTAGTGATGGCCGGTGAGAGGATCGAAAATATGATAAAGATCGGAAAGATTCAAATTTCTGATGGAGCTTTTGGCGGATCGAAAAAGCCATACCAAGGTTTTGCAAGAAAGAGAGAAGGCGAAACGAGTGCTGCCTTGATGGATAAGGGGAAGGCCAAAGCATACCAAGGCCCTTATCATCATGTGGCTGCTGTTACTCCGAGTCAACCTCTTGCTATATCCGCAAGTCAACCAACTGTTCAAGTCCCCTACCAACAACAGCGACAAGGTTATTATCAAGGTCCCCCAAGACAGAGGAGACCCGAAAAAAGATTTGATCCCATTCCAACAACATACGCTCGGTTGCTTCCACTCTTACTAAAGGGTTCATTGGTGCAATTGAGGGAGATGAAGGCTCCCCCTGCTATCCTACCCCCCGGATATGACGCGAACGCCTGATGCGAGTTTCATTCGGGCGCTCCCGGGCATAACATTGAAAATTGTAAAGCCTTGAAATATGTGGTGCAGGATCTCATCGACTCAAGGGCCATCAACTTTACCAAAAATACTCCCAACGTGACTCATAATCCAATGCCTCACCATGCTACTAACATGGTCGAAGAATCAAAAGGGAAGAAGCTGGTATCAAATGTTGATGAGCTGAAAACCCCATTAGCAGTCGTGAAAGAGCAGTTGTTGTTGAGGAACATTATCCTAAGATGTACCAAGGATTGTCGACACTGTTTGAAAGATCCCCAAAGCTGTCTCGAATTGAAGATGGGCATTCAAAGCTTGATAGATCAAGGCGTCCTGTTAGTGGAACAAATATCTAAGGCTGAAGAAGTAGCAACGCTTGATATTCCCTATGATCCGATGGAGTTCTCTTATGACGAAGAGCTGTTGAACATTCCGTATGAACAAACACGTGTCCCTCTAACAATTCATTGTGATGAAGATTGGTATTCTACCCAAATTCCGATGCAAATTCCGTATGAAATTCCGTGTGATCAGTCGCATGCGCTGTTAGAAATCCCTTGTGATTATGACTGGCATTCTGTTCAAACCCCGTACAATCAAGTTCGTAAACCATTGCAGATATTGTATGATCAAGTAGAAATTCCGTTGTCTCATCCTTCACTTGCTCCGTTAGTGATATCAACACCTGCTCCTTTTCCTTTTGAGAGCACCAAGGCTGTCCCTTGGAAATATGAGCCGACTGTTTACATTAAGGGTGAGAAAGTGGATGAAGATGTTGTGAAAGCTGGCAGCTCCATAGAAAACATTGTGGGAACCGGCGGTATCACTAGAAGTGGTCGAATATTTGCTCCACCACCTGTCAATAGCGGTGATAATACAAGGAAAAATACTGTTGAACCAAGCACCAATGAAACAGAGGAATTTTTAAGAATCATTCAGAAAAGTGATTATAAAGTGATCGATCAGCTCAATCAGACTCCCTCAAAGATATCCATGCTATCATTGTTAATGTGTTCAAAAGCCCATCAAGAAGCACTGTTAAAGTTCTTGAAGACTGCTCATGTGCCAGAAGAGATATCAGTGGCGCAGTTTGAAGAAGTGGTGGGGAATATAGCATCGGCCCATATCTTGAGCTTTAATGATAGTGAACTACCTCCCGAAGGTAAGAACCATAACAAGGCCTTACACATTACCATTGAATGTGTAGATGTTGTATTCTCTAGAGTACTTGTCGATACTGGATCGTCATTGAACGTGTTACCAAAGAGCTCGTTGAACAAGCTATCAATTGAAGGACTTGTGATGAAGCCAAGTCAAACCATTGTAAAAGCTTTTGATGGAGCTACAAGAACTGTGATAGGCGAGGTTGATCTCCCAATCAAGATTGGACCTCATACCTTTATCATTACATTTTATGTAATGGATATCTACCCCGCTTATAGCTGCCTTCTTGGCCGTCCGTGGATTCATTCAGCAGGCGCTGTAACTTCAACCCTGCATCAAAGGATTAAATTCATGATTAACAATCAGATGGTCGTCATTGAGGGCGAATCCGATGTTCTTATAAGCCATCTTGCTTCTTTCCGCTATATTGAGATAGGAGGGGAGGTTCACGAGACCCCATTCCAAGCGTTTGATGTGATAAGCGTGGAGATGATTCCTGCTAAGAAGGAGGAAAAGAAATCAGAAAGGTTCGGATCCCCTATGGTCACATGGAAAGATGCGAAGACTGTAATCGAGGCTGGTCACCCTGAAGGTTGGGGTAGAGTATTGGAACTTCCCGTCAACAAAAACAGAACTGGTTTGGGTTATTCTGGCAATCATACAGTGCAGCAGAAGACAATCATGGACAAAGGCAAAGGTCTCATCCCTCCGCTTTCCTTTGTAAGCGGTGGACATATGGTGGATGATCATGTAGCTGTCGTGGAGGCTGAAGACGATGCGTTAAAGGAGGTCTGCATGGTGTACCCCAAGGCACCAAATCAACAAATCAACAATTGGACTGTTGTGGAGATACCGGAGGTCACTTTGATTGAGGAGTAATTTTCTTTGTTTTCCTTTCAAATCCTATGCTCTGCCCAAGGCATAAGGATTATTTTGTAGGGCCCCCATGTTTTCAATCAATGTTTTATCATGAATGAAGTAAACTTTTGCATTCAATTGTGTTCCCTGTCTTTCTTTTATTTTATTTTTGCATAAATAAATGGCAATGTTTTCGTGCATTTTTCATTCTTTTCATTTTTCTCAAAAAAAAATATAAAAGCATAAAATCACCAATCATGCAGATCAACCCTGGATTCCATTGATAATGATACTGCTACGGTTCCATATGACTTTGACAACCCAATCTACCACGCCGAGGAGGATGGTGAAGAAGATTGTGAGCTCCCCGAAGAGTTGGCCAGATTATTAAAGCAAGAATCCAAGGTCATTCAACCGCATCAGGAATCAGTAGAAGTTGTCAATCTCGGAACTGAGGAAGATAAGAAAGAGATCAAGGTAGGCGCTGCTCTAGAAGAGAGTGTGAAGAGACGACTGATCGAGCTCCTACGCACATATGCAGATGTGTTCGCTTGGTCATACCAAGACATGCCTGGATTGGATTCTGACATTGTGATGCATAAACTGCCACTCAAGGAGGATTGCCCGCCTATAAAACAAAAGATGAGGCGAACTCGACCTGACATGGCCCTTAAGATTAAGGAGGAAGTGCAAAAGCAGCTTGATGCCGGATTCTTGGCCGTATCAAAATATCCTCGATGGGTCGCCAACATTGTACCTGTTCCTAAAAAAGATGGTAAAGTGCGGATGTGTGTCGACTACCGAGACTTGAATAGAGCCAACCCAAAAGATGACTTTCCGCTGCCACATATTGATGTGTTAGTGGATAATACGGCCCAATTCTCTGTATTCTCTTTCATGGATGGTTTCTCCGGATACAACCAAATCAAAATGGCTCCGGAAGATATGGAGAAGACTACCTTCATCACCCCTTGGGGAACCTTCTGCTATAAGGTTATGCCATTTGGTCTAAAGAACGCTGGCGCAACATATCAACGAGCGATGGTAACTCTCTTTCATGATATGATTCATAAAGAGATCGAAGTGTATGTCGACGATATGATTGCAAAATCCCAAACTGAAGAGGAACATCTCATCCATTTGGAAAAGCTGTTTACAAGACTAAGAAAGTTCAGGCTAAGGCTCAATCCGAATAAATGCACTTTTGGGGTAAGATCTGGTAAATTGCTAGGTTTTATCGTGAGCCAAAAAGGAATTGAAGTCGATCCTGACAAAGTAAAAGCTATCCAAGATATGCCAGCTCCAAGGACTGAGAAGGAGGTTCGTGGTTTCTTAGGGAGATTAAACTACATCGCTAGATTCATATCTCACCTAACAGCCACATGTGAGCCAATATTCAAGTTGCTTCGCAAGGATCAAGCAATCGTGTGGAATGACAACTGCCAGAAAGCATTTGAGAGAATTAAAGAATATCTGCAAGAGCCACCGATCTTGATGCCTCCCGTGCCAGGAAGACCTCTCATCATGTACTTAACTGTTCTAGAAGAATCCATGGGATGTGTGTTGGGGCAGCATGACGAAACAGGTAGAAAGGAGCACGCTATCTACTACCTAAGCAAGAAGTTCACCGACTGCGAAACGAGATACTCAATGTTGGAAAAGACATGTTGCGCACTTGCATGGGCTGCCAAACGCCTAAGGCAATATATGTTGACCCATACCACATTGTTGATATCAAAGATGGATCCGGTCAAGTACATTTTTGAAAAGCCTGCTCTCACCGGACGAGTGGCTCGTTGGCAAATGGTACTAACTGAATATGACATCCAGTACGTCTCACAGAAAGCTATCAAAGGGAGTGTGCTATCTGACTATCTTGCTCACCAACCTATGGAAGATTACCAGCCCATGCGTTTTGAATTCCCTGATGAAGACATCATGTTTGTCAGAGACTATGCAACATTAGGACCAAATGACGGACCCGAACCAGGATCGCGATGGACGCTCGTGTTCGATGGCGCCGCAAATGCTCAAGGCAATGGAATAGGGGCAATCATCACATCTCCTACTGGTTTCCATATTCCATTCACCGCAAGGTTATGTTTCGAGTGTACCAACAATATGGCAGAATATGAGGCATGTATCTTCGGAATTGAAGCCGCTATTGATCATGGAATCAAGATTTTGGAAGTGTATGGGGACTCCGCATTAGTGATCAGTCAAGTCAAAGGTGATTGGGAAGCACGTGATAGCAAACTGATTCCATATCGGGATCACGTCTTGAAGTTAATCCCATACTTTGACGAGATTACTTTCAACCACATCCCTAGGGAAAGTAATCAATTGGCAGACGCTCTTGCCACATTGTCATCCATGTTCAAAGTTAAATGGAAAAACGAGGCACCCTCTATCCGCATTGAATATCTTGACGAGCCTGCCCACTGTCTGGAAGCAGAGCTAATAATCGACGATCAACCTTGGTTCTATGATATCAAAAGGTATCTAGAAAAACAAGAATATCCAGAAAATGTTTCCATCACAGACAAGAAGTATTTAAGGAGGCTTTCCTCCAAATTCTTCTTAAGCGGAGATGTGCTTTACAAGCGGAACTATGACTCGGTCCTGCTCAGATGCGTGGATAGACACGAAGCTGACCGAATCATAAATGAAATCCATGAAGGCTCTTTTGGTACGCATGCCAGTGGACACACGATGGTTAAGAAGATTTTGAGGGCTGGTTATTATTGGTTAACAATGGAGACCGATTGCTACCGTCACGTGCAAACATGCCATAAATGTCAGATCTATGCAGATAGGATTCATGTGCCACCAGTTCCTTTAAATGTCTTGACATCGCCTTGGCCCTTCGCCATGTGGGGCATAGATATGATCGGACGCATCGAGCCAACTGCTTCAAACGGTCATCGTTTCATCTTAGTGGCCATTGATTACTTCACTAAATGGGTGGAAGCCGCGTCTTATGCCAATGTCACCAAACAAGTGGTCACTCGCTTTATCAAGAAAGAAATCATTTGTCGTTATGGGGTCCCAAATAAAATCATTACTGATAATGGTTCAAACCTCAATAACAAGATGATGAAGGAATTATGTGAGAGTTTCAAGATCGAGCATCATAACTCATCACCATATCGCCCAAAGATGAATGGTGCTGTTGAGGCAGCGAACAAAAATATCAAGAAGATCGTCCAGAAAATGGTGAAAACATACAAAGACTGGCACGAAATGCTACCATTTGCTTTGCATGGCTACCGCACTTCAGTACGCACTTCTACTGGGGCAACTCCTTTTTCTCTTGTATACGGCATGGATGCAGTACTACCTGTTGAGGTCGAAATTCCATCTCTGAGAATTCTGACTGATGTTAAGCTTGATGAAGCAGAATGGGTACAGGCGAGATTTGATCAACTTAATCTCATCGATGAAAAGCGCATGACAGCCATCTGTCATGGCCAGCTTTACCAAAAGCGGTTGAAACGGGCGTTTGATAAGAAGGTTCGCCCTCGAGATTTTGAAGTAGGAGACTTGGTATTAAGGAAGATTCTGCCAATCCACACAGACCCAAGGGGCAAATGGACACCTAACTACGAGGGCCCATATGTTGTGAAGAAGGTTTTCTCTGGAGGATCCTTGATATTATCCAACATGGACGGTGAAGATCTATCATCCCCCGTAAACGCAGACGCAGTCAAAAAATACTATGCTTGAAAGCAAACCCGGTGGACAACAAAAAGAAAAGTCCAGGCAAAAGTTAAGGTTAAAATAAAAATAATACCCGATAAGTTGAAAACCCTTAGGGGCAACTTAGGCAAAAAAGGTATCCCGGTAGACTGAAAACCCGAAAGGGCGGTCTAGGCAAAAGTTAGGGAACTTAAAAGAAAAGACTGCGGTCTGTGAAAAATCTGTGAGTTCATCATCAGAACAAGTGGAGCTACACACGGGAAGGATCAATCCAATCTCATTCCTTAGAGGCAATGTACGAGGAGCATCAAGTTCATAAGGATCATAGCAGAGTTGAAACTCAATGGAAATCCGTTTTTCTCCTTGCCATTGTACTTTTGTCATTGTTTATTTTTGCAATTACCTCTTTTAGGAATTGTGTCCTTATGTAAGATTACCCATTTACGGGTCCCTTTATCATCAATAAAATATCTTTCATCAATTCGTGCTTTGCATTTCTTTTATTTTTTATTGTTGTTTGCAAAAAGTGGAATTTTCATTCTTGACAAATATTGCATTGTGAATTTATGGGTTGATATTAAACACAAAGGGAAACATAAAGTTGCTCTCCGATCAAGGTGTATGAAGCATAAATGCGATGTCTAATAGGCGCATGTGTACACAAAACATCGTCTGATCATAAAGTTCATCGGGACTTGACCAAGCCAGGGGCAGCCTGACTGACCAGCACAGCTTGTCTAATGAGATCATCCGAAAATGATCACAAGGAAGTCGGGAAGCTAAACTTGACGCCCCAAACCAAAAGCCCGATCACTTGGCATAAATCATCACCCATAACCTACATAATGCTTACGTCCTTAGCATTTTTGCATAACATGCTGCACCATTTCATGAGTGCTTAGCCAATCATTCTCAAAAATACGCGATTTTCCCTGCGAACATCTTGGCAGGATCCTTTAAGGATGGTTATTGCCCTCAACTTACCTTTTGTAAGTCTTCTCGAAGTATCTCCAGCTTGCCTCTTGCAACTGATTCAACTTACCTTTAGTAAGATATCTCGTACCTTTTGTACCAGTTTGTTGTCAGCTTACCTTTCGTAAGTATCCTCGCTACCTTTTGTAGAAGGAATATTTTCTCCTAACCTTTTGTTCAGGGGCCTGTTCTGCTTTTTGCAGCCAGAAAATACGATCATCCTCTCCTAAGGGAGTATCCTATCTACCTTTTGTAGAAGAAAATTTTTCTCCTAACCTTTTGATCTGGAGTCCTCTCTACCTTTTGTAGAAGGAACTTTTTCTCCTAACCTTTTGTTCTGGAATCCTTTCTGCCGTGACAGAAGGAAATGCGATCGTATTCTCCCAAGGGAGTCTCCTATACATGATGCAGAAGGAGTTTATGTTTATCTTCAAACCTTTTATTTCGGAGTCCTTCCTACCTTTCGTAGAAGGAAGCATTTTCTCCAAACCTTTTGTTCTGGAGTCTTCTTTGCCTTTTGCAAGGGGAAAACCAATTTCTAGAGTCCTCTCTATCTTTTGTAGAAGGAATATCTCACAATCCAATTTCTAGAGTCCTATCTATCTTTTGTAGAAGGAATATCTCTTAGCCAATTATGATTCCCCGTCACGAGGTGCTTCCTCTCCCGGCTGGCAAAGCACTCATGTCCATTCCGCATTGCATCTCAAACATAGCATCATATCCCTCATACCTTCTTGCGCTGACAAACACCTTACCTTTTTCAAACCATATCACTAATTGTCTACTTTCCACACGTCTCAAAGTTGAAAATCCCGGGTATTCTAGTATTTAATTCTCTTATACCATGAATGCTCGAGCACCTTTATCCTTCAGACATTCAGGTCCAAGAGGATTAAATAGGGGCAGCTGTCACACCCTCATTTTCACCGTTAGCCTTTTATACCCTACATTCGGCATATCATACATCATTCTATTGTGTATCGAGCATGCGGGTTCACAAGGTACGAACTAGGCCATTTGGTTGTAACTTGTCTATTTTCGGACTACATAAAAAAAGGTTCATCACCTAAGGTTTGATCTGAGGAAAAATTCTACTCATGAAAATTTTGGCAAGGGGAAGTTACTTGACAAAATACAAGGATATTCAAGATAAATATTAATAGACATGAATGCTAGGCCAAATCCAAAGCTCCTTCATACATGTTTATTTTTATGGCATAAGTGGAGTGCAAATTATTAAGGCATGAATCAAGATCATCAATGCATAATTCAAGATTTCATTTTTAAGCACATGAGGGAATCCATCATCCAAAATTCAAGATTCATGAATGGAGATAAAAATAATACTAAGAGGAATTTTGTGACATTACAATCATGTAATTTGTTACAAAAATTCCAACTCTAGATAATGTTTAGAAATTAATCTATTTCTAAATCTTCATTCAAGTCTTTAATCAAATCTATGATATGGTACTCTTCATACTACACCATTTTTTTCATGTGCTACATTATGCTCACAAACATCCAAGAAATATGCAAGAATTAAATCAACATTGGAATGTTTATGGGCCAAGATTATGCATGTTCAATCATAGGCAAAACAGCCCCATGCAAGAGTTGAAGAATTACTACATGTCACAAAATCAAGAGGACAACATGTACTATGTTACAAGATCATTTTTTATGTCACAAAGTCAAGGAAATCGCATGCAAATGATATATTTACTTGCTAAATATCAGTTTGCAAATGCTGTCAAAGAGTGGTAACAATTGGCTACATGGCAAGATACAAAGCAATACCATCCAAGAGACTAATGGGCAAAAAGAGGGATAGTAGTATAGTATGCTACAGCAGAAAAATGCAGCAAGTCATACTAGAAATAGAAGGGAAAAGTGGGGCTGCACAAAAGGAAGAAAAAGGCATTGCCAAGAATGGAAAGTTGGTGATGAAAAGGTGTGCAAAGTGTGTGGCTTTAGGACAGCAGAAAAAGTTGACAGAAAAGGTGGAAAATGGGCTGCAAGCAAGCATAGAAAACATAGTATTCCTTACTATCAAAACAGAACAAAACACAAGAAGCAAGCAGAGTAGAGACTACACATAGAGAGCAAAGAGTAAGAGCAAAAAACCAGAAAAATAGTTAGCAAGAAACCCCCAAAAAAACAGAAAAAAGAGAGTGAGATAGAGACACAAGAGGATCATTGAGAAACCAAACCTTCACAACATAGAGTGAAGAGGGGAGAGCACATCCAACAAAGGTCATTGGAGTACTTGCAAGAAGAATAGAAAGCTCTTGGTATCCATTTCTTCAAATCTTTCTCCTTTTATTCTTTGCTTTTATATTCATTTCATTCACTCTTTTATGTGTTGTTGAACTGTATATCATGTAAGATCCCCTAAGGGACTAAGAAACCATCCTCAAGGAACCACAAAAACGAAACGAAAACATAAAAAAAAATGTGAGATTTCGACCTTGTCGCTTGCGCGAAAAATAAGGTGCCGGCATGACAGAAGAGTCGCCACCTTTCGTTATTTATCCCTCAGAGCGGGAAAGGAAACGATCGGAAAAACCTGACGAATAAGGGTAAGACAAGGTCATCGCAACCGTTGTCTGGGTTCGGGAGTCGGTTACGCAAGGGGAAGGTATTAGCACCCCTCACGTCCGTCGTACTCGACGGGATCCTCGCTTATGTGTTTACTTGGACGGGTTGGTTATAATCTATCTACCTATCAGGGCTGGCTGAAAAAGAAAAGAAAAATGACTCGGCAAAGCGTCGCGCTTTATGCCTACGTATTCCCATCAGAGAATGAGAAATCAGAGTCAACGTAGTTCGGCTAACTACGGGGGAAGATGGGAGGTTGGTTGCTCGCTAGGACATCGCATCCTATGCCTACGTACTTTCATCTGGTATGAAAGATCAGAGCAAACGTAGTTCGGGAAACTACGGGGAAAAATGGCTCAACTAGGAGGGAGACTATCAAGTCCTACTGTTATCATGCCATGGATTCATCCTATGGTTGAGGTTTGAACAGGGAACTCCTAGATGTTGTCATGCATAGGTTTCAACCTAAAAGTCTATCATCAAATCCTTATCAAAGGAAATGAGAGTCCTAAGGGATCATGTCAATGATACACCAAAGCAGACAAAAACATCAGCTTTAACAGTAAAATGCATGCAATGCAAGTGAGGGAGGAAATGTGTGTGGGGTTTCAGCCTCCACAAGCTCGTCTCGACCTCAAGCCAGTCATGAAATAACAACAATCATACTGAAGATAAACAACATACTATCAAGCAATGGACCAATAAAAGAAGGGAAGTGCCAACAGGCAAACAAAACACATGCTTGAGAAAGAAGGAATCTACTCTCTAATCCTAACCCTAATCACAGAATCTGAATCAAATCTAAGCACTAAAGCAAAACCCTAAACAAGAGAAATCAATCCCAGTCTTCAAACTTCAGAACAAGCTTACCAAAGAAAGGGAGCTAAGCAAGCAGACTCATAGTGTCTTCCTCAGGAAAACACTAGGAGGTGTATACTCAGGAGTCATACCCTATGTGGCTCAACCACTGTGATCAGTTTATATTCCTCCTCAGGAGAAATTAAACTCACAAGCAGGCTCCAACATCACTGGATATTTAGGAAATCCTATCTGAACTAGTGGAACTAAATGAATAGACCCATAGGACCTTCCTCAGGAAAGTACTAGGAGGCTTCCACTTAGGAGTTGTATCCCATGTGGCTCAACAACATGTGATCAGTTTACATTCCTCCTCAGGAGAAATTAAACTCACAAGTTGGCTCCAACATCATTGGATACTTGAGAAATCCTATATGAACTAAGGGAACTAAGTGAATAGACCCATAGGACCTTCCTCAGGAAAGTACTAGGAGGCTTCCACTTAGGAATTGTATCCCATGTGGCTCAACAACATGTGATCAGTTTACATTCCTCCTCAGGAGAAATTAAACTCACAAGTTGGCTCCAGCATCATTGGACACTTAAGAAAGAGGTGAGAAGAAAGAATGAAAGTCATTCATAGTGCCTTCCTCAGGAAAGTACCATGAACTTCCTTCAAACTTCAGGATCTCAAACCTCACAGACAGGGGACAAGCCAAGCTCTGGGTCTCTGAATCTTGATCTACAATCTTCTCTTCATGATGCTCTCCATCAAGGTCTTCAAGACAACACAAGCCCCTCAACAAATTCCCCACAATGAACCCCAAAGATGAACAGATAACCACAGGGGAGACAAAATCAATAGGCAACTTCAGAAAATACCTAAAAATACTAAACCAAGGGGGAAAAATCTAACAATTATTCACAAGGGTCTACAAAGTCTATTCATAACATCTACATAGGCCTCTACCTAAAAATCAAGACACAACTCAATCAAAGAAAGTGAATTCTTCACCTAAGCACAACTTAAACCCTAATTAGGATACCCTACATCTACCCTAATTAAACTAATCAAAATTTAATTCTAAAATTCTAGAATAAATCCTATGGGGAACTATGATTCATCATCTAATTGCACAAAAAAGAATGGATTAAAAAGACTAAAGGAAGGTCCTAAAACAATTCCTACAAAATCATGATATCAAACTAAACATTATAAAAGCTACTTAAAAGAAAAATCTATTAAAAATACTAAACTTAAAAATAAAATCCCATTTTTATTTTTAATATTTTCTACACATTATTATCTACTCATAGAAAAAAGAATGGCCAAAAAAGAGTTATTTTTCAATTTTTAATGAATTTTCTAAAACAGAAAAATATTAAAAGAATATAAAAGAAATTAAATCAATTAAAGGGGAGGGGGGCTGGAATAGCAAGGCGCGCTAGTTGAAATTAGATGGGCCAGAAATAGGGGGGGGGGCGCGGATAGCGAACTAAGCCCACTGACCAGATTAAATGAAACGACCGCGTTTCATTTTTTGAATTCTTCCCTCCATCTTCAGACTCAATCACGGCCGTTGGATCAACATAAAAGGTCAAATATTCCAAATGAAATAACGGTGAGGATTGCATCTTCAACCTCTGGCCTGCTAGGGTTTCGAGACAGCTTCCCTGCGCCATACCTTCTCCTTCCTCTAGCTCACTCAATTCTCCACCATTTTCCTCGATCCAAACAGCAAATTTATTCAACTCCTCTCCCTCTACACAATCACGGTGCTATATCCTTCTAAAACTCACTCTACAAAGAACTATGGAAGATGGAAGTTTCGGGTACACTTGATTCACACTGATATGCATGGTAATGGAATGAATCCATACTAACCTAGAATGTTCTACATGCTGAGGGGATTACACTAAGCTAAAAACCTAGGAATATAGCAGCCTAGGGTGAGTGTTCTTGATCTTTAAAGCTTTATGGCTCTGTTATGGAACCTCACGAATCTTGCCCTAACTCCTAGGGTTTCATCAACTAACCTAATGCATCAATTCTATATCTATGAAACTAACTAAAACTGCATAAATTAAGAGAACTAGGGAGAGAAACCAACCTGTCAAGTGATGATGGTAGGTGCTCGTGGAGGATGTTGCAAGCCTTGTAATTGCTTCAGGATGATCCTCCAATGGTGAGAAACTTTCTGTTTGCACTTGTGATGGTGGAGAAGGTCTGCAATGGAAGAAAACCAGAGTTGCTTCAACTTGAAGAAACCTCTTCAATGGATGCTTCTCTCTCTCTCTCTCTCTTGAAATCTCTCTCTATCACCAACCTTGAACTCTCTTCATGGCCCTCTTCTTATAATGATCATTAGATGCCTCTAGATTCATCTAGAATATGGTGGAAGGTTCTTGAAAATCTCATGTGATGACATATTGAAAATCTCACATTCCATGCCTTAGGCCTTACCATTTTGTGCCAAATTCTCCTTATGAGAGATATTGAGTGTGGATGAGTGAAAAACAAACTCATCTTTGGCTTGTGTAAGGTTTTTCAACATTGCCTTCTTTTTCAAGTAACAAATTTTCAAAGCATCACCCATTTTAAAGCTTCAAATCAAAATTCTAGCTAAACCAATGTTCTCAAAATGATTTTTCCAATCAAAATGATATATTGGATGACCTATTTTGGATTTGTGGATCTTCCAAATCAATTTCCAAATTCAACTTTTCAAACTTATATGCCATTTTTAGTTCATTTTTGACCAATCATGTAACTTCATGTTATGAGATTTTCCAACAATTTGTGACCTTCTATCTAGACTTAAAATCACATTTTGAACAACTTTCATGTTTTGAGTTTTTCCATTTGAGGCTTGGAAATAGGAGTTTTAGGCATTGGCTAAAATGACCTATAACTGACAAATGACCAAAATACCCCTGTCTTGTTCAAACCATAAGTTGAGTTCCACAAATCCAATCAAGGACTTATACCACTCAAATTAAAGCTAAGAAGATGCTCTTCAACATTCATGTTGACCAAGAAGTCATAGGAATCACCCTGCTAGGGCAAAAGTTGTCTGCAAGTTGGGTGACTTTCAAGGACCCAGCTTCACACACCTCTGCTGACCTGTAATTTGTCAAAACCATATCTTGAGCTCTGTAACTCCTATCAAGGACTTCCACCACTCAAATTACAGCTTAGAACAAGCTCTACAACATTCATGTTATGGGGAAGGTGAGATATCAATCACATCTTGAGCTAAAACTGCCTGGAAAATGGGGATCAAATTAGGGTTTTTCACTGACAATCCTTGGAGACCCTGACTTGAAACTTCTCAAACTCCTCACTCATGATGAGTTGGCCTAGGAATCATCTTTATATCATCTCTATGCATCATTCCATGATCTCATGGCCCTTGGATTGGTCTCAACCTTCTCCAAATCATCAGTTGGCCTAGGGTTGACCCAGTCAAAACCCTAATTCTATCATTCATGGTTGAATCTTCTGAACCCTTGCATAATGACTTCTCTGGGCTTCATGAAGGCTATCAAGACATCTCATAGGCTTTCCCAAAACATCAAGTTCACTCTCAAAGTCTCAGAACCACCTGAGGAGCACCCACAACTCTCAAGCTTTGAAGCACACAACCCTGGTTTCAAACCACTTCTTCTGAGGACCTCTTGAACTTTCTGATGAAGGTATCCACTTTCAAACACTCAATGAATAAATAATTGTTGGTCAAATTTTGGGGTGCAACAGCTGCCCCTATTCAAACGGCTTGAACCTGACTGGGTGAGGAGCGAACGGCTCTCATCCAATCAAGGTACGAGACGGTTGAATATCGGTAAACCCGAAAATTTGCCAACTGCATGAGCACACAGTACTCTGCGGGGAACAAATCTTTGAATCCTGCAACACTAGCTGCTCAACAACTGGCTGGAGAACCAAAGCTGACATCACCGTCGGACGATCGAAGTACTCTGCGTCACCACTGGAGAACTAAATCTGACATCACTGTCGGACGATCGAAATACCCTGCGTCACCGCTGGAGAAACATCCTCGACTTCAATCAGAAGACGTATCATTCACTTGATCGCACTCAATCATCACCTCAGGATAACTGACTTGGTCTTCAGACCCACGCGAATCACTCTGTTGTATCTACAACTCTGGAACCTTGTCTTCAGCCACCCGTTGATTCTTCAACATGGAAATCTGGACTTACAGGAACCTTATGACATCGCCTTCGGGCGCTTATGAGATCCATCTTCAGATTAGACATCATTGTTGGAGCAGACTTATCATGCTGCTGAGGACTTCAAGAATCATCTTGACCAAACAGATCCGTCGGGCATCTTCAAGAATCGTCCTGAACTGATAACCTTTCCGGTGCAAACATTCTGTTGGGTATTCCAGAAATCTTCCTGGGCAACTCTTGCTGGAGGCGCTATTGGGGAGCTCAAGTATCATACTAGGCGAACCACTCGGGAAGCTGTACTGGGGTCTTAAGAATCGTCTTAAGCAAATGGCCCTGCTGAGGGATTTGAGAATCATCTCGAACTGAAGACTTTGCTGGGGATCTCAGAAATCATTTTGAGCGAGCGACTGTGGGGATTACACCGGGGTCTTTAGAATCATCTAAGAAGCGACCTTGCCGGGGAGAATATCAAGAATCGTCCTGAGCAACCAGTCTTTTGGTGGTACACCTGTTCAACAAGGATGATAATGACCTAGAACATGCTTATGATGCATATGCTTCTGCGCCATGCCCCACACAGTGGGAATGATATGCGTTTATGCTAAATGCCATGCACTCATGCGCAATGCTATACAACGTTTAAATGCTATGCAGCGTTTAAATGCTATGCAGTCATGCACAATGATGCGATCCCGTCAGCAAAATAAATGCCAAAGGGGAAATCCTCCTGTCAAGGAGAAAGAACCATTCAGGTAGAGGAGTCATCCTGCTAAGGAGAATGTGAACACGCCAATGTCAATCCGGCTCTGTCTGGGGAATTGATCTTCCGCGAACTGCTGCAGGGGAACAACTTCAGCTGACTGCTGCAGGGAATGAAGCTCTACGAGAACTTGGATCTGCTGATATCAATCGCGAGAATGAACTGCGCGGCCGTCTCGGCTACTCTTCTGGGGATGACCACTCTGTGGGGAACCAACTTCAGCTGCTCAACACTCCACTGGGGAAAAACCAATCATGATCTGATCAACTTCCAAGGATTCGGCCCTTCTGGACATCTGCAAACTCGGCTGAGGAAGGAGAAATCATTCTGCTTTGATGGAGAGAGTGCGATTCTGGGGGAACACAACATTAGCTGCCCCACGCTCTGCTGGGGAACATCGATCATGATCTGATCGACTTCCAAGGATTCTGCTTTTCTGCGGACTCAGCCGGGGAGAGAAATCATTCTACTTCATTGGAGAGTACGGCCCTGGTGCGGAATTTCCATTTCGCCGGGGAAGAAGGAATCATCTGACTTCGGGGGAAGAGTACAACTCTGCAGGGGAACACAACATCAGCTGTTCCAACACTCTACTGGAGAAGAGGGAATCGTCCAACTTCAGGAGAGAGCCTGACTCTGGTGAGGAATCTCAATTCCACTGGAGACTTTACTGGGGAAACACGAGCTTCGGCACCAGAACGCTTCTATGAAATCTGCACTTGTGGCCCGGTGCTGGGGAGAGACGACATCATTCTTCGGTGCTTGATTCAGCTGATGAGGTGACATTCCTTCAGGATGCGTCTGCTTGGGGAAGAGAATCACCTCTACCCGGGGAAGACATACCAATGCTTACCATCTGATCCTGATTCTGCGGAGGAGAGACTACTGAACTCTGCTGGGGAAGGAGGATTCATCCTGCTTCGGGGATACGCACGACACATCTTCTGGCAAGTGCTACACCTGCAACAACACAAACAAACAGACAAGATACCCTCCTCAAAGGGGCCTATCCAGGTTATTATCTCGTGACAATATTCAGTTAATTAGTCGTTTCAACAATCAATGGGCCTAGGCCCGCAGGTTTATGTATGCGCATTTTATCAAAAACACATCGGCGTTTTCATTTGCAAACAAAACAGATAAATGCTAAGCAGTCAAGTAGAATTGCTGAATAATGTGCATTTTATTGATGATGAATCCCTGAACGGGCAAAAATGTTTTACAACAGAGGCAAGCTCCTGGAATGAGGAAGCCGCGCAAAAAGAAAACATAAATATACATCAGTATATACAAATGTTGGCAATCGAGGCGTAGACGAACACCATGAGTTGATCCCTCTAAGACCCACTCGACTTTGATACTTCTCCGATGCTTCAGCTTTGGAAGAGATTGATTCAGATAAACGGCCCTCAGGTCTTCCGAACCACTAAACAATGAAAGTCCATACGCGGAACGCAGTCATTTGCTTATTCAAATCCCTAACTTTTGCGTGAACCGCCCTTTCGGGTTTTCAGTTCACCGGGATACCCTTTTTTGCCGAAGCCGCCCAGTGTAGGTTTTCGACTTCGCGGGTGTACATTTTTTCAATATATCCCTAATTTTTGCCCGAACCTTTTATTCTGTTTTTGGTTCGCCGGGATGCCCTTTTTTGCCTGGACTCTTTCTTTTTTGTCCAGCGGGTCTCTTTCAAGCAAAGTATTTTTTAACTGCGTCCGCGTTCACCGGGGATGCAAAATCTTCGCCATCCATCGTGGATAACAACAAAGCTCCTCCTGAGAAGACCTTGCTGACGACATACGGCCCTTCGTAATTCGGAGTCCACTTGCCCCGGTGATCGGAGTGTGGCGGAAGAATCTTCTTCAGGACGAGATCACCCGTCTGAAAGCTTCGAGGACGCACCTTTTTATCATAAGCTTTCTTCATTCGGCTTTGGTACAGGCGACCAAATGCAATCGATGCTAACCTCTTCTCGTCCATCAGGCTGAGTTGGTTCAAGCGATTCGTAACCCATTCTGCCTCATCAAGTTTCACATCAACCAAAACCCGCAAAGAGGGAATCTCCACTTCTAGCGGTAGGACAGCTTCCATACCGTACACCAAGGAGAAAGGAGTTGCCCCGGTCGACGTACGCACCGTCGTACGATAACCGTGCAAGGCAAACGGCAGCATCTCGTGCCAATCTTTGTACGTCACAACCATCTTCTGAACAATCTTCTTGATGTTCTTGTTGGCCGCCTCAACAGCGCCATTCATCTTCGGCCGGTAAGGAGATGAGTTGTGGTGTTCGATCTTGAAGCTCTGGCACAGCTCCTTCATCATCTTATTATTCAAATTCGAACCATTATCAGTAATGATCCGCTCGGGAATTCCATAGCGACAGATGATGTCCCTCTTTATGAACTTAGCTACCACCTGCTTGGTCACATTAGCATACGAGGCTGCCTCCACCCATTTGGTGAAGTAGTCGATAGCTACCAGGATAAAACGATGACCATTGGATGCGGTGGGCTCGATCTTGCCTATCATGTCGATGCCCCACATGGAGAACGGCCAAGGGGAGGACATGACATTCAATGGGCACGGCGGCACATGAACTTTATCAGCATAAATCTGGCATTTGTGACATTTCTTCGCGAATCTGAAGCAGTCCGACTCCATCGTCAACCAGTAATATCCTGCTCTCAGGATCTTTCTTGTCATGGCATGCCCGCCGGCGTGCGTACCAAATGTGCCCTCATGGACTTCTTCCATGAGCATACTTGCCTCTTTCTCATCTACACATCTGAGTAGCACGAGATCGTGGTTTCTCTTATACAGCACTCCATCAGGGTTGAGGTAAAAATTTCCAGATAACCTCCTCAGAGTCTTCTTATCCTGGGTTGACGCACCCGCAGGATACTCCTTGGTCATGAGGAAGGTCTGGATATCGTGGAACCATGGCTTGCCGTCAGTGGCATCTTCGATTGCGAACACAAACGCTGGCCTGTCAAGACGCGAAAGCACAATTCTTGGAGCCTCATTCCAATAATTGACTTTATACATTGAAGCCAACGTGGCTAAAGCATCAGCCATTTGATTTTCAGCCCGGGGTACATGATGAAGTTCTACTCGGTCAAAGAACGGAAGCAGCCTCCTGGCATAATTCATGTACGGCACTAGATTCGCTTGACGAGTTTCCCACTCCCCTTTGATCTGATTGATTACAAGCGCTGAGTCACCATATATGTCTAGATTCTTGATTCTCAAATCAATTGCCTCTTCTAGACCCATAATACATGCTTCATACTCGGCTTCATTGTTGGTAACTGGAAACGTCAGTCTTGCAGTAAACGGGATGTGGGATCCGTGAGGAGTCGTGATGATAGCCCCGATACCACTCCCATAGGAATTAACCGCTCCGTCGAATATCAACTTCCACTGAGACTTCCTATCCGGCCCCTCATCGGGCAATGGCTCATCGCAATCCTTCGCTTTGAGAAACATAATATCCTCGTCAGGGAATTCGAACTTCATCGGCTGATAGTCTTCGATTGGCTGTTCGGCAAGGTAGTCAGACAATACGCTTCCCTTGATGGCTTTCTGGGAGATGTACTGAATATCATATTCTGTCAACACCATCTGCCATCTGGCAATCCTGCCCGAAAGAGCCTGCTTTTCGAAGACATACTTAATCGGATCCATCTTTGAAATCAGCATAGTGGTGTGATTGAGCATATACTGTCGTAGACGTTTGGCAGCCCAAGCTAATGCACAACACGTCTTCTCCAGCATCGAGTATCGAGATTCACACTCAGTGAATTTTTTACTCAAATAATAAATGGCATGCTCCTTTCTGCCCGTCTCGTCGTGCTGACCGAGAACACACCCCATACTATTCTCCAGAACTGTCAAGTACATGATTAATGGCCGTCCAGCCACTGGGGGTATCAAGATTGGAGGTTCTTGAAGATACTGCTTTATCTTATCGAATGCCTTCTGGCAATCCTCATTCCAAGTAATCGCCTGATTTTTCTTTAACAACTTGAACATCGGTTCACAAGTGGCCGTGAGCTGAGAGATAAACCTTGCAATGTAGTTTATTCGGCCCAAGAAACCACGAACTTCTTTTTCTGTTTTCGGCGCTGGCATTTCTTGGATAGCTTTTATTTTCGCAGGATCAACTTCAATACCTCGTTCGCTAACGATAAACCCCAATAACTTTCCGGACCGCACTCCGAAAGTGCACTTGTTAGGATTCAGCCTCAGCCTGAACTTCCTAAGCCTTTCAAATAGCTTCAATAGGTTGACCAGATGCTCCTCCTCCGTTTGGGACTTTGCAATCATGTCATCAACATAGACCTCGATCTCATGATGAATCATATCATGAAACAAAGTTAGCATTGCTCGCTGGTAAGTGGCCCCTGCGTTCTTTAGACCGAAGGGCATTACCTTGTAGCAAAACGTGCCCCAGGGGGTAATAAACGTCGTTTTCTCCATGTCCTCCAGCGCCATCTTAATCTGATTGTAACCGGAGAAGCCATCCATGAACGAAAACACGGAAAACTGGGCTGTATTGTCGACCAACACATCGATATGAGGCAACGGGAAATCATCCTTAGGGCTCGCCCTATTCAAATCCCGATAATCGACGCACATGCGTACCTTACCGTCCTTCTTCGGTACAGGCACTATGTTGGCGACCCACGGAGGGTAAGTGGTAACGGCTAGAAATCCTGCGTCCAACTGCTTCTGGACTTCTTCTTTGATTTTTACAGCCATGTCTGGTCTCGTCCTCCTGAGCTTCTGCTTGACTGGAGGACAATCTTCTCGCGACGGCAAGCGATGAACCACGATATCTGTGTCAAGTCCGGGCATATCCTCATATGACCAAGCAAAGACGTCACTATACTCTCGAAGCATCTCGACCAGTCTATGCTTGACATCATTCTGCAGCGCAGCCCCTACTCTGACATTTCTGACGAGCTCCTCAGAACCCATATTTATGATCTCAATATCCTCCTTGTGAGGCAGAATAACTTTCTCTTCTTGTCTCAACAAGCGAGCCAACTCTTCCGGAAGGTCTTCGTCTTCATCAATCTTATCCTCGGCTTGATAGATCGGGCAATCAAAGTCGTAGTGAGCCGTAGAGGGTCCATAGTCGATGTCATCTGTTACGTGGATCCTGCAATAACAAGGGTTAAGTTTAAAGCAGGAATATGCAGGTTAGCACGCACCTCGTTGCCATTTTGCTGTTTTTCGAAACAAACATAAAACATGAATAACAGAGAACACAACATTTGATTACGAAGAAAACGCCTTTTATTTATTAACAAAATGCATACACATAATCCAACAAGGCCCTGACAGTAAAACCACTATGCCCCAGGCAGGACATAGGATTGTACAAAGATTGTAAAAAGCAAATCATTACTCTTCACTTGTCAGCTTGATAATCTCCTTGATGGTCCAGTTGTGGAGGTGCTCGCCCGGCTTGCTCGGTTGAATCCAGGCGTCAAGATCGCAATCACTGTCCCCGCTGTCCTCTGACGTGGCGTTGATACTCTCAAAAATTACTCCCCCCTTGGTGAATAAGATCGGCCCTTTCCCATGAGACGAACTGCCAGAAGAAGATGAAGCTTCTGCTCCAGGAGAATACCCTAATCCAAACTTATCCTGTTTGATTGGTATATCCAAAACATGCCCCCAGCCTGGGGTGGAACCAGCTTCGACAACAGCCCGAGCTTCCTTAAACGAGGAGAGGTTCAACTCTTGCTTCTCTGCAACAACGGGAGCTACCTCCTTCACCCTGACGGTTTCAAATGCTTGGCAAAGGGTCTCATGGATCTCACCATCCATTTCAACGTACTTAAAGGACGACAGGTGGCTTACCATGATGTCCTCCTCTCCACAGACTGTCACTATGCTGCCCCCAACAGCATATTTAAGCTTCTGATGCAGCGTGGATGTTACAGCGCCCGCCGAATGGATCCACGGCCGACCTAAGAGGCAACTATAGGCGGGCATGATATCCATGATATAGAAAACCGCATTAAACGTCTCTGGACAAACTTGAATTGGCAGGGTCAATTCTCCGAAGACGTGGCGCTTGGTTCCGTCAAAGGCCTTCACGACCAGATCACTGGGCGTGCACAGCAGTCCACGGGTATCCAACTTCATCAGTGCCTTCTTCGGAAGCACGTTAAGCGAGGAACCCGTATCCACCAGGACATGTGACATAATCATGCCTCTGCACTCTATTGAGACGTGCAAGGCGCTGTTGTGATCTCTTCCCTTGGGAGTCAGCTCCAGATCTGTAAATCCCAGCCCATTACCAGCATTGACATGGGCTACTACTTCCTCGAGTTGATTCACTGATATCTCCTGCGGCACGTATGCAGCATTCAATACCTTCAGCAATGCGTTGCGGTGCGCTTCAGAACACAGCAACAGGTTAAGAATAGAGATCTTCGACGGAGTCTGGTGAAGATGATCTACAATTTTGTAGTCACTTTTCTTGATCAGTCGCATGAACTCTTCAGCATCTTTAACCAGCAAGTCTTTCTCTGCCCCTGCAAGGACCTCTTCAACAGCTTTACCTTTACCTTTATCCACAGCGTCAGCCCGGACCACCTTCTCTGCTGCAACCTCTGCCGGTGCGAACACTCTTCCGCTTCTAGTGATACCACTGACTTCGGTAAGATTCTGCGCAGTCGATCCGGATGGCTCAAGCTCTATCTTCTGACCATTACAATAAACTTCGGCGCCATAATGCCATGGAATGGCATTGGTACTCTCGAATGGGATTGGTCCGGCCCTGGTGATGGTGATAGAAGGCGGACGGGGCGCAGAAATAGTAATAGGGTGACGAGGAATGGTAATGGTAGCAACTTCGTCCGCCTGCTTCAGCACGACTTCCCCTGACGTATTCTCAACGCTCCGACTGAACTGCAAAATACCCTCGGTCATCAGACTTTGGATACCTTCGATCAACTGCTCACACCCATCAGGAAGTGTAGCACAAGCCATACATAGCTCTCCACATCCAGGAAAGAAGTCCTTCTTCAGCAACTTAGCCTTAACAAAACTCAGCGGCGTCTTCAAATCTTTGACATCAGTCAGCAAGTCTGAACTCTCTTCAGTGAGAACAGCATTTACTCCGCCCCCCTTATGATGAGGCATCGGATTTTTGGTGACGTTGGGCACGCTGTCAGAAAAGTTGATAACCTTGGCGTCCACCAAGTCCTGGACTTTGTGCTTAAAAGCTTTACAATTCTCAACCGTATGGCCAGGTGCCCCCGAATGAAATTCACAAGTAGCATTAGCATCATACTCCGGTGGTGGTGCCCCTGTCAAGGGAGCCATTGTCCTTTTATGAACTAATTGGAGCTGAAGCAACGTTTGCAGAAGCTGTGCATACGGCATAGGAGGAGTTTCCAAATGACGGTTTGCCAGGGGACCCCGATTCTGATATCTCTTATATCCCTGATTATTCTGTTGCTGGGGCTGCTGCTGCGGCTGTGGCTGCGGTGGAGCAGCTGGGATATTTATGCTAGCGATCTGAGACTGAGGGCCCTTGCCCTTTCTCCTAGCATTAGTGACAGCACTGGCATCTCCCTCTCGACGCTTGCCAGTATAGGGTTTCTTGCTAGCTCCTCCAGCTGAGGATGATTCGCCCTGAATTTTTCCGATCTTTATACCGTTCTCAACATGCTCGCCCAAAGTGATAAGAGCCGAGAATGTTCCAGACATGCCACTGATCAGCTTTTCATAATAGACTCCAGGAAGGGTGGCCACGAACATTTGTACCAACTCACGCTCAACCATCGGTGGTTGGACCCGAGCAGCCAATTCACGCCACCGCTGGGCGTACTCTTTGAAGCTTTCATTGCTCCGCTGTGAGAGATTCTGAAGCTGAACTCGGTTGGGAGCCAAGTCGCTATTATATTGATAGTGGAGAACAAACGCTTCTGCAAGATCTTTCCAGGTGCGCACGGCAGCGGGCTCCAAACCCATATACCATTCGAGCGATGGGCCAGAAAGACTATCCTGAAAGAAGTGCATCAGCAGCTTCTCATTGTCAGAATAAGCGGACATCTTTCTGTAATAAGATCGGAGGTGAACGCGGGGACAAGTAGTGCCCCTATACTTCTCAAAGATAGGCACCTTGAACTTGTGAGGTACTTTAAAGTCAGCAATCAACCCAAGTTTGGCCATGTCAACGCCCAATGCGTTCTGATTTTCTATATCTCTCATCTTGTCTTCCAGCGCCTTGAACCTGAGTCGAGCCTCAGCAGTCAACTCAGCCTCTACACCTCTCTGAGAGAATATGTCATCTTGATGGTCCTCCAGCCACGGTTGAGGCACCACCATATTTCCTGAACCAACATTGCCGTTGACCGGCCCCATGTTAACATTGGCTCCCAAACCACCATTGCCGGCGCCTGCCGCATTAAGTCCGAGATTAGTCATAAGATTGCCGTTAGCACTGCCGTTGCCCCCGGCAGCAGGAACAACGTTCTGCGGAGTATCCCCTTGAGGAGGAGTGGGCACGGCCCCTCCGTGAAGTATTCCATTACTGTCAACCCTGGAGATGAGAGGTTGAACCAAAGTACGAAGCTGGTCTTGCCCATTCGCAACTACTTGCATCAGCTCCATAAAACGATCCATCCGTTCACGAAGCTCTTGAACATCTGACTGTACCTGGTCCATGATTCTCGTCTGATTAGCGCGAGTTGAGTAGCGGTGGATGACTCTTTGATCAATCCTGGAGATCGAAAACGGCTCGGAACCTGAGTACCTGTCAAAAACCTGTCAACGTCAAAGGTTAGGAAAAGGTAACAGAATGTATGTCATGCAAAAATGCTTTATGCAGATGCATGCATGTGTCTGTGTGCTTGAGAGATTACCCCCCGATCCTGGCACCTGCTGACAATAATAAGGAGAGGAATCTGGGCCCAATCATGGAAATAGTAACCTCACATAGCAATAGTCAGATTCGACACTTCAAGGACCGAGAACTCGTACGCAACAGTCTTTCTGAGAGAGGCTGCAGTAACGCAATAAGAGGCGAGAGATCCTGGATCAGGGAAACGGTACCTGTCACAGACACACGCTAATGGAATGATTATGCAAGCTAATGCAAAATGCAGGTATGCAACAATATATCCCGGTGGCTGCTGTGGAGATACGGTGTCAACAGTCACTGATGAGAAGGAAACCCCGGTGTAAAACCACTGATCTGATCTGCTGTGAATAACCATCTGATAGGATCGAGATCAAACTTCTGCTCTGACAAGAACGAAGGCCTGATAATAGAGACCCCGGATGCAAGATCAAGGAATATCTGTTGATGAAGTCTTCAGACCCCCAAATCAAAAATCTGCCCTCTCAAGAACAAATGCACAGCTGCTGATGAGATCTTCAAACCCCACTCAAAATCTGCCCTATCAAGAACGCACAACGACTGCTGATGAGATCTTCAGACCCCACTCAAAATCTGCTCCGTCCAGAACAAACCTACTGACGATAATACACTGATCAAAGCCTGCTTTATCAAGAACAGACAAACACCCGATGATAAGATCCTCTGATCCAACCCTTGCTCTATCAAGAACATCTCTGCAACTGAGAACCCAACATAACTGATTCACTGTCGAGAAAACCAGGTAGTCTGGAGGTCAAAGTTTCCTGCAATATCCCAACCCCACTCACAGGTATGATGGACCTAATCCACGGACAAAGGTACGGCATCCTATGCGGTTGTCAGCGTCACAGACTTTCATGAGTGACAATACGATTCCCAGAAGGAGTGGCATCGTCAGGTCATGAATAGGCCTCTCTTAGCTGACTTCCAAATGATCGGTCCCCAGAGTCGACAATCCTCACGTCTGGACTCCCCTCAGATCCTCAGGACCGGAAAGGAGCACCTCTGCAAGAATCTCGTCTGAGCGCAGATTTTCGTAGGGAACTGTGCCTGCTCAGCAGACAGGTTCGTCTACTACTTCTCCGCAACTATATCTAGGTGTGTACTCAAGCCCAGGTCCGGCTTTTCACTCACAGTAACATCCCTCTCCCACAGCAGCACAGATAATCATATCGAACTGGAAATAAAATGCGGGAAATAAAATGCGGGAAGTAAAAATGCGATAAATAAACGCAACCCAACAAGCAAACACACAAACGATAGGATTGACTCGCGTAGGGGATGGGAAACGGTCCCAGCATAAGGGATGGGAAAAGTCCCTAGATGATATTCTCCCCAGCAGAGTCGCCAGCTGTCGCTTGCGCGAAAAATAAGGTGCCGGCATGACAGAAGAGTCGCCACCTTTCGTTATTTATCCCTCAGAGCGGGAAAGGAAACGATCGGAAAAACCTGACGAATAAGGGTAAGACAAGGTCATCGCAACCGTTGTCTGGGTTCGGGAGTCGGTTACGCAAGGGGAAGGTATTAGCACCCCTCACGTCCGTCGTACTCGACGGGATCCTCGCTTATGTGTTTACTTGGACGGGTTGGTTATAATCTATCTACCTATCAGGGCTGGCTGAAAAAGAAAAGAAAAATGACTCGGCAAAGCGTCGCGCTTTATGCCTACGTATTCCCATCAGAGAATGAGAAATCAGAGTCAACGTAGTTCGGCTAACTACGGGGGAAGATGGGAGGTTGGTTGCTCGCTAGGACATCGCATCCTATGCCTACGTACTTTCATCTGGTATGAAAGATCAGAGCAAACGTAGTTCGGGAAACTACGGGGAAAAATGGCTCAACTAGGAGGGAGACTATCAAGTCCTACTGTTATCATGCCATGGATTCATCCTATGGTTGAGGTTTGAACAGGGAACTCCTAGATGTTGTCATGCATAGGTTTCAACCTAAAAGTCTATCATCAAATCCTTATCAAAGGAAATGAGAGTCCTAAGGGATCATGTCAATGATACACCAAAGCAGACAAAAACATCAGCTTTAACAGTAAAATGCATGCAATGCAAGTGAGGGAGGAAATGTGTGTGGGGTTTCAGCCTCCACAAGCTCGTCTCGACCTCAAGCCAGTCATGAAATAACAGCAATCATACTGAAGATAAACAACATACTATCAAGCAATGGACCAATAAAAGAAGGGAAGTGCCAACAGGCAAACAAAACACATGCTTGAGAAAGAAGGAATCTACTCTCTAATCCTAACCCTAATCACAGAATCTGAATCAAATCTAAGCACTAAAGCAAAACCCTAAACAAGAGAAATCAATCCCAGTCTTCAAACTTCAGAACAAGCTTACCAAAGAAAGGGAGCTAAGCAAGCAGACTCATAGTGTCTTCCTCAGGAAAACACTAGGAGGTGTATACTCAGGAGTCATACCCTATGTGGCTCAACCACTGTGATCAGTTTATATTCCTCCTCAGGAGAAATTAAACTCACAAGCAGGCTCCAACATCACTGGATATTTAGGAAATCCTATCTGAACTAGTGGAACTAAATGAATAGACCCATAGGACCTTCCTCAGGAAAGTACTAGGAGGCTTCCACTTAGGAGTTGTATCCCATGTGGCTCAACAACATGTGATCAGTTTACATTCCTCCTCAGGAGAAATTAAACTCACAAGTTGGCTCCAACATCATTGGATACTTGAGAAATCCTATATGAACTAAGGGAACTAAGTGAATAGACCCATAGGACCTTCCTCAGGAAAGTACTAGGAGGCTTCCACTTAGGAATTGTATCCCATGTGGCTCAACAACATGTGATCAGTTTACATTCCTCCTCAGGAGAAATTAAACTCACAAGTTGGCTCCAGCATCATTGGACACTTAAGAAAGAGGTGAGAAGAAAGAATGAAAGTCATTCATAGTTCCTTCCTCAGGAAAGTACCATGAACTTCCTTCAAACTTCAGGATCTCAAACCTCACAGACAGGGGACAAGCCAAGCTCTGGGTCTCTGAATCTTGATCTACAATCTTCTCTTCATGATGCTCTCCATCAAGGTCTTCA
Organism: Lathyrus sativus; assembly: GCA_963859935.3. NCBI lineage: Eukaryota > Viridiplantae > Streptophyta > Magnoliopsida > Fabales > Fabaceae > Lathyrus > Lathyrus sativus. The sequence goes on from OZ012735.1 coordinate 281,537,078, forward strand.
AGACAACACAAGCCCCTCAACAAATTCCCCACAATGAACCCCAAAGATGAACAGATAACCACAGGGGAGACAAAATCAATAGGCAACTTCAGAAAATACCTAAAAATACTAAACCAAGGGGGAAAAATCTAACAATTATTCACAAGGGTCTACAAAGTCTATTCATAACATCTACATAGGCCTCTACCTAAAAATCAAGACACAACTCAATCAAAGAAAGTGAATTCTTCACCTAAGCACAACTTAAACCCTAATTAGGATACCCTACATCTACCCTAATTAAACTAATCAAAATTTAATTCTAAAATTCTAGAATAAATCCTATGGGGAACTATGATTCATCATCTAATTGCACAAAAAAGAATGGATTAAAAAGACTAAAGGAAGGTCCTAAAACAATTCCTACAAAATCATGATATCAAACTAAACATTATAAAAGCTACTTAAAAGAAAAATCTATTAAAAATACTAAACTTAAAAATAAAATCCCATTTTTATTTTTAATATTTTCTACACATTATTATCTACTCATAGAAAAAAGAATGGCCAAAAAAGAGTTATTTTTCAATTTTTAATGAATTTTCTAAAACAGAAAAATATTAAAAGAATATAAAAGAAATTAAATCAATTAAAGGGGAGGGGGGCTGGAATAGCAAGGCGCGCTAGTTGAAATTAGATGGGCCAGAAATAGGGGGGGGCGCGGATAGCGAACTAAGCCCACTGACCAGATTAAATGAAACGACCGCGTTTCATTTTTTGAATTCTTCCCTCCATCTTCAGACTCAATCACGGCCGTTGGATCAACATAAAAGGTCAAATATTCCAAATGAAATAACGGTGAGGATTGCATCTTCAACCTCTGGCCTGCTAGGGTTTCGAGACAGCTTCCCTGCGCCATACCTTCTCCTTCCTCTAGCTCACTCAATTCTCCACCATTTTCCTCGATCCAAACAGCAAATTTATTCTACTCCTCTCCCTCTACACAATCACGGTGCTATATCCTTCTAAAACTCACTTTACAAAGAACTATGGAAGATGGAAGTTTCGGGTACACTTGATTCACACTGATATGCATGGTAATGGAATGAATCCATACTAACCTAGAATGTTATACATGCTGAGGGGATTACACTAAGCTAAAAACCTAGGAATATAGCAGCCTAGGGTGAGTGTTCTTGATCTTTAAAGCTTTATGGCTCTGTTATGGAACCTCACGAATCTTGCCCTAACTCCTAGGGTTTCATCAACTAACCTAATGCATCAATTCTATATCTATGAAACTAACTAAAACTGCATAAATTAAGAGAACTAGGGAGAGAAACCAACCTGTCAAGTGATGATGGTAGGTGCTCGTGGAGGATGTTGCAAGCCTTGTAATTGCTTCAGGATGATCCTCCAATGGTGAGAAACTTTCTGTTTGCACTTGTGATGGTGGAGAAGGTCTGCAATGGAAGAAAACCAGAGTTGCTTCAACTTGAAGAAACATCTTCAATGGATGCTTCTCTCTCTCTCTCTCTCTCTTGAAATCTCTCTCTATCACCAACCTTGAACTCTCTTCATGGCCCTCTTCTTATAATGATCATTAGATGCCTCTAGATTCATCTAGAATATGGTGGAAGGTTCTTGAAAATCTCATGTGATGACATATTGAAAATCTCACATTCCATGCCTTAGGTCTTACCATTTTGTGCCAAATTCTCCTTATGAGAGATATTGAGTGTGGATGAGTGAAAAACAAACTCATCTTTGGCTTGTGTAAGGTTTTTCAACATTGCCTTCTTTTTCAAGTAACAAATTTTCAAAGCATCACCCATTTTAAAGCTTCAAATCAAAATTCTAGCTAAACCAATGTTCTCAAAATGATTTTTCCAATCAAAATGATATATTGGATGACCTATTTTGGATTTGTGGATCTTCCAAATCAATTTCCAAATTCAACTTTTCAAACTTATATGCCATTTTTAGTTCATTTTTGACCAATCATGTAACTTCATGTTATGAGCTTTTCCAACAATTTGTGACCTTCTTTCTAGACTTAAAATCACATTTTGAACAACTTTCATGTTTTGAGTTTTTCCATTTGAGGCTTGGAAATAGGAGTTTTAGGCATTGGCTAAAATGACCTATAACTGACAAATGACCAAAATACCTCTGTCTTGTTCAAACCATAAGTTGAGTTCCACAAATCCAATCAAGGACTTCTACCACTCAACTTAAAGCTAAGAAGATGCTCTTCAACATTCATGTTGACCAAGAAGTCATAGGAATCACCCTACTAGGGCAAAAGTTGTCTGCAAGTTGGGTGACTTTCAAGGACCCAGCTTCACACACCTCTGCTGACCTGTAATTTGTCAAAACCATATCTTGAGCTCTGTAACTCCTATCAAGGACTTCCACCACTCAAATTACAGCTTAGAACAAGCTCTACAACATTCATGTTATGGGGAAGGTGAGATATCAATCACATCTTGAGCTAAAACTGCCTGGAAAATGGGGATCAAATTAGGGTTTTTCACTGACAATCCTTGGAGACCCTGACTTGAAACTTCTCAAACTCCTCACTCATGATGAGTTGGCCTAGGAATCATCTTTATATCATCTCTATGCATCATTCCATGATCTCATGGCCCTTGGATTGGTCTCAACCTTCTCCAAATCATCAGTTGGCCTAGGGTTGACCCAGTCAAAACCCTAATTCTATCATTCATGGTTGAATCTTCTGAACCCTTGCATAATGACTTCTCTGGGCTTCATGAAGGCTATCAAGACATCTCATAGGCTTTCCCAAAACATCAAGTTCACTCTCAAAGTCTCAGAACCACCTGAGGAGCACCCACAACTCTCAAGCTTTGAAGCACACAACCCTGGTTTCAAACCACTTCTTCTGAGGACCTCTTGAACTTTCTGATGAAGGTATCCACTTTCAAACACTCAATGAATAAATAATTGTTGGTCAAATTTTGGGGTGCAACAGACCTGGACCAGCAACACAGGCCGTGTCACGCGACACGGCCGACCGTGTCACGCTACTGTATGAAGTTTTTTTCCCCAGGCCTTGCAACACGGGCCATATCACACAACACGGCCGGGCGTGTTGCATCACCTAAGGTTTGATCTGAGGAAAAATTCTACTCATGAAAATTTTGGCAAGGGGAAGTTACTTGACAAAATACAAGGATATTCAAGATAAATATTAATAGACATGAATGCTAGGCCAAATCCAAAGCTCCTTCATACATGTTTATTTTTATGGCATAAGTGGAGTGCAAATTATTAAGGCATGAATCAAGATCATCAATGCATAATTCAAGATTTCATTTTTAAGCACATGAGGGAATCCATCATCCAAAATTCAAGATTCATGAATGGAGATAAAAATAATACTAAGAGGAATTTTGTGACATTACAATCATGTAATTTGTTACAAAAATTCCAACTCTAGATAATGTTTAGAAATTAATCTATTTCTAAATCTTCATTCAAGTCTTTAATCAAATCTATGATATGGTACTCTTCATACTACACCATTTTTTTTCATGTGCTACATTATGCTCACAAACATCCAAGAAATATGCAAGAATTAAATCAACATTGGAATGTTTATGGGCCAAGATTATGCATGTTCAATCATAGGCAAAACAGCCCCATGCAAGAGTTGAAGAATTACTACATGTCACAAAATCAAGAGGATAACATGTACTATGTTACAAGATCATTTTTTATGTCACAAAGTCAAGGAAATCGCATGCAAATGATATATTTACTTGCTAAATATCAGTTTGCAAATGCTGTCAAAGAGTGGTAACAATTGGCTACATGGCAAGATACAAAGCAATACCATCCAAGAGACTAATGGGCAAAAAGAGGGATAGTAGTATAGTATGCTACAGCAGAAAAATGCAGCAAGTCATACTAGAAATAGAAGGGAAAAGTGGGGCTGCACAAAAGGAAAAAAAAGGCATTGCCAAGAATGGAAAGTTGGTGATGAAAAGGTGTGCAAAGTGTGTGGCTTTAGGACAGCAGAAAAAGTTGACAGAAAAGGTGGAAAATGGGCTGCAAGCAACCATAGAAAACATAGTATTCCTTACTATCAAAACAGAACAAAACACAAGAAGCAAGCAGAGTAGAGACTACACATAGAGAGCAAAGAGTAAGAGCAAAAAACCAGAAAAATAGTTAGCAAGAAACCCCTAAAAAAACAGAAAAAAGAGAGTGAGATAGAGACACAAGAGGATCATTGAGAAACCAAACCTTCACAACATAGAGTGAAGAGGGGAGAGCACATCCAACAAAGGTCATTGGAGTACTTGCAAGAAGAATAGAAAGCTCTTGGTATCCATTTCTTCAAATCTTTCTCCTTTTATTCTTTGCTTTTATATTCATTTCATTCACTCTTTTATGTGTTGTTGAACTGTATATCATGTAAGATCCCCTAAGGGACTAAGAAACCATCCTCAAGGAACCACAAAAACGAAACGAAAACATAAAAAAAAATGTGAGATTTCGACCTGGACCAGCAACACGGGCCGTGTCACGCGACACGGCCGACCGTGTCACGCTACTGTATGAAGTTTTTTTCCCCAGGCCTTGCAACACGGGCCATATCACACAACACGGCCGGGCGTGTTGCATCACTGTTTCAAGTTTTTTCACCCGTGTCACACCACTGTTTCCTCCATATTTTTTTACCGGTTTTACCTTAAAAAAAATTTTTTCAAAGAGTTCGCACGACGAACTCTTTGATGGCACTTCGTGCCGTTTTTTTTGTGTGTCTCGATTTTTTTGAGCCGTGTGGCTTATGTTTGTATGATGTTTGTATGTGAATATTGTTATGGCCCTTGTTGACCTTTGTTTCCAAAAACTATTTTTAAAAGTAAACTCTCGATTTTATCGAGCCATTTTTGACCATGTAAGTCGGATGCCTTGTGCACCGCCATCGACCTAAATCGCATCACTTCAAATATCTTTACAAGCGATAAATCTTGATCCAACATCAAGTGTTTCTCTTTTCGCATAAAAATACAAAAAAAACACAATAAAATATATGATTGGAATTATGCACCATGAACTTTAAAGTGGTGGAGAAGGAATGAGAATGGAACCCTCCTACACTCATTCCGAATGTTTCGAATACAAGGCGCTCGACTTGGTTATTCGAGACATTCATCTCTATCCAAAGTCTTTTGTATAATCCTAGTCAAGAACACATTTTCTTCAAAAAAAAACTAAAAACAACATCAACTCATCAAACTATTTTTGCCTTAGGGCGTCAATCCAAAAAAAACCTTTTTCAAGGTATAAAATCAACCAACAAACAACAATTTCATAAAGCCTCCGAACTACGGAGCTCTGATTCTTCACTTCTTTTAAGTGAGGATACGTAGGCACAAGGGCCACAATCCTTGGCGAGCATTAAAATAAATAAACCAATCCCTCTTTTCCTTAAACAAGCAAACTTTTAGAATAAAACACCCATTCACGCGAAATAACCTAGGAGGTTCCCATCGAGTACGATGGATGCGAGGGGGTGCTAATACCTTCCCCTCGCATAACCGACTCCCGAACCCTAAGACTTGGTTGCAATGATCACGCTCTTTTCCCAAAGGTTTTATCGCTATTTCCCTTTCCCCCCGTGGGATAAATAAAATCCGCTGGCGACTCTGTGTCATTTTTCGCGTAGCGACAGCTGGCGACTCTGCTGGGGACTTTTTTTCCTAAGCGAGTCAAGCCTAACCTAAGTTGTTTTTGCGTGTTTGGGTTCTTTCCTTTTTGCTTGTTTATCGCTTTCCTTGTTTTTTCAATTGTATCTCACTGTGTTTTGGCTTCATTGGTTCTTGGTATGGATTGAAAACTTTGGTGGCAAACCTTGAGGGAAAGACTCTATACCCGAGTCTAGAGTGTTAAAATTAAGATAAGAGAGGTTGAGTAGTATGGGCTTCCGAGATGCTCATCTTGTGATAGTCGATACGAGAACCTCGCTTAGAGTAGATTCATTTGAGAATGATGAGAACCGTCAAGCTCTTGGCGTGTTTGATCAACGTTTTCTCAAGAATCCATTACTCTAAGGACCTTTTAGAACCCTAAACCTTTGGCCAACTAAGATTGATGGTCGCGTAGTATGGGTCCTCGAGAAGCTCTTCTCGTGTGGATCGATACGAAGACCTCGTTCAGAAGAGACTTTCTTGATGGAGTTGTTGCCTGGCAATGACTGACATACGTAACAAACAGTCAAGAAAGTCCGTGACTCTGAAATCCTTGTCTAGAACCCAATGTCGATGTGTCTCGTAGTATGGGCCCCCGAGAAGTTCTTCTCGTGTGGGTCGATACGAGGACCTCACCCAAAAGAGATTCATGTGATGGAGTCATCCTCCGACATGTTCATGTCATGTATGATGAACAGTCATATGAATCCATGACTTTGGGATCCCTTTTAAACCCTAGATCACACCTTGTGAGAACCTTTTCCATAAAGCAGACAGTATCGACCATATCCATACCACGGACTTATGAACCCATATGCTCGAATTCTGCATCCGTTCATACATACATACTTCATAAATAAATAAAAAAAACAAAGCTCTTAGTGTCTTGTTCTTGTTGCAGATATAAGCATTTTTCAGAAGCAGTCATGATGAATGTGAATTTAGGAACAATGAAGCTAAACAAGAAAACCGACCGAAAGAGCACTTTCACTTTCAAATACAAAGATCCTTCAATCGACAGTCTAAAAGCTCTAAGTGCCAAGATCACTCCCATCAAGCACAACAAATTTCACTCTTCTTATGGGAGAATTTTGGATCTATTGACAGAGAAGGTGGAGTTTGAAGCTCTCACAGCCTTGGCTCAGTACTATGACACGTCTTTCCGTTGTTTCACCTTCGCCGATTTTCAGATAGCTCCTACTTTGGAAGAATTTGAGAAGATTTTGAACCTCTACATCAAAGATCGCAATCCTTTTCCCAAGCTCGAAGAAGAGTTCACGTTGAAGAAAGTGGCTTCTGCCTTAGGGATTCCTACATCAGATGTGATAGCCAATTGGGCACCCAAAGGAGCTAGGGGTTTCTCGAGGAAATTCTTGGAAGAACAAGCGTGGAAGTATGCCAAGGAAGAGAAATGGGAAATATGTGGTGCAATTCTGGCACTCTTGGTCTATGGAATTGTGATGTTTCCAAATGGGGAAAATTTTGTGGACCAAGTAGCTGTGGAAATCTTCTTGACCCAGAATCCTGTGCCTTTCCTCTTAGGTGACTTCTACCACACACTCCATACAAGACATACAAAAGGAGGTGGAATGTTCCTTTGTTGCGCCCCACTCCTGCATAAGTGGCTAAGGACCCACATGCCCGAAAAAGGTCCTTTTGCTTCCAAGGAACTCTCATGGCCTCAAAGATTCGCTTCACTCACCGCTAGTTCCATCACATGGTACAAGAGGGAATGGGAAACCAAAGATATTATCTTTTCTTGTGGAGAATTTCCCAACGTGCCTCTTGTGGGGACACGAGGTTGCATCAATTACAACCCGGTGTTACTCAAGAGACAGTTTGGACACTCCATGGATGGCCCTCCTAAGGAAGAAGATTTGGTGTCATTCCTTGTCAATACGGCCGATCCAAGTGATCCGTCTGTACGAAGAGCAAGAAGAGCATGGGTAAACATCCAAAGAGGCAATCCAGACAATGGGCGGAAGAACATCCTTGCTCGTGAACCTTATGTCAAATGGGTGAAAGAGAGAGTGAAAGAGGTCAGATTACCTTTTATCTTTGATGCATCTGTTTTCCCATCTCATCCTGAACCCGAGCCTATCTTACCCGAAGATATGGAGAAACTTAAGGCTAAGATCCAAGAACTCGAAGATGAGAACACTCAGCTTCGAATTCGACTCAACGAGACTAAGCAGAAAAGTGAAGCTTGGGAAGACAAAAGCAAAGAGTTGAAAGAGAAGTTCGAGGATAGCAAGAAAAGGGCTAGAGAAGAGAAAGGAAAGAAAGAATGGGTTGGTGGAGCGCTCAGAAGCGCCAATGCCGACTTGGATCACCGAAATGAAAAATTAGACCAAGTGTGGCGAAAGGTTAGAGACTTAGAAAACGATGTAAGGATCGCCAACCAGATGAAGAAAGATGAAAGGGAAAAATTTGAAGCTCAGATTCACCAGTTGAAAGGCGTTATCAAAGGTTGTGAAGATCAGTTAGCTCACGCACTATTGGAGAAAGAAAGTGCACAACGAGATTTTGTACAAGCGGAGTATCAGTTGGGTAGAGCTATCGAGGAAATCAAAAGATTGAAAGACGGAATCTATGATGAGCAGTACTTAGCACTACAAGATAGTTGTCATTATTGGGAAGAAAGTTGTTGTCAAGCCGAAGCTGCTGTACTTCAAAGAGATGACATCATCCATGATCTCCAAATTCTCTATGACGAGTGGAAGAACAAATTTGTGAACTTGGCGGGATTCTCCAACTTTGTGCTTCAGCAAATCCCCGAAAAATTGAAGATAGCTGATCAAGTGATGACTCTTGAAAACACTCCTATCCCTGTGTTCGGGTTTGTGAAGTTTTGCGTGGAAACGATGGGAGAACTTGTTACAGATTTGGAAGCGGTTCGTAGAGCTCAAGGAGTCACTTTTAGAGTCGATTTGTAATTTGTTTAAGAAGTGTATCTTTTGTATTTTGTATTTGAATTTGGCCTAGAGCCTTAATGAAATGAAAGTTGTTTGTTCCATTATGTCTCTTCTGATTAATTGCAATGGAAAATGTTTATATTCTTAAACGATAATTAACAAGGTTACTAAGAGCTTTGTGCATAACATTTTTGTTTCATATGCATCATTCTGCATCTCATAAAAAACCCAAAACTTACAAAAAGACTTGACCTCCATTCGCAGTAAACAAGCTGACTTCCCGGCATCCTTACTACACTCGCGGAAAACAAAGATTACTAATGGATCAAATCGAGCAGGATCAAGCCGCTTTCAAGGAAGAGATGGTCCACATGAAGGCTCAGATGGGCCAGCTGATGGAAGTCATTCAAGCCATGGCTAAAGGTCAAGAAGAGATGAAGCAAGCTATGGAGAAAAATGCTACCAATACTCCTACTCCTACTACTGCTGGCTCAATCCCCACTCCTGATGGAGCCATTCCAACCCCTGTGGTTGCAATTCCCGTTCCTGGTGGAACAATCCCTATTCCTGTTGGCACAGGCGCGGTCCACACTCCTGGTAGTGGAACGGCTACTACCCCAATCCACGTGGATGGCCACGAAGGTTTCTACAACCCTCCTGAATTCTTGAATATAGATACTTCTGGAGCACCAACTAGCAATCTGGAAAAGAAAATACTTGCTTTGCAAGAGACGGTCAAAGGATTACAAGGCCCAAGCACTTTTGGGCTAGATGCTGCAGATATGTGTTTGGTACCCGGTGTGAAGGTTCCTCTCAAATTCAAAGTCCCCGACTTTGAAAAGTACAAAGGGACCAGCTGTCCCCGGACTCACATCAGATCTTATTGTAGGAAAATGGCTGCCTACTCTGACGATGAAAAATTGCTGATGCATTTCTTTCAAGATAGCCTCAGTGGGGCATCTCTTGAATGGTATATGCAATTGGAGGGCACGTACATCAAGACGTGGAAGGAGTTGGCTGAGGCGTTTCTAAAACATTATCAGTACAACTCTGATATGGCACCTAACCGAACACAGCTCCAAGGGTTGACCCAAAAATCTGGCGAAGCATTCAAGGATTACGCGCAAAGGTGGAGGGACTTAGCTGCTAGAGTCCAGCCTCCTCTTCTTGAGAGAGAGTTGACCGATATGTTCATGGGGACTCTTCAAGGACCATTCCTAGAGCGATTGGCTGGATGCACATCTTCTGTGTTTTCAGATTTAGTGATGGCCGGTGAGAGGATCGAAAATATGATAAAGATCGGAAAGATTCAAATTTCTGATGGAGCTTCTGGCGGATCGAAAAAGCCATACCAAGGTTTTGCAAGAAAGAGAGAAGGCGAAACGAGTGCTGCCTTGATGGATAAGGGGAAGGCCAAAGCATACCAAGGCCCTTATCATCATGTGGCTGCTGTTACTCCGAGTCAACCTCTTGCTATATCCGCAAGTCAACCAACTGTTCAAGTCCCCTACCAACAACAGCGACAAGGTTATTATCAAGGTCCCCCAAGACAGAGGAGACCCGAAAAAAGATTTGATCCCATTCCAACAACATACGCTCGGTTGCTTCCACTCTTACTAAAGGGTTCATTGGTGCAATTGAGGGAGATGAAGGCTCCCCCTGCTATCCTACCCCCCGGATATGATGCGAACGCCCGATGCGAGTTTCATTCGGGCGCTCCCGGGCATAACATTGAAAATTGTAAAGCCTTGAAATATGTGGTGCAGGATCTCATCGACTCAAGGGCCATCAACTTTACCAAAAATACTCCCAACGTGACTCATAATCCAATGCCTCACCATGCTACTAACATGGTCGAAGAATCAAAAGGGAAGAAGCTGGTATCAAATGTTGATGAGCTGAAAACCCCATTAGCAGTCGTGAAAGAGCAGTTGTTGTTGAGGAACATTATCCTAAGATGTACCAAGGATTGTCGACACTGTTTGAAAGATCCCCAAAGCTGTCTCGAATTGAAGATGGGCATTCAAAGCTTGATAGATCAAGGCGTCCTGTTAGTGGAACAAATATCTAAGGCTGAAGAAGTAGCAACGCTTGATATTCCCTATGATCCGATGGAGTTCTCTTATGACGAAGAGCTGTTGAACATTCCGTATGAACAAACACGTGTCCCTCTAACAATTCATTGTGATGAAGATTGGTATTCTACCCAAATTCCGATGCAAATTCCGTATGAAATTCCGTGTGATCAGCCGCATGCGCTGTTAGAAATCCCTTGTGATTATGACTGGCATTCTGTTCAAACCCCGTACAATCAAGTTCGTAAACCATTGCAGATATTGTATGATCAAGTAGAAATTCCGTTGTCTCATCCTTCACTTGCTCCGTTAGTGATATCAACACCTGCTCCTTTTCCTTTTGAGAGCACCAAGGCTGTCCCTTGGAAATATGAGCCGACTGTTTACATTAAGGGTGAGAAAGTGGATGAAGATGTTGTGAAAGCTGGCAGCTCCATAGAAAACATTGTGGGAACCGGCGGTATCACTAGAAGTGGTCGAATATTTGCTCCACCACCTGTCAATAGCGGTGATAATACAAGGAAAAATACTGTTGAACCAAGCACCAATGAAACAGAGGAATTTTTAAGAATCATTCAGAAAAGTGATTATAAAGTGATCGATCAGCTCAATCAGACTCCCTCAAAGATATCCATGCTATCATTGTTAATGTGTTCAAAAGCCCATCAAGAAGCACTGTTAAAGTTCTTGAAGACTGCTCATGTGCCAGAAGAGATATCAGTGGTGCAGTTTGAAGAAGTGGTGGGGAATATAGCATCGGCCCATATCTTGAGCTTTAATGATAGTGAACTACCTCCCGAAGGTAAGAACCATAACAAGGCCTTACACATTACCATTGAATGTGTAGATGTTGTATTCTCTAGAGTACTTGTCGATACTGGATCGTCATTGAACGTGTTACCAAAGAGCTCGTTGAACAAGCTATCAATTGAAGGACTTGTGATGAAGCCAAGTCAAACCATTGTAAAAGCTTTTGATGGAGCTACAAGAACTGTGATAGGCGAGGTTGATCTCCCAATCAAGATTGGACCTCATACCTTTATCATTACATTTTATGTAATGGATATCTACCCCGCTTATAGCTGCCTTCTTGGCCGTCCGTGGATTCATTCAGCAGGCGCTGTAACTTCAACCCTGCATCAAAGGATTAAATTCATGATTAACAATCAGATGGTCGTCATTGAGGGCGAATCCGATGTTCTTATAAGCCATCTTGCTTCTTTCCGCTATATTGAGATAGGAGGGGAGGTTCACGAGACCCCATTCCAAGCGTTTGATGTGATAAGCGTGGAGATGATTCCTGCTAAGAAGGAGGAAAAGAAATCAGAAAGGTTCGGATCCCCTATGGTCACATGGAAAGATGCGAAGACTGTAATCGAGGCTGGTCACCCTGAAGGTTGGGGTAGAGTATTGGAACTTCCCGTCAACAAAAACAGAACTGGTTTGGGTTATTCTGGCAATCATACAGTGCAGCAGAAGACAATCATGGACAAAGGCAAAGGTCTCATCCCTCCGCTTTCCTTTGTAAGCGGTGGACATATGGTGGATGATCATGTAGCTGTCGTGGAGGCTGAAGACGATGCGTTAAAGGAGGTCTGCATGGTGTACCCCAAGGCACCAAATCAACAAATCAACAATTGGACTGTTGTGGAGATACCGGAGGTCACTTTGATTGAGGAGTAATTTTCTTTGTTTTCCTTTCAAATCCTATGCTCTGCCCAAGGCATAAGGATTATTTTGTAGGGCCCCCATGTTTTCAATCAATGTTTTATCATGAATGAAGTAAACTTTTGCATTCAATTGTGTTCCCTGTCTTTCTTTTATTTTATTTTTGCATAAATAAATGGCAATGTTTTCGTGCATTTTTCATTCTTTTCATTTTTCTCAAAAAAAAATATAAAAGCATAAAATCACCAATCATGCAGATCAACCCTAGATTCCATTTATAATGATACTGCTATAGTTCCATATGACTTTGACAACCCAATCTACCACGCCGAGGAGGATGGTGAAGAAGATTGTGAGCTCCCCGAAGAGTTGGCCAGATTATTAAAGCAAGAATCCAAGGTCATTCAACCGCATCAGGAATCAGTAGAAGTTGTCAATCTCGGAACTGAGGAAGATAAGAAAGAGATCAAGGTAGGCGCTGCTCTAGAAGAGAGTGTGAAGAGACAACTGATCGAGCTCCTACGCACATATGCAGATGTGTTCGCTTGGTCATACCAAGACATGCCTGGATTGGATTCTGACATTGTGATGCATAAACTGCCACTCAAGGAGGATTGCCCGCCTATAAAACAAAAGATGAGGCGAACTCGACCTGACATGGCCCTTAAGATTAAGGAGGAAGTGCAAAAGCAGCTTGATGCCGGATTCTTGGCCGTATCAAAATATCCTCGATGGGTCGCCAACATTGTACCTGTTCCTAAAAAAGATGGTAAAGTGCGGATGTGTGTCGACTACCGAGACTTGAATAGAGCCAGCCCAAAAGATGACTTTCCGCTGCCACATATTGATGTGTTAGTGGATAATACGGCCCAATTCTCTGTATTCTATTTCATGGATGGTTTCTCCGGATACAACCAAATCAAAATGGCTCCGGAAGATATGGAGAAGACTACCTTCATCACCCCTTGGGGAACCTTCTGCTATAAGGTTATGCCATTTGGTCTAAAGAACGCTGGCGCAACATATCAACGAGCGATGGTAACTCTCTTTCATGATATGATTCATAAAGAGATCGAAGTGTACGTCGACGATATGATTGCAAAATCCCAAACTGAAGAGGAACATCTCATCCATTTGGAAAAGCTGTTTACAAGACTAAGAAAGTTCAGGCTAAGGCTCAATCCGAATAAATGCACTTTTGGGGTAAGATCTGGTAAATTGCTAGGTTTTATCGTGAGCCAAAAAGGAATTGAAGTCGATCCTGACAAAGTAAAAGCTATCCAAGATATGCCAGCTCCAAGGACTGAGAAGGAGGTTCGTGGTTTCTTAGGGAGATTAAACTACATCGCTAGATTCATATCTCACCTAACAGCCACATGTGAGCCAATATTCAAGTTGCTTCGCAAGGATCAAGCAATCGTGTGGAATGACAACTGCCAGAAAGCATTTGAGAGAATTAAAGAATATCTGCAAGAGCCACCGATCTTGATGCCTCCCGTGCCAGGAAGACCTCTCATCATGTACTTAACTGTTCTAGAAGAATCCATGGGATGTGTGTTGGGGCAGCATGACGAAACAGGTAGAAAGGAGCACGCTATCTACTACCTAAGCAAGAAGTTCACCGACTGCGAAACGAGATACTCAATGTTGGAAAAGACATGTTGCGCACTTGCATGGGCTGCCAAACGCCTAAGGCAATATATGTTGACCCATACCACATTGTTGATATCAAAGATGGATCCGGTCAAGTACATTTTTGAAAAGCCTGCTCTCACCGGACGAGTGGCTCGTTGGCAAATGGTACTAACTGAATATGACATCCAGTACGTCTCACAGAAAGCTATCAAAGGGAGTGTGCTATCTGACTATCTTGCTCACCAACCTATGGAAGATTACCAGCCCATGCGTTTTGAATTCCCTGATGAAGACATCATGTTTGTCAGAGACTATGCAACATTAGGACCAAATGACGGACCCGAACCAGGATCGCGATGGACGCTCGTGTTCGATGGCGCCGCAAATGCTCAAGGCAATGGAATAGGGGCAATCATCACATCTCCTACTGGTTTCCATATTCCATTCACCGCAAGGTTATGTTTCGAGTGTACCAACAATATGGCAGAATATGAGGCATGTATCTTCGGAATTGAAGCCGCTATTGATCATGGAATCAAGATTTTGGAAGTGTATGGGGACTCCGCATTAGTGATCAGTCAAGTCAAAGGTGATTGGGAAGCACGTGATAGCAAACTGATTCCATATCGGGATCACGTCTTGAAGTTAATCCCATACTTTGACGAGATTACTTTCAACCACATCCCTAGGGAAAGTAATCAATTGGCAGACGCTCTTGCCACATTGTCATCCATGTTCAAAGTTAAATGGAAAAACGAGGCACCCTCTATCCGCATTGAATATCTTGACGAGCCTGCCCACTGTCTGGAAGCAGAGCTAATAATCGACGATCAACCTTGGTTCTATGATATCAAAAGGTATCTAGAAAAACAAGAATATCCAGAAAATGTTTCCATCACAGACAAGAAGTATTTAAGGAGGCTTTCCTCCAAATTCTTCTTAAGCGGAGATGTGCTTTACAAGCGGAACTATGACTCGGTCCTGCTCAGATGCGTGGATAGACACGAAGCTGACCGAATCATAAATGAAATCCATGAAGGCTCTTTTGGTACGCATGCCAGTGGACACACGATGGTTAAGAAGATTTTGAGGGCTGGTTATTATTGGTTAACAATGGAGACCGATTGCTACCGTCACGTGCAAACATGCCATAAATGTCAGATCTATGCAGATAGGATTCATGTGCCACCAGTTCCTTTAAATGTCTTGACATCGCCTTGGCCCTTCGCCATGTGGGGCATAGATATGATCGGACGCATCGAGCCAACTGCTTCAAACGGTCATCGTTTCATCTTAGTGGCCATTGATTACTTCACTAAATGGGTGGAAGCCGCGTCTTATGCCAATGTCACCAAACAAGTGGTCACTCGCTTTATCAAGAAAGAAATCATTTGTCGTTATGGGGTCCCAAATAAAATCATTACTGATAATGGTTCAAACCTCAATAACAAGATGATGAAGGAATTATGTGAGAGTTTCAAGATCGAGCATCATAACTCATCACCATATCGCCCAAAGATGAATGGTGTTGTTGAGGCAGCGAACAAAAATATCAAGAAGATCGTCCAGAAAATGGTGAAAACATACAAAGACTGGCACGAAATGCTACCATTTGCTTTGCATGGCTACCGCACTTCAGTACGCACTTCTACTGGGGCAACTCCTTTTTCTCTTGTATACGGCATGGATGCAGTACTACCTGTTGAGGTCGAAATTCCATCTCTGAGAATTCTGACTGATGTTAAGCTTGATGAAGCAGAATGGGTACAGGCGAGATTTGATCAACTTAATCTCATCGATGAAAAGCGCATGACAGCCATCTGTCATGGCCAGCTTTACCAAAAGCGGTTGAAACGGGCGTTTGATAAGAAGGTTCGCCCTCGAGATTTTGAAGTAGGAGACTTGGTATTAAGGAAGATTCTGCCAATCCACACAGACCCAAGGGGCAAATGGACACCTAACTACGAGGGCCCATATATTGTGAAGAAGGTTTTCTCTGGAGGATCCTTGATATTATCCAACATGGACGGTGAAGATCTATCATCCCCCGTAAACGCAGACGCAGTCAAAAAATACTATGCTTGAAAGCAAACCCGGTGGACAACAAAAAGAAAAGTCCAGGCAAAAGTTAAGGTTAAAATAAAAATAATACCCGATAAGTTGAAAACCCTTAGGGGCAACTTAGGCAAAAAAGGTATCCCGGTAGACTGTAAACCCGAAAGGGCGGTCTAGGCAAAAGTTAGGGAACTTAAAAGAAAAGACTGCGGTCTGTGAAAAATCTGTGAGTTCATCATCAGAACAAGTGGAGCTACACACGGGAAGGATCAATCCAATCTCATTCCTTAGAGGCAATGTACGAGGAGCATCAAGTTCATAAGGATCATAGCAGAGTTGAAACTCAATGGAAATCCGTTTTTCTCCTTGCCATTGTACTTTTGTCATTGTTTATTTTTGCAATTACCTCTTTTAGGAATTGTGTCCTTATGTAAGATTACCCATTTACGGGTCCCTTTATCATCAATAAAATATCTTTCATCAATTCGTGCTTTGCATTTCTTTTATTTTTTATTGTTGTTTGCAAAAAGTGGAATTTTCATTCTTGACAAATATTGCATTGTGAATTTATGGGTTGATATTAAACACAAAGGGAAACATAAAGTTGCTCTCCGATCAAGGTGTATGAAGCATAAATGCGATGTCTAATAGGCGCATGTGTACACAAAACATCGTCTGATCATAAAGTTCATCGGGACTTGACCAAGCCAGGGGCAGCCTGACTGACCAGCACAGCTTGTCTAATGAGATCATCCGAAAATGATCACAAGGAAGTCGGGAAGCTAAACTTGACGCCCCAAACCAAAAGCCCGATCACTTGGCATAAATCATCACCCATAACCTACATAATGCTTACGTCCTTAGCATTTTTGCATAACATGCTGCACCATTTCATGAGTGCTTAGCCAATCATTCTCAAAAATACGCGATTTTCCCTGCGAACATCTTGGCAGGATCCTTTAAGGATGGTTATTGCCCTCAACTTACCTTTTGTAAGTCTTCTCGAAGTATCTCCAGCTTGCCTCTTGCAACTGATTCAACTTACCTTTAGTAAGATATCTCGTACCTTTTGTACCAGTTTGTTGTCAGCTTACCTTTCGTAAGTATCCTCGCTACCTTTTGTAGAAGGAATATTTTCTCCTAACCTTTTGTTCAGGGGCCTGTTCTGCTTTTTGCAGCCAGAAAATACGATCATCCTCTCCTAAGGGAGTATCCTATCTACCTTTTGTAGAAGAAAATTTTTCTCCTAACCTTTTGATCTGGAGTCCTCTCTACCTTTTGTAGAAGGAACTTTTTCTCCTAACCTTTTGTTCTGGAGTCCTTTCTGCCGTGACAGAAGGAAATGCGATCGTATTCTCCCAAGGGAGTCTCCTCTACATGATGCAGAAGGAGTTTATGTTTATCTTCAAACCTTTTATTTCGGAGTCCTTCCTACCTTTCGTAGAAGGAAGCATTTTCTCCAAACCTTTTGTTCTGGAGTCTTCTTTGCCTTTTGCAAGGGGAAAACCAATTTCTAGAGTCCTCTCTATCTTTTGTAGAAGGAATATCTCACAATCCAATTTCTAGAGTCCTCTCTATCTTTTGTAGAAGGAATATCTCTTAGCCAATTATGATTCCCCGTCACGAGGTGATTCCTCTCCCGGCTGGCAAAGCACTCATGTCCATTCCGCATTGCATCTCAAACATAGCATCATATCCCTCATACCTTCTTGCGCTGACAAACACCTTACCTTTTTCAAACCATATCACTAATTGTCTACTTTCCACACGTCTCAAAGTTGAAAATCCCGGGTATTCTAGTATTTAATTCTCTTATACCATGAATGCTCGAGCACCTTTATCCTTCAGACATTCAGGTCCAAGAGGATTAAATAGGGGCAGCTGTCACACCCTCATTTTCACCGTTAGCCTTTTATACCCTACATTCGGCATATCATACATCATTCTATTGTGTATCGAGCATGCGGGTTCACAAGGTACGAACTAGGCCATTTGGTTGTAACTTGTCTATTTTCGGACTACATAAAAAAAGGTTCATCACCTAAGGTTTGATCTGAGGAAAAATTCTACTCATGAAAATTTTGGCAAGGGGAAGTTACTTGACAAAATACAAGGATATTCAAGATAAATATTAATAGACATGAATGCTAGGCCAAATCCAAAGCTCCTTCATACATGTTTATTTTTATGGCATAAGTGGAGTGCAAATTATTAAGGCATGAATCAAGATCATCAATGCATAATTCAAGATTTCATTTTTAAGCACATGAGGGAATCCATCATCCAAAATTCAAGATTCATGAATGGAGATAAAAATAATACTAAGAGGAATTTTGTGACATTACAATCATGTAATTTGTTACAAAAATTCCAACTCTAGATAATGTTTAGAAATTAATCTATTTCTAAATCTTCATTCAAGTCTTTAATCAAATCTATGATATGGTACTCTTCATACTACACCATTTTTTTTCATGTGCTACATTATGCTCACAAACATCCAAGAAATATGCAAGAATTAAATCAACATTGGAATGTTTATGGGCCAAGATTATGCATGTTCAATCATAGGCAAAACAGCCCCATGCAAGAGTTGAAGAATTACTACATGTCACAAAATCAAGAGGACAACATGTACTATGTTACAAGATCATTTTTTATGTCACAAAGTCAAGGAAATCGCATGCAAATGATATATTTACTTGCTAAATATCAGTTTGCAAATGCTGTCAAAGAGTGGTAACAATTGGCTACATGGCAAGATACAAAGCAATACCATCCAAGAGACTAATGGGCAAAAAGAGGGATAGTAGTATAGTATGCTACAGCAGAAAAATGCAGCAAGTCATACTAGAAATAGAAGGGAAAAGTGGGGCTGCACAAAAGGAAGAAAAAGGCATTGCCAAGAATGGAAAGTTGGTGATGAAAAGGTGTGCAAAGTGTGTGGCTTTAGGACAGCAGAAAAAGTTGACAGAAAAGGTGGAAAATGGGCTGCAAGCAACCATAGAAAACATAGTATTCCTTACTATCAAAACAGAACAAAACACAAGAAGCAAGCAGAGTAGAGACTACACATAGAGAGCAAAGAGTAAGAGCAAAAAACCAGAAAAATAGTTAGCAAGAAACCCCTAAAAAAACAGAAAAAAGAGAGTGAGATAGAGACACAAGAGGATCATTGAGAAACCAAACCTTCACAACATAGAGTGAAGAGGGGAGAGCACATCCAACAAAGGTCATTGGAGTACTTGCAAGAAGAATAGAAAGCTCTTGGTATCCATTTCTTCAAATCTTTCTCCTTTTATTCTTTGCTTTTATATTCATTTCATTCACTCTTTTATGTGTTGTTGAACTGTATATCATGTAAGATCCCCTAAGGGACTAAGAAACCATCCTCAAGGAACCACAAAAACGAAACGAAAACATAAAAAAAAATGTGAGATTTCGACCTGGACCAGCAACACGGGCCGTGTCACGCGACACGGCCGACCGTGTCACGCTACTGTATGAAGTTTTTTTCCCCAGGCCTTGCAACACGGGCCATATCACACAACACGGCCGGGCGTGTTGCATCACTGTTTCAAGTTTTTTCACCCGTGTCACACCACTGTTTCCTCCATATTTTTTTACCGGTTTTACCTTAAAAAAAATTTTTTCAAAGAGTTCGCACGACGAACTCTTTGATGGCACTTCGTGCCGTTTTTTTTGTGTGTCTCGATTTTTTTGAGCCGTGTGGCTTATGTTTGTATGATGTTTGTATGTGAATATTGTTATGGCCCTTGTTGACCTTTGTTTCCAAAAACTATTTTTAAAAGTAAACTCTCGATTTTATCGAGCCATTTTTGACCATGTAAGTCGGATGCCTTGTGCACCGCCATCGACCTAAATCGCATCACTTCAAATATCTTTACAAGCGATAAATCTTGATCCAACATCAAGTGTTTCTCTTTTCGCATAAAAATACAAAAAAAACACAATAAAATATATGATTGGAATTATGCACCATGAACTTTAAAGTGGTGGAGAAGGAATGAGAATGGAACCCTCCTACACTCATTCCGAATGTTTCGAATACAAGGCGCTCGACTTGGTTATTCGAGACATTCATCTCTATCCAAAGTCTTTTGTATAATCCTAGTCAAGAACACATTTTCTTCAAAAAAAAACTAAAAACAACATCAACTCATCAAACTATTTTTGCCTTAGGGCGTCAATCCAAAAAAAACCTTTTTCAAGGTATAAAATCAACCAACAAACAACAATTTCATAAAGCCTCCGAACTACGGAGCTCTGATTCTTCACTTCTTTTAAGTGAGGATACGTAGGCACAAGGGCCACAATCCTTGGCGAGCATTAAAATAAATAAACCAATCCCTCTTTTCCTTAAACAAGCAAACTTTTAGAATAAAACACCCATTCACGCGAAATAACCTAGGAGGTTCCCATCGAGTACGATGGATGCGAGGGGGTGCTAATACCTTCCCCTCGCATAACCGACTCCCGAACCCTAAGACTTGGTTGCAATGACCACGCTCTTTTCCCAAAGGTTTTATCGCTATTTCCCTTTCCCCCCGTGGGATAAATAAAATCCGCTGGCGACTCTGTGTCATTTTTCGCGTAGCGACAGAGGTACATTGATTCAGGTGGATGGTGTACAAGTGAGAGAGAATTTGACTTCGGAGGCGTGGCTAGTTCTAGTTGTTGATAAGAAACAACTTCGAAGTATAGAGATTCCTTTGGTGGAAGTAGTTATGGGAGAATTGGATTTGGAAGAATTGGAATGCGAGAGTCGTATCCAGAGTTGTTTGGATCAGATAACATTTTCGAGGACGAAAATTCCTAAGTGGGGGAGAGTTGTAACAGCCCAAATTTCATTAAATAATTAATTGTAGTAATTAATTGATTTAGTGGGATTTTATGTTAATATTGGACCGCTGAGAGGAAACCCGTGGAAGTAGTAGAGGAGGAGCAGAATGAAATTGCGACGATTTCAATCCCATATTAAACTATCACAATTTCCGCGCCTCCGAGGCCACCTACAATCATCATCACCAAGGCAGGACCTGTGCCATAAGAAAGTACTAAGGCTATCCCGTGGAATTATGGAGTCGAGGTGTTTTGTAATGGACAGAAGGTAGAATTGAAGAGTTTGCCTGTCGATTCAGTTGATAATCTTGTTGGAGCTGGAGGAATTACCAGGAGCGGTAGAATCTTTTCGTCGCCCGAAGTGGTGGCTGAGAAAACTGATAAAGGGAAAGGCAAGACAATGGTGGAAGAAATTCCTCTGGTGGGTGAGAAGGAGTCTCTGGCAAAGGATCTGAAAGAGTTCATGAAGCTGATTAGAAAAAGCGACTACAAGATAGTCAACCATCTACAACAAACTCCTTCAAAGATTTCTATACTATCACTGTTGTTGTGTTCAGAAGCGCATCGAAATGCATTGTTGAAGGTTTTAAGCACTGCTTATGTGCCACAAGAAATATCGGTTAACCAGCTCGAAGGAGTGGTGGCGCATGTAAATGCGGCAAACAGTCTGGGGTTTACAGATTTGGACTTGACGCCAAAGGGCAGAAACCACAATTTGGCACTGCATATTTCAATTGAATGCCGAGGAACAGTGATGTCACACGTCCTTGTTGATACAGGGTCGCCCTTGAATGTACTTCCAAAGAAAGCATTAATGAAGATAGATCATCAGGGTCTTTATTGTACACCTAGTGATTTGGTTGTACGAGCCTTTGATGGAACCCGAAGATCTGTTTTTGGGGATATAACTTTGCCTATCCAAGTGGGCCCGGAGGTGTTTGATGCGGTATTTTACATCGTGGACATTCAGCCTGCTTACAGCTGTCTGTTGGGTCATCCATGGATACATTCTGCAGGGGCTGTTACGTCCACTCTACATCAAAAGCTGAAATATATGGTCGGAGGTAGTGTTGTGACGGTATGTGGGGAGGAAGATATCATGATTAGCCACTTTTCATCTTTCAAATACATCGAAGTAGACGGAGAAATTCATGAGACTTTGTGTCAGGCCAACGAAACTGTGCAAGTGAAGGACAAATCTCCAGTTATGAACAAAGAACCAGAAGTGGCTATGTCATCTTTCAAGGAGGCTCAAGCGGCAGTACAGGTTGGGGCTTCACAAAGATGGGGAAAGGTGCTAGACATACCTCAGAAGCAGGACAAGTTCAGGTTGGCGTACCACCCATCATCTTCATAAAGCATGCCACGCTGTAAGGGGCTCGTCAAGTTCACCAGTGGAGGTGTCATCTTTGAACAAATCAATGTTGTTTCTGATGATGAAGCCGGAGGCAATGATTGTGACATGGACGCTTGGATCCAGCCAAGCGCTCCTGGAAAGAAGCTATGCAATTGGTCCATTGAGGAATTTGTCCAAGTGACACGTGAACAATAATACTTTGTTTTCTCAGTTATTGTGTAACCCTATGTTCTTCCAGGAGCATAGCGGTATTTTGTTCAGGGCATGCTTGTTTATGTTTGAACCATCTTTTTATCATTAATTAAAAGGCGTTTTTCTCATTCAAAATTTTTTATCCTTGTTTTTCTTCTTTTTGTTTTCTAACATTAAAATGGAAATGTGGTTTGTGTTTGTTTTGTTTGCATATTATTTAAGCATAAAATCATCATCATTGCAGGTTACACATTTCAGATACCATTGACTCAGACTCGTCTATGACTCGGTATGACTTTGACTATCCGATCTTTCAAGCTGAAGAAGAGATCGATGAAGATGAAGACCTACTCGAAGAGATTGCTAGATTGTTGAGACAAGAGGAGAAGGTCATCCTGCCTCATCAAGAGTGTCGCTTTCGCGAAAATAAAGTGTCGGCATAACAGAAGAGTCGCCACCTTTCGTTATTTATCCCTCGGAGCGGGAAAGGAAACGATCGTAAAAACCTAACGAAAAAGGGTAAGACAAGGTCGTCGCAACCATTGTCTGGGTTCAGGAGTCGGTTATGCAAGGGGAAGGTATTAGCACCCCTCACGTCCGTCGTACTCGACGGGATCCACGCTTGTTGTGTTTACTGGACGGGTTGGTTTTATCTATCTACCTATCAAGGCTGGCTTAAAAAGAAAAGAAAATGACTCGGCAAAGCGTCGCACTTTATGCCTACGTATTTTCATCAGAGAACGAGAAATCAGAGTCAACGTAGTTCGACCTACGGGTTACGGGGAAGGTGGCTCACCAATACATCAGTATTGTGCCTACGTACTCTCAACAGGTATGAGAGATCAGAGCTTACGTAGTTCGGGACACTACGCATTATTTCCTGTCTTTTACGGAAGAATTGTTTTTTATTGTGTTTGCAATTTCAATCGCACTAAAGACTATGACCTGAGAGTGAATGCGTCGCATGTTACCCAAAGGGTACCATACTAAACATCCAGAATGTGGAAAAGAAACTCTCCCACAATCCTTTCTCAGATAGCTTAAGGCTCGTAATGTACGAAAGAAATCAGTCATGATTACTGTATATTAAGTTGTTTTTGAGATGAGAAGAGAACAGGCTCAACTAGGAGGGAGACTATCAAGTCCTACTGTTGTCATACCAAGGATTCATCCTATGGTTGAGGTTTGAAACAGGGAACTCCTAGAAGTTGTCATGCATAGGTTTCAACCTAAAGTTCTATCATCACTTCCTTATCAAAGGAAATGAGAGTCCTAAGGGATCATGTCAATGATACACAAAAACAGATAAAGCATCAGCTTAAACAGTAAACAGTAATACGGTAAAATGCATGCAATGCAAGTGAGGGAGGAAATGTGTGTGGGACATCAGCCTCCACAAGCTCATCTCAACCTCAAGCTAGAATGAATAACAGTAATCATACTGAAATAAAACATGCTGTCAAGCAAAATATAACTGCAATCATACAGAGGAAATAGAATGCTATCAAGCAAAACAAACCACATGGGCAAGGGAGCAGGGCCCTACCGAATACCCGCAAGCAAAGCCATACAGTAACAATACAAGCAGAGGGAGCAACTCAACCTCTAGTGCAATCATGCTCCTAGATTAAAGCTATTCTAGATATGGACTTATTATAATGCATCAAGCAAGTCAAACAAGGCACATCAATACAGAAAAGAAACAAAGAAGAAAGCAGATCAACTCCTCTCTCAACTCCAAGCTTTAGCTCTTCTAACAGCAACTCAGTCTTCAGACCTCCATCACTCTTGAAAAATATCAATTTGCTTCTCCAGGTTTCAACCTTTCAACATAAGTTTCAACTTATCCCCCTTCTCCCCATGCTTCGGCTCTTCAGTCAGCTCCACCTTCAGGCTTCACTCTTAACCCCAAGTATCAACTTGATTCCTTCAGGATCTCAAAAGTTCAAAGTAGGTATCAACTCATCCTCTACTCTTCAAGCTTCAGCTCTCTTTGCTTTACCAGTCTCAACTTAGTCTTCTCTTCCTGCAAGCTTCAGCGTTTCTGAGTAGTCTTCAATCACTTAGAAGTGTCAACTTCATCCTTCAGTCTTTTCTCAAGCCTCAGCTCTTCATTCAATCTTTACTGGATCTTCATTGGGTCTTCAAGTATCAACTTGATCTTCATGCTCTCCAAGCTTCAGCTACAATTGCAATGCTCAGGGAATCATCCTCTTCCATACTCTGAAATGAAGTCTTCATCTTCACACTCAAGCCCAACATCTCTCAAGATACTCAAACCAGAGGAAATCACTTAACTGGATAAGCTAGGATATTAAACTGCTCATTGACCACCAAAGGTGACCTATAAGGGTTTAACATCAAAAGAATGGTTCCCTCAAAGGTTCTACCTCCTAGGTACCATCACTTATCCCTCCAAATGAGGGAGGTGAATACCATGGAAGGACCTTGAATCATGGGGAGGAATGGAGGTGAAAGATACCATCCATGTTTAGGAAAGAACTTAACTAGGTATAAACTCTTCCTAATTCCTAACCCTAAGACAACAACAAAACAAACAAGACTACAAGCTCTCAAGCTCCTTCTTCAATCCTCAAGTCTTCTACTATGCTCCTCCATGCTCCTCATAGCAAGACCAAGCCCACCAAGCCAAGCAAAAACCCACAAAGCAAAGCAAACAAGAATACAAGCCCACAAGGGCAACACAAACAACAATCAACTACAAAAATCAATTAAAAATAGCATATCTAATATAATTTCTAGGGGATCCTATATACCTACCCTTAATACCCTATATGTTCCAATATCTATCTTGACCTAGAAACCCAAAATTCTAGTGTTATTGTGGACCTATGTTAAGGATTGACCTAAATCTACACAATCTAAAGTCATCTAACCAAAACTAATCAAAACTTAATCACAAAATTATGGAATAAATCCATAGGGGAGCTAAAGTCCTATTCTAACTATCCTAGAAAGAATGGCCTAAAAATTCAAAGGGAACTAGCTAAACAAAATTCTACAAGTCTATGCATCAACATAAAAGGAATTAAAATGCTATTAAAAGAGAAAATACACAAAAAATATTAAAAATGCATGAAATGCAAATATTATGGTTTTATAATTTTCTAGACATTAACATGAAATAGGGGAAAAAATCCCCATGCAAAAATCATCATTTTTCTATTTATTATGATTTTTCAAAAATTAAAATAAAATGGAGAAAAAGAAATTAAAATGGGAAAACATTGGTGTGAATAGCAATGCCAGACAGTTCAAATTCCAGATGGGCTCTAAATGGGGGTGCAAACAACAATACGCGCTAGGCCCAGTTTTCATCAGAAAATCAGCTCAAAATCATAAGGAAAAAGGAAAAGACACGGTGCATTAAGTAATGAAATACAGTTCAAAATCCAATGGGCCATGAGAGTGGGGGTGTGGATATCACTCAAGCCCAATATCCCCTTTTAATGAAACGCTTCGTTTCATTGCCTTCAGTCTTCTCTTCACACGTGAGAATAGATCGTGGCCGTGGGATCCAGATGGAGTCAATAAGTCTTCGCCTCATCCAACGGTTAAAACGTTGTCTTCTTCATTTGAATAGGGTTTGGAGGGAAGAACAACCATGGAAGCTCAGAGCTTCAAGCTCATCCTCTCCAACTCGAACCTCATCAATTCTCCATGAAAACTTGAAATTCCAAACCCTAATCTCTCCAGAATTTCACCCTGAATCTAACCATGGCATCAAAATCCATTGAATCACTCTAAATCTCCAAACCCGATCCAAGATCAAAGATAAGCTCAAACTTCAATTCTAACAATTCTTGAAATTAATTACCACAATACGATCACCACCTCACACCGGTTAATTCTTGATATCAAACTCATGCTATAGCTCACCATAACTCGTGTTCTTGATCCAAACAATAATGGTGTCATCAACTCAAACTTCACCAATTGATCTCAAACTTCCCAGAATCCATCACCTAATTGTCTCTAACCGTTCTAACTAACAATTCTACCTAATCATGCTTAAATCATGGTGTAGAAGAAAAGTTACTAAGCTGTCAAATCTTGATTAACAGATAGGGTAAACCTTCACTTCAAGCTCTCAAACTCTTCAGAATCAATCCTTGAATGATGATCTTGCTACTGTTTGCAAAAGATTGGACCAAGAAAGCCTGAATCTCCAAAACCGATTATGACTTGCAACCTTCAAAATCCAAAAGCTATCTCCTCAATTCTCCATGGTTTTGCTCTCAATTTGGTATGCACAGCTTCAGTGTGATCAATGGAATGTGTTTGGATTGAAAGAAGCAATGGAAATGGATCAGAATGTGGAATTTGATTTCAACTTGCAATGGAAGCAATTGAAATGGCTATCTCACTCTTCTCTCTAATCTCTCACCAACCTTGCATCTGAGCAAGTTCTAATCCATATATAGAATGCATTGGACCTCTCTAGAACCATCTGGAACCATCCAATGAGAAATTGGGATTCTCATGTCATGAGTTTATGACTTCATCTCATCTCATGCATCATCTCATGCCAAGCCTCTTGCAGCAACCAATTCTGACTTGAAATTCTCCTTAGATGAGATATGGAATGTGTTAAGATACTTAGCAAGCTTGTACATTGCCTTTCCTTGTGTTTTGCCTTTGTTCCTTAAGATGCAAGCAACCATTTTCCAAAGCAAGTCCATGATCTAGGCCTCAATTCAAAAAAGTGGCTGAACCATTGTTTCTAAAGTGTTCTTTGGAGTCAAAATGACCTATTATATGCCATGGTTTGGATGTGTAACTTGGAAATTTCAATTTCCAACTTCAACTTATTTAACTTATGCCTCCATTTTAGGTCATTTTTATCATTTTTTGCTACAAGCCTTTTCAACATCTCATGACCTTTCTACTAGCCTTAAAACATCATTTTAAGCAAGTTTTATGTTGAAGATTTTTCCATTTGAAGCTTGGAAATAGGAATTATGGCCTTATGCTTGAAATGACCTATAATCTCCAAATGACCAAAATGCCCTTGACTTGTCAAAGCCATAACTTGAGTTCTACAAATCCTATCAAGGAATTCTAGTACTCTCTAGAAAGCTAAGAAGATGAGGAACAACATTCATGTTTACCAAAAGTTCATAGGAATCATCCTTCTTGGGCAAAAGTTGGATGCAAGTTGGGTGACTTTCAAGGACCCAGATTCACATACCTCAGATGACCTGTAACTTGTCAAAGTCATAACTTGAGCTCGACAAATCCTATCAAGGACTTCTAGTACTCAAATTAAATCTAAGAACAAACTCTACAATATTCATGTTGGGGGTAAGATGAGATGACAATCACATCTTGGGCTAAACTGCCTTGAAGATAGGGGTCAAACTAGGGGATTTTACACTGTCAAGCCTTAGAAACCCTAGCTTGAAACTTCTCAAACTCTTCAATCATGATGAGTTGACCTTGGAATCATCCTTATAGCATCTCCATGAATCAATCCATGATCACATGGTTCTTGGATTAGGTCTCAACCCTCTCCAAATCATCAGTTGACCTAGAGTTGACCCAGTCAAACCCTAACTGCACCACTCATGGCTGAATCTTCTTATTCTTGTACAATGGCCTCTCTAGGATTCATGATGGCTTTCAAGACATATCATGAGCTCTCTCAAAGCTTCAAGTCTATCCTCATAGCTTCAGAATCATCTGAGGAGTTCCCACAACTCTCAAGTTAGGAGGCACACAACCTTGGTTTCAACCAATCTTTCTGAGGATCTCTTAACTTATCTGACAAAGATATCAACCTTTGAACATTTGAAAAACCTTCTTGGCTAGCTTCAAAGTCTTGTATAGCTCTTGATTGGTAATCATACCTCTTGATGAACACAAGCTAGGTAAAGAAATGTTTGTCAAATTTTGGGGTGCAACAGCTGCCCCTATTCAAACGGCTTGAACCTGACTGGGTGAGGAGCGAACGACTCTCAACCAATCAAGGTAAAAGACGGTTGAATACCAAAAAACCCGAAAATTTGCCAAATGCGCAAGTACACGGTACTCTGATGGGAACAAATCTTCGAACACTGAAATATTGGCTGCACGACAACTAGCTGGAGACCTGGTCACACGGTAACCGGTAATACGTGGTCGATCATGCCATCAGGCATCAGGACTCTTCGGGACTCATCAGGTCAACCATCAGGTTGATCACGTTAAATCATGCCGTCAGGCACTCAAAGAAAACTTTCGGGCATCATCCAGACTTCATCAGCAAGTCGGGTATAGAATTCTTGGTCAATCATGAACCAATTGGGGATATCCAAACTTCTGCCATCAGGCACTCCGCATCATCTGAGAGAACTGCTTCGTTAACAGTTGGACTTCAATCATCAAGTCTTCACGGGAAGTTTCAACTTCGTTGTTCAGAAACCTGCTGGGGATGACGCATCTCCGCTGGGGATTCTGGAGAACTATTAAGTAACTCTACTTCGGGGATCCAGAAATCATTCCGGATGAATCAACTCTATTGAGGATTTCAAGAATCATCTTGGACACATAACTCCGCTGGGATTTCAAGAATCATCCTGAACCGATAACTATGCTGGAGCTTTCAGGAATCATCCTGAGCAAATACTCTGTCGGGGACTCTAAGCATCAGCTTTAGCAACCAACTCTGGAGACTGCACTGGGGATTTTAAGAATCATCTTAAGCAAGCGACCTCGCTGGGGAATTCAAGAATCATCTTGAGCAAGTGACTTCGTCGGGGAGAATTTCAGGAATCATCCTGAGCAATCAATTCTGCGGCGGAACACTTGCAAAACAAGAATGGTAACAACCTAGATCATGCTTATTATGCATATGCTTCGGCAATGGCACAATGCTCCACACGGTGGAAATGCTATGTGTTTATGATAAATGCTATGCAGTCATGCACAATGATGCGATCCCGTCAGCAAAATAAATGCTGAAGGGAGAATCCTCCTGTCAAGGAAAAAGAACCACTCAGATAGGGGGAGGAATCATCCTGCTGAGGAGCACAAGGTCACACCAATCTCAATTGGACTCCGCAGGGGACACAACTTCAGTTGACTGCTGCGGGGGAACGAAGCTCTACGAGAACCTGGACCTGCTGAGGGAAAGCGATATCAACCGCGGGAATAGACTGCGCGGCCTTCACGGCTACTTCCCTGGGAATAACGACTCCGGTGGGGAAATGTGGCATCAGCTATTCAACACTCCACTAGGGAAAACCATTCATGGCCCGAGCGGCTTCCAAGGATTCGGCTCTCTTGGGGATCTGCAACCTTGGCTGAGGAAGAAGAAATCATTCTGCTTACCAGGGAGAGTACGACTCTGTGCGGGAATCTCAATTCTGCTGGGGAAGAAGGAATCATCCGGCTTCGGGGGAGAGTACGACTCTGTGGGGAATCTCAATTCCGCTGGAGACTTCAGTCTTGTACCATCAGTTGCTGCACACTTCAGTATGACTCTACTGAGGAGATGACATTCCTTCAGGATGCATCTGATTGGGGAGAGAACCTTCTCTACCTGGGGAGACATATCAATGCTCACGATCTCGGGCTCAGACTCTGCGGGGAGAGGCTACTGAACTTTGCTGGAGAAGGAGGAATCATCCTGCCTGGGGATACGCACAGCGCTCTGTCTGGAATAAGCTATACCTGGAACAATACAAACAAACAGACAAGATACCCTCCTCAAAGGGACCTATCAAGGTTATCATCTTGTGACAATGTTCAAGCAACTCAGTGTTTCAACAATCAGTGGCCTAGGCCAGTAAGTTTATGAATGCGCATTTTATCAAAAACATCGGCGTTCTTTTTCGCAAATAAAACAGGTAAATGCTAAATAGGCAAACAGAATTGCTGAATAATATACATTTTATTGATAACGAACCCCTGGATGGGTAAAAATGTTTTACAACAGATGCAAGCTCCTGGAATGAGGAAGCCGCGCAAAAATAAAACATACATATACATCAGTATATACAAATGTCGGCAACGAGGTGTAGACGAACAGCATGAGTTGATCCCTCTATGACCCACTCGACTTTGATACTTCTCCGACGCTTCAGCTTCAGAAGAGATTGATTCAGATAAAC
The DNA here is from genome assembly GCA_963859935.3 of Lathyrus sativus. Lineage (NCBI taxonomy): Eukaryota > Viridiplantae > Streptophyta > Magnoliopsida > Fabales > Fabaceae > Lathyrus > Lathyrus sativus. The sequence continues at coordinate 281,567,654 of OZ012735.1, forward strand.
GACCCTCAGGTCTTCCAAACCACAAAGAAAGTCCACACGCGGAACGCAGTCATTTGCTTTTTCAAATCCCTAACTTTTGCGTGAACCGCCCTTTGCGGGTTTTCAGTTCACCGGGATACCCTTTTTTGCCAAAGTCGCCCATCCGGATTTTCGACTTTGCGGGTGTACATTTTTTCAATTTATATCCCTAATTTTTGCCCGAACCTTTTCCTTTTTTATGGTTCGCCGGGATGCCCCATTTTTGCCTGGACTCTCTTTTTACTGTCCAGCGGGTCGCTTTCAAGCAAAGTATTTTTTAACTGCGTCCGCGTTCACCGGGGATGCAAAACTTCACCATCTATCGTGGATAACAACAAAGCTCCTCCCGAGAAGACCTTGCATACGACGTACGGACCTTCGTAATTGGGAGTCCACTTGCCCCGGTGATCGGAGTGTGGAGGAAGAATCTTCTTCAGGACGAGATCACCCATCTGAAAGCTCCTAGGACGCACCTTCTTATCATAAGCTTTCTTCATTCGGCTTTGGTACAGACGACCATGCGCAATCGATGCCAACCTTTTCTCGTCCATCAGGCTGAGTTGGTTCAGTCGGTTCGTAATCCATTCTGCCTCGTCGAGTTTCACATCAACCAAAACTCGCAAAGAAGGGATCTCCACTTCTAACGGTAGAACAACTTCCATTCCGTACACTAAGGAGAAAGGAGTTGCCCCGGTTGACGTACGCACCGTCGTACGATAACCGTGCAATGCAAATGGCAGCATCTCGTGCCAATCTTTGTAGGTCACAACCATCTTCTGAACAATCTTCTTGATGTTCTTATTGGCCGCTTCAACGGCGCCATTCATCTTCGGCCGGTAAGGAGATGAGTTGTGGTGTTCAATCTTGAAACTCTGGCACAGCTCCTTCATCATCTTGTTATTCAGATTCGAACCATTATCAGTAATGATCCGCTCGGGAATTCCGTAACGACAGATGATGTCCCTCTTTATGAATTTAGCCGCCACCTGCTTGGTCATATTAGCATATGAGGCTGCCTCCACCCACTTGGTGAAGTAGTCGATAGCTACTAGAATGAAGCAATGACCGTTAGATGCAGTGGGCTCGATCTTGCCTATCATGTCGATGCCCCACATGGAGAACGGCCACGGGGAGGACATGACATTTAACGGGCACGGCGGCACATGAACTTTATCAGCATAAATCTGGCATTTATGACATCTCTTCACGAATTTAAAGCAATCCGATTCCATCGTCAGCCAGTAATATCCTGCTCTCAGGATCTTTCTCGTCATAGCATGCCCGCCGGCGTGCGTACCAAATGTGCCTTCATGGACTTCTTCCATGAGCATACTCGCCTCTTTCTCATCTACACATCCGAGTAGCACGAGATCGTGGTTTCTTTTGTACAACACTCCATCAGGATTGAGATAAAAATTTCCAGACAGCCTCCTCAGAGTCTTCTTATCCTGGGTTGACGCACCCGCAGGATACTCCTTAGTCATAAGGAAAGTCTGGATGTCATGGAACCATGGCTTGCCGTCGGCGGCTTCCTCGATCGCAAAGACAAATGCAGGTCTATCAAGACGAGAAAGGAGAATTCTTGGAGCTTCATTCCAAAAATTGACTTTATACATTGAAGCCAACGTGGCTAAGGCATCAGCCATCTAATTTTCGGCCCTGGGCACATGATGGAGTTCCACTCGATCAAAGAACGGAAGTAGCCTTCTGGCATAGTTCATGTACGGCACCAAATTCGGTTGACGAGTCTCCCACTCCCCTTTAATTTGGTTGATCACAAGCGCCGAGTCACCATATACGTCTAGATTCTTGATTCTCAAATCAATTGCCTCTTCTAGACCCATGATGCATGCTTCGTACTCCGCTTCATTATTGGTGACTGGAAACGTCAATCTCGCAGTGAACGGGATATGGGATCCGTGGGGAGTCGTGATGACCACCCCTATGCCACTTCCGTAAGAATTAATCGCCCCGTCAAATATCAATTTCCACTGGGAGTTCCTATCTGGCCCCTCGTCGGGCAACGGTTCATCGCAATCTTTCGCTTTGAGAAACATGATATCCTCATCAGGGAATTCAAATTTCATCGGCCGGTAATCCTCGATCGGCTGTTCGGCAAGGTAATCAGACAATACGCTTCCCTTGATGGCCTTCTGGGAAACGTACTGAATGTCATATTCCGTCAACACTATTTGCCATCTGGCAATCCTGCCCGAAAGAGCTTGCTTCTCGAAGACGTACTTGATCGGATCCATCTTCGAAATTAGCATAGTGGTGTGGTTGAGCATGTACTGTCGTAAACGTTTGGCAGCCCAGGCTAGTGCACAACACGTCTTCTCCAGCATCGAATAGCGAGATTCACAGTCAGTGAACTTTTTACTCAAGTAGTAAATGGCATGCTCCTTTCTGCCCGTCTCGTCGTGCTGACCGAGAACACACTCCATACTATTCTCAAGAACTGTCAAGTACATGATTAATGGCCGTCCAGCCACTGGGGGTATCAAGATTGGAGGTTCTTGAAGATACTTCTTTTATCTTATCAAATGCCTTCTGGCAATCCTCATTCCAGATAATCGCCTGATCTTTCTTTAAAAGCTTGAACATCGCTTCACACGTGGCCGTGAGCTGAGAGATAAACCTTGCAATATAGTTTATTCTGCCCAGGAAACCACGAACTTCTTTCTCTGTTTTTGGCACTGGCATTTCTTGTATGGCTTTTATTTTCGCAGGATCAACCTCGATGCCTCGTTCGCTCACGATAAACCCCAGTAACTTTCCGGACCGTACTCCGAAAGTACATTTGTTAGGATTCAGCCTCAACCTGAATTTCCTAAGCCTCTCAAAAAGCTTCAGCAAATTGACCAGATGTCCCTCCTCCGTTTGGGACTTCGCAATCATGTCATCAACATAGACTTCAATCTCATGATGAATCATGTCATGAAACAAAGTTACCATAGCTCGTTGGTAAGTGGCCCCTGCGTTCTTCAGACCGAAAGGCATTACCTTATAGCAAAATGTTCCCCAAGGAGTGATAAACGTCGTTTTCTCCATGTCCTCCGGCGCCATCTTGATCTGGTTGTAACCGGAGAAGCCATCCATGAACGAAAACACGGAGAACTGGACTGTGTTGTCGACCAACACATCGATATGAGGCAGCGGGAAATCATCTTTAGGGCTCGCCCTATTCAAATCCCGATAATCGACACACATTCGTACCTTACCGTCCTTCTTCGGTACAGGCACTATGTTGGCGACCCACGGAGGGTAAGTGGTGACCGCTAAGAAGCCAGCATCAAGCTGCTTCTGCACTTCTTCCTTGATCTTAACGGACATATCTGGTCTCGTCCTCCTAAGCTTCTGCTTAATGGGAGGACAATCTTCTCGCAACGGCAAGTGGTGGACCACGATGTCAGTGTCAAGTCCGGGCATATCTTCGTATGACCAGGCAAAGACGTCACTATACTCTCTCAGCATCTCGACTAATCTCTGCTTGACATCATTCTGCAATGCAGCCCCTATCCTGACGTTTCTGACGAGCTCTTCAGAACCCAGATTCACGATCTCAATCTCCTCTTCATGAGGCAGAATAACTTTCTCCTCTTGTTTCAACAAGCGGGCCAACTCTTCGAGAAGGTCTTCGTCTTCATCAATCTCTTCTTCGGCTTGATAGATCGGGTAATCGAAGTCGAAGTGAGCCGTAGAAGGTCCAGAGTCGATGTCATCTGTTATGTAGATCCTGCAATAACAAGGGTTAAGTTTAAAACAAGGATGTGCAGGTTAGCACAAACCCCATTGCCATTTTATTATTTTTCAGAACAAATACAAAACAGGAATAACGGAGATCACAATATTTGAATACGAAGAAAACGCCTTTGATTTATTAACAAAATGCATGTACATAATCCAACAAGGCCCTGACAATAAAACCACTATGCCCCGGGTAGGACATAGGGTTGTACAATGATTGGAAAAAGTAAATCATTCCGCCTGGCTTGCTTGGCTGGATCCAAGAGTCTAAGTCGCAGTCGCTATCTCCGCTATCTTCAGACACCGCGTTGATGCTTTCGAAAATCATTCCGCCACTGGTAAACTGGATCGGCCCTTTACCTCGAGACGCACTGCTAGACGAAGAAGAAGCTTCAGCTCCAGGAGAATATCCCAACCCAAACTTGTCTTGCTTGTTAGGTATCTCCAAAATTCGCCCCCATCCTGGGGTAGATCCGACTTGGACAACGGCCCGAGCTTCCTTGAAGGAGGAGAGAGTCATCTCTGGCTTTTCAGTGACTACAAGAGCTACGTCCTTCACTATGACAGCTTTGAACGCTTGGCATAGAGTCTCATGGATTTCGCCATCCATCTCCACATACTTGAAGGACGACAAATGGCTCACCATTATGTCTTCCTCGCCACACACGGTTACGATGCTTCCCCCGACAGCATATTTGAGTTTCTAGTGCAACGTGGAGGTCACGGCACCAGTAACATGGATCCACGGCCGGCCCAAGAGACAATTGTAGGCAGGCATGATGTCCATAATATAAAAGACCGCGTCGAACGTTTCCGGGCCAACTTGGATTGGCAGGGTCACCTCCCCGAAAACATGTCGTTTAGTTCCATCGAACGCCTTAACAACCAGATCACTGGGTGTGCAGATCACTCCACGAGTATCCAACTTCATTAATGCCTTCTTTGGAAGAACATTAAGTGACGAACCCGTGTCCACCAACACGTGCGACATAATCGTGCCCCTACACTCTATCGAGATGTGCAGGGCGCTGTTGTAATTCCTCCCCTTCGGCGTCAGCTCCAGGTCCGTGAAACCTAGCCCGTTTCCGACATTCACGTGGGCTACAACCTCTTCTAGCTGATTTACCGATATTTCTTGCGGTACATAGGCGGCGTTCAACACCTTCAGCAGCGCATTGCGGTGTGCTTCAGAACACAGTAACAAGTTCAGAATGGAAATCTTTGAGGGCGTTTGATGGAGATGATCCATAATCTTGTAGTCACTCTTTTTAATCAATCGCATAAACTCCTCGGCATCTTTAACAAGCAAGTCTTTTTCTACCCCACACGGGGCCTCTTCAACGACTTTACTTTTACTTTTATCGGCTGCATCAGCTCTGACCGATTTATCCATCACGACCTCTGGTGGTGCAAACACTCTTCCGCTGCGAGTAATACCACTGATCCCCGCAAGGTTATCCACGGTCGACCCAAACGGTTCTAGATCCAACTTCTGCCCGTTGCAGTAGACTTCAGCCCCATAATGCCATGGGACAGCGTTAGTGCTTTCGAAGGGTATTGGCCCAGCTTTGGTAATGGTAATCGTGGGCGGTCTGGGCGCAGAAATAGTTATCGGCCAGCGAGGGATGGTGATGGTGGCGATTTCATCGGCCTGCTTCAGCACTACCTCTCCTGATCCACCTTCAGCCCTCCGGCTAAACTGCAGAATCCCCTCGGTCATCAGACTTTGGATTCCTTCTACCAACTGGTCACATCCATCAGAACGTGTGGCACAGTCCATGCACAACTCTCCGCAACCTGGAAATAACCCTCTTTTCAGCAACTTAGCTTTAACGAAGCTAAGCGGCGTCCTCAGATCTCTGACATCAGTCAACAAATCTGCACTTTCGTCTTTGATAATGGCGTTCACTCCGCCTCCCCTATGATTTGGCATAGGATTCTTCGTGACATTTGGCACATTATCGGAGAAGTTGATGATCTTGGCATCCACCATGTCCTGCACCTTATGCTTGAAGGCTTTGCAGTTCTCTATTGTGTGGCCTGGTGCCCTTGAGTGAAAATCACAAGTGGCATTCGCGTTGTACCCTAGCGGAGGTGCCCCTGTCAAGGGAGCCAGCGTCCTCTTCTGGATCAACTGCAGCTGAAGCAAAGTCTGCAAGAGTTGCGCGTACGACATGGGCGGTGTCTCGAAGTGACGGTTTGCCAAAGGTGCCCGGTTCTGATACTTCTTGTATCCCTGTGGATTCGGTTGCTGCTGCTGCTGCTGCGGAGCTGCCGGGATGTTTATACTGGCCACCTGCTGGTGAGGACCTTTACCCTTTCTTCGAGCGTTGGTCACAGCGCTCGCTTCTCCTTCTCGCCTTTTGCCAGCATAAGGTTTCTTTCCACCTCCCCCAGCTGAGGATGACTCACCTTGAATTTTCCCGATCTTGATCCCATTTTCGACGTGCTCACCCGTGATAATGAGATCTGAGAATGTCCCAGACATACCGCTGACTAACTTCTCATAGTAAACCCCTGGGAGGGTGGCTACAAACATCTGCACGAGCTCACGTTCAACCATCGGCGGCTGAACCCTAGCTGCCAACTCACGCCACCGCTGGGCGTACTCCTTAAACCCTTCATTGTTCCTCTGCGACAGATTCTGCAGCTGAACTCGGTTCGGGGCCAAGTCGCTATTGTATTGGTAGTGGTGCACAAATGCTTCAGCAAGATCCTTCCACGTGCGCACACTAGTGGGCTCCAGACCCATGTACCACTCGAGGGATGGCCTGGAAAGGCTGTCTTGGAAGAAGTGCATCAGCAACTTCTCATCATCAGAATAAGCAGACATTTTCCTGTAGTACGATCTCAGGTGGACACGAGGGCAAGTGGTGCCCTTATATTTCTCAAAGTCAGGTACCTTGAACTTAGGAGGCACCTTGAAATCAGCAATTAGTCCCAACTTGGACATATCAACGCCCAAAGTATTCTGATTCTCGATATCTCTCATCTTATCTTCAAGCGCCTTGAATCTAAGCCGTGCTTCAGCATTCAGCTCCCCTTCAGCACCTCTCTGAGAGAACACATCGTCATGACGATCCTCTAGCCATGGCTAAGGCACAAACAGATTCCCGACGCCTACATTGCCGTTGCCCGATCCGACATTGACATTAGCTCCCAGACTCCCATTACCGACGCCCGTCGTATTGAGTCCGATGTTGGTCATCACATTGTCGTTAGCACTGCCGTTTCCCCCGGTCACGGGGACACCATTCTGCGGAGTTTCAACTGGTGGAGGAGTAGGCACAGTCCCCCCATGGAGTACGTCGTTGCTATCAACCCTTGAGATCAAAGGCTGAACCAGAGTTCTGAGCTCCTCCTGGCCATTAGCGACCGCCTGCATGAGCTCCATGAAGCGATCCATCCTTTCGCGGAGTTCCCGAACATCAGTTTGCACTTGCTCCATGATCCTGATTTAATTAGCTCTAGTTGGATAGCGGTGAATCGGTCTCTGATCAATCCTGGAACTACCTGAGATCACCTGAAATAACCTGCGACAACCCTGCAACAAACTGCAACAACCTGTCAAACACAAAAGGGTTAGGAAAAACAACAAAATGCTCGTTATGCAAATGCTTCATGCAAATGCAAACGTGTGTCTGTGCGTTAGGGAGATCTCCCCCGATCCTAGTGCCTGAGTGCCAGTGCTGATAATAAGAAGAAGTCCGAGTCCAATCATGGAAATAACAATCTCATATATAAAGCAAGCCTATCAAGGCAGTACACAACATCAGCGAGTACAAGATGAATCAACGGCGTGACCTCAGCCAACAAGCCTGGTGATGGTCAGCATACAACAATGATCAAAACAAAAGGAATGCAAATAGTCAAGTATGGCCACGGGCGCGATACTCCTTTAACAACTCCTTCGTTTCTGGATGATCAGGCAGAGTGAGTAACCCTTCGACGAGTAATTCCCTCTGCACAATGGTGTACTGAAGTCCTTCGACCGAACCTTCCCATGCTCCTTCACCGAAACTATCTTCTAACTTCCGCTTATTGGACTCAAACGTCAGTTTGCGCTCCTTCAGGTTAGCTAGAGCTCTGTTAAGCTGGCCTTCGGCGGCGTATCTGCGAGCGGTTTCTTCATCGAACCTCTTCTCACTATCCTTCACCTGGGCTTCCAGCTTGGAGATCTGTAGCATCACCTTATCCTCCCGCTCTTTCCTGGTGGCCAGGGAAGCCTTCCAGTGCTGGTTGAACTTGGATATCCTCCGATATGCTTCGTCCAAGTGCTGCTTCTTCGTAGCCAGTACGTCGTTGACAGCTTTGAAGTCTTGACCCATGCGTTCACGCTCGGCTATCTGCTTAGTCAGGTTTGTACCCAGCTGGTTCACCAACTCTGTCTGCCTTTTGAAAGAATGAACGGCTTTGTTCCTCTCGCTTCGGAGCTGCGCCAATTCTCTCTCCAGTTCCTCATTTGCCCACTTCAATTCATCTCGCTCAGCTAACACCTGATTATGCTGCTGAATGGGCACAGTAGTAGGCTCTTCAATCATTGGAGGGCTTTCTGGCTTGGCATGAGGAAACGGCATCCCTATAGCATCTGCTCTGGCTCTGATCCACGTCGCATACGGAGGGTAGGCTTGGTTGTTGCTTCTCCCCAGCAATGGTTTTCCTCGCTTACTGATACCATTCCAGGAACGCTGAAGCTTGGATAACAAATCCCCCTCTAGAAGACCAGTGAGGTACAGAGATTCCTGCACCTCTTCATCCTTCGGCGGAGCTCTCAAAGCGTACGCGAACTGTCGGACCAGCAACGACGGATTGTAGTTTATACAACCTTTCCTACCTATCAAAGGCACATTTGGAAACCCGCTGCAGCTGAAGATAATTTCGGTACCCAACCTATCTCTGTCAAACCAGTCAATATCCTCTGCAGATAAACTCATCAGACGCTCGGACCAGTCAGTTGTGGTTGCGGACGAGACAAAAGGACCCCTCTTGGGCAGATGGCTATCAAGCCATTTATAAAGTAAGGGTACACAGCATGAGACATTCTTGCCCCTCCTGTTCTCGTTTTTGTAGTGGATAGAATGGTAGACATCTCCTATCAAGGTAGGGACTGGATTCGCTGAAGCAAAGATATGAAATGCATCGAAGTCTACAAAATCAGGCATATTGGGGAACAGAATGATGCCATATATGCACAGAGCGAGAATGGCGTTGAATGCGACCCAACATCCGTCTTTGGCGCACTGCTGAGCCTTCCCCACTAAAAACTGCAAGGAGAAACCAGGAACCTTGTTCCAACTAGTCAATACCAACTCGGAGGCGTCCAGGTGAAGTGAAGGAGCTAAACCAGCCAGATCAGGCTCAACGTCCATATGAACAAAAGGCATCTGCCTCTTGATAGGCACACCTAACAAATCAGCATATTCCTCTAGCGTGGGTGCGAGAACAAAATCCTAAAAAGTCAAACATCTCAACGGAGGGTCGTAGAACTGCAGCAGAGCGTGCAACCCATTCAACTCGAACACAGAAGGTTTACGAACCAAATCGAGCAATTTGCCATAAGATTTTCTGAACTCATCCCTCACAGAATCATCTACTAAAGTTATCAAACCAGTCAGCTTAACCACATCAGGGGCAGGGAACTTGTAAGCCACGGTTTTCCTTAGAGAACCCATAATAATACAATAGGAGGCAAGAAATCCTGGATCGGGGAAAACGGTACCTGCAACACAGACACACGTTAATGAAATGGAAATGAGTATGCAAACTAATGCAAAATGCAATCATGCAATAGGAGATCAAGGCAACTGTGCTGTGGAGATTCTGTATCAACAAAACCATAACGCTGCTCTATCAAGAACAACCACTGATAACAAGAAAACCCTGATGTAGGACCACAAATCTGCTCTGTCAAGAACAACCATCTGATAAGGCCATATACATAGGACCATAGTTCTGCTTTGTCAAGAACAAATGTCTGATAATAAGGACCTCTGATACAGGACCAAGAAACTGCTCTATCAAGAACAAACATACATCTGCTGATGAGATCTTCAGACCCCAATCATACATCTGCTCTGTCAAGAACAAATAACTGATGACCAAACTTTGCTCTATCAAGAACAAACATCTGATAATGAGATCCTCAGACCCCAATCATAAACCTGCTCTGTCAAGAACAAATACACATCTGATGATAAGATCCTCTGATCAAAACCTGCTCTATCAAGAACAAATACACATCTGATGATAAGATCCTCTGATTAAAACCTGCTCTATCAAGAAAAAATGCATATCTGATGATAAGATCCTCTGACTGAAACCTGTTCTATCAAGAACAAATACATATCTGCAGATGAGATCCTCTGACCAAAACCTGCTCTATCAAGAACAAATACACATCTGATGATAAGATCCTCTGATCAAAACCTGTTCTATCAAGAATAAATACATATCTGCAGATGAGAACCTTAGATCCCAACAAAATCGATCCATTATCAAGAAAACCAGGTGGTCTGAAGGTCAAAGTTTCCTGCAATAAACCCAACCCTGCTCACAGGTATGGACCTAAACTGACTCAAGTTCGGCATCCTATGCGTTCATCAGCGTCACAGACATTCAAGAGGGGTGATACGATACCCAGAAGGTGTGGCATCACCAGCTCATGAAGCGGCCTCACTCGGCTGAATCACAAATGATCGGTCCTCAGAGTCGACAATCCACCAAACCAGCAATCGTCTCAACCCAAAGGGTTGAAAGAAAAGCCAACCGGGAGAACCTCGTCTGAGCGTGGATTTCATGAGACACTAGTGCCTGCAAAGCAAGCACGCGCCCACTAATTTCCACAACTAATTCTATGGTGCACTCAAGCCTGGGTCTGGCTTCTCACTCATCAGAATGCCCCTCCCACAACAACACAGATAATCATATCATACTGAAAAATAAAGATGCGAGAAATAAAGTGCGATAAATAAACACAACCCAACAAGTAATCATACAAGCGCTAGGATTGACTCTCACGGGGAACCGGAGAACCAGAGATTCTGGGTTTGATCCCCAGCAGAGTCGCCAGCTGTCACTTTCGCGAAAATAAGGTGCCGGCATAACAGAAGAGTCGCCACCTTTCGTTATTTATCCCTCGGAGCGGGAAAGGAAACGATCGGAAAAACCTAACGAAAAAGGGTAAGACAAGGTCGTCGCAACCATTGTCTGGGTTCGGGAGTCGGTTACGCAAGGGGAAGGTATTAACACCCCTCACGTCCGTCGTACTCGACGGGATCCACGCTTGTTGTGTTTACTAGACGAGTTGGTTTTATCTATCTACCTATCAAGGCTGGCTTAAAAAGAAAAGAAAATGACTCGGCAAAGTGTCGCACTTTATGCCTACGTATTCTCATCAGAGAACGAGAAATCAGAGTCAACGTAGTTCGACCTACGGGTTACGGGGAAGGTGGCTCGCCAATACATCAGTATTGTGCCTAAGTACTCTCAACAGGTATGAGAGATCAGAGCTTACGTAGTTCGGGACACTACGCATTATTTCCTGTCTTTTACGGAAGAATTGTTTTTTATTGTGTTTGCAATTTCAATCGCACTAAAGACTATGACCTGAGAGTGAATGCGTCGCATGTTACCCAAAGGGTACCATACTAAACATCCAGAATGTGGAAAAGAAACTCTCCCACAATCCTTTCTCAGATAGCTTAAGGCTCGTAATGTACGAAAGAAATCAGTCATGATTACTGTATATTAAGTTGTTTTTGAGATGAGAAGAGAACAGGCTCAACTAGGAGGGAGACTATCAAGTCCTACTGTTGTCATACCAAGGATTCATCCTATGGTTGAGGTTTGAAACAGGGAACTCCTAGAAGTTGTCATGCATAGGTTTCAACCTAAAGTTCTATCATCACTTCCTTATCAAAGGAAATGAGAGTCCTAAGGGATCATGTCAATGATACACAAAAACAGATAAAGCATCAGCTTAAACAGTAAACAGTAATACGGTAAAATGCATGCAATGCAAGTGAGGGAGGAAATGTGTGTGGGACATCAGCCTCCACAAGCTCATCTCAACCTCAAGCCAGAATGAATAACAGTAATCATACTGAAATAAAACATGCTGTCAAGCAAAATATAACTGCAATCATACAGAGGAAATAGAATGCTATCAAGCAAAACAAACCACATGGGCAAGGGAGCAGGGCCCTACCGAATACCCGCAAGCAAAGCCATACAGTAACAATACAAGCAGAGGGAGCAACTCAACCTCTAGTGCAATCATGCTCCTAGATTAAAGCTATTCTAGATATGGACTTATTATAATGCATCAAGCAAGTCAAACAAGGCACATCAATACAGAAAAGAAACAAAGAAGAAAGCAGATCAACTCCTCTCTCAACTCCAAGCTTTAGCTCTTCTAACAGCAACTCAGTCTTCAGACCTCCATCACTCTTGAAAAATATCAATTTGCTTCTCCAGGTTTCAACCTTTCAACATAAGTTTCAACTTATCCCCCTTCTCCCCAAGCTTCGGCTCTTCAGTCAGCTCCACCTTCAGGCTTCACTCTTAACCCCAAGTATCAACTTGATTCCTTCAGGATCTCAAAAGTTCAAAGTAGGTATCAACTCATCCTCTGCTCTTCAAGCTTCAGCTCTCTTTGCTTTACCAGTCTCAACTTAGTCTTCTCTTCCTGCAAGCTTCAGCGTTTCTGAGTAGTCTTCAATCACTTAGAAGTGTCAACTTCATCCTTCAGTCTTTTCTCAAGCCTCAGCTCTTCATTCAATCTTTACTTGATCTTCATTGGGTCTTCAAGTATCAACTTGATCTTCATGCTCTCCAAGCTTCAGCTACAATGGCAATGCTCAGGGAATCATCCTCTTCCATACTCTGCAATGAAGTCTTCATCTTCACACTCAAGCCTAACATCTCTCAAGATACTCAAACCAGAGGAAATCACTTAACTGGATAAGCTAGGATATTAAACTGCTCGTTGACCACCAAAGGTGACCTATAAGGGTTTAACATCAAAAGAATGTTTCCCTCAAAGGTTCTACCTCCTAGGTACCATCACTTATCCCTCCAAAGGAGGGAGGTGAATACCATGGAAGGACCTTGAATTATGGGGAGGAATGGAGGTGAAAGATACCATCCATGTTTAGGAAAGAACTTAACTAGGTCTAAACTCTTCCTAATTCCTAACCCTAAGACAACAACAAAACAAACAAGACTACAAGCTCTCAAGCTCCTTCTTCAACCCTCAAATCTTCTACTATGATCCTCCATGCTCCTCACAGCAAGACCAAGCCCACCAAGCCAAGCAAAAACCCACAAAGCAGAGCAAACAAGAATACAAGCCCACAAGGGCAACACAAACAACAATCAACTACAAAAATCAATTAAAAATAGCATATCTAATATAATTTCTAGGGGATCCTATATACCTACCCTTAATACCCTATATGTTCCAATATCTATCTTGACCTAGAAACCCAAAATTCTAGTGTTATTGTGGACCTATGTTAAGGATTGACCTAAATCTACACAACCTAAAGTCATCTAACCAAAACTAATCAAAACTTAATCACAAAATTATGGAATAAATCCATAGGGGAGCTAAAGTCCTATTCTAACTATCATAGAAAGAATGGCCTAAAAATTCAAAGGGAACTAGCTAAACAAAATTCTACAAGTCTATGCATCAACATAAAAGGAATTAAAATGCTATTAAAAGAGAAAATACACAAAAAATATTAAAAATGCATGAAATGCAAATATTATGGTTTTATAATTTTCTAGACATTAACATGAAATAGGGGAAAAAATCCCCATGCAAAAATCATCATTTTTCTATTTATTATGATTTTTCAAAAATTAAAATAAAATGGAGAAAAAGAAATTAAAATGGGAAAACATTGGTGTGAATAGCAATGCCAGACAGTTCAAATTCCAGATGGGCTCTAAATGGGGGTGCAAACAACAATACGCGCTAGGCCCAGTTTTCATCAGAAAATCAGCTCAAAATCATAAGGAAAAAGGAAAAGACACGGTGCATTAAGTAATGAAATACAGTTCAAAATCCAATGGGCCATGAGAGTGGGGGTGTGGATATCACTCAAGCCCAATATCCCCTTTTAATGAAACGCTTCGTTTCATTGCCTTCAGTCTTCTCTTCACACGTGAGAATAGATCGTGGCCGTGGGATCCAGATGGAGTCAATAAGTCTTCGCCTCATCCAACGGTTAAAACGTTGTCTTCTTCATTTGAATAGGGTTTGGAGGGAAGAACAACCATGGAAGCTCAGAGCTTCAAGCTCATCCTCTCCAACTCGAACCTCATCAATTCTCCATGAAAACTTGAAATTCCAAACCCTAATCTCTCCAGAATTTCACCCTGAATCTAACCATGGCATCAAAATCCATTGAATCACTCTAAATCTCCAAACCCGATCCAAGATCAAAGATAAGCTCAAACTTCAATTCTAACAATTCTTGAAATTAATTACCACAATATGATCACCACCTCACACCGGTTAATTCTTGATATCAAACTCATGCTATAGCTCACCATAACTCGTGTTCTTGATCCAAACAATAATGGTGTCATCAACTCAAACTTCACCAATTGATCTCAAACTTCCCAGAATCCATCACCTAATTGTTTCTAACCGTTCTAACTAACAATTCTACCTAATCATGCTTAAATCATGGTGTAGAAGAAAAGTTACTAAGCTGTCAAATCTTGATTAACAGATAGGGTAAACCTTCACTTCAAGCTCTCAAACTCTTCAGAATCAATCCTTGAATGATGATCTTGCTACTGTTTGCAAAAGATTGGACCAAGAAAGCCTGAATCTCCAAAACCGATTATGACTTGCAACCTTCAAAATCCAAAAGCTATCTCCTCAATTCTCCATGGTTTTGCTCTCAATTTGGTATGCACAGCTTCAGTGTGATCAATGGAATGTGTTTGGATTGAAAGAAGCAATGGAAATGGATCAGAATGTGGAATTTGATTTCAACTTGCAATGGAAGCAATTGAAATGGCTATCTCACTCTTCTCTCTAATCTCTCACCAACCTTGCATCTGAGCAAGTTCTAATCCATATATAGAATGCATTGGACCTCTCTAGAACCATCTGGAACCATCCAATGAGAAATTGGGATTCTCATGTCATGAGTTTATGACTTCATCTCATCTCATGCATCATCTCATGCCAAGCCTCTTGCAGCAACCAATTCTGACTTGAAATTCTCCTTAGATGAGATATGTGTTGCACCCCAAAATTTGGCCAACATTTATTTACCTGGCTTGTGTTCATCAAGAGGTATGAGTACCAATCAAGAGTACCAATCAAGAGTTTGAAGCTAGCCAAGAAGGTTGTTCAAGTGTTCAAGGGTTGATATCCTTGTCAGAGAAGTGAGAAGATCCTCAGAAAGTTTGGTTGAAACCAAGGTTGTGTGAGAGATTAGAGAGAAGTTGTGGGAGCTCCTCAAATGATTCTGAAGCTATGAGGATAGACTTGAATCTTTGAGAGAGATTATGAGATGTCTTGAAAGCCATCATGAAGCCTAGAGAGGCCATTGTACAAAAATAAGAAAACTCAGCCATGAGTGGTGTAATTAGGGTTTGACTGGGTCAACCCTAGGTCAACTGATGATTTGGAGAGGGTTGAGACCTAATCCAAGAGCCATGTGATCATGGATTGTGGGAGCTCCTCAAATGATTCTGAAGCTATGAGGATAGACTTGAATCTTTGAGAGAGATTATTATATGTCTTGAAAGCCAACATGAAGCCTAGAGAGGCCATTGTACAAAAATAAGAAAACTCAGCCATGAGTGGTGTAATTAGGGTTTGACTGGGTCAACCCTAGGTCAACTGATGATTTGGAGAGGGTTGAGACCTAATCCAAGAGCCATGTGATCATGGATTGATGCATTTAGATTCTATAAGGATTATTCTAAGGTCAAATCATCATGATTAAGGAGTTTGAGAAGTTTCAAGCTAGGGTTTCTAAGGCTTGACAGTGTAAAATCCCCTAGTTTGATCCCTATCTTCAAGGAAGTTTAGCTCACGATTTGATTGTCATATCATCTTACCCCCAACATGAATGTTGTATATCTTGCTCTTAGCTTTAATATGAGTACTAGAAGTCCTTGATAGGATTTGTAGAGCTCAAGTTATGACTTTGACAAGTTACAGGTCATCTGAGGTATGTGAATCTGGGTCCTTGAAAGTCACCCAACTTGCATCCAACTTTTGCCCAAGAAGGAAGATTCCTATGAACTTTTGGTCAACATGAATGTTGTTCCTCATCTTATTAGCTTTCTAGATAGTACTAGAAGTCCTTTATAGGATTTGTAGAACTCAAGTTATGGCTTTGACAAGTCAAGGGCATTTTGGTCATTTGGAGATTATAGGTCATTTCAAGCATAAGGCCATATCTCCTATTTCCAAGCTTCAAATGGAAAAATCTTCAACATCAAACTTTCTTAGAATGATGTTTTAAGGCTATTAAGGAGGTCATGAGATGTTGAAAAGGCTTGTAGCAAAAAGTGATAAAAATGACCTAAAATGGAGACATAAGTTAAATAAGTTGAAGTTGGAAATTGGAAATTCCAAGTTACACATCCAAACCATGGCATATAATAGGTCATTTTGACTCCAAAGAACATTTTAGAAACAATGGTTCAACCACTTTTTTGATTTGAGGCCTAAATCATGGGGTTGCTTTGGAAAATAGTTGCTTGCATAATAAGGTTCAAATGCAAAACTCAAGGAAACTCAATGTACAAGCTAGCTAAGTGTCTTAACATGTCATATATCTCATCTTAGGAGAATTTCAGGTCAAGGCAAGTGCTTCAAGGGGCTATGGCATGAGATGATACATGAGATGGATGAATTCATAAACTCATGACATGAGAATCCCAATTTCTCATTGGATGATTCCAGATGGTTCTAGAGAGGTCCAATGCATTCTATATAGTGTATAGAACTTGCTCAGATGCAAGGTTGGTGAGAGATTAGAGAGAAGAGTGAGATAGCCATTTCAATTGCTTCCATTGCAAGTTGAAATCAAATTCTACATTCTGATTCATTTCCATTTTTTCTTTCAATCCAAATACATTCCCTTGATCACACTGAAGCTGTGCATACCAAATTGAGAGCAAAACCATGGAGAATTGAAGAGATAGAACTTGGATTTTGAAGGTTGCAAGTCACCGTCGGGTTTGGAGATTCAAGCTTTTCTAGGCCCAATCTTTTGCAAACAGAAGCTTTATCACCATTCAAGGATTGATTCTGAAGAATTTGAGAGCTTGAAGTGAAGGTTTACCCCATCTGTTAATCAAGATTAGAAAGGTTAGTAACTTTTCTTCTACACCATGATTTAAGCATAATTAGGTAGAATTGTTAGGTTAGAACGGTTAGAGACAATTAGGTGATGGATTCTGGGAATTTTGAGATCAATTGGTGAAGGTTGAGTTGATGACACCATTTTTGTTTTGACCAAGAACATGAGATATAGTGAGCTATAGCATGAGTTTGATATCAAGAATTAACCAGTGTGAGGTGGTGATCATTCTGAGGTAATTAATTTCAAGAATTGTTAGAACTGAAGTTTGAGTATGATTTTGATCTTGGATCGGGTTTGGAGATTTAGGGCATTTCAATTGATTTTGAGGCCATGGTTGTGATCAGCATGGAATTTAGAGTGGATTAGGGTTTGGAATTTTAGTTTTTCATGGAGAACTGAGGTGGTACGAGTTAGGGTAAGCTTGAGCTATGAAGCTGTTTCCATGGATTCTTCAGTTCAAACCTTGGCTAGAGGAAGAAGACGATGCCATGGCTGTTGGATGAGGCAAGACTCATTGACTGGGACGTAAATTGTGTGGCTGAGATTCAATTTCGTTTGAAGAGGGAAATGCTGAACAATGAAACGCGGCGTTTCATTAAACCTGAGGGTTTGGGCTTTAGTTGAGTTTGATAACCACACCCCCTTTCATGGCCCATGATTGTTTTGAACTATATTTCTTTACTCTTTACACCGTGTGTTTTTCTTTTTCTTTATGATTTTGATTGATTTTCTGATTAATAATTGGGCCTGGCGCGCATTGATATCCCCACCCCCATTTTAAGCCCATCTGCATTTTGAACTGAACATAATTGCTATTCACACCAAGCATTTCTCATCTTAATTTCTTTTTCTCCATTTTATTTTAACCTTTGAAAAATCATAATAAATAGAAAATTAATGATTTTTGCATGGGGATTTTTTCTCCCATTTCATGTTAATGTCTAGAAAATTATAAAATCAAAATATTTGCATTTCATGCATTTTTATTATTTTTTGAGTATTTTCTCTTTTAATAGGATTTTAATTCCTTTTATGTTGATGCATAGATTTGTAGAATTTTGTTTAGCTAGTTCCCTTTGAATTTTTAGGCCATTCTTATTAGGATAGTTAGATTAAGACTTTAGCTCCCCTCTGGATTTATTCCATAATTTTGTGATTAGTTTTTGATTAGTTTTTCTTAGATGACTTTAGGTTGTGTAGATTTAGGTTAATCCTTAACATAGGTCCACAAAAACACTAGAATTTTGGGTTTCTAGGTCAAGTTAGATATTGGGACATATAGGGTATTAAGGGTAGATATGTAGGATCCCCTAGAAATTATATTAGATTTTAATATAATAGCATGCTATTTTTAATTGATTTTTGTAGTTGATTGTTGTTTGTGTTGCCCTTGTGGGCTTCTATTTTTGTTTGCTTTGCTTTGTGGGCTTGGTGGGCTTGATTTTGCTTTGAGGAGCATAGTAGAAGACTTGGAGATTGAAGAAGGAGCTTGAGAGCTTGAGGCCTTGTTTGTTTTGTTGTTGTTTTAGGGTTAGGAATTAGGAAGAGTTTAGACCTAGTTAAGTTCTTTCTTAAACATGGATGGTATCGTTCACCTCCATTCTTCCCCATGATTCAAGGTCCTTCCATGGTATTCACCTCCCTCCTTTGGAGGGATAAGTGATGGTACCTAGGAGGTAGAACCTTTGAGGGAACCCTTCCTTTGATGTTAAACCCTTATAGGTCACCTTTGGTGGTCAATAAGCAGTTTAACACCCCAGCTTATCCAGTCAAGTGATTTCCTCTGGTTTGAGTATCTTGAGAGATGTTGGGCTTGAGTTTGAAGATGAAGACTTCATTGAGGAGTATGGAAGAGGATGATTCCTTGAGCATTGCCATTGCAGCTGAAGCTTGGAAAGCAACAAGAGCAAGCTGATATTTGAAGACCCAATGAAGATCCAGTAAAGATTGAAGGATGAAGTTGACACTTCTAAGCAATTGAGATTAACTGAAGAGCTGAAGCTTAAAGGTCAAAGGATAAGTTGATACTTACTTTGAAGCCTGAAGATCCTGAAGGAATCAAGTTGATACTTGTGGTTAAGAGTGAAGCCTGAAGGTGGAACTGATTAAGGAGCTGAAGCTTGAAGAAGAAGATAAGTTGAAACTTATGTTGAAGGGTTGAAACCTGGAAAAGAAAATTGATATTTGTCAAGAGTGATTGAAGTCTGAAGACTGAGTTGCTGTCAGAAGAGCTGAAGCTTGGAGAGAGAGAGGAGTTGATCTGCTTTCTTCTTGTTTCTTTTCTGTATTGATGTGCCTTGTTTGACTTGCTTGATGCATTAGAATAAGTCCATATCTAGAATAGCTTTAATCTAGGAGCATGATTGCACAAGAGGTTGAGTTGCTCCCTTTGCTTGTACTGTTACTGTATGGCTTTGCTTGCGGGTATTCGGTAGAGCCCTGCTCCCTTGCCCATGTGGTGTCTGTTTGCTTGATAGCATTCTATTTCTTCTGTATGATTGCAGTTTACTGTATTTTGCTTGATAGCATGATGTTATCTTTTCAGTATGATTACTATTATTCATTCTTGCTTGAGGTTGAGATGAGCTTGTGGAGGCTGATGCCCCACACACATTTCCTCCCTCACTTGCATTGCATGCATTTTACCATATTACTATTTACTGGTTAAGCTGATGCTTTATCTGTTTCTGTGTATCATTGACATGATCCCATAGGACTCTCATTTCCTTTGATAAGGAAGTGATGATAGAACTTTAGGTTGAAACCTATGCATGATAACTTCTAGGAGTTCCCTGTTTCAAACCTCAACCATAAGATGAATCCTTGGCATGACAACAGTAGGACTTGATAGTCTCCCTCCTAGTTGGGCCTGTTCTGTTCTCATCTCAAAACAGTTTAAGATACAGTAATCATGAATGATTTCTTTTGTACCTTACGAGCCTTAAGCTATCTGAGAAGGGATTGTGGGAGAGTTTCTTTTCCACAGTCTGGATGTTTAGTATGGCACCCTTTGGGTGACATGCGACGCATTCACTCTCAGGTCATAGTCTTTAGTGCGATTGAAATTGCAAACACAATAAAAAACACTTCTTCCGTAAAAGACAGAAAATAATTCGTAGTGTCCCGAACTACGTAAGATCTGATCTCTCATACCTGTTGAGAGTACGTAGGCACAATACTGATGTATTGGCGAGCCACCTTCCCCATAACCCGTTGTAGGTCGAACTACGTTGACTCTGATTTCTCGTTCTCTGATGAGAATACGTAGGCATAAAGCGCGACGCTCTGCCGAGTCATTTTTCTTTTCTTTTTAAGCCAACCTTGATAGGTAGATAGATAAACCAACTCGTCCAGTAAACACAACAAGCGTGGATCCCGTCGAGTACGACGGACGTGAGGGGTGCTAATACCTTCCCCTTGCGTAACCGACTCCCGAACCCAGACAATGGTTGCGACGACCTTGTCTTACCCTTTTTCGCTAGGTTTTTCCGATCGTTTTCTTTCCCGCTCCGAGGGATAAATAATGAAAGGTGGCGACTCTTCTGTTGTGCCGGCACCTTATTTTCGCGAAAGCGACAGCTGGCGACTCTGCTGGGGATCGAACCCAGAATCTCTGGTTCTCCGGTTCCCTATGAGAGTCAATCCTAGCGCTTGTATGATTACTTGTTGGGTTGTGTTTATTTATCGCACTTTATTTCCCGCATCTTTATTTTTCAGTATGATATGATTATCTGTGCTGTTGTGGGAGGGGCATTCTGATGAGTGAGAAGCCAGACCCAGGCTTGAGTGCACCATAGAATTAGTTGTGGAAATTAGTGTGCGCGTGCTTGCTTTGCAGGCACTAGTGTCTCATGAAATCCACGCTCAGACGAGTTTCTCCCGGTTGGCTTCTCTTTCAACCCTTTGGGTTGAGACGGTTGCTGGTTTGGTAGATTGTCGACTCTGGGGACCAATCATTTGTGATTCAGCCGAGTGAGGCCGCTTCATGAGCTGGTGATGCCACACCTTCTGGGTATCGTATCACCCCTCTTGAATGTCTGTGACGCTGATGAACGCATAGAATGCCGAACTTGAGTCAGTTTAGGTTCATACCTGTGAGCAGGGTTGGGTTTATTGAAGGAAACTTTGACCTTTAGACCACCTGGTTTTCTTGATAGTGGATCAGTTTTGTTGGGATCTGAGGTTCTCATCTGCAGATATGTATTCGTTCTTGATAGAACCGGTTTTGATTAGAGGATCTTATCATCAGATGTGCATTTGTTCTTGACAGAGCAGGTTTATGACTGGGGTCTGAAGATCCCATTATTAGATGTTTTGTTCTTGATAGAGCAGAGTTTTATTACCAGATGTTTGTTCTTGATAGAGCAGAGTTTTGGTCATCAGTTGGTTGCTCTTGATAGAGCAGATTTATGATGGGGGTCTGAAGATCTCATCAGCAGATGTGTGTTTGTTCTTGATAGAACAAAGTTTCATTACCAGATGTTTGTTCTTGATTGAGCAGTTTCTTGGTCCTGTATCAGAGGTCCTTATTATCAGACATTTGTCCTTGACAGAGCAGAATTATAGTCCTATGTATATGGCCCTATCAGATGGTTGTTCTTGACAGAGCAGATTTGTGGTCCTATACCAGGGTTTTCTTCTTATCAGTGGTTGTTCTTGATAGAGCAGCGTTATGGTTTTGTTGATACAGAATCTCCACAGCACAGTTGCCTTGATCCCCTGTTGCATGATTGCATTTTGCATTAGTTCGCATACTCATTTGCATTTCATTAACGTGTGTCTGTGTTGCAGGTACCGTTTTCCCCGATCCAGGATTTCTTGCCTCCTATTGTATTGTTATGGGTTCTCTGAGGAAGACCGTGGCTTACAAGTTCCCTGCCCCTGATGTGGTTAAGATGACTGGTTTGATAGCTTTAGCAGATGATTCTGTGAGGGATGAGTTCAGAAAGTCTTACGGCAAGTTGCTCAGTTTGGTTTGTAAACCTTCTGTGTTCGAGTTGAATGGGTTGCACGCTCTGCTGCAGTTCTACGACCCTCCGTTGAGATGTTTCACTTTTCAGGATTTTGTTCTTGCACCTACGCTGGAGGAATATGCTGATTTGCTAGGTGTGCCTCTCAAGAGGCTGACGCCTTTTATTCATATGGATGCTGAGCCTGATCTGGCTGGTTTAGCTCCTTCTCTTCATCTGGATGCCTCCGAGCTGGTATTGACTAGTTGGAACAAGGTTCCTGGTTTCTCCTTGCAGTTTTTAGTGGGAAAGGCTCAGCAGTGCGTCAAAGACGGATGTTGGGTCGCGTTCAACGCCATTCTCGCTTTGTGCATATATGGCATTGTTCTGTTCCCCAATATGCCCGATTTTGTAGACTTTGACGCATTTCATATCTTTGCTTCAGGGAATCCAGTCCCTACCTTGATAGGAGATGTCTACCATTCTATCCACTATAAAAACAAGAATAGGAGGGGCAAGAATGTCTCATGTTGTGTACCCTTGCTTTATAAATGGCTTGATAGCCACCTGCCAAAGAGGGGTCCTTTCGTTTCGTCTGCAGCCACAGCTGAGTGGTCCGAGCGTCTGATGAGTTTATCTGCAGAGGATATTGACTGGTTTGACAGAGATAGGCTGGGTACTAAGGTGATCTTCAGCTGCAGTAGGTTTCCGAACATGCCTTTGATAGGCAGGAAGGGCTGTATAAACTACAATCCGTCTTTGCTGGTCCGACAGTTCGCGTATGCTTTGAGAGCTCCGCCGAAGGATGAAGAGGTGCAGGAATCTATGTACCTCACTGGTCTTCTAGAGGGGGATTTGTTATCCGAGCTTCAGCGCGCCTGGAATGGTATCAGTAAGAGGGGAAATCCGTTGCTGGGGAGAAGCAACAACCAAGCCTACCCTCCGTACGCGACGTGGATCAGAGCCAGAGCAGATGCTATAGGGATGCCGTTTCCTCGTGCCAAGCCAAAAAGACCTCCAATGATTGAAGAGCCTACTACTGTGCCCATTCAGCAGCATAATCAGGTGTTAGCTGAGCGAGATGAATTGAAGCGGGCAAATGAGGGACTGGAGAAAGAATTGGCGCAGCTCCGAAGCGAGAGGAACGAAGCCGTTCATGCTTACAAGAGGCAGACAGAGCTGGTGAACCAGCTGGGTATAGACCTGACTAAGCAGATAGCCGAGCGTGAACGCATGGGTCAAGACTTCAAAGTTGTCAACGACGTACTGGCTACGAAGAAGCAGCACTTGGACGAAGCATATCGGAGGATATCCAAGTTCAACCAGCACTGGAAGGCTTCCCTGGCCACCAGGAAAGAGAGGGAGGATAAGCTGATGCTCCAGATCTCCAAGCTGGAAGCCCAGGTGAAGGATGTTGAGAAGAGGTTTGATGAAGAAACCGCTCGTAGATACGCCGCCGAAGGCCAGCTCAACAGGGCTCTCGCTAACCTGAAGGAGCGCAAACTGACGTTTGAGTCCAAGAAAAGGAAGTTAGAAGATTGCTTCGGCGAAGGAGCATGGGAAGGTTCGGTCGAAGGACTTCAGTATACCATTGTGCAGAGGGAATTACTCGTCGAGGGGTTACTCACTCTGCCTGATCATCCAGAAATGAAGGAGTTGTTAGAAGAGTATCGCGCCCGTGGCCGTACTTGACTATTTGTATTCCTTTTGTTTTGATCATTGTTGTATGCTGACCATCACCAGGCTTGTTAGCTGAGGTCACGCTGTTGATTCATCTTGTACTCGTTGATGTTGTGTACTGCCTTGATAGGCTTGCTTTATATATGAGATTGTTATTTCCATGATTGGACTCGGACTTCTTATTATTATCAGCACTGGCACTCAGGCACTAGGATCGGGGGAAATCTCCCTAACGCACAGACACACACATGCATTTGCATGAAGCATTTGCATGACGAGCATTTTGTTGTTTTCCTAACCCTTTTGTGTTTTCCAGGTTATTTCAGGTTGTCGCAGGTTATTTCAGGTTGTTTCAGGTCGTCTCAGGTAGTTCCAGGATTGATCAGAGACCGATTCACCGCTATCCGACTAGAGCTAATCAAATCAGGATCATGGAGCAAGTGCAAACTGATGTTCAGGAACTCCGCGAAAGGATGGATCGCTTCATGGAGCTCATGCAAGCAGTCGCTAATGGCCAGGAGCAGCTCAGAACTTTGGTTCAGCCTTTGATCTCGAGGGTTGATAGCAACGGCGTACTCCACGGTGGGACTGTGCCTACTCCTCCACCGGTTGAAACTCCTCAGAATGGTGTCCCCGTGACCGGGGGAAACGGCAGTGCTAACGACAATGTGATGACCAACATCGGACTCAATGCGACGGGCGTCGGTAATGGGAGTCTGGGAGCTAATGTCAACGTCGGGCTGGGCAACGGCAATGCAGGCGTCGAGAATCTGTTTGTGCCCCAACCAAGGCTAGAGGATCGTCAGGACGATGTATTCTCTCAAAGAGGTGCTGAAGGGGAGATGAATGCTGAAGCGCGGCTTAGATTCAAGGCACTTGAAGACAAGACGAGAGATATCAAGAATCAGAATACTTTGGGCGTTGATATGTCCAAGTTGGGATTAATTGCTGATTTCAAGGTGCCTCCTAAGTTCAAGGTACCTGATTTTGAAAAATATAAGGGCACCACTTGCCCTCGTGTCCACCTGAGATCGTATTACAGGAAGATGTCTGCTCATTCCGAAGACGAGAAGTTGCTGATGCACTTATTCCAAGACAGTCTTTCCGGGCCATCCCTCGAGTGGTACATGGGTCTAGAGCTCACTAGTGTGCGCACATGGAAGGATCTTGCTGAAGCATTTGTGCACCACTACCAATACAATAGCAACTTGGCCCCGAACTGAGTCCAGCTGCAGAATCTGTCGTAGAGGAATAATGAAGGATTTAAGGAGTACGCCCAGCGGTGGCGTGAATTGGCAGCTAGGGTTCAGCCGCCGATGGTTGAACGCGAGCTCGTGCAGATGTTTGTGGCCATCCTCCCAGGGGTTTACTATGAGAAGTTAGTCAGCGGTATGTCTGGGACGTTCTCAGATCTCATTATCACGGGTGAGCACGTCGAAAACGGGATCAAGATCGGGAAAATTCAAGGCGAGTCATCCTCAGCTGGGGGAGGTGGAAAGAAACCTTATGCTGGCAAAAGACGAGAAGGAGAAGCGAGCGTTGTTACCAACGCTCGAAGAAAGGGTAAAGGTCCTCACCAGCAGGTGGCCAGTATAAATATCCCGGCAGCTCCGCAGCCGCAGCAGCAACCGATCCAACAGGGATACAGGATGTATCAGAATCGGGCACCTTTGGCGAACCGTCACTTCGAGACACCGCCCATGTCGTACGCGCAACTCTTGCAGACTTTGCTTCAGCTGCAGTTGATCCAGAAGAGGACGATGGCTCCCTTGACAGGGGCACCTCCGCCAGGGTACGACGCGAATGCCACTTGTGATTTTCACTCAGGGGCACCAGGCCACACAATAGAGAACTGCAAAGCCTTCAAGCATAAGGTGCAGGACATGGTGGATGCCAAGATCATCAACTTCTCCGATAATGTGCCAAATGTCACGAAGAATCCTATGCCGAATCATAGGGGAGGTGGAGTGAACGCCATTATCAAAGACGAGAGTTCGGATTTGTTGACTGACGTCAGAGATCTAATGACGCCGCTTAGCTTCGTTAAAGCTAAGTTGCTGAAAAGAGGGTTCTTCCCAGGTTGCGGAGAGCTATGTATGGACTGTGCCACACGTTCTGACGGATGTGAGCAGTTGGTAGAAGGAATTCAAAGTCTGATGACTGAAGGGATTCTGCAGTTTAGCCAGAGGGCTGAAAGTGGATCAGGAGAGGTAGTGCTGAAGCAGGCCGATGAAGTCGCCTCCATCACCATCCCTCGTCGGCCGATAACCATTTCTGCGCCCAGACCGCCCACAATTACTATCACCAAAGCTGGGCCGATACCCTTCGAAAGCACTAACGCCGTCCCGTGGCATTACGGGGCTGAAGTCTACTGCAACGGGCAGAAGTTGGAGCTGGAACCATTCGGTTCGACTGTGGAGAACCTTGCGGGAGTCAGTGGTATCACTCACAGCGGAAGAGTGTTTGCGCCACCAGAAGTCGTGGCGGATAAAGCGGTCAGAGCTGATGCGGCCGATAAGGGTAAAAGTAAAGTCGTTGAAGAGGCCCCGCGTGGAGCAGAAACAGACTTGCTTGTTAAAGATGCCGAGGAGTTTATGTGGTTGATTAAAAAGAGTGACTACAAGATTGTGGATCATCTCCATCAGACGCCCTCGAAGATTTCCATTCTGAACTTGTTGCTGTGTTCTGAAGCACACTGCAACGCGCTGCTGAAGGTGTTGAATGCCGCCTATGTGCCGCAAAAAATATCGGTAAATCAGCTAAAAGAGGTCGTAGCCCACGTAAATGCTGGAAATGGTCTAGGCTTCACGGACCTGGAGCTGACGCCAAAAGGGAGGAATCACAATAGCGCCCTGCACATCTCGATATAGTGTAGGGGCACGATTATGTCGCACGTGTTGGTGGACACGGGTTCGTTGCTTAATGTTCTTCCGAAGAAGGCATTAATGAAATTGGATACTCGTGGAGTGATTTGCACACCCAGTGATCTGGTTGTGAAGGCGTTCGATGGAACTAAACGACACGTTTTCGGGGAGGTGACCCTGCCGATCCAAGTCGGGCCGGAAACGTTCGACGCGGTCTTTTATATTATGGACATCATGCCTGCCCACAGTTGTCTCTTGGGCCGGCCGTGGATCCATGCTGCTGGTGTCGTGACCTCCACGTTGCACCAGAAACTCAAATATGCTGTCGGGGGAAGCATCGTAACCGTGTGTGGCGAGGAAGACATAATGGTGAGCCATTTGTCGTCCTTCAAGTATGTGGAGATGGATGGCGAAATCCATGAGACTCTTTGCCAAGCGTTCGAAGCTGTCAAGGTAAAAGAAGTAGCTCCTGTAGTCACCGAAAAGCCAGAGATGACTCTCTCCTCCTTCAAGGAAGCTCGGGCCGTTGCCCAAGCCGGATCTACCCCAGGCTGGGGGCGAATTTTGGAGATACCTAACAAGTAAGACAAGTTTGGGTTGGGATATTCTCCTGGAGATGAAACTTCATCTTCGCCTAGCAGTGCGTCTCGAGGTAAAGGGCCGATCCAGTTTACCAGCGGCGGAGTGATTTTCGAAAGCATCAACGCGGTGTCTGAAGATAGCGGAGATAGCGACTGTGACCTCGACTCTTGGATCCAGCCAAGCAAGCCAGGCGAGGGCCTCAACAATTGGTCCATCAAGGATATCATCCAGATGACAAGCGAAGAGTAATGATTTACTTTTTCCAATCATTGTACAACCCTATGTCCTACCCGGGGCATAGTGGTTTTATTGTCAGGGCCTTGTTGGATTATGTACATGCATTTTGTTAATAAATCAAAGGCGTTTTCTCCGTATTCAAATATTGTGATCTCTGTTATTCCTGTTTTATATTTGTTTTGAAAAACAATAAAATGGCAATGGGGTTTGTGCTAACCTGCACATCCTTGTTTTAAACTTAACCCTTGTTATTGCAGGATCCACATAACAGATGACATCGACTCTGTACCTTCTACGGCTCACTTCGACTTCGATTGCCCGATCTATCAAGCCGAAGAAGAGATTGATGAAGACGAAGACCTTCCTGAAGAGTTGGCTCGCTTGTTGAAACAAGAAGAGAAAGTTATTCTGCCTCATGAGGAGGAAATCAAGATCGTGAATCTGGGTTCTGAAGAGCTCGTCAAAAACGTCAGGATAGGGGCTGCACTGCAGAGTGATGTCAAGCAGAGATTGGTCGAGATGCTAAGAGAGTATAGTGACGTCTTTGCTTGGTCATACGAAGATATGCCCAGACTTGACACTGACATCGTGGTCCACCACTTGCCGCTGCGAGAAGATTGTCCTCCCGTTAAGCAGAAGCTTAGGAGGACGAGACCAGATATGGCCGTTAAGATCAAAGAAGAAGTGCAGAAACAGCTTGATGCTAGCTTCTTAGCGGTCACCATTTACCCTCTGGGGGTCGCCAACATAGTGCCTGTACCGAAGAAGGACGGTAAGGTACGCATGTGCGTCGATTATCGGGATTTGAATAGGGCGAGCCCTAAAGATGATTTTCCGCTGCCTCATATCGATGTGTTGGTCGACAACACAACCCAGTTCTCCGTGTTTTCGTTCATGGATGGCTTCTCCGGTTACAACCAGATCAAGATGGCGCTGGAGGACATGGAGAAGACGACGTTTATCACTCCTTGGGGAACATTTTGCTATAAGGTAATGCCTTTCGGTCTAAAGAACGCAGGGGCCACTTACCAACGAGCAATGGTAACTTTGTTTCATGACATGATTCATCACGAGATTGAAGTCTATGTTGATGACATGATTGCGAAGTCCCAAACGGAGAAGGGACATCTGGTCAATTTGCTGAAGCTTTTTGAGAGGCTTAGGAAGTTCAGGTTGAGGCTGAATCCTAACAAATGTACTTTCGGAGTACGGTCCGGAAAGTTACTGGCGTTTATCGTGAGCAAACGAGGCATCGAGGTTGATCCTGCGAAAATAAAAGCCATACAAGAAATGCCAGTGCAAAAAACAGAAAAAGAAGTTCCTGCGAATAAACTACATTGCAAGGTTTATCTCTCAGCTCACGGCCACGTGTGAACCGATGTTCAAGCTTTTAAAGAAAGATCAGGCGATTATCTGGAATGAGGATTGCCAGAAGGCATTTGATAAGATAAAGCAGTAACTTCAAGAACCTCCAATCTTGATACCCCCAGTGGCTGGACGACCATTAATCATGTACTTGACAGTTCTTGAGAATAGTATGGGGCGTGTTCTCGGTCAGCACGACGAGACGGGCAGAAAGGAGCATGCCATTTAGTATTTGAGTAAAAAGTTCACTGACTGTGAATCTCGCTACTCGATGCTGGAGAAGACGTGTTGTGCACTAGCCTGGGCTGCCAAACGTTTACGACAGTACATGCTCAACCACGCCACTATGTAATTTCGAAGATGGATCCGATCAAGTATGTCTTTGAGAAGCAGGCGCTTTCGGGCAGGATTGCCAGATGGCAAATGGTGTTGACGGAATATGATATTCAGTATGTGTCCCAGAAGGCCATCAAGGGAAGCGTATTGTCTGATTACCTTGCCGAACAACCGATCGAAGATTACCAGCCGATGAAATTTGAATTCCCTGATGAGGATATCATGTTTCTTAAAGCGAAGGATTGCGATGAACCATTGCCCGACGAGGGTCCAGATAGGAAGTCCCAGTGGAAATTGATATTTGACGGGGCGGTTAATTCCTACGGAAGTGGCATAGGGGTGGTCATCACGACTCCCCGCGGATCCCCTATCCCGTTCACTGCGAGACTGAAGTTTCCAGTCACCAATAATGAAGCGGAGTACGAAGCATGCATCATGGGTCTAGAAGAGGCAATTAATTTGAGAATCAAGAATCTAGACGTATATGGTGATTCGGCGCTTGTGATCAACCAGATTAAAGGGGAGTGGGAGACTCGTCAATCGAATTTGGTGTCGTACATGAACTATGCCAGAAGGCTACTTCCGTTCTTTGATCGAGTGGAACTCCATCATGTGCCCAGGGCCGAAAATCAGATGGCTGATGCCTTAGCCATGTTGGCTTCAATGTATAAAGTCAATTTTTGGAATGAAGCTCCAAGAATTGTCCTTTCTCGTCTTGATAGACTTGCATTTGTCTTTGCAATCGAGGAAGCCGCCGACGGCAAGCCATGGTTCCATGACATCCAGACTTTCCTTATGACTAAGGAGTATCCCGCGGGTTCGTCAACCCAGGATAAGAAGACTCTGAGGAGGCTGTCTGGAAATTTTTATCTCAATCCTGATGGAGTGTTGTATAAGAGAAACCACGATCTCGTGCTACTCAGATGTGTAGATGAGAAAGAGGCGAGTTTGCTCATGGAAGAAGTCCATGAAGGCACGTTTGGTATGCATGCCGGCGGGCATGCTATGACGAGAAAGATCCTGAGAGCAGGATACTACTGGCTGACGATGGAGTCTGATTGTTTTAAATTCGCGAAGAGATGTCATAAATGCCAGATTTATGCTGATAAAGTTCATGTGTCGTCGTGCCCGTTGAATGTCATGTCCTCCCCATGGTCGTTCTCCATGTGGGGCATCGACATGATAGGCAAGATCGAGCCCACTGCATCTAACGGTCATCGCTTCATTCTAGTAGTTATCGACTACTTCACCAAGTGGGTGGAGGCAACCTCGTATGCTAATGTGACCACGCAGGTGGTGGCTAAATTCATAAAGAGGGACATCATCTGTCGTTACGGAATTCCCGAGCAGATCATTATCGATAATGGTTCGAATCTGAATAACAAGATGATGAAGGAGCCGTGCCAGAGTTTCAAGATTGAACACCACAACTCATCTCCTTACCGGCCGAAGATGAATGGCGTCGTTGAAGCAGCCAATAAAAACATAAAGAAGATTGTTCAGAAGATGGTTGTGACCTACAAGGATTGGCACGAGATGCTACCATTTGCACTGCACGGTTATCGTACGACGGTACGTACGTCAACCGGGGCAACTCCTTTCTCCTTGGTGTACGGTATGGAAGCAGTCCTACCGTTAGAAGTGGAGATCCCTTCTTTGCGAGTTTTGGTTGATGTGAAACTCGACGGGGCAGAATGGATTACGAACCGACTGAACCAACTCAGCCTGATGGACGAGAAGAGGTTAGCATCGATTGCTCATGGTCGTTTATACCAGAGCCGAATGAAGAAAGCTTATGACAAGAAGGTGCGTCCTAGAAGCTTTCAGACGGGCGATCTCGTCCTGAAGAAGATTCTTCCTCTACACTCCGATCACCGGGGCAAGTGGACTCCCAATTACGAAGGTCCGTATGTCGTCAGCAAGGTCTTCTCGGGAGGAGCCTTGTTGTTATCCACAATGGATGGTGAAGCTTTTGAATCCCCGATGAACACGGACGCAGTTAAAAAATACTTTGCTTGAAAGCGACCCGCTGGACAGTAAAAAGAGAGTCAAGGCAAAAATGGGGCATCCCGGCGAACCATAAAAAAGGAAAAAAGGTCCGGGCAAAAATTAGGGATATAAATTGAAAAAAATGTACACCCGCAAAGTTGAAAACCCGGATGGACGACTTTGGCAAAAAAGGGTATCCCGGTGAACTGAAAACCCGCAAAGGGTGGTTCACGCAAAAGTTAGGGATTTGGAAAAAGCAAATGACTGCGTTCCGCGTGTGGACTTTCTTTGTTTAGTGGTTTGGAAGACCTGAGGGTCGTTCATCTGAATCAATCTCTTCTGAAGCTGAAGCGTCGGAGAAGTATCGAAGTCGAGTGGGTCATAGAGGAATCAACTCATGGTGTTCGTCTACGCCTCGTTGCCGACATTTGTATATATTGATGTATATTTATGTTTTATTTTTGCGCGGCTTCCTCATTCCAGGAGCTTGCATCTGTTGTAAAACATTTTTACCCATTCAGGGGTTCGTTATCAATAAAATGTATACTATTCAGCAATTCTGTTTGCCTGTTTAGCATTTATCTGTTTTGTTTGCGAAAAAGAACGCCGATGTTTTTGATAAAATGCGCATACACAAACTTACTGGCCTAGGCCACTGATTGTTGAAACAATGAATTACTTGAACATTGCCACAAGATGATAACCTTGATAGGTCCCTTTGAGAACGGTGTCTTGTTTGTTTGTTCGTGTTGTTATAGGTGTAGCATATTCCAGGCAGTGCGCCGTGTGTATCCCCAAGCAGGATGATTCCTTCTTCTCCAGCAAGTTCAGTAGCCTCTCCCCGCAGAGTCTGAAAACGAGATCGTGAGCATTGATATGTCTCCCCAGGCAGAGACGATTCTTTCCCCAATCAGATGCATCCTGAAGGAATGTCATCTCCTCAGCTGAGTCATACTGAAGTGTGCAGCAACTGATGGTTCAAGACTGAAGTCTCCAGCGGAATTGAGATTCCCCACAGAGTCGTACTCTCCCCCGAAGCCGGATGATTCCTTCTTCCCCAGCGGAATTGAGATTCCCCCACAGAGTCGTACTCTTCCTGGTAAGCAGAATGATTTCTTCTTCCTCAGCCAAGTTTGCAGATCCCCAAGAGAGCCGAATCCTTGGAAGCCGCTCGGGCCATGAATGGTTTTCCCCAGTGGAGTGTTGAATAACTGATGCCACATTTCCCCACCGGAGTCGTTATTCCCAGGGAAATAGCCGTGAAGGCCGCGCAGTCTATTCCCTCGATTGATATCGCTTTCCCTCAGCAGGTCCAGGTTCTCGTAGAGCTTCGTTCCCCCGCAGCAGTCAACTGAAGTTGTGTCCCCTGCGGAGTCCAATTGAGATTGGTGTGACCTTGTTCTCCTCGGCAGGATGATTCCTCCCCCTATCTGAGTGGCTCTTTCTCCTTGACAGGAGGATTCTCCCTTCAGCATTTATTTTGCTGCCGGGATCGCATCATTCTGCATGACTGCATAGCATTTATCATAAACGCATAGCATTTCCACCGTGTGGAGCATGGTGCCATTGCCGAAGCATATGCATAATAAACATGATCTAGGTTGTTACCGTTCTTGTTTTGCAGGTGTTCCGCCGCAGAATTGATTGCTCAGGATGATTCCTGAAATTCTCCCCAAAGAAGTCTCCTGCTCAAGATGATTCTTGATGTCCCCAGCGAGGTCGTTTGCTTAAGATGATTCTTAAGATCCCCAGTGCAGTCTCCAGAGTTGGTTGCTCAAGCTGATGCTTAGAGTCCCCGGCAGAGTGTTTGCTCAGGATGACTCCTGAAAGCTCCAGCATGGTTATCGGTTCAGGATGATTCTTGAAGTCCCCGGCGGAGTTATGCGTCCAAGATGATTCTTGAAGTCCTCAGCAGAGTTGATTCATCCAGAATGATTTCTGGATCCCAGAAGCAGAGTTACTTGATAGTTCTCCAGAATCCCCAGCGGAGATGCGTCATCCCTAGCAAGTTTCTGAACAGCGGAGTTGAAACTTCCCCCTGAAGACTTGATGATTGAAGTCCAACTGTTAACGAAGCAGTTCTCTCAGCTGATGCAGAGTGCCTGATGGCAGAGGTTTGGATGTTCCCAATTGGTTCATGATTGACCAAGAATTCTATTCCCGACTTGCTGATGAAGTCCGGCTGATGCCCGAAAGTTTTCTTTGAATGCCTGATGGCATGATTTAACGTGATCAACCTGATGGTTGACCTGATGAGTCCCGAGGAATCTTGATGCCTGATGGCATGATCGACCATGTATTACCGGTTACCGTGTGACCAATTCTCCAGCTAGTTGTCGTACAACTAATATTTCCGTTTTCGAAGATTTGTTCCCATCAGAGTACCGTGTACTTGCGCAGTTGGAAAATTTTCGGGTTTGTTGGTATTCAACCGTCTTTTACCTTGATTGGTTGAGAGTCGTTCGCTCCTCACCCAGTCAGGTTCAAGCCGTTTGAATAGGGGCAGCTGTTGCACCCCAAAATTTGGCCAACATTTATTTACCTGGCTTGTGTTCATCAAGAGGTATGAGTACCAATCAAGAGTACCAATCAAGAGTTTGAATCTAGCCAAGAAGGTTGTTCAAGTGTTCAAGGGTTGATATCCTTGTCAGAGAAGTGAGAAGATCCTCAGAAAGTTTGGTTGAAACCAGGGCTTTGTGCCTCCTAACTTGAGAGTTGTGGGAGCTCCTCAGATGATTCTGAAGCTATGAGGATAGAATTGAAGCTTTGAGAGAGCTCATGAGATTTCTTGAAAGCCATCATGAAGCCTAGAGAGGCCATTGTACAAGAATAAGAAGATTCAGCCATGAGTGGTGTAATTAGGGTTTGACTGGGTCAACCCTAGGTCAACTGATGATTTGGAGAGGGTTGAGACCTAATCCAAGAGCCATGTGATCATGGATTGATGCATTGAGATTCTATAAGGATGATTCCAAGGTCAACTCATCATGATTGAGGAGTTTGAGAAGTTTCAAGCTAGGGTTTATAAGGCTTGACAGTGTAAAATCCCCTAGTTTGACCCCTATCTTCAAGGCAGTTTAGCCTACGATGTGATTGTCATCTCATCTTACCCCCAACATGAATGTTGTAGAGCTTGCTCTTAGCTTTAATTTGAGTACAGGAAGTCTTTTATAGGATTTGTAGAGCTCAAGTTATGACTTTGACAAGTTACAGGTCATC
Organism: Lathyrus sativus; assembly: GCA_963859935.3. Lineage (NCBI taxonomy): Eukaryota > Viridiplantae > Streptophyta > Magnoliopsida > Fabales > Fabaceae > Lathyrus > Lathyrus sativus. The sequence goes on from OZ012735.1 coordinate 281,601,989, forward strand.
TGAGGTATGTGAATCTGGGTCCTTGAAAGTCACCCAACTTGCATCCAACTTTTGCCCAAGAAGGAAGATTCCTATGAACTTTTGGTCAACATGAATGTTGTTCCTCATCTTCTTAGATTTCTAGAGAGTACTATAAGTCCTTTATAGGATTTGTAGAACTCAAGTTATGCCTTTGACAAGTCAAAGGCATTTTGGTCATTTGGAGATTATAGGTCATTTCAAGCATAAGGCCATATCTCCTATTTATAAGCTTCAAATGGAAAACTCTTCAACATAAAACTTTCTTAGAATGATGGTTTAAGGCTAGTAAGGAGGTCATGAGATGTTGAAAAGGCTTGTAGCAAAAAGTGATAAAAATGACCTAAAATGGAGACATAAGTTTAATAAGTTGAAGTTGGAAATTGGAAATTCCAAGTTACACATCCAAACCATGGCATATAATAGGTCATTTTGACTCCAAAGAACATTTTAGAAACAATGGCTCAGCCACTTTTTTGAGTTGAGGCCTAAATCATGGGGTTGCTTTAGAAAATGGTTGCTTGCATAATAAGGTTCAAATGCAAAACTCAAGGAAACTCAATGTACAAGCTAGCTAAGTGTCTTAACATGTCATATATCTCATCTAAGGAGAATTTTAGGTCAAGGCAAGTGCTGCAAGGGGCTATGGCATGAGATGATACATGAGATGGATGAATTCATAAACTCATGACATGAGAATCCCAATTTCTCATTGGATGATTCCAGATGGTTCTAGAGAGGTCCAATGCATTCTATATAGTGTATAGAACTTGCTCAGATGCAAGGTTGGTGAGAGATTAGAGAGAAGAGTGAGATAGCCATTTCAATTGCTTCCATTGCAAGTTGAAATCAAATTCTACATTCTGATTCATTTCCATTTTTTCTTTCAATCCAAATACATTCCCTTGATCACACTGAAGCTGTGCATACCAAATTGAGAGCAAAACCATGGAGAATTGAAGAGATAGCACTTGGATTTTGAAGGTTGCAAGTCACCATCGGGTTTGGAGATTCAAGCTTTCTTGGCCCAATCTTTTGCAAACAGAAGCTTTATCACCATTCAAGGATTGATTCTGAAGAATTTGAGAGCTTGAAGTGAAGGTTTACCCCATCTGTTAATCAAGATTAGACAGGTTAGTAACTTTTCTTCTACACCATGATTTAAGCATAATTAGGTAGAATTGTTAGGTTAGAACAGTTAGAGACAATTAGGTGATGGATTCTGGGAAGTTTGAGATCAATTGGTGAAGGTTGAGTTGATGACACCATTTTTGTTTTGACTAAGAACATGAGATATAGTGAGCTATAGCATGAGTTTGATATCAAGAATTAACCAGTGTGAGGTGGTGATCATTCTGAGGTAATTAATTTCAAGAATTGTTAGAACTGAAGTTTGAGTATGATTTTGATCTTGGATCGGGTTTGGAGATTTAGGGCATTTCAATTGATTTTGAGGCCATGGTTGTGATCAGCATGGAATTTAGAGTGGATTAGGGTTTGGAATTTTAGTTTTTCATGGAGAACTGAGGTGGTACGAGTCAGGGTAAGCTTGAGCTATGAAGCTGTTTCCATGGATTCTTCAGTTCAAACCTTGGCTAGAGGAAGAAGACGATGCCATGGCTGTTGGATGAGGCAAGACTCATTGAATGGGACTTAAATCGTGTGGCTGAGATTCAATTTCGTTTGAAGAGGGAAATGCTGAACAATGAAACGCGGCGTTTCATTAAACCTGAGGGTTTGGGCTTTAGTTGAGTTTGATAACCACACCCCCTTTCATGGCCCATGATTGTTTTGAACTATATTTCTTTACTCTTTACACCGTGTGTTTTTCTTTTTCTTTATGATTTTGATTGATTTTCTGATTAATAATTGGGCCTGGCGCGCATTGATATCCCCACCCCCATTTTAAGCCCATCTGCATTTTGAACAGAAAATAATTGCTATTCACACCAAGCATTTCTCATCTTAATTTCTTTTTCTCCATTTTATTTTAACCTTTGAAAAATCATAATAAATAGAAAATTAATGATTTTTGCATGGGGATTTTTTCTCCCATTTCATGTTAATGTCTAGAAAATTATAAAATCAAAATATTTGTATTTCATGCATTTTTAATATTTTTTGAGTATTTTCTCTTTTAATAGCATTTTAATTCCTTTTATGTTGATGCATAGATTTGTAGAATTTTGTTTAGCTAGTTCCCTTTGAATTTTTAGGCCATTCTTATTAGGATAATTAGATTAGGACTTTAGCTCCCCTCTGGATTTATTCCATAATTTTGTGATTAGTTTTTGATTAGTTTTTCTTAGATGACTTTAGGTTGTGTAGATTTAGGTTAATCCTTAACATAGGTCCACAAAAACACTAGAATTTTGGGTTTCTAGGTCAAGTTAGATATTGGGACATATAGGGTATTAAGGTTAGGTATATAGGATCCCCTAGAAATTATATTAGATTTTAATATAATAGCATGCTATTTTTAATTGATTTTTGTAGTTGATTGTTGTTTGTGTTGCCCTTGTGGGCTTGTATTTTTGTTTGCTTTGCTTTGTGGGCTTGGTGGGCTTGATTTTGCTTTGAGGAGCATGGAGGAGCATAGTAGAAGACTTGGAGATTGAAGAAGGAGCTTGAGAGCTTGAGGCCTTGTTTGTTTTGTTGTTGTTTTAGGGTTAGGAATTAGGAAGAGTTTAGACCTAGTTAAGTTCTTTCTTAAACATGGATGGTATCTTTCACCTCCATTCTTCCCCATGATTCAAGGTCCTTCCATGGTATTCACCTCCCTCCTTTGGAGGGATAAGTGATGGTACCTAGGAGGTAGAACCTTTGAGGGAACCCTTCCTTTGATGTTAAACCCTTATAGGTCACCTTTGGTGGTCAATAAGCAGTTTAACACCCCAGCTTATCCAGTCAAGTGATTTCCTCTGGTTTGAGTATCTTGAGAGATGTTGGGCTTGAGTTTGAAGATGAAGACTTCACTGAGGAGTATGGAAGAGGATGATTCCTTGAGCATTGCCATTGCAGCTGAAGCTTGGAAAGCAACAAGAGCAAGCTGATATTTGAAGACCCAATGAAGATCCAGTAAAGATTGAAGGATGAAGTTGACACTTCTAAGCAATTGAGATTAACTGAAGAGCTGAAGCTTAAAGGTCAAAGGATAAGTTGATACTTACTTTGAAGCCTGAAGATCCTGAAGGAATCAAGTTGATACTTGTGGTTAAGAGTGAAGCCTGAAGGTGGAACTGATTAAGGAGCTGAAGCTTGAAGAAGAAGATAAGTTGAAACTTATGTTGAAGGGTTGAAACCTGGAAAAGCAAATTGATATTTGTCAAGAGTGATTGAAGTCTGAAGACTGAGTTGCTGTCAGAAGAGCTGAAGCTTGGAGAGAGAGAGGAGTTGATCTGCTTTCTTCTTGTTTCTTTTCTGTATTGATGTGCCTTGTTTGACTTGCTTGATGCATTAGAATAAGTCCATATCTAGAATAGCTTTAATCTAGGAGCATGATTGAACTAGAGGTTGAGTTGCTCCCTCTGCTTGTACTATTACTGTATGGCTTTGCTTGCGGGTATTCGGTAGAGCCCTGCTCCCTTGCCCATGTGGTGTCTGTTTGCTTGATAGCATTCTATTTCTTCTGTATGATTGCAGTTTACTGTATTTTGCTTGATAGCATGATGTTATCTTTTCAGTATGATTACTGTTATTCATTCTTGCTTGAGGTTGAGATGAGCTTGTGGAGGCTGATGCCCCACACACATTTCCTCCCTCACTTGCATTGCATGCATTTTACCATATTACTATTTACTGGTTAAGCTGATGCTTTATCTGTTTCTGTGTATCATTGACATGATCCCATAGGACTCTCATTTCCTTTGATAAGGAAGTGATGATAGAACTTTAGGTTGAAACCTATGCATGATAACTTCTAGGAGTTCCCTGTTTCAAACCTCAACCATAAGATGAATCCTTAGCATGACAACAGTAGGACTTGATAGTCTCCCTCCTAGTTGGGCATGTTCTCTTCTCATCTCAAAACAGTTTAAGATACAGTAATCATGAATGATTTCTTTTGTACCTTACGAGCCTTAAGCTATCTGAGAAAGGATTGTGGGAGAGTTTCTTTTCCACAGTCTGAATGTTTAGTATGGTACCCTTTGGGTGACATGCGACGCATTCACTCTCAGGTCATAGTCTTTAGTGCGATTGAAATTGCAAACACAATAAAAAACACTTCTTCCGTAAAAGACAGAAAATAATTTGTAGTGTCCCGAACTACGTAAGCTCTGATCTCTCATACCTGTTGAGAGTACGTAGGCACAATACTGATGTATTGGCGAGCATCCTTCCCCATAACCCGTCGTAGGTCGAACTACATTGACTCTGATTTCTCGTTCTCTGATGAGAATACGTAGGCATAAAGCGCGACGCTTTGCCGAGTCATTTTTCTTTTCTTTTTAAGCTAGCCTTGATAGGTAGATAGATAAACCAACCCGTCCAGTAAACACAACAAGCGTGGATCCCGTCGAGTACGACGGACGTGAGGGGTGCTAATACCTTCCCCTTGCGTAACCGACTCCCTAACCCAAACAATGGTTGCGACGACCTTGTCTTACCCTTTTTCGTTAGGTTTTTCCGATCGTTTCCTTTCCCGCTCCGAGGGATAAATAACAAAAGGTGGCGACTCTTCTTTTATGCCGGCACCTTATTTTCGCGAAAGAGACAATATGGAATGTGTTAAGATACTTAGCAAGCTTGTACATTGCCTTTCCTTATGTTTTGCCTTTGTTCCTTAAGATGCAAGCAACCATTTTCCAAAGCAAGTCCATGATCTAGGCCTCAATTCAAAAAAGTGGCTGAACCATTGTTTCTAAAATATTCTTTGGAGTCAAAATGACCTATTATATGCCATGGTTTGGATGTGTAACTTGGAAATTTCAATTTCCAACTTCAACTTATTTAACTTATGCCTCCATTTTAGGTCATTTTTATCATTTTTTGCTACAAGCCTTTTCAACATATCATGACCTCCCTACTAGCCTTAAAGCATCATTTTAAGCAAGTTTGATGTTGAAGATTTTTCCATTTGAAGCTTGGAAATAGGAATTATGGCCTTATGCTTGAAATGACCTATAATCTCCAAATGACCAAAATGCCCTTGACTTGTCAAAGCCATAACTTGAGTTATACAAATCCTATCAAGGGCTTCTAGTACTCTCTAGAAAGCTAAGAAGATGAGGAACAACATTCATGTTGACCAAAAGTTCATAGGAATCATCCTTCTCGGGCAAAAGTTTGACGCAATTTGGGTGACTTTCAAGGACCCAGATTCACATACCTCAGATGACCTGTAACTTGTCAAAGTCATAACTTGAGCTCTACAAATCCTATCAAGGACTTATAGTACTCAAATTAAAGCTAATAACAAGCTCTACAACATTCATGTTGGGGGTAAGATGAGATGACAATCACATCGTAGGCTAAACTGCCTTGAAGATAGGGGTCAAACTAGGGGATTTTACACTGTCAAGCCTTAGAAACCCTAGCTTGAAACTTCTCAAACTCTTCAATCATGATGAGTTGACCTTGGAATCATCCTTATAGAATCTCCATGCATCAATCCATGATCACATGGTTCTTGGATTAGGTCTCAACCCTCTCCAAATCATCAGTTGACCTAGAGTTGACCCAATCAAACCCTAACTGCACCACTCATGGCTGAATCTTCTTATTCTTGTACAATGGCCTCTCTAGGCTTCATGATGGCTTTCAAGAAATCTCATGAGCTCTCTCAAAGCTTCAAGTCTATCCTCATAGCTTCAGAATCATCTGAGGAGCTCCCATAACTCTCAAGTTAGGAGGCACACAACCTTGGTTTCAACCAATCTTTCTGAGGATCTCTTAACTTCTCTGACAAAGATATCAACCTTTGAACATTTGAACAACCTTCTTGGCTATCTTCAAAGTCTTGTATAGCTCTTGATTGGTAATCATACCTCTTGATGAACACAAGCTAGGTAAAGAAATGTTGGTCAAATTTTGGGGTGCAACAAAGAGGAAGTTGAATTCATCAACCTAGGAATTGAAGAGGATAAGAAGGAAGTCAGAATAGGGGTCGCGCTACAAGATAATGTCAAGCAAAGATTGGTTGAGTTACTCCAAGAGTATAAGGATGTCTTTGCTCGGTCATATGAAGATATGCCTGGACTCGACACGGATATTATAGTTCATCGTCTGCCTCTTCGAGAAGAGTGTCCTCCCGTTAAACAGAAATTGAGAAGAACCAGGCCTGATATGGCAGTGAAGATCAAGGAAGAAGTCGATAAGCAATTAGACGCCGAATTTCTTACCGTGACAAATTACCCTCCTTGGGTTGCAAACATCGTGCCCGTGCCTAAGAAGGACGGCAAAGTCAGAATGTGTGTTGACTATAGGGACCTGAATAGAGCGAACCCAAAGGATGATTTCCCGCTCCCTCATATTGACGTACTTGTTGATAACACCGCACAATACTCAGTGTTTTCCTTCATGGACGGTTTTTCGGGCTACAATCAGATTAAGATGGCACCGAAGGATATGGAGAAAACGACTTTTATCATGCCATGGGGAACGTTTTTCTATAAAGTAATGCCTTTGGGTTTGACAAATGCAGGGGCAACTTATCAACGAGCAATGGTGACACTCTTTCACGTCATGATTCATCATGAGATTAAGGTTTATGTCGATGATATGATCACAAAGTCTCAAACGGAGGAGGGGCATCTAGTCAATCTATTGAAGCTATTTGAGAGATTAAGGAAGTTCAAACTTAGGCTGAATCCAAACAAGTGTCCTTTCGGCATACGATCAGGAAAGTTGTTGGGGTTTATTGTTAGTGAGAAAGGTATTGAGGTCGATCCTGCAAAGATCAAGGCAATTCAAGAAATGCCAGCACCAAAGACCGAGAAACAAGTTTGTGGTTTCTTAGGGAGATTGAACTACATTGCTCGGTTCATATCTCACCTCACAGCCACTTGTGAGCCATTATTTAAGTTATTAAAGAAAGATCAGGCGGTCGTTTGGAATGAGAATTGTCAGAAAGCATTTGAGAAAATAAAAGAGTATTTGCAGGAACCTCTGATACTGATACCTCCAGTAGCTGGAAGACCATTGATTATGTACTTAACGGTTCTACAGAACAGTATGGGTTGTGGTCCTCGGTCAAAACGACGAGACTGGAAGAAAAGAGCATGCGATTTACTATCTGAGTAAAAAGTTCACAGATTGTGAGTCCCATTACTCAATGCTTGAGAAAACATGTTGCGCACTTGCTTGGGCTGCCAAACGTTTAAGACAATATATGCTTAACCATACAACCATGCTAATTTCGAAGATGGATCCGATCAAATATGTCTTTGAAAAGCAAGCGCTTACAGGAAGAATTGCCAGATGGCAAATGGTACTGACAGAATACGACATTCAGTATGTTTCTCAGAAGGCCATCAAAGGAAGTGTTTTGTCAGAGTACCTTGCCGAACAGCCTATCGAAGACTATCAGCCAATGAAGTTTGAATTTCCTGACGAAGACATTATGTTCCTCAAGATGAAGGATTGTGACAAACCACTACCACATGAAGGTCCTGAACTTGGCTCCCAATGGCAGTTGATATTTGATGGTGTCGTTAACTCATACGGAAGTGGAATTGGGGAAATCATTACAACACCCCATGGGTCTCACATCCCATTCAATGCCATACTGACATTTCCGGTCACCAACAACGAGGCTGAGTATGAAGCGTGTATCATGGGTCTCAAAGAAGCTATTGATTTGAGGATTAAGAATCTCGATGTATATGGTGATTCCGCGCTAGTTGTGAATCAAATCAAGGGAGAATGGGAAACTCGTCAACCTAATTTGATTCCTTACATGAATTATGCAAGGAGGTTGTTACCTTTCTTCGACAAGGTGAAGTTTCACCATGTGCCGCGAGCAGAGAATCAGATGGCAGACGCTCTGGCAACGCTGTCTTCGACGTACAAGGTTAATTTTTAGAATAAAGCTCCCAGAATAGTTATCTCCCGCCTTGATAGACCCGTTTTCATATTCTCCATTGAGGAGGCCTCCGATGGCAAGCCGTGGTATTTTGACATCCAGAATTTCCTCATGAACCAGAAGTATCTGACTGGGGCATCCAGTCGAGATAAGAAGACTCTAAGGAGATTGTATGGCAAGTTTTATCTGAATCAGGATGGTGTGCTTTATAGAAGAAACCATGATTTGGTGCTGTTGAGATGCGTGGATGAAAAAGAAGCAAATCTTCTTATGGAGGAAGTCCACGAGGGTACTTTCAGTACGCATGCCGGCGGACATGCCATGTCTCGAAAGTTGTTGTGAGCTGGGTATTATTGGCTTACGATGAAGTCAGATTGTTTCAAATTCGTGAAGAAATGTCATAAACGTCAGATCTATGCCGACAAGATTCATGTGCCGCCGTGTCCCTTGAATGTCATGTCATCTCCATGGCCCTTTTCCATGTGGGGCATTGATATGATTAGAAAGATCGAACCAACTGCATCCAATGGACACCGTTTCATCCTAGTAGCCATCGACTATTTCACCAAATGGGTCGAAGCAGCTTCTTATGCCAATATCACCAAGCAAGTTATGGCCCGGTTCCTCAAAAGAGACATCATCTGCCAATATGGAATACTTGAAAGGATTATTACTGATAATGAATCTAACTTGAATAACAAGATGATGAAAGAGCTATGCCAGAACTTCAAGATTGAGCATCACAATTCATCTCCCTAATGTCCGAAGGTGAATGGCGTTGTTGAGGCAGCTAACAAAACTATCAAGAAGATAGTGCAGAAGATGGTATTGACCTATAAACATTGGCACAAGATGTTGCCCTTTGCTTTACATGGATATCGCACCTCGGTGCGTACTTCAATTGGGGCAACTCCCTTCTCGTTGGTGTATGGTATGGAAGTTGTCCTGCCATTAGAAGTAGAGATACCTTCCTTGAGAGTTCTGGCTGACGTCAAACTAGATGAAGCAGAATGGGTGAAGAACAGGTTGAATCAGCTTAGCTTGATGGATGAGAAAAGGTTGGCTTCCATCGCATACGATCATCTATACCAAAGCAGAATGAAGAAAGCCTTCGATAAGAAGATACGTCCTCGAAGCTTTCAGGCAGGTGATTTAGTGTTGAAGCGAATTCTCCCACCACAAAACGATCACAGGGGCAAATGGACTCGCAATTACGAAGGTCCGTATGTTGTAAGGAAAGTTTTCTCCGGAGGAGCCTTACTACTTTCGACTATGGACGGTGAAGATTTCACGTTCCCTGTGAATGCAGACGCAGTCAAAAAATACTTTGCTTAAAGAGACCCGCTGGAAAGAAAAAGAAAGTCCAGGCAAAAATGGGGCATCGCGAAGAACCAGAAAAGGATAGGCTCGGGCAAAAATTAGGGATAAAAAGAAATGTAAACCCGCAAAGTTGAAAACCTGAAAAGGCGACTTTGGCAAAAATGGGTATCCCGGTGAATCGAAAACCCATGAGGGCGATTCAGGCAAAAGTTAGGGATTTGAAAAGCAAACAACTGTAATCTGCGTATTAGTGTTCAGAACATAACGAATTATGGGAGAACCCGCGGGAAATCGTTCAAGTCAATCTCTTCGAAGACGAAGCATCGGAAAAGCATCGAAGTCATGCGAGTCATAGATGAGTCGTCCCATGGTGGTTGTCTATACCATATTGCTGACATTTTGTATATCTTTGTGCATTTCTTATTTGTCTTTGGCGCAACTTTCTCATTTCAGGAGTTGCATCCTTTGCAAATTTGCCTATTCTCAGGTCGTTTATCAATAAACATGTTGTTCAGTATCTTGTTTGCTTTGTTTTAACTTTTACTGTTTTGTTTGTGAAAAACGCCCGATATTTTTGATTAATTTGCAGATACATAAACTTGCAGGCCTTGGCCGATAATTGTTAAAACTTTGACTTAACATAACAACCTCACGGATGATGACCAAGATAGCCTATGTTGTGTAGTATCTTGTCTGTTGTTTTTGCAGGTTTGTTACCCTTGGGGAATCTCTCTAAGAAGGTATGGATGAAGCTGTTTTCCCCAGCCATAGTTTGTTCCCCAACAATCAAAAGTGGTTTCTTCATCCCAGCATGGTGGTGTGCGCGTAAGTATACGTTTAACCCTAGCAGTTGGTCGATACACGTTTCTAATCACCACGGAGTACAAGTGCGTGCACAGACCGAGGTCTCTGATCGAGTTGATTTCCCTGCAGAATCATAGGTTCCCCAAAAGCTACCCAGGGCCTATCTCTCTAGTTTAAGTCCAATTGTTATTGGCATGTGAAGTTCATTTCCGGCAGAGTAGTCTTCGTTTCCCAGCAGGAGGGATCTTTTGTTTCCAGCATTTATTTTGCAGATTCGGTTCCGTTACATCTGCATGCGTGCATAACATCTACCCAAACGTGTAGCATTTCCATTTCGTATGGAACATTACGCCATTTTCAAATATTTGCATTCTGAAACATAAACCAGGTCGTTACCTTTCTGATTTCAGGTGGTGGTTATCCCCTATAGGTGATCTTCAGGCTTTGGTTTTCACGTCGAGCATTCAGACTCCGACTCCTCCGTTGAACATCTAGGCTTTGGTTTCCATTTGTGACGTTTTGCTTTACCCGTGAGGTGCCTATACTCCGTTTGGTTATATTAATCCCATTAAGTTTTATGATGGTATCTCTTGCTCCGTTGAATATCCAAGTTCCGGTGAAGGCTCAGTTTGTGACATATTCCTTTTGTTTATCAGATACTCTAGTTTCTGGTTTGCTTCGTTGAGTCTTTAGACTCCGGTTGGTTTGCTTCGTTAAGTGTTTAGGCTCCGGTTGGTTTGCTTCATTGAGTGTTTAGGCTCCGGTTGGTTTGTTTCATTGAGTGTTTAGGCTCCGGTTGGTTTGCTTCGTTGAGTGTTTAGGCTCTGGTTGGTTTGCTTCGTTGAGTGTTTAGGCTCCGGTTGGTTCGCTTCGTTGAGTGTTTAAACTCCAGTTGGTTTGCTTCATTGAGTGTTTAGGCTCCGATTGTTTGGCTTCTTTGAGTGTTTAGGCTCCGGTTGGTTGGCTTCGTTGAGTGTTTAGGCTCCGGTTGGTTTGCTTTGTTGAGTGTTTAGGCTCCGGTTGGTTCGCTTCGTTAAGTGTTTAGACTCCAGTTGGTTTGCTTCGTTGAGTGTTTAGGCTCCGGTTGGTTCGCTTTGTTGAGTGTTTAGGCTCCGGTTGGTTGGCTTTGTTGAGTGTTTAGGCTCTGGTTGGTTTGTTTCGTTGAGTGTTTAGGCTCCGGTTGGTTTGCTTCGTTGTGTGTTTAGACTCCGGTTGGTTTGCTTCTTTGAGTGTTTAGGCTCCGGTTGGTTCACTTCATTGAGTGTTTAGGCTCCGGTTGGTTGGCTTTGTTGAGTGTTTAGGCTCCGGTTGGTTTGTTTCGTTGAGTGTTTAGGCTCTGGTTGGTTTACTTTGTTGAGTGTTTAGGCTCCGGTTAGTTGTTTCGTTGAGTATTTAAGCTCCGGTTGGTTTATTTCGTTGAGTGTTTAGGCTCTGGTTGGTTGGCTTCGTTGAGTGTTTGGGCTCCGGTTGGTTTTCTTTTGTTGATGGGCTCCTCATCTCATTTAGTATCTAGGCTCCGACAGATTTCGTTGATTCATTTGGTTCGTTGAATATCCAGATTCCGACAATTTGAATTATTCCCCTTTTTATGGTTTTCCCCAAACAAAGTTACTCGTTAAGTTCTCTTTCCCCCAGCGGGGCATGTTTGAGATCAGAGCAGTTATCTCCGAAGATTCTTGTTTGCAGTTTTATTTTCTACGGTTGGCAAATTTCCGAGTTCTTTGGTATTCAACCGTCTTTTACCTTGATGGTGTGAAATTCGTTCGCTCTTCACTCATTTAGGTCTAATTAGTTTGAATAGGGGCAACTGTTGTACCCCAAAATTTGCCCAACCTTTTCTTTACTTGGTTTGTGTTTCATTTCATTGTTCTAGCATATTGCATTGCATAACATTTTGCATTTTACAGGGGATCAAGAGATGTGTGTGTAACAAGAGGAATTTGCCAGTGGTTCTAAGCCTAATCAAAAGTTTGTATTCAAGTTAACAGGGGGGTTACCATCATCAGAGACAAGTCAAAGCCTTTTGGATAGGCAGCTAAGTGTATGTGGTTCACCTCCTGTCTAGGAGGCCATTTGAAGGTCATCTGAGGATCACAAGCCCATGGTTATGGAGGTAGATGATCATTTAAGCTCATTGGAGGCCTTATAGGTCATTATGGAGCTCATTCAAGTGTTTATACCAAGTGCAAGTGGCTACAGTTGAAGATGGTGCAATTAGGGTTTTCATTTGGTCAACCTTAAGTCAACTGTGAAATTGAATGAGATTAAAACTCAATTCCAAGTCTGTATGGTCATGGGATGTTATTTTGAGATGTCTAATATATCATTTCAAGATCAAGTCAAGAAGAATCAAGGGTGTGAGAAGTTACTAAATTAGGGTTCTCAGTGTAAAATCCCCTGTTTAGTGCCCAACTTCAAGACCACCTATCTCAAGATAGAAGTCTCATCTCATCTTGAACCCAACATTAAACTTGTAGAGCATGTTCTTAACTTTGTTTTGTGTACTTGAAGTACTTGATTGGATTTGTAGAACTCAAGTTATGATGCTGGCAAGTTACAGGTCCTCAGATGAATGTGATTTTGGTCAACAAAAGTCAACCAACTTCCAAGCCACTTTTTACTTAGAAGGATGTTTATCCTCAACTTTTAATGAACATGGAAGTTGTTCCTCATGATCTTAGATTTCCAAAGAGTACTAGAAGTCCTTCATCTGATTTGTAGAACTCATGTTATGAGGCTTGCAAGGCAGGGGTATTTTGGGAAAGCAGGATTACAGGTCATTTTCATTATGGGTCCATTTCACCACTTTGCACACTTCAAATGGAAATCTTTACAGCTTCAAACTTTCTCCAAATAGGATCATTTTCTCAAACAAACATCAAGGCATCAAGGGTTTGTCTTGGATTGAAGAATCCCTAAAGAAATTTCCATGAAAAAGGCCTTAAAAGGGGAAAATCAAATTAAATTCACCTGGGATCATTTTGGACCAACCTTGTGCATTTTTTAAGTGCCAACCACATTTCAAACACAATGCCATTTTTGGATTTGAGATTTGAGCTCATTGTGGTGGCCATTTTCATGATTACTTCAAGTTTAAGTAACACATCCAAACCATGCCATAAGATTAAATTAAGGAGCTATTCTCAGCCCTTGGATCAACCTACCTCAGATGCAAGCTAGCTGATCCATTTTTACAGCTGGGCAAGGTGATTTTCGTGCACTATTGAAATGGCCATAAGGTGAAAAAAGTGAAATTCAATTGGGCTTAAGGAGCATAGAATTGGGCCTACTTGGTATCAGAATCCATCATACATATTCTCAGGATTACACACAACCTTTCAGAACTGGTTTTAGTGAGAGATTGGATAAGAACACATTGAGAGAAAGTGAGGAAAAATTCAAATTATTTTTTCACATTTTACTGAGTTTCAATCCAAATAAAACATTTCAAAAGTTTCCTTGAGGTTCATAGAAGGATTCTGGGTGATTTATTTTAAGCTTCACTAACAAACTGAGCTCTGCGGAAGCTTGATTTTAGGTTTCTTTTTATTCCTTTTTTCTCACTGTTTATGCATTGTCATTGCGCCATTTTTACATATTTGTGAACCTCTTAATGTGTATATGGTTTCTAGTATGATTTTGTGGTTGTCTGTTACCTTTTTTCATTTGAGATCATTTCTTGTTCTTTTCGTTTCGTTTTATTTAAGCATTATTATTGAAAACTAAGCTCTTATTCATGATCTACGTGAGGAGTAGATCATTTTTTACTTTTATTTCATTGGTTTTTGTGAGTTTTTGATGTACTTGCGCAACCCACGGTGGCCATACGGCCGGAGAAGATGATCGAAGGCAGCTCCGGCCGCCACCTGGTCGTTCCCTCCGTTTCTCATTTTAAAATGTGGAAGATGATTGCGTGGCATGTTGGTGCACGTTGGATCTGTTTTTATTTTCATTCAGTGGCCACGATTAAGACACACGGTGCATCTCACTTGATCACCCATACACAATCATGTTTAACTTTGTTTTTTATTTAATATCTTTGCCTAATCCACGTGGCTTGCTGTGTGCCTTTGGATGTGATTACCTATTGATCCAACTGTCCAGAGTGATTTCCACCATGGGCCTCCATTGACCTCACCACACTCAATCCACACGTTTTTTGTTTCTTGTTTTTTTCGGATGGATTGGGCTTACTATTGGCACCCCCTGTACGATGGCCCATGGTTTTTTGAACTAAGTTGGGTTGTTGTTTGCACCACTCTTTTGTTTATTTTTATTTCTTTTTCATTTTATTTTTATTTTATATCTGTTTAGATTTAAATCATTTTAAAATACTTCCAAGCATGTTAAAATTCCACAAAAATATGTTTTAGACTCCTTGAGTTGTCCTCTGATTTTAGAAAATTTTTATTTTATTTTTTGAATTATTTGGAATTTAACATTGGAAGTGTTTTATTTGACCTAAATCTTGACATGTTTTGGTTTTTATTTTGTTTCTCTCATTTCCTTTTGATCCAATGAGTAAAATTTAATCCTCATATCAATGATGAGTTGATGACTTTTTGAGGACCATTTTGCCCCTGTTGGTTGACTTTTGGGTTGACTTTTGATGCACTTCATTTGACCCTGGACAATCCTCATTTACAATAGAACACCCTTGTGAATCAATTTCTTTGGTGGTGGTGTGATTTTACATTGGCTATTTTTTGAATCATTTTCCTAATTTTAGAGTAACTTGCAAGTCAAGTTACCCTAAAGGGAGGTTCATACAAACACATTGACCTAGTTTGCTTTGGATATTACATTTATTGATCCTTTGAGCCTTCAATGCCTATTTATTCAAGTTGCTAACATGTTAAGGATGATGTTTGCTCATTTTTAGATCATTATATTGTGTTTTGCTTGTTCATTTGATTGTTTACTTTTGAGTTTCAACCTAGGGTTTTTATGTGAAACATGCTTGCTTTCCTTTGGGAATTTGCTTGCATTTCCTTTTGTTTTACTTGCTTTTGCTTTTGAGAGCTTTTATTTCATTTCCCTTAATATCCAATGACTTTGGAATCTCAATTAAGGTAGCTTGGTCCCCCCTTTGGAGGTACTTGAAGCAAACCTGAAATGATGAATCCATGAGGACTTCTTTGTGCTTTCTTGTGTGCCGATCTTGTGATGCTCATGGTTGAGTGCATATTATGAGTTCCTTGTTGTCCTCATATAACCTCCCATCCTCACTTTTTTTAGTTTTTCTTTGCCTTTAATTTGTGTTTGGGTTTTGGCATTATGGTTAATGTTTGAATGGTTTAGGCCATTTCATCCCATTTTAGTGCACTTGTGTGTTTCTTTTGATGCATTTCTTGTTCCTTCCATCTCTTGCATTTGTCATATTGTTGCATGAGGTTGAGATGAGCTTGTGGAGGCTACTTCCCCACACCAATTTCCTCCCTCACTTGCATTCCATGTTTGCATTCTTGCATGTTTATTTTCTATCATGTTGTTCCTCTTTTGTCTCCTTTCCCTTAGGATCTCTAATCTCTCTTGTTCAAAAGAGGTTATGATAGACATTAGGATCTTAACCATGTATGATAACATTAGGTAGCATTCCCTTATCTCAATCTTAGCATCACCATTGCATGACAACTTTAGGTTTGAGTTTAGTCCCCCTTTAGTGTCCTTTCTCTTCTCATCTCAAAACAATCATAAAACACCTAATAAAGGTTAATGATTATTGCGCGTTACGAGCCTTAATCACTTGGGAAAGGGTTGTTGAGGAGTTTCTCTTTAATGGCTTGGATGTTTAGTATAGCACCCTTTGGGTGATATGCGATGCACTCACTCCTAAGTCATAGTCTCTAGTGCGATATGAATTGCAAACCATTCAAAAACACATCTTCTCTAAAAAACACAAAAATAAATCATTCAAACTTATTTTTTCCCTTTGGGGCCTTTAATCTTGGAAAATCATTTTCATAAGGAGAGTTTTGTTAACTCTTAGTTCTATCGCAAACGGTAACGCCTAAGTCTCCAATGGTTGAGCTGCATACACCAAACTGGTAAAACAGTTGAACAAACCTGTGTTCCCTTTTAGCCCGAACTACGTTTGCTCTGATCTTTCATACCAGATGAAAGTACATAGGAACAAGACACAATGTCTTGGAGAGAAACTTTCCCCCCTTTCACCCGTAGTTAGCCTAACTACGTTGACTCTGACTTCTCACTTCAGATGAGATACGTAGGCACAAAGCGTCGTTGCTTTGCCGAGTCACTTTTTTTTCTCTTGTCCTCAAGTATGTAGTTAGATAGTTTCAATCACCCTTTTAGATAGACAACAAGCGTGGATCCCGTCGAGTACGACGGACGTGAGGGGTGCTAAACCTTCCCCTTGCGTAACCGACTCCCGAACCCGAAATTTGGTTGCGATGACCGATCTTATCCCTCTTTTCGCTAGGTTTTCTCTGAGCGTCTCCTTTCCCTCTCTTGGTATAAATAACGCACGGTGGCAACTCTTCTGTCATTGCCGGCCTCAATTTTCGCAGTAGCGACAGAGAGCAATTTCAGTTTTCAAATTCTTAAAGAAATTTCAAAATCGTGTTTCACTTTTCTCTACAAATCAAAGCAAATTGAAGAGAAATTAAGCTTCCTTGAAAAATTTGGAGTGGATCTGGATCATTTGAATCAAGCTTACACGTCTGAGAAGCACCAACGGAGTGTTTCCGTTCAGTAATTTTCCAATCAACTTTTATCTCATTCTAGGCCATGATCTAGGTTCATACTGGTTGCGTCTGAAGCCCTACCTTGTATAGGCCATGTTTGATTGCTTGTTGTTCATGTTTGGTTGAGTTTTCAGATGTGCATATCAAACTTGTTGCATTCGATTCTCTTAATTTGTGAAGGATATGTATGATTGGATCTTGGATTCATGACCTACGTGACTTCAGCTTTCTTTTGATATAAATTTTGTGAATTTGGTTGAGATCTGATGACATGAGCTCTGGCCACCTTGCCGGAGAAGACAACCGGAGCTTGGGGTCCAGCGTCTGGCTATTTGACGTTCAAATCTGACCTGGTTGGTGTTTCACTTGTTGACTGATGCGTGTGTATTTCTCATTGGCTTGACCTTGCACACTTGGCGCATTGAATCCACATGGATTAAATGAAACGCTGCGTTTCATTTTCCCAGCTTTGGTTGGTGGATTGGGCCAGAAATGATATCCACACCCCCCAGTTTGTTCAGCCCAAGCGCGTTTAACGTGATCCCTTTGTTTCCAAATTTACTTATTGCACCTCCCTTGCTTGTTTATTTTATTTTATTTTTTTTATTTTCTGTTTTGCTTTTTAATTATAAAAAATACTTCTAAATGTCAGAAAATTCAACAAAAAATATTTTCAAACACTTTGGGATCTTAATTAATTTTTCATATTTATTAATTTTGATTTTCTATTAGTTTTTCAATTTAATTTGAATTTTATGATTGGAAGTGTTTTTAATATGGTTCTTCTTTGATCTTGCTTGCTTTGTGGACCATTTGCAATCACCAACGAGTAAGGTTTCTTCTCCACTTTGATGATGGATTGAGGTACCTTTGAGACTGATTTTGGTCAAGGTTTGATCAATTTTTGTTTGACTTTGTGTTGCTTTTGTTTGACCCTCAATAATAATTCTATATGGTGGAGCACCCTAGTTGATCAAATCATGTGGTGATGCCTTGATTGGAATTTGGTTTGGATGTTTTGGCCTCTGGTTGCCAAATTGTTTGAGAGATTTTGGTATTTTATTTGTGATTTATTGAACACTCCTCCTATTTTTGGTGAACCTTGCAAGTCCAGTCACCCTAGTTGAGGTTCATACAAACTAGTTTACCTAGTTCCTTTGGGAAATGACCTTTGTGGATCCCATTTGCATCTTATGCTTCTTGATTCACATTCTTGATAGGTTTAAGATGCTGGTTTCAATTTTATAGGTCACACACTTGTTTGGTTTGTATTACAAGTCACTTTAAAGTTGGGTTTTCCACTTATGTTTAAGTGTTGAGTGTGGTTTGGACTTTGGTTCTTTCTCTTGTCCTAACTTGTGACTTTCCTTGGCTTTGTTTCTTCTCTTGTTTGTGAGCTTTCTCCTCTTGTTCTTACTTCTATCCCTTGTACTTTGGAACTCATTCAAAGTGATTTGGTTTGATTGATCATACTTTGAGTTTACTTTGAATGATGGGCCACTTGAGAACTTGTTTGTGCTATCTTTTTGCATGATCAATGTGATGTTTTTGGTTGAGATACTTCTTCATGTTGCTTGCTTTCCAAGCCTATTCTCCCATCCTCATCTTGTTCATGGCTTCCTCTTTTTCTTATTTGTATCTTTTTGAGCTTAGTGATTGATGCATGAATGGTTGTAGGAGTTGTAACTTCTCCCATTTCATCTCACTTTTTATTGGACTTGTTTAAGTTCTTTTGCTTGCATTCCTCTTCTGTTTTGCATCTCTTTGTTTGTGTTCAAGAGGTTGAGATGTGTTTGTGGTGGCTGCTGCCCCACACTTTTTTCCTCCCTCTTTTCATTGTGTTGCATTTCATGTTTGCATCCCTTTCTTCCTTTTCATTTATGATTGATTTATCTTGTGTTTACTTGGTTTTCTTTGCCATGATCCCTTAGGATTCCTAGTCCCTCGGGAGTAGGAGAGACATTAAGTGTTCAATCCAAGCTAGCTAACATTAGGATAATCTTTTCCCCTTTCAATCTCAATCAGAGGAGCACACTACATGATAACATTAGGGTTGAATTAGTTTCCCCTTAGTTGTGTCTTCTCTCTTCTCATCTCAAAACTTCTTCAAAACATGTAATAAAAGATAGTGAGTGTTGTACTCTACGAGCCTTAACCATTTGGGAAAAGATGATTGGGGGGCCTCCTCTCAATTTTCTAGAGTGTTTAGCATATGCCCTTTGGGCGGTATGCGACGCATTCGCTCCTAAGTCATAGTCTTTAGTGCAACATGAATTAAAAATACAATTCAATTCACTTCTTCTTCATAAAAGATTAAAAAACAAACATCAAATTTTTTTATCCTTCGGGATTAATTGAAAACCATTTTCGTAAAAATAGTGTTGTTAACTCTTGGTTCTACCGCAAACAGGTAACGCCTAAGTCTCCAATGGTCGAGCAGCAATACACCTAACTGCTAGAACTAAGGTTTAATCCTACTCAGGTAAAACATTTGAACCAATCTGTGATCGTGTCAACCCGAACTACATTTGCTCTGATTTCTCGTATTAGAAGAGGATACATAGGCACAAGACGACGATGTCTTGGCAAGCAACCTTCCCCACCTTTCACTTGTAGTTTTCCGAACTACGTTGACTCTGACTTTCCCATTGCACGAGGGAGTACGTAGGCATAGAGCGGCAATGCTCTATCGAGTCTCTTTTCTTTTCTTTCGTCCCTGTGGCCAGCCTTTTAGTTTAAAACCCTTTAGATAGGTCACAAGTATGGATCCCATCGAGTACGAAGGACGTGAGGGGTGCTCATACCTTCCTCTTGCGTAACCGACTCCCGAACCCAAGATTTGGTTGCGATGACCTATCTTTTCCCTTTTTCGTAGGTGTTCTCTGATCGTTTCCTTTTCCTCTCTTTGGGATAAATAAAGAACGGTGGCGACTCTTCTGTCTTTTGCCGGCTCCTTTTTCGCAGTAGCGATAGCTGGCGACTCTGCTGGGGACTCTTCCTATACCTTATGCAATTCAATCCTAGCGCTTGCTTGTTATACCTTTGGGTGTGTATATGTGTGTATATATGTTGTACTTTACTGCATTTTCATTTTACTTTCTGCATTTATATTATCATATTGTTGTGTTGTTGGGTGGGATTGTTTCATTGTGTGATAAGCCAAAACCCAGGCTTGAGTATAACCATAGAATTAGAAGTGGAAAGTAGTGGTGAACCTGTATGTTTGGCATGAACTAGTTCCCATGAAATTCGCGCTCAGACGAGATTCTCTTTGATGACTACCTTTCCAGTCTGTTTCAAACAGTTGAAAGGATGTTGGATTTGAGGATTGTCGACTCTGGGGACCGATCATTTAGAAGTCGGCTAAGTGAGGTTGCTTCGTTAGACTATGATGCCAAACCAGAAATTGCGAACATATTATCGTTTCTCGAAAGTCTGTGACGCTGATGACCGCATAGGATGCTAGACCTTATCAGAGATAGGTTCATACCTGTGAGTGGGGAGGGTTATGCAGGAAACTTTGGCCTTCAACCTACCTGGTTTTATTGTCAGTGTGAACTTTTGGTCCTTAATACGGTGGTTCCTTATATCATTGATGTGTTATATTCTCGTAGAAGTGAAGCGCTGGTTCTTCTCAGTCAATAACACAACAATCTTGATCCCCTGTTGCATTTGCATTTTCATTTGCATTTAACATTGACACGTATTTATGTTGTAGGTGTATATTTTCCTCTCGATTCTAGTGAGCTTATTCCACTTCTGACATGTAGCCCAGTTTGAAGAAGACTATTGTGTACAAGTTTCCTTTTCCTAACATAGCACCCCTTCTCAGTTTGATTTCTGTTGCTGATCGTAATGTGATGTGAGATTTCAATAATTCATATGGGAAGCTCTTGGGTTGTGTCTGCAAAGCTTCAATATTTGAGTTGGGAGGTCTTCACACCTTGCTTCGGTTTTATGATCCACAGTTGAGGTGTTTCACTTTCCCGAGTTATGTGCTGATGCCTACTTTGGAGGAGTTCTCTATGCTGCTAGGAGTTCCTATTCTGGATCAGATGCCTTTTTATCATACTGAAGCTGAACCTAATTTGACTAAACTTGCTAATGATCTTCATATAGATTCTTCAGAGTTAAAAGGAAAGTTGGTTAGAAGGAATGGGATGCCTGGATTTCCATTACCTTTCTTGGTTGGTAAAGCTCAACACTTTGCGAAAGAGGGTTGTTGGATTGTCTTTAATGCCATCTTAGCTTTGTGCATAAATGGTGTAGTTTTGTTTCTGAATATTCCTGACTTTTTGGATGTGGAGGTGTTTACCCCACACTTTTTCCTCCCTTTGCTTGTGTGTTGCATTGCATATGCATACTAGCATCTTTCTTATTTCATGCTTCCTTCTTCTTCTTCTTTATTCTTTGCCATGTTCCCTTAGGATCTCTAATCTCTTGAGATTATGATAGACCCTAGGCTTTAACCCATGCATGATAACATTAGGTAGCATTCCCTTTTATCTCAATCATAGGTACACTTTGCATGACAACTCTTAGGTTTGAGTTAGTCTCCCTTTAGTGTGTCCTCTCTCTTCTCATCTTCAAATTCTCTTAAAATACTTAATAAAGGCTAATGAAGGTTGTACGTTATGAGCCTTAAGTACTTGGGAAATGGTGATTGGGGGGCTTCCTCTCAATTTCTTAGAGTGTTTAGTGTACGTCCTTAGGATGACATGCGGCACATTCGCTCCTAGGTCATAGTCTTTAGTGCAACATGAATTACAAACAATAATCAACGCACTTCTTCTCTAAAAAACACAAAAACAAACTTCAATCTTTTTATCCTCCGGGATTTAATTTGGAAAACCTTTTTCATAAAGAGAGTTTTGTTAACTCTTAGTTCTACCGCAAATAGGTAACGCCTAAGTCTCCAACGGTCAAGTTGTATACACCTAACTGCTAGAACTAAGTTTTAACCCTACTCGGGCCTAAAAACCTTTGAACAAAACGGTGTTCTTGTTAGTCCGAACTACGTTTGCTCTGATTTCTCATACCAGATGAGAATACGTAGGCACTAGACGGCGATGTCTTGGCGAGCAGCCTTCCCCCACTTTCACCCGTAGTTAGTCGAACTACGTTGACTCTGACTTTCCCATTGAACGAGGGAATACGTAGGCACAGAGCGGCGATGCTCTGCCGGGTCTCTTTTCTTTTCTTTTGTCCCCAAGACCTTTAGTTAGGGAGTAAATACCCGCTTAGATAGATAACCAAGCGTGGATCCCGTCGAGTACGACCAACGTGAGAGGTGCTAATACCTTCCCCTTGCGTAACCGACTCCTGAACCCGAGATATGGTTGCGATGACTTGTCTTCTCCCGTTTTCGTTAGGTTTTCTCTAGTTGTTTCCTTTCCCTCTTTTGGGATAAATAACGAATGGTGGCGACTCCTCTGTCATTGTCGGCACCTTTTTCGCAGTAGCGACAGCTGGGGACTCTACTGGGGATAGGCATATCCCCTATGCGAGTCAATCCTAGCGCTTGGTTGTTTATCTTTTAGGTGTATGTACATGTGAATTACACTTTATTTATCTTTCTGCATTTACTTTCAGCATTGTATATATCATTATTGATGTGTTGTGGGAAGGTAACATTCCATTGAGAGTTAAGCCGGACCCAGACTTGAGTACAAACATAGTATTAGAAGTGGAAACTAGTGGTGAACCTGTATGTTCGGCATACACAAGTTCCCATGAAATTCGCGCTCAGACGAGGTTCTCTTTGATGACTTTCATTCCAGTCCTTTGGAACATTGAGAGGATTTTTAATCTGTGGATTGTCGACTCTGGGGATCAATCATTTGTGATTCATCTAAGTGAGGCCACTTTGTGAGATTGTGATGCCAAACCAGAAATGTTGAACGTATCATTGTTTCTCGAGAGTCTGTGACGCTGATGAACGCATAGGATACCGAACCTTGTTAGTGGATAGGTGTTGCACCCCAAATTTTGAACCCTTAGATCCTCATCATAATTGTAGCATCATACTCACTTGATTAACTAACCTTAACCCATTTCAAGTTTATCTTTGTCAAGATGCAGATGAATCAGGGTTCCGTACCGTCAAAAATCGAGGCTTCAATGGTTTGATCAATCAATGTATTGGATTGATTCAACTATAAACAAGATCAAGAATACTACATTGGATCAAGTATGAATCCAATTCGAGGTTGTCACCCAGGAATTAAAAACAGTGCAGTTCAGGATACCCGATTAGGGTTTTCGATCAGGAAAAGTCAACTGTACTTTGACTTTTAATTTAAAAGGTGTTCCAATAGTGGGATCATGGTTCATTAAGTTCCTATGGATTAGTAAAGTCAACTCAAGGAGTTTCAAGGCCTCAAAATACCCAGAACATCAACAGTCGACTCGGTAGCCACCGATTGATCGAACGGTTGACTGAAAAGTCAACTCTTCAACAATAAGGAATTTAACTTTATGATGTGAATCAAAAATGTTCCTTATTTCGTATTACACCTTCCCATAAAATTTCATGACCATTGGATCAAGGGTTAGGAAGTAATTACAAATATCGGGAATTAGGGTTTCAAAAGGGGCAAAGCCATAACTCCTTAACCACACAAGGGTTTTTGACCTAGTTTCAAGGGGAATGAGTTCCTAACACAAGCATAAATATTTTAGTACCTAATTGGGGCTTTCTAAAAAGTACAAGTGGGTTCCATAACTCTTCCTGGTTAGAGAGAACCGAGGTCCACAAGTTGGACAAAAACTCACATTGGCAAAACCAGGTCAACATGAGTTTTTTTTATTCCAAAACCTCTCCAAATTGATGCTAATCAAAGACTAAGCCTCATTTATGATGTTTACATTGTTAATAAACATGTTTAACATCAATTCCCACGAAAATGGACCAAAGATCAAAGGAAATCATTATTTAATGCAAGTTGTAAAAGTGAATAGTGAAGAAAGAGAAAAAAGGTGGCTACCCTTGTCAAATCATCAACTTTAATTCAACAAGTCACCTCCTATCCTATGAAGCATGATGAAAAAATCTATAGGGCATGGGGAATATCTTAGTAGAGTGGCTTAAAGATAAAGGTGAAGATTTCATTGGAAAACTCAAAGATTTTCATGATGGAAGGTTAAAATTGACAATTTGCTTCACTTTTGCCCATACCTTGATTCTAGGCCTTTGGCTATAAATAGAACTCACTTACTACATCAAAAACACACAAGTTCCATGCTAGAAACCAGCTAGAACTTTCTTTCTTACACAATCACAAGTTCTTACAAAATCTCATTAAGTTTCCAAAATCCCTCAAAATTTGCTTTTGAAAAACACCTTTCAAAACCATTTCCAAACTTCTTCCAACTCAAGAAACACTTCAAACACATAAAGTATGATGTATTGAAGCTATCCAAGTCACTTCCACACTTATGTAACAAGATCTTGGAAGAGCTCTCAAGATCTCTGGTTTTCTTATTGCTTAAGCTTGCTTCAAGAGGTAAACCTAAAACTCATAAATGTGAACTTTCCACTTGCATTCCACATGTTACCATGACTGTTTTTTTACCATGATGATCTTCAAAATTTTCAACTTGTAACTTGATTTTTCTTGTGAGATTGATCTTGTATTATTCTTAAAATTTTGTTAACATTTTTAAATAATCAAATTTGTTTGATTCATTGTCTTACCATGTGCATTTTATTCCTTTTATCATTTAGATTTTCATGTTTTTTTCATCCAAACTTCAAAAAATCATAACTCATCCATTTTTCATCATTTTGAACCCATTCTTTTTGCATTGTGTTTGTCTTGATGCCTAATTTCATGTGATATTTTTTAATTCCATGTTTGTTCATATTTTCATGCCTTTTGGTTGCTTGTAAGTTGCCTTTATATTGAGATCGTTATCTCGCGTATGCAGATGAATTTCTTTTTCACCGTGATCATTTGTGTTATGATATTCACTCATTCTCATTTATACTATGTTAGTTAACATGTTAGGGTACTCTCCCTTGGTTATTACCATTATTTCATATTTCTTTCCTCCTAAATTATGAGGTTAAACTAATTTGCTTGTATTTGATTGTCATCGATACATGTGGTTGTTACCTTCAATCTTTGTTAAGATATACCTTTAATCTTTGTTAAGATATGCTTTCATCTTTGTTAAGATACATGATCTTTGGTTGTAACCATGCCCCTTTTGTTTAAAGTATTGATTACTTTGTTAATTATTTCATCCCCAAGTGATGGAACTTTTTTAGTTCTCATCCAAGTTGCCTCATCTCCTCCCTTCCAAAGGAAAGTCTCTCTATTGACCCTTGGGTCATAGATAGCTCAATATCCTCATTGGCCTCGAAAGAGCCTTAACCTCCTTTTTGGTATGGATAGAACCAATAGGATATAAACTCATAGGTCTGGATAGAACCTTCCCCTCTTTTGGTTTGGAAAGAACCAATTGATTCCTTAGTTCGAGCCCGAACTACGACCGCTCTGATTTCTCATTGGACAATGAGAATACGTAGGCACAAGATGCGATATCTTGACGAACAACCTTCCCCCTCACTAGGAGTGTTTACAACTAGAACCCTAGGATAGAGTTGTTAACTCTATGTAAGGATCATGGATATGATCACTTACTTCCCCCTTTGAGTGTTACAACATAGACATAGAGAGTTTTGTGAAACTCTACACAAACATTATTATGTTTGTTCCCCTTTGAACCTTGATCGCAATCAAGCGTTCTTCAACCCTAGTGAGGTGAACTACGATTGCTCTGATTCTATCCTATTTAGGATACGTAGGCAGAGGACGCGATGTCTTTGCGAGCAAACTTAGAAACAATCTTAGGTCTTCATCTATCATAATCTTCACCTTTTTACCCAATAACCAAACCTTAGCAAATATTTAACAAACTTAGCATACAAATAAACAAAAGGTTCCTGTAGAGTACTACAGATGTTTAGGATGTGAAATACCTACCCTATGCATAACCAACCCCCGATCCCCGAATCTCTTAGCGTTGTTGTAACATCGCGCAAAAGGTTCTTTCTTTCTTTAGACCTTTCCTTTGGATAAATTAAAGTCCGGTTGTAAAAGAATTAAGGGTCAAGTTAATTCAATAGCTTGATATCCGATTTTCACCGCAACAGAAATGGCGACTTCACTGGGGATACGACTTAAACTTGAGGGTTTAGCCTATTTTGCTTAATTGTATGCTATATTTGTGAATATTTGCTTAACATGTATATTTGTCAATATATTTGTTTGTGTGTTGGGTATTGGGTGCTTTGAGTGGTGAGACGGTCCTACACTCGGACTTGAGTGCACTTATGATAGGATGGTGGTATATTCAAGAAGGCTTATAGGGAGTTGATTCCCGACCAAGCTAACTTGAGAAACCACCGCTCAGTATAGGCCCTCTTGAAAGTTTAGTATTGTTGATCGAGTATTCATGGAAACAATGCTACTTTCAACGAAGGAGCCCATGACACTGTGGACTTTTAGATTACATTCTACCCCACTTTGGCCTTATTAGGACGTAGTGCGATGGCTATAAGGAAGTATTTCCGAAATAGTTGATACGCGATACTACACTCAGACGAGATTCCCTTGAGAATATTATCGATTACCAAGTGACTTGGGAAATTGATAATATCTGAAAGATGGGTTGATGACTCTGGGAACTCTATAGAACCCGTTCAGCAGGTACACATCAACCCATAGTACAAATCCTTGGGGATGGGTAGACCTTTGACTCTTTGCTCTTGAGCCTAGGAGGTCTTTGTGTATGCTTTGTATTTGTGAATACTTGCCTTTGTGTTATGTGTGCATCATCACATCATATCACCATAAACATATCATGTCGCAACTGGTTTTGTAAAGCTCAGTTGTTTTCTGGTATTTTTAAAAAGTTGTAACTTTTTCCAACGATTAATGAAATGGGGTTTTAACCTAATCAAACTTCTGAGTTTTGTAAAACCAGTTGCGTTTTGCACTTGCATCAACATTTTACATATCATACTTCGTTGCATTAGTCTTTTTGGTTCATTCTGTGTTCCATTGACATCAGAGGGGGGATACCTAGCACATATCCAGGACAAATGGCAACAATAGAGGGACTTTTGAAAGCCCAAGAAATGCTGAAAGAGGACATCAGAATTCTCAAGTGTCAGGTGAATTGGGTTCTAGAGACATTGCAGAACATGATGAAAAAAGAAGGTCACCTTGACCCTGTTGCATCTAGAGAAACTAGGGATGCATTATCTCCGATGGTTCCTCCAACTCAAGGACATCCTCGGCATCAACGAATAGATAACCGTCAATCACGTCATTACGCCCAAGACTCAGTGTTTGTTCCTCCTCAAGCTTCTCAAAGCCGGAAATTGAACAAGAAGGATCATGTCAGGAAAAATAAGACTTGCGGTAGACAAACTCCAGTACCGTTAAGCAAACTTTACCAGCTACTGATTCAGAACTCACTAGTGACTCCACGATTGTCCAATCCGGTGCTAGGACCATGGCATAATGCGAACCTGAATTGTGAATTTCACAAAGGAGCTGAAGGACACAACTTAGATGCATGTATAGCATTGGGTTATCTTGTACAAGAGCTAATCATTGACAAACACTTGATCCTCGAGGAAGACCACCCAGAAGTAGAATGTGGATATCATACTGGGACAACAGGGCACCTAGTTGAAGAGTGTGAAGGTTTTAAACTGAGACTGCAAGAGTTGCTGAAACCTCGGGAGGATAAATCAAATGACAATGCTGCGATTCCTAAATCCAAAGGCAAAGGACCCGTGAGACCCCTCATAATTCTATATCACAAGGAGAAAGTGGTGGTTGAAGGTGTTTCCCCACATGGGCCTAAAATTTGAATTTTAATTCCCTAAGGCTGGCAGCTGTAGACTGTTTCAACATGTGTTGTAACTTCTTTGCATTTGAATTGCTCGTAAGTTGTTGTTTATTTGAATTTGGCAATATTAATGAAATGTTTGTGCATCTTTTGATTAAGTCCATTCGTTTCACTCTTTCTTTTTCCTTTCATTGTTATGAAATACAAAAAATGCAAAATTTTCTTTTCTTTACTAAACTGTTGTTTAAAGCAAAGATTGGGGAGGATGATGAAAATTATATCCATAACTGCTGTTGATATGCTTTCAATTTTGCCGATGATGTAAGGCATTGTTTCAATCCCTAAACACTGGAGAAATAAGGAAGATAATCCCTCGTTAACCCCTTCGAGCCTAGAAGTAGGAGTTTTTCCTTCTTTACAAAAACAAAACCTTAAATCTCGAACCTGGGGCGGGTAGTTCTCGGTTAACTCGAAGATATGTGCATACAAGACACTTTTCATATAAAGGTGGTGCACTCAGGTTTTCCTTCGTGCACAACAAGAAAGTGTCGAAGATGCTTTTCAGCATAAAAGACGATGATGGTTTACCATATCCATTAAATTAGGTAGTCACCTCCTTTCCTAAAAGAAAAAAAAAGGAAAAGTGAAAAAAAGCCCGCTAAGTCGAAACCTATGAAGGAGACTTAGGCAAAAATGGGGCATCCCATTGACTGTATATTCGAACAAAGCAGTTCAGACAAAAGTCAGGGATAACAAAAGAGAGGAATTCTGTAAGAGTTATCACTCTTAAAAATCCTCAAATAGCAAAAAGTTATCAAATACTGTAAGGGAGTTGTGACTACCTTAGGTTTGTAAGCCATCACCAACTATCATCAGTCCAATTCTTAAGCCTGTAAGAACCTGAATATATAGTTTGAGTTAACTGAGTGTAGGATTGGAGTTCATCATGGAGAGTGGGTGGGACAAATAACTTTTGAGCCTTTATCCTTTGTTTCATGAACCATGAACCAAGCCACGATACAACCCTTAAAAGACCTAATTGAGGTAAGGTTGTTTTGAAAGCATATTACAGCAAGGTTGGATAACCTGACTCCTAATGATCTTTGATTGTATGTGTTCATCACTTTATCCATCATTTGTAAAATAATTGGACCACTTTCACTTTGATCACTTAATCACTCCGCCGTGTGTGTTTCATCAAAAAATGTTTTCAAAAGATTGCATGAATTTTACATTGAAAATTGCCAATTTTTAATGAACAACATTGCGTGCAAAACAATCCAATATCAAAGGAATCCCAACAAGCGCTGTCAGCCAGGGAATTTAACTTGATAAAGGAAGCTCAGCCTGGGGCAACCAATTTGAAGGATTTGTTAATCATTTGTTGTAACGTTCAGCTAATCAGAGCCAACCAGGTCAAGATCAGATGAAACTCTCGATGAACAGTTTAGTCTGAGGCAATACTTTTGCAGTTACCAACTAGTAGGGGCAAGTTTGTTACCCAGTCGTTACTTCCACAGTCTGAAGACTTTGTTGTGCAAGCACCGTTAAACTGGGGCAATCACGTCGAGATTTGAAAATCTCTCTAAGTGTTTGAAGACATTGAAGCATCTTTATTCCGTTTCTTTTGTAAAAGCATCCTTATGACTTCTTCTCACAGACTGTGTAATCTGGGGCAGAAAAAGTTGAAGACTATTTGTCGCAAGAGCCGTTGCTCACTTGAAGATGATTATTATCATAATGGGGCATAAATGTTTTGGTCTCATGATACCCTTTGTCAGCTCTCCGATTAAGTTGTTACTTGGGTTGATCTTGGAACTTCCCTTGGTGATTTTCCTTCAACAAAGAATTCAAACTCAAGATGGAAATCCAAGTGAAGTCTTGATGTTTTGGCCTGAGAAGATTACTCTCTCCCAAATAAGGTGGTAACCTTGAAGTGGAATTGTTGTTCTTCATGATCATCACTTTGATGTCCAATTTTGGTTGGGTCTCCGTGTCGAGATGCTTATTTCATCTCCAGTTTTGTTTTGTCTAATTTGTCAGCATAAACATAAGCATGGCATAAAGCATATGCATAAAATCCGTGCATTGTTGCTATCTCTGGTTGTTGTCTGTTCCTGTTTCACCTTGGTTCCCCCCTCAGTGATTGGGTGTGTTTGTCTCTCTCTAATAGAGTTGCCAACCCTTAAGCATAAAACATCCATCCTTTATCAATTCCCCACAAAGTTTAATCCTCGTGGATGATGGTTGCTTCAGTTATCTTTTTCCATGATTGGATAAGGTAAGTCACCATTCGAGTTCATTTCTCAGTGGTTGGAGTCTTGTTTGACAGTTCCTTTCTGGCTATATTCTAGATTGAACTTTGGTCCTTGTCGGTCGCTAAACCTACCTAGATGTGCATTTATTTTGCACTATCTATCAAGAAGGACATTTTTGTATCATCTTCAACGATAAATGGCAGTCTCTTCGGAGAAGTTTAATCGTCTTTAGTGGTGAGTGGCAATCTCTTAGGAGAAGCTTAACCTTCATCAACGATAAATGGCAGTCTCTTCGGAGAAGTTTAATCGTCTTCAACGATAAATGGCAGTCTCTTTGGAGAAGTTTAATCGTCTTCAGTGGTGAGTGGCAATCTCTTAGGAGAAGCTTAACCTTCATCAACGATAAATGGCAGTCTCTTCGGAGAAGTTTAATCGTCTTCAGTGGTGAGTGGCAATCTCTTAGGAGAAGCTTAACCTTCATCAACGATAAATGGCAGTCTCTTCGGAGAAGTTTAATCGTCTTCAGCGATAAATGGCAGTCTCTTCGGAGAAGTTTAATCGTCATCAACAGGTGAGTGGCAGTCTCTTTGGAGAAGCTTAACCTTCATCAGCGATAAATGGCAGTCTCTTTGGAGAAGTTTAATCGTCTTCAACAGTGAGTGGCAGTCTCTTGGGAGAAGCTTAACCTTCATCAAAGATAAATGGCAGTCTCTTCGGAGAAGTTTAATCGTCTTCAGTGGTGAGTGGCAATCTCTTAGGAGAAGCTTAACCATATTCAACGATAAATGGCAGTCTCTTCGGAGAAGTTTAATTGTCTTCAGCGGTAAGTGGCAGTCTCTGTAGAGAAGTTTAACTTGCACCAGTGATAAATGGCAGTCACATTTGAGAAGTTTATCTTAAGGATGTCGACGCACGGTTGTGACCTGCATTGTTTGAAAATCCAGTGGATACTGATATAAGTAATTTGGTGGTGACCAATCATATTTCAAGAAAGGCCCGTTGGTAATTGGCATTATGAAAATCAATGGACAATAAATACTGACAATTTGGTTGTATATCATTCCAAACTAAGTTACGATGGTTGCCATCCCAAGCTCAGGTTGTGTACCTTTGGAGATGTATTGTTTGATTCCAAGCACAGGTTTCGTACCTTTGGAAGAAGTTTGTTTCTATCCCGAGCACAGGTTGTGTACCTTTGGAGATAGATGTTTGTTTTCATCCCAAGCTCAGGTTGTGTACCTTTGGAGATGTATTGTTTGATTCCAAGCACATGTTTCGTACCTTTGGAAGAAGTTTGTTTCTATCCCGAGCACAGGTTGTGTACCTTTGGAGATAGATGTTTGTTTTCATCCCAAGCTCAGGTTTTATACCTTTGGAAGATGTTTGTTTTCATCCCAGGCTCAGGTTTCGTACCTTTGGAGATGTATTGTTTGATTCCAAGCACAGGTTTCCTACCTTTGGAAGCAGTTTGTTTCTATCCCGAGCACAGGTTGTGTATCTTTGGAGATAGATGTTTGTTTTCATCCCAAGCTCAGGTTTCGTACCTTTGGAGATGTATTGTTGGATTCCAAGCACATGTTTCGTACCTTTGGAAGAAGTTTGTTTCTATCCCGAGCACAGGTTGTGTACCTTTGGAGATAGATGTTTGTTTTCATCCCAAGCTCAGGTTGTGTATCTTTGGAGATGTATTGTTTGATTCCAAGCACATGTTTTATACCTTTGGAAGATGTATTGTTGGATTCCAAGCACAGGTTTTATAATTTTGGAAGACGTTTGTTTTCATCCCAAGCTCAGGTTTCATACCTTTGGAGATGTATTGTTTGATTCCAAGCACAGGTTTCGTACCTTTGTAAGAAGTTTGTTTCTATCCCAAGCACAGGTTGTGTACCTTTGGAGATAGATGTTTGTTTTCATCCCAAGCTCAGGTTGTGTACCTTTGGAGATGTATTGTTTGATTCCAAGCACAGGTTTTATACCTTTGGAAGATGTATTGTTGGATTCCAAGCACGGGTTTCATACCTTTCGGAAGATGTATTGTTGATTCCCAAGCACAGGTTTTGTACCTTTGGGAGATTGTTTGTTTCCATCCCGAGCACAGGTTGTGTACCTTTGGAGATGTATGCTTTGGATCCCGAGTTCAGAAGTTCCCAGAGACTAAGGTGGTTGCGTTTGCATGAAGTGTTCTATATCCTAATGTATTGAGGATGTTCAGCTTTCATATCCTAATGTGTTAAGGATGTTCAGTTTTCAATCCTAATGTGTTGAGGGTTGTATCTCTTTTCGGTCCTAATGTATTGAGGGTCGTGTCTCTAACTATATCCTAACGTGTTAAGGGTATTAGTTTTCAATCCTAATGTGTTGAGGGTTGTATCTCTTTTCGGTCCTAATGTATTGAGGGTCGTGTCTCTAACTATATCCTAACGTGTTAGGGGTATTAGTTTTAAATCCTAATGTGTTGAGGGTTGTATCTCTTTTCGATCCTAATGTATTGAGGGTCGTGTCTCTGCTATATCCTAACGTGTTGAAGGTATTAGTTTTCAATCCTAATGTGTTGAGGGTTGTATCTCTTTTCGGTCCTAATGTATTGAGGGTCGTGTCTCTAACTATATCCTAACGTGTTGAGGGTATTAGTTTTCAATCCTAATGTGTTGAGGGTTGTATCTCTTTTCGAACCTAATGTATTGAGGGTTGTGTCTCTAATTATATCCTAATGTTTTGAGGGTCTTCGTCCAATCCTAATGTGTTGAGGGTTGTGTCTCTACTATATCCTAATATTTTGAGGGTATTAGTTTTTTATCCTAAAGTTTTGAGGGTTTTCGTCCAATCCTAATGTGTTGAGGGTTGTGTCTCTACTATATCCTACGTTTTGAGGGTATTAGTTTTTGATCCTAAGGTTTTGAGGGTTTTCGTCCAATCCTAATGTGTTGAGGGTTGTGTCTCTACTATATCCTAACGTTTTGAGGGTATTAGTTTTTGATCATAAGGTTTTGAGGGTCTTCGTCCAATCCTAATGTGTTGAGGGTTGTGTCTCTACTATATCCTAATATTTTGAGGGTATTAGTTTTTTATCCTAAAATTTTGAGGGTTTTCGTCCAATCCTAATGTGTTGAGGGTTGTGTCTCTACTATATCCTAATGTTTTGAGGGTATTAGTTTTTGGTCCTAAAGTTTTGAGCGTCTGCGTCCAATCCTAAGGTGTTAAGGGTTGTGTCTCCGTTGTATCCTAACGCTTTAAGGATATTAGCTTTTGTTCATAAGGTTTTGAGATATATATTTGTGCTTCCTGTTTGAAGATTTGGTCGTCACCAAACCCTTTGAAAGCCCAGTGGTTACTGACATCTTTTAAAGTCCAATTATTATCGATATCATCTAATCTGGTCGTTACCAACTATCATTCAAAAGCCTAGTAGTGGCTAGCACTGTTAAAAGCCCAATTATTATTGGTATCCTTCGAGTTGGTCGTTACCAATCTTTTCCAAATCCCAGTGGTCACTGGCATCTTTCAAACCCAATTGTTATTGGTATCATCTAATCTGGTCGTTACCAACTATCATTCGAAAGCCTAGTAGCTACTAGCTTTGTTCAAAACCAATTGATATTGATATCGTCTGATTTGTTCGCTACCAAACATCATTCTAAAAACCCAGTGGCTACTGGCATCCTTCGGATCCAATTATTATTGGTATTGGATTTGGTCGTTACCAACTTTATCTGTTAAATCCAATTGTATTGGTATCCTTTGATTTGGTCGTCACCAATAATCTTCAAAGTCCAATTGTTATTGACGTTGTCTAAACTCGATTGTTATCGTCAATTCGATTTGGTTGTCACCAAACCCTTTGAAAATCCAATGGTTATTGATCTTCTTTGATTTTGGTCGTTACCAATCTCCCCAGTTAAGTCTAGTGGTTACTAGCATTATCATAACCAATCGTATTTGGAACACTGATTTGGTAGTCACCAGTTCTTTCTAAGTCTAGTGGTTACTGGCATTGCTTGAAAACTAATCGATATTAGTACCGTGAGGTTTGGTTGTTACCAATTTCCCCAGCTGAAGTCCTGTTTTGTCCGAAATTCCCAACTGTGATTGGAACTTTGGTTTGGTTGTCACCATCACCCCCAGGAAGTCTAGTGGTAACTAGCACTATTGGAAACTGTCTGTTATTCTGGTCATCACCAGTACCCCTTTTGAAGCTTTTGCTTTCCCCAGTCGAGTCTCGGAGGACTAGTGGATACTAGTTTCCCCGACACGTCCGGTCTTGTTTCTAACCTTTTTCTTGAAGATCCCGGTTGAACTCTTCGTTATAGGAAATTTCTCATCTGGTTATCCCCAGTGAGACTAGTGTCTCCATTCTGTCTTTTCCCTGTTGAAGTTGTGCTTCCCCAGTGGATTTATTCCCCAACGAAGTTTTCCCCATTGGGTTTCTTCCCCAGTGTGGTTTGCGTTTCTTTTCTTTCGTTTTCCCAGTGAAGAATTGTTATCTTCCCCGGTGGACTTCCTCATCTGTTTATCCCCAGTGAGATTCGTTTCTCCTTTCCCCAATGAAGATGTGTCTTCCCTGGTGGAATTTGTGTCCTCTGTGTGAAAGATTTCCTTGATAAGCATCTTTAGTCATGTCTGAACTATCTTGCTTACTTGGTCTTGAATCTTTCCCCAATGTGTTGGGTCCCTCGTGAGTGGTTACTCGTCGTATTGTCGTTCTTTTATATTTGTTCGTGTGTCTGCATCTGTCTTGCATTCAAGCATCATAAAACACTATTTAGAACTCATTGCATTTCAGTATTGGTCCTTTTGCATACCATCGGATCTAAGGGACAAAATTTTTGGTTTGTTATATTTAAATACCTTTCACTACGATTCTATGAGGATTGTCATCTCTCATTGCCATCTAGTGAAGATATTTAAATAGGGGCAATTGTTGCACCCCAAATTTTGACCCCTTAGATCCTCATCATAATTGTAGCATCATACTCACTTGATTAACTAACCTTAACCCATTTCAAGTTTATCTTTGTCAAGATGCAGATGAATCAGGGTTCCGTACCGTCAAAAATCGAGGCTTCAATGGTTTGATCAATCAATGTATTGGATTGATTCAACTATAAACAAGATCAAGAATACTACATTGGATCAAGTATGAATCCAATTCGAGGTTGTCACCCAGGAATTAAGAACAGTGCAGTTCAGGATACCCGATTAGGGTTTTCGATCAGGAAAAGTCAACTGTAGTTAGACTTTTAATTTAAAAGGTGTTCCAATGGTGGGATCATGGTCCATTAAGTTCCTATGGCTTAGTAAAGTCAACTCAAGGAGTTTCAAGGCCTCAAAATACCCATAACATCAACAGTCGACTCGGTAGCCACCGATTGATCGAACGGTTGACTGAAAAGTCAACTCTTCAACAATAAGGAATTTGACTTTATGATGTGAATCAAAAATGTTCCTTATTTCGTATTACACCTTCCCATAAAATTTCATGACCATTGGATCAAGGGTTAGGAAGTAATTGCAAATATCGGGAATTAGGGTTTCAAAAGGGGCAAAGCCATAACTCCTTAACCACACAAGGGTTTTTGACCTAGTTTCAAGGGGAATGAGTTCCTAAAACAAGCATAAATATTTTAGTACCTAATTGGGGCTTTCTAAAAAGTACAAGTGGGTTCCATAACTCTTCCTGGTTAGAGAGAACCGAGGTCCACAAGTTGGCAAAAACTCACATTGGCAAAACCAGGTCAACATGAGTTTTTTTTATTCCAAAACCTCTCCAAATTGATGCTAATCAAAGACTAAGCCTCATTTATGATGTTTACATTGTTAATAAACATGTTTAACATCAATTCCCACGAAAATGGACCAAAGATCAAAGGAAATCATTATTTAATGCAAGTTGTAAAAGTGAATAGTGAAGAAAGAGAAAAAAGGTGGCTACCCTTGTCAAATCATCAACTTTAATTCAACAAGTCACCTCCTATCCTATGAAGCATGATGAAAAAATCTATAGGGCATGGGGAATATCTTAGTAGAGTGGCTTAAAGATAAAGGTGAAGATTTCATTGGAAAACTCAAAGATTTTCATGATGGAAGGTTAAAATTGACAATTTGCTTCACTTTTGCCCATACCTTGATTCTAGGCCTTTGGCTATAAATAGAACTCACTTACTACATCAAAAACACACAAGTTCCATGCTAGAAACCAGCTAGAACTTTCTTTCTTACACAATCACAAGTTCTTACAAAATCTCATTAAGTTTCCAAAATCCCTCAAAATTTGCTTTTGAAAAACACCTTTCAAAACCATTTCCAAACTTCTTCCAACTCAAGAAACACTTCAAACACATAAAGTATGATGTATTGAAGCTATCCAAGTCACTTCCACACTTATTTAACAAGATCTTGGAAGAGCTCTCAAGATCTCTGGTTTTCTTATTGCTTAAGCTTGCTTCAAGAGGTAAACCTAAAACTCATAAATGTGAACTTTCCACTTGCACTCCACATGTTACCATGACTGTTTTTTTACCATGATGATCTTGAAAATTTTCAACTTGTAACTTGATTTTTCTTGTGAGATTGATCTTGTATTATTTTTAAAATTTTGTTAACATGTTTAAATAATCAAATTTGTTTGATTCATTGTCTTACCATGTGCATTTTATTCCTTTTATCATTTAGATTTTCATGTTTTGTTCATCCAAACTTCAAAAAATCATAACTCATCCATTTTTCATCATTTTGAACCCATTCTTTTTGCATTGTGTTTGTCTTGATGCCTAATTTCATGTGATATTTTTTAATTCCATGTTTGTTCATATTTTCATGCCTTTTGGTTGCTTGTAAGTTGCCTTTATATTGAGATCGTTATCTCGCGTATGCAGATGAATTTCTTTTTCACCGTGATCATTTGTGTTATGATATTCACTCATTCTCATTTATACTATGTTAGTTAACATGTTAGGGTACTCTCCCTTGGTTGTTACCATTATTTCATATTGCTTTCCTCCTAAATTATGAGGTTAAACTAATTTGCTTGTATTTGATTGTCATCGATACATGTGGTTGTTACCTTCAATCTTTGTTAAGATATACCTTTAATCTTTGTTAAGATATGCTTTCATCTTTGTTAAGATACATGATCTTTGGTTGTAACCATGCCCCTTTTGTTTAAAGTATTGATTACTTTGTTAATTATTTCTTCCCCAAGTGATGGAACTTTTTTAGTTCTCATCCAAGTTGCCTCATCTCCTCCCTTCCAAAGGAAAGTCTCTCTATTGACCCTTGGGTCATAGATAGCTCAATACCCTCATTGGCCTCGAAAGAGCCTTAACCCCCTTTTTGGTATGGATAGAACCAATAGGATATAAACTCATAGGTCTGGATAGAACCTTCCCGTCTTTTGGTTTGGAAAGAACCAATTGATTCCTTAGTTCGAGCCCGAACTACGACCGCTCTGATTTCTCATTGGACAATGAGAATACGTAGGCACAAGACGCGATATCTTGACGAGCAACCTTCCCCCTCACTAGGAGTGTTTACAACTAGAACCCTAGGATAGAGTTGTTAACTCTATGTAAGGATCATGGATATGATCACTTACTTCCCCCTTTGAGTGTTACAACTTAGACATAGAGAGTTTTGTGAAACTCTACACAAACATTATTATGTTTGTTCCCCTTTGAACCTTGATCGCAATCAAGCGTTCTTCAACCCTAGTGAGGTGAACTACGATTGCTCTGATTCTATCCTAGTTAGGATACGTAGGCAGAGGACGCGATGTCTTTGCGAGCAAACTTAGAAACAATCTTAGGTCTTCATCTATCATAATCTTCACCTTTTTACCCAATACCCAAACCTTAGCAAATATTTAACAAACTTAGCATACAAATAAACAAAAGGTTCCTGTAGAGTACTACAGATGTTTAGGATGTGAAATACATACCCTATGCATAACCAACCCCCGATCCCCGAATCTCTTAGCGTTGTTGTAACATCGCGCAAAAGGTTCTTTCTTTCTTTAGACCTTTCCTTTGGATAAATTAAAGTCCGGTTGTAAAAGAATTAAGGGTCAAGTTAATTCAATAGCTTGATATCCGATTTTCAACGCAACAATAGGTACATACCTGTGAGAGGGATTGGGTTATGCAGGAAACCTTGACTTTCAGACTACTTGGTTTTCTTTGCAGTATGGATTTGTTTTCTTAATATAGTGGGTCCTTATGTTAGTGTTATGTTCTTGCTAAAGCGGAGCGCTGGTTATTCTCAACCAACGGCACAAAAATCTTGATCCCCTGCTGCATTTGCATTTTCATATGGAATTTTCATTGACATGTATTTATGTTGCAGGTGCATATTTTCCTCCCCGATTCTAGTGATTTTACCTCTCCTCAGACATGGAGCATACCTTGAAGAAGACAGTGGCTTACAAGGTTCCTACTCTAGATATTGGGTCGTTAGTAAGTCTGATTTCTGTGGCCGACAGGAAGGTGATGGAAGAGTTCAAAGAATCATATAGGAAACTCTTGAGTTGTGTCTGTAAGCCTTCAGTCTATGAGTTGAGTGGCCTCTAAACTCTGCTTCAGTTTTATGACTCTTAGTTGAGGTGTTTCTTGTTTCTAGGTTATGTATTGGCACCTACCTTAGAGGAGTATTCTATATTGTTTGGAGTTCCCATACTGAATCAGATGCCATTCTATCACTCTGATGTTGAGCCTGATCTGGCTAAGCTTGCTGCTTCTCTGCACCTTGATGTTTTTGAGATTTCAGGGAAATTGGCTAAAGGGAATGGGATGTCTGGTTTTCCTTTGTCCTTTCTGGTTGCTACGGCTCAGCAGGCTGCCAAAGATGGTTGTTGGGTTATGTTTAACGTTATCTTAGCATTGTGTATATATGGTATCATGATATTTCCTAACATTCTAGATTTTGTGGATTCGGATGCGTTCCATATCTTTGTTTCAGGAAATCCAATACCCACGCTTCTTGGCGATGTTTATCATTTTGTTCACTACAAGAACGAGAACCGAAGAAGGAAGAACGTATCTTGTTGTGCATCTTTGTTATACAGGTAGTTTGCTAGTCATCTTCCCAAATCAGGTCCATTTGTTGATACCGCAGGTACTTCAGACTAGTCGCAGAGATTGATGGGATTGAGTGCTGAGAACATTACTTTGGTTTGACAGAGACATGTTGGGTACGAAGATTATTTATATTTCAGAGAGTTTCCCTAACGTCCCGTTGGTCGGGAGGAAGGGTTGCATCAACTATAACCCATCCCTGCTGGTGAGACAATTTGGATATGCCTTGAGAACACTGAAGGTGAGAAAAACACTTAGAAGGGGGGGGGGGTTGAATAAGAGTTTTAAGAAATATGGCAATAAAAACAACTCAAGATTTTTATCCTGGTTCGTTGAACTCAACTATTCCAGTCCACCTAATCAAAGATGATTTGCCTTTCTCTGCAAGGACTTAATCCACTATTGATCAACTGATTACAATAGAAAGCACTAAGAGTAACTGTCTTAGTCTTCTCAAGAACTATTGACCACACCTTGGTCTTCTTAAGGAACTTCTTACAAATTAATGTAAACTAACAAGTGTTTGAATGCTTCTAATAAGCTGTATCACAACTGTGATGTTTACACTTAAGATTAAGTACAACAAAAACTATATGGTTTTATGAAAGATCAAATGAATAAGATCTTGTGAGATTTTCTCTTATATGAATCAAGCGTGTATTTCTCTCTGAGTGAACATGTAATGAACAAATGGTGAGTAGTGAATTAGCAGCTTCAAAATGTTGAAGTAGTTCTCATTTTATAGCTTTTTCCAAATGCTTTGAGTGATGTGCAGCTGAATATAATATTTGATTGTATGACTTTTCATCACAAAAAGTATGGGCAGAGATATGCTTTCAGCAGAAAGGTATGGTTGTAGAAGCCTTGAGATTTGCACCACATCACTTCTTTGGACAAATTAGCCGTTGGTTACTTTGGAAGTAGCACCACGTCTAATCAAGTTTTACAGCTTCTTCAACAAGCTTCCTTCAGAATGAAGTCTTCATAATCTGCACTTCAGAACTTATAGCAAGCTTAAAAGGTATGAGATGCTTTAAGATGATCAGAGCTTTAAGATGATTAAGAAGTTCAGAGTCTTGATAGATGATCAAATCTTAATGTATCAGAGTCTCAATCTTGATTAGAGTCTTCATCAGAGTATGCAGCAGTATGTGCTTGAGCGTGAATATTAATGATAAAAGTCTGGTTATCAAAGCTTCTGAACTTGCAGTGGAAAGAACTTCAGAGTCTGTCTAGATCAGAGCTTACAACTTTTGTACACTTCTTTCATTTACGCTTCAGATTATTCTGTAGCTTCTGCTTTAGATCCTTCTGCCAATGCTTCAGAATCTTCTGATAGATTTGCATTTGATGCTTTAGAGCTTTGCATAGTTTCTTGTACTTATGTATTTTGCTTCTTTAAGAGTTTTCAATTTTATACCTGAAACAATAATACTTGAACAAATTTTAGAGTGTATATTTTCTTACTACAAAATTCCATAAAAGTTATCATCAAAACATAGAGATATAAGAAACACCAATCTGTGTTCTAACAATCTCCCCCTTTTTGATGATGACAAGACATAGGGAATTTTGTTCAATAAAGAGAAATAAAATAAATAACTCCCACTGAGATTAAGAATCTCCCCCTGAAATTAATACTCTAATAGAAGAGAACACTTCCCTTTTTTGCTTGAGTATATTTCAGAACCAGGTAGAAATCCTTGTTCAGAGAAAGAATCAGAGCCTGAATGCTTTCCAGAATTAGAGTCTGATGATTTCTTTCAAAATGAAAAGTCTGGTAAATCTTCCAGATTCAGAGTTAAATTTTCTTCAAGGATCAGAGTCTGGTTGGGTAATTCTCAGGGTAACTTCAGATCATTTTTGTCAGATGAATTAATAAAATCTGAAAGTCTTAAGATTCAATGTTAGATAAAAACAATGTCTAAATTTCATTTTAGTATTGCTTATGGATTGAACAATCAAATTCTCTTTCTCCCCCTTTTTGTCAAAATCAAAAAGAATTTTAAAGACAGAAAAGATAACAGAAGAAAAGAAAAACACAACACATAAATGAAAAACATAGCAGCTTAGATTCATTCAGATCAAAGTAGCACAAAAAGCATAAGATGTTCATATAGCAGATGATAGAAAATAGAGCAACAGAAAAACAAGTGCAAAACAAGAATGCAAAGACATGAAAAAGAAAGCTAGGGCTAGCGAGAAGCAATCAAGGTCAGAAGATCAGTAATCTTAGCAGTAGATTCTTCTTGCTTGGCCATCAAAGTCTTGATCTCTTCAGTAGTCTGTTCCTGTTTTATCATCCATGTTTTGATTTCCTTGACTTCTTGGACAACATCTGGAATCTTAGTCTTCATCTCAGATGCAGAAGGTTCAGAAGCAGATGCAATTGCCATTGGATGATGAATCTCCATGTCAGATGCAGGAGTATATTCTATCATTGTAGAATCTTCAGCAGGAGCATCTTCCAGAAGAAGCACTGGAGTTGTGATAATGCTCAGCAGAGTCTTTCTGACCATTTCAGCAAACTTAGCCTTTGCATCATCAGCACAGAGTGTTCTGAGGTCAAATGCAGCAGAGTTGAACTTAGATATGAATCTGTTCCAAGAGGCTTCAGATTCAGCATGATCCATGCTAGCCATGCACTCTTTCTCCACAGAAGCAATTCCCATACATATTTCCTTCTTGAAATTCTTGAACAGAGTAGAAACATCTGATCTGGGTTTGGGGTTCAGAAAGTCATCTATGGTGACATTCTGTGATGGTTCAGGAGGTGTTTGGTTTTGTTCAGGGGGTGGGTGATCAGATGAAGGTTGTTTAGATGGTGGTTGTTCAGATGGTTGGGGTATGGATGATTGTGGTTCATATGGTTGTGGTATGGATGTTTGTGGTATGGTAAGTTGAGGAATGGAGGTGTCAGCATCAGATGGTGTTAATGTAACAACATCAGATGAGGGTGGTATAAAATCTGTGAAGTTGAATTTGAAGCAAAGAGGGTTGTCAGATGCAGGTGGGTCAGATGGTAATGGTTTGTATGGATCAGGGATATGTAAGCTAGTTGGTGAGGGGACTTCAGAGTCATCAGAATCAGATGATTCAGTTGAATGACATGAAGTTGAAGAGAGGACATAGATGGTTGAAAGTGGGGACACATTCAGAATGTCTTCAGATGGTTGTTGGACAGATGGTTCAGGATTTTGGATGGTTGGTTCTTCTGGTGGTTGAGTAGAAGAGAGTGGTTCAGATTGTTTTTGTTGTTCAAATTGTGTTTGTTGTTTTTGTGGTTCAGATGATGGTTGTTGTTGTGGTTCAGGTTGAGTTTGTTGAGGAGGTTGTTGTTCAGAGGATTTCTGTTGAGGGGGTTCAGGTGGTAGTTGAACAGAAAATGGTTGAGAATGTTTGTGAGGAGATGAAATGGGTTCAGATGAATGAGGTTCAGATGATTTAGGAGGAGATGGTAGAGGTGAAGGTGATGGTGAAGGCACAAATGGTTTGGGATCAGATGTTAATACCTGGTGAATTGTTTCTCTAATTTCTTCCACAGTAGCTTCTGGAGGATTTTCCTTCTTCTTCTTGTCCTTCTCAGGTCTGTCAGCAGCATCAGAGGCTTTCCTCTTAGGTTGTGCAACAAATCCTTCCTCAGCTTTTCTCTTCCTGCGCCTTTCTCTCAGAAGATTTGGCAGAACTTCTCCTTCCTTCGGGACTATGTTAGCAGGCAGAGGGATACCATTCTTCAAACAATCAGCAATGTATGTCAGAATGATGTTCCTAGGTTCATCAGCACTGAACATAGGAAAATCTACCAAAGGAATTCTCCTTCTGCTAACTTGTTCCGAGTTAAATTTCTTGGGTTTTCCAGCAAGCTCTGAAATGACCTTCATTCTT
Organism: Lathyrus sativus; assembly: GCA_963859935.3. Lineage (NCBI taxonomy): Eukaryota > Viridiplantae > Streptophyta > Magnoliopsida > Fabales > Fabaceae > Lathyrus > Lathyrus sativus. Next base: position 281,644,938 of record OZ012735.1, read on the forward strand.
TTCAGAGTGTTCCCATTGATGACAGATCCTATAACATAAGACAGATCATCTGTCACTCCAGCATCAAACAGATGTTTCACAAGACCATTCACTGTTAGAATGTCTGATATCAGTCTTCCCATATGGATCCAAGTTCTGATTTTTCCAGCTTTAACCCTTACTTCTTCTCCTGTTTCTTTGATATGGTTCAGAAGATGACTGAACAGAAGATAAGGTAAATCCACCTTCTTTCCCTTACTCATACAGTACATGAAGTACATTTGTTCGGAGTTCACATAATCTGGTGAGTTAGAAGATTTTCTGTGAAAGATAGAACTCATGAAAATCTTGGCCCAGATTTTGTAAACAGGCTTCAGATCTCTGACCTTGTTGGATGGTTCCCCAGAAACACAAACTTCTTGAAAAATATCAGCCAAATCCACACGATCAGTAGCCATACTTGTGATTCCATCAGTTTCCTTATACTCAAGTAGTTGTCTAATTAATTTTTCAGTGATGACAATTTCCTTCCCAAGAACAGATGAATGAATGAACTTAGGGCAAACTTGAGTGTGTATCCAGAATTCCTTCACCAATGTTGGATAAACAGGACCCATCATCCAGTCAAAGTACTTTTCCCATTTCTGAGTTTTGATGGTTGAATAGAGATCAAAACCATTTTCTTTGATGGATTCAAAATCCACAAAGTTCTCACACAGAACTTCAAGTTCTTTGATTGGAGTGAGAAGAGTTCTCACAAGTGCCTTGTACACAACATCAGTTTGGGATGAACCAACAGCATTTGGAGATGATGCAACAACAGTTGAAGTTTGCATCTGAGCAGATGTTGAAGATGGTGAAGCCATTGATGTTCTTGAGATGCGTCTGGGTTTACGAGAGGTTTTGGGTTTTGAAATAAGATGGAAGCAATAGAGAAGACATAAATGCATATGAGTGATGAAAAGAGTGTAAAGTGTGATTTGTGAAGTGTCGTGAGAATTTATAGAGAAATTTTGGCATGCAAAAAGACACACAATCTCACGCATACACACAAGCATTGAATGAAGTGAAACATAATCATATCAAGCAATTAATGCAAAGAATAAAATTATATCATGCATTTAAGATTCTGACAGAAGGGGGGAAATCAAGAGATTTTGGATTTTCAAAGCAATACCTCAAACGTCAATTCCGTATGGTGCACTCTACCTTTCCAGATTCTGAGCTACACATGTTTGCTTGCATGTGCCTCTGAAACTCTTTGAGAAATGAAGTGTTAGGAAACGTTCAGATCCTCTGAGCCTTGTTAGTTCAGATTTACACACAAATAAATAAACACAGAATTTGAACAGAAGAAATACTTCAGAGTTTAGACATTTATCATCTGAGAAAAAATTTCATCTGATGAATATTTTATTCTGGACAGAAGTCCATACTTATATTTTTCAGAATAAATTTAAATCTATCTTCAGCAAGGGGTTTTGTAAAGATATCATCCCATTGATGATCTGTATCTACAAAGTTTAAATTTATAATTCCCTTCTGAACATAGTCTCTGATGAAATGATGTTTAATCTCTATATGCTTAGCTTTAAAGTGTAAAATGGAGTTTTTAGATAAGCATATAGCAGAAGTATTATCACAGAAGATAGAAATGTTACTCTCAAAAATCTGATAATCTTCCAGTTGACTTTTCATCCAGAGCATCTAGGTGCTACAACTAGCAGCAGCAATATATTCTGCCTTTGTTGTTGAAAGTGCAATTGTGGGTTGCTTCTTACTAAACCAAGAGATCAGATGACTTCCAAGAAATTGACAGCTTCCAGAAGTACTTTTATGTTCTACTCTGTCTCCAGCATAGTCAGCATCATAGAATCCAACTAATTTATACTCATCGGATCTTCTGTAACACAGACCCACATTAGTAGTACCTTTCAGATACCTTAGAATCCTCTTAACAGCTGTTAAGTGAGATTATCTAGGATCTGATTGGAATCTAGCACACAGACACACACTGAATAAAATATCAGGTTTTGAAGTAGTCAAATATAAGAGAGATCCAATCATACCTCTGTAAAGTTTTTGATCAACTTTCTTACTTACCTCTTCCTTACCAAGTGTGCTTGTAGGATTCATTGGAGTCTTTGCCAGTTTGCTTTCATTCAGATTGAATTTCTTCAGAAGCTCTTTGACATATTTAGTCTGGTGAATATATGTGCATTCTGGAGTCTGATTTACTTGGATTCCCAGAAAGAATCTAAATTCTCCCATCATGCTCATTTCAAATTCAGCCTGCATAGACATAGCAAACTCCTTTCCCAGCATAATATTGGTAGATCCAAAAATAATATCATCCACATAAATTTGACAAACTAGTAAATCTTTCTTAAATGTTTTACAGAAAAGAGTTGTGTCCACTTTTCCTCTAATAAAGTTATTTTCCAGAAGAAAATTACTTAATCTTTCATACCAAGCTCTGGGAGCTTGTTTCAAACCATAAAGAGATTTTTTGAGTTTGAAAACATGATCTGGAAATTTATCACTTTCAAAACCAGGAGGTTGATGGACATAAACTTCTTCTTCTATAATACCATTTAAGAAGGCACTCTTAACATCCATCTGATATAGAGTAATGTTATGTTGTGCAACAAATGAAATAAGAAGGCGTATAGAATCTAACCTTACCACTGGAGCATAAGTTTTAGTGTAATCAATACCTTCTTGTTGACTGTACCCTTGAGCTACCAGCCTTGCCTTGTTCCTAACAACTTCTCCTTGCTCATTTAGTTTATTTTTGAATACCCACTTTGTTCCAATAATGTTGAAACCTTTTGGTATAGGAACCAGATCCCACACATCATTTCTTGTAAATTGATTTAGCTCATCTTGCATTGAAAGTATCCAATCATTGTCACTCAGAGCCTCATCCATAGATGTTGGTTCAATAATAGATACCAACCCAAGAAGTGATGTTCCAGATGATCTGATAAACGACCTTATTCTTATAGGGTCATCTTTCTTCCCAATAATCATTTCTTCTGAATGAGAAGCCTTGATTTTGGATGATCCTTTAACTGTTGGTTCTTCAGAAATATTCATGTTATTCATCTGAGCAGCTAATGGAGTTGCATCTGGCGTAGCTTCTTCTTGAGGTTTCTCTACCTCTGGTTTCTCAGATTCTATGAGAATAACTTCTCCATCTGCAGAGTTTTCAATCTGCTTTGGCTTTTGATTGCCAAGCTTATCATCAAATCTAACATGTATAGATTCCTCCACAATCTGTGTCTCAGTATTGTATACTCTGTAGCCTTTAGAGCGTTCAGAATATCCAAGCATGAAACACTTTTGTGCTTTAGAATCAAACTTGTTAAGATTCTCTTTAGTGTTCAACATAAAACAAATACATCCAAAAGGATAAAAATAAGAAATGTTTGGCTTTCTATTCCTCCACAATTCATAAGGAGTCTTTTCGAGAAGAGGTTTAATTGACACTCTGTTCTGAATGTAACATGTTGTGTTAATTGCCTCTGCCCAAAAATGTTTTGCCACGTTAGTCTCATTGATCATGGTTCTGGCCATCTCTTGCAAAGTTCTATTTTTCCTCTCTACAACTCCATTCTGTTGTGGAATTCTAGGACAGGAGAAATCATGAGCAATTCCATTTTCATTAAAATATTTTTCAAAATGTTTGTTTTCAAATTCACCACCATGATCACTTCTGACTTTAACAATTTTGAAATTTTTTTCAGTTTGGACTTGTTTGCAGAAGTCAAAGAACACAGAGTGTGACTCATCCTTGTGTTTTAGGAATTTTACCCATGTCCATCTGCTGTAGTCATCCACAATGACTAATCCATACTTTTTGCCTCTGATGGATGCAGTTTTCACTGGTCCAAACAGATCAATGTGAAGTAACTCTAATGGTTTTGAAGTTGAAACAACATTTTTGGATTTGAAAGATGATTTTGAAAATTTTCCTTTCTTACATGCTTCACAAAGAGCATCTGAGTTGAACTTCAGATTAGGAAGTCCTCTGACCAGATTAAGCTTATTAATCTGAGATATACGTCTCATATTAATATGACCCAATCTTCTGTGCCAGACCCATTGCTCCTCATTAACAGACATAAGGCATTTAACATTCTGAACCTTAAGTTCTGAAAGACTGATTTTATAAATGTTGTTTTTCCTTTTACCATTAAAGAGGATTGAGCCATCCTTTTGACTCACAGCTTTGTAACATTTTTTATTAAAGATTATGTCATAACCATTGTCACTTAATTGACTTATGGACAATAGATTATGAGCTAACCCTTCAACAAGCAAGACATTAGTTATGGAAGGAAGTTTACCATTGCCTATGGTTCCAGAGCCAATTATTTTGCCCTTCTGATTCCCTCCAAACTTGACATCTCCTCCAGATCTAAGCTCTAGACTTTGGAACATAGACCTTTTTCCCGTCATATGTCGTGAGCATCCAGAGTCCAGGTACCATGACTGGAGTCTTGACTTTGCTGCTAAGGATGTCTACAACATAGATTATCTTATCCTTAGGTACCCAGATTTTCTTGGGTCCTTTTTGGTTAGTTGCCTTAAAGCTTTTTTTGAACTTCTGTCTTTCAACATAAGACTTGTTCTGATTAGCTTTAGATTTATTAAACACAGGTTTGTTCTGATTAGAACTTGTGTGTTTAATATCATTTAAGTGACCAAATGTAAACTGAGAATATAAAGGAGGATACTTGAAATCCAGTTTATCTACAGATTTTGGATTTGAATCTTCATAAGAGAAAGATTTATATCCAACACCTTTTCTATAGTTTCTGCTGATACCATAGATCATTGAAGTCATTTTGCTTCTATAGTTTCTATGGATTTGAATCTTTTAGTTAGAAACTTCCTGAAACTATAGTCATACTCTTGTAAAATATTTTTAGAGCATGGTTCAGATTTTGAATCAGAGTTTAGTTGAGCAGATTCTAAATTATTTTTCAATTGAAGATTTTCAGCTTTTAGTTCAGCTATTTCTGATTCAAACTTGTTACTCTCAAATTCAATATGCTTTAGAAGCGTTTTGTATTTGAGTTTAACTTTGCTATAGTTTTCAAGAATATCAGATAAACTTTCAACAAGTTCCTGTCTAGAAAGTTCAGCAAATACCTCCTCAGAATCAGATTCTGATTCTGATCCAGATGATTCAGCACTGTCCTCAATGTCAGCCATGAATTCCACATTTTCACATTCCTCTTCTGACTCTGATGACGAATCAGATGCATCTGAGTCATCCCATGTAGCCCTCAGAACTTTTTTTGTGTGATCTGACTTTCTTGTTGGGTTCTCCTTCTGAAGCTTTGGAAATTCACTCTTGTAGTGCCCAGGTTCTTTGCATTCATAGCAAAAAACCTCTATTTTTCCAGATCATATGTGTCCAGAGGATTCTCCAGATCTTCTGTATCCAGAGTGTTCTCCAGATCTTCTGTGCCCAAAAGATTCTTTGTGTTGATCTGGTTTTCTAAAGTTCTTGAACTTCCTTTGCTTATTTTTCTAGAGTTTGTTGATTCTTCTGGACAGCAAGGATAGTTCTTCTTTATCTTCAGAAGCAGACTCTTCAGAGCTTTCTTCTAATACCTACAATGCTTTAACAACTTTATTAGATTTTAACGCAATTGACTTACCTTTCTTTAGAGGCTCATCTTCCTCTAGTTCAATCTCATGACTCCTTAGAGAACTGATTAGTTCCTCCAGCGTAATCTTGTTCAGATCCTTTGCCAGCTTCAGAGCAGTGACCGTGGGTCTCCATCTGGTTGGCAAGCTTCTGATTATTTTCTTGATATGATCTGCTGTAGAGTAACCCTTGTCCAGAACCTTTAGGCCAGCAGTGAGAATCTGGAATCTGGAAAATATTGCTTCAATAGATTCAGATTCTTCCATCTTAATAGCTTCATACTTCTGGATCAGCGCCAGAGCCTTGGTTTCTTTGACTTGAGAGTTCCCTTCATGAGTCATCTTCAGGGATTCAAATATATCAAAAGCAGTTTCTCTGTTGGTTATTTTCTCATACTCAGTATGAGATATAACATTTAGCAATATAGTTCTAGCCTTGTGGTGATTTCTGAATTCCTTCTTTTGCTCCTCAGTCATTGATTTTCTGTCAACTTTCTTGCCATTCGCATCAATGGGATTAACATATCCATCAATAACTAAGTCCCAAAGATCAGCATCAAATCCTAGAAAGAAACTTTCCAGTCTATCTTTCCAATAATCAAATTTCTCTCCATCAAACATGGGAGGTTTTGTGTTGACTCTTTCTTCATATTTGTTGTTGTTGGGTGTTGAAGTTTCAGCAGCCATAATGTATATCAACCAAGAGTATCAAGAGTTCTTCCCACTGGATCTTTTCTGGTCACGGATAAGTGATAGCACAAACATAACCAGAGCTCTGATGCCAACTGAAGGTGAGAAAAACACATAGAAGGGGGGGTTGAATAAGAGTTTTAAGAAATATGGCAATAAAAACAACTCAAGATTTTTATCCTGGTTTGTTGAACTCAACTATTCCAGTCCACCTAATCAAAGATGATTTGCCTTTCTCTGCAAGGACTTAATCCACTATTGATCAACTGATTACAATAGAAAGCACTAAGAGCAACTGTCTTAGTCTTCTCAAGAACTATTGACCACACCTTGGTCTTCTTAAGGAACTTACAAATTAATGTAAACTAACAAGTGTTTGAATGCTTCTAATAAGCTGTATCACAACTGTGATGTTTACACTTAAGATTTAGTACAACAAAAACTATATGGTTTTATGAAAGATGAAATGAATAAGATCTTGTGAGATTTTCTCTTATATGAATCAAGCGTGTATTTCTCTCTGAGTGAACTTGTAATGAACAAATGGTGAGTAATGAATTAGCAGCTTCAAAATGTTGAAGTAGTTCTCGTTTGATAGCTTTTTCCAAATGCTTTGAGTGATGTGCAGCTGAATATAATATTTGATTGTATGACTTTTCATCACAAAAAGTATGGGCAGAGATATGCTTTCTGCAGAAAGGTATGGTTGTAGAAGCCTTGAGATTTGCACCACGTCACTTCTTTGGACAAATTAGCCGTTGGTTACTTTGGAAGTAGCACCACGTCTAATCAAGTTTTACAGCTTCTTCAACAAGCTTCCTTCAGAATGAAGTCTTCATAATCTGCACTTCAGAACTTATAGCAAGCTTAAAAGGTATGAGATGCTTTAAGATGATCAGAGCTTTAAGATGATTGAGAAGTTCAGAGTCTTGATAGATGATCAGATCTTAATGTATCATAGTCTCAATCTTGATTAGAGTCTTCATCAGAGTATGCAGCAGTATGTGCTTGAGCGTGAATATTAATGATAAGAGTCTGGTTATCAAAGCTTATGAACTTGCAGTGTAAAGAACTTCAGAGTCTGTCTAGATCAGAGCTTACAACTTTTGTACACTTCTTTCATTTACGCTTCAGATCATTCTATAGCTCCTGCTTCAGATCCTTCTAGCAACGCTTCAGAATCTTCTGATAGACTTGCATCTGATGCTTCATAGCTTTGCATAGTTTCTTGTAGTTATGTATTTTGCTTCTTTAATAGTTTTCAATTTTATACCTGAAACAATAATACTTGAACAAATTTTAGAGTGTATATTTTCTTACTACAAAATTCCATAAAAGTTATCATCAAAACATAGAGATATAAGAAACATCAATTTGTGTTCTAACAAACACCTCATAGGGAGGAGGAGATACAGGGATCTTTGTATCTCACTGGATTGCTAAAAGGTGACACTTTGGCTAGAGTTGAACATGCTTGGAGCAATATTCACAGGAAAGGGAAAGTTTCGTTGGGCTTATAAGGGAAAGTTACGACCCTTATGTGATTTGGACACAGAGGAAAGTAGAGAAGGAAGAGCCTACCACCGTGGGCATTCAGAAGTAAAATCAGTTATGGGTTGAGAAGGAAGAGTTGCGGAAGACTAATGAAAAGTTAGAGAAAGAGATCATTCATCTTCGAAGTGAGAAGATTGAAGTTGTACATTCTTTCGGGAGACTGACTGAGCTTGTGAACAGATTGGGTACAGATTTGACCAAGCAAGCTAATGCTCGAAAACATTTGGGTTTGGATCTGAATGCCATCAGTGATGTTCTCACTTCTAAGAAGAAGGACTTGGATAGGGCTTATATAGAGATTTCCAAGTTCAATGATCAGTGGAATGCTACTCTTTCCAACAACAAGGAGCGTGAGGATAAGTTGAAGCAGCAGATTACCAGACTGAAGACTCAGCTCAAGGCGAAGGATGAGAGGATTGCAGATGAAGCTTCACTCACACGTGACAGTGATTGCAGATTGAACGAAGCTTTGGAAACCTTGGAGGATTACAAGTTGGGGGCTGATTCTAAGAGGTGCAAGCTAGAGGAAGTCTTTGGTGAGGGAGCATGGAAATACTTTGCTGAGGATTTTTAGACCACAATCAGATAGAGAGAGGCGCTCATTCAGGGATTACTCGTCAGACCAGATCATCCTGAGACAGGGGAGCTGTTGGAGGAATTTCGTGCCCGTTGCCATACTTGATGTCTCTCATTTCCTTTGTAGCTTGTTGCTTATGCTTGTATTGACCATCACCAGACCTGTTGGCTGAGGTCTTTCTATTGATTCTTGTACTCATTTGTATGATGGTACATTACCTGTTGGCCTTTTCTTGTATGAATGAGGTGTTTGGCTCTATGCTTGTCTATGGGTTCTCCATTGTCGTGTTGTTATTCTCGGAACTAGAATCGGGGGGAAATTTCCCTGTTGCATACATACATGTCTGCATTTTGCATAGCATTTCTTGCATAGCAGGTACAGCGGAACCGTTTATCTTACCCCTGTCTGTCCGTTAGATTGTTTCAGGATAGACAACCAAACTATTCCCCGCTACGCCACAAGGGGGAATCATCTCAGAGCAATGGAGAAAATTCAGGCTGAGATGCAAGAGTTCCGTGAAAGGATGAGTCAGTTTATGGACCTTATGCAGGGAGTGGCTAATGGACAGGAACAACTTCGTACTTTGGTGCAGCCCTTGATTGCACGAGTTGACAATAACGGTGTTCTTCATTGAAGGACAAACTACTAATCCTCCTCCCAATGAAACTAGGACTCCTTATGCTCACTCTATGCCTACTTTGGTTATCCCTACTGCTGGAGGGAATGATAATGGCAATGCTGTTGGTTTTGATAACAATGGTTTTGGGAATGCTGGAAATGGGAATGTTGGAAATGGTAATGTTGCTAATGGGAATGTTCAGGGTCCGGATGTCACCTGTGCTGCACATGGTAATATAGATAGGTTATGGAATGAAGACCGACAGGAGGCTGTGTTCTCACCAATGGCTTTTGATGTTGAATTGCCCTCTGAAGCTAATAGGAGGTTCAAGTTGTTAGAGGACAAGATGAAGAGCTACGAGAACCATAATTCCATGGGCCTTGACATGGCTAATCTGGGGCTGATCCCAGATCTGAAAGTGTCACTAAAGTTCAAAGTCCCTGACTTTGACAAATACAAGGGTACTACCTTCCCAAGAGTTCATTTGAGATCCTACTACCATAAAATGTATGCGTACTCGGACGACGAGAAATTGCTTATGCATTTCTTTCAGGACAGTTTGTCCGGTCTTTCGTTGGAGTGGTACATGAGTCTGGAACCTGTGAATATCCGCAGTTGGAGGGACCTAGCTGAGGCCTTTGTGAAACATTATCAGTATAACAACGACCTTGCTCCTAATAGGGTCCAACTCAAGAGTTTGTCTCAAAAGACTGGTGAATGCTTCAAGGAATACGCCCAGAGGTGGTGGGAGCTTACAGCCAGGGTGCAGCCGCCCATGGTTGAGCATGAGCTAATTGATATGTTTGTTACCACTCTGCCTGGTGTTTATTACGAGAAGCTTATCAGTAACATGTCGGGAAGCTTCTCTAATTTGATCATCACTAGAGAGAGGGTGGAAAACGACATCAAATTGGGAAAGATCCAGTCTGGTGAGAGTTCCTCAACAGGAGGAGGAGGTAAGAAGGTATTTAGTAATAAGAAGCGAGAAGGAGATACCAATTCAGTGTCTAATTCCCGAGGGAATAGATGATCAGGGCGAAATCGTCAGCAATAGCAGGTTGCTAGTGTTATAATTCCCATAGTTCCTCAACAACAACAACAACCACAGCAATAACAGAATCAACAGGGTTATATGAGGTTTCAAGATCGGGGTCGGACAATAAATAGACAATTTGATGCTCCTTCGATGCCTTATTCCCAACTGCTTCAGCATCTGCTACAACTACAATTAATCCAAAAGAGGACTCTAGCTCCTCTGACAGGACCACCTCCACCCGGTTATGATGCGAACGCTCGATGCGAGTTTCACTCTGGTGCTCCAGGGCATAACATTGATAATTGCAAAGCCTTTAAACACAAAGTCCAAGATTTGGTAGACAGTAAAGCAATAAACTTTTCTCACAATGCTCCCAACATCGTGCAGAACTCCATGCCCAACCATGGGGCAGCCGGAGTCAATGCAATCATTGAAGATGAGAGTTTAGATCTGATAACTGATGTCAATAATTTGAAGACGCCGTTGGACTTTGTGAAGGAGAAGTTATTGAAGGGAGGGATATTCCCGGGCTGTAATGAATCGTGTGCTGAGTGTTTGGGTCATCCTAAGGGATATGCAAAGCTAAAGAGCTGCATTCAGGGTATGATGAATGATGAAATGTTGCAATTTGACCGGGTTGCAGAGAAAAAGTCTGAGGAGATAATGGTTGAGGAAAGTAATGAGGTTTCAATCATCTCAACTCCCTACAAGACTATAACTATTTCAGCGCCTCCTAGGCCGCCAACCATAATCATTACAAAAGTTGGACCTGTTCCTTATGAGAGTACAAGAGCTATTCCGTGGAACTATGGAGCAGAAGTGTATTGCAACAGGCAGAAACAGGAATTGAAGAGCTTGTCGGTTGACTCAATGGATAATATAGTTGGAGCAAGTGGTATTACCCGAAGCGGTAGAATATTTTCGTCGCCTGAAGTGGCTGCTGACCGAGCTGACAAAGGGAAGAAAGTAATGGGTGAGGAAACTTCTGAAGCTGGAGAGAAGGAGTCTTTGGTAAAGGATGCGGAGGAGTTTGTGAGGATGATTAGAAAAAGTGATTACAAGATAGTTGATCATCTACAGCAAACTCCTTCCAAAATATCAATCCTGTCATTGTTGCTATGTTCAGAAGCGCATCGGAATGCACAGTTGAGAATATTGAATACTGCTTACGTGCCGCAATAAATATTGGTTAACCAACTCGAAGGGGTTGTAGCACACGTAAACGCAGGGAATGGGCTAGGTTTTACGGACCTGGATTTGACGCCAAAGGGCAAGAACCATAACTGTGTGTTGCACATATCAATAGTATGTCGAGGGGCTGTTATCTCTCATGTACTCGTTGATACAGGGTCGTCTATGAATGTACTCCCGAAGAAGGCCCCGATGAAGCTGGATATGCAATGACTGATTTGCACGCCAAGCGATTTGGTGGTGCGTGCTTTTGACGGTACCAGAAGATCTGTGGTCGGAGAGGCGACGTTGCCAATCCAAGTTGGCCCTGAGGTACTTGATGCGGTATTCTATATCATGGACATTCAGCCTGCCTATAGTTGTTTGTTGGGCCGTCCATGGATTCACTCAGCAGGAGCTGTTACATCCGTGCTACACCAGAAGCTCAAGTATATGGTTGGTGGCAGGGTTGTCAAAGTATGCGGGGAAGAGGATATAATGATCAGTCACTTATCGTCTTTCAAGTACGTCAAGGTGGATGGAGAAATCCATGAGACCTTATGTCAAGCCTTTGAGGCAGTTCAGATCAAAGACAAGTTACCGATTGTGAGCAAAGCCCCCGAAGTCCAGGAACCAGGAACCCCGTTCCAACTGGACAAGATCAACTCAGAGGCATCCAGATGAAGAGAAAGAGCTAGATTAGCCAGATTAGGCTCAGCATCCATATGAACAAAAGGCATCTGACTCCTGATAGGCACACCCAATAAATCAGCATACTCCTCTAATGTAGGTGCAAGAATGAAGTCCGGGAAAGTAAAGCATCTCAAAGGAGGATCGTAGAACTGCAGCAAGGCATATAACCCATTCAACTCATACACCGAAGGCTTACGAATCAAACTGAGTAGTTTCCCATAAGATTTTTTGAATTCACCTCTCACAGAATCATTTGCCAAAGCAATCAAACTAGACAACTGAACAACATCAGGAGTGGGGAGCTTATAGGCCACAGTCTTCCTCAGAGAACCCATAATAGCACAACAGAAGGCAAGAGAACCTGAACCGGGGGAAAAGGTACCTGCAACACAGACACACGTTAATGATATGCAAATGAGTATGCAAAAATGCAAAATGCAATCATGCAGCAGGAGATCAAGACGACTGTGTTGTTGAGGAGAAAGGCCACAATCCGCTCTGTCAAGAACAAACATATCTCTGATGATAAGAACCCCTGATACCAGACCATAAATCCTCTCTGTCAAGAACAAACACATATCTGATGATGAGAACCTCTGATACCAATGAAACTGATTCACTGTCAAGAAAACCAGGTAGTCTGAAGGTTAAGGTTTCCTGCAACAAACCCGACCCCGCTCACAGGTATGGACCTAAACTGACACAAGTTCGGCATCCTATGCGGTCATCAGCGTCACAGACTTTCAAGAACGATGATACAATACCCAGAAGGTGTGGCATCATCATCTCTTGAAGTGGCCTCACTCAGCTGACTCCCAAATGATCGGTCCCCAGAGTCGACAATCCTCCAAACCAACAACCCCTCAGGCCCAAAGGGCCGGAAAAGAAGTCAACCGGGAGAACCTCGTCTGAGCGTGGATTTCATGAGACACTAGTGCCTGCAAAGCAAGCACGCGCCCTCTAATTTTCACAACTAATGCTAAGTACACTCAAGCATGGGTCTGGCTTCTCACTCATCAGAATGCCCCTGCCACAACAGCACAGATAATCATATCATACTGAAAATAAAATGCAGGAAATAAAATGCGATAAATAAAACCCAACAGGTAAACACACAAGCGCTAGGATTGACTCTCGCAGGGACGTTGGATCCCTCGATTGACTCGCTTAGGGAACGTTGGATCCCCAGGAAGCTATATCAAGTAGAGTCCCCAGCAGAGTCGCCAGCTGCTGGGGATGACCCAGACAGCTAGGAAGAAAATCCAAGGCGAGACTCGCATAGGGAGCCATGTTTCCCCAGCAGAGTCGCCAGCTGCTAGGGATTGCCCAGGCAGCTAGGAAGAGAATCCAAGATGTCGCTACTGCGAAAATCGGCGCCGGCTATGATAGAAGAGTCGCCACCGTGCATTATTTATCCCACAAGAGGGAAAGGAAACGCTCATAGTAAACCTAACGCAAAGACGGGAAAGGAATGGTCATCGCAACCAAATCCTGGATTCGGGAGTCGGTTACGCAAGGGGAAGGTATTAGCACCCCTCACGTCCGTCGTACTCGACGGGATCCACGCTTGTTTTCTAGTACGGATTGTTATTATATCTACTCTAAAGGTCAAGGGTTAAAAGAAAAGAAAATGACTCGGCAAAGTATCGCACTTTATGCCTACGTATTCCCGTCTGAAACAAGAAATCAGAGTCAACGTAGTTCGCCTACCTACTGGAAAGGAGGGGGAGGTTGCTCGCTAGGATACGACATCCTATGCCTACGTACTTTCATACAGCATGAAAGATAAACATAGTTCGGGCCACGTACGACACAAGTCTGTCTGTTTATCTTTTATCCTTCTGAAAAAGGTTTTCTCCTGGTTACGGGTCCAAGCGGACAAAAACGACGTTTTGATTGGTTTCCAGTCTTTTACGCAAGAACTTTTTTTTATTGATGTTTGAAAGATTATTGTGTTTTTGATTGTTTCGAGATGAGAAGAGAAACGACGCTCTAAAATCCTATGGTTGAAAATGGGAATCAAAACTACCCTAATGTTATCATGCATGGGTTAACACCTAATGTCTGTCATATTTCTCTCTTGCACAGAGAAAAACAGAGATCCTAGGGGATAAACGGAGAAGAAATAGATATATACAGTAAACGATAAACATGCATGAGATGCAGCAATACAAGCGAGGCAAGGGAGTCCCACTCAACCTCGAACCTGGGAAAACAATAGGCAAAGTGAAACAGCTTCACTTCAAACCTAAGGGGCAAGCTGACAAACAATGCAGAAAAAGAAATAAAACCCAACACCTGCTCTGACAGCAACACCAGCTCCTACAGCAAGCAGCTCAAACAGCAACCAAAGGTTGACAGTAACAACTTCAAGCAAGATCCTATCTTCACTTTTCAATGATCCTCAAACTTTAGATAAGCTCTTATCTCCAAGAAAAACCCAAGCTCTAGTAAGCACTGAACCCCAACAAATAGACTGCTTCAAACAGCAGCAAAACCCTAATTTAAACAGATATCCAGCTTTGACAGGCACAAGCTTCATCTTCACCAATCTTCAATGCACTTCTTATCCTCAAAAGGCTTTCAATCTTCAATGCAAACACTCCAGAAGAGAATCACTTAACATATTAAGTTGAAATGCTAAACAGCTTATTGACAAACAAAGGAAGCCTATAAGTGTTTAACATTATAAGAGAAATGTTCCCTCAAAGTTCTACTTCTAAGGTATGCCACTTATCCCTCAAAAGGAGGGATGTGAATATCTTAGAAGGAATTTTTTGTCACAGGGAGGAATAGAAGCACAATATGCTTTCTATGTTTGTAAGAAGAAATCATTCTAATCTAAAGCTCTTCCTATTTCTCCTATCTCCTAAGTCTTCACAAACCATCTTCCAGGAGAGGAATCTTCATGCATCAAGCTCTATCCCTTGTCTTCAATCATCATCCAAGGTCTTCATAAGCCTCAACAAGCAAAACTCAAGCCCCAAGCCCAATTGAAATGCCCAAAACCCAACAAACAAAGCAACATCTCAAGTGGGAAACACACCAATATCAACCAAATTGCAAAAATCAAGTAAAATAGTAATACTCACTATAAAATCCTAAATTTATTTCTAAGGGAACCTAACTATATACCCCATACCCCATATAAACCCCAAGGCCTAAATCAAACCCTAAGTCTCCAAACTATGCCCTAAACTACACCTAATTGTTTTGAAATCCTAATTCCGATACCTCTCCTATCTATCCTTCAAACCGTTCTAAGTTTTAGTCACAAAAATATGATAAAATTCCTAAGGGTACATGCTTCCCTAATCTAACTAACCTCACAAGACTCAATAAAAAATCATGCACCAATCTCTCATACTAAATTCAGAAAAAAAGAGGTATCAAACAAATGCAAAATAAAACCAATAAAATTGTAAAATATACCAAAAAATATAAAATGCATGAAATTAATATTTTTATTATTTCACAATTTTCTAGAGATCCTAAGGGAGCTAGGGAATAAAATCCCATCCTAAAATGATTATTTTTCCATTTAATATGAATTATTTACTAACAATGCTAAAACCATGAAAATAAAAAGAAATCAGCTAAAAACAATAAACTGGTGTGGTGAATAGCAATTACATACAGTTCAAAATAAATGTTGGGCTCAGGAGGGGGTGTGTTTATCAACACGCGCTAAGCCCAGACCAAATCAGAAAATAACTGAAAAAACAAGGAAAATGAAAAAACTCGGTGGCGAATAGCAACTATTTCGCCTTGTTCTCTCAATGGGCCTTTAATTTGGGGGTGTCGTTAGCAAATCTTCTTAAGCCCAAAACCCAAATTCACACTGATAGGGGGGGTACAGATACGAAAAACGGGGGAGATACTAGCAACAACACGGTTTGGGCTTGAGGCCCATATCCACCATCATTCACTACTCTCAGCATCTAAAACCTAATCCATTAAAACTCTCTTTCATTGTTCACTATCTTCCCCAAACCCTAACGGCGCCACCTCCCTCTCTCACATCTCGTTCTCTCTCACAAACTCTCCACCAACCTTGTTCATCACAAACCAACACCGTTCCACCTCTCAGCTCAAATCATCGCTCGCTAACACTCAAAACTATACCAGATCCTCAGCTAACAACAAGAAAATTACAATAAAGGATGGATTCAGAGTAGAAACCTGGATGAAGGCGATGAAGCTTCTGGAGATTTGAGATGAAGCTTGGCGAAGCTTACGAAGAACTAGAAAGAGCAACTTCTGGAGATTCCTGGTTGAAGATGTTCAATATTGGTGGAGCTCTTGCGCGGGACTGATGAAGATCTTGCCAACTTGATGATGAATGAAGCCGATCTTGAAGTTCTGGAGAACTCAGAATGAACGCGTGATGAACTTCTTGAAGCCGTTGACGAAGATCTGTTGAAGGTTCTCGAGATCTTGAAACCGGGTGAAATCTAGAGATGAAGATGATGAATGTTCTTGCTCGTTTGAAGGTTTCTGAAAAAAAATATGGACGAACAACAATATTGATGAACGATGACGAGAGAACTGATGCTGAAATGAAGAATCGTTCATGAATGTAGCAGATTCCGGCGAGGATGTATTTTCCGGCGAGTGGCTGATGAAGATTGGTGAAGAAGATTGGGAGAGGTTCTTGGTGATTCTGGAAAATTGCAGTTTCCGGTGGGTTTGAGGATTCCGGCGACAGTTGCGACGGTGGAAGGCGTCTCCGGCGATGGTTAGGGCGTCTCTGGCGACGGCTGCATGGCCGGCGGCGAGGTGGTGTTAGTGGAGGACAGGTGGCTTGAGGGTGGAGGAGAGAGGGACGCGTGTGAGAGGGAGAAGTCAGAGAGGGACACGTGGGAGTGAGAGGGAAAGAGGTGGCAGAGAGAGAGAGAGAGTGGTGTGAGGTGTCAGAAAATTGTGAGGTGGAAGAGAGATAACAAAACGCGTGGCACCCCTTTTATGTGACATGTGGCGGAAATTGTACTTGGGCCCACGAAATGGACACCTGGCCCACTAAACTTAATACTCTGATTAATTGGACTAATGAATTAAAACGTAATTAATCTAACCATTAATAGAAAACGAAAATACTAATTAAACTCCTAATAAAACAAAAAAGAATAAAGCCCTAATTAACTACACAATTAACTAATCTAATTAATGACTAAACAATTAAACCCTAATTAAGACCTATATAAAATAAACTATTAAAACTATGCAATTAAATCTGAAATCTATTTAACTATTAAATCTATATCTAAATCTAACCAATTAAAAAACTATTAAATCTATATCTAAAAACTATATTAAAACCTATTTAATATCTAAACTATTCTATTTAAATCCTATATTAAAATCTATAAAATCAATTGAAAATTCGATTAAAATCTATAAAATCAATAATAAAACTAATAAAACTATATTATTCTAAAAAGAAACTAATATCTATTAATATTCTAAAAACCATATTAAACTCTATTTAAAACTATTAAAAAAAAGAAATATCTAATTAAAATTCTAGAAAAATCTATCTAATTCTAGAAGAAAATATGAAAAATCTATTTGATAAAAAAAACTATCTATTAAAAAAAACTATTAAATTCTATTAAAACTATTAAAAAACCTATTTAATATCTAAAAAAAATCAAGTAAATCTATTAAAAAACTATTAAAATGCATTAAAAATCTAGACAATAAAGAGAAAATTCTAAAAAATGCCAGGAAGCCGATTAAATCGATTAGAGAACAATTACGCAACCATAACGAAACAGAGCGCAATCTGAAAATACCGGGACGTGCACAAGTTCTCAAAATAAATCCTCGTATTGGCCTGAAATGCCTGAAGCGTTAGGGGAGGCTGTAATCCCGATAAAATCAATCTGACTGAAAAAATGCAATGTATGCAGTATGCGAATGCGAATACAAAATGCGTCGAAACATAAACCAGATATGGGAACCAGTTGGTCAAATTTTGGGGTGCAACAGCTGCCCCTATTCAAACGGCTTGGACCCGACTGGGTGAAGAGCGAACGGCCTTCAAACATTCGAGGTACGAGACGGTTGAATACCAAAGAAACCCTGAAATTTTCCAACCGTGGAGATAAACTGCAAAACTGCTTGAGAAGCAACGTCCAATGAACCGAATCCGGTTGTTACGGCAACAACTGGTCAATTATCTGATACAATTTTGATTTCAACCTCAACCACCTGTGTGACACCACAGGTATTGACCTATCTTCGCAAAAAACACCTCCGTCCCCCCTTGGGCTAACCTCGTCAACATCAGAAGAGGAACCCATTCATCAACACGAATAGAGATTCTGTTGTCACAGGAGTAACCTTGTCCACATCTGGACCCGAATTTCATCAAATCACGAATAAATGCAAATCTGTCCACGTCAGGACTCACATTTCGTCAACCCGAAGAAAGACACCTGCTGGGGATAAATGATTCCTGAAGAGCAATCAATCTTGTCCACGTCAGGACTTCACATTAAGGAAAACTCTCGGCGCCCTTGCTGGGGAAACGTTTCTGTTTAATCACAGGGAACTCATCTGCCTACTTCATACGAAAAAATTATCTGAATACCATTTTTCTGCCTACCTCTGCAGTAGCCAACTCCGTTGGTCCCAACCCAAAACAGTGTCGAGGAGGGATCTACTAGGGATAGTAATACGAGGAAATCACGGCGACTTCCTTGGGGAAAATACCTTTTTCAAATATTGGAACACAACTCACACACTCTGTCTATCACGGGGGGAATTATCTATCTGGATACCGGAAAATTCATCCGCCTGCTTCATATGGGAAAATACATCTGCCTGATTCATACAGGAAAGTTCATCCGCCTGTTTCATACGGGAAAATACATCTGCCTGATTCATACAGGAAAGTTCATCCGCCTGTTTCATACGGGAAAAGTCCATCTTCCTGATTCTTATAGGAAAGTTCATCCACCTGATTCTTACGGGAAAAGCATAACACATCTGCCTGGTTCATACAGGAAAGTTCATCCGCCTGTTTCATACGGGAAAATATAACACATCTGCCTGGTTCATACTGGAAAGTCCATCCGCCTGATTCATACGGGAAAACATAACACATCTGCCTGATACTTACAGGAAAGTTCATCCGCCTGATTCATACGGGAAAACATAACACATCTGCCTGATTCATACAGGAAATTTCATCCGCCTGCTTCTTACGGGAAAACATAACACATCTGCCTGATACTTACAGGAAATTTCATCCGCCTGCTTCTTACGGGAAAACATAACACATCTGCCTGATTCATACAGGAAAGTTCATCCGCCTGTTTCATACGGGAAAATATAACACATCTGCCTGGTTCATACAGGAAAGTTCATCCGCCTGATTCATACGGGAAAACATAACAAATCTGCCTGGTTCATACAGGAGAGTTCATCCGCCTGCTTCTTACGGGAAAACATAACACATCTACCTGATACTTACAGGAAATTTCATCCGCCTGCTTCTTACGAGAAAACATAACACATCTGCCTGATTCATACAGGAAAGTTCATCCGCCTGTTTCATACGGGAAAATATAACACATCTGCCTGGTTCATACAGGAAAGTTCATCTGCCTGATTCATACGGGAAAACATAACACATCTGCCTGGTTCATACAGGAAAGTTCATCTGCCTGTTTCATACGGGAAAATATAACACATCTGCCTGGTTCATACAAGAAAGTTCATCCGCCTGATTCATACGGGAAAACACAACACATCTGCCTGATACTTACAGGAAAGTTCATCCGCCTGATTCATACGGGAAAACATAACACATCTGCCTGGTTCATACATGAAAGTTCATCCGCCTGTTTCTTACGGGAAAACATAACACATCTGCCTGGTTCATACAGGAAAGTTCATTCGCCTGATTCATACGGGAAAACATCCTTGGATATAGCTTCCTAGCCTGTTCGCGGTAGTAGCTAACTCCATTGGGGATATTCTAAAAATAATGGCCCGACACCCGTTTCGACAACAAGTGACCACTTCTGAAATTTTGACTTATGAAACCCTGAAATGCTGCCACGACAGCAAACCTGAAGAAAAACACTCCGCTGGTCGGATAAGAGAAACTTCAAACAGTAACTTTGTGGGGAATGATAACAAGAACTGTGTCATCATATGTCTCACGGCGAGACCTCCAATATCTGGAAATAGATATGAGATAGAACCCCATACTCCTGTTGAGAAACACACCTGAAAAGCAAAAGGTTAACCAACCTGATTTATGTTTCAACATGTGTATGTCTGATAATGGCGTAATGCTCCATACGACATGGAAATGCTACGCGTTTTTGGGTAGATGCAAACATGATAATGTATGCAAATGCAAATGCAGGTTCAGGCTGCTGGGGAAGCTCTGACAAGCTTGCTTCAACACGGCTGTTGAGGACAAATACCACCCTGCTAGGGAGGAACGGGTATCACAACGTATTCTGGCAAAATAAATGCCGGAAATACAACCAACTCTGCTGGGGAGAGATTACACATCGATTTCCACTGGGAGGAAAGAATAACACCCTGCTGGTGAACAACTCAGCTGGGGGAGAATCAATCCTTCTGGGGGATAACTGTCTGGGTACAGTTTACCACTCGGAATTACCACTCCACTGGGGATAATTATCCTGATAACTCGACTCTCTGGGGAGCAACCCTTCTGCAGGGAATACTGATCTTGTCTTGTTGGGGATACCATGTGGACACTTCCATGAGGATACTCTTCTAGGGAAAATAATCCCTCCTTTGGAGGCGCGGCCTGCATGGGGATTAGCGTCAAACAAAGTCAAGTCTTTCACCACGAGCCTCCGGCTGGGGCCACAATTTTCTAATCGTCCGCTTTAAGGGTGAGAACCCTGCAAAACACAAACGAGACAAAACAAATCTATACAACCAAATCTATTCGGGTTAGCATCCACGACATTACTTCAGTCAATTCAAAGTTTTAGCAATTATCGGCAAGGGCCAGCAAAGTTATGCACATGCAAGTTTATCAAAGACATCGGCGTTTTCCACATACAAAACAGTAAAGCACAAACATCAGATACTGAATAACGTGTTTTATTAATAACAGGCCTCTGAATAGGCAAAGTTTTGTACACCGGATGCAACTCCTGAAAAGAGGAAGTTACGCATGCACACATACATATATGCACAAAAGCATAAAAATACAAAACAATATTTGTATACATGTCGGCAACATGGTGCAGACAAACATCGTGAGCTGATCCTCCTATGACTCGCCTGACTCTGGCGCTTTCCCGGTATTCACTTTTCGGAAGAGATTGTGTCGGATGAACGAACCCTCAGGTACTCCCAAACCACTAAGCAATGTAGTATCAGATCCGGACCGCAGTCATTTGCTTTTTCAATCCCTAACTTTTGCGTGAATTGCCCTTTGCGGGTTTTCAATTCACCGGGATACCCTTTTTTTGCCGAAGTCTCCCTTTGCAGGTTTTTGACTTCGCGGGTGTACATCTTTTCAATTTTATCCCTAACTTTTCCCCGAACCTTTTATTCATTTTTTACGGTTCGCTAGGATGCCCCATTTTTGCATGGACTCTCTTTTTACTGTCCAGCAGGTCACTTTCAAGCAAAGTATTTTTTTAACTGCGTCCGAATTCACAAGCGACGTAAAGTCTTCACCATCCATGGTAGATAGTAGCAAGGCTCCTCCAGAGAAGACTTTTCTGACAATGTATGGACCTTCGTAATTGGGCGTCCACTTGCCCCTGTGATCTGTTTGTGGTGGGAGAATCCTCTTCAGCACAAGGTCGCCCGTCTGAAAGCTTCGAGGGTGTATCTTCTTATCGTATGCTTTCTTCATCTGGCTCTGGTACAACCGACCGTATGCGAGAGAAGCTAGCCTCTTCTCATCCATTAAACTGAGCTGATTCAGCCTATCTTTTACCCATTCTGCCTCGTCAAGTTGGACATCTCGTAAAACCCTCAAGGAAGGAATCTCAACCTCCAATGGTAGCACTGCCTCCATTCCGTATACCAATGAGAAAGGGGTTGCCCCGGTTGATGTGCGTACCATCATACGATAACCGTGCAATGCGAAAGGTAGCATCTCGTGCCAGTCCTTATACGTCACAACCATCTTCTGGACAATCTTCTTTATGTTCTTATTGGCCGCTTCAACAGCGCCATTCATCTTGGGTCGGTAAGGAAAAGAGTTGTGATGTTCAATCTTAAAATTCTGGCACAGCTCTTTCATCATCTTGTTATTCAAATTCGAACTGTTGTCGGTGATAATCCGCTCAGGGATTCCATATCTGCAGATAATATCCCGTTTGATAAATCTGGCGACTACTTGTTTGGTGACATTGGCATATGATGCTGCTTCCACCCATTTGGTGAAATAATCAATTGCCACCAAGATGAACCGGTGTCCGTTGGATGCCGTAGGCTCAATCTTCCCGATCATATCAATTCCCCACATCGCGAACGGCCATGGTGATGACATCACATTCAGAGTACTTGGAGGTACATGTACCTTGTTCGCATAAATTTGGCATTTATGACACCTCTTTGCAAACTTCAAACAGTCTGTTTCCATAGTTAGCCAGTAATAACCTGCCCGCAGCAGTTTTCTTGTCATAGCATGCCCACCAGCATATGTACCAAACGTACCCTCATGTATCTCTTCCGTGAGCAACTTTGCTTCTTTCTCATCTACTCAGCGTAGCAACACCAAGTCGTGGTTTCTTTTGTATAGGACACCGTCAGGATTCAAATAGAAGTTTCCATCCAATCTCCTGAGAGTCTTCTGATCTCGACTGGATGCCCCAGCCAGATACTCCTTGTTCTTCAGGAAATTCTAGATGTCAAAGTACCAGGGTTGACCATCGGGAGCCTCGTCAATGGCAAATATGAATGCAGGCCTATCAAGCGAGAGATAACAGTCCGGGGAGCCTCGTTCCAGAAGTTAACTTTATACATCGAAGACAATGTCGCCAGGGCGTCAGCCATTTGATTTTCTGCTCGCGGCACATGATGCAATTCCACCTTGTCAAAGAAAGGCAACAATCTCCTTGCATAATTCATATACGGTATCAAATTGGGCTGACGTGTCTCCCATTCTCCTTTAATCTGGTTCACCACTAGAGCTGAGTCTCCGTACACCTCCAGATGCTTGATTCGCAAATCAATAGCTTCTTCCAGACCCATGATGCAAGCCTCATATTTAGCCTCATTATTGGTAACGGGAAAAGTCAATCGGGCAGTAAAGGGGATGTGCGACCCCTGAGGAGTAGTAATAATTGCACCTATTCCGCTACCATAGGAATTTACAGCTCCATCAAATATCAACTGCCATTTGGAACCCAACTCCGGTCCTTCGTCCGGCAACGGTTCTTCACAATCTTTCATCTTCAGGTACATGATATCCTCGTCACGAAAATCAAACCTCATCGATTGGTAGTCCTCCACAGGCTGCCCCGCAAGGTACTCCGACAGAACGCTACCTTTAATAGCCTTTTGCGAGACATACTGAATATCGTATTCGGTTAACACCATCTACCATCGGGCAATTCTTCCGGAGAGTGCTTGCTTCTCAAACACGTATTTGATTGGATCCATCTTTGAAATTAGCAGGGTTGTATGATTTAGCATGTATTGCCTCAAACGTTTGGCGGCCCAGGCTAGCGCGCAACACGTCTTCTCGAGCATTGAGTATCTGGACTCACAGTCGGTAAACTTCTTACTCAAATAGTAGATCACATGCTGTTTACATCCTGTCTCGTCGTGTTGACCGAGAACACAACCCATACTTTCCTCAAGAACCGTCAAATACATAATCAACGGTCTCCCAGCTACTGGGGGTATCAAAACAGGAGGTTCCTGCAAGTATTATTTTATCTTGTCGAACACCTTTTGACAATTTTCATTCCAGGTCACAACCTGGTCTTTTTTCAACAACTTGAATAACGGCTCGCATGTCGCAGTTAAGTGAGATATGAACCGGGCGATATAGTTCAACCTCCCTAAAAACCCACGCACTTCTTTTTCTGTTTTAGGCGTCGTCATTTCTTGTATTGCTTTTATTTTCGCAGGATCAACCTCTATTCGTTTTTCGCTCACGATAAACCCCAGTAGTTTGCCCGATCTCACCCCGAAGGTGCACTTGTTAGGGTTCAGTCTCAACCTGAACTTCCTAAGTCTCTTGAACAGTTTCAGCAGATTCACCAAATGCTCCTCCTCCGTCTGGGATTTGGCAATCATATCATCAACATAAACCTCGATCTCTTTATGCATCATGTCATGAAAGAGAGTCGTCATAGCACGCTGATATGTTGCCCCAGTGTTCTTCAATCCGAAGGGCATCACTTTGTAACAAAATTTTCCCCAGGGAGTAATAAAGGTAGTCTTCTCCATGTCTTCTGGTGCCATTTTGATCTGATTATAGCCCGAGAATCCGTCCATGAAGGAGAATACAGAGAACTGAGCAGTGTTATCAACCAGCACATCGATGTGAGGAAGTGGAAAGTCATCTTTCGGGCTCGCCCTATTCAAATCACGGTAGTCTACACACATTTGCACTTTACCGTCTTTCTTTGGCACTGGCACAATATTAGCGACCCATGAGGGATATTTTGTAACAACTAGGAAACCAGCATCCCACTGTTTTTGAACTTCCTCCTTGATCTTCACATCCATGTCCGGTCGGGTTCTCCTGAGTTTCTGTTTAACAGGCGGACATTCTTCTCGCAATGACAGACGGTGAACAACCATATCCGTATCCAACCCAGGCATATCCTCGTACGACCAAGCAAATATATCACTGTACTCTTTGAGCATCTCAACCAACCTGTGCTTGATGTTGCTCTGCAGCGCGGCCCCTATACGGATGTTTCTCACAACCTCTTCCGACCCCAAATTGATAATCTCAATGACTTCCTCATGAGGCTGAATGATTCTTTCTTCTTGTTTCAATAACCAGGTCAACTCTTCTGGCACGTCGCCATCTCCCACAATCTCTTCCTCAGCCTGAAATACCGGGTGCTCGAAGTTGAAGTGAGTCATAGGTGGTTCATAGATGTCATCTGAAATAGTAATCCTGCAAAGGAAATGGTTAAATGCTTCAAAATGCATACAAAGCAAATAACCACATTGCCATTTTATTGTAAAAGATAAAAACAGGAAAAACAGGGATCACAACATTTGTATATGAAAAACGCCTTTATTTCATGATTAAACAATGTAATGTACATAACCAAATGGCCCTAAGCAAAATCACTATGCTCCGGGTAGGACACAGGATTATTCAACAATTAAGAAAACAAATCATTACTGTTTAGTTGTCACAGGAACAGTTTCCCGGATAGACCAATTGCAGAGACTTTGTCCTAGCACGCTTGGCTTGATCCACGCGTCCATATCACAGTCGCTATCTCCTTCTTCAGAATCGGAAACAGCGTTGATAGTCTCGAAGCTCACCCCACTTGGCGTAATGGTTATCGGCCCTCTGAACTTGGGCGCTCCTGAAGAGGATACTGATGACGAAGGATGATACCCTAGCCCGAACCTGTCATTCTTCACGGGAATCTGCAACACCTGACCCCAGCAGTTGGTTTTGCCTGCCTGCACTAGAGCTTGAGCCTCTTTGTAAGATGACACTGCCACATCTGATGTCTTACTTGGCACTTGAACTTTGTCCTTAATTCGCAACCCCTCGAAGGCTTGACAGGGTGTTTCATGTATTTCGCCATCGACCTCCACATATTTGAACGAAGATAAATGGCTAACCAGGATATCTTCCTCTCCACAAACAGTGACGACACTATCCCCAACCATATACTTCAGCTTTTGGTGCAACGTGGATGTGACTGCCCCGGCAACATGGATCCATGGGCGCCCAAGAAGACAACTATACGTTGGCTGGATGTCCATGATGTAGAATTCAGTTTCAAATATTTCAGGCCCCACCTGCAACGGTAATGTTATTGATCCGAAAACCAACCTCCTTGTTCCATCGAACGCCCTCACCACTAAGTCACTGGGCGTGCAGATAATTCTCCTGATATCCAACTTCATCATGGCTTTCTTTGGTAGCACATTCAGGGAAGATCCAGTGTCTACTAAAACATGGGACATGATCGTGTCCAGGCATTCTACTGACACATGCAGTGCCATATTATGCTCTCGCCCTCTCGGAGTCAAATCAAAGTCTGTGAATCCCAAACTGTGCCCCGCATTAACATGCGCCATTACCCCTTCTAACTGATTAGCAGAAACCTCTTGAGGAACGAACGACGTGTCTAGAATCTTCAACAAAGCGTTCCGATGAGCCTTGGAACATAACAGCAATGATAGGATGGAAATTTTTGACGGCGTTTGCTGGAGATGCTCAACGATTTTGTAATCACTTTTACGAATGAGCCTCATAAACTCCTCTACATCCTTAAGTGACGTTTCCTTTTCATTCGACTGAGACGGACCACCCTCAGCTACCTTGGCTTTACCCTTGGCTAATCTTTCCGCCTCTACCTCGGGCGACGTGAAGATTCTTCCGCTTCTGGTCATACCCCCTGTTCCGACAACATTATCTACAACCCCAGCTGGTTGTCCATTGACTTCAATTTTCTCCCCATCGCAATATACCTCCAACCCGAAAGTCCACGGCACTGCTTTAGTACTCTCAAAAGGGGCTGGTCCTGCCTTAGTAATTGTGATCGTCGGCCACCTGGCAGGCGCCGTTATCGTTATTGTTTTTCTCGGAATCGTCACTGATGCAACATCGTTCTGCTCATCACACAATGCTTCCACAGGCTTTTCAGCCACGGTTCTATCAAATTGCAAGGTACCTTCATCCATCATAGCCTGAATACCCTGCTTCAACTCATTACAACCCTCTGGCTGTATCCAACAATCCAAGCAAAATTCATCACACCCCAGGAATACACCCCCTCTTAACAACGTGCTTTTAATCTCGCCCAACAGTGTCTTCAGCTCATTGACATCCATCACTAGATTCAGATTCTCTTCTGTCAAGATGGCGTTTGCCCCGTGATTGGGCATAGGCTGTTGTACGATATTTGGACCCACCTGTCCAAAGTTAATAGCCTTGCTATCTAATAAATCCTAAACTTTGTGTTTAAATGCCTGACAAGTTTCTATATCATGCCCGGGCGCCCCGGAATGGAATTCGCAATGCTTGTTGGCGTCATATCCGTAAGGAAGTACTGCCCCTGTAGGCGGTGCCAAAGTCCTCTTTTCAACCAAGTTCAACCCTAGCAGGGTATGGAGGAGTTCTGCATACGTGGAAGGAGGTGTATCAAACACTCTTTTCTGTCTCGCATTTTGTACCCTTCTCTGGCCAGGATTCTGTCCCTGCTGTTGCTGTGGTTGTTGTTGTTGTTGCTGAGGCTGCCCTTGTTGAGGAAAAGGGATAGTGACGCTTGCTATCTATTGCGGCTGAACATACTGATGTCTTCCTCTGCCCCTACCCCTGCCACCAAACACGGCACTAGTATCACCCTGTCGTCTACCACCAAATGCCTTTCTGGCATCTCCTGCTGAAGTAGACTCACCTGCTTGGAACCTTCTAACTTTAATCCCGTTTTCAATCATCTCCCCCATAAGAATCAAATATGAGAAACTGCTCAATGACACACTATACAATTTTTCGTAGAACACCCCTGTAAATGTCCCAATGAACATATCATTCATCTCCCTTTCAATTAAAGGACGATGCACTCTTGCTGCCATATCGCGCCATCTTTGCGCATACTCTTTAAAGCTTTCATCGCTCTTCTGTGACAAACCCTGCAATTGGCCCCGGTTTGGAGCCAGGTCGCTGTTGTGTTTGTAATGTGTCACGAATGCATCGACCAACTGCTTCCATGTCTTGATCTGCGTGGGCTCCAGCCCCATATACCATTCAAGCGACGGCCCTGATAAGCTTTCCTGAAAGAAATGCATGAGCATCCTTTCATCATCTAAATATGCGGACATCCTTCTGTAATAAGAGCGGACATGGACCTTAGGGCAGGTGTCCCCCTTGTACTTGTCAAACGTTGGAGCCTTAAATTTCAACGGCACCCTCAGTCCTGGTACCAAGCCCATTGTAGTCATATCCAAACCGGTGGAGTTCTGATTCACTACCCCCTTCATCTGTTCCTCAAGCATTCTGATCCTCTGCACAGGATCAACAGGTCCTTCAAATCCCATGCCTCTTCCGGAAAAGGCGTCTTCCTGGCAGTCTTCGCCCCCATTCACATTTCCATTTCCATACCCGTTGTAACCAGTGTTGCAACCAAACCCTTGCTGATTGATCATGGGACCTCGTCCCCCGGTACCGAAACCCTGGTTGACTCTAACAGGTCCAAACCCAGTGTTGACAGGAATCACCCCAGCACCATTCATATTACCAAATCCACCATACCCTTGGTTAGCGTTACCAAGACCGTCGTAACCGAAACCCTGAGTGTTGAAGCCGAATTTCCCGTCCTGATTGACGTAATCAAATCCCTGATCATTGTAGCCGAAACCATTGTTGCCGAAACCATTACCGCCATTGTTGTTATCACCGCCCTGGTTGGCGTCCCCAAATCCAACATTGTTAACAACAGTCTCATTTCCATTCCCTGTGTTGACATTGCCAGCGCCAGCGCCATCGTTTACAACCACAACAGGTGGGGTCACTACAGGTGGAACCACAGGCGTAGGGGGCCCATCCTCCGGAATAGTCTCAACGTGCGCAGAATTGTGGTCATTGTTGCAATTCCCATTAGCCCGCGTCAGTAGCGGTTGTACCAAAGTCTGGAGGCTCTCCTGGCCCTTAGCGATGTTCTCCATTGCTTGCATGAACAGATTCAGCTTCTCGCGGATTTCCTGCATCTCCACTTGGACTTGATCCATGATTCTCTTGCAGTTGTTTCGGGTTAAGTAGCGGTGGACTCTTCGTTCGTCAATCCTGGACAACCTGGAGATGCAGGAAATGAGATACAAGTTCAACAAGTAACTAGAAATGCAAAATGGATATGCATATGCAATATGTGTCTGTGCGTTAGGGAAATCAACCCTTGATTCTAGTGCCAAAGTGCCAGTGCAGTGACAGTGATAGCAATAAGAAGCTTGAAACCCAATCACAGAAAACATCTCATATAATGCGGAAAAGCCCATCAAGTCGGGAATACAATAATACCGAGTATACAATAGGAAGGCATGACCTCAACCAACAATCCTGGTGATGGCCAGCACAATGCAAATAAAGCATACACATCAATGCATGAGATAATCAAGTGTGACCATATGCCTGGTACTCCTCTAATAATCTCTTAGTCTTGGGATGATTTGGCTGAGCAAGCAACCCTTCGACGAGCGAGTCTCTTTGCCTGACGACACGCTGGATATCACCAATGGATTCCTCCCAAACACCTTCCCCAAAGCAATCTTCTAGCTTCCGTTTCTAGGATGCAGAATCTTTCTTGCGCTTGATAACCTTGTTTAAGGCATTCTGGACATCATACCTCCGCGTAACCTCTTCTTCTAACCTCTTTTGGCTAGCTTTCAACTGGCCTTCTAGCTCAGAGATCTGCAGCTTCAGTTTGTCTTCTCTTTCCTTATTGTCGGTCAGTGTGGCGTTCCAGGTTTTGTTGAATGCAGAGATCTCCCGGTAGGCTATATCAAGTGCTTTCTTCTTAGACTCCAGCATATCATGAGAGCTTTTGAAATCTATCCCCAAACGTTCACGCTTCTTTCGTTTCTCAGTCAGTTCTGTGCCTAGTTGATTCACCAGCTTCGTTTGTTGCTCGAAGGAATATACGGCCTCATTCCTTTCTCTCCTGAGTTGCACTAGCTCTTTTTCCAGCTTCTCGTTGGCTTTCATCAGCTCTTCTTTCTCCTTCACAACCTGTTCATACCTCTCAATAGGCACAGTAGTTGGCTCCTCAACCACGAGGGGAGAAGGAGGTAATACTGCAGGAAACGTCATCTGCACCTGCTTTGCTCGATCTTGGATCCAGACTCTGTACAGGGGATAGGCTTGACAATCATTCTTACCCAACAATGGCTTACCCCTTCTGTTGATGTTTCTCCAAGCATGCTGAAGATTGGATAGTAGTTCTCCCTTCAAATCACCTGTGAAGTACAGAGATTCCTGTACTTCCTACTCTTTTGGCGGGTACTTCAAGGCATACCCGAATTGCCTGATCAACAATGAAGGATTATAGTTAATACACCCTTTTCTCCCAATCAGAGGAACGTTAGGATATTCGGCGCAGCTATAGATGATCACAGATCCCAGCAAATCTTTATTAAACCAGACAATGTCTTCTGAAGAAAGTCCCATCAGATGCTCAGACCAATCAACCGTATATGCAGACTCAGTGAAGGTACCCCTCTTGGGCAGATGACTCTCAAACCACATATACAGTAAAGGCCCACAACAAGAGACATTCTTGCCCCTCCTGTTCTCGTTCTTATAATGCAGCGAGTGATAGAAATCTCCTATCAAAGTAGGCACAGGATTGCCTGAAGCAAACATATAGAACGCATCCAGATCAACGAAGTCAGGCAGGTTCGGGAACAGTACAATGCCGTAGATACACAGAGCAAGAATAGCATTAAACATAGTCCAACATCCACTCTTGGCATACTCTTGTGCTTTCCTAACCAAGAACATGAGGGAAAAATCAGACACTCCATTCCACGATGTCAACAGCAACTCTGAGGAGTCTAAATGCAAGGCATCAGCCAAATCCTCCAGTTTGGGCTCAACATCCATGTGAATGAAAGGTACTCAGCTTTGAATGGTCAACTCTAAGATCTCAGCATATTCCTCCATGGTCGGAGCCAGAATGAAGTCAGGGAAAGTAAAACACCTTAGCAGGGGATCATAGAACTGCATTATCGTGTACAATCCGTTACGCTCATACATGGACGGTTTATAAACCAATCTAAGTAACTTCCCATAGCTCTTCTTGAAGCTTCTCCTCACATCATCATCAGCTAGAGATATCAAACCAAGCAAAGAAGAAACATCTGGAGTAGGCAACCTGTACGCCACAGTCTTCTTCAGGGTATCCATAATATCGGTAGGCAGAAATCCGGGCAACTAGAATCAGGAGTATGAAAATGCACCTGCAGCACAGACACACGTTAATGATATGTAGAATGAGTATGCAACAATGATGTATGCAACAATGCAGTATGCAACAGGGATCAAGTGCACATGGCTGAGAAGCCCAATCCACCATACTGGCCTCAAATAGACCCACAAACTGCTCAAAACCTGGTCTCAAAAGATCAACCGCAATGCTCCAACCTGGTCTCAACAGACCCAATAACACTGCCCTCAAACACCACTGAACCTCAATCAAGAATACCGGTACTCTAGAGGTCAAGTTACTTGCATGCCCCAACCCCTGTCACAGCTAGGTGTCCTAATAACTGACACAAGGTACGACATCCTATGCGGTCGTCGACATCACAGACTTTCAAGGCTGATGATACGATACCCAGAAGGTGTGGCATCATCATGTCCTGAAGAGGCCTCACTTAGCCAACTTCCAAATGATCGGTCCCCGGAGTCGACAATCCAACTATCCAACAACCCCCTCAACCCAAAGGGTTGAAAAAGAAGTTAACCAGAAGAACCTCGTCCGAGCGTGGATTTTGCAGGACACTGGTACATGCAAAGCATGCACGCGCCCACTACTTTCCACAACTAATTCTAGGTACACTCAAGCCCAGGTCCGGCTTATCTCTCAATAGATCACCCTATTCCCACCACAGCAATAACAATATAAAGCTGACAATAAAATGTGGAAAAGTAAAGGCAGAAATGTAAATCCATACAAAACCCACGACGGGAAAACAAGCGCTAGGACTGACTCGCGTAGGGAACTGTTGGAGTCCCCAGCAGAGTCGCCAGCTGTCGCTACTGCGAAAATCGGCGCCGGCTATGATAGAAGAGTCGCCACCGTGCGTTATTTATCCCACAAGAGGGAAAGGAAACGCTCAGAGTAAACCTAACGCAAAGACGAGAAATGAATGGTCATCGCAACCAAATCCTGGATTCGGGAGTCGGTTACGCAAGGGGAAGGTATTAGCACCACTCACGTTCGTCGTACTCGACGGGATCCACACTTGTTTTCTAGTACGGGTTATTATTCTATCTACTCTAAAGGTCAAGGGTTAAAAGAAAAGAAAATGACTCGGCAAAGTATCGCACTTTATGCCTACGTATTCCCGTCTGAAACGAGAAATCAGAGTCAACGTAGTTCGCCTACCTACTGGAAAGGAGGGGGAGGTTGCTCGCTAGGATACGACATTCTATGCCTACGTACTTTCATACAGCATGAAAGATAAACGTAGTTCGGGCCACGTACGACACAAGTCTGTCTGTTTATCTTTTATCCTTCTGAAAAAGGTTTTCTCTTGGTTATGGGTCCAAGCGGACAAAAACGACGTTTTGATTGGTTTCCAGTCTTTTACGCAAGAACTGTTTTTTATTGATGTTTGAAAGATTATTGTGTTTTTGATTGTTTCGAGATGAGAAGAGAAACGACGCTCTAAAATCCTATGGTTGAAAATGGGAATCAAAACTACCCTAATGTTATCATGCATGGGTTAACACCTAATGTCTGTCATATTTCTCTCTTGCACAGAGAAAAACAGAGATCCTAGGGGATAAACGCAGAAGAAACAGATATATACAGTAAACGATAAACATGCATGAGATGCAGCAATACAAGCGAGGCAAGGGTGTCCCACTCAACCTCGAACCTGGGAAAACAATAGGCAAAGTGAAACAGCTTCACTTCAAACCTAAGGGGCAAGCTGACAAACAATGCAGAAAAAAAAAAACCCAACACCTGCTCTGACAGCAACACCAGCTCCTACAACTAGCAGCTCAAACAGCAATCAAAGGTTGACAGTAACAACTTCAAGCAAGATCCTATCTTCAGTTTTCAATGATCCCCAAACTTTAGATAAGCTCTTATCTCCAAGAAAAACCCCAAGCTCTAGTAAGCACTGAACCCCAACAAATAGACAGCTTCAAACAGCAGCAAAACCCTAATTTCAACAGATATCCAGCTTTGACAGGCACAAGCTTCATCTTCACCAATCTTCAATGCACTTCTTATCCTCAAAAGGCTTCCAATCTTCAATGCAAACACTCCAGAAGAGAATCACTTAACAGATTAAGTTGAAATGCTAAACAGCTTATTGACAACCAAAGGAAGCCTATAAGTGTTTAACATTATAAGAGAAATGTTCTCTCAAAGTTCTACTTCTAAGGTAAGCCACTTATCCCTCCAAAGGAGGGATATGAATATCTTAGAAGGACTTTTTTGTCACAGGGAGGAATAGAAGCACAATATGCTTTCTATGTTTGTAAGAAGAAATCATTCTAATCTAAAGCTCTCCCTATTTCTCCTATCTCCTAAGTCTTCACAAACCATCTTCCATGAGAGGAATCTTCATGCATCAAGCTCTATCCCTTGTCTTCAATCATCATCCAAGGTCTTCATAAGCCTCAACAAGCAAAACTCAAGCCCCAAGCCCAATTGAAATGCCCAAAAACCAACAAACAAAGCAACATCCCAAGTGGGAAACACACCAATATCAACCAAATTGCAAAAATCAAGTAAAATAGTAATACTCACTATATAATCCTAAATTAATTTCTAAGGGAACCTAATTATATACCCCATACCCCATATAAACCCCAAGGCCTAAATCAAACCCTAAGTCTCCAAACGATGCCCTAAACTACACCTAAGTGTTGTGAAATCCTAATTCTGATACCTCTCATATCTATCCTTCAAACTGATCTAAGTTTTAATCACAAAAATATGATAAAATTCCTAAGGGTACATGTTTCCCTAATCTAACCAACTTCACAATACTCAATCAAAAATCATGCACTAATCTCTCATACTAAATTCAGAAAAAAGAGGTATCAAACAAATGCAAATTAAAACCAATAAAATTGTAAAATATACCAAAAAATATAAAATGCATGAAATTAATATTTTTATTATTTCACAATTTTCTAGAGATCCTAAGGGAGCTAGGGAAAAAGATCTCATCCTAGAATGATTATTTTTCCATTTAATATGAATTATTTACTAACTATGCTAAAACCATGAAAATAAAAAGAAATCGGTTAAAAACAATAAACTGGTGTGGTGAATAGCAATTACATACAGTTCAAAATAAATGTTGGGCTCAGGAGGGGGTGCGTTTATCAAAACGCGCTAAGCCCAGACCAAATCAGAAAATAACTGAAAAAACAAGGAAAATGAAAAAACTCGGTGGCGAATAGCATCTATTTCGCCTTGTTCTCTCAATGGGCCTTCAATTTGAGGGTGTAGTTAGCAAATCTTCTTAAGCCCAAAACCCAAATTCACACTGATAGGGGGGTGCAGATAAGAAAAACGGGGGAGATACTAGCAACAACACGCTTTGGGCTTGAGGCCCATATCCACCATCATTCACTACTCTCAGCATCTAAAACCTAATCCACTAAAACTCTCTTTCACTGTTCACTATCTTCCCCAAACCCTAACGGCGCCACCTCCCTCTCTCACATCTCGTTCTCTCTCACAAACTCTCCACCAACCTTGTTCATCACAAACCAACACCGTTCCACCTCTCAGCTCAAATCGTCTCTCGCTAACACTCAAAACTAAACCAGATCCTCAGCTAACAACAAGAAAATTACAATAAAGGATGGATTCAGAGTAGAAACCTGGATGAAGGCGATGAAGCTTCTGGAGATTTGAGATGAAGATGATGAATGTTCTTGCTCGTTTGAAGGTTTCTGAAAAAAAATATGGACGAACAACAATATTGATGAACGATGACGAGAGAACTGATGCTGAAATGAAGAATCGTTCATGAATGTAGCAGATTCCGGCGAGGATGTATTTTCCAGCGAGTGGCTGATGAAGATTGGTGAAGAAGATTGGGAGAGGTTCTTGGTGATTCTGGAAAATTGCAGTTTCCGGTGGGTTTGAGGATTCCGGCGACATTTGCGACGGTGGAAGGCGTCTCCGGCGATGGTTAGGGCGTCTCTGGCGACGGCTGCATGGCCGGCGGCGAGGTGGTGTTAGTGGAGGACAGGTGGCTTGAGGGTGGAGGAGAGAGGGACGCGTGTGAGAGGGAGAAGTCAGAGAGGGACACGTGGGAGTGAGAGGGAGAGAGGTGGCAGAGAGAGAGAGAGAGAGTGGTGTGAGGTGTCAGAAAATTGTGAGGTGGAAGAGAGATAACAAAACGCGTGGCACCCCTTTTATGTGACATGTGGCGGAAATTGTACTTGGGCCCACGAAATGGACACCTGGCCCACTAAACTTAATACTCTGATTAATTGGACTAATGAATTAAAACGTAATTAATCTAACCATTAATAGAAAACGAAAATACTAATTAAACTGCTAATAAAACAAAAAAGAATAAAGCCCTAATTAACTACACAATTAACTAATCTAATTAATGACTAAACAATTAAACCCTAATTAAGACCTATATAAAAAAAACTATTAAAACTATGCAATTAAATCTGAAATCTATTTAACTATTAAATCTATATCTAAATCTAACCAATTAAAAAACTATTAAATCTATATCTAAAAACTATATTAAAACCTATTTAATATCTAAACTATTCTATTTAAATCCTATATTAAAATCTATAAAATCAATTGAAAATTCTATTAAAATCTATAAAATCAAATAAAACTAATAAAACTATATTATTCTAAAAAGAAACTAATATCTATTAATATTCTAAAAACCATATTAAACTCTATTTAAAACTATTAAAAAAAAGAAATATCTAATTAAAATTCTAGAAAAATCTATCTAATTCTAGAAGAAAATATGAAAAATCTATTTGATAAAAAAACTATCTATTAAAAAAAACTATTAAATTCTATTAAAATTATTAAAAAAACCTATTTAATATCTAAAAAATCAAGTAAATCTATTGAAAAACTATTAAAATGCATTAAAAATCTAGACAATAAAGAGAAAATTCTAAAAAATGCCAGGAAGCCGATTAAATCGATTAGAGAACAATTACGCAACCATAACGAAACAGAGCGCAATCTGAAAATACCGGGACGAGCACAAGTTCTCAAAATAACTCCTCCTATTGGCCTGAAATGCCTGAAGCGCCAGGGGAGGCTGTAATCCCGATAAAATCAATCTGACTGAGAAAATGCAATGTATGCAGTATGCGAATGCAAAATGCGTCGAAACATAAACCAGATATGGGAACCGGTTGGTCAAATTTTGGGGTGCAACACAAGATAAGACTCGCTTAGAGAACCAGAGTTCCCCAGCAGAGTCGCCAGCTGTCGCTACCGCGAAAATAAGGTGCCGGTAAAATAGAAGAGTCGTCACCTTTTGTTATTTATCCCTCAGAGCGGGAAAGGAAACGATCGGAAAAACCTGACGAAAAGGTATAAGACAAGGTCATCGCAACCAAGTATGAACTCGGGAGTCGGTTACGCAAGGGGAAGGTATTAGCACCCCTCACGTCCATCGTACTCGATGGGATCCATGCTTGTTGTGTTTATTTGACGGGTTTGTTTACTATCTACCTATCAAGGCCGGTCTGAAAAGAAAAGAAAATGACTCGGCAAAGCGTCGCACTTTATGCCTACGTATTCCCGTCTGGAATGAGAAATCAGAGTCAACGTAGTTCGCCTAACTACGGGTTACAGACGGCGGAAGGTGGCTCGCCAATACATTAGTATTGTGCCTACGTACTCTCAACAGGTATGAGAGATCAGAGCTTACGTAGTTCGGGATAACACGGATTACGGGGGTTCAGATTCGTCTGTTTTTCCGAGTAGGGTTAACAAACAGTTCCAGCAGTTTGGTGTACGCAGCTCAACCCTTGGAGACTTAAGCGTTACCGTTTGCGGTAGAACTGAGAGTTAACGACACTCTTTTCTTCAGAAAAGCTTCCTTTGAATTATGGTCCCACGGGGCAAAAGGTTTGAAGTTTATTTTCTGTTTTTTACGGAAGAACTATTTTTTATGGATGTTTGCAACTAATATCGCAGTAGAGACTATGACCTGAGAGTGAATGCATCGCATGTTACCCAAAGGGTGCCATACTAGACATCCAAGTTGTCGAAAAGAAACTCTCCAACAACCCTTTCTCAAGTAGCTTAAGGATCGTAACGTACGACGTCAGTTAACCTTTATTACTGTATTTTGATTTGTTTCAAAATGAGAAGAGAACGAACAGGCTCAACTAAGGGGGGGACTATCAAGTCCTAATGTTGTCATGCCAAGGATTCATCCTATGGTTGGGGTTTGAAACAGGGAACTCCTAGAAGTTATCATGCATAGGTTTCAACCTAATGTTCTAATCATCACTTCCTTATCAAAGGAAGTGAGATTCCTAGGGGATTATGCCAGGGTAAACATAAACAAATAAAGCATCAGCTTAAACAGTAAACAGTAAACAGTACAGGGAACAACTGTAAATAAAATGCATGTATGCAACAACCAAGCAGAAGGAGCCAAGCTCAACTTCTAAGCAAACAAGGCACAAAGGCCACAAACCACAAAGGCAAGGGAGCTGAGCTCTACCAAATACCAGCAAGAAAAGCCACACAGTAAAAATACAAGCAGAGGGAGAAACTCAACCTCTAATGCAATACAAGCAAGGGGAGAAGCTCAACCCTTAAGATGCTCTTAGGATTATTCAACTACATGACCTAATCTAAATGCATCACACCAATCAAGTCACATTAATACAGTTGCACAAGAAGAAAACAGACAAACAGGGAAAACAAGCCAGCAAACTCCACAGCAGAGCAATCTTCTGACAGCAATCCAATCCAAAGTTTGTAACTATTCTTCAAGTCCGCCATCTTCAAGCTTTAACAATGCACTTCACCAAGAATGAAGAGAATCAACAAGATGATTATTTGATAATGGGAAGCAGACAGGAAACCAAAGGAATCCCACCTGACACTTAACCAGTCATCAGAGAAAGGCATCCTCAAAAGTTCTACTCATTGTGAATGTCACACATCCCTCCAAAGGAGAGATGAGAATTTAACATGAGGACTTTGAATCATAGGATGGGAATGGAAGGTGAATGAAACCAAACATTATTTGAAGAAAAAAACTATTTCTAAAGCTCTCTCCTAAAACCCTATTCTCATAAGCTACAAAAAGCTAACAAAAAGAAAAGAAAAGCTCCAATCCAAGCTCCACTGATCAGTGCATATTTATGCATATTCTCCTATATTTTTACTTAGGCATTTCTTTACTTTATTTTTCTTATATTATATTTTATTATGTTTTCATATTTTATTTTATTTTTGGTTTAATTTAATTTTCGCACTTATTTTTCAGCTTTAGCAGTCTGCACGGAAACGAACATAACTGGAGCTCCGGGAATCCGTTTGAGGCGTTCTAAATATCGCCGGAAAGCTAACAGAGAGAGCTACGACTTTCGTGTTGGAGTTGAAGTCAGATTCGGAGCACATTTTTCCAGAATATTCGTTGAAGTTACAGCATTAGGAATTTGTTTTAGTTTTGGGTCTGGGTTATGTTTTCGACCCAGTTGGGTTATGATCCGAATTTTCTTTTGTCTCCTGTTTAGTCTAGGTCTGGCCGTACAGCCAAAAACCTTATTCACTATTCACGAAAAAATAAAAAAACCTTTGAGAAGAACTCATGGAAAACTAATACCTCCGGGCAAATCCTGCTGTGTATGGTTTCAACACTTTGAGGTTATTATAATATCAATTTAAATCTGATTCCTTTCAATCCTTTTCTATGAAATCATTTGCTTAATTTGATTGCAATTGTTTGCTTAATTCAATTGTTGTTCATAGGATAGAATTGATTAAATTCGATTGTATGCATGTTCCTAAATTTAATTGCGTGTTATCGTTTGCTTAATTCGTTAATTCGTCATATTCTTAACCGTTTGCTTAATTCGGTAAACAGGAACATAATTCATTTGATGTTGGTAAGCGCTTGTCTGATTAATATCATAAGCGAATAGGATTGGAGCCGTTTAGGGATTGATGTTATAATAGTCGATGATAAGTCGGAACCCGAATCAGTAGGATTAGCCGTTTTATCTTATTTTAATAATCATTTTTTTTATAATCACTTATTTTCAGTATTTTTTCTCTTAATCAAAATTCAAACCCCCATAAATTATTACTTTATTGGTCAATCACTACAAGAATCCTTTTGAGAACGATATTTCGAGTCACTGTCGCTGTACTGCATTTTCCTAGAAAAACACTCGTTTTTGATCCGCGAGCGACCGCGAATCAAATTGGCGCCGTTGCCGGGGATTCTTGTTGATTTAGCCAATAATCTAGTTTTAGGTTTTGTTTGTTTTAATTTTCTTCATTTTTGTGTATTTTCTTGCGTTTTCGCGTCCGGCCGTCCTGTTTCTCGTCAGACAAAAAAAAAACAGATTTTGGACAAATCGCCTTCTTTTTTAGATCTGTTTCGTGAACTTGAAGCAGAAAAATCGTACGATAAAAAATCCTTAACTCTAAAAGAGTTATAGGAGTTGGCCCCTCGAATTGCCAATTCCTCTTTTTTCTATTTTTAATTAATTGTTTACTGTTTTCACTATCTCAAAAAAATCCAAAAAAATTTCCAAATTTCTTATTTGATCTAATTAGGTTAAATTTTGTGTTTTTAGATTTTTTTCGATTTTATTTTAACCATCTTCCTTCTTTGAGTTTGATTCTGACCTATAGGGACATTGTGGGAATTATCGGATTTGTTGCTGCATTTGCAATCCTGGTCATAATCTTTGATGCAATGAGACATCCCATGGAAGAGCATTCAGTGTTTCAGATTGAGTTACTTTCTGACTTAGTAGACGATACACTTCCCGAGTTTTTATCTGATTTCCCGTCTTTACTAGACTATGATGATATTTTCTCCTGTGATGTGTGCACTAACATTAATGTTTGCTCTACTTGTGCCGAGATAAATGTTGCATTGCGGACTGATATTTTGCAGGTGGATAAGGTTATCGATGAAGTGGTTTGTGCGGTTGAGGCTCTGGACGTTCCTGCTGCCCCGACCATCCCATCTATTGAGCAGCCCCCGTCTTTAGAACTCAAACCTCTCTCAGAAAATCTCAAATATGCCTTCTTAGACATAAATGATAAGCTTCCTATTATTATTATTTCAGCTAACATTGATTTCAATCAAGAAAGTAGGATTTTGCAGGTTTTAAAGAGGCACAAAAAGGAAATAGGGTGGACCTTGGCGGACATTCCCGGTATTAGCCCTTCTAGGTGCATGCATTGGATTCTCCTTAAAGAAGGAGCTAAATTAGTGAGACAGCCCTTTAATCCTTTTATTCTTGACGTGAAAAATGAGATCATGTTCACGTGCTCATTCGACACGTTTACGTATCGAAGGACCTTCTTTGATCCTGGAATAAAAGACGAAGGCATTACTAAAAATTTCAAAAACAATGGTCATTGCCCAAAGCTACTCCATGAGAGTCTCACTTTGGAAGAGGAGACTGCAGAAGAGCTCTCTTTAGGAAATGCTGCTTATGCGATCATCTATCCACCTTGACTCCTCGGGTGTGTCCTTTCCTATCTCTCCTCACTTTTATTTTATACTTTTGTTCTTTCATTGAGGACAATGTATGTTTTAAGTGTGGGGGAGAGAATAATTTCTTTGTTTTGTTTGTTTTCCTTGTTTTTGTTAGTGTTTTGTTTGTTTTCAGTCAAATAAAAAAAATGCATCTTCTTGAAAGTTTGAGGCTATAGTCTAATTTGAGATTAGTTTACGGAGACCTGGGAAAAATTCACAAGATCGGTATCGTCTTAACAACGTAAGTCTCCTGCTTATGGAAATTGATTTGAATTCTTATTATGGTTTAGCCTTGAATTTTCATTCTCTGACAGCTCTTGAGTAGTTTATTTCAGCATTCAGCACCATCTCATACACACTCTACGCAGGGAAGCCGATGAATATAAGTGAGTGATCAAATTGAAAAGAAAAAAAATAAAAAGAAGAAAAAAAGAAAAGAAAAGAAAAGAAAAAGTTAAAAATATTTTATTACTCGTTAGTTGGTTCAGCGGTTTCTGGTGCTGAACTTGGTAGGGCGGATTACGGTCCGATCCCCGCAACTACAATTAAGTGAGTAAAGGGTTATGCCACGTAAGTACCAGAACCCAAAACAAAAAGGATCAGAGTCACTAACCGGTCGCCTTGCTATGAGTGTGTGGAGATAACGGGCTTAATGTGATTGCGCCTGAATGAAAAAGAGCAAAAAGGAGGAAGAGTAAGTTAGGCTTCAGCATAATAACATGATTCGAGTTGATTTGTATATTCAGGAGGTTTATGTCTGCACAATTGTGGATTAGTGTTCCTACGATATCCTTAATGTATAAGATTAGTACCTATCGATGCAAACTTAACCGAAGAAGACTTACAGCCTGGAATGAGTATCTGTTGATGTGTTTGTGCTTTCTTTGTTGTGTTTTATTTTAATTTTGCTCGGAGTGCAAAAGTTCAAGTCCGGGGGAATTTGATCAGTGAATATTTATGCACATTCTCCTATATTTTTACTTAGGCATTTCTTTACTTTATTTTGCTTATTATTATATTTTATTATGTTTTCATATTTTATTTTATTTTTGGTTTAATTTAATTTTCGCACTTATTTTTCAGCTTTTGCAGTCTGCACGGAAACGATCATAACTGGAGCTCCGGGAATCCGTTTGAGGCGTTCTAAATATCTCCGGAAAGCTAACAGAGAGAGCTACGACTTTCGTGTTGGAGTTGAAGTCAGATTCGGAGCACATTTTTCCAGAATATTCGTTGAAGTTACAGCATTAGGAATTTGTTTTAGTTTTGGGTCTGGGTTATGTTTTCGACCCAGTTGGGTTATGACCCGAATTTTCTTTTGTCTCCTGTTTAGTCTAGGTCTGGCCGTACAGCCAAAAACCTTATTCACTATTCACGAAAAAATAAAAAAAAACCTTTGAGAAGAACTCATGGAAAACTAATACCTCCGGGCAAATCCTGCTGTGTATGGTTTCAACACTTTGAGGTTATTATAATATCAATTTAAATCTGATTCCTTTCAATCCTTTTCTATGAAGTCATTTGCTTAATTTGATTGCAATTGTTTGCTTAATTCAATTGTTGTTCATAGGATAGAATTGATTAAATTCGATTGTATGCATGTTCCTAAATTTAATTGCGTGTTATCGTTTGCTTAATTCGTTAATTCGTCATATTCTTAACCGTTTGCTTAATTCGGTAAACAGGAACATAATTCATTTGATGTTGGTAAGCGCTTGTCTGATTAATAGCATAAGCGAATAGGATTGGAGCCGTTTAGGGATTGATGTTATAATAGTTGATGATAAGTCGGAACCCGAATCAGTAGGATTAGCCGTTTTATCTTATTTTAATAATCATTTTTTTATAATCACTTATTTTCAGTATTTTTTCTCTTAATCAAAATTCAAACCCCCATAAATTATTACTTTATTGGTCAATCACTACAAGAATCCTTTTGAGAACGATATTTCGAGTCACTGTCGTTGTACTGCATTTTCCTAGAAAAGCTTCATCATGTCCATGATATCCTCCAATAAGAACCAGAAGCCCACCATACAAGAAAAGCCCACTTTGAGTCCATTCCACACAATCACCAAAGTTGAAACACCAAATGAACAATCAACTTGAATATTCTATCTAAAATATCAAAACACATTCTAAAAATCTAATTATTTTTCTATGGGAACATGCATTTGTTAATGACCTACAGTTCAAAAATCAGGACCTAATTCAATCTCTAAGTCCTCTAATAAAATCCTAAGTTGAAAGGCATCACTAAAGAGATCCACTAAAGATCACTCCTAAACAACTACACTAAAATCATATTTACAATGATTTAAAAATCATGATAAAAATCACATAGCAACATTAATATGTACACAAACTGCACACAAAAATCCAAGATTAAATTCAGAAATACAAGTGAGAAATAAAATGGACAAAATTATCACACCATTATTCCACCATTAAAATCATATTAAACTAGAAAATATGCAATAAAATGTAAGATGCATGAAAAATGAAAAATAAAAGCATGACAAAATTCTAAACATCTTAATTTGTATCCACAATTTTTCTCAGAATTTATGATCATCATTTTCTATTTTTTGTGAATTAATTTCAACATGCATGGAAACAAAAATTAAAAGAAAAACAATGAAGAGAAATAGATGGGAGGGGTTCAGTTAGCAGCAAAATCAAACTTAATTCGCTTGGGCCCAGGAAATGGGGGGTGTTGGAAGCATAAGGGCGCTAGGCCCATCTAAGATTCAACTCAATTCACAAGAATTCCAAAGGAAACACGCCCAGGGGAGTGCACTAAGCAGTCATTTTGCGTGTTAAATCCTGGATGGGCCTGGTGGTGAGGTGTTGATAGCATAAAAGAATCAAAGCCCAACGCACATAATAATTCCTTTAGTTCACTTTAGTTAAAAGGAAAATGCACACGCGAGGATCGAACTCGCTTCCCTTTGGTCTCTACAGCGAAGAAACAAGCCTGGGATTCTCATTAAGCTAAAACGGTGCGTTTAGGGGAGGGGGTAGTGTCGCGGTGAAAATCGGATACCAAACTATTGATTAGTTTGAATCTTTAATTCATTTTGCAACCGAACTTTGATTTGTCCAAAGGAAGGGATAAAGATCGAAATTCCCACAATGCAATGCAAATGCAAGGTTTAGAGAGTTATAGGTTTAGGGGTTGGTTAAACTTAGGGAAGGTGCTAGCATCCTAAGTTTCTGTAGTACTCTACAGGAACCTCTTGTTTTATGTTTGTTTATTGCTAAGTGTTTATCTGTTTAAGG
The DNA here is from genome assembly GCA_963859935.3 of Lathyrus sativus. Taxonomy (NCBI): domain Eukaryota; kingdom Viridiplantae; phylum Streptophyta; class Magnoliopsida; order Fabales; family Fabaceae; genus Lathyrus; species Lathyrus sativus. Next base: position 281,688,816 of record OZ012735.1, read on the forward strand.
TTTAAAGACCTAGGGGTTTATTTCTAAGTATACTCGATAAGATATCGCATCTTATGCCTACATATCCTTACGGGAGTGGAATCAGAGTATTTGTAGTTCCCCTAAAGGGTATGAGGAGTTCTTTGACTGTGGCCAAAGTTCCTACGGGTTTAGGGTAGTTGATTGATTGATTTCAGGAGAAGAGATGAGTTGTCATTTTAAAAGAGATGTAACCGCCACAAGTTGTAGGAATGGAGTTTTTGCATCATCTTAAGAGAAGGGCTCAAGTACTTGGATAGGGATCGACGAGGTACGCCTCTTCTCTAATGTGAATTGAGTATTTGTTGTTGAGTTGAATTGTTTTCCTATGTTGTAAAAGATAAAGAACTGTCCTTCCTATGGGGTAGGATCTATCTTAATTGATCAACTTGAATGGGATCAAGGATCATGGGGAAAATGATGCGAAATGATGTGCACTACACACAATTGTTGAATCATGTGTAGGATTTTCCTTTGGACGGATGCGATGCGGGAAGTAAATTACAATGATATAAATGCGGAAATAAAAAGTTGCGAATAAAGTAAGGGCGGATGAATAAACATACACATACGCATGAAAGCGCTGAAGTGTGTGAGAGTGAATGTGTCGTGAAGCGTGCATGATTAGATTGATTAATTTGTGATGTTAATTAATTTGACGGTGATTGATTATGGAAAGGTTGAATAGGTTTTAGTGATATTGATTTTAAGGAAAAAAAGTTAATTATTAAGATTGATTTTATAAAATTGGTTTTAGGAGGAAGGTTGGATCCGTTTCAAGTGAGATGAAATTAAGAGAGAATTATATGTTTGGGTGAATCGATTTTACGAAAAAAGGTTATTATAGTTATTTACTAGTGAGATTAATTTTAAAGAGAGTTATATTAGATTTTGTAAAGTGATTTTTAGATTTATGAATCAATTAAATTCAATTAGCAAATGAAAACTTAACTACTAAAGATAGGTTTTAATATTATATAGCGAAAGTTGTTATTATTAATAGATAAACAATTTATGAAGATTAGTTGGCCGAATTATATTTTTAGTGATTAAAAAAAAATCAAGCAAGTTAATGATAAAAGTTACTAATTTCATAAAGGGAGTAAATAATAATAAATTAATAAGTTAACTAATAAAGGACAATCAAAAGGGTTTATTAGATAAAAGTTGCTATTAGGTTATTTAGATGAAGGGGTTAATTGATTTAAGAAGAAAATTATACTCATTTTAGTAAAAGTTATTTTTGATAAATAATAATTAAGTTTAAATATTTTTAATTATCATAAATTTAGAAAAAAAAGTTCTACTAGATTAAATGAATTTCTAGTTATTATAAAAAGGTTGTTGTTGTTGTTATTTATTTTGAAAGCATAAGATAGATTTACTTATTATCAAAACACAAGAGTTACATAAAAAGGTTTATTATTTAAAACTAAATAAGTATAAAATAAATATATTATTATTTATTTAGGAAAGAAATTATTTAGTTTTAAAAGGGCGATTAAAGATTAATTTAAAAGATTAATATTTTCTTTTGAAACTGATTAATAAAAGAATTCATTATTAAAAAGAAAAAAAATAAACGGGTTAATTAGAAGTGATTAACGGAGGGATTAAGGATTAATCGTGAGAGATTAGTGTGTGTGGTGTTTGTGAGTGTGGTAAGTGTATTCATTTTACAAATACATGAACAAAACAATGGGGGAAAAGGGGCGGCGAAACCCTAGGTTTCTCGTTTCCCAGATCGTAATCCTCCCTAATCATGATCGGCTTTCATCATACTCTGAACCTGAACACAACATCGGAATCGTCAATAGTTTAAGAAGGTCGAAGAGAGTAGGGCATTACCGAGGGCGGGTCGTAGCGGCGTCGGAGATGACGTTCCGTCGGTTTGCGTTCGCGGTGACCGGAAATGGTTTCGTGAGTTGAAAAGATAAGTTTTCTCCGTTCAACTTCTTGGATTATGAGTTTAGGGTTTCTTTCGGTAGGTATCGTGGCTTTTTCTTCTATGTTTGGTCCTCTTATATAGCTTTCAATATGGGATTTTCTGGTGTAAGAATTGATTAGGAGTTTTAAATGTTGATTGGGTTTTCCAATTTGGGATGGGCCGGATTTGAAAACTTTCTCTTTTTGATGATTGTAGTAATGAGCCATTCAACCTTTGATTTTTTGATTCAATTTGAGATTGTGATTTGATTTGATTCTGAGTAGGATATACTATCTTTAGGGAATATTCTTCAATTGATTTTGCTAATTTGAGATTTTGATTTGGCAGGTACAGGTAGCAATCATTTGGGCCAACTGATGAATTAGAAGCCCAGAGGGGAATTCGTGCTCGATGTTTTGGAGAAACTTCACGAAAAACTGGTGTTGTCTCGTGCAATGAATTACTTCCTTATCAATTCCATTCATGCAGTTCTCTCGTAATCATTGACAGGTTATTAATGGTCCTTACATCAAATATGCACTTCAATGATTCTCTTCCGTAATAAAATGTCGTGGGATTTCAAGTTATGGTTGAACAGTTAATGTGTGATTGCAGGTCCCTAGAGGTGCGGCGGCCTATCCGTTCATAGTCATCCATAAGGACAAACCACTCAGAGTAAACGTGCAAACTAAAAAAAAAGGTTAAATTGACTTCTCAGTGACCGAACAAAACCGTATGGGCGACTCCAATTATGTCAGGAAACCCTTTGAAGGTAGAGACACCACTTTTGGCACCCTGTACATAACTGTTTGAACATGGTAAGAGAATATGAACCTCATTCTTGATTCAACCGACATCTTCCTCTTCTTCTACTGTTGTGATTAAGGTTATGCCTTAGAACTTTCTATTGACTTGGTTCTGATTCTCTTATCTTACAGTTGTTAATTAGATCACTGCTGTTGTGATATACGTTCCTGCGTTGAAGGTTGATAGCGGGATACTCGTTGCAACTCCAATGAGATGCATACCAAAACATTTAGCAACAACACCTGACTCGGTCGTTGCATCCAAGTCATAAGGGTGTCAGTACTATGTTTAAGATGTCGCTTCCTTCGACTTTACTGTGCGATGTTGAAGATTACTGTAGGCTTTTAATAGTTTGAAATGGCACTTGCAGGAAAAACAACGGGACAAGGAGGAAGCAGCGATAGCAGGGTGCGGAAAGCCGCAGGAGTAAACTAAGCAGAATTTGGTAGAAAACGCATCACCACCTGTCCTCTGATATTTGTGCTGATATTGCCCTTCATGTTCCTTCAAGGAATGATGATAATCTTGCGCTTTACTTTGTTGCAGGATCACAACGAGATATGAGCGTAACGCAAAGGAAGTGGGTTACGGTGGGTATTGATCCGGAAGAGACTTCATGGTGGTCGTAGCTTCTGGAGACAAGAGGAAAGTAACAACAAAGCACCGATGTAGCTACAATGTCTTCAGCAGCACCAAGGAGTTTAGTTAGACCGAGTTTTCTCTCTTATGTCCGTTAGCGAACCAACTCTTGATTTTCGGTCTTAGGCATTGCCTTTGTTATGAATAATCCTTCACTTATAAATTCTTTCAGAAATAAGGTAACATTTGATGACTATTGTTGCCCTTAGATTTACGTGAGATGTTCTATGGCTTCCTGTCTAATTAACTTGATAACGCAGATTGTTTCCAGTTGCATAGGGACATAAGCTTGATGGTCCTGTTGTCGTCCAGCCTACAATCTCCACGGCGAAAAATGTTACAGAGTGATTAGACAAAAGGCAGCAAAGAACCCAGCCAAGGATCAAGCAATGATGGAGGCCAATCCTGTGTTATTCTAGTCGTGGAACTGTTGCTCATGTTGTGCCCAGCTCTGGTGTGAGTAGTCGTAATGAGGCATATTTTGTGATGCTTTATAGCTTGTATCCCTTCTTGTGTTCTGAACAAAACGTCTCCTTGTAACACTCTTGAATTAAGGTTAATGGATAATATTATTATGAATTCATATATGGCCTTGTGATGGATTTTGTAAGCTTTTTGGCGTATTTCGAATGTTTCGACTTAATTTGAATTCAAAGACTTCTACAATTAAATCCCATATTCATTGGATGCTCGTTTTTTAATTTTAGAAAGGTGCCTGGAGTCTTCGAAAGTAAAATGTTATGACATGTAGTGGACTACCCAATAGAGTCCATCCTAGTATACGCCTTTGGGAAGTAATCCCAATTTAATTTTCATGAATAAACATGAGTCTCGAGATCAATTGATGCACCTTTGAATGTTAGTGTCTGAAGTTCCCATAATTATGCTTGAATTACAAATCTTCTTATAAAGTTCAACATTGGTAAATAGAACTCAAGGTGATTGAAAATGGTGCAAGCCCTTAAATCCAAGTTACTCTCCTAGACCTTCTTATGCTTGGCTTAATCTTGGAAACTCGGTGAACACAAGGCTATTTTTCTATCAGGAAAACTTGTATTGAATTTGAGCTAGATTTCGACGTTTAATCCAAATTTATTAACTAAACATGAATCTTGAACTTTAGCCTATAAAATGAACTTTCTGTGGTCTTTACTGAAACTCCCGAGTTGTGCACCTTTAGATGAACTCCAATGCAACTTAAAGTTTAAACTTTGCCTTGACAAAATATTAGCCAAACCTCATTCGTGATTCTTATCCAATACTTTCTGTATTAACTCATCAACAGAACCAAACTCTCTCTCATAATGATGACTTATCCTTATGAAATCAGAAAAATAATGATGTAACTTGATATCGAACCATACCCTCCGGGGCAAACAATGAAACTCCTGAAAAAGCTTTGAGGAGACGACCAATAGAATAATCCCAGGATCTTTATAATCCAATGGTCACACCTTGAAGTACTTGACTGTAAGGATCTATGTTGCACCTCGCAAACTGGTCAGCCGTAATAAACATGCGTACAACAGTAAAAGACAATACACAAAGAAAACAAAATGCACGAGGAGGTGGGATCTTACGGTCAAAAATTAGGGTGCAACAGATGCCCCTATTTAAGTTACTTCTATCCGGAGATATGGAGATCGAAATCTCCGTCTCGACGAGATATGAGGGACTTAAATACAAACACTACACGAATTTTTGGCCCTAAGAAAACACCGAATGCATATGATATGCAATGATATGGAAATGCAAGACAGACGGTCCTGCGAGGAAGCGGTGCCACAGGGAGAGACTAGACACGACACCTGGGAAGAACGAGCCCAACCAAAGGAGACTCCACGGGGATGGGAAACAACCACCAATAAGGGGATCTCCAAAGTACAACGATTACACGTATGCCAAGGGACATGGTGATTTAGATGATGGGAGAGAAACTTGTTAACATAATGTATTGGTTGGTAATAATCCAAATTCTATTTGTATTCTTTTTCTTCCTTTTCTTGTTTTTCTGTATATCTTTTCCTTTTGGAACTCAACTTGAAATAGTAAAATGTATAACTTCCCCGAGCATCATGATAAGGGTACCATGAGCTGGTCTCGGTCTCTGCCTGAAATGTCAAAATTTTGCAGATGTAGATGTAGTTGTTGTAGTTGTAGAACTTCCCCGAGCATCATGGTATGGGAACCATGAGCTGGTCTCAGTCTCTGATGTGTGACCTCCTCGAGCGTCATGATATGGGAATCATGAGTTGGTCTCAGTCTCTACTGTATGACCTCCCCGAGCATCATGATATGGGAATCACGAGCTGGTCTCAGTCTCTGATGTATGACCTCCCCGAGCGTCATGATATGGGAATCATGAGTTGGTCTCAGTCTCTGATGCGTGACCTCCCCGAGCATTATGATATGGGAATCATGAGCTGGTCTCAGTCTCTACTGTATGACCTCCCCGAGCGTCATGATATGGGAATCACGAGCTGGTCTCAGTCTCTGATGTATGACCTCCCCGAGCTTCATGATATGGGAATCACGAGCTGGTCTCAGTCTCTGATGCGTGACGTCCCCGAGCATCATGATATAGGAATCATGAGCTGGTCTCAGTCTCTACTGTATGACCTCCCCGAGCGTCATGATATGGGAATCACGAGCTGGTCTCAGTCTCTACTTGAAATGTTGAAAAATTGCAGATTGTAGAATCATTGTAATTTGTAGTAGTAGTTGTCATTGTAGACTGTAGATGTCGATGTAAGTTGTGAAACTCCGTAGACATAATTTGTAGATTGTATATTGTGGATGGGATTGTAGAACTTCGGCTGTAAGCCATAATGTTATCGCAGATTGTAGAATTTCTTGGTTGTGGGCCATAATGTATTGTAGATTGTAGACCTTTAACGGGGATCTTCGGAAGAGGTGTAGGCTGGTTGAATTGTAATGTATGTTAGAACACAGATTGGTTCTTAATAATATCTCTTTGTTTTGATGATAACTGTTAGGAAATTTTGTATTTAAGAATTATATACTCTAAAATTTGCTTGAGAGTTTTACTGCAGATTGAAATGATATTAACACTCCATAAGCAAATCTGAATTGTATACAAGAAGTTATCTAGACTCTGAAGCGCCAGATGCACTCATTAGAAGATTCTGATTGCTGATTACAGAAGATTCTGAGCGTAGTCTCCAGAAGGATCTGAAGCAAGTAGCTCCAGAAGAATCTGAAGCAAGCAGAAGCATCTGAAGCAAGTCAGAAGCATCTGAAGCTAAGAAGAATATTGTATGAAGAGTTTCTCAAAGCATAGTTTCTACAGAAGTTTCTGAAAGTACTATAGCTGCCCAGTACTGAAGTTCTGTGTTAAATATGCTCTGATGATCAACACGCTAAAAGCACACATGCTGCAGAAGACTCTAATACATCAAAGTTCTGAACATTATTATAAGACTCTGACTCAATCAGATTCTGATGAACTTGCTGAAAACTGAAGAAGAAATATTCAAAGAATATATCCGTTGGAGTAAATCAAACGTCTCTTTCCTCATTGGTGCTAGACACAAGAACACAGACAAAAAGGATTTTTATGTGCTTTCTACTTCTAGGAAAGGTCACTTGATGTGAAGACAAAAAGGCTCAGACCTTTTTGGGACTCTCTTCTCAACGTTCAGCTTCCTTGGATCAGCTGCCTATAAAAGGAAGACTCCACCAAATTCGTCAGTTAGACATTTTGCTGAAAAGAAATCAAAACATTCAAAGCTCTCATTCTTTCATATTCATTCCTAGAATTATTTGTACTTAAACTTAAGAGAAGTATCACTGTTGTGATAAAAGCTTTTTAGAAGCATTCATACTCTTGTATAAGATTTACATTGATTGTAAAGGATTTCCTTAAGAGGATTCAGTTGGAATCAGTAGCTCTTGAGAAGACTAAGAACAGTTGTTCTTAGGTGTTACTATTGTAATCTGTTTGATTAAATAGTGGATTAAGTCCTTGTTGAGAAAGGCAAATCACTCTAGGAAGGGTGGACTGGAGTAGTTGAGTTCAACGAACCAGGATAAAAATAATTGTGTTTTTATTTCTAAATTTTAACCTTTCATACTTATTCAACCCCCCCTTCTAAGTATTATCTCACCTTCAGTTGGCATCAGAGCTCCGGTTCTGTGTGTGCTACCACTTAACAGTGACAGTAAAGATCCAGAGAGAAATACTTTGATATATATTTATTTGTTACAATGGCTGAAAATACAATATCCAACGTTAACAATAAATATGAAGAAAGGGACAGGATCAGCACCAAACCCCCTATGTTTGATGGGGAGAAATTTGATTACTGGAAAGACAGAATTGAGAGTTTTTTCCTAGGATATGATGCTGATCTATGGGATCTAGTCATAGATGGATATGTCCATCCCACAGATGGGAATGGCAAGAAGATAGACAGAAAATCTATGACAGATGCTCAAAAGAAAGATTTTAGAAATCATCACAAAGCCAGGACTATATTATTGAATGCAATTTCCCATACTGAGTATGAAAAAAATTACAAACAGGGAAACTGCTTTTGATATGTTTGAATCCCTAAAAATGACTCATGAGGGAAATTCTCAAGTCAAGGAGACAAAAGCTCTGGCTCTGATCCAGAAGTATGAGGCCTTCAAGATGGAAGACTCAGAATCTGTTGAAGCCATGTTCTCCAGATTTCAGATCCTCACAGCTGGGCTGAAGGTTCTGGACAAGGGATACTCTACATCAGATCATGTAAAGAAAATCATCAGAAGTCTGCCTACCAGATGGAGACCAATGGTGACTGCCTTGAAGATGGCTAAAGATCTGAACAAGATCTCTCTAGAAGAACTCATCAGCTCACTGAGGAGCCATGAAATTGAGCTTGAGGAAGATGAACCTCAGAAGAAAGAAAAAGGTAAATCTGTTGCCTTAAAATCTAACAAATCTGCTAAAGCTTTGCAAGTTATTGAAGAAAGCTCTGAAGAATCTTCTTCTGAAGAAGAAGATGAATTATCCATGCTGTCCAGAAGGATCAACAGACTCTGGAAGCACAAGGGAAAGAAGTTCAACAACTTTAGAAGATCTGATAATAAAAAGGAATCTTCTGGGCACAGAAGATCTGGCAAGAAAGAAGTTGTGTGCTATGAGTGCAAAGAACCTGGGCATTACAAGAATGATTGCCCCAAACTTCAGAAAGAAAAACCCAAGAAGAAGTTTAACAAAAAGAAGAAGGTTCTGATGGCAACATGGGATGACTCAGATGAATCTGAATCATCTTCTGAATCAGAAGAAGAATGTGCTAATGTTGCACTAATGGCCAGCACAGAGGATCAAGAGGAAGGTACCTCAGGATATGAATCAGATTCTGAATCTGATGATGATGCAGAAGAGGTAATGGCTAAACTTACCAAAGAAGAACTTATAAAAGTTTTAACAGAAGTTCTTAAAAGTTATAACAATATCAAACTCAAATACAAGAAGCTGAAAAGCAATCTTGAATCTGAGATTGATCTTCTGAAGACAGAACTTGTTGAGCAAAAAGAAATTAATCTGAAAATCAAAAATGACTTTGAAATAACTCAACAAGAATCTGAATCTGAGACTAAGTCATGTGAAAACATTTTAGAAAAATATGACTCTAGCTTTCAGAGATTTCTTACTAAGAGCATAGACAGAAGCAAGATGGCTTCTATGATCTATGGTGTTAGTGGAAACAACAGAAGAGGTATTGGATATGAATCTTTATCTGGAAGCAATCCAAAATCTGTTGACAAACTTTTCATCAAGAAGACACCTCTGTATTCTCAATTTAAATTTGGTCACTTAAATGACATTAAACACACAAGCTCTGAGAAGAATACTTATGTGTTTAAACCCAAGGCAAGTCAGAATAAACATTATGTTGAAAAATAGAAGTTTAGACAAACCTACAAACCAACTAACCCCAAAGGACCCAAGAAGATCTGGGTACCTAAAAACAAAATAATTCCTGTTGCAGATGTTCTTAGCAGCAAGGTCAGGACGCCAATCATGGTACCTGGACTCTGGATGCTCACGACACATGACAGGAGAAAAGTCTATGTTCCAAAGCCTAGAACTTAGATCTGGAGGTGACGTGAAGTTTGGAGGGAACCAGAAGGGCATGATCATTGGATCTGGCACTATTGGAAATGGTAAACTTCCCTCTATTACTAATGTTTTACTTGTTGAAGGGTTAAAGCATAACTTATTGTCCATAAGTCAATTAAGTGACAATGGTTATGATATTACCTTAATCAAAAATGTTATAAAGCTATTAGTCAAAAGGATGGCTCTATCCTATTTAGTGGTAAGAGGAAAAACAACATTTATAAAATAAATCTTTCAGAACTTAGAGTTAAAAATGTTAAGTGCCTCTTGTTTGTTAATGAAGAGCAATGGGTCTGGCACAGAAGATTGGGCCATATTAATATGAGACGTATATCTCAGATTAATAAACTTAATCTTGTCAGAGGACTCCCTAATCTGAAGTTCACTTCAGATGCTCTTTGTGAAGCATGCCAAAAGGGGAAGTTTTCAAAAACATCTTTTAAATCAAAAAATGTTGTTTCTACTTCTAAACCACTAGAACTACTTCATATTGATCTGTTTGGACCAGTGAAAACTGCATCCATCAGAGGCAAGAAGTATGGATTAGTCATTGTTGATGACTATAGTAGATGGACATGGGTAAAGTTCTTAAAACACAAGGATGAGTCACATTCTGTGTTCTTTGACTTCTGCAAGCAAGTCCAGAATGAAAAGGATTTCAAAATTATAAAAGTCAGAAGTGATCATGGTGGTGAATTTGAAAATAAATATTTTGAAAAATATTTTTCTGAAAATGGCATTGCTCATGATTTTTCCTGTCCTAGAACTCCACAACTGAATGGGGTTGTAGAGAGGAAAAACAGAACTCTGCAAGAAATGGCCAGAACCATGATCAATGAGATAAATCTGGCAAAACACTTTTGGGCAGAAGCAATCAACACAGCCTGTTACATTCAGAATAGAGTGTCTGTAAGACCTCTTCTGAAGAAGACTCCTTATGAATTGTGGAAGAACAAAAAGCCCAACATTTCATATTTTCATCCTTTTGGATGTATTTGCTATATGTTAAACACTAAGGAAAATCTGAACAAGTTTGATTCCAAAGCACATAAGTGTTTTATGCTTAGATATTCTGAATGCTCTAAAGGCTACAAAGTATACAACACTGAGACACAGATTGTGGAAGAATCCATTCATGTCAGATTTGATGATAAGCTTGGCTCTGAAAAGCCAAAGCAGTTTGATAACTCTGCAGATCGGGAAGTAGTCTTCATTGACTTTGAAGTTCCAGAAGCAGACAAAATTCAAGTGAAGGAACCAGAAGCAACTCTAGATGCTACTCCTTTAACTTCTTAGATGAATAATCTAAACATTTCTGAAGAGTCAACTATTAGAGGATCATCATCCAGAATTAAAGCCTCTCATCCAGAGGATGTCATTATTGGAAAGAAGGATGATCCCATCAGAACAAGATCCTTTCTAAGATCATCTGAAGCATCACTATTTGGACTAGTGTCAGAAATTGAACCATCTTCTGTAGATGAAGCTCTGCAAGACAATGATTGGATTATTGCCATGCAAGAAGAGCTAAATTAATTCAGCAGAAATGATGTATGGGATCTAGTTCAAAGACCTCAAGGATTCAATATAATTGGTACAAAATGGGTCTTCAGAAATAAGCTAAATGAAAAAGGAGAAGTTGAGAGGAATAAGGCAAGGCTGGTTGCTCAAGGGTACAGTCAGCAAGAAGGTATTGATTACACTGAGACATATGCTCCAGTGGCAAGGTTAGAATCTATATGCCTTCTTATTTCATTTGCTGCACAAAATAACATCACTCTGTATCAGATGGATGTTAAAAGTGCCTTTCTTAATGGTATTATAGAAGAAGAAGTTTATGTCCACCAACCTCCTGGTTTTGAAAATGAAAAATTTCCAGATCATGTTTTCAAATTAAAGAAATCTCTATATGGTTTAAAACAAGCTCCCAGAGCTTGGTATGAGAGATTGAGCAATTTTCTTCTGGAGAAGAATTTCATCAGAGGCAAAGTGGATACAACACTCTTTTGTAAATCAATTAAGAAAGATCTTCTAATTTGCCAAATTTATGTAGATGATATTATTTTTGGATCAACAAATATTATGCTTGGAAAGGAGTTTGCTACATGTATGCAGGCAGAATTTGAAATGATCATGATGGGAGAACTCAGATTCTTTCTAGGAATCCAAGTTAATCAAACTCCAGAGTGCACCTACATACATCAGACAAAATATGTTAAAGAACTTCTGAAGAAATTTAACATGTCTGATTGCAAGCTGGCAAAGACTCCAATGCATCCTACTAGCTCACTTGGCAAGGAAGAGGTAAGTAAGAAAGTAGACCAGAGGCTCTACAGAGGTATGATTGGCTCTCTTCTTTATCTTACTGCTTCTAGACCTGACATATTGTTCAGTGTTTGTCTGTGTGCTAGATTCCAATCAGATCCTAGAGAATCACACTTGACAGCTGTCAAGAGGATTCTAAGGTATCTGAAAGGTACTTCTAATGTGGGTTTGTGTTACAGAAAATCTGATGATTTCAAATTAGTTGGATTCTGTGATGCTGACTATGCTGGAGACAGAGTGGAAAGAAAAAGTACTTCTGGAAGTTGTCAATTTCTAGGAAGAAATCTAATCTCTTGGTACAGCAAGAAGCAACCCACAATTGCACTTTCAACCACAGAGGCTGAATACATTGCTGCTGTTGGATGTAGCACGCAGATGCTCTGGATGAAGAGTCAACTAGAAGATTATCAAATTTTTGAAAGTAACATTTCTATCTTTTGTGATAATACTTCTACTATATGTTTGTCCAAGAATCCCATTTTACATTCTAAGGAAAAACATATAGAAATTAAGCATCATTTCATCAGAGACTATGTTCAGGAGGGAATCATAAATTTAGCCTTTGTTGATACAGATCATCAATGGGCCGATATTTTTACAAAACCCCTTGTTGAAGATAGATTCAAATTTATTCTAAAAAATATTGGTATGGATTTTTGTCCAGAATGATATTTATCAGAAGCAAATTTTTCCAGATGCAAAAATGCTTAATGCTCTGAAGTATTTTTTCTGATTGCTTATTTTATTCTGTTCATTATTTCTTTTGTGAAACTCTGAACTAACAATCTTTAGAAGATCTGAACGTTGGCTAACGTTTCATTTCTTAAGAGAATTCAGAACACATGCAAGCAAACACGTGTCACACCAAATCTGAAGAGGTGGCGTGTACGTAACTGAAGAGACGTTTGAGGTGAAGTTTGAATAGTGAAAATCTTGATTTTCCCCCCAAATTGTCAGAAGCAATTAATGTTTTGAAATGATTATTATTCTTTTCATTTATTGCTTGTTAAAACGTGCATATTTCTGACTGTTGATTTGCCTAAGTGTTTTAGTATAAATACATGACTTGTATTCACTTTCACACTTTTTACACTCTCAGAAAAATTATATGCGTTTTCATCTTCTATTTGCTCTGCATAAAAACCCTAAACCTAAGCGTTTGACAAAGCATTCTTCAATGGCAACTTCATCATTAACAGCTGCTCAATTCCAATCTTCTATGGCTGCTGTAACTTCAGAAAACATGGGTGTTGCTCCCTATTCTCCTCCCAAAAGAACTCTTCTAACCCCTGTTGATAAATTGGAAGTTCTATGTGAATCCATGGTTGAGTTTGACTCTCTTGCAGAAAATGGGTTTGAGTTTCGTTCCATCATTGGAGCTCAAGGATGGGTTAAATATTTTGATAGGCTCTTTGGACCAGTTTACCCCCTCCTTGTGAAAGAATTCTGGATTCATGCATCAGTTTACCCCAAGTTCATCTTATCTTCTGTGTTGGGAAAAGAAATTATTATCACAGAAGATCTGATAAGAAAATTAATTGGATATGAAGAAACAGATGGTGTTTCCCACTTGCCAGCTGGGCGTGTGGACATGGATGAGGTATATGAAGAAGTAATGATTGTTGGTCAAGCTTCTAACAAATTCAAGGACCTGAAGCCTGCATACAAGATCTGGGCCAAGATCTTCATGGGATGCATCCACCATAGGAAGTCAACTAATTCTCCAGACTATGTCAATAATGAACAGCTCTATTTCATGTATTGCCTTAGTCAGAGCACCAAGGTAGATCTTCCATACATTCTTTTTATGCATTTGTGGAACCATATAAATGCATCTAGAGAATATGTGAAGGAGAAAGGACAGAAGATCAGAACTTAGATCCCCTTTGGAAGGTTGATCTCAGATCTTCTTACTGAGAATGGTTTGATCACTGCTCTGTACGCTGCTGGAGTTACAGAGGAATTAGAATTTATAATGGGAAAGCCTCTGAATGCTAAAAGTCTTCAGAGACTCAAAATTGTTGATGAACTCACAACAGCTCGCAAGAAGCTGAATGTGTCTGAACTGAATAAGAGGGTTCATGTAGATGAATTTCCTTTATTCTTTGCTGAAGAGCCCAAACATATAGTTGTTATGTATATTGATGAATGCAAGAAGGAAGGAAAACATGTTCCTGCTAATGTGATTCAGCTAGCTAGACAACCTTTACCCAATGCAGAAGAAGAAGAAGAAGCACAACTACAGAGGAAAAGGACTTAGCCAGTAGTAGACTCTGCACCTGCTCAGAAGAAGGTCAAGATTGCTGAGAAGCCAAAGAAGTTCTTGAAGAGAAAAGAATCTGAAGAAGCTACTTCTGTACCTGCCAAGAGGATCAAAATAAAAGGTATAAATCTTCTGTATCTTCTGCAAATATTGTTATAAATGATTCTAATATTAAGTTTATACCAAAACCACCTTCAACACAAACCACTTCTGTTATTGCTCCAAGTTCCATATCACCACAAAAACAAACACTTGTTCCAACTCAAACAACAACACAAACAATTCCAACACCAACAGTTTCTGTACCAAAACCTCCTTAACCTAAAATCCTTATCAAACAGTTTGTTCCACAAACACAACCATCAGAACAACCACCTACAAAACAACAACCACAACAATCATCTGAACAACCAGAGAAACAATAAGAATCTCAACCAGAAAAAGCCTCTAAAAATCAACCACCATCAAAATCTTCTGAACCCATTGCACCTGTTACTTCTGAACCTACAAAAGTAACTTCTGCTCCCATTTCATCAGAAGCTATCACCATTCCATCTGATTCACCTATCTTAGAACAACCATCCAAACCATCTAAAATTCCTTCAGAACAAACCAACACTTCTGAACCTCACATCCCTGAGACAGAAGTTCTTGATGTCACACCATTAAAAACGGTGTTTCAAGTATCTTCTACCTCTTGTACACCAACCACATCCTCTAACTCCTCAGAATCAGAACTCCACCCATATTTTCTAATCTCTCCATCTGAAAAATACTCTGAGGTAAACCAACCTGAACCTTCTATACCTTCAAAAGCTTCCATTCCCAATCCTATTCCCACACCTACTCCTACACCATCATCTGAGATTTTAATTCCCAATCCAAACCCAAGATCTTCTATATCTTGTGCCCAAGTATCATCTCTATTTCATAATTTGTCTTATGGTTTCAAACTAAAAGATTTTTATGATAGAGTTGAACCTTCTGACCCCATCAACCCTCTGAAACTAAAACCCACTATGACCCTTCCATCTGTGATTCTTGATTACATTAAATCTATGTCAGATGTAGGATCTTTAGCAACCATATCATGTTCTGCAAAATCTGATAAAGCTGTTGTTTCAGCTCTGCCAATTACATCTGATAACACTATTGAATCTGATGAACCACCAAAATCTGCTTTCAAACCCTACTCAAATGCACCTTTTGATGTAGTTACCCCTCATAGAAGAGCAAAACCTCATTTGCTAAATGCTTTACTCAGATCAAAAGAAAAAGCTTCTGAGATACCCTTCATTCCATATTATCCTCCTCCTCTAATCTCTATTCAGAAATCTCTTTTTCCACCAACTCCCCAACCTAAACCTGTAACTCTGGAAACCTTGTTACGTCCAAAGCCCAGACTTAATGTTAATCATCTATTTCAAACGTTTTTGCAAGAAATACAGATGTATTTAGGTACTGTTCAGAAGAAATGCTCAGCAACTATGGATGCCAAAGAATCTGACATCATCTGGAATGGATTCATCAACAGATTCAACTCTGTAGCTTCAAATCTGAAGAACGTCTGTTCTGATGATGCAAAGCTCAGATTTGCTGAGGCTGCAAGGACTCTATTCTGGACTGTCAACAAATTTGAACCTCTTCTTTTTTTAGATGCTCCTCCACCATCAACAGAATCTAATGAAAATGCATCTGAAGAAAATCCGTTGGCTATGACTCTGGTAGACCCTCCTTCTGATTCCAATGCTCCAGAATCTACAAACCAAATGGAAATTGACTCTGTTCAGGCTACAGAACCTCATCATACTTCTTCATCTGAGATAAAGAAAGAACATCCAGATTTTGAAGATAAGATTGCTGCTCTGGAAGCTGGACAGTCAGAGATAAAATCCTGGATGGCAAAACAGGATAAGATGTCTGAAGATATGACAGAATGGATGTCAAAGCAAGATGAAAAGAATGAAACTATGGCTAAGTGGATGTCCAAGTAAGAGCAATCATCCTCTGAGATTACAGATCTATTGAAGATGCTTTTGTCCAAACACTCTTAGATTTTTTTTCATTCTAATGTTTTTGCATCTGTTGTTTGCATCTGTACTTTATTGCTATATCTTCTGATGTTTGCCTATGTACTCTTGATATGATCTTTTGAATGAATCAAAGTTTTCTCCATTGAATTATCTTATTTACTGTTTCCTTTTATTTGTCTTTTTAAAGTTTTTTACTTTTTGCTTATGACAAAAAAGGGGGAGAAAATATAGATCTGAACGATTTAATATAACTTCACCAGAATGAAACTTCAGACATATCTATTCTATCTAACATTTAATCTGACTATTTCAGAACATTTGATAAGTACATTCTATAAAAGAAACTCTGAGTCTCTCAGATCATTTGACTATTATCAAACTCTGAATCTTAAATCTGCAAGACATTCTGACCTTCAAATGTTATCAGAACAAACAAGATCTAACTCTGAAGATTACTCAAAGACAAAAGGGAAGTTTCTATTCCTTATTTGTATTTAACTCAGGGGGAGATTCATCATCTCAGGGGGAGTCATAATTCTAATATGGTCAGTTAAACAAAATTTCTGATACTTTTTGTCATCATAAAAAAGGGGGAGATTGTTAGAACACAGATGGGTTCTTAATAATATCTCTTTGTTTTGATGATAACTGTTAGGAAATTTTGTATTTAAGAATTATATACTCTAAAATTTGCTTGAGAGTTTTACTGCAGATTGAAATGATATTAACACTCCAGAAGCAAATCTGAATTGTATACAAGAAGTTATCTAGACTCTGAAGCATCAGATGCACTCATTAGAAGATTCTGATTGCTGATTACAGAAGATCCTGAGCGTAGTCTCCAGAAGGATCTGAAGCAAGTAGCTCCAGAAGAATCTGAAGCAAGCAGAAGCATTTGAAGCAAGTCAGAAGCATCTGAAGCTAAGAAGAATATTGTATGAAGAGTTTCTCAAAGCATAGTTTCTACAAAAGTTTCTGAAAGTACTATAGTTGTCCAGTACTGAAGTTCTGTGTTAAATATGCTCTGATGATCAACACGCTAAAAGCACACATGCTGCAGAAGACTCTGATACAGCAAAGTTCTGAACATTATTAGAAGACTCTGACTCAATCAGATTCTGATGAACTTGCTGAAAACTGAAGAAGAAATATTCAAAGAATATATCCGTTGGAGTAAATCAAACGTCTCTTTCCTCATTGGTGCTAGACACAACAACACAGACAAAAAGAATTTTTCTGTGCTTTCTACTTCTAGGAAAGGTCACTTGATGTGAAGACAAAAAGGCTCAGACCTTTTTGGGACTCTCTTCTCAACGTTCAGCTTCCTTGGATCAGCTGCCTATAAAAGGAAGACTCCACCAAATTCTTCAGTTAGACATTTTGCTGAAAAGAAATCAAAACATTCAAAGCTCTCATTCTTTCATATTCATTCTTAGAATTATTTGTACTTAAACTTAAGAGAAATATCACTGTTGTGATAAAAGCTTTTTTGAAGCATTCATACTCTTGTATAAGATTTACATTGATTGTAAAGGATTTCCTTAAGAGGAATCAGTAGCTCTTGAGAAGATTAAGAACAGTTGTTCTTAGGTGTTACTATTGTAATCTGTTTGATTAAATAGTGGATTAAGTCCTTGTTGAGAAAGACAAATCACTCTAGGAAGGGTGGACTGGAGTAGTTGAGTTCAACGAACCAGGATAAAAATAATTGTGTTTTTATTTCTAAATTTTAATCTTTCATACTTATTCAACCCCCCCTTCTAAGTATTATCTCACCTTCAATGTATGTATTCTCAAGTAAAGAGAGACTGATATGATAAACTTCTTTGACTTCTTTGGAGAGATGTCGCTTGATAAACTTATGTGAGGACCCACTGGGGGTTCATTCCTGAGGAGCATCTTAGCTGTTGTAAAAATGTGTGAATCCTCAAATAAAGATAACCATCTGTAAGGTTTTCCATTTACCAAGTCGATAATCACTGGAGATTGGTAAACTGTCTTGCGAAGACTATCACGTGTCGTTTTGAATGAGATATTGATCAAAACGAGTTGCTCAAATAAAGAGATTGTTTGTAGTCCAAATGTAGTTGTTCGAGAAAAATTGTTGAAGAAATGTCTGTCTTCATGAATATCCTCCCTGGGGAATAGAGTGCAAAATAAATGCACACTTAATCCACATTCAAAGGTCGGAGATGTCCATGATGTAATTGCCAAAAACCGAAGTTTGATTCAGGAAGTAGCCGAAAAGAAATTGTCAAGCAAGACTCGACCATTGAGGTATGAACTCAAATGGGATTGTACTAAAATAACCATCTTCCATGAGGATTGAACTCCATGGGGAAAAGAAGCATCGCGCTTTTTCTGCCTAGGGTCGACGAATCTACTTGGAGGGATAAGACGCACCCAAACGCCTAGGGATGGCTACAGCCAAAGCGATAGAATAAAACAAACATAGAGAATGCAAAAGAATGCCTATGCTATGTTGTCTACTTGTATGCTATGTGGATGCTGACGGACTGGGAGAAGTGAAACAAACGTCTCAGACGGACAGGCACTCGAGCTAAATCTCCACAGACCTCGTCCCTGGATAAAATAAATATCCTCTTGCCCTGGAGAAGCACATAATATTGTTGTTTTTCCTCGGACGAAATAAACGTCCCCGGTCATCCGTTTGTTATTCATATATCAAGTAGAACATAAGGTTTTTGAAAAGGTTTAAATCAATTTGGATTTTGCTATCAAGAATACAGATTTATGATAAATGAAAAACTTTTTATTGAATGGTGGTCAGCAGAAAAAGTGTGATCCCGATGTTACAGTGCTGGAAAGTAATAACGATTACATAAAGGGAATAATGACTTGCTTCTCTTAAACAAAATATTTCTTAACAGCATCCGTGTTAACAGGGCGAGTGATCTCTTCTCCGTCCATTGTTGCTAACATCAAAGCGCCTCCTGTCAAAACCTTTTTTACTACATATGGTCCATCATAATTCGGGGCCCATTTTCCTCTGGCGTCGGTGAGGAAAGACTGAATCTTCTTGAGCACGAGGTCACCTTCTTTGAATGCACGGGGTCAAACTTTCTTGTCAAATGCCTTCTTCATCTTCTGCTGATACAACTGCCCATGGCATAGCGCAACCATCCTCTTTTCTTCAATTAAGTTCAACTGATCATATCTGTTCTGGCACCATTCAGCTTCTGATAACTTTGCCTCCACCAAGATCCTCATAGAAGGGATCCCAACTTCTATCGGGAGTACTGCTTCCATACCGTAGACAAGTGAAAATGGAGTTGCCCCAGTCGATGTGCGTACCATCGTACAATACCCGTGCAAGGCAAACGGGAGCATTTCGTGCCAATCTTTGTAAGTAACAACCATTTTCTGAATGATTTTTTTAATGTTTTTGTTGGCGGCTTCAACAGCCCCATTCATCTTTGGCTGTAAGGGGAAGAATTATGATGCTCAATCTTGAATTCTTCACACAACTCTTTCATCATCTTGTTGTTCAAATTGGAACCGTTGTCTGTAATGATCCTGTTTGGCACACCATATCGGCAGATAAGCTGATTTTTGATAAATTTGGCAACCACATGTCGAGTTACATTAGCGTAGGAAGCCGCCTCGACCCACTTGGTAAAATAATCAATGGCTACTAGGATAAATCGGTGTCCATTGGACGCTTTTGGCTCTATCATTCCAATCATATCAATTCCCCACATAGAGAATGGCCACGGTGATGAGATAACATTCAACAAAGTCGGAGGCACGTGAATCTTATCTGCGTAAATCTGACACTTGTGACACTTTCTGGAAAACTTGTAACAATCTGATTCCATTGTGATCCAATAATAACCAGCCCTTAAAAGCTTCTTGGCCATAGCATGTCCGTTGGCATGAGTGCCAAAAGATCCTTCGTGAATTTCCATCATCAACATATCCGCTTCTTGTTTGTCAACACATCTCAATAAGACCATGTCAAAATTCCGCTTGTGCAACACATTGTTACTCAGAAGAAAATTTCCAGCCAACCTTCTCAAAGTTTTCTTGTCTTTGCTGGAAGCTCCCAAAGGATATTCTTGAGTTCTAAGAAACACTTCGATGTCATGGTACCAGGGTTTGCCATCTTCAACTTCTTCGACGGCAAAGATGCAGGCAGGTCTGTCAAGACGTTTTACTTCAATCCGAGGACACTCGTTCCAAAAGTTTACCACAATCATCGAGGCCAAAGTTGCCAACGCATCTGCCATTCTGTTCTCATCACGAGGGATATGATGAAACTCAACCCTATCAAAGAACGGTAACAGTCTACTAGCATAATCTCTGTATGGGACCAAATTATTATGTCGAGTTATCCATTCTCCAGTGATTTGGTTGATTACCATTGCAGAATCACCAAACACATCCAAATTCTTAATTCTCAAATCGATTGCTTCTTCAAGGCCCATAATGCATGCCTCGTACTCAGCTTCAGTATTAGTACACTGGAATGTTAATCTGGATGTAAACGGGAAGTGAATCCCTTGAGGAGTCACAATAACAGCACCTATCCCTTTTCCATGAGCGTTGACAGCTCCGTCAAAAACTAAACCCCATTGAGAACCTGGCTCTAGCCCTTCACCATGTATGGGTTCTTCACAATCTTTCATCTTTAAGAACATAACATCTTCATCGGGAAAGTCGTCGTTTGAGGGTTGATGATCCAAAATGGGCTGGTGAGCCAGATGATCAGCCAAAACACTTCCTCTAACAGCTTTCTGAGTATGGTACTCGATATCATATTCAGACAACAACATCTGCCATCTAGAAATTCTCCCAGTCAAAGCGGGCTTCTCAAAAATATACTTGATAGGATCCATCTTTGAAACTAATCAAGTAGTGTGATTCAACATATACTGGCGCAAACGCTTGGCGGCCCACGCCAAAGCGCAACAAGTCTTCTCTAACATAGTGTACCTTGTTTCACAATCAGTAAATTTCTTACTCAAGTAATAAGTGACATGATCTTGCTTCCCTGTTTCATCTCGCTGGCCGAGTACACAACCCATTGAATCTTCTAAAACTGTCAAATACATAATCAAAGGTCGTCCTTCAACTGGCGGTATCAGGATAGGTGGTTCAAGCAAATAATCTTTGATACTATCAAAAGCATTTTGACAATCTTCAGTCCAAACATACCCTTGTTCTTTCCTCAGGAGCTTGAATATAGGTTTGCACGTAGCAGTCATGTTGGATATAAACCTGGAAATGTAGTTCAAACGTCCTAAGAATCCTCTGACTTGTTTCTCGGTGGCGGGAGCTGGCATTTCTCGGATAGCTTTCACTTTGTCATGGTCCACTTTAATCCCTCTTTGACTGACAATAAAACCCAATAGTTTCCCTGATCGTACTCCAAATGTGCATTTGTTAGGGTTCAGGCGGAGCTTGTATTCCCTCAAACGGCCAAATAGCTTAGCCAGATGTTTAATATGATCATCTTCGGTCTTCGACTTAGCTATCATATCATCCACATATACCTCGATCTCTTTGTGCATTATATCATGGAACAAAGTAGTCATAGCTCTCTGATACGTTGCCCCTGCATTCTTTAGTCCAAACGGAATAACTTTGTAACAAAAGGTGCCCCAGGGCGTGATGAATGACGTTTTCTCTCTGTCCTCGGGAGCCATTCTAATCTGGTTGTAACCTGAAAAACCATCCATGAAGGAGAAAACCTCATATCTTGCAGTACTGTCAACCAAGATGTCAATGTGAGGTAATGGGAAATCATCTTTCGGACTGGCTTTATTCAAATCCCTGTAATCTACACACATGTGAACCTTACCATCCTTCTTCGGAACGGGTACAATGTTGGCTAACCATAGCGGATACTCGGCAGTGACAAGGAAACCTGCATCAATCTGTTTCTGTACCTCTTCCTTAATCTTTAGAGTCATGTCAGGTCGAGTCCTTCTGAGCTTCTGTTTTATCGGTGGGCATTCTGGCTTCAAAGGCAGACGGTGTTCAACTATAGCAGTGTCCAATCCAGGCATATCTTAATATGACCAAGCAAACACATCAACAAATTCTCCAAGCAGATTAATCAGCTGTTTCTTCACATCAGGTTTGAGCAGAGCTCCAATTTTCACTTCTCTACGGATTTCTTCTGATCCCAAATTGATTACTTCCACTGGCTCCTGATGAGGTTGGATAGCTTTCTCTTCTTTCTCAAGCAGTCTGGAAATTTCTTCTGGGATATCATCTTCTTCGTCCTCGGCTTCGTACACAAGAAACTCGAAATTTGGAGAAGGCAGCAGATCATTATTCCCAGGATGTATTTTATGTAGCAATCTGCGCAAGTGATGTGATTTTTAATAAGTTTTTGTAAAGTGGGAAGTGTGTGTATGCGAGATGCTAATTTATTATTTCCCAACATCATAAATAAATATAAAACTCAAGTGCAAATGAAAGTGATTTATTGATGATAGCAAAACCAAAGAGACACGCCCAAAAAAGTCACCTTTGCCTTGGGCAGAACAAAGGGAATTATTAAATGTAAGCCCTTAAAAATGCAGCTTCTCCTTGGGCAGAGCAAAAGTTTTAAAATAAATGATTTACTTAGATATATGAATGGCAGTAGGGGCTTCAACCGCACTCCAATTCTTGACTACAACGCCTGGGGTCACAAAGTCTGGGATGTCCTTATCTGAATCTTCCTCGGTGATGGCATAAACTCCAAAAGTGTAGTCAAATTCATCTGAAACATAGCCTGGATCTTCCATATAGGGCTCGTAGTCTTCATAAGGAATGGAGGACCTGGCAGAACCATCTGATATGTAGCCTTCAAGTTCATCCTCTGACACAACATTAATCTGAGGATGATGGACGACTCCTCCACTATGGAACACTTCATTAATCAGCGGAAACCCTTGACTTTTGGTAGTTTGTTGAACAAAACTGCTGGTGAAACCGAGACCTTCCTTATTTTTATTTTCTGGCAAAGACAACACTTTCCCCCACATTGTCTGATGACCACTGTTCACTACTCGCTGCGCGTCTTTGAATGATGACATAGATGCCTGAGATTTTCGGACACCCTCGCCCACAATAGACAAAGCTTGAAATTGCGTGCCCAACTCTTCCTCAGCTTCGACATATGAGAATGATGACAAGTGACTTACCACCAAAGCTCTTTCCCCACAAACTGGAACTATTTTTCCTTCAAAAACATATTTCAACTTCTGATGCAGAGTGGAAGTAACTGCCCCAGCTTCATGTATCCATGGCCTCCCTAGCAAACAGCTATAGGCGGCACGAATGTCCATGACCTGAAATGTGATCATAAAAGTCTGTAATCCAATAGTCATCGGCAAATCCACCTCACCAATTACCGTTTTCCTTGACCCATCGAAAGCTTTGACAATAACATGACTTGGCCTCATTGGCGGTCCCTGATATGATAGCTTAGATAGGGTAGTCCTAGGCATCACATTTAGAGACGATCCAGTATCAACCAACACACTGGACAGAAAGTCATTTCCGCAGTTCACAGCAATATGTAAAGCCATGTTATGTTTCTTTCCTTCTTCTAGGAGATCATCCTCATTAAAACCCAGATTGTCACATGAAGTAATACTACCAATGATGTTGTCAAACTGTTCCATGGTCACGTCTTGTTCGACATACGCTTGTTCTAATATTTTCTGGAGTGCTTCCCTATGAGCCTCCGAACTCATCAGCAATTGCAACACAGAAATCTTTGACGGGGTTTGCAGGAGCTGATCGACAACCTTATACTCTCTCCTCTTAATTACTTTTAGACATTCATCTGAATTGGATAAATTAGATCCACCAGATTGTCCCACAATTGGATCTTTTGAGCCTGTTTGTTCTACTGAGACCTCCTTTTCTTTCGGTGGTATAGTCGGGTAGACTCAACCACTCCTTGTTACTCTGCTGACATCCGCAATGTTAACTACTGAAGGTACAGTGGGCAAAGGCACTTCCTTTCCATTCTCCAACATTGTAGCGTTGTACCTATAGGGGATAGCCTTACTGGAAGTATAAGGGACAGGTTCAGGCAGATTGATTACCAACGGGATAACAGCCGGTTTTCTGCTATTATACACAATTTCGATACGCTCCACTTCTTTAAAGTGAGGCACTATAACACAAACCTCTTCGGCCCTTTCGATTGAAGTTTTCTGAACATCATCTGCCAAACAATCTTGAATCATGTTAACAGAGGGTGAACCATGTGGTGGTAACGGTTAACTTATATATTAGGGTCAGAATCTTTGAAGGACAGGATTCTGTACTTAATGAGCCTCTAGACGTCTGCTTTCATACCGAAACAGCTTTCAATATCGTGCCCTGGAGCACCCTGGTGGTAGGGGCAAAACTTGTTAGCTCTATAGAAAGGAGGAGGATTTGCAGGAACCATAGGTGGAGCTTTCGTCTGAATATGACCCTTCTGGACCAAAGCTGGAAACAAATCAGCATATTTCATAGGGATAGGCTCAAAGTTTATCCTTCTATACCCACGACCCTGATTGTTGAATGGTCGATTTTGTTGAGGATACTGCGGATTTTGATGAGGCTGAGGCTGTTGAGCACTGGGGGACTGAGGTTGTTGATATGGCTGCGGATTTTGTTGAGGCTGACAAGCTGGAGCATTAAATATTGGTGATACGGCAGCAACTTGGTGTGATGGCGAATATCTTTTTCTAAATTGTCCCTATTGAATGGCATTCACACCTTGCACTTTTTTCTTCACAAAACTACTCCCATACTTTTTAGGAGCACTCTCTCCTTTGGCCAATCTTCCTTCGCGAACACCTTCTTCTAAGCGCATTCCCATATTGACCATTTTAGTAAAGTCACTGGGTGCACTGGCTACCATCTTCTTATAAAAGAAAGGACCAAGAGTCTTCAGAAAAATCTTGGTCATCTCTTTTTCTTCTAATGGTGGTGTGACTTGCGCGGCCAACTCGCGCCAACGTTGAGCATATTCCTTGAAACTCTCTTTATCTTTCTGCGTCATAGCCCTCAACTGATCATGGTCAGGAGCCATGTCCACATTATACTTATACTTCTTGACAAAGGCTCCCCCCAAATCATTGAAAGTTCGAATTTTTGTACTATCCAACCCCATATACCACTTGAGTGCGGCGCCTGTCAAACTGTCTTGGAAGTAGTGAATAAGTAGTTGATCATTATCAGTTTGGGCAGACATTTTCCTGGCGTACATAATAAGATGACTCTGAGGGCAAGTATTCCCTTTGTACTTTTCAAAATCAGGGACCTTGAATTTCGGTGGGACCTTAACATTTGGAACCAAGCACAGCTCAGAAGCAC
Source organism: Lathyrus sativus (assembly GCA_963859935.3). Taxonomy (NCBI): domain Eukaryota; kingdom Viridiplantae; phylum Streptophyta; class Magnoliopsida; order Fabales; family Fabaceae; genus Lathyrus; species Lathyrus sativus. The sequence continues at coordinate 281,714,294 of OZ012735.1, forward strand.
TCTTACCAAACAAGTCCTTCCCACGAAGGGCTCTCAACTCCTTTTGCATTTCAGAAAATTGGTCTTGAAATCCGTCCATCCTCTCTTCTAAACCCACAGTTTCGGTCGGCGACCCATGTAGAACTGGTTCATCCAGGATATATGGAACAACGTTCACATGTGGAGATGCGGTAGTCATCACAGCAGAAACTACAGGAGCAGCTTGAACAGTGGTCACAGCAGGGATCTCAGACACAGACGGACGGTAACTGGCCGAAAAGAAGTTAGGAGACAATCCCCACGGGAAACCTTGGGGCATACTGTAGGATATTTCAGCAGCAGAAGACACCATTGGGATCGGTGTTGGCGTTACTTCAGAGATCACAGTCCTTGGAACTTCTTGGTTGTTGATCGAGGCTTGATTGGACAAGGCTTCCACTAGACCATTCAACCTCTCCATACTTTCTTTTAGAACTGCAACTTCATCATGGAGCACTCTGTTCTCTTGCTCTAGTTGATCCATCTTCTGGCGTTGACTAGCTCGAGTGTTGTATCGGTGATTCAGCTTGTCTGCGGAGATGAAGCAAGAGTGAGACCCTGGAATGCAAACGATGCTATGCTTATGCAAAAATGCAAATGAGTATGAAACTTCAAGAAACTCAAATTGTCTCGGTATTGTAACGTTGGAGAAAAACTTATTTTATTTTTTATGATCGAAGCATTACAAAATGGAGTACTCTTTTAAGAGTTTATTACATTGAACCAAAAGCAAAAGAGAAACTCGGAGATCTACTCCTTATGCTCCTTCTGTGTGCGAAGTTCTCCTTCTAGCTGACTGATGCGTTCTTGCAACTCGGCCTTCTCTCTGATGAGTCGGTCAACACATTCCTTCTAAGCCACAATATCTGGGGGAAGATCATCACTGGTGACAGCTCTTGAAGAGGTGTGAGAGGAAAATAAATCCTCTCGCGCCTTTCTTTTCCTTGCAAGTTCTACTTCTGGCAACCTCTGGGATTTCTCTTTCTCTACCTTGAGTGTGAAAAACTTGTTCCTCCAAGCGGCCTTCAGTTTCCGAGCCTCATCCAAGGCAGCCTTCAACTGATCTACTTCGCTCACATCAAACCAATCGGGATCGTGAAAAGCCAATACCATAGGTTCATGGAAAGGGAATGGCATCTTGAGGTCGAGAGCTCTTTCTCGCACCCAATGTAGATATTCCTCAGAGACAGCACAATTGGGGTATTCTAAAGCAGCTTTTCCTTCCTTATTGATGTATCTCCATGCATAAATTATGACGGTCTTTAGGTCTGGGTCTTCTTCTTCCTTGAAAAAGATCCCTTCTACCAGAGTCTGGTCAGGTACTTCAATCATGGGATGCCCAAATTGGAGACGAGCCAGAGCAGGGTTGTAACTTATGCATCCTTCTCTCCCAACGAGTGGTATGTTAGTAAATCCTCTGATGCTATGGATCATACATATACCTCCATAGGTAGGGTCGTACCACACAATGTCAGAGTGAGTAAGGGCCATGACTATCTCGGACCAACGGGGCGATTCTTCCTCTTCCCAAATAGACGGGTGTCGAGTTAGGCGAGCAATGAACCATGAATACAACAGAGCGGTACAACAAACGATATGTCCTCCTCCTTCAGCATTCTTCGAGTGGATTGAATAGTATGTGTCAGCGAGCAAGGTGGGAACGGGATTCTTGAGTATGAATAATTTAATCGCATCCATGTCAACGAAATCATCGATCTTTGGGAACCAGAAAATCCCATAGACCAACAGAGCAAAGGTGGCTTCCACGATAAGGACTTCCTTTCTTTCAGCATGGTAGCGGACTTTTTCAATCAAAAAGTCAGCAGGGAATCCAAGGACTCCTTCCTTGGTGGTTAGGTGCGCTTGAACATCTGCCAAACTGAGATGAGTAGCGTTGGCAATTACTTGATGACTGGGTGTGTCTTCCTGGCCGGTGAATATGGGACGGGCCGTTACGGGAATCCTCAGGAAATCAGAATACTCTTCCAGTGTCGGCATCAACTGGTAATCCGGAAAAGTGAAACAGTGGTACAATGGATCATAAAATTGAGCCAAGGTCTCCAACAACCCTCCTTTCATCTTGAGTTCGAGAAAACGGAAGACTTCTCCATATTCTGCTGCGAAGGTGTAACGGTTCTCGATGAGGTCTGCCAGTTCTCTCAAGCTTTCAATGTTAGGACTCTGGAAAGTGTACTCCAATACTTCTCTTTTGAAATCCATGGTTACAATACCTGAGAAATAAAATTGAGTTTCTTGAGTAAAGAAAGAATGCAATGCACGATGAGTAGGACTTCATGGGATCCCAACTATTTATAAACATTGTGGCAAAAGAAAACGTTTTTATTTAATTTTGAAACGGAATACAAATAATTGCTTTTAAAAGTCCCAAATAAGTAGCTAAATAAAAGCTAGTAAAGACACTAAAGAAGTTTCGAATTCTGCTGATTGAGTTGCTCTTCTAATTGCGTCTTCTCACGGATGAGGTTGTCCACGATCAGCTTCCAAATAGTGCATTATGGATCGGAGAAAAATAAATCCTCCACGGGAATAGAAACAACCCATAAACAAGCAAAGCGAAGATTGCCTCAAACGAAGCCTTATTAGAATAATCAGCATAGACTGAAGCCTTCTCGACTAGGAAACCTGTCTTTAAACCAAGAATTTCATCCTTAGTAACTAGGTTGGCTTTGACGTCAGCTACCTTTAAACGGAGGGCCTTAGCAATATCTTTCTCATCAGGGTCCTTTTCCAAGAAGGGAAAAGGAGATTCTTCTAGGACAGGTAGACCAACCAAAAAAGAATACTCTTCCAACATAGGTAACAACTGAAAATCCGGAAAGGTGAAACAATGGTAAAGAGGATCATAAAACTGTAGTAGAGTGGCAAGAAGTCCTTCATTCACTGAGCAGCCCAACAAAGATATCAGCTTCCCATATTTGTTCTTAAATTCCTCTTGATCCTTGATAAAGCCCCACAACGTTTTTAGGTCGTCCAATTTGGGACTTTTAAAAGTATATTTCACAGTACGTCTTTCATTTGAAGTCATAGTGACCTACAATGTTCATAAACGAAAGTGAATCCCATGAAGTCCAATAAAGAACGATGTTATATGAATGCAGCAAACACAAGTATTCACATAAGGACACAAAGATAAACAAACAAAGGGGAACCCTAGGTTTGCAACGAGCATGGAGCATAGAGTATACCCATCCCCAAAGAATGTGGACTAAAGGTTTGATTGTACCTATAGGACAAGGTTCTAAAGGGACTCAAAATCATCAGCCCATCTTTCGGATATTATCAATTTCCCAATTACTTGAGGATTAATAATATTCTCAAGAGAACTTCTTTTGAGTGTAGCTTCGCGTAGCACTATTTCAGAAGTACTCCCTCATAGTCTCGCACTACGTCCTAATAAAGGCCAAAGTTGGGTTAAGGTAACTACGGTTCTCAATATCATAGGCTCCAAGGTCGAAAATAGCAAGTGTCTTCATGATTACTCGTTCAACAGTACTATTTCAAGAGGGCCTCAATTGAGCGGGATTTTCGATTTAACTTAGTCGGGATTCAACTTCCTATAAGCCTCCTCGAATATATCACCATCCTATCTCAATTTCTCTCAAGTTCGGGTGTAGAACTTTATCTCATCACTCAAGGACGATAATCCCAAAAGAATAAACACAAGAGAAAATAAACATTTAAGCAGGTAAACAGATATATAAAGCAGTAAACAAATAAAATAAGATAGGGAAACCCACTAGAGAGTCCCCAGTGAAGTCGCCAATTCTGTCGCGGTGAAAATCGGATACCAAACTATTGATTAGTTTGAATCTTTAATTCATTTTGCAACCGAACTTTGATTTGTCCAAAGGAAGGGATAAAGATCGAAATTCCCACAATGCAATGCAAATGCAAGGTTTAGAGAGTTATAGGTTTCGGGGTTGGTTAAACTTAGGGAAGGTGCTAACATCCTAAGTTTCTGTAGTACTCTACAGGAACCTCTTGTTTTATGTTTGTTTATTGCTAAGTGTTTATCTGTTTAAGGTTTAAAGACCTAGGGGTTTATTTCTAAGTATACTCGATAAGATATCGCATCTTATGCCTACATATCCTTACGGGAGTGGAATCAGAGTATTTGTAGTTCCCCTAAAGGGTATGAGGAGTTCTTTGACTGTGGCCAAAGTTCCTACGGGTTTAGAATAGTTGATTGCTTGATTTCAGGAGAAGAGATGAGTTTTCATTTTAAGAGAGATGTAACCGCCACAAGTTGTAGGAATGGAGTTTTTGCATCATCTTAAGAGAAGGGCTCAAATACTCGGATAGGGATCGACGAGGTACGCCTCTATCTCTTTTAAGGCAAAGTTCCTACGGTATTGATTGTATTGTTGTGGGGGTGGAGATTCTATCTCGCTTAAGATGATTTGGCGTCTTTCTCTAATGTGTTTGAATATTTGTTGTTGAGTTGAATTATTTTCCTATGTTGTAAAAGATAAAGAACGGTCCTTCCTATGGGGTAGTATCTATCTTAATTGATCAACTTGAATGAGATCAAGGATCATGGGGAAAATGATGCGAAATGATGTGCACTACACACAATTGTTGAATCATGTGTAGGATTTTCCTTTGGGCGGATGCGATGCGGGAAGTAAATTACAATGATATAAATGCGGAAATAAAAAGTTGCGAATAAAGTAAGGACGGATAAATAAACATACACATACGCATGAAAGCGCTGAAGTGTGTGAGAGTGAATGTGTCGTGAAGCGTGCACGATTAGATTGATTAATTTGCGATGTTAATTAATTTGACGGTGATTGATTAGGGAAAGGTTGAATAGGTTTTAGTGATATTGATTTTAAGGAAAAAAAGTTAATTATTAAGATTGATTTTATAAAATTGGTTTTAGGAGGAAGGTTGGATCCGTTTCAAGTGAGATGAAATTAAGAGAGAATTATATGTTTGGGTGAATCGATTTTACGAAAAAAGGTTATTATAGTTATTTACTAGTGAGATTAATTTTAAAGAGAGTTATATTAGATTTTGTAAAGTGATTTTTAGATTTATGAATCAATTAAATTCTATTAGCAAATGAAAACTTAACTACTAAAGGTAGGTTTTAATATTATATAGCGAAAGTTGTTATTATTAATAGATAAACAATTTATGAAGATTAGTTGGCCGAATTATATTTTTAGTGATTAAAGAAACTCAAGCAAGTTAATGATAAAAGTTACTAATTTCATAAAGGGAGTAAATAATAATAAATTAATAAGTTAACTAATAAAGGACAATCAAAAGGGTTTATTAGATAAAAGTTGCTATTAGGTTATTTAGATGAAGGGGTTAATTGATTTAAGAAGAAAATTATACTCATTTTAGTAAAAGTTATTTTTGATAAATAATAATTAAGTTTAAAGATTTTTAATTATCATAAATTGAGAAAAAAAAGTTCTACTAGATTAAATGAATTTCTAGTTATTATAAAAAGGTTGTTGTTGTTGTTATTTATTTTGAAAGCATAAGATAGATTTACTTATTATCAAAACACAAGAGTTACATAAAAAGGTTTATTATTTAAAACTAAATAAGTATAAAATAAATATATTATTATTTATTTAGGAAAGAAATTATTTAGTTTTAAAAGGGCGATTAAAGATTAATTTAAAAGATTAATATTTTCTTTTGAAACTGATTAATAAAAGAATTCATTATTAAAAAGAAAAAAAATAAACGGGTTAATTAGAAGTGGTTAACGGAGGGATTAAGGATTAATCGTGAGAGATTATTGTGTGTGGTGTTTGTGAGTGTGGTAAGTGTATTCATTTTACAAATACATGAACAAAACGATGGGGGGAAAAGGGGCGGCGAAACCCTAGGTTTCTCGTTTCCCAGATCGTAATCCTCCCTAATCATGATCGGCTTTCATCATACTCTGAACCTGAACACAACATCGGAATCGTCAATAGTTTAAGAAGGTCGAAGAGAGTAGGGCATTACCGAGGGCGGGACGTAGCGGCGTCGGAGATGGCGTTCCGTCGGTTTGCGTTCCTGGTGACCAGAAATGGTTTCGTGAGTTGAAAAGATAAGTTTTCTCCGTTCAACTTCTTTGATTATAAGTTTAGGGTTTCTTTCGGTAGGTATCGTGGCTTTTTCTTCTATGTTTGGTCCTCATATATAGCTTTCAATATGGAATTTTCTGGTGTAAGAATTGATTAGGAGTTTTAAATGTTGATTGGGTTTTCCAATTTGGGATGGGCCGGATTTGAAAACTTTCTCTTTTTGATGATTGTAGTAATGAGCCATTCAACCTTTGATTTTGTGATTCAATTTGAGATTGTGATTTGATTTGATTCTGAGTAGGATATTCTATCTTTAGGGAATATTCTTTAATTGATTTTGCTAATTTGAGATTTTGATTTGGCAGGTACAGGTAGCAATCATTTGGGCCAACTGATGAATTAGAAGCCCAGAGGGGAATTCGTGCTCGATGTTTTGGAGAAACTTCACGAAAAACTGGTGTTGTCTCGTGCAATGAATTGCTTCCTTATCAATTCCATTCATGCATTTCTCTCGTAATCATTGACAGGTTATTAATGGTCCTTACATCAAATATGCACTTCAATGATTCTCTTCCGTAATAAAATGTCGTGGGATTTCAAGTTATGGTTGAACAGTTAATGTGTGATTGCAGGTCCCTAGAGGTGTGGCGGCCTATCCGTTCATAGTCATCCATAAGGACAAACCACTCAGAGTAAACGTGCAAACTAAAAAAAAGGTGAAATTGTCTTCTCAGTGACCAAACAAAACCGTATGGGCGACTCCAATTATGTCAGGAAACCCTTTGAAGGTAGAGACACCACTTCTGGCACCCTGTACATAACTGTTTGAACATGGTAAGAGAATATGAACCTCATTCTTGATTCAACCGACATCTTCCTCTTCTTCTACTGTTGTGATTAAGGTTATGCCTTAGAACTTTCTATTGACTTAGTTCTGATTCTCTTATCTTACAGTTGTTAATTAGATCACTGCTGTTGTGATATACGTTCCTGCGCTGAAGGTTGATAGCGGGATACTCGTTGCAACTCCAATGAGATGCATACCAAAACATTTAGCAACAACACCTGACTCGGTCGTTGCATCCAAGTCATAAGGGTGTCAGTACTATGTTCAAGATGTCGCTTCCTTCGACTTTACTGTGCGATGTTGAAGATTACTGTAGGCTTTTAATAGTTTGAAATGGCACTTGCAGGAAAAACAACGGGACAAGGAGGAAGCAGCGATAGCAGGGTGCGGAAAGCTGCAGCAGTAAACTAAGCAGAATTTGGTAGAAAACGCATCACCACTTGTCCTCTGATATTTGTGCTGATATTGCCCTTCATGTTCCTTCAAGGAATGATGATAATCTTGCGCTTTACTTTCTTGCAGGATCACAACGAGATATGAGCGTAACGCAAAGGAAGTGGGTTACGGTGGGTATTGATCCGGAAGAGACTTCATGGTGGTCATAGATTCTGGAGACAAGAGGAAAGTAACAACAAAGCACCGATGTAGCTACAATGTCTTCAGCAGCACCAAGGAGTTTAGTTAGACCAAGTTTTCTCTCTTATGTCTGTTAGCGAACCAACTCTTGATTTTCGGTCTTAGGCATTGCCTTCGTTATGAATAATCCTTCACTTATAAATTCTTTCAGAAATAAGGTAACATTTGATGACTATTGTTGCCCTTAGATTTACGTGAGATGTTCTATGGCTTCCTGTCTAATTAACTTGATAACGCAGATTGTTTCCGGTTGCATAGGGACATAAGCTTGATGGTCCTGTTGTCGTCGGACGTGTGTCGTTCAGCCTACAATCTCCACGGAGAAAAATGTTACAGAGTGATTAGACAAAAGGTAGCAAAGAACCCAGCCAAGGATCAAGCAATGATGGAGGCCAGTCATGTGTTATTCTAGTCGTGGAACTGTTGCTCATGTTGTGCCCAGCTCTGGTGTGAGTAGTCGTAATGAGGCATCTTTTGTGATGCTTCATAGCTTGTATCCCTTCTTGTGTTCTGAACAAAACGTCTCCTTGTAACACTCTTGAATTAAGGTTAATGGATAATATTATTATGAATTCATATATGGCCTTGTGATGGATTTTGTAAGCTTTTTGGCGTATTTCGAATGTTTCGACTTAACTTGAATTCAAAGACTTCTACAATTAAATCCCATGTGCATTGGATGCTCGTTTTTGAATTTTAGAAAGGTGCCTGGAGTCTTCGAAAGTAAAACGTTATGACATGTAGTGGACTACCCAATAGAGTCCATCCTAGTATACGCCTTTGGGAAGTAATCCTAATTTAATTTTCATGAATAAACATGAGTCTCGAGATCAATTGATGCACCTTTGAATGTTAGTGTCTGAAGTTCCCATAATTATGCTTGAATTACAACTCTTCTTATAAATTTCAACATTGGTAAATAGAACTCAAGGTGATTGAAAATGGTGCAAGCCCTTAAATCCAAGTTACTCTCCTAGACCTTCTTATGCATGGCTTAATCTTGGAAACTCGGTGAACACAAGGCTATTTTGCTATCAGGAAAACTTGTATTGAATTTGAGCTAGATTTCGATGTTTAATCCAAATTTATTAACTAAACATGAATCTTGAACTTTAGCCTGTAAAATGAACTTTCTGTGGTCTTTACTGAAACTCCCGAGTTGTGCACCTTTAGATGAACTCCAATGCAACTTAAAGTTTAAACTTTGCCTTGACAAAATATTAGCCAAACCTCATTCGTGATTCTTATCCAATACTTTCTGTATTAACTCATCAACATAACCAAACTCTCTCTCATAATGATGACTTATCCTTATGAAATCAGAAAAATAATGATGTAACTTGATATCGAACCATACCCTCCGGGGAAAACAATGAAACTCCTAAAAAAGCTTTGAGGAGACGACCAATAGAATAATCCCAGGATCTTTATAATCCAATGGTCACACCTTGAAGTACTTGACTGTAAGGATCTATGTTGCACCTGCGCAAACTGGTCAGCCGTAATAAACATTCGTACAATAGTAAAAGACAATACACAAAGAAAAAAAATGCACGAGGAGGTGGGATCTTACGGTCAAAAATTAGGGTGCAACAGGTAGGTGGCGCGTTCTGAGTGCTAGGATTGATGGAATAAGTCTCATCTTCTTCGCGAATGGATGAAGGAGATTATGTCTCCTACCTTTTGAATTCCTCTGCAAACACACAACGCGCGCGTAAACCAGCCATCGCCGGTGGCTTCTCCGGCTAGCCTCACGCAACCCTAATTATCTCTACACTCAACCATTTCACATGATTCTTGAATGAAAGTTGCTGTAAATTTCACCAGGATTTCAACTACACTACTTAATCATGCTAAAAACGCAAGAATCAAAAAATCTCGGTCTCAACCGAAAATGGAGTCATCCCTAAATTATCACTAATGTTCAAATTAATCATCCAGAATCCATTTATATCCTAAGGGGAACCTAACCACATGCTTCTAATCCATTAAAAACGCATAAATGGAGAGAAATTTCAAGAAGTAGAAACCTGGTTCTGAGCTTCGATTGTGTTGGTTTCAGACCTCAATTCTCTTCCAACTCGTGCAGAAATCTTTAGTGACTGATGGTGAATGATTCTTGATGATCAGTTCCTGATGAAAACCTCTGATTCTCAAAAACGAAAACTCACTTTCAAGCTTTTTTCTTCACTTTGCTCCAATGGCTTCTCCACAAATTTTGGCACTAGAAGCTTCCTAAACTGATCCAAATCTTATTTATATTCTATTTCAACAAGTTGGAGGCCCAAACCAAGCCCAATTGTGGATTTTTGATTTTCACTCTCTTCCAAAAATTCAATGTTGGTATTCACATTCTAGCCTTGTTCCTCCTTCAAACTCACTCCAAATGATTCACTTAACACTTGTGGAGTGTAATGGAATGGTTCCCCTCCCTTGATTTCAATCCATGGAGTGTGTTTGATATGTTTCTTACTTATGAAGCAATCTCCCAAATGGCTATGTTATTCACTTCAAATAAAAAATGTGATAATGCCAATCTCTTTAGAATATCAATTCCATTCAAAGTAACCACAAATTTGACTTGAAAACATGTTATTTCCAATTATTTTGAATTTTCACCTTTTAATTCATTAAAATGGCCTTTATGTGAATTTTCTTCAACCAATGCTTGATATAATCCATATCAATTGACTCTTGATACTTGGCTAAGCTAAAAACATCATTTTGAGCAACTTTCATGTTGAACAAAAATCCATTTGAGGCTTGCAAGATGATGAAATTGACCTATGATCCAAAATGACCTGTAATGTCCAAATACCCAAAATACCCTTGACTTGTCAAAGCCATAACTTGAGTTCTACAAATCCAATCACGGATTTCTAGTACTCTTTAGAAAGCTAATAGAATAAGGAACAACATTCATGTTGACCAAAAGTTCATAGGAATCATCCTTCTAGGGTAAAAGTTTCATGCAGGTTGGGTAACTTTCAAGCTCCAAATTCACATGCCTCAGATGACTTGTAACTTGTCTGGCTCATAACTTGAGTTCTATAAACCATATCAAGGACTTCTAGTACTCAAATTACAGCTAAGATCATGTCCTACAACACTCAAGTTAGGGTCAAGATGAGATGAAGATCATATCTTGAGTTAAATAGCCTGGAAGTCAGGGGTCAAGCTAGGGGATTTTACACTATCAAGTCTTAGAAACCCTAGCCTGAAACTTCTCAAACTCTTCAATCATGATGAGTTAACCTTGGAATAATCCTTAGAACATCTCAATGTATCAATCAATGATCACATGGCTCTTTAATTAAGTCTCAACTTCCTTCAAATCCTCAGTTGACTTAGGGTTGACCTAGTCAAACCCTAGCTGCACCAATCATGGTTGGGGCTTCTTAATCTTGCACAATGACTTGTCTAGGCCTCAAAGTGATCTTCAAAACTTCTCATGAGCTCTCTCAAGACCTCAAGTCTATCTTCATGGCTTCAAAGTCATCTGATGGCTTTCCACACTCTCAAGTTAGGAGACCTACACACTTGGCTTCAATCACTCTCTCTGAGGGTCTTTTAACATCTCTCACAAGGATATCAACCCCTGAACACTTGAATAACTTTCTCTAGCTAGCCTCACAGTCTTGTATAGCTCTTGATTGGTAATCATACCTCTTGATCTCCTGCATACATGTCAATGAAATGCAAATGATGATGCTAACGTGAATGAAATGAAACACAAGCTAGGTGAAGGAATGTTGGGCAAATTTTGGGGTGCAACAACCTCATCAGTAAATATGTCAAGGAGATGGATTAGGAACAAGAATAGATTATATTGGTATTCATAAAAGGATCTTGGAGACCTTTTAGGAAACTTGAATATACTTGTTTCTAATATTATTCTGCAGAAGATTGGAGAAACCATGACTATCATGATGAAGATTCTGCAGAAGTTTTCAGCAGGGCAAGCTGGTCAGCTAAGAGTGAGCAAAAGTTGAATGTCATGACATGGATCGTATGACATCAGACGGGCTGAGTTTCTTTTTCTGTTATGCTACCTGATTTATATCAGGCTAAATATTAAGAAACATGGTATGACCTCTGAGTTATCTCACAAGAGATTCAAGGCAATGCTGACCATGCCATGACCTAATTGGACAGCACCTTGAATAGTGGAAATTAGTTTTACTTTATTAAAACTAATATTTGTTACTTCTGCACAGCCCAAGCCAGTCTGCACGACTATAAAAGGAGGAGCAGAAGCAGAAGAAAAGCAAGCACTCACATCAAGAAAAATTAGAGTGTAAAATAGAGGTTTAGGGTTGAGAGTCCCTTGTGTGTCAGTCACCCCTTGCATTGTATGATGCATTGTGGTAGACTTAATTGTAAGTGAAGAGGGTTGTTCTTCACGTGCAAAGTCTGTTTAGGAATACTTGTAATCCAAGCAATTGTCTGGTGGATGATTGTTTTGGTTAGGTAGATTCTAGGTTGTGTCTCACTCGAAGTAGTGAAGAAAGAGTGTGTGAATTCCTTGATCAAAGCTGTGAAGCAAGATCAAGGTATGTATGAAGTGTCTCTTCATACTGTTTTTGTAATTGTTTGATATCACTATTGTGTGATAGTAGGGGAGTGAGTGGGTATACTCAGGTACTAGAGTGTCTCTAGGATGAAGTGTCATTGGGTAAAGATTAAGTGAGAAGTGCAAATTGGAGGTTTGGCTTTGAATTAATTCTACTAATAGTGAATTTCCTCCCTGGCTTGGTAGCCCCCAGATGTAGGTGTTGTTGATACCGAACTGGGTGAACAATTACTGTGTTATTTATCTTTCTGCATTTACAATTCTGTAATTTAAATGGTTAGATAAATAGTATGACAGACTGCAGATGTCACAACAGAGGTTGTGACATTGATCATGACATTGGGACAATTTAAAGAAATTTAAATTGGTCATGATCTGTCCTCGTCCTTGTTGAGCAGAGATCAATGTTCTTGGAACACATGTGATCTGCATACCAGAATTAAAATTGGTATCAGAGCAGGCATCCTGTCTGTTTTGGATGAGATTTTGGGAGATACTTTCTGGTGGTTAAACAAGGAAAAGTTGCAGCTGATTTGATGATCTTGCTGAGCTACAGCTTATGGAGTGAAGGAGTTCATGCATCTGCTGATGTGCCCTCTGATATAGGAGCTTCTATGACCTGGTGATTGTGAAGGAGTGGCTACTTCTGTATGATGTCCTATAAGGACATGTTGAAGAATTCTTTTTGGTGGTTCCGCTGCATAATTTTCTGATAAAAGAACTATGATGCCCCTGGGAGAAGTGTGGCTTACAAAGGCTGTGGCAGGTTGCTGGATACAGTTCTGCTGTGTATTATAAAGGCTGTTCTAAAGAAGATAGTGGGAGGTGATTTATTGTCACCACTCATGACCTGCAAGGATTCTATCAGCAGAAGAAGACATAGGCAGGTTATGTCAAGGATGTCAACCTTGGTTTTCCATGAAGTTTAAAGAAGGATCTGTTACAAGTATTTAAGACTCATTTCTATTTGAGATTTGCTCAAATATTTAATGGATTATCCTTAGTCGATGATCAAGATATCTCCTCAGTAGTAGCACAAGCAGAAGGCCCCTGATTTGTTTGGTCTACTTCAAGAATCTGATGCTCAACCAGATGTTGAGACATTCAATCAACAGAGATTGTTCTGAAGTCTATTGATCCATAAATCAAAGGAGATATAACTGGATATGTACTCATCTAGAAAGTTTCCTGGCAAGAAACTAAGGCTAGAATGGAGTGTTGATGGGAATGAAGATGAAGACAATATGCTCTATAAGAGTATTGGAGTGCAGCAGTTGTGTTCTAGTTTCTACTAGAAGCACCTGATCTATTAGCTAGAAAGTTTCCTAGCAAGAAACTTGTCTAGAAGATGATGTTGGTGATAGCACTGCTTAGGTCAGTTTATTTCTGATCTAAGTGCATAGGAGCATATGACCTTGCTCAGCTTGGAGGTCAAGGATAAGTGGCAGTTATCTTTGATTTTCTGAAGAAGTCTATACTTAAGGAAAGCGGGAATCCTTTGGTAAAGATGTGTGTGATCCTTCCTCCCTAAAAGAATCAAGCTTTGGCATGTTTGGTTTCTCTAAAGAGGAGTGTCATGAAGTAAATGCACTTCAAGAATGGAAGCCTGAACTCTCCAGCTGAATGTCTTAACCAAAGTTGTGACATCAAGCAGAAACTTCAAGGCCTCAAGTGATGGTGTGGCACATCATTTGAAGATAAGTTGATCTTCTCAGGTATGAATGGAATTAATGCTTCATATCATGATGTTTGCGGGATCTGTGTGAAGGAGTAAATACCTTCCTTTAGAGCAAGAAGAATGTGAAGATCAAAGTGGCCTGGGTGATTAGCAGACTTTATAGAGCTCTGAAAATGCTAAATAACCAAATAGTGGCATTTGGTTATTTAAGCAGTGTGCCTTTAGAGAACTATTCTTGTGCAGAAGGGTAGTTATTTGAAGACCATAGAAGGTTCTGGGACTGGTCATGCTTGGAACTAATTACTCATGTGCAGAAGGGTAATTGGTTAAAGACCAAAGGAGGATCTGTTTCTGTTCACATATTGGAGCTTGTGGTAGAAGCCCTAAGCCGTGTATAGAAGATTACCTTCTTGTGGAGATGGAGTTAATCACGCTGGTGGAGCTGTGAAGATCTTCAGTTGGACTACTAGGAAACTGTAAGTCCAATATGGGCACATAAAGAACCATGGGATGGTGTGTCTGTGATATGAACCATCTGATATGTGAATATCTCTTGTGGAACTTGTGATTCACTTCTTGGCTAAGAAGTACTCTATCTTGTCATACGGGAGAATGATGAGGTAAAAGGACTGTCTTGGATTATGATGTGAAGGTATTGAGTGCATTATGATGTGATAAAGTCCCTATGCGGTGTCTATCTGTTACTTAGCCTAAGGCCAAAATACTTGTGGAGAAGTGGTCTCTTCTGCTACAAGGAACTCTAGGAAGAGGTGAATCAGTTTGGTGTCTTCTCTCTGTATAAGCATAGAGTTGGTCATGAGAGGTAATGTGGTGATCTTGCAGCAGTTGTTATCAAAGATAGGGGGAGAGCTTCTATTTGATGGGAGTACTAATTGCTTGTGATTCAGGCATGGTGTATGCGAATGCATTCAACACGTGGGTTGAACAGAGAATGCATTCTTGAACACATGAAGATGCGTCTTGTGTTTTCCATTCATGTGCATTGGTTACCATTGATATAGAAGAATTATACTTCTATCCAGGATCTGTTGCTGCAATAGTGCAGTTATGTGCCAAGATTGTTTGTGGTTTCAAACAAATCTAGGACTTGAGGAAGGCAGAATGTCAGACAAGAGGTTGTGACATTGGGTTACTGCACCAAGCTCATGGTGAAGATGACAAGGTAGTCATGTTGGGCCTGTCATTAGGTGACAATGAACCAAGTCAGGTATTTGGGCCTCTATCCAAATGACTGGTGAAGGTAAAGATCAAGACATCAGCAACCTTGATCTTGTGCATATGGAAAGATTTTCACTAGGACATCTTGGAGATTTTTTGTCAATGCTGAAATCTGAGAAAGCTTCCAGATAGGAATCCTGCAACTGCCTATGCTATTTGCTCCAGTATGGGTTGTGAATCAAGGGGTGTAAAGCTGCCTGTGTAAAGATGATGAAGAAATTCTTCATGTGCTTGGGTTCTCTCTTTCAGGGGGAGCAATGTTTGTGCTGACAGAGGAAGATGAGCACTTGTCTGGTGTGTAGCTGCTGAAGTGGTGCAGTCATTGTTAGAGGTCAAACAGCTTGTGGGATGACTGTATGTACTATTTGTGTTGAGCTGATGTATGCACAAGGACCCCATTTGTTGTCAAAGTTTTGACTAAACCAAGGGGAAGAAAAAGAAAACCGACTGCTTTTGATGAGGAAAGCATTATTGCTGCCATGCTGGATGCAACTATCAAGGGGGTGCATGATAGTTAGTGTAAACTACTGCTGAATGTCCTGATAAGTTGTTTTAGCCAAAATTTGCCAAAGGGGGAGTTTCTTGGTTCCATGGTTCTAAGATAGAGAATTGTCCATGGTTTTATGATTGGCTAAATTGTGCTAAAACAAGATTATGCACAAATGTTAAGCAGGATGTCATTACCATAGTTATGACACCACTAAAGGAGCAAGCAGGAGCTGGTGAAGGTACTGATGTCATGTGGGTTGAACATGGATGCCATTACCAAAGTAATGACATATGAATAACTGAACTGTTGTCATGGAAGCTGACATCAAGGTCGAGTGCAGCAAGAGCTAGCAAAGGCTGAAGAAAGGACAGCTGTCATGGATGTCATTACCAAAGTAATGACATAGTTGTCTCATAGCTGTCTGGCACCACAGGTGTAACAGCCCAAATTTCATTAAATAATTAATTGTGTTAATTAATTGATTTATTTGGATTATTCTAATTATTTGAATAATTAGATGTTTGTTTAATGGATTGATAGATGTTTTGAGAAAGTAAAAATAATGGAAAGAAAATGATAGAGAGAAAAGAAAAGAAAAGAAATAAAAGGATATAAAAAGGGGATTGGAGAGAAAGAGAAAGATAGAAAGAAAGAAAGAAAAGAGAAAGAAAGAAGAAGAGGAGAAATGAAGAGGAAAAAGGGAAAACTTGGAGAATCATCAAGAACCGACATCAAAGCTCCGATTAATCGAGGTAAGGGTGAGAAACATTGCTATTTAATCATTGTATGCTATTATGTATGTTGGGTTTGGGTTTGTGGATGTTTTTCATCACTTTCCAATTAGGGCAAATGTTGGATTAATCAGTAGAATGATGATTTAATCGGTTGAAACTGAGTAACAATGTCGTAGAATAGTCGGGTAACATGTATTGATGTTGTTTGTACTGATTTGGATGTGTAAGAGAGGGTTGATGATGGATTGGTG
Organism: Lathyrus sativus; assembly: GCA_963859935.3. Taxonomy (NCBI): domain Eukaryota; kingdom Viridiplantae; phylum Streptophyta; class Magnoliopsida; order Fabales; family Fabaceae; genus Lathyrus; species Lathyrus sativus. The sequence continues at coordinate 281,730,819 of OZ012735.1, forward strand.
AGGGAGAAGACAGAAGGGGATTCTGTTCTGCGCAGGTTCACTGGCTCTCGCCAGGCGAGCGAAGGCGAAGCTTCGCCAGGCGAAGCCTAGCGAATGTTGGCGAATAACTATAATTAAATCCCAGTGGACTTCGCTGGCGAGTTCGCCAAGCGAAGGTGGATAGCGAAGGTTCGCCCAGCGAAGGTGCTGGCGAATGGTGGCGAATGAAGTCAGTAGCTACTGACTTGGGCTCGCTGGGAAGTCTCGCCAGGCGAAGCCTAGCGAGTGTTCGCTGAGAGAGTTCGCCAGGCGAAGGCCAGGCGAAGGTTCGCCGCGAGGGTTCGCCAGGCGAATGAAGGCGAATGTGGCAGTATATTTTCTTTGCTGTGTTATCCAATGGTGATTGTTTGGTTGATTCGCATATGTTTATACTTCTATGTTAGGAATGAGTATGTGAACTATTATGATAACATGTACTGTGGGTAGCCTTCGGGCGTGAATCCTAGAGTTGTGATATGAATGATTAATTGTAATCGGTTAAAATACATGAGAACATAATGATGATTATGTGTGTATTAATTGATGAGTTTGTGAATGTTTGATTGTTGTGTACAATTATGTAATAAGTGTGCAGGAGAATATTGTGGAAATATGTGTGCATAACTTATAATTGTATGATTGGTATTGTGATGTGTATACCTTGTATGAGATGGCATGAGATAAAGAATAAACATACTATGAAAAATGTGTTGTGGATGCATATTGTTTATATGCGATTGTATGTTAAAAATACATGAAGAATGCATGAGAGCATAATGGTGGATATGCGTGCAGTGCTTGCTAAATATGATGTTGTATTGAATTGTGAACATTTGTGGATAATGCATGGGAACATATCGCGGATATGTGTGCATTGTTAATAATTGTATGAGATGCATGGGAACATATCGTGGATATGTGTGCATCGTTAATAATTGTGAGAAATGCATGGGAACATATCGTGGATATGTGTGCATTGTGTGATAGTATTAAATTATGAATACGTTGATGATTATTATGGTATGTTGTATGTGCAATCATGATGAAATTCTCGAAGGGGTGAATTATTCGAATGCATGGGATTAAGACGCGGGAACGGTCTTAAGTGCATTTATTGTGATTGGTTGATTGTACATGCATCATTCAGTCAAGAGGCAATGTCTGTTAGTTTCGTAGAAACTAGTGGCTTGTCCCAAACCTAGAAGGGTGGGTTTGAAGCCTAGGGGACGGGCTTGGTTGTTATCGGTCTAGAAGGGTGGACCCGGTTTAAAGTAAAAACCGAAAAATGATAACGAGTTATCGGTCTAGAAGGGTGGACCCGGTTTAGAGTGAAAACCGAAAAAAGATAACGTGAGTCGGTACCGCATAGCATTGAGTTGCATTGAATATGTTGAGTCACATTGCATAATATTGTTGTTGTATAAATGTGCTTGTGAATGATTGTGAAATTAAGCATGAAGGGATGTGCTTGTGGATGTTCATAATGTTGATATATGTGAACGTGATATGATTATGATTATGAGAATGAAGTGTGGTGAGAAATGTGAATATGTGTTATAGGATACCTATATATACATGATTTTATGCTTTGATTATTATGGTAATATTTCTCACCCTTCTGCTGTTTTATAATGCTCTATGAGGCATTGCAGATTAGGTTGCTGGAGGCCTTTATGAAGTTCTGCTTGTAGTTCGAGGTCCCTACGTGTGTAGCGGTTTAGTAATTATTTATGGGTCGAGTCATGCTCTGGTATTGTAACACGGGGATCGATTGCTTACGTTTTAGGATTACATTACGTAACCTAAGTTATGTTTTCATATTTGGAGTAATTGATATAATGAGATGTTGGCCTTAGTGCCCGGAGATGTTGATTTTATATGATGAAAGTAAATGTTTCTTTTAAAGGATTTTCATTAATGAATCCGCTGCTGCATGCAAACTGAAATTTTGTAAAGCATGATTATTTATTGAAATATTAATGAGCATGACAGATTGTTTTAATGTGGTGCAAGTTTTGTGTGACGCCCTTTTTATTTGAATGCATGTTAATTTTACTCTGATTATGCATATATTTTCCGTGGGGTTTAGAAGGGTGTTACATTAGTGGTATCAGAGCAGGTCGGTCCGTCCGGCCAAGTTGTCTAATGTTATTTGTTCCCTTGTATGCGACATGTGTGTGAAAACACTGTCGATACATGTTTGTTGTTTAATCTTTGTTTGCAGAAGTGGGAATAATTAAAGTGGGGGAGAAGCTTGTGATCCCTTAGAAGGCTGCAAGTGTGGAGTTGTAGCTTAGTCTGTAGTTAAACGCTATTATAGTTTGGTAAAGATGGTCTATGCCCCATTATGGTTTCGGCTGTCTATTGACAAATTGAGGAACTGATCACCCTTAATCTCTTGTTGATAGTAGTTGGGATTGTGTTGGATGGGATAGATGTGTCTTGCGAGCTTAGATGGCGTGGTGCAGTGAATTGTCTTGAGTAAAGCCGAGCACTAGAGAGTTGTTTTGACGAGTCGGTGTAGGACAATGATGAGATGTTTGATTTCGATGGAAATATTGAGTATTGATGGAAGTGGAGGAGTTGTCGGTTTACCGTTTGATTGTGGTAGTCTGAGAATTTTCCTGACAAGATAAGGGTTAAACAGCCAAGACGTGAAGTTGAGTTGTGATCGACTTAGTTGCGGAGAATAATCAGATATTGGAAGCTCCATGTTATACGTTTGTTTGAGTGGCCAAGGAATTAAGATTGATTGAGTAGTGTTGAGAATTATGTCTGGTGTGTGTGCTACGGCAACAGATTGTGGAGTTGGGTATGAGGGTGGATAATGACTTCTAGTGATTACTAAAGGAAATGAGATATGGAATACATGGTTGGTATAATCGGACCCTTAAGCATTTCAAGAGTTGGAGAGGTATTGAATGACCTTTAAGTGTGGAAGGGTTGTTTCCGTGATTTTGTCGTAACGGAAAACCGTAATTCGGAATGACGCGAGATTAGAAGCGTTGGAAGATATTACAGTGCTCTATGTGATGGGAAAGTAGTGACATGGAATTAAGTATTTATTGGCGAAAAATGTTTGGATGTTATGGTAAGCGCGGAGAGTGCGGTTTGTGTTATCACCATGAGTTCGCAGCTGAGTATCTGTTTGGTATAATGATTTTCCACACTTGATTGAGAGAGTCAATGGTTATGTAACCGATGGTGTTTGGATATGTTCGGAGAGTATAGGGGTTCATGTTGAGCTTCGGGAACTTGAGTTATTAGTATTGGGGAAGAGGCAGTGATGTACTACTGTGAAGAAAGTTCAAAGAGTTTTGAGAAAGCTGTCAACAATTCGTGTATTGGTTTTGCCAAGTCCGACAAGATTGTCGTTGTGTTTTGAGATACTTTGTTGATATGATTAAGAGATGTGTTAAGTACAACATTAATGAGTTTTGGTTACGCTTGAAGGTAATATAAAGTACAGAGAGGTATTATCTGACAAGTAATTTGGAGTGGGTTGCTGTTGTGTGTTTGTACCAGAGTTTGGAAGCCTCAATTGTTTAGTTGAGATTTGAGATGGTTACTGACCTTAAGGTATTTGTTTTGTTTGAGAGAGAGTCAAATATGAGACGGCAAAGTAATTGGAAATCCTGAAGGAGTATGGTTTTGGTTAAATTACCATTCGGATGAGACCAAGTGGTAGCTAAGATATCGAATCGGGAATTTTGGTATACAACTAATGAAGATGGTAAGGAAGTTAGAACTGATTAAGCAAATTCAGATATGAGTTCGGCCTGTGAAGAGACTTCTTATGGAGTTGAGCCTTGGATGTTGAGATTGACTTTTGGTATTCTGATGAGGTTCGAGGAAATCGGAAATTCTGAGTTGAGTTGATGGATTAATTGAATTTAATGGATAAAGGTCAGAGGGCTTATTTTCGGGTTAAGGGAAGTGGTATTGTGAGATATCGCGATGAAGTGTGTATTCTGAATAGTGTGAGTTGGATAAGAGTACTCAGGGAGAAGTACATCGAGAAAGATGGAGTATCCGTGCAGGTACTAGGAAGATGCGACCGAATTTGAGAAATAGTTTTGGATAGCCATAGATGGAGAAGGAATTGATTGAGTCTGTATATGTTGATTAGACTTGCTGGGAATTGAAGTATGGACATTAGAGATGGTTGGATCTGATACAATTGTTGAGTATTTCGAGTGGGATGGAATAGTATTCCCATGGGCTTTGTGCCGGGTTTTCTGATGAATTTGAGGAAGTATGATCCGATTTGGACAGTTAAGAATGGATTAACAAGAGTAACTCGTTGCCTACCAGTGAAGATGAATCATTCTGTTAGATGGGAACTCGAGTTTTTCGTTAAGATTATGGGAAAGATTACGAAAGCGGTTGGGTGCCATGTTGAAGATGAACTCTGACTAGCGTCCGTGAATGGCATGGACAAACGAAGAAAACTATCCAGTATGAAGAGGACTCGTTGAGAGCTTGTGTGTTGGACCAAGATGGATCTAAGGGTAGTTAATTGTCGTTGATGGAGTTGCCTACAATAACTGTTGCCATTTCGTATCGGAAACAGCATCGTATGAAGTTCGTTGGGTAAGAGGGTATGACTCCTTTGTGTTGTTGCATGTCCAACGGGAGTGTTGTACTCGGATCAAAGACCGTGCAAGGGACGATGGAAACGATCAAAGAATCCAAGTAAGGCCGTGTTTTGAGAGTTATGGTAGTAATTGGTGTTGGTCGAGCTTGAAGTCTCGTGAGCACCCTGTGTTTTGTTGATCTGTATCAGAGTAGCGCAACGGAAGCGTGAGGCGGATAGCATGTTAAACTGTTTTACTGCTGTCGCTTGAGAGGATTGCATGAGGTGTTCATATGTCTAAGTTGAAAAGGTACATTGATTCAGGTGGATGGTTTACAAGTGAGAGGGAATTTGACTTCGGAGGCGTGGCTAGTTTTAATTGTTGATAAGAAACAACTTCGAAGTGTAGAGGTTCCTTTGGTGGAAGTAGTTATGGGAGAATTGGGTTTGGAAGAATTGGAATGCGAGAGTCTTATCCAGAGTTGTTTGGATCAGATAACATTTTCGAGGACGAAAATTCCTAAAGTGGGGGAGAGTTGTAACAGCCCAAATTTCATTAAATAATTAATTGTGTTAATTAATTGATTTATTTGGATTATTCTAATTATTTGAATAATTAGATGTTTGTTTAATGGATTGATAGATGTTTTGAGAAAGTAAAAATAATGGAAAGAAAATGATAGAGAGAAAAGAAAAGAAAAGAAATAAAAGGATATAAAAAGGGGATTGGAGAGAAAGAGAAAGATAGAAAGAAAGAAAGAAAAGAGAAAGAAAGAAGAAGAGGAGAAATGAAGAGGAAAAAGGGAAAACTTGGAGAATCATCAAGAACCGACATCAAAGCTCCGATTAATCGAGGTAAGGGTGAGAAACATTGTTATTTAATCATTGTATGCTATTATGTATGTTGGGTTTGGGTTTGTGGATGTTTTTCATCACTTTCCAATTAGGGCAAATGTTGGATTAATCAGTAGAATGATGATTTAATCGGTTGAAACTGAGTAACAATGTCGTAGAATAGTCGGGTAACATGTATTGATGTTGTTTGTACTGATTTGGATGTGTAAGAGAGGGTTGATGATGGATTGGTGAGGGAGAAGACAGAAGGGGATTCTGTTCTGCGCAGGTTCGCTGGCTCTCGCCAGGCGAGCGAAGGCGAAGCTTCGCCAGGCGAAGCCTAGCGAATGTTGGCGAATAACTATAATTAAATCCCAGTGGACTTCGCTGGCGCGTTCGCCAAGCGAAGGTGGATAGCGAAGGTTCGCCCAGCGAAGGTGCTGGCGAATGGTGGCGAATGAAGTCAGTAGCTACTGACTTGGGCTCGCTGGGAAGTCTCGCCAGGCGAAGCCTAGCGAGTGTTCGCTGAGAGAGTTCGCCAGGCGAAGGCCAGGCGAAGGTTCGCCGCGAGGGTTCGCCAGGCGAATGAAGGCGAATGTGGCAGTATATTTTCTTTGCTGTGTTATCCAGTGGTGATTGTTTGGTTGATTCGCATATGTTTATACTTCTATGTTAGGAATGAGTATGTGAACTATTATGATAACATGTACTGTGGGTAGCCTTCGGGCGTGAATCCTAGAGTTGTGATATGAATGATTAATTGTAATCGGTTAAAATACATGAGAACATAATGATGATTATGTGTGTATTAATTGATGAGTTTGTGAATGTTTGATTGTTGTGTACAATTATGTAATAAGTGTGCAGGAGAATATTGTGGAAATATGTGTGCATAACTTATAATTGTATGATTGGTATTGTGATGTGTATACCTTGTATGAGATGGCATGAGATAAAGAATAAACATACTATGAAAAATGTGTTGTGGATGCATATTGTTTATATGCGATTGTATGTTAAAAATACATGAAGAATGCATGAGAGCATAATGGTGGATATGCGTGCAGTGCTTGCTAAATATGATGTTGTATTGAATTGTGAACATTTGTGGATAATGCATGGGAACATATCGCGGATATGTGTGCATTGTTAATAATTGTATGAGATGCATGGGAACATATCGTGGATATGTGTGCATCGTTAATAATTGTGAGAAATGCATGGGAACATATCGTGGATATGTGTGCATTGTGTGATAGTATTAAATTATGAATACGTTGATGATTATTATGGTATGTTGTATGTGCAATCATGATGAAATTCTCGAAGGGGTGAATTATTCGAATGCATGGGATTAAGACGCGGGAACGGTCTTAAGTGCATTTATTGTGATTGGTTGATTGTACATGCATCATTCAGTCAAGAGGCAATGTCTGTTAGTTTCGTAGAAACTAGTGGCTTGTCCCAAACCTAGAAGGGTGGGTTTGAAGCCTAGGGGACGGGCTTGGTTGTTATCGGTCTAGAAGGGTGGACCCGGTTTAAAGTAAAAACCGAAAAATGATAACGAGTTATCGGTCTAGAAGGGTGGACCCGGTTTAGAGTGAAAACCGAAAAAAGATAACGTGAGTCGGTACCGCATAGCATTGAGTTGCATTGAATATGTTGAGTCACATTGCATAATATTGTTGTTGTATAAATGTGCTTGTGAATGATTGTGAAATTAAGCATGAAGGGATGTGCTTGTGGATGTTCATAATGTTGATATATGTGAACGTGATATGATTATGATTATGAGAATGAAGTGTGGTGAGAAATGTGAATATGTGTTATAGGATACCTATATATACATGATTTTATGCTTTGATTATTATGGTAATATTTCTCACCCTTCTGCTGTTTTATAATGCTCTATGAGGCATTGCAGATTAGGTTGCTGGAGGCCTTTATGAAGTTCTGCTTGTAGTTCGAGGTCCCTACGTGTGTAGCGGTTTAGTAATTATTTATGGGTCGAGTCATGCTCTGGTATTGTAACACGGGGATCGATTGCTTACGTTTTAGGATTACATTACGTAACCTAAGTTATGTTTTCATATTTGGAGTAATTGATATAATGAGATGTTGGCCTTAGTGCCCGGAGATGTTGATTTTATATGATGAAAGTAAATGTTTCTTTTAAAGGATTTTCATTAATGAATCCGCTGCTGCATGCAAACTGAAATTTTGTAAAGCATGATTATTTATTGAAATATTAATGAGCATGACGGATTGTTTTAATGTGGTGCAAGTTTTGTGTGACGCCCTTTTTATTTGAATGCATGTTAATTTTACTCTGATTATGCATATATTTTCCGTGGGGTTTAGAAGGGTGTTACAACAGGCACTGCAATAGCAAGCAAGAGATAGCAGAGGCTGAAGAAAGGACAGCTGTCATGGATGTCATCACCAAAGTAATGACATAGCTGTCTGGCACAACAGGCATTGCAATGGGTCAGCAGTAGCCTAGTTCCTCACAGGCAGTGTGAGGTGTGCAGCCACAACAAGTTAAGTTGTGATGAAGTTCGGCACAGTCAGTATAAGGTGTGCAGCCACAACAATGTGTATTGTGGTGAGTGAAGTGTGTTGTCATGTGTTTTAAGTAAGTCATAGCTGCATGATAACAAAAGGAGCTACTAGTGTATATATCTTGACAGAAATAATTTGGATTGATGAGACCATTTTAAAAATACCTCGTCAATAAATATGTCAAGGAGATGGATTAGGAACAAGAACAGATTATATTGGTATTCATAAAAGGATCTTGGAGACCTTTTAGGAATCTTGAATATACTTGTTTCTAATATTATTCTGCAGAATATTGGAGAAACCATGACTGTCATGATGAAGATTCTGCAGGAGTGTTCAGCAGGGCAAGCTGGTCAGCTAAGAGTGAGCAAAAGCTGAATGTCATACTGAATGTCATGACATGGATCGTATGACATCAGACGGGCTGAGTTTGTTTTTTCTGTTATGCTACCTGATTTATATCAGGCTAAATATCAGGAAACATGGTATGACCTCTGAGTTATCTCAGGAGAGATTCAAGGCAATGCTGACCATGCCATGACCTAATTGGACAGCACCTTGAATAGTGGAAATTAGTTTTACTTTATTAAAACTAATATTTGTTACTTCTGCACAGTCCAAGCCCAGTCTGCACGACTATAAAAGGAGGAGCAGAAGCAGAAGAAAAGCAAGCACTCACATCAAGAAAAATCAGAGTGTAAAATAGAGGTTTAGGGTTGAGAGTCCCTTGTGTGTAAGTCACCCCTTGCATTGTATGATGCATTGTGGTAGACTTAATTATAAGTGAAGAGGGTTGTTCTTCACATGCAAAGTCTGTTTAGGAATACTTGTAATCCAAGGAATTGCTGGTGGATGATTGTTTTGGTTAGGCAGATTCTAGGCTGTGTCTCACTCGAAGCTGTGAAGCAAGAGTGTGTGAATTCCTTGATCAAAGCTGTGAAGCAAGATCAAGGTATGTATGAAGTGTCTCTTCATACTGTTTTTGTAATTGTTTGATATCACAGTTGTGTGATAGTAGAGGAGTGAGTGGGTATACTCAGGTACTAGAGTGTCTTTAGGCTGAAGTGACATTGAGTAGAGATTAAGTGAGAAGTGCAAATTGGAGGTTTGGCTTTGAATTAATTATACTAATAGTGAATTTCCACCCTAGCTTGGTATCCCCCAGATGTAGGTGTTGTTGATACCAAACTGGGTGAACAATTATTGTGTTATTTATCTTACTACATTTACAACTCTGTAAGTTAAATGGTCAGATAAATAGTATGACAGACTGCAGATGTCACAACAGAGGTTGCGACATTGGTCATGACATTGGGACAATTTAAAGAAATTTAAATTGGTCATGATCTGTCCTCGTCCTTGTTGAGCAGAGATCAATGTTCTTGGAACACATGTGATCTGCATACCAGAATTTCAATATCAGTCTTGCTAGGCGGGAAGTATCGTGCTAAGAAGACTTTCTTCAACTCATCCTACCTAGTGATAAAGTTGGATGGTAGAGATTGGAGCAAAGCGTTATCTCTATCTCTTAAAGATAAAGGAATAAGTATAAATCTTATGGCATCATTACTAACACCATTCACTTTTACTTGTGTTAGCGTACTGCACAAACATTGATAAATGAAGGTTCGGGCCAAATGTTGGAACAACATAGTCCTTAAGAGGACGGTTCGGTGGATTTTTAGCCATATGTAGTCTTATTTCTGGAGAAGGAATGCCAGGTTCAGGAAGATTTTATTTTATCCAGAAATCGTTGATTCAGCGTCTTAAATCAATAAAACGCTTGATATTGTCAATTGGTTGCTCTAACTGTTCGCCTTGAGAGCGAGTGTTTGGCATACAATCGACGAATTAAAAAAAAGGAAATTTTGTTTCCTTAGTCTTTATTGCGCAACAACGGAATAACAATTTTGACTAAATTAGTCCCCGACAACGGCGCCAAAAACTTGATTCCGGCCTTACGAGTCTATCGAATGATCTAACTGCAAGGATACAGTCTATCGTGTAGTTTTAAAAGATATCGAACCCACAAATACTAATAATCAATCTATTGTTATCGATTGTTGCTATGTAAAGCTAAGACTAATGATTAAATGGTTTGGACGGAAATAAAATATAAATTGTTGATGGTTTAGAAATATAATAAAAAAGAGAGGACGAAATATGAATTATGTGTTTCTCAGGGACTTTGTAAATTTTAGGTGTTAAATTATAGTTAAATTATGTTCCGTAGAAAGAATCAGTTTAAAGACTCTATCTCACCTTCTCGCGTTGTTGACTAAAGTCACACTCCTTAACCATGAGATTTTGCTCTCGCTCGCCCAATTTAATTAAGAAGAATATTTTGAATACTAATTGATACCTAAAGCGCTCTCGCTGTATTTAGGATCGATGCTCAGTTTCCACTATTCGGTTCAATCCTCACACTCTCGTGCTATCGATTCGAACCCTAATTTGTTTTTCACTCTTGTGACAAAACATTAAGACTTAAACTTGAAAACTAAAGCCAAAATAGAATTCTGTAATGTTTCACACCTATATTCTCTACTGAGTCCTGTCGACGACGACGATCCTCATAAACCGGTCTCAGATATGTTTAACCAGACATTAAATTAAGCATAAACAACTTAAACATGGTATTTGAATGTAAAGGCAACATGCTATTAAATAAAGGATGAGATGAACAATAATAAAAGCAATATTAATAAAAACCTGTAAAAGTATAAGTAAAATATGGGAACTTGAAATAACCACGAAAAGGATTGATTAATGCTGGTAGAATTTTGATCCAAGAGTACAAGAATTAAGAGAAAAATAATTGTGACAATCTCTCAATGTGAGCGATTGTCACTTTTAATGGTAATATTGTCATATCCCAAATTTGTGCTACCTTTTTTTCAAAATTTCATTTGCCTGACTTTTTGCATCACTTATACAGCATAACATGCGTTTTAGCATGAATAATTCCTAAAATGATTAGCTAGAATAAATTTCTTAGGTATGCAGACGCACTGGTCGAATTGTGTCACAAAGATACAAGCAAAACCAGTGATTGAAAAGTTTTGAATTTAAGCTTGCAGACGTTGGGATTTTGACCTACTTTCCATAACGCTTGACCTAGCGTACTCGTCTTATCTCTCGACAAACTTCCAGTCACACACCACTCTCTTCTTTCACCCTTCATTGCTCTTTCTTCTCCTTCAGCGTTGCCATCATAACACCCTTCAAAGCAACGAAAACCTGCGCTGTTTTTTTCTGTTCCAGCCAACCCATTCTTCTTACCCTTTCATCATCAGCTTCTTCTTACCTTCATTCAACTCACAAACACGAGCTTACAATTCACCATCAACACCTTGAAACTCATACTAAAAAATAAAACCATACAAGGTTCCCTCTCCACTATATCTCACAACCTTGTTTCACCATCAAAACCCAACATCCACCGCATTTTTCATCCTCAATCGAGTCTCTTCACCGCCGCTCCCCCATAATCAATTTCCCAACGACACCAACATCCATCGGGGATGAATTTTCTCCCAAGGACAAATTCATGGCGAGCTTTAGTGATTCACCACTTCGAAGACCACAACAAAGTCACTTCTCACGAAAAACTCAAGCGGCGATGATATTTATGGTTACGAATGCACGATGAGATTTGGATATAAACGCGTTTTTAATGCATCAAACACCGACTCCAATGGCGCAACAAACACATGAAAAAGAGGTGCACATATCAGTAGTTGAGCCCAGCAGCCCTCAAATTCCGCAACAACAAGTGCTAGCAGCAACGAAATAGGGTGGCGACAACTCTCGCGTGTTGGTAAAATTCCTTTCAAATACTCATATGTTGGTGATTGACTTTGAAATAGTATGGTTGTAATGGTACGATTTGAGGAAAGCATGTTGGGAGTTGGGTGTTGCTCCTCCATATTAGTGTTGTACGAATCGTTTCTGTTCATGTTGTGCTGATGTTTTAATAAATCCTGCTTTAGCTTGTATGGTGTTTCTGCAAATTTTTAGGTATGTTATAACAATGTGTTGATGTTATGAGTTTACTTTACAACGTTATGTTAGGTTTAATGAATATCATTTAAACATTTTGTGTTGAAATAAGTTGTTGATGTGTTTCAATTCAATCTCGTGCGGGTACACACCAAATCCAGTTGCTGTAATAAACTGTTATTCATCATTTGTTTTGGTGCGAGTTGTGTAATTTTATGGTTACCTTCTGTTGCAGTGAGAATCATGATACCAAGTTATTGATTAACTTGAATATTTAATTCTTAGATTACAACCGGACTTTAATTTATCCAAAGGAAAGTTCTAAAGAAAGAAAGAACCTTTTGCGCGATGTAACAACAACGCTAAGAGATTCGGGAATCGGGGGTTGGTTATGCATAGGGTAGGTATCTCACATCCTAAACATCTGTAGTACTCTACAGGAACCTTTTGTTTGTTTGCATGCTAAGTTTGCTAGATGTTTGCTAAGGTTTGGGATTGGGTAAAAGGTGTAGGTTAAAACCTAATGATAGTTTCTAAGTTTGATCGCAAAGACATCGCGTCCTCTGCCTACGTATCCTAACTAGGATAGAATCAGAGCAATCGTAGTTCACCTCACAAGGGATGAAGAACACTTGATTATGATCAAGGTTCAAAGGGGAACAAACATATCCATGCTTGTGTAGAGTTTCATAAAACTCTCTAGATCTATGTTAAACACTCAAGAAAGAGGAGTAAGTAATCATTTCCATGATTCTTACATAGAGTTAACCAAACTCTATCCTAAAGTTCTACGTTGTGAGACCAAATAGTTCTATCCAGACCAAAAGGTGGGAGAAAGGGAAAGGTTGCTCGTCAAGATATCGCATCTTGTGCCTACGTATTCTCATTGTCAAATGAGAAATCAGAGCGGTCGTAGTTCGGGCACGAACTACATAATAAGGATCAATTGGTTCTTTCCAGAGAAAAAGAGGGAGAAGGTTCTATCCAGACCTACGAGTTTAAATCCTATTGGTTCTATCCAGACCAAAAAGGGGGAGAAGGTTCTATCCAGACCTTTGAGTGTAAATCCTATTGGTTCTATCCATACCAAAAGAAGGGGAAGGTTCTATCCAGACCTATGAAGGTATTCTATTAGTTCTATCCAGACCAAAAGGGGGAGAAGGTTCTATCCAGACCTATGAGTTTAATGAGCTATCTATGACCCAAGGGTCAATAGAGAGACTTTTCCTTTGGAAGGGAAAAGATGACGCAACTTGGATGAGAACTAAAGAGTTCCATCACTTGGGGAAAGTAAACTTAACAAAGCATAAACATTCACACATGATGAATATAAGGGATATGGTTACAACCAAGAATGATCAAGCATATTATAATAAGCAAGGATCTAAATCAGGATGAATGGTTACAACCAAAGCAAGCATTTAAGATATTACAATATTAATGATTTCAATCAAGATAGATGGTCACAATCAAAGCAAGTATCAAGATATTACAATATTAAGAAGGGTAAGTTCTTACAAGACTTAAGTATAAGGAAGTCACAACCACAAACATATCTTAACAAAGATGGGGATATATCTTAACAAAGATGGCAGGGGATCTTAACAAAGATAAAGATGTATCTTGACAAAGAATGGTTTCTTAGAGCTTACAAGATGCCATATGTAATTACAATTATCAAGCGTAATCAAATAATGTCACAACAAATGTAAGTGAGAAGTTTAAAAACTTCACGGGGAAAACTTTCAAGTTTTAAGAGAAGATCAAACACAAATGCTTACAAGCAAGAGTTTTAGTCAAACTCAAGTACACAAGGATGCTAACAAGCCAAAATCATAACTTTAAAATAAAACTCAAAAGAGAATAAAAATTAAAGTTTTGAAATGAATAAATGAGAGATAGGAAGGTGAAAACCCTAAAAACATTCATGGTAGCATGTGAAATTCAAGTAGAAAGTTTATGAGTTTTAGGTTTACCTCTTGAAGCAAGCTTAAGCAATAAGAAAACCAGAGATATTGAGAGCTCTTACAAGGTCTTCAAATGTTCCTAGGTTGATGAATAGATGCTCCAAACAACCTCCAAGCAAGCTAGTGGACGAAATGCCTTGTAAATGAAGGAAAAACTCTAAAATCCAAAGGTTTCAAAGACCAACTCACTCAAACTTTGTTACATAAGTGTGGAAGTGATTTGGATAGCTTTAATACATCATATTTGATGTGTTTGAAGTGTTTCTTGAGTTGGAAAATGTTTGGAAATGGTTTTGGAAGGTGTTTTGCAAAAATAGATTTTGAGGGATTTTGGAGACTTAGTGAGATTTTGCAAGAATTTGGTGATTGTGTAAGGGAGAGAGTTCTAGATGGTTTCTAGCAAAGAACTGGTGTGTTTGTGATGTAGGAAGTGGGTTCTATTTATAGCCAAAGGCCTTGGATCAAGGTATGGGCAAAAGTGAAGCAAATTGCCAATTTTAACCTTCCATCATGAAGAGTTATGGAACCCACTTGTACTTTTTAAAAATCCTCAATTAGGTACTAAAATATTTATTCTTATGTTAGGAACTCATTCCCTTTGAAACTAGGTCGAAAACCCTTGTGTGGTTAAGGAGTTATGACTTTGCCCTTTTGAAAACCTTAATTTCCCAACTTTTCGATTACTTATCAATTCTTGATCCAATGGTCACAAAAATTCATGGGCAGGTGTAATATGTCATCAGGACCATTTTTTATTCCCATCTTGAGGTCAAATTCCTCATGAGTGAAGAGTTGACTTTTCGGTCAACCGAACGATCGATCGGTGGCTACCGAGTCGACTGTTGATGTTCTGGGTATTTTGAGGCCTTGAAACTTCTTGAGTAGACTTTACTAAGCCATAGGAACTTCATGGACCATGATCCTACCATTAGAACACCTTTCAAATCAAAAGTCAAACTACAGTTGACTTTTCCTGATCGAAAACCCTAATCGGGTATCCTGAACTGCACTGTTCTCAATTCCTGGGTGACAACCTCAAATTGGATTCATACTTGATCCAATGGAATACATTTGATGATGTGGAGACTCAATTCAAGGAGAACTAATCCAAAACGTTGACTGATTAACCCTTGAAGCCTCGATTTCGGCTGTACAAAACCCTGATTCTTGTATCTTGACAAAGACAAACTTGAAATAGGTTATGGTTAGATAATCAAATGAATATGATCCTAAAATGATGATGAGGATCTAAGGGGTCAAAATTTGGGGTGCAACAGTTGCCCCTATTTAAATATCTTCACTAGATGGCAATGAGAAATGACAATCCTCATTGAATCGTAGTGAAAGGTATTTAAATATAGCAAACCAAAAATTTTGTCCCTTAGATCTGATGGTATGCAAAAGGACCAATAACGAAATGCAATGAGTTCTAAATGATGTTTTATGATGCTTGAATGCAAGACAGATGCAGACACACGAGCAAATATAAAAGAACAGCAATACGACGAGTAACCACTCACGAGGGACTCAACATACTGGGAAAGATCCAAGGCAAATTAAGCAAGATAATTCAAACATGACTAAAGATGTTGTTCAAGGGAATCTTTCACACAGGGGACACAAATTCCACCAGGGAAGACACATCTTCATTGGGGAAAAGGAGATACACCGCTGGGGAAGAAGGCAATTCTTCACTGGGGAAACGAAAGAAAAGAAACGCAAACCTCACCGGGGAAGAAATCCACTGGGGAAAACTTCACTGTGGAAAAAATCCACCGGGGAAGCAAATCTTCACCGGGGAGAAGACGAAACGGAGACACGAACCTCACTGGGGATAACCGGATGAGAAATTTCCTATAACGAAGAGTTCAAATGGGATCTTCAGGAAAAGGTTAGAAACAAGACTGGACGCCCCAGGGAAGCTAGTATCCACTAGTTCTTTGAGACTCGACTTGGAAAACAAAAGCTTCAATGGGGAAACCGGTGACGACCGGAACAACAAATAGTTTCAAATGGTGTTAGTTTTCACTAGACTTACTGGGGATGATGGTGACGACCAAACCAAAGTTCCAATTACAATTGGGGATCCCAAACAACATTGGTAAAATACAGGACTTCGGCCAGGGAAGTTGGTAACAATCAACTTTCGGTACTAAAAACGATTAGTTTTCAAGCAATGCCATTAACTACTGGACTTAGAGGGGACTGGTGATGACCAAATCGGGGTATACCAATAACAATTGATTCTGGATAATGCTAGTAACCACTAGATTTAACTGGGAATATTGGTAACGACTGAGTCCAAGGAGACCAATAACCATTGGATTTGGGTAATATCAATAAATAATGGATTTTCAAAGAGTTTGGTGACAACCAGGTCTGCAAACAGGAAGCATAAGTATATCCCTCAACACTTTAGGGACAAAATCTAATATCCTCAAAGCGTTAGGATACAGCAGAGACACAACCCTCAACACGTTAGGGTTGTACGAAGACCCTCAAAACCTTAGGATCAAAAAATAATACCCTCAAAGCATTAGGAACGAAAGCTGAACATCCTCAATACATTAGGATATGGAAGAGACACCACCCTCAACACATTAGGATTGGACGAAGACCCTCAAAACCTTAGGATCAAAAACTAATACCCTCAAAACATTAGGACATAGAACACTTCATACAAATGCAACCACTTTAGTCTATGGGAATTTCTGAACTCGGGATTCAAAGTATACATCTCCAAAGATACACAACCTGTGCTCGGGATGGCAACAAACATCTTCCAAAGGTACAAAACCTTTGCTTGGAATCCAACAATACATCTCCAAAGGTACAAAACTTGACCTTGGGATCGAAACCAACATCTATCTCCAAAGGTACACAACCTGTGCTCGGGATAGAAATAAACCTCTTCCAAAGGTACTAAACCTGTGGTTGGAATCAAACAATACATCTCAAAAGGTACGAAACCTGAGCTTGGGATGGAAACCAATATCTATCTCCAAAGGTACACAACCTGTGCTCGGGATAGAAACAAACCTCTTCCAAAGGTACGAAACCTGTGCTTGGAATCAAACAATACATCTCCAAAGGTACAAAACCTGAGCTTGGGATGGAAACCAATATCTATCTCCAAAGGTACACAACCTGTGCTCGGAATAGAAACAAACCTCTTCCAAAGGTACGAAACCTGTGCTTGGAATCAAACAATACATCTCCAAAGGTACGAAACCTGAGCTTGGGATGGAAACCAATATCTATCTCCAAAGGTACACAACCTGTGCTTGGGATAGAAACAAACCTCTTCCAAAGGTACGAAACCTGTGTTTGGAATCAAACAATACATCTCCGAAGTTACGAAACCTGAGCTTGGGATGGAAACCAATATCTATCTCCAAAGGTACACCCTGTGCTCGGGATAGAAACAAACCTCTTCCAAATGTACGAAACCTGTGCTTGGAATTAAACAATACATCTCCAAAGGTACGAAACCTGAGCTTGGGATGGAAACCAATATCTATCTCCAAAGGTACACAACCTGTGCTCGGGATAGAAACAAACCTCTTCCAAAGGTACGAAACCTGTGCTTGGAATCAAATAATACATCTCCAAAGGTACGAAACCTGAGCTTCGGATGGAAACCAATATCTATCTCCAAAGGTACACAACCTGTGCTCGGGATAGAAACAAACCTCTTCCAAAGGTACGAAACCCGTGTTTGGAATCAAACAATACATCTCCAAAGGTACGAAACCTGAGCTTGGGATGGAAACCAAGATCTATCTCCAAAGGTACACAACCTGTGCTCGGAATAGAAACAAACCTCTTCCAAAGGTATGAAACCTATGCTTGGAATCAAACAATACATCTCCAAAGGTACGAAACCTGAGCTTGGGATGGAAACCAATATCTATCTCCAAAGGTACACAACCTGTGCTTGGGATAGAAACAAACCTCTTCCAAAGGTACGAAACCTGTGTTTGGAATCAAACAATACATCTCCAAAGGTACGAAACCTGAGCTTGGGATGGAAACCAATATCTATCTCCAAAGGTACATAACCTGTGCTCGGGATAGAAACAAACCTCTTCCAAAGGTACGGAACCTGTGCTTAGAATCAAACAATACATCTCTAAAGGTATGAAACCTGAGCTTGGGATGGAAACCAATATCTATCTCCAAAGGTACACAACCTGTGCTCGAGATAGAAACAAACCTCTTCCAAAGGTACGAAACCTGTGCTTGGAATCCAACAATACATCTCCAAAGGTACGAAACCTGAGCTTAGGATGGAAACCAACATCTATATCCAAAGGTACACAACCTGTACTCGGGATAGAAACAAACCTCTTCCAAAGGTACGAAACCTGTGCTTGGAATCCAACAATACATCTCTAAAGGTACGAAACCTGAGCTTGGAATGAAAACCATCGTGACTTAGTTTGGAATGATACACAACCGAATTTTTGTATCTGTCGTCCGTTGATTTTCATAATGCCGGTTACGAACAGGCCTTACTTGAAATATGATTGGCCACCACCAAATGACTTATACCAATATCCACTGGATTTTCAAACAATGCTGGTTAGAACTGTGCGTTAACTTTAAGATAAACTTCTTAAATGAGACTGCCACTTATTGCTGAAGACGATTAAACTTCTCCGAAGAGACTGCCATTTATCGTTAAAGACGATTAAACTTCTCCGAAGAGACTGCCATTTATCATTGAGGACGATTAAACTTCTCCGAAGAGACTGCCATTTATCGTTGAAGACGATTAAACTTCTCCGAAGAGACTGCCATTTATCGTTGAGGAAGGTTAAGCTTCTCTACAGAGACTGCCACTCACCTATTAAAGACGATTAAACTTCTCCGAAGAGACTGCCATTTATTGTTGAAGACGATTAAACTTCTCCAAAGAGACTGACATTTATCGTTGATGAAGGTTAAGCTTCTCTACAGAGACTGCCACTCACCTGTTGAAGACGATTAAACTTCTCCGAAGAGACTGCCATTTATCACTGATGAAGGTTAAGCTTCTCTACAGAGACTTCCACTCACCTATTGAAGACGATTAAACTTCTCCGAAGAGACTGCCATTTATCACTGATGAAGGTTAAGCTTCTCCCAAGAGACTGCCACTCACCTGTTGAATACGATTAAACTTCTCCGAAGAGACTGCCATTTATCGTTGAAGACGATTAAACTTCTCCGAAGAGACTGTCATTTATCGTTGAAGACGATTAAACTTCTCCGAAGAGACTGCCATTTATCGTTGAAGACGATTAAACTTCTCCGAAGAGACTGCCATTTATCGTTGAAGACGATTAAACTTCTCCGAAGAGACTGCCATTTATCGTTGATGAAGGTTAAGCTTCTCCCAAGAGATTGCCACTCACCGCTGAAGACGATTAAACTTCTCCGAAGAGACTGCCATTTATCGTTGAAGACGATTAAACTTCTCCGAAGAGACTGCCATTTATCGTTGAATATGGTTAAGCTTCTCCCAAGAGATTGCCACTCACCGCTAAAGACGATTAAACTTCTCCGAAGAGACTGCCATTTATCGTTGAAGATGATTAAACTTCTCCGAAGAGACTGCCATTTATCGCTGATGATGATACAAAAATGTCCTTCTTGATAGATAGTGAAAAATAAATGCACATCCAGGTAGGTTCAGCGACCGACAGGGACCAAAGTTCAATCTAGAATGTAGCCAGAAAGAAACTGTCAAACAAGACTCCAACCATTGAGAAATGAACTCGAATGGTGACTTACCTTATCCAATCATGGAAAAAGATAACTGAAGCAACCATCATCCATGAGGATTAAACTCTGTGAGGAATTGATAAAGGATGGACATTTTATGCTTAAAGGCTGACAACTCTATTGGAGAGAGACAACACACCCAATCACTGAGGAGGGAACCAAAGTGAAACAGGAACAAGTAACAACAAGAGATAGCAAAAATGCACGGATGCTATGCATATGCTTATGTTTATGCTGACGAAACAGACAAAACAAAACAGGAGATGAAATAAGCATCTCGACACGGAGACCCAACTAAACTTCACCAAGATTGGACATTAACAGGGATGATCATGAAGAACCACATTTCCACTTCAAGGTTACCACCTTCTTTGGGAGAGAGTAATCTTCTTAGGACACAACATCATGACTTCACTTGGATTGCCATCATGAGTTTGAATTCTTTGTTGAAGGAAAATCACCAAGGGAAGTTCCAAGATCAACCGAAGTAACAACTTAATCGGAGAGCTGACAAAGGGTATCATGAGACCAAAATCTTTCTGCCCCATTGATAGTATAACAATCCTCTTTCAATGAGCAACGAATCTTGCGACAAACAGTCTTTAACATTTTCTGCCCCAGATTACATGGTCTGTAGGAAGAAACCATCGAGAGAACTAGCATAAAGATGCTTGAATGTCTTCAAACTCTTATAGAGAGAGATTTACAAATCTTGACGTGATTGCCCCAGTTTAACGGTGCTTGCACAACAAAGTCTTCAGACTGTGGAAGTAACGGCTAGGCAACAAACTTGCCCCTGCTTATTGGTAACTGTAACAGAACTTCCCCAGACTAAGCTATTCATTGAGAGCTTCATCTGATCTTGACCTGGTCGGCTCTGATTAGCTGAACATTATGACAAATGATTAATAAATCCTTCAAATTGGTTTCCCTATGCTGAGCTTCCTTTATCAAGTCAATTTCCCTAGCTGACAGCGCTTGTTGGGTTTCCTTTGATATTGGATTGTTTTGCACACAATGCTGTTCATTAAAAATTGGCAATTTTCAATGTAAAATTCATGCAATCTTTTGAAAACATTTTTTGATGAAACACACACGGCGGAGTGATCAAGTGATCAAAGTGAAAGTGATCCAATAATCTTACAAATGATGGATAAAGTGGTTAACACAAACATCAAAGATCATTAGGAGTCAGGTTATCCAACCTTGCTGTAATATGCTTTCAAAACAACCTTACCTCAATTAGGTCTTTAAAGGGTTGTAACGTGGTCTGATTCACGGTTCATGAAATAAAGGATAAAGGCTCAAAGTTATTTGGTCCCACCCATTCTCCATGATGAACTCCAATCCTACGCTCAGTTAACTCAAACTATACACTCAGATTCTTACAGACTTTAAGAATTGAACTGATGATAGTTGGTGATGGCTCACAAACCTAGGGTAGTCACAACTCCCTTACAGTATTTGATAGCTTTTTGAGGATTTTTAAGAGTGATAACTCTTACAACATTCCTCTCTTTTGTTTATCCCCGACTTCTTTGTCTGAACTTCTTTGTTCGGTTAAACAGTCAATGGGATGCCCCATTTTTGCCTAAGTCTCCTTCACAGGTTTTGACTTAGCGGGCTTTTTTCTTTTTTCTTCTTCTCTTTTTTCTTTTAAGAAAGGAGGTGACTACCTAGCTAAATGGATACGACGAACCATCATCGTTTTTTATGCTGAAAAGCATCTTTGACACTTTCTTGTTGTGTACGAAGGAAAACCTGAGTGCACCACTTTTATTTGAAAAGTGTCTTGTATGCACATATCTTCAAGCTAACTGAGAACTACCCGCCCCAGGTTTGAGATTTAAGGTTTCTGTTTTTGTAAAGAAAGAAAACTCCTACTTCTAGGCTCGAAGGGGTTAACAATGGATTATCTTCCTTATTTCTCCAGTGTTTAGGGATTGAAACAATGCCTTACATCATCGGCAAAGTTAAATTAAAAGCATATCAACAGTAGTTATGGATATAATTTTCATCATCCTCCCCAATCTTTGCTTTAAACAACACTTTAGTAAAGAAAAGAAATTTTTGCATTTTTGGTATTTCATAACAATGAAAGGAAAAATAGTGAAACGAATGGACTTAATCAAAAGATGCACAAACATTTCATTTAATCTTGCCAATTCAAATAAACAACAGCTTACAAGCAACACAAATGCGGAGTAAACACAACAAAATGCTGAAACAGTCTACAGTTGCCAGCCTTAGGGAATTAAAATTGTTTAACAAAACAAATTTCAAATTTTAGGCCCATGCGGGGAAACACCTTCAACAACCACATGCTCCTTGTGATATAGAATTATGAGGGGTCTCACGGGTCCTTTGCCTTTGGATTTATGAATCGCAGCACTGTCATTTGATTTATCCTCCCGAGGTTTTAGCAACTCTTGCAGTCTCAGTTTAAAACCTTCACACTCTTCAACTAGGTGCCCTGTTGTCCCAGTATGATATCCACATTCTACTTCTGGGTGGTCTTCCTCGAGGAACAAGTGTTTGTCAATTATTAGCTCTTGTACAAGATAACCCAATACTATACATGCATCTAAGTTGTGTCCTTCAGCTCCTTTGTGAAATTCACAGTTCAGGTTCACATTATGCCATGGTCCTGGCACAGGATTGGATAATCGTGGAGTCACTAGTGAGTTCTGAATTAGTAGCGGTAAAGTTTGCTTAACGGTACTGGAGTTTGTCTACCGCAAGTCTTATCTTTCCTGACATGATCCTTCTTGTTCAATTTTCGGCTTTGAGAAGCTTGAGGAGGAACAAACACTAAGTGTTAGACGTACTGACGCGATTGACGGTTATTTGTTCGTTGATGCCGAGGATGTCCTTGAGTTGGAGGAACCATCGGAGATAATGCATCCCTAGTTTCTCTGGACGCAACATGGTCAGAGTGACCCTCTTTCTTCATCATATTCTGCATTGTCTCAAGTACCCAATTCATCTGACACTTGAGAATTCTGATGTCCTCTTTCAGCATTTCCTGAGCTTTCAAAAGTCCCTCCATTGTTGCCATTTGTGCTAGATATCCTCCCTCTGATGTCAACGGAATAGAGAATGAACCAAAAAGACCAATGCAACGAAGTATGCTATGTAAAATGTCGATGCAAGTGCAAAAACGGAACTGGTTTTACAAAACTCAGAAGTTTGATTAGGTTAAAACCCTCATTTCATCAATTGTTGGGAAAGTTACAACTTTTAAAAATACCAGAGATCGACTGAGTTTTACCAAACTAGTTGCGACATGATATGCTTATGGTGATATGATGGGATGATGCACACATAACACAAAGGCAAGTATTCACGAATACAATGCATACACAAAGACCTGCTAGGCTCAAGATCAAAGCAAGGAGTCAGAGGTTTACCCATCCCCAAGGATTTCTACTATGGGTTAATTTGTACCTGCCGAACGGGTTCTACAAAGTTCCCAGAGTCATCAACCCATCTTTCGGATATTATCAACTTCCCAAATCACTTGGTAATCGATAATATTCTCAAGAGAATCTCGTCTGAGTGTAGTATCGCATATCAACTATTTCGGAAATACTTCCTTATAGTCATTGCACTACGTCCTAATAAGGCCAAAGTGGGGTAGAATGTATTCTAAAAGTCCACAGTGTCATGGGCTCCTTCGTTGAAAGTAGCATTGTTTTCACGAACACTCGATCAATAATACTAAACTTTCAAGAGGGCCTATACTGAGCGGTGGTTTCTCAAGTTAGCTTGGACGAGAATCAACTCCCTATAAGCCTTCTTGAATATACCACCATCCTATCATAATAGCACTCAAGTCCGGGTATAGGAACGTCTCACCACTCAAGTCACCCAACATCCAACAATCAAACAAATATATTGACAAATATACATGTTAAGCAAATATTTACATATATAGCATGCAATTAAACAAAATAGGCTAAACCCTCAAGTTAAGTAAGTCTTCCCCAGTGAAGTCGCCATTTCTGTTGCAGTGAGAATCATGATACCAAGCTATTGATTAACTTGAATATTTAATTCTTATCTTACAACCGGACTTTAATTTATCCAAAGGAAAGGTCTAAAGAAAGAAAGAACCTTTTGCACGATGTAACAACAACGCTAAGAGATTCGGGGATCGGGGGTTGGTTATGCATAGGGTAGGTATCTCACATCCTAAACATTTGTAGTACTCTACAAGAACCTTTTGTTTGTTTGCATGCTAAGTTTGCTAGATGTTTGCTAAGGTTTGGGATTGGGTAAAAGGTGTAGGTTAAAACCTAATGATAGTTTCTAAGTTTGATCGCAAAGACATCGCGTCCTCTGCCTACGTATCCTAACTAGGATAGAATCAGAGCAATCGTAGTTCACCTCACAAGGGATGAAGAACACTTGATTATGATCAAGGTTCAAAGGGGAACAAACATATCCATGCTTGTGTAGAGTTTCATAAAACTCTCTAGATCTATGTTAAACACTCAAGAAAGGGGAGTAAGTAATCATTTCCATGATTCTTACATAGATTTAACCAAACTCTATCCTAAAGTTCTACGTTGTGAGACCAAATAGTTCTATCCAGACCAAAAGGTGGGAGAAAGGGAAAGGTTGCTCGTCAAGATATCGCATCTTGTGCCTACGTATTCTCATTGTCAAATGAGAAATCAGAGCAGTCGTAGTTCGGGCACAAACTACAGAATAAGGATCAATTGGTTCTTTCCAGACCAAAAGAGGGAGAAGGTTCTATCCAGACCTACGAGTTTAAATCCTATTGGTTCTATCCAGACCAAAAAGGGGGAGAAGGTTCTATCCAGACCTATGAGGGTAAATCCTATTGGTTCTATCCAGACCAAAAGAAGGGGAAGGTTCTATCCAGACCTATGAGGGTATTCTATTGGTTTTATCCAGACCAAAAGGGGGAGAAGGTTCTATCCAGACCTATGAGTTTAATGAGCTATCTATGACCCAAGGGTCAATAGAGAGACTTTTCCTTTGGAAGGGAAAAGATGACGCAACTTGGATGAGAACTAAAGAGTTCCATCACTTGGGGAAAGTAAACTTAACAAAGCATAAACATTCACACATGATGAATATAAGGGATATGGTTACAACCAAGAATGATCAAGCATATTATAATAAGCAAGGATCTAAATCAGGATGAATGGTTACAACGAAAGCAAGCATTTAAGATATTACAATATTAATGATTTCAATCAAGATAGATGGTCACAACCAAAGCAAGTATCAAGATATTACAATATCAAGAAGGGTAAGTTCTTACAAGACTTAAGTATAAGGAAGTCACAACCACAAACATATCTTAACAAAGATGGGGACATATCTTAACAAAGATGGCAGGGGATCTTAACAAAGATAAAGATGTATCTTGACAAAGAATGGTTTCTTAGAGCTTACAAGATGCCATATGTAATTACAATTATCAAGCGTAATCAAATAATGTCACAACAAATGTAAGTGAGAAGTTTAAAAACTTCACGGGGAAAACTTTCAAGTTTTAAGAGAAGATCAAACACAAATGCTTACAAGCAAGAGTTTTAGTCAAACTCAAGTACACAAGGATGCTAACAAGCCAAAATCATAACTTTAAAATAAAACTCAAAAGAGAATAAAAATTAAAGTTTTGAAATGAATAAATGAGAGATAGGAAGGTGAAAACCCTAAACACATTCATGGTAGCATGTGAAATGCAAGTAGAAAGTTTATGAGTTTTAGGTTTACCTCTTGAAGCAAGCTTAAGCAATAAGAAAACCAGAGATATTGAGAGCTCTTACAAGGTCTTCAAATGTTCCTAGGTTGATGAATAGATGCTCCAAACAACCTCCAAGCAAGCTAGTGGACGAAATGCCTTGTAAATGAAGGAAAAACTCTAAAATCCAAAGGTTTCAAAGACCAACTCACTCAAACTTTGTTACATAAGTGTGGAGGTGATTTGGATAGCTTTAATACATCATATTTGATGTGTTTGAAGTGTTTCTTGAGTTGGAAAAAGTTTGGAAATGGTTTTGGAAGGTGTTTTGCAAAAATAGATTTTGAGGGATTTTGGAGACTTAGTGAGATTTTGCAAGAATTTGGTGATTGTGTAAGGGAGAGAGTTCTAGATGGTTTCTAGCAAAGAACTGGTGTGTTTGTGATGTAGGAAGTGAGTTCTATTTATAGCCAAAGGCCTTGGATCAAGGTATGGGCAAAAGTGAAGCAAATTGCCAATTTTAACCTTCCATCATAAAAATCTTTGAGTTTTCCAATGCAATCTTCATACTTCTCTTTAAGCCACTCTACTAAGATATTCTCCATGCCCTATATATTGTTTTCATCATGCTTGATATGTTATGAGGTGACTTGTTGAAGTAAAGTTGATGATTTGACAAGGGAAGCCACATTTTTTCTCTTTCTTCATTATTCACTTTTGCAACTTGCATTAAATAATGATTTCCTTTGATCTTTGTGCCATTTTCGTGGGAATTGATATTAAAAATGTTCATTATCAATGCAAACATCATAAATGAGGTTTAGTCTTTGATTAGCATCGATTTGGAGAGGTTTTGGAATAAAAAAACTCATGCTGACCTAGTTTTGCGAATGTGAGTTTTTGCCAACTTGTGGATCTAGGTTCTCTCTAACCAGGAAGAGTTATGGAACCCACTTGTACTTTTTAAAAATCCTCAATTAGGTACTACAATATTTATTCTTGTGTTAGGAACTCATTCCCTTTGAAATTAGGTCAAAAACCCTTGTGGGGTTAAGGAGTTATGACTTTGCCCTTTTGAAAACCTTAATTTCCCAACTTTTCGATTACTTATCAATTCTTGATCCAATGGTCACAAAAATTCATGGGCAGGTGTAATATGTCATCAGGACCATTTTTTATTCCCATCTTGAGGTCAAATTCCTCATGAGTGAAGAGTTGACTTTTCGGTCAACCGAACGATCGATCGGTGGCTACCGAGTCGACTGTTGATGTTCTGGGTATTTTGAGGCCTTGAAACTTCTTGAGTAGACTTTACTAAGCCATAGGAACTTCATGGACCATGATCCTACCATTAGAACACCTTTCGAATCAAAAGTCAAACTACAGTTGACTTTTCCTTATCGAAAACCCTAATCGGGTATCCTGAACTGCACTGTTCTCAATTCCTGGGTGACAACCTCAAATTGGATTCATACTTGATCCAATGGAATACATTTGATGATGTGGAGACTCAATTCAAGGAGAACCAATCCAAAACGTTGACTGATTAACCCTCGAAGCCTCGATTTCGGCTGTACAAAACCTTGATTCTTGTATCTTGACAAAGACAAACTTGAAATAGGTTTATGGTTAGATAATCAAATGAATATGATCCTAAAATGATGATGAGGATCTAAGGGGTCAAAATTTGGGGTGCAACACCTTCCATCTATTTTCATTCCATAGTTTAGATTGCTTGTTGCCTTTTCGATACAGTTGTATTTGACGATTAATTTCGGTTTTGAGACATTGTATGCTGCTGAGTCGGTCATATGGAGTATTAGTGTATTTTGATCACTCACCTGCTGTTATAATGTTTGTATTAAAATACACTGCCACTACTGTAGATAGGTGCGGACCAAACACATGATTTTGGTAGCGATTTCGGGTTTCTGTTAAGCATATATATAGTGTCGTTGGTACATTGTTTGGTTTCGGTTCATAAGTCATTAGGAATGCTTGTGTGGTATGCTGCTACAATTTGATATTTTACATTTGATTTACATCACGGGCGTTGTCGAGAAACTATTATGCAATTTGGTATTTTATATTTCGTTGGCAGCGAATCACTAGTTCAAACGTTGAGATTTCAAACATCATTTCTCTGTTGAATAAGTTTTAGATGAATAAGTTGTTTTTTACTATGAGAAAAGTATGTAGAATTTTGTTATGATTTCTATTGGTATGCTCCTGCTATCTATTGCACTGTGCTTACCGTTCTACCCTGTTTTGCGATAATTCGATTTTGTAACATTTCAGTTTTTTTTTTGAATTTTGTGGTAGTATTCCTGTTGAGGTCAATTCTTGGCCACAGATGTCGCCGTATTGACATACGAAGGTCATGACGCTATTGTGTTAAGTTTTTTTTTTTTCACAACTTCGTTCAATTTCGTAAGGTTTTGATTGTCGCGAATCTGTTTTGCGAAGTTTAGAATCAGCCATTTGCAAGGTCTCTATGTTATGAATTTGTTTATGGATGGGTTCAGGATTCACAGAGTATGTATGTTCGGTTATAGAAACTCTTGAAATCATGTACTGCCACTTTGTACTAATTTCTATATTGTTTCTATATTGAAGCTAAAGGAAATATTTAGACTGCTACTTTTTATATTGTTTCGTTTTTTTCTTATGCATCCTCACTTGTACTGTCAGTTTATACTGCTACTTGTGTTGAAATCATGCTAATTGTACATTAAAATTTCACTAATTAATATATATAGAAATCGAGTCTGTACTAATTTAATGAGCAGGTTGAGTTTTTTTTTAAGTTATTAAGATTAATTGATAAATTTGGATTTTAATTAATTGATTATGTTAATTAAATTTAGTCAACTCGATTATATTGATGAAATTGCATTCTATCAATTAATTTTGATAAGTATTGTTAATTACGATGATTAATTATTTTACTCTTAGTCCTAATTAATGTGTTAAATTGCTAATTAATAAGCGATAAGTAAATAATCATTTCTCTTTAATATTTTTTCTTCTTATTTTCTTTCTCTTTTTTCTCTTTTAATATATATAAGACAACTTAAAATATTTTCTTAATTAATTACGAAAGTAGTGGGTTCTTGGGGTCTAGCACTCCTTGAATCCTTGAACAACCGCTCTCGAGGCGCACGCCTTGGGTTGTGTTCGTTTCATCTTTAATATTTAAGATGCTTAATCCTCCGATCCTTTTAAAGATACTTAATTCTTTTTGAAAACTTTTATTCCTCCTTAAAAACCCTAATTTGATTAAAGCATTTAACCTAACATTTTCAAAAGAAATTTTCTTAATTAATGATGGAAATACTGAATTCTTGAAATCTAGCACTTCTTGGTTTCTTGAATGGTCGCTCTTGAGGCATACGCGTTAGGTTGTGATCATTTCGATCTTTCATTTCTAAAATACCTAACGCGTCTAACCAAAATACGCTAATAAATTAAAATCTTTTTCCTAATCAAATTACGAGAAAATTGAGTTTTTGGAGTCTTGCATTCCTCGAATTCTTGAGTGACCGCTCTTGGGGCGCACGCCTTAGGTTGTGGGTTGCTCAACCTTTCGTTCCTAAAACACTTGCACTAATTATTTGGACAAAGACACTCATTGTCCATCAAACACAATTTATGAATTAATTGAATGAAAAAGGTGTCGTTGGGATGTAGCATTCCAATAATGCCCTGATTAATTGGTTGCGAGGCTGACGTCTCGTTTATCAAATAATCGTCATTCTTCCTCA
This sequence comes from Lathyrus sativus, assembly GCA_963859935.3. Taxonomy (NCBI): domain Eukaryota; kingdom Viridiplantae; phylum Streptophyta; class Magnoliopsida; order Fabales; family Fabaceae; genus Lathyrus; species Lathyrus sativus. The sequence continues at coordinate 281,760,033 of OZ012735.1, forward strand.
AAACGCTTAATAGGTCAAACCTCGTCTTCCCGCTCCAGTGCGATTGAAACCCTAAAACTTATTCAAATTAATTATTTTTTCTCAAACAAAACATCTAATAAGAAAAACTCTATTTTCTTGTCCCCGTGCGATTGAAACTTCTCCAAACACTAATTCTTCTCCCTTGTGTGATCTACAACTCAAACACTTTCCCCAAAGAACATTGTTTAGCTCATTCTTCCGCGCATATGAACTAGTGTTTCAGTCTCCCCTAGTGAGCAAACTAGCCAACGTTTAGCAGTTTGAATGTGACCTAAACCCTCGTTCGTTTAAAACACAAACCGACCAACCGTAGTCGGCCGAACTACGATGCTCTGACTTTCCCATTGCACGACAGAGTACGTAGGCACAAGGGCCCTAATCCTTGGCGAGAAACCTATCTAAAACCACCCATTTTCCCTAGAAGCGAATACTTAGAAGAAAACAAACAACCCTAGCTAACTTTTCTCTTGAATCGAATGAAGAGGTTCCTGTTGAGTACAACAGACGCAGAGGGTGCTAATACCTTCTCTCATGCATAATCGACTCCCAAACCTAGAATTTGGTTGCGATAAATATGTTCTTATCTCCCTAAAGGTTTTATCTATATTTTCCTATTCCTTCCTTGGAATGAATAAAGTTCGGTGGCGACTCTGTTCGAACGTTTTTCCGCGTCCATCACGAGAATCGTATTTTTCGAGGTACGACAAATATATGCTTAAAACTATGAAAGAAAAAACAGCAGAACTTCTGTACTATCTTGGATAACTCAGAACTATGAAAAATCGAACTTATGTAGAGGTCCTCAGCTAGAAAACCGTCTCTTGAATGTGTATGGGACATTGAGACAAAGTATGAGAGAGAGAGAGAGAGATAGTCTAAGCAGAAATCATATTTTTTTGTTACTGCATGATAATGGCTACTGCCATTAGGAAAATGACAAACGCCATCTGCTCAATTAGTAAGTGGCGTGGATTGGATACATGGCGAACGCCATTAGGGGCATGGCGAATGCCATGTACCATAAGTGTGATTTTTCTGCACTTTCTTCTGCTCTTGTGCTCTTTTTCGATTTCTTTGTGTGATAGCTCCATAATTTAATAAAACCTGAAATGAAAACAAAATACAACATAAAAGCGATAAAACATAATAAAATGATATCAAATAACACATGAATCGGGTCTTAAAACATGATACTTTTTCACGTTATCACAAGGTCCCGGATTCGAATCCTACATTTCTTAGTTGTGGCTTTTTTTCCCTTTTATTTATTTCTAACATTATTTTTATTTTTTTATGTTATTCAAAAATTACAAATTGTATTTTTTCATTATTTAAATCTAATTTTCCTTTTTCTATTTAGGAATTTTTAAAATATCATTTTTAAAAATTAAAATCATGATTTTATTCAATTTTAGTCCAAAAATTCAAAAAATAAAAATATTTAAATCTGATTTGTTATTTTTAGCATTTTTTTATATCTTGGTGATCAAGAAATGAACTTGAACCTTTTTCTTATTATATTCATCATACAAAAAAAATTGATTTGAAGTTGCAAAGCTTGTAAAAAATGGTATCCTGTCTTTTGAAGATACCAATCCCAATGTGCAATCAAATCTGTTGTCTAATCATTGGAACGCGATTGTCAATATGGTATATGGGTGTCCTGGTACATACCGTATTTTTGATATCCTTCGTATTCGGAGGTCACTTGTTGAGATGCACGCTACATTGAGCAAATTCAATGATATTGAGCATGATTATGCCGCTTGTTGTATTTGTTCTGTGAACCCCTGTGGGTGTGTGATTGTAAAAAGGGATTTACAAAAGATGATCAATCATAATTTGATTCAGGTTACTGCAAATAGAAATGAAGTTGAGAATGAGGTGAATGTCATAGTTCCACATTTCAACATCCTAGAGCGAATTATAATATCTTACAATAGTCAAAAATCTACTGTGACACCTTTGGTCATCCGTTTTCCTGGCCCGGTACCATATGAATCAGATAAAGTTGTTCCCTACAAATAAAATTCTACTATTTTAGAAGATGGAAACGAGGTTCCCATTCCTTCCCTTGCCTCAGTTGTGACTATTGCAGACGTAGGTCGTGTGACCAAAAGTGGTCGAGTATTTGCTAATGTATCCTCGAAGATAAGTGAAGATGTTGTGGGTAAGCAAACTCAGTTGAAAACTTCTTTTGAATCCGGTCAATCAAGTGATGTTAACCAGAAATCAGATAATGATGAAGTGCTAAAATTGATCAAAAAGAGTGAATATAATATGGTGAATCAACTTTTGCATACACCGTCAAAGATATCTGTTCTATCCCTGCTAATGAGCTCTGAAGCTCATCGAGAATATCTGCAAAAAAATATTGGAACAAGCTTATGTAGATCACGATGTGACTGTTAATCAGTTTGATGGCATTGTTGCCAATATCACTGTGTGTAATAGTCTAGGCTTTTGTGATGAAGAATTGACTAAACATGGAAAAAATCCTAATTTGGCTCTCCATATTTCCATGAATTGCCAGGAGGATGCTTTATCCAATGTGTTGGTTGATTCCGGGTCATCATTGAATGTGATGCCAAAATCTACTCTATCCAGATTGTCTTATCAAGGTACCCTTATAAGATTCAGTGGGGTATTTGTGAAAGCCTTTGATGGCTCGAGGAAAATTGTGCTTATTTCATATTACTTTTCAGGTAATGGATATTGTTGCGGTGAGAATCGTGATACCAAGCTATTAATTAACTTGAATCTTAATTCTTAAATTCACAACCGGACATTAATTTATCCAAAAAGGAAAGGTTTAAAGAAAGAGAAACCTATAAAAAATGCAAAGCAAAAAGCGAGACTTAAAGATAAGCAAAGAGAACTAAAGGTTCGGGGGTTGGTTATGCCTAGGGTTGGTATTTCACATCCTAAACATCTGTAGTACTCTACAGAAACCTCTTGTTAATATTTGTGTTTGCTAAAGTTTGCTTGCTAAAGGAAATGTGCTAGGGGTAAAGATATAAAGTATAAAGTATGTACAAAGTTTGGTAAAGTATGCTCTCGAAGACATCGCATCTCATGTCTACGTATCCTGACGGGAATGGAATCAGAGCAGCCGTAGTTCCCCTGGTTAGGGGTGAGCAACTCTTGACTGTGGTCAAGGTTCCAAGGGGATGTAAGCATTCATAAGGAAGTACTTACATGGAGTGCGGAGACTCCTGAATCTACGTTGAGATTGTTATGGTAGAGAATATCCACGGCGGGACACTAAACATGAGTACGGCGGCTCAAACCCTAAGGTTAGGATAAAGGATAAAGGATGTCCACGGCGGGACGCTAAAAGTGAGCACGGCGACTCAAATCCTAAGGTTAGGACAAAGGGGAAAGGATGTCCACGGAGGGGCGCTAAAAGTGAGTACGGAGACTCGGATCCTAAGGTTAGGACAAAGGTTAAAGGGTGTCCACGGCGGGACGCTAAATAGAGCACAGAGACTTCAATCCTAAGGTTAAGATAAAAGGGTAAAGAATGTCCACGGCGGGACGCTAAATAGAGCACGACGACTCCAATCCTAACGTTAGGATAAAAGGTAAAGAATGTCCACGGCGAGACACTAAATAGAGCACGACGATTCAAATCCTAAGGTTAGGATAAAGGTAAAGGATATCATATGTAAACCATCAATGTCACAACAATGTAAACAAAAGGTTCAAAATCTCATGGGGATAATCAAAAGTTTTTAAAGGTGAACCACCTAAATGTGTACAAGAAAAGTTGAAATTAAAACTTAAATGCCCAAGGAATCTAACAATCCAAGTTCATAATCTCAAATTAAAAACTCAAAGAGAATGAAATCCAAATGTTTGAAATAAAGAAGGAAACATAGGAAGGTGAAAACTCTAAAATGGGTTATAACTTGCTCATAATGCAAAGTGTTTCTAAAATATTATTTTTAGAATTCTTTAAAAATTATATAAAAATATGTTACAACACAAGAATTTTACAAAAAGAACCACTTAAAAATGATTTAAAATGGAGAAGTTATGTGGTTTTTAAGTTTGTGAACAAAACATAAAAATCTAAATGATAAAAAGAATAAAATGCACATGGTAAGCCAATGAATCAAACAAATTTGATTATTTAAAAATGTTTACAAACATGTATAAATAATACAAGATCAATATCATAAGAAAAATCAAGTTACAAGTTGAAAAAGTTTAAGAACATCATGGCAAAAACCCTAAAAACAGTCATGGTAGCATGTGAAATGCGAATGGAAAGTTCACATTTATGAGTTTTAGATTTACCTCTTGAAGAAAGATTAAGAAATAAGAAAACTAGAGATCTTGAAAGCTCTTCCAAGATCTTCAAATGTTCCTAGGATGATGAATAGATGCTCCAAATAACCTCCAAGCAAGCTAGTGGACAAAATGCCTTGTAAATGAAGGAAAATCTCCAAAATCCAAAGATTTCAAAGACCAACTCACTAGAACCTTGTTACATAAATATGGAAGTGATTTGGATAGCTTCAATACATCATATTTGATGTGTTTGAAGTGTTTCTTGAGTTGGAAGAAGTTTGAAAATGGTTTTGAAAGGTGTTTTGCAAAAGTAGATTTTGAGGGATTTTGGAAACTTAATGAAATTTTGCAAGAACTTGTGATTGTGTAAGGAATGGAGTTCTAACTGGTTTTTAGCATGAAACTTGTGTGTTTGTGATTTAGAAAGTGAGTTCTATTTATAACCAAAAGCCTTGGAACAAGGTATGGTTAAAAGTGAAGCAAAATGCCAATTTTAAGCTTCCATCATGAAAATCTTTGAGTTTTCCAATGCAATTTTCATCTTTGTCTTTAAGCCACTCTACTAAGATATTCTCCATGCCCCATAGATTTTTCTTCATCATGATTGATAGGATAGGAGGTGATTTGTTGAATTAAAGTTGATGATTTGACAATGGTAGCCACCTTTTTTCTCTTTCTTCAATATTCACTTTTGCATCTTGCATATTTGTGCCATTTTCATGGGAATTTATGTAGAAATGTTCATTATCAATATAAACATCATAAGTGAGGCTTAATCTTTGATTAACATCGATTTGGAGAGGTTTTGGAATCAAAAAACTCATGTTGACCTGGTTTTGCCTATGCGGGTTTTTGCCAACTTGTGGACCTCGGTTCTCTCTAACCAGGAAGAGTTATGGAACACACTTGTACTTTTTATAAATCCCTAATTAGGTACTACAATATTTATGTTTGTTTTAGGAACTCATTCCTCTAGAAACTAGGTCAAAAACCCTTGTGTGGTTAAGGAGTTATGGCTTTGCCCTTTTCAAAACCTTAATTCCCCAACTTTTCGATTACTTCTCAATTCTTGATCAATTGGTCACAAAAATTCATGATTAGATGTTAAATGATTTTGGGAACATATTTGGCTTCAATTTTGGGTTAAAACCCTGTTGGTCAATGGGTTGACTTTTCAGTCAGACGAACCGGACGATCGAAAACCTCTGAATCGACTGTTGGTGTCGTGGGTCTTCTGAAGCCTTGAAACTTCTTTAGTGGACTTCCCTAATCCATATGAGATTCATCGACCATAACTCCATCATCGGAACGCCTTTAAATCAAAAGTCAAACCACAGTTGACTTTTCCTAATCAGAAACCCTAATCGAGGGTCCTGAACTGCACTGTTTTTAATCTTCGGGTGACAATCTCAAATTGGATTCATACTTGACCCAATGGAATATTATTGATGGTGTAGAGACATTCTTCATGGATATTCAATCCAAGGCATTAACTGATTAAACCGTTGAAACCTTGATTTCCAACTGTACGAAATCCTAATTCACCTGTATCTTAACAAAGACAAACTTGAAATAGGTTAAGGTTAGATAAACAATGATAATGCTCCTAGAATGATGATGAAGATCTAAGAGGTCAAAATTTGGGGTGCAACAGATGCCCCTATTTAAATATCTTCACCAGATGGCAACGAGAGATGATAATCCTCATAGAATCATAGTGAGAGGTATTTAAATATAGAAAACTAGAAATTTTGTCCCTTAGATCCGATGGTATGCAAAAGGACAAATATTTAAATGCAATGAATTCTAAACGATGCTTTATGATGCTTGGATGCAAGACAAATGCAGACACACGAGCAAAAATTAAAGAACGACAATACGACGAGTAATTACTCACAGGGGACCCGACACATCGGGGACACAACAGACATCATCTATGAACGGAACTGGATGGAAAAGAGTCACAACATTCAAAATATCAATGAATGAGGTGAGGAGAAACTTGAGAAATATAACAGGGACACATAAACCAACATCAGAGACATTCGGAAGAACATCGAATGAACTCTGAAATATACCAGAGATACTCGGAAAAACATCGAATAAACTCCAGAACATATCAAAGAAGCACATTGAAGACATATATTCTGAAGGTTCATCTGAAACATTTTAGAAGGGTATTTAAATGTACAGGGAAAAGGTTTGAAGACATATATGGGAGAACATCAGATAAGCAACAAAGGAGTTCTGGAAGAACATCAGAACAAAGATATATATATCCGGAAAAACATCGGAAAGATTCTGGGAAAACATCAAAACAAAGACTCAATCTAGAAAAACATCAGAGAGAGAAACAAATCTGAAAAAACATCGGATAGATTCTGGAAAAACATCATAATCAAGGTAAATATCTGTAAAACCATCAGATAAGTTCTAGAAAAACATCAGAACAAAGACTCAATCTAGAAAAACATCAGAGAGAGAAACATATCTGGAAAAACATTGGATAGATTCTGGAAAAACATCAGAATCAAGATAAATATCTGGAAAACCATCAGATAAGTTCTGGAAGAACATCAGAACAAAGACTCAGTCTGGAAAAACATCAGAGAGAGAAACATATAAAGGTGACATTCAAGAATAGCGTTGGATAAAAAGAAACTAGACACCCAATAATGGCTTTGAATGAAAGGTATAAACATAGTATTTGAGAATAGTATTGGATGTATATAGGAACAAACATATCCGAAAGAACAATCGGATAAGAAATGTCATATTTGGAAGAACATCAGATAGACACGACACAAAGATCTGTTTGGTAGGTGCCAAATGAGTTGGACTTTGACCACAAGGTAAGACGTGGATAAAACACGACCTCGGGAGAAATGCAAATGAGGATGAAACACCCATGTTATACATATGTATATGAATTATGCAGATGATATATGATCAAATGCAAATGCAAATGCAGACGACAAGGCTTGACTCTTTTGGTGAGAAGACAAGATTGGAAGACTGATTCCTCAACACGGAGATCACTTTCATTCTTCTTGGGGACTAAAGATGTTACTGCTGAGCACATCTCTGCCACACTGGTAAACTGTGTTAAATTGATGATCCTTGTAGGAAGGATGAAGAGCTGCCTGGGGATTCTTCAAGTAAACTGCCCTAGTTTAGCAGTCTGCTGTAAGTAAACTGATAATCGCTTCAACTTGTTGAAGATGTTTAAAATGATTGATCCGCTGGGTGCTTGGAAGGCTTGCCCCAGTCTGAGTCTTGAAATATCTTCTGGATAAACCACATTTGAGAAGACCTTGCCTTGAACAAATATTGAACTAATTCTTCGATAGGATGTGAAAAGAACTTGCCCCTGATAGGATCACCGACCAAGTTTCTCAATGTTTGAAAATTCCTTGAGAGGAAAGCCAGTTTGCAAACAAAAGTATTCATACAAACATGGTAATGTAAAGTTCATGCAACTTTTGAAATCAAAATCATTTTTGAAAGCTGCAACATAAATGAGTCATTCATCAGAACACAATGGTTCAAGACACTCAAAGTTTAAAGGTAAAGCAAAAAGGTATGATGCCAAAACAAATGATCTGCAAAGATCTTTTGGAGTCAGTTTACGCAACCTTGTTGTAGTATGCTTTCAAAATAACCTTGTTTCAGTTAGGTATTTTGAGGGTTGTAATGTGGCCTGGTTCACAGTTTAAGAAACAAAGGATAAAGGCTCAAAGTTTATTTGTGCCCACCCAATCTACGTGATGATCTTCAGTCCTATGCTCAGATAACCTAGAATATACACTCAGGTTCCTAAAGGAATTGCACTGATTATAGCCATGATGATGGTTTAGAAGTCCAAGGACTCTTGAAACAGCAGTCACTACTTTTTTACAACATCTGGTTACTCTGACATTAAGGATTTTCAGGGTAAGGATTTAAAAATCTCCTCTTTTATTGTCCCTAACTTTTTCCTGAATTGTTTCCTTTTTTAAGCTTACAGTCAGCGGGATGCCCCAGTTTTGCCTAAGTCTCCTTAGCGGGATTTTCTTTTGATTGATTTTTTTTTGAAAGAAAGAGAGTGATTGTCTGGCTTTAATGATTACGGTGAACCATCATCGGCTTAATGGCTTGAAAAACATCTTTGACACTTTTTTGTTGTGTGCGAAGGAAAACTTGTGAATTCAACCTTTATATGAAAGGTGTATTGCTGAAACAAACAACCGAGTTAACTGAGAACTACCCTGCCCCAGGTTATGATTACAGGTTTTTTGTAAAGAAAGAAACTCCAACTTCTAGGCTCGAAGGGGTTAACGAGGGATTATCTTCCTTATTTCTCCAGTGTTTGGGAGTTTAAACAATGCCTTACATCATCAACAAAGTCTAATTGAAAGCATACTGACAGCAGTTATGGGTATAACGTTTTCATCATCCTCCCTCAAATATTTGCATAATCAAAAATTTGGACACAGAGTAAATAATTTAAATATAAAGTATAAAAGTGCAAGTAATAGACAAAGTGAATTTGAAATCAAAAGTCGCAGTGCTCATTTCATTGGTATGAAAGTATGAACACTAATTAAAAGCAAACAACTTAAATAAAATGAAGGAAAGTACAAACAATGAGAAACAAAAGGCCTAGTGACTAAATCAGGATAAGGATGAGCCGTCTTGTCTAAAACATTGTCATTTAGGAAGACAACCTGTTGAAGTCAGTCTGAAGCTTCACTTTTGATGTACTGGCAAGGGATTGTTCTGGACATTCGGATGACTATCCTTAAAATCAAGGACTCCAGTTCTAACCAACTCACGCACTCTGGATTTCAGTGCATAACAATGCTCCAAATCATGGCCTGGGGCACCCTCATGAAAAGCACAATGGAGATCAGCTCTAAATCCAGCTGGAGGAGGATTAGGAGGTTGCAAAGTCTTTGTAGAGATCAGCCCTTGTTGAACCAGGTCAGGATAAAGTTTTGTGTATGTCATGGGAACAGGATCAAATTGATTCCTATTTCGATACTGGTTTTGTCCAACAGTTGGATGTTGAGGGATCTGAGCTGGTCGTGGAGCAGTGATAGCAGCGATAGTAGGGGTAACGGCAGCAATAACAGAGTGATTATACCTTGGTTGGGGATGAGGATTTCTCACTTCAACCATGACAGCGTTGGTTTGCTCTTCTTTCTTCTTATGGAAGGTCCCAAAGGATTTCTTCGCACCACTAGAAGATTCAGCAGCTTTGGAGACTTTACCATTTCTCAGTCCTTCTTCTAACCTTTGACCAATAGTCACCAGATCTGTAAAGCTTGAAGATACACTTCCTATCATCTTTTCCCAATAAAGAGGGGACAGAGTATCCATGAACATTCCAGTTAGCTCCTTCTTTGCTAGAGGCGGTTCAACCTGGGAAGCCAACTCTCTCCATCGCTGAGCATACTCTTTGAATGACTCTTTCTCATTCTGAGACATATTCTGAAGTTGACGGCGATCAGGAGCCATGTCCAAATTGTATTTGTATTGCTTCATAAAAGCGTTGGCGAGATCCTGGAAGTAGTGGATGCTGTTATGCTCTAAGTTCATATACCATTTAAGAGAAGCACCACTCAAGCTGTCCTGAAAGTAGTGGATGAGCAGCTTCTGATTGTTGGTATAGGCTGCCATCTTTCGGAAGTACATGACCAGATGGGCTCTTGGACATGAGTGACCCTTATATTTCATGAACTCAGGAATCTTAAACTTAGCAGGTATAACGAGGCCATAAACTAAGCACATGTTGTTTGCATCAACGTTGAAGAAGTCAGTACCCTCAACAGCTTTGAGTCTCTTATCTATGTTCTGAAATTGTTCATGGGCAATCTCAGGCTCAACAAAATCTTCGTGGTCTTCTCCTTGAGCACTGGCAGCATGGTAGTCAGAGAAAGGAGTCTCAAAGGGAGTTCGACCATTCTGGGCAACAGTATGGACCACAGGTCTGGGCTCTGTAAAGACGGGAGCTTGAAAAACTGGTCTGATAGTCTGACCAATCGTAACAGTAGATGCAAGAGGTGGAGAGTAGTTGGGAGGTAAAACAAACTCTGGCCAAGTTGAAGGCGGTATTTAAACAGGAGCTGGGTCAGCTTTTGAAACTTCTTGAATGACGGTCCTTTGAGATTCTCCTCTGGCCATCAAGACCTGAAGCATCTCAGTGAGCTTAGTCACGCCTGATTTCAATTCATCGATCTCCATTCTGATTTCCGCGTTATGTACTTCTTGCTCTGACATCTTGCGTCTATAATTAGCTCTAGTCCGATATCGGTGTCGAGGAATAAGTTTGACGACTCAAAGGCACAATGGAAGAATGGGGACAGCTGAAGATGAGCGACAGAGGTATGCAATGAACCATGCAAGGATGCAAATGCAATACAATACAATGATGCTATGCAAGATGGGATGCAAAACACACATAATAGGATCAAAGGTTCAAGATCACAACATGAGGTATGGGTAAAGAACCAACCACAGGGTGTGTATTAGGGGTAAAGCACCTGCACAACGAGTTCTAACAAAGTTCCCGAAGTCCTCGACCCATCTTTCGGATATTATCGAAACACCAACTACTTAGAAATCAATAATATTCTCAAGAGAGTCTCGTCTGAGTGTAGTATCGTGTATCAACTACTTTGGGAATACTCCCTCATAGCCATCGCACTACGTACTAAAAGGCCAAGTGGGGGTAAAAGGTAACTAAAGTCCTCAGTGTCACAGGCTCCTAGGTTGAAAGTAGTAATGTTTTCATGAATACTCGTTAAACAAAGTTACTCTCAATAGGGCCTCCACTAAGTGGTGGTTTCTCAAGTCATCTTGGTCAGGAATCAACTCCCTATAAGCCTTCTTGAATATACCACCTTCCTATCATAAGTGCACTCAAGTCCGGGTATAGGACTTCCTCACCACTCAAGATAACAACCCTGCATACAGAAAACCCAGGCACAGACAGATATATGTACAGATATATACAAATATACAAGCATAAAAGCAAGCAAACATTAAGCAAACATAAATATAAATAAGGTGGGCTTAACCCTCTTAGGGGATGTCCCTAGTGAAGTCGCCATTTTTGTTGCAGTGAGAATCGTGATACCAAGCTATTGATTAACTTGAATCTTAATTCTTAAATTCACAACCGGACTTTAATTTATCCAAAAAGGAAAGGTTTAAAGAAAGAAAACCCTATAAAAATGCAAAGCAAAAAGCAAGGCTTAAAGCTAAGCAAAGAAATCTAAAGGTTCGGGGGTTCATTATGCCTAGGGTAGGTATTTCACATCCTAAACATTTGTAGTACTCTACAGGAACCTCTTGTTAATATTTGTGTTTGCTAAAGTTTGCTTGCTAAAGGAAATGTGCTAGGGGTAAAGATATAAAGTATAAAGTATGTACAAAGTTTGGTAAAGTATGCTCACGAAGACATCGCATCTCGTGCCTGTGTATCCTGACGGGAATGGAATCAGAGCAGCCGTAGTCCCCCTGGTTAGGGGTGAGGAACTCTTGACTGTGGTCAAGGTTCCAAGGGGATGTAAGCATTCATAAGGAAGTACTTACATGGAGTGCAGCGACTCCTGAATCTACGTTGAGATTTTTATGGTAGAGAATATCCACGGCGGGACGCTAAACATGAGTACGATGACTCAAATCCTAAGGTTAGGATAAAGGATAAAGGATGTCTACGGTGGGACGCTAAAAGTGAGCACGGCGACTCAAATCCTAAGGTTAGGACAAAGGGGAAAGGATGTCCACGGCGGGGCGCTAAAAGTGAGTATGGAGACTCGGATCCTAAGGTTAGGACAAAGGTTAAAGGATGTCCATGGCGGGACGCTAAATAGAGCACGGCGACTCCAATCCTATAGTTAAGATAAAAGGGTAAAGAATGTCCACGGCGGGACGCTAAATAGAGCACGACGACTCCAATCCTAAGGTTAGGATAAAAGGTAAAGAATGTCCACGGTGGGATACTAAATAGAGCACGACGACTAAAATCCTAAGGTTAGGATAAAGGGATAAAGGTAAAGGATATCATATGTAAACCATCAATGTCACAACAATGTAAACAAAAGGTTCAAAACCTCATGGGGATAATCAAAAGTTTTTAAAGGTGAACCACCTAAATGTGTACAAGCAAAGTTGAAATTAAAACTTAAATGCCCAAGGAATCTAACAATCCAAGTTCAGAATATCAAATTAAAAACTCAAAGAGAATGAAATCCAAATGTTTGAAATAAAGAAGGAAAGATAGGAAGGTGAAAACTCTAAAATGGGTTATAACTTTCTCATAATGCAAAGTGTTTCTAAAACAAGATTTTTAGAATTCTTAAAACATTATATATACATATGTTACAACACAAGAATTTTGCAAAAAGAACCACTTAAAAATGATTTAAAATGGAGAAGTTATGTGGTTTTTAATTTTGTGAACAAAACATAAAAATCTAAATGATAAAAAGAATAAAATGTACATGGTAAGACAATGAATCAAACAAATTTGATTATTTAAACATTTTAACAAACATGTATAAATAATACAAGATCAATATCATAAGAAAAATCAAGTTACAATTTGAAAAAGTTTAAGAACATCATGGTAAAAACCCTAAAAACAGTCATGGTAGCATGTGAAATGCAAATGGAAAGTTCACACTTATGAGTTTTAGGTTTACCTCTTGAAGAAATATTAAGCAATAAGAAAACTAGAGATCTTTAAAGCTCTTCCAAGATCTTCAAATGTTCCTAGGATGATGAATAGATGCTCCAAACAACCTCCAAGCAAGCTAGTGGACGAAATGCCTTGTAAATGAAGGAAAATCTCCAAAATCCAAAGATTTCAAAGACCAACTCACTAGAACCTTGTTACATAAATATGGAAGTGATTTGTATAGCTTCAATACATCATATTTGATGTGTTTGAAGTGTTTCTTGAGTTGGAAGAAGTTTGGAAATGGTTTTGAAAGGTGTTTTGCAAAAGTAGATTTTGAGGGATTTTGGAAACTTAATAAAATTTTGCAAGAACTTGTGATTGTGTAAGGAATGGAGTTCTATCTGGTTTCTAGCATGAAACTTGTGTATTTGTGATTTAGGAAGTGAGTTCTATTTATAGCCAAAAACCTTGGATTAAGGTATGGGTAAAAGTGAAGCAAAATGCCAATTTTAACCTTCCATCATGAAAATCTTTGAGTTTTCTAATGCAATATTCATCTTTGTCTTTAAGCCACTCTACTAAGATATTCTCCATGCCCCATAAATTTTTTCATCATGATTGATAGGATAGGAGGTGACTTGTTGAATTAAAGTTGATGATTTGACAATGGTAGCCACCTTTTTTCTCTTTCTTCACTATTCACTTTTGCATCTTGCATTAAATAATGATTTCCTTTGATATTTGTGCCATTTTCATGGGAATTGATGTACAAATGTTCATTATCAATATAAACATCATAAATGAGGCTTAATCTTTGATTAACATCGATTTGGAGAGGTTTTGGAATCAAAAAACTCATGTTGATCTGGTTTTGCCTATGCGGGTTTTTGCCAACTTGTGGACCTCGGTTCTCTCTAACCAGGAAGAGTTATGGAACACACTTGTACTTTTTATAAATCCCTAATTAGGTACTACAATATTTATGTTTGTTTTAGGAACTCATTCCTCTAGAAACTAGGTCAAAAACCCTTGTGTGGTTAAGGAGTTATGGCTTTGCCCTTTTCAAAACCTTAATTCCCCAACTTTTCGATTACTTCTCAATTCTTGATCAATTGGTCACAAAACTTCATGATTAGATATTAAATGATGTTTGGAACATATTTGGCTTCAATTTTGGGTTAAAACCCTGTTGGTCAATGGGTTGACTTTTTAGTCAGACGAACCGAACGATCGAAAACCTCTGAATCGACTGTTGGTGTCGTGGGTCTTTTGAGGCCTTGAAACTTCTTTAGTGGACTTCCCTAGTCCATATGAGCTTCGTGGACCATAACCCCATCATTGGAACACCTTTAAATCAAAAGTCAAACCACAGTTGACTTTTCCTGATCAGAAACCCTAATCGGGGGTCCTGAACTGCACTGTTTTTAATCTTCAGAGGACAATCTCAAATTGGATTCATGCTTGACCCAATGGAGTATTATTAATGGTGTAGAGACATTCTTCATGAATAATAAATCCAAGGCATTGACTGATTAAACCGTTGAAACCTCAATTTCCAACTGTACGGAACCCTAATTCACTTGTATCTTAACAAAGACAAACTTGAAATAGGTTAAGGTTAGATAAACAATGATAATGCTCCTAGAATGATGATGAAGATCTAAGAGGTCAAAATTTGGGGTGCAACAGATATTAGTCCTGGTTATAGTTGTTTTCTGGGACGCCCTTGGATTCATGAAGCCAGAGCTGTCACTTCGACACTCCATCAAAAGTTGAAATTTGTCTAGAATGACAAACTTGTTGTTATTGGTGGAGAACAGGTTCTGTTGGTAAGCAGTTTGTCATCTTTTTATTATATTGATGTTGATGAGGATGTTGGAACTCCGTTCCGAGCTCTTTCTGTGGTTGTTAATGCTGTTAAGAAGAATGAGGTGTCTATGTCTACTCTGAAAGATGCACAACATGTGTTGGAGAGTGGTCAAGCTTATGGTTGGGGCCGAGTCATTAAAGTTGTTGAGAAAAAAGATAGAGTTGGTTTAGGTTTTACATCTGGTTCAACCTGCAAAGAGCTGAAGAGTATTCATGAGGTTTTTCGAAGTGTTGGGTTCATCCATGCCAAAGATCATTCTACAGCTGCAATTCTTAAAGACGACTCTGAAGATTACATCTCAAATGGTTTTGAAAATGGTTCCATTCTTGCAGAAGACTGGGAGCCTTATTTGGAAGATCCTGGACACGATTCTGAGACTGGAAATGCATATGTACCCTTTTACTCTCCTCAACCAAGACTTAAGGAGCTTGTGTATGAAGTTAGTGCCATCATTGAGGATGATCAAGAGGAGGAAACACCCAACTTTGTGACGCGTGGATTGATATGTCAAAATTGGATTGATGTCAATGTTCCTACTGTTGTTCATGTTTCAAATTAATTTGTTTTTGTTTCTTTCAATAAATCCTTTCGCTCTTCCTAAGGTGAAAGTAAATTTGTGAGGGCTTTGTTTCAACTTTTATCATCATCAATAAAATGTTATTCTATTTATCCATATTTTATTTTCCCTTTTTGCTTTATTTCTGAAAAATGGTAACATAAAAAACCAAAAAAAATAATAATAATGTGATAATCATTTTTATCTGCATGATATTTCCACTTCTTGTTCATATTTTAAAATTAAACATAAATCATTATGCAGATTGTTTGTTAAACCCATTGAAAACAATGATCTTATGCCGTCTCCCAACTTTGAGTTCCCTGTGTTTGAAACGGAAGAAGAGGATATTGAAGAGATTCCTACTGAAACTTCTCGATTGCTTGAGCACGAGGAAAATACAATTCAGCCTTATGAAGAGCCGGTGGAATTGGTTAATTTGGGTTCAGATGATGATAAGAAAGAAGTCAAGATTGGGGCACTGCTTTAGTCATATGTTAAGAAGAGGATGGTAGAGCTTCTTAGAGAATATTTGATGTGTTTTCTTGGTCCTATCAAGACATGCATGGTCTTGATACTGATATTGTGAAGCACCATTTGCCATTGATGCCTGAAGTCCACTTGTGAAGCAGAAATTGAGAAGAACTCATCCCGACATGGCTGTGAATATTAAAGTGGAGGTTCGGAAGCAGATTGATGCTGGTTTTCTTGTGTCTGCTGAGTATCCTCAATGGGTGTCCAATATTGTGCACATTCCAAAGAAAGACGGAAAAGTCCAAATGTGTGTTGACTATAGAGATTTGAATAAAGCAAGTTCGAAAGATGATTTTCCACTTTCACACATTGATCTGCTGGTAGATAATACTGCTAAGTTCAATATCTTCTCCTTTACGGATGGATTTTCTGGTTATAATCAAATAAATATGGAGCCCGGGGATATGGAAAAAACATCATTCATTACACTCTAGGGAAAATTCTGTTACAGAGTGATGCCCTTCAATTTGAAAAATGCTGGTGCAACGTACCAGAGAGCTATGGCCCCTTTGTTCCATGATATGATGCAAAAAGAAATTGAGTTCTATGTGGATGATATGATTTATAAGTCGGAGACTAAAGAAGATCATATTGAATACTTATTGAAGTTGTTTCAACGTTTGAGAAAGTTTAGGCTTCGTCTGAATCCAAATAAATGCACTTTTGGTGTCTGTTCTGAAAAGTTGTTGGGCTTTATCGTCAATCAGAAAGGCATTAAAGTTGATCCTGGTAAAGTTAAAGCTATTCAGGAAATGCATGCACCCAAAATAGAAAAACAAGTAAAAGGATTCTTGGGATGTTTGAACTATATCTCCCGATTTATATCCAATATGACTACCACATGTGTGTCGATCTTCAAGCTTCTCCGCAAAGATCAGGGTTGTGTATGGACAAAGGATTTTCAGAAAGCTTTTGAAAGAATAAAATAGTATCTTCTTGAATCTCCTATTTTGTCTCCTCCCGTGGAAGGAAGAACTTTGATCATGTATTTGAACGTGTTGGAAGAGTCTATGGATTGTGTTCTGAGCCAACAAGATGAATCTGGGAGAAAAGAATTTGCCATTTTTTTATTTGAGCAAGAAGTTCACTGATTGTGAGTCTCGGTATTCATTGCTTGAAAAGACATGTTGTGCTATAGCTTGGTCTGCCAAGCTCCTCCGCCAGTATATGTTGAATCGGACAACTTGGTTTACATCTAAAATGGATCCAATCAAGTATATCTTTGAAAAGCCTATTTTAACTGGGATATCGAGTACCAAACTCAAAAAGTGATAAAATGAAGTGTTTTGGCTGATCATTTGGCACACCAGCCATTTGGTGATTATCAACCTATCCGAATTGATTTTCTTGATGAGGATGTGACATATCTAAAAGTTAAAGATTGTGAGGAACCATTACTTGAAGAAGGACCTGAGCCTGGATCTCAATGGGGTTTGATTTTTGATGGAGTTGTTAATGAGTATGGCAATGGTATTAGGGTAATTAGTTACTCCTCATGGTTCTCATATTCCTTTCACTACAAGGTTGGTGTTCACTTGCACAAATAACGAGGCTGAGTACGAAGCGTGTATTATGCTCCATGATTGTGGTAAATCTTTGGAATCATGTGCCAAAAATTGATGTTATGCGCCTTGATAGACCAGCTCATGTGTTTGCAATTGAAGAGGTTGTTGATGATAAACCATGGTATTATGATATTAAACGTTTTGTTCATAATCAAGAGTACTCACTTGGGGCATCCAAGAAGGATAAGAAAACTTTGAGAAGATTGGCTGGTAGTTTCTTCTTGAATGATGATGTGATGTATAAGAGAAATTATGACATGATCTTTCTCAAATGTGTAGACAAGCGTGAAAAAGACATGTTGATGAAAGAAATTCATGAAGGATCCTTTGGTACCCATGCCAATGGACATGCAATGGCTGATAAGATGTTAAGGGCAGCTTACTATTGGCTGACAAGGGAATCTGACTGTTGTAAATATGTGAAGTAGTGCCATAAATTCCAGATTTATGCTAACAAAATTCATATGCCTCCAACTCCTCTCAATGTTATCTCTTATCCATGGTCTTTCTCCATGTGGGGCATTGATATGATCGGAATAATTGAGCCTAAAGCATCGAACGAACACCGTTTCATACTGGTGGCTATTGATTATTTTACTAAATGGGTTGAAACGACATCATATGCCAATGTGACCAAGCAAGTAATGGTCCAGTTTATCAAGAACCAAATCATTTGTCGGTATGGTGTTCCGAGTAAGATTATCATTGATAATGGGTCAAATTTGAATAACAAGATGATGAATGAATTATGCGATAAGTTTAAGATTGAGCATGATAATTCTTCTCCTTACAGACCTAAGATGAATGGGGTTGTTGAAGCTACTACTAAGAACATTAAGAAGATCATTTAAAAGATGGTTGTTACATACAAGGATTGGCATGATATGCTCCCTTTTGCTATGCATGGGTATCGTACATCCCTCCGCACTTCAACAGAGGTAACCCTTTTGTCCCTTGTTTATGGTATGGAAGCAGTGCTCCCGATAGAGGTTGAAATCCCTTTTATGAGAGTTTTGATGGAAGATGAATTATTTAAGGCTGAATGGTATTAGAGTGGATACGACCAGTTGAATCTGATTGAAGAGAAAAGAATGACAACCTTGTGTCATGGCCAACTATATCAACAAAGAATGAAGAAAGCTTTAGACATGAAGGTTCGACCTCGTGTGTTCATATAAGGAAACCTCGTGCTCAAAAAGATCTCGACTTTTACTATTGATTCTAGGGGCAAGTGGACTCCTAATTATGAAGGCCCACATGTCGTTAAGAGAGCCTTCTCTGGAGGTGCAATAATTCTTACAACTTGTAGCACCCCAAAATTTGCTCATCTTTTATTGTGTTCTTGGCTTATGTTTCTTTGCATTATCATATTCATGTTTGCATAGTATTTGTTCTTGGCATGGGGTCAAGGGATCATCGTTTGTTTCTCAAGGAAGAAGGTTGTGTTTCTTGAAGTTCAAGCAAGGTGTTCTCTGTGACTTTGTGGTATTCTCAATCCTAGAAGTTCCTCATCATCAAATGTGGTTCAAGGCAACATCATTCCAACATCATATATGGTTCATCATGGCTTAAGGTGCAAGAAATCATCAAGAGATTCAAAGTTGTTTTAAGATACTTGACCTAATTTAGGAAAATGGTGGATGCTATGATCAAATGAGCATAACTCCTTCAATTTTTAACATCTTGAGGTGATTATTTTTCTATTTGACTCTTCTCATCGTCCTATACAACTTCTCTTTGCAAAGGAAGATCCAATTATGCTTGGAAAGTCATCAAAGGTGGGAAGACATTATAAGTCATTTTGAGTTTTGGAAGGTTTTCTTAGTCAACTTCAAAAGGGAATAACTTGGTTAACTTTTATCATTTAGACCCCATTATTTTAATAGAATAGACTTGAAGATGTCCTCTACAACTTTGTTTCAACTTGGAAAAGCTAAAAACCCATGGAAGGTCTTGGTTTTCATCAAAACATTATAGGTCATTTTTGGTCCTTAAAAACACTTGAAATTTTTCTAAGTGTTTTATGATTTTCACCTCTTTTGTGCAAGCCACTTTGAAGGATCATATCTCTTAATTCAAGTTGCAAAATTAATACTTTCTTTTCACATTGCAAATATTGCATCTTCTTCTATCTAATACAAGAAGAATCATCTCATAAAGCCTCCTACATTGTGAGAACCATGGCTGCAAAAATTGAATTTCAAAGTTGGATTTTCACTTCAACTCAGATTTGAATTTGGTGGAAATGGCCTCTAATCATTAAGTTAAAGCGCGGATTCACTCTAAGCATGATTAACCAGCTTGTCTGGATTGATTAGAGCATTGAAACACACGGTTTTGATGAGTTTTGCCAAGTTTCAAGTCACACTTTGCTCATGTTGCAGGTGTGCATAAATTCCTTCAAAATTGCCTCATTCATCCTCCCTTTTGACTCAAAAAGCTTCTCCTATAAATAGGGAGTGATTTCCACCCATTTCCACAAGTTTTTGATAGCCAAAACCACTCTGCTAAGATCCCATTTGAACTCTTAAGCTTGAACTTCGAATTTCCATTTCCAAACCTTAATCACTCAAATTCTCCACTCAGTTAGCTTCACCAACATTCAGTGAAGCTAACTAGATCAACAACTTAAAGAATCATGGTGTGAATCAAGCTAGGGTACTTCATTTTCAGAGCTTCAAGGTTGAACTTTAACAGGTATAATTCTCAACCATTTTGACTCAAATTTGTTGCTAAGATGTAGTCCTTGATGTGCTGACGCTGTCTAGATAGTTAGATTTTAGTTATAGTTGAGTTTTGTTGTTGAATTTTCAAATTTGTGTTTGAATCTTGTTCTGATTTTTTTCAAATCGAGTGAGCTGTGGTTTAAATAAATTTGGCGCAATGATATGGTTGAGATCCTCTTGAAAATACGCATCAAATGATACCACTATGAGCTCCAATGGTTATGGTTTGAAGGATCCATGATTTTCTGCAAATCCTTGGTTGTTTCAGGTGGCTGGAGGTTGAAGATTATGATCTCACCGTCCATCATGCCACTTGTTTTAATCTCATGCTTTTGACTTTAAATGGATCTGTGTGCATTAGCTGACTAGTGCCCATTGTGGATGCGCACTTCCTAATCTTTAGATCTGCCATGTCATTTAATGAGCTGAGATCCAACGCACTGTGTTTTTCTATTTTATTTTCTTTTTCTAATTTTGTTTTTGAATTCATTTAATTTTCAAAAATTCATAGAAAATTCATTTTTAATATGAAAAATGCCAAAATATTTTCTTAAATTCTCTTTTATTTTACTCTTTCTGATTTTAATTTTTGTGCATTTTTATTTTGCATTTTTATATTTTTCATGATTTTTATTTGTTTTGGCTAATTTTAATTGGTTTAAAATTACTTTTGAGCCATTTAAAATTATGAGATTTTTATCATATGATCCTATGATGGTCTTGGACCTATGGTGATTTTCTTTTATTTTTGTTTTCTGTTTTGGATATTTTCATATTATTTTATTTATATGCTTAATTTTAATTAGTTTAAAATTGTTTTTAGGCATTTAAAAATGATGAAGAAATTTTCATATGATCCTATGATGGTCTTAAACCTATGGTGATGTCCTTGGGTCTTCATTCATACCTTGGTTTCTTCTTTTGTATTTTTAGGGTTTTTATTCCCATTTTATTTTGTTTTTTTTTTATTATTTTGATTTGAATTGTCAACGGGTGAATAAATGATTTTGATCCATTGTGGAGTGATGTTCTGACTTTTCCTCAAGTCATTTAGATATTTGATATTTGCTTAGTGTGACATCTATTTGTGGATGTTTATGATGGGTGATTTACTTTGAAGTTTGACTTTGATTTTCAAACTTAAGTAATCCTTCTTATGTATTCATGATTGGATGTCTACTTGTTGATCATGGAATGTTGCTGCCCTACCTTGCTTCTTAGGTCATTTGATTTCATTTTGCTTTACCTTGGTTTTTGTCCTTGTGAGAGGTTTGGATCAGTTGATTAGGTGTGTTTGCTTTGTTTTACCTTTGTGTTTTGTTTGCACATCTTTGATGTGGTTTGGATATGTGATGCATCTAAATGTGTTGACTTGTTGTGTTTGATCACCTTGTATGAGATTGACATGATTGTGCTTGATGCTTTTGTTTTAGGATTGATGATGATGCATGTGTTGTATCTTCCTTCTTCATCTCTCTTCTTCTCTCTCTCATTGAGACTTGTCTTTTTTATCCTTGTTTTCATTTATGATTGAATTGGATATTGTTTACTTATGCTTGTTCACATGATACCTTAGGATTTCTAGTCCCTCTATTTAAGATGGGAGTAGGAGAGACATTAGGCTTTCAATCCTTTGCATGATAACAATTAGGATAGTTCCTCTTTGACCTCAAATTTAGGTCCATCATTTGTATGATAACATTAGGTAGATTTCCTTCTCATTCTAACCTTAGGACCATTTTGTATGATAACATTAGGGTTTTCAGTTTCCCTTTAGTGTTTTCCTGTGTCTTCTTTTCTCATCTCAAACTTCTTTAAGACATTTAATAAAGAATGACAAACGTTGTACGCTACGAGCCTTAAGTACACAGGAAATGATGAATGCAGTGTTTTTCCTCACTTGTCTAGAATGTTTAGTGTATGCCCTTTGGGCGATACGCGACGCATTCACTCTTATGTCATAGTGTTTAGGGCAACATGAATCTCAAACCACTTCAATTCACTTCTCTAAAAAACTCTTGAACCAAATTCAAACCTTTTATCCTTCGGGATTATTATTCAAGCTCATTTTCAGAAAAGACTACGTTGTTTTTCCATTCTATTGCAAACAGGCATTGTCCTTAACTACTGGAATGGAGATTTAACGTCACTCATAAAACACTTAACCAACCAGTGGTCTAGTTCCCTGAACTACATTTGCTATGATTTCACATACCGGATGAGGATACGTATGCACAAGACGATGATGTCTTGGCGAGCAACCTTCCCCCCATCACTCGTAGTTTTCCGAACTACGTTGACTCTGACTTTCCCATTGCACGAGGGAATATGTAGGCATAGGGCGGCGATGTTCTATCGAGTCTCTTCTTTCCTTTCCACCCCTGTTTAGTAGTAGCTTTTAGATAACTTACACCCATATATTAGACAACAAGTGTGGATCCCGTTGAGTACAACAGACGTGAGGGGTGCTCATACATTCCCCTTGCGTAACCGACTCCCGAATCCAAGATTTGGTCACAATGACCTTGTCTTTTCCCGTTCTTTTAGGTTTTCTTCTATCGTTTCCTTTCCCTATCTTTGGGATAAATAATGTTTGGTGCGACTCTTTTGTTTGTTTCCGCCGATTTTTTCGCATAGTGCGGCACAACTATGGATGGTGAAGAGTTCACTCGCCTGTGAATGACGATGCAGTCAAGAAATACTTCGCCTAAAAAATAAAAGAACAGCTCGCTAAGTTGAAAACCCAAAAGGGAGGCTTAGGCAAAAATGAGCGTCTCAGTGGCTTAGGCAAAAAAGGGCGGTCCAGGAAAAAATTAGAGACAAAAACATAAATAATCGTCCTGGTAGATTGAAAATACGATAGGGAAATCTAGGCAAAAGTTAGGGATTATGGAAAGTAACTGCATCTGGTCACTCTTGTTCGTTTGAAGCAACATTTCCTATCAAGGACTCTACTTCAATCATTCTCAGCTGAAGTCTCAAGCACAATGGAATTCAAAGTTGTTAGGGAAAATAGTGGTCATTTTATTTCAATGTAGCCCTTTCCATTGCATTTACAATTTTTCAAACTATTTAGGCATTTGTCCCTTTATTTGCAATTCTTATTTTGTTTATGTTTACAGAATTTCATTTTATTTTTTATGATGATTTTTTAAACAGGTGTGGATAATTGATTTAAAATTTTGAAAATTATAAAAACATTTTTCTTTAATTTATGAATATAAAAAGGAATGTCAACAATTATCCCAAGAATGGTAAAATCTCGAAGCGCAAAACATAGTGTTGTCCTCAGCTGAATTTGTTCTTGTTAATATTCTCCTCAGTAGAGTTTGTTGATGTTTTCCTTAGCAGGGTTCTTTCTTGCCCCTCTAGTAGAATTTATTGACAGCTCCCAAGTAGAGTTGCGTTGAGGTTTCTCCAGTAGAGTTTGTTGATATTACTTTAGCAGAGTTTTGTTCCTATGGATAACCAGACGGGCGTTGTCTGATTTTCCCCAGCTAAGTCATGATTCAAATTTTCTCCAGCAGAGGATGTTTCCTTCATCCAGCCAGATTATGGTCAGGTAGTTGAGCAGTCTGAGGGATACTTCTCCTTGATGTTAATGCCCTTGCAAATATTTGCCCTTGTTGATTCCCAGTAGAGGTTATGCATTATTACTTTAAATATTTCCCAAGCAAAGAGAAGTGTGGTTGCCTTCTAAGAAGTATTGATATAGCAGTCACATGTCGAGTTCTCTCTCACCTATGTTGGGTATTGATTTAAAATCCCCCACCAACATGACTTTTTGCAATGATGTTAACTTCTTATTTTCCCCAAAAATTCCAGGACGTTCCTCTTAGAGTTGGATAGTCCTTAGAGAACTTTTTCTGATATCCCTAGAAGAGTTGTGTTATTCCCTAGTGGAGTTTATGTAGATGCTTACTGTTGCGGTGGAAATAGGATATCAAATTATTAATTAATTTGAATCACATCTTTAGTTCACAACCACTCTTTGATTTATCCGAAGGAAAAGGTCAAAAGAGGAAAAACCTATTTTTGTATCGTAAACACAATGCGGGGAGAGATCTAGGTAAGGGGTTGGTTAAGCTTAAGGAAGGTATTAACATCCTAAACTTCTGTAGTACTCTACAGGAACCTTTTGTTTATTTTTGCTATTTGCTTCATTATTTGCTCTAGGTATATACAAAGGGATTGAAAGTTAAAAGAATGGCCTAAGGGTTAGTCTTAAGTTTACTCGGCAAGACATCGCATCTTGTGCCTACATATCCTGATGGGAATGGAATCAGAGTAATTGTAGTTCCCCTCGAAAGGGAGGCTAGAAACGTCTTGACTGTGGTCAAGGTTTCAAAGGGAGTAAACGTATCTTAAGGACACGCTTACGTGGAGTGCGGAGACTCCAATCTCTACATTGAAATTGTTAATTAAAATTAGGGTTAAATTAGGGATTCCACGGCGGGAAACCCTAAAACAGAGTACGCTGACTCTTTGACCTAATGATAGGGTAAAGGGTGAGATTGTCCGTGACGGGACGCCTAAAAGTGTTAGGGTTTGAAAACGTCAAAGGTTAGGGTTATTGACTCGGCGGTCAAATTGCTAGACCTAATCCTTCGGAGGGTGAAAATAACAGTGGACGATGAATAATGTAAGATAAATAAAATTACAGATAATGTTTGAAAAAATAAAATACAACCATGAATAAAAATAAAATACAAACAGTATTATTAAATAAATTACAATCTTGAAAATAAAAAATACAAAGAAAATGAAATGTTAGTGAACAATATCAACATAAAATTAATCGGGACTTCTTAGAGATTTCGCAATTAAGGTTAATTTACAGGTTAAGAGAAGAAATGTTAAAAACAAACTTTAGGTAAATATTAGGGCTTTGAATTAAATTACAAAACTTAAATAATAAAAAAAGAAAAGAGATTTTTGTTTTAATTTTAAAATGTTTTGTTAGTTTTTAAAAAAAAGAAAGTCTTTAGTTGAAATTTTTTTTACAAAATTAGTTTTAAACTTAAAAATGTTTTAGTTTAAAAAAAAATGTTTTAGCTTAAATTTTAAAAAGAGTTTTAGCTTTAATAAAAAAATGTTTTTCTAAATAAAAAGAGTTATTGTTATATTTTAAAAAAAAAAGTTAGATTAAAGAAAGGTTAAACCTTAAATTCAATAATTAAATATGGCAAAAAAATAGATTAAATTAGTTGTAAAATTTAAAAAAAGGAAAAATGTAGTGTTAGTTTATACAGTAAACAATAATAAATAAACTAAAACAATCATTCAGTAAATTAAAGAAATGAAAATACAATAAATAAAAAAATAAACGGGTCGGGCTGGGTCGTTACCCCCAGACCCGACCCAATTCGTCAAAACAAAAGGGGCTGAAGTCAAATTAGGGTTGGAAACCCATGCTTTCATCCGCGGTGGCAGATCCTCTTCTGGGTGTTCTGCTGCCAAAATCTCATTTTCTCTTCTTCGTCCATGGCTCCAATCTTGCTCCTCTTCTCCCTATAAACATAAAATACAAACATAAAACAGTTAACACCGCAGATGCTCACGGTTATATGTGTCTCGAACGGATGGTGTTGGTTTGGCGACGTGAAAACAGTGACGATGATGATGAAGGCCGATGATGATGAAGGCCGATGATGATATACAGAACTGAGGCTTTGAGGCTTTGCGGTTTGTTCGCATGAGGTTTGATGTTTTACGGTGAGATGATATGCACGATGATGGTAGTCCGCGATGAACAAAAGGGGTGTTCGTTTCGTGATCTGTGGTTCTCGTTTTCTGTTTTGGTGAGTTTGTTCTAGTTTGTTTTACGCCCCCCTGGTGGTTAGGGTTTCACCTCTTTTATATTGCTTTTTTCCTTTGAACTCATGATGGGCTTGAATATGCTGAGTTTTACGTTATTTTTTCTGAATTGGTTTTGACCTGTTCTGGATCTGCTTTGATTCCGATTTTGTTGTGATTTGATTACGGATTTGATTATTTCTGATATTGACTTGGATTTTTGTTATCAGATGTTGATTCGGATTTTGACTACCAGGCTGATGGATTTTCGATTTCCTCTATGAATCCAGATTGATTTGTCGGGCTGGATATCCACGAATATTTTCTGATGTGGATTAATTTTTTGATTATTTTTAGATGGTGAACTGGATTTAGACTTGGATATCCAAAAAATTTACTTGATGAATTGGATATGGATAGAAATCTGTTTGGCTGGGAAATCATTTTTCCAAAATAAGCGCTTATCCGAATAATCACTTTTTGGCTGAAAACACTTCTTTTTCTCTTCTTCCGGTTGTCCTGAAAAATAGAACAGAATATTATCGGTTTGCCGAGGTCGAGAATCAATTTGGGAGTTAGCTTCGGCATTTGTCGTTGCCCTCCCGACAACCGATGATGAAATTTCTCTGAGGGTGTCAAAAATAATTTTCTAACTTATTCTCTGTTTTGCTCTATTTCTGATTTTGCCTGTGTGCAGGTACGAAGAATAAAAAAGTTGGGCGGAGAGTCTGTCGGAAGAATCAAGCATGAGGACCACTTTTAAGAATTTAGAACTTTAGGATATAAATATGTACTTTAATTTTCATTTTTGTAATTTGTAATAAAAATATTTATGAATAAAAATTCAATAATATTTCTATTCAAAATCATTTTCCTCTTTAAAAATATTATGAACAAAATTCAATAATATTTCTATCCAACTTGTCTGATTGTAATTTTTATCGTACCAATCGACTCTCCTGAAGAAAAACCGATAAATTCCAGCAATTAAACGCTTTTGAATAAATTTAATCAATTGTAATTTAACTTGATTAAACTGGAAACAAATGAACTATCTTCACCAACTAAATCCCAAAATAATATCTGAATTCCCTTATGTCCCCAACACGTGCCACTTCACTTAAAACTGATGTAACCTTCGATTCTTCCAATATATTCCCAAATTAAATCGCGCCTAATGATAGACATGATGATGGCCTTGAACAGAATAAAACAGGAAAGAAATAGAGAAATATGCTTAACAGCAAAACAGAACTATACTCTGCGCCAAAAAATCCAATTGTTTTTTCGAAGGCTAAATCCAATACCATGAACCAACTCGGCCAAAAATTGCAATTAAACAGATATAATAAATCCAGACTTGAGCCGAAGTTTATACTGCTTTCCTTTTAAGAAATTAAATGGCAGGTAGCAGAACAAGCGGAAAAATAAATGTCTGTTGAAACCAAATTCCTTAGAACAGATTCTTGCCCTGACTTGAACCAAACCAAATTGATATCTCGACATAATCAAACCCATGTGACAAAATAAATGTCTCATAAATCCACTGGCGACAGCTCATCTTCAAAAAACTGTCAGCAAACAACGTATAAATGACAATTTTGCCCTTTAACAACTAAAGTGTACCAGATGTGATTCCTGCAAAATAAACAGACTACGTAACCCGTTAGCAGTTAGCTGATGCAAAAAATGAGATGTCATGCGACATGAATCGACTAATCTGAGGGTAAAATTTGAGGTATTACACTTAGATAATTACAATCCTCCATCGAATCCATTATATTTTGTAGCAGATCTCTCCATTCCCTTAAATCAGATTTCGATTAATTTTTATTCTTATCCCCAAGAAAAGTCAAAAATATTTGGGTTGGTGTTCCTACAATAGTTTATCTTTTGTCTTTGAAGCAGAGTTGATGTTGTTATCCCCTTCGTGGATTGATGATTAATGAAGATTAATCTTTGGGTTTTTTCCCAAGCATTATCTTTCTCTCCTCTGCGAGATTTGAGCCTTGTAGTAGGATTTATTTTCCTTTGATGGATTTTGTTTACCTCTTGCAGGATTTCTTCATTTTCATCCATAGAAAGATCTCCATTCATGTCTCCAGCTTATTGAGATTATTTGAGTATTCAGTGGTGTTCTGATGTTTTGTTCACCCTCTGTTTATCTTTTTTGTCAGTTTTGTTATGAAGATAACATTTGAATTTCTCCAGTGGTGTTTTCATAACACTCTCTTGATAATTGCTTGTGCGACTCCATGTGGCAGCCTCATTATTTGAGCAGCTTGTTTGTCCCCAGCAAGGTAAACCTTGCCTAGTAACAAGTGGAAGCCTCTTTATTTGAGAAGCTTGTGTAATTTTCAAGAATTTATTGGTATTTTCGCAATAAATGGCAGTTCTCTAGCAGAGAAGTTTAATGTGAAATGAAGGATCCTTATCCGACCAGCTTTTCCATCAAATGACATCTCTGTGGAATAGGTCCCGATGAGAAGCTTGTTGTGAAATCCCCAACAAATGGTTGTCTCTTTATTTGAGAAGTCTGTTGTATGATTTAACCTGCTCGTATCTCTTTTAAAGATCCTCGACAGAGTAATTGATATTTCATCCCTAACAGATGGTTGTCTCTTTATTTGAGAAGTTTGTGGTATGATTTAACCTGTTCGTATCTGTTTTGAAGATCCTTGACAGAGTAATTGATCTCTAATTCCTAGCGGATGGTAATCCCTTCAGCGGAGACAATTTGTATTTGGTCCTTTTTCAAGTACAAAACTTGATTAAAGAAGAGGTTGAACCCTAACTTTATAGTGGAAGATTTTTATCATTCGACTTAGTTCGTTATTTGAACAGATGTTTATTTCCTCATATGAGAATCCTGTTGTGATCCAGTGAATATCACATCTCCAACAGATGGTTGTCTCTTTATTTGAGAAGTCTGTTGTGTGATTTAAGTTGCCTAGTGACAGGTAGCTGATAATATACCTAATTCTCCTACCCAGTGACAAGTAGTCGAATATATTTGTCCTACCCAGTGACAGGTAGTCGACCTTTATTTTTCTTCTCCTACCCAGTGGCAGATAGTTGAATTCTGTTCGTCCTACCCAGTGACAGGTAGTTGACCTTTTTTACTTTCTCCTACCTAGTGATAGGTAGTCGAGTTTTGTTTACCCTACATAGTGACAGGTAGTCGGTAATCTTCCCTTGTGAGTTCATTGCCTTTATTTTTCTACCTAGTGACGGGTAGTAGGTAATACTTCTCCCCCCTTTTGATTTGTTATCCTTTGTTTTTACCCAATGACCGGTAAAAGGTGATCCTTCCTCCCGAGCATGTTGCCTTCATTTTTCTACCCAGTAACCGGTATCAGGTAACATTTGTCTCTCTTTTGGTTAGTTACCGTTATTTTTTTTACCTAGTAACCGGTAGTCGGTAATCTTTCCTTGTGGTAATATTCCTTTTCCTACCCAGTAACAGGTAGTTGATATATTGTTTACCCTATCCAGTGACCGATAGTTGGTAACCTTTTCTTTCAGGTTTATTACTCTCGCTAAACTACTCAGTAACCAGTAGTTGACATTGTTTCTTTTCTTACCCAGTAACATGTAGTTGATTCTCTCGTCAAGTGGATTACTTTTTACCCTGTAACCGGTAATATGAAATACATCTCTTTGTTTTTCTACCCAGTAACGGGTAGATGACAATTATTTTATGTTTATTGCCCTTATTTTCTACTCAGTAACCAGTAGAAAGTATGTTGCTTCTTCTCTTCGGTTTGAGTATCTTCGCCCAGTAACCGAAAGTTGGTATCTCTTCCCTAATTGAGTTGTTTCCTTTCCTTTATCGAAATATGATCTTGTTCTTTTGTTTTCCCTTGCGGAGTATCTTTTCTTCTTTTGCTCCCCAGCAGTTTGTTTGTCTCTTGTGATTTATTTTCCCCATAGAGGTCTTATGTCTGCATACCATTAGAATAATCATATCATTTTGTGTCCTCTTAGGGCCAAAAATTGGGTTTATTTGTTATATTTATGTCTCTTCTATCTGGTCGAGACAAAGATCTCAATCTTCATATCTCCGGATAGAAGAAACTGAAATAGGGGCAGTTGTAATACCCTAATTTTTACCCCTAAGATCCCACTTATCATTTGCTTCTCATTCCACAAACAAGATCGCAAGCTTTGGTTCTCTTGCCTTCCTCTACAGGTTTGTTCTTGAGAGATCACCGGGCACCTTTGTTTTCTTGTTTTTTTGATATTTATTTATGTTTATGTTTACTAACCATTAATTAAAATCCAAAAATATGTTTGTTTTTCCTTTACTAACTTTTTCAGGAAGAATTTGGATCAAGGATATCAAATACCAGTCCCTTAGCTCGAATGAATTTCATCTGAATAAAGTCGAAGTTGATCTGCAAACAATTCAAAATCATCTAACCAAGAGTCTCCCAAGATTTGATTGACTTTTATTCAAGAGACTCCAAGGTTCACGTGTTTATTTCCATGCCTTCTTTGACAAGCAAAAAGAATTGAGCCATAGCCAAGACATCACATCAAAAAGGCAATTTTTCACCATTTTTGTCTGTGGTAATCGATTAACAGTATTGAGTAATCGGTTACCATGTGCATATTTTGTGAAAATTGGGCAAATTCAAATTCTGCAGCATTTTTGGCACCAAATTAAAATGTTTCATCACGAGAATATTCTAGATCACTTCATTTTAATTCCCCTACCTCATCATAATTAACTCCCACCATACACCTTCACTAGTCACCACTTGATAATTAAGTTCCCTCCAAATTCAAATTTTAAGCGTACTTTTGTTTCCAAACCAAAGTCCAATCCACCAAATTTTCCAAGCCTAATCCCTATAAATAGAGACTTCATTTCTCTCATTTCATAAGCTTTTGATAGCCAAATTCAACTTGTCAAATTCTTTCTTGACTCTCTTTTTTCTCCAACTACCAAATTCACCAAAGGTCTTTCTTCCTTTGAAAGTTAGTAAGTTCATCATTCGAACTTACTGATCTTTGAGCTAAGCATTCCTCCATTCACTTTTTCATCATCCATTTCAATAGATCAAGGCTTTGGAGTGTGGTTTGTGGAGTTGATTTGAAGAATTTCCAGATTTGGAGTGGTAATTTCTTGATCCACCATTTTTGTTCTTGATACATCCTTCATAATGTGATCTATTGTTGATTCTTGTTGCTTGATCTTTGGATCTTGAAAGTTGTGTTCTATTGGTGTTGATTGATGTTATTTCACTTGAATTTTCATGCTCAATTACATCCTTGATCATGAGGTGTTTGAAGAAATGATTGATCAAGTTTTTGCACATTTTCAAACTGTTTTATTGTTGTTTTATCAGTGATAATCGATTACCAGCTTAGGGTAATCGATTACCCAGTGTCCATTTTGCTTTTTTGGCTCTGTTTTGGGATTGTTTTGGTTCTTTCTTCTTCTTCTTCCATTTCCTTTTGGTTTTTGCCTTGGAATACACTTTTAAAGGTTTTTTCCTCTTTAAATTCATTGGACTTAGGGTGTAGATGAAGTTGGATAAACATTCACTAATTCAAATCTATCTTTAAAGTGAATTGTTTAACTCATTTTAGGTGCTTTGAGTTAATGACATGTTTAGTGCTTTAATCCACCAAGATGAGTGGATGAACTTAAAGATGGAATGATCTTGAACTTGTAATTCAATTTGGTATTCCCTTTCCTCTTCTTTTTTCTTTTTGATTGATGAAAACCTTCGATATCATTTGAACTTATTTCAAGTTCTTGATGAAGATGAGATCGTTACCATTTTTCTTTTCGTGTGGTATTGCATATGAAGAGTGATCTACATATCACTTCTCTAGCATGAATTAGAACTAACATTGTTATTGACCGTCCTCAGATAGTCGTGGTTGCTACATAAGCCCTATTACGATTGCTTAACAAAGCGCTAAATTGTCCCGTAATCGGAAAGTGATCATTCGTGGCTCAAACTTATGTTTGAAAGTCCAAGTATGGTTGATTATTTGTCTTAGGTCCATCACTTATAAAACTTGTTGTTAGGAGGCTTTGATTTTACCAATCATCTAATGAGTCTTCATTAACTTTGGCATAAGTGCAAGAGTTAATCATCGTTGATAATTTGTTCTAACAACTAATCACTAACTCACTAACAATATTATTGTACTAATTTTGTTTATGTTTCCTTCTTTCTCCCTATCTCTATTTTATTTTTATGCTCCATTTTTATCATCTCATCTCATATTATTTTTTATGCTTCCGTTATTTTTCCTTAGTCCGTTGGACACATGTTTATGTTTTCTCCTTTTTTTTCTTTTGTCCGTTTGGACTATATCTTGCTCAAAACACTAATAAATGATTAAACCTCTAAAAACCTTGATGCTCTTAACTTTGTGATTATGCTCTTGGACTATTCTTAGACCTTGAACTTCTTGGACTATTCTCAGATCCTTGGATTTAGAATTCGGTCTCTTTCCATATGCTTGGAGTATTATGGATCTTTGCCTTTATTTGACTTGCTCATTTTCTTATGCTCAAGATGGATGAAATTATTATAATGCTCGCTATGGAGTGTGGTACAATTTGGTTAGATCCTTCTTGTCTCTACCTTTTATTTTGCTTTCTCGGATAGTCACTTCATCTCCTCCCCTTCTTAAATTTTAAAAATATTCTCCCTTTTTCAAAATCCTTCTTGTTTTCAAACTTCAAACCGATTTCATAATAAAACCTTGATTTTTGTCATGTGATTTTCAAACTTTATTTTCTTTAATAAATGTCAATCAATGTTAATCATATTTTGAATAAATTTTAAAAATATATAAAAAAAACACTTCACCTCATTGAGACTTTTTTTTGTGCACTTTTAATTTTAAAACTTTTCATAAAGTTTAGACATGAGTCATTTCCATAGTTGAGATATAATTCTCCTATTCCCCATAGTATTTAAGATGTTGACATTTTCCACTTAGATGTTGAGTGATGGACTTGTTGATTTTAATCCAAGTAAAATCCTTCATCTTTAGGTGATGCAAATGTTGTCTTATACTTGTGGGCGATTAGTCGTAGTTTTCTCCTTAAAATGATGACTTGTATTTACATTTAAAATTAATCAAAACAAACCATTTTTGTTATTTTTACCATGAACTACAGGGTTTTGATCCTATATTGCATTTTGTGGGTACGTAGGCATGAGCCGATAAGTCTCTTCAAACACAAATCTTAAAAAATAATTTTCTTCTCATTTCCCCAATCTCATTTCAACCAAACCTTTTCAAACCAAAAACTGTAGATATTTCCAAGGGCTCCTATAGAGTACTATAGACGTTTTATGTGCTTAAACCTTCCCATTGTGTAACCAACCCCCTTACCCAGATCTCTATTTATTTGTTCTTGTTTTAGAACTCATAGGTTTTGTTCGCTCTTTTTCCTTTCCTTTTTTGGATAAAATAAAAGTGCGGTGGCGACTCTTTCATTTTTAAGTTAAGTGAATCAATAGCTTATACTCACAAATTTCCCCGCTACACTATGATGTGGACAAAACTGAACTCCAACAATGTTGGGAACAATGCTGACATGTAATGAACTCTAGCATGATGATTTATGATGATATGATAAATGCAGACAAAGACACCAATGAGGAGAGACTCGCCGGGGATAACATATACTGGGGAGAAAGAAACAACATTGGGGATATCCTAAGTGATTGACCAACAAGTTCAAACATGACCGGGTGTTAGTGAGAATATCAAACAAGAGCAAGTTATTCTTACAAGAGATCATGATAAAAGGAATCCTAATAACAATAGTATACATAATAAGATCCTCATAGCAACAGGATTAAGCAAACAAAGACCCTCATAACAATAGGATTGGGGAAAGATCCTCATAACAATAGGATGAGCAACAAAATCCTCATAACAATAGGATTGATAAAACAAAGATCCTCATAATAATAGGAGAAAAATGGATTCTTTTATAACAATAGAATCAACAAAACAGGTTCCTCATAGTGATAGGATTAGAAGACAATATCTTCATATCAATATGATCAACGGAAAAGAATCCTCATAACAATAGGATATAAAGTAGGATAAAATTCTTATAACAATAGGATATGCATCAAGATCCTCATAACAATAGGATTGATGGAGAAAGAATTCTCATAACATAGGGTACAAAGCAGGGTGAAATCCTTATAATAATAAGGTTGTGTTGACAACGTCTTTATTACAGTAGGAATGGCAGGAAAAGGAAGAATCCTCATAACAATAGGATTACCGAGCATAAAAGGATCCTTATAAACATAGGATTAATAAGGCATGCTATTGGAGCTTTCAAGCATCCAATATTCTCGAAATTCCTTAAAGTGAAGAATTCAAACATGATCTTCAAGAACCATCAGGAAAGTACATGGTAAATAGACTCTTCTATACGTGCCAAATAAATTGGACTTAGGCCGTGAGCAAAGGTATCATGACTAGATTTCAACGGATTGGTGCTAGTAACAACTAGACTTTAAGGGAATATTGGTGACAACCAAAACAGCTACCAATGACAATTGGGTTTCAAGCAGACACATTTGGAAAGAAATATTCGTAACAAATAATATTTTAAGACAACAAGAATAAAGAGGCAGGTGAACGCCAGTGATAACTATGAAGAAGAATAACAATCATGAAATACTAGTTATAATTGGACTTCATGGGGAAGAAGACTGGTAATAACTGATGTCCAAGACAATAAACTAATGTTAAATGTGCATGATTGAACATGATATAAATGATCAAGGTATGCAAATGCTGACTCCTGGAGAGACAAACATTTTGGTGGGGATACATTCACGGGTAAATAAATCCTCAACATCAGTAACACAACAAATTGCTAAAGGATGGAAATTAGGGAAGCATCCTCAATCTTGTTGGTCACATTTGATCAACAGATCAATCAAAAAATGTTGTTAGTTTAGACTTCAGTGGGGATTTGAAAATGGTATGACAATACTTTTGCAACCTTGAGATTTCTTAGGGGTACCTAGGATTTTCTTCTTTGAATCCTCCCATATGTCAAAGAGATTTTATGCTTTATCAAAGATGTTTTAAAAACATTTTATTTTCAAAGACCTTTTATTTTCAAAGTTCATTATTAAAAAATAAATGACATTTTGCATAACAAGAAAAAGGTTGAAGAAATAAAAATGACAACAAATGATGGGAAAAGTCTGCATTTTATTCAAGAATGGTAGCTTGCCAATGGAAAAACCTCCATGGAGTATTAAAATTTTGAAAATGGCAATAGGGAAAGGTTTACATTGAGTCAAACAACTACTACAATCCTTAACAACTAAGATGCGCCAGATCCTTCCTTCTGACGAGAGCGATTGGGTTGATCTCCTACTGATTCTTCAGTATTAGTAAACACGATCTGATACAGTCAAATGCCTTTTGTCCCTAACTTTTATCTGGATCGCTTATTCGAGTTTCCAATCCATCGAGACGCTTTTTTTGGCCTAAGTCGCCCTTTTGGGTTTTCAACTTAGCGAGCTCTGTTTTTTTTTAATATTTTCATCCCTAATTTTCTCCTGGACCCCCTTCATAGATTTAGATCCACTAGGATACCCATTATTGCCTAAGTCACCATTTCTGGTTTTCGACCTAGCGGGTTTTATTTAGGCATAATATATTTTGATTGAATTAGAGTTTACGAGATATGCGAGCTGTTCATCATCCAGTGTTGTGAGGATTAGGGAACCTCCTGAGAAGACTACCTTCATAACAAATGGGCCTTCATATTT
The DNA here is from genome assembly GCA_963859935.3 of Lathyrus sativus. Lineage (NCBI taxonomy): Eukaryota > Viridiplantae > Streptophyta > Magnoliopsida > Fabales > Fabaceae > Lathyrus > Lathyrus sativus. The sequence continues at coordinate 281,795,859 of OZ012735.1, forward strand.
GGGAGCCCACTTCCCTCGGGCATCTTTCTGTGATGGCAATATTTTCTTGAGTACTAGATCTCCCTCTTTAAATTCATGCAAGCGGACCTTCTTGTCGAACGCTCTCTTAAGCCTCTTTTGGTATAGCTGTCCATGGAACATGGCTATCATCCGCTTTTCGTCGATGAGGTTCAACTTGTCGTATTTTCTTCGGATCTATTCTGCTTCTTCTAACTTGGTTTCCATTAGGATTCTCAAGGATGGTATCTCCACTTCCATCGGGAGAACTGCCTTCATGCCATATACTAAAGAGAATTAGGTTTCCTATGTTGAAATGTGGACTGAGGTCTGATATCCATGCAAAGCGAAGGGTAGCATTTCATACCAATCCTTGTAAGTCTTGACCATCTTTTACAAGATTTTCTTGATGTTCTTGTTAGAAGCTTCAACAGCTTCATTCATCTTTGGACGGTAAGGTGAAGAATTGTGGTGCTCGATCTTGAAGGACTCACACAGTTCTTGCATAGTTTTATTGTTCAAATTAGTTCCATTATTTGTGATGACTCTGCTTGGGATTCCGTAACGACATGTAATTTCCTTCTTGATGAAGCGGGAAACACTTGCTTGGTCACGTTGGTGTAGGAAGCAGCTTCTATAAATTTTGTGAAGTCGTCGATGGCAACTAAGATGAAAGATGGTCATTGAAAGATTTAGGCTCGATTGATCCAATCATGTCAATTCCCCGCATATAAAAAGGCCACGACGATGATAAAACATTCAACGGCATTGGAGGCACGTGCACCTTATCAGCATAAATTTGACACTTATGGCATTTTCTAGCATATTGGATGCAATTGGATTCCATATTCAACCAGTAATATCTAGCTCTCAAAATCTGCTTGGTCATAGCATGACCATTGGCATGATTTCCAAATGTTCCCTCGTGGATTTCTTGAATCAATAGGTCTGTTTCACGTCTATCAACACATATAAGAAGAATCATGTCGTGATTTCTTTTGTACAACACATCACTGCTAAGGAAGAGTTTGGATGCCAATCTTCTCAAAGTCTTTTTATCAAGAGTTGTAGCACCGGCTAGATATTCCTGGTGCTGCAGATATTTCTTAATGTCGTGGAACCATGGATTTCCATCAGTTTCTTCTTCAACTAATTGATAGTAAGCAGACTCGGTCTTTTGTTCAATTCGGATGAGTGGTGCTTCATTAACGAATCTAACCTTCCACATGGAGGCTAGCATGACCAAGGAATCCTCTATATGGTTTTCAGACCTCGGGACATGTCGAAAGGTGATCTCATTAAAGTACTTGATCAACTCCACAATGTAAGCATGATATGGGATTAACTTTTCATCTCGGGTCTCCCATTCACTATTAACCTGGTAAATCACCAAAGCTGAATCTCCATTCACTTCAAGAATTTTGATTTGGAGATCAATGTCTGCTTCAAGGCCTAGAATGCACGCTTCATATTAGGTAATGTTGTTTGTACATTCAAAGCATAACCTTGATGTGAATAGGGTATAACTACCATTTGGATTCATCAGAATAACACCTATGGAATGCCCACTGTAATTAAAGGAACCTTCAAACATCATCTTCCAACGGGAGCCTGGCTCAGGACCCTCATTTGAACTTGGTTCTTCATAATCTTTCTTCACCAACATAATATCTTCATCAAGAAAGTCAAGCTTTAGAGGCTCATACTCTTCAATTGGTTTCCCAGTAAGGTAATTTGACAAGACACTTTCTTTAATAGATTTCTGATTTACACATTGGATGTTGTATTCAGATAACATATGCCAACAAGCAAGTCTTCCAGTCTGAGCAGGATTGTCAAAAATGTACTTTATTCGATCCATCTTGGAGATCAATAAAGTAGTGTGACATATCATATGCTGCTTGAGACGCTTAGAAACCCATGCTAAAACACATCAAGTTTTCTCTAAGAGTGAATATCTACTTTAATAGTCGGTAAACTTCTTGCTTAAATACTAGATGGCATGCTCCTCCTTATAGTCTTATCACGTTGTCCTAGCACGCAACCCATAAATCCTTCTAGTACAGTCAGATACATAAATAGAGGTTTCCTTGGCACAAGTGGAATCAAGATTGGAGGTTCTTGTAGATAACCCTTGATCTTTTTGAAAGATAGCTGATAATCGGAATTCCATTCAACTCCTTGATCCTTTTGGAGCAGCTTGAAGATAGGCTCACAAGTAGCAGGCATATTGGAGATGAATTTGGATATGTAGTTTAGTCTTCCAAGAAATCCCCTAACTTGCTTCTCATTTTATGGAGCGGGCATTTATTGAATGGCTATGACTTTATCTGGGTTAACTTCAATCCCTCGCTGGCTAACAATGAATCCAAGCAATTTTCCCAACCAAACTCCAAAAGTACACTTAGTTGGATTTAGTCGCAATCTAAAATTTTTGAGACGCTTAAACAGCCTAAACAAATGATCCACATGGTCGTCTTTGCTTTGGGATTTAGCGATCATGTCATCGATATAGACCTGTATCTCTTTATGCATTATGTCATGGAAGAGTGTAACCATCGCCCTTTGGTAAGTGGCACCTGCATTTTTAAGACCAAATGGCAAGACCTTATAACAATACTTCCCCCAAGGTTTGATGAATGTAGTTTTCTCCATGTCGTCAGGATCCATTTTGATCTGGGTATAACCTGAGAAACCATCCATGAAAGAAAAAACAGTGAATCTAGCAGTATTATCCTCTAAGGTGTCAATGTGCGGAAGAGGGAAATTATCCTTTGGACTGGATTTATTCAAGTCCCTATAGTCGACACACATTCGAACCTTTCCATGCGTCTTTGATACATGAACAATATTGGCCACCCACTTAGGGTATTTTACAACGAGAAATCCATCATTAATTTATCTTTTTACTTTTTCTCTGATCTTCAAGGCCATGTCTGGTCTTTTCCTTCAGAGTTTCTGCTTTACAGAAGGACAATCGGGTCAAAGTGGTAGCTTATGAAGGATAATGTCTGTGTACAGACCATGCATATCTTGATATGACCATGCGAACACATCCACATATTCTTGGAGAAGCTTGACCAACCTTGCCTTGACATCTACCCCAAGTGTGGTGCCAATCTTAATTTCCTTTCTCTTCTCTTCACTTCCCAAGTTAATGGTTTCGACCTGATCTTGGTGAGGTTGGAGATCTATATAATCATATTCAAGAATCCTAGCCAATTCATCTGGGATATCACAATTTTCCTCACCCTCTTCTCTAGCTTGGTTGATGGGTGCATCAAAGTTAGGAGAGATTGGAGGGTCATCAGATTCAATGTGGGTATCAATGATTCTGCATATTTTAGATGATTGTTTTTACTAAAATGAAAGACAAAAGTGATGCAAAGAGAAAACACTTTTTCTTTTTACTGGTTTTGAAAGATTGGCATTTTCATCTAAAAGTGAAAAAGAGAAAAATAGTAAATGAACAAGACGATAATTTAACAAAATGCCTTCATTCATTAAGATTTGAAAATCAAAAGGGGACCCTACAAAATAATCCTATAGCCTTTTGCAGAGCTATGGAATTTTTAAAGCATTAAAATGACAAACAACAAAATTACTTTGATAAAAGGAGGATTTCAGGAATCTCCACACAATCCAAAGCCACATCAAAACAGTCCTCATCTTCAGAGTTTTTGTTAATCGTATTCACTTAGAAGCCAGTATTGACGAACATTTCTTAGATTTTCTTTGGATGACCTTGGATTGGAGTCGACACTTTGTTGGTAGTTGGTTTGTAACCCAACCCCAAATGGTCCATATTGACTTTAGCGTTGATGACTTCATCCCAACCCTCTGGTTTCCCTTCCTCAATGGTGGAAATGGTTCTTTTCAATGATGCAAAAGATAGAATGACCCTCTGCACAGGCTCCTCTACCTCCAACAAAACTGCATTTACAATTTCAAGCGCTTGGAAAGAAGTTTCCAACGCGTCCTCATCTGTCTCTATGTATCGAATAAAGAAAAATTTCTTACCATGAGATCCTCCTCTCCAAATATGATTACCAACCTGTCGTTAATAAAAAACTTCATTTTCTGATGAAATGTTGATGTCACTGTCCCAGTGGCATGACTCCATGGCCTTCCTAACAAGCATCTATAATTGGGGTTGATATCCATAACCTCAAAGGTTACAAAAAAAAAATGGGGACCAATAAGAATGGGCAACTCCACTTCACCAATCACGGTCCTCCTCGAACCATCAAATTCTTTTACAACAAGAGCACTCGATTTCATTTCCGCTCCTTCATATGCAAGTTTTGCAAGAGTTCTTTTGGGTAACACATTGAGGGATGATCCAGTGTCTACCAACACCCTAGCCAAAATGTTCTCTTGACATTTTAACTGAAATGTGCAAGGCACGATTGTGATTGTTACCTTCTTTAGGCAATTCCCTTCCATCGAAGCTTAATGTATTACAGGCGGTGATGTTAGCTATCACTCTATCAAAATTTTCAACGGTGATATCGTGTGTCAGATGAGCTTGAGTAAGAAGCTTCTGCTGGGCACAACGATGTGCGGGGGAGCACATAAGGAGAGACAATATTGAAATTTTTGATGGTGTTTGATGTAATTGGTCAACAACCTTGTAATCTCTTTTCTTTATGATTTTGAGTAATTCTTCATTTTCATTGAAAAAGACAGTCTCTGTCTTTTGAGGGAACAATAGTAGTGGTTTTTTTTGATGTATGAGGTATCACATAGATTAGAGGGTTATAAATTCGGCTGTTACGGGTCATTCTACTGGGCCCTGCTATGTTCGTTACCTCATTATTACCAACCTTCAGCCTTTTTCTGGATTCAAAAATTTCTGATTACCAACAACCACTTCATAATTCCAAGGCACAACTTTTGTACTCTTGTATGGAAAAGGAGTGAGTCTTTACTTAACAGATGATTTTAGAACATGAACAATCTTCTTACCTTGAATAGGAGTCACAAGTGGATTTGGAAGATTGGAAATCGGTCTAGGAAAATTGGAGACAGGTTACACCTTATTATGAGTAGGCTCGGCCAAATTGAACATAGAAGTTGGTAAATCAAACACTAGCTCAATCAAAGCTACCACATTCTTCTTCACACACTTTCTAATTTGAAGTACACCTTGGTCAATTAAAATCTAGACAACCCTTTCGATTCCCTCACACCCATTTGGTTGAATGACACATTAGGAACAAATCTTGTGACACACCTTGGCTAAACTTGCTTCAACCAACTTAGCATGAAATTATGGTAATAGAGTTTTGATCTCCTTCACATCACAGATCAAGACTTCATCAACTTCTTCTTCTATGGCATTGGCAGATGCCCTATGGGCGGGCAAATGATTACTCTTCAAATTTGGACTTGTATCATTGAAGCAAATAATCTTCTTCTTAATCGATTATCTTACATTATGTTTTAAAGCATAGCAGCCTTCAGGATCATGTCCAGCAGCCTTCTCATGGAAAGGACAGTAGGTGTTAGGGTTGTAAAAAGGTGGAAGTGGATCTAGAGGAGGACCAAAAGGCCTTGGGGTTTCCAAGCCTTGCTATAATACCCTAATTTTTCCCCTAAGATCCCACATGTCATTTTCATTTCATACCACAACCAAGATCACTAGCTTTGATTCTCTTGTCTTCCTCTATAGGTTTGTATTTGAGGGAGATCATAGGGCACCCTTGTTTTCTTGTATGCTTGATGTTTGTTTATGTTTATGTTTACTAGCCCTTAATTAAAATACCAAAAATATGTTTATTTTTCCTTTACTAACTTTTTCAGGAAGAATTTGGATAAAGAACACCAATCAACAGTCCCTCAACTCGAACGAAATTCATCTAAAAAAGTCAAAGTTGATATGCAAATAATTCAAAATCATTTGATCAAGAGTTTCCCAAGATTTGATTGACTATTATTCAAGAGACACCAATGTTCATGTGTTTCTTTCCAGGCCTTCTTTGTCAAGCAAAAAGAATTGAGCCATAGCCGAGACAACATAGCAAAAAGGCAAAATTTCACAATTTTTGCTGTGTTAATCGATTAACACTATATGGTTAATTGAGTAACCAATGCGTTTTTTGTGAAAAAGAGCCAAATTCAAATTATCCAGCATTTTGGCCCCAAAATTCACTTCTTTCATCATGAGATTATTCTAGATCACCTCATTTTAATTCCTCTACCTCATAACAATTAATTCCCACCATACACCTTTACTAATCACCATTTGATCTTTATTTTAGCTCCAAATTCAAATTCCAAGCCTAATTTTGGTTCCAAACCAAATTTCAAACCACCAAAATTTTCAAGCCTAAATTCTATAAATAGAGGCCTCATTTCATTCATTCTTTAAGCTTTGATAGCCAAATTCACCTTCCTAAAATTTCTCTCAATTCCCTTCAACTACGAAATTCACCAAAGCTCTTTGTTCCTTTGAAAGTTAGTAAGCTCTTCATTGGAACTTACTAATCTTTGGGCTAAAACCTTCATCCAATCACTTTTTCATCATCAACTTCAGTAGATCAAGGCTTTGGAATGTGGTTCTTGAAGTTGATTTGGAGCATTTCCGGATTTGAAGTGGTAAACCCTTATTCCATCATTATTGTGCTTGATCCATCTTCCATAATGTGATCTATTATTAATTCTTGTTGCTTGATCTTTGGATCTTGCAAATTGTGTTTTATTAGTGTTATTTGCTATTGTTTTACTTGAATTTTCGTGTTAATTCTCATTCATGACCATGAGGTGTTTGAAGAAATGATTAGATCATGAATGCTGAATTTTTTTCAATTTTTTTGTTATTCTGTCAGGGTTAACCGATTAAGCAAATGCAGTTCAATTTGGTTAATCGGTTAACCAGTGTTCAGAATGTGTTTTTTGTTTGTTTTTAGGACTGTTTTGGTTGTTTCCTCTTCTTCTTCCATTTTCTTCTGATTTTTGCCTTGGTTTGCATTTTTAAAGGTCCTATTCCTCTTTAAATTTAATGGACTTAGGGTGTAGATGAAGTTGGATAAACATTCACTAATTCAAATCTATCTTTAAAGTGAATTGTTTCATTCATTTTAGGTGATTCGAGTTAACGATATGTTTAGTGCTTTAATCCACCAAGATGAGTGGTTGAACTTAAAGATGGAAAGATTTTAGAATTGTGATTCAAATTGGCTTTCCCCTCTCCTTTTTTTTAATATTTTGATCGATGAAAATCTTCGATATCATTGGAACTTATTTTAAGTTCTTGATGAAGATGAGATCGTTACCACTTTTCTTTTTGTGAGGTATTGCTTTCGGAGAGTGATCTACATATCACTTTTCTAGCATGTATTAACACTAACATTTGTATTAATCGGCCTCAAATAGTCGTGGCTTCTACATAATCCCGATTACGATTGCTTAACATAGTGCTAAATTGTCCTGAAATCAGAAAATTGTTGCATTTTGTAAGCGAATTATCAGTCTCTTATTCGTCTGTGGCGTTGTTTGAAATAGATTGGCTTTCTCTTGTTACCCGTGGGGGTTAGTTAGCATACTCGTTGATTTTATCCGAGTTGGATCCCTCCCCATGGTAATGTATGAGACCATGTTTTCATTCTCATGGATGTTTAGTTGAGCATTTATGAAAAACAACAAAACTTGTTCTCTTGTTTTGGATCATTATTGCTCTATATTGTATATCAATCGTGCTATGTTTATGCTTCTTTCTTACTCCCTATCTCTCTTTATTTTTTTATGATTTATGCTATCATATCATATCATATTATTTGTTTATGTTTCCGCTATTTTTTCTTTATCCACTTGGACCATTTTTTATGCTTGTGTTCTTTTTTTCTTTTGTCCATTTGGACCAAAAACATTAATAAAGGCTTATACTCCTAAACAACTTGTTTTCTTAATGATGGACTATGGTTACTATGCTTTTCATTGGACATGGAATTTTGGACTTAGAACTAGGATCTTAACGTATGCTTGGAGGTTTGTAATGGTAAGCTTTGGATTTTTGGGTACTTGAAGTTCTCTTTTGAAGACCTATCTTGATCAAGGCCTAATATAAAGGAAAGGATGCTTGTATTGTGAAGCTTGCTTATGTGGTTAGACCGTTCTTATCCTTAGCTTTCATCTTTATGCAATAGGATAATCTCTTCTTCTCCACCCCTTTAATTTTCAAAATCTCCTCCCTTTTTCAAAACCTTCTTATTTTGAAAGTCAAACCACTTTCATAATAAAACCTTGACTTTGATCAAGTGATTTTTCAAACTTTGTTTTCTTTAATAAATGTCAATAAATGTTAATCATATTTTGACCAATTTCTAAAAGACATAAAAAATACAAAAACTTACTAACTCTTTTTGTGCCTTTGTGCACTTTTTCTTTTAAAATTTTTTCATAAGTTTAGATGTGAGTCATCTCTGTAAGCAGAATTATTCGCTTGGAAATGAGGACTTGTCTTTACATTTAAAATTAATCATAACAAATCATTTTTTGTTATTTGTACCACGAACTATGAAGTTTTGATCCTATATTGCACTTTGTGGATACGTAGGCATGAGGCGATAAGTCTCTCCAAACATAAAAATATTAAAAAATACTTCTCTTCTCATCTCCCCAATCTCCTTTCAAACAAACCTTTTCAAACCAAAAATCTTAGATATTTCAAAGGGTTCCTATTGAGTAATATAGACGTTTTGGGTGCTAACACCTTCCCTTAGCGTAACCAACCCCCTTACCCATTCTCTATTTGTTCTTATTTAGAACTTTTTTAGGTTTTGTTCACTCTTTTTCCTTTCCTTTTTGGATAAAATAAAAGTGCGGTGGCGACTCTTGCATTTTGACTTATTTTAATCAATAGCTTACACTCACAAATTTCCCCGCTACAGAAAAGTGGCGACTCTGCTGGGAACTCTAGTTCTTAGTGGGTTTGGCTTACTTTAATTTATTTGTGCTTTATCTATTTGATGTATTTGTTATTGGTTATTCTGTTTGGGTGATCTTAAGAAGTGAGATAGATCCTAAACCCAGATCTGAGAGCTCTTATGATAGGAGGATGGTATAGTCAAGGATGTTTCTAGGGAGTAATCCAGAATAAGCTGAATTGAGAATTCATCCGCTCAGTCGAGGCTTCCTTGGAATTACTGATGTCTAGTGAGTAATCACGAAAAACATTACTTTTTTCGACCTCAAGCCTATGACACTGAGTACTTTAGTATTCCTTTTACCCCATTTGGCCTATTAGGACAAGTGCAGTGGATATGAAGGTGTAAACCTGAAATAGTTGATACGCGATATAACACTCAGACGAGGTTCTCTTGAGAATATTACTGATTCCCGAGTAATCGGAGTGCTAGTAATATCCGAAATTGGATTGAGGACTCTGGGAAAGTTTTTTAGAACCCGTTCTACAGGTGATGATATAACCTTAGTATACACCATTGGGGGTTGGTTCTAGTCCCTTGGATCCATGCTTGCGTCGAACCTTTGAATCTGTGTGCTTTGTGTGATCTTGCTTGTGGGTGTTGCACCCATGCATTCATACATTCATAAACATCATTTTGACCAAGTCTTCAAGGAATTTAAAGATGTTTGTTGAAAACACTTTAGGGATTTTTCACCATGGATTTTGGAAGAAGGAAAACTCAAAAGTACACTTTTAAGAGTCCTAAGTTGGAAAGTCTACGAGAGCTAGTGTCTTTGGTTGCTGATCCCGATGCTTTCAAAGATAGATATGGAAGTATTCTATCTCTTTTAAATATCGATATGGTAAATGGAGTTCTGGCTACTTTGATTCAATTATATGATCCGGTGTACCACTGTTTTACGTTCCTTGATTACCAACTCATGCCCACACTTGAGGAGTATTCTGGATTGCTTAGATTTCCTATCTCATACCGAGTCTCGTTTTCTTATTTGAAAGAGACTCATAAGTATAAATATATTGCTGAAGCTACTCATTTGAAGGTATATGAGATTAAAGCTCACATGGCTGCCAAGGGAGGTATTCTTGGGTTACCTGCTAAGTTTCTGATGGATAAAGCCCATTATTTTGCTAGCACGATGAGTGTGGACGCCTTCGAGGCTATCTTCCTCTTGCTTGTTCATGGATTGTTCCTCTTCCCTAATGTTGATAGCTTTGTCGACATTAATGTTATAAGGGTCTTCTTGATTGGAAATCCAGTTCCTACTCTACTCATTAATGCCTATCACTTCTTTCGTCTCATAAATTCTTATGGTGGACGGATGATTATTTGTTGTGTACCGTTACTATACAAGTGGTTTATTTCTTACTTGCCTCAGTGTATTGCTTTTTGGGACCTCAAAGATGGTCTATTATAGTCGCAGAAAATCATGTCGCTTAGTCATTTCAACATTGTTTCGTATAACCATGATTATGATGATGTGAAGATCATTGATAGTTATTGCAGATTTATTAATGTACCTCTTCTTGGTACAAAAGTGGGTATTAGTTATAACCCGATTTTGGCCCGTCGTCAGTTGGGGTATCCTATGAAAGAGAAACCAAGTAATATCCATTTGGAGGGTTTCTTCTTCAAGGAGGGTGAAGACAACAAAGCATTCAAGGAGAAAATTGTGCAAGCTTGATGTCATATCCATAAGAAAGGAAGGGAAGCTTTGGGAAAGCCAAATTGTGTTTCTTTAGAACCTGATCTCCAATGGGTACAAGCAAGGGCTATCACGTTGAAGATGCATTATCCATGTCAAAAGCCTTTACCTTTAGTTGTTAGGACACATGTGTCGCTTCCGCGAAAATAAGGTGTCGGCAAAACAGAAGAGTCGCCACCTTTCGTTATTTATCCCTCAGAACAGGAAAGGAAACGATCGGAAAAACCTGACGAAAAGGTATAAGACAAGGTCATCGCAACCATTGTCTGGCTTCGGGAGTCGGTTACGCAAGGGGAAGGTATTAGCACCCCTCACGTCCATCGTACTCGATGGGATCCACGCTCGTTGTGTTTATCTGACGGGTTGGTTTTATCTATCTACCTATCAAGGCTGGCTTAAAAAAGAAAAGAAAATGACTCGGTAAAGCGTCGCACTTTATGCCTACGTATTCTCATCAGAGAATGAGAAATCAGAGCCAACGTAGTTCGACTAACTACGGGTGATGGGGGAGGTGGCTCGCCAATACATCAGTATTGTGCCTACGTACTCTCAACATGTATGAGAAATCAGAGCTTATGTAGTTTGGGATAATACGGATTACGGGTTTCAGATTCATCTGTTTTTTCGAGTAGGGTTAACAAACAGTTCCAGCAGTTGGATGTACGCAGCTCGACCCTTGGAGACTTAGGCATTACCATTTGCGGTAGAACTGGGAGTTAACGACACTCTTTTCTTCAGAAAAGCTTTCCTTTGAATTACGGGCCCACGGGGCAAAAAGGTTTGAAGTTCATTTTCTGTCTTTTACGAAAGAACTGTTTTTTATGGTTGTCTGTAGTTTGTACAACACTAAAGACTATGACCTGGGAACGAATGCGTCGCATATCGTCCAAAGGACGTATACTAAACATTCTAGACGATTGAGAGGAGGCCGCTCAATTATCATTACCCAAGTAGCTTAAGGCTCATAACGCGCTTATACTAACTTGCCTTTATTACGTTTTTTTCTGCTGTTTCAAGATGAGAAGAGAGAGGGGGACAACTACGGGGAGACTATCAAGTCCTAATGTTGTCATGCCAAGGATTCATCCTATGGTTGAGGTTTGAAACAGGGCACTCCAAGAAGTTATCATGCATAGGTTTCAACCTAAAGTTCTAATCATCACTTCCTTATCAAAGGAAGGGAGATTCCTAGGGGATCATGTCAATGATAAACAGAAACAGATAAAGCATCAGCTTAAACAGTAAACAGTAAACGACTGTAAAATGCATGCAATGCAAGTGAGGGAGGAAATGTGTGTGGGGCATCAGCCACCACAAGCTCATCTCAACCTCAAGCCAAGTATGAATAACTGCAATCATAAATAAAAATAAAATTCCATCAAGCAAATCACAAACCACATAGGCAAGGGAGCAGGGATCTACCGAATACCCGCAAGCAAAGCCAAACAGTAAAAATACAAGCAGAGGGAGCAACTCAACCTCTAGTGCAATCATGCTCCTAGCTTAACACAATCTAAACATGAACTTATTCTAATGCATCAAGCAAATCAAACAAGTCACATCAATACAGTTGCACAGAAAGCAAACAGACAGGAAAGAAAGCAGATCAACAGCTTCCACAGCTTCACAGCAAGGCAATCCTCTGACAGCAGTTCAGTCTTCAGTCTGTAACTGTTCCTCAAGGCTTTCATCTTCAATAGCAAGTATCAACTTGCTTCTTCAAGCTTTCAATTCATCAAACACAAGTATCAACTTGTTCTCCAACTTCAAGCTTCAGCTCTTTCTTCAATCTCCATTTGATTTCTTCACACAAGTATCAACTTGTTCTTCTTGATCTTCAAGCTTCAGCTTCAAGGGCAGTATTCAAACACAGGGAAGTGGCAACCTCTAGCATCTTCAATATTCTAACAAGGAACTCCATCCTCTAGCAAGGGAGAAAGATTCATCTAACAAGAGCAAGGTGTGGATAATGATGAGCAAAGTGAAGACCAAAGGTCACCTCTGAGCACTCCACCATCAAGGAAAGGCACCCTCAAAGGTTCTACCACTTTGTGAGGAGCCACTCATCCTACCAAAGTAGGGATGGGGTCTTCACAATGGGACCTTACATCATAGGGAGGAATGGAAGTGATCAACACCTTCCATGTTTCATGAAGGAAGAAAATCTATTCTAAAGGGTCTCCCTAAAAACCCTAATCCTTAACCCTAAACAAACTACACCCAAGGGAGAGCAATCTTCAAGTCCAAGCTCCACCATGCATTCCACAACAGCCCACACAAGTCTTCATCATCATCCAAGAGCAAGAGAAGCAACACCCTAATCTAAGGGCACTAATGAAGTCATTCTAGTTGAGTTAGCAAGTTAGGATCACCTAAGACCTAGTACTAAAGTTAATTCCAACTAAAATACTAAAACCAATTGTAAAATCCTACAAAAATAACTATGGGAACCTAATTCAATCATGACTCTATCATGTTAATTCCAGAGATCAAATCATCCAATAATTCCTAGAATTAAATCCTAAACTATGGGGTACTAAGGTTAAACCCTAAAACTAGAGCACCTACAGTCCAATACAAAAAACAGCCCTAAACTTCTTCACAAAAATGTGAGAAAATTACTATATGAGCATACATGTCTAAACTAACTACACAAAAAAAATCAGCTCAAAAATAATCATCAAATGATCACACAAAAATTCACAAGACAAGGTATCAACCATAATGAAATTAATATCAATTAAAATACAAAAAATGCAATTAAAATAAAAAATGCATGAATTCCTAAGATCTTAATTTCTTAAAATTCTAGACTCATTCATGGGTCAAGGAAAAAAATCTGGGTCAAATTGAGTTATTTTCCTATTTATTATGAATTATTTTCTAAACTACATGAAATGATGAAAAGTAAAGAAAATAAGAAGAAAATAATAAAACCTGCGTATCAAATAGCAATTATTTTCAATTCATTTTCCAGACTGGGCCAAAACGGGGGTGTGGATATCACTTGGATCCTTAAGCCCAAAGTTCCAATTAAATGAAACAGTGCGTTTCATCTCAATGTCTCTCTTCAGAGTTTGAAAACCAATCGTGGCCGTGTAATCCTTGCTCAAGTCAATGGTCAAACACCCATCCAATGGGTCATGTGCTTCGTCCCCAAATTCAAATCAAATGGGGGGAATTCTCCAGACGGTGGCCTGAGTTCAGCGCCACCGTCTTCTCCGGTGAAGTGGTGTCCACAGGTCATCAAAAATACTGAAACAAATCATCATCTCACTCGGTTTTTTCTCCTGAACACGAATCCAATCTCCAAATTCACTAACTCTTCCTCTAACTTCAAACTCGATCACACTTTCAGAAATACACCAAATCTTGATCATCACAATTCACAAAAATAATGATCCTAATGCAATATACACTTCTCACTGATCAATTTCCGCTATCCAAACATGATTATTCCTTCAAGAATCTTGAGATATCAGCCTCAACAGAAAATGATCCATGACCTAGAGTGTCTCTATTCTTCAATTTCTTGTACCAAAATCCATCTATGTCATGCTATGAACCTAACCACCTAAAGATTTCTAGCTATCTCTCCATAAATTAAGCAGAATTTTGATTTGTACAAACCTGGTTTCAGATGAAGAACAGGTACAATCCTTGCTCGATTCTTCCTCCAATATGATCCAAATTCACTCCAAATCTTCCTCTGAATCTAATGCACACCTCAATTTGGCTTGATTTCTCTTCAATCTCAGAATCCGATCTTGAGTTGCAGCTCTGCAAAATCCAATGCTCTCTTGGCTACCAACTTCAAATGCTTCCAAAAAACTGGCTGAACACACTCCAAATCTTATATAGAACTCAATGGAAATGTCTAGAAAGTTCTATAACCACCCCAAATGAGATTTTACAATTTCAATTTCTCTTTCAAACTCTCATATGCACAGTCACGATTTGCACTCTGTTTGGGCATGAAAAACCTTGGAATCTTCATCTCATGAGATATTGAACTGATTTGTTATGATTATTTCCTTGTTTACAATCCAATGGTTCATGTTGATTACGTTACTTCATCATGAAGAAATAAAATGAAATGGCATGAATTTGACCTCAAACCAAAATTCTAACATTGCCAAAGTTTCTAAAATGATTTTTCCAATCAAAAAATGATGTTACTTTGCCCCATTTGCACACAAATCAATTTATTTCAATTTTTGGTCATTAAATGCCTTTAATCCTTCCTTTTTCACAACTCCTTGAACCAAGTCCTTCCTTGAGCCATTTCAATGTCTCCTTGATACATGGTCAAGGTTAAAACCCTATTTTGAGCAACTTTCAAGTTGAACAAAATTTCATTTGAGGTGTCTAAGTTGGTGAAAATGACCTATAGCCAAAATTGACCTAAAACCCTAACTTCCCAAAATACCCTTGACTTGTCAAAGCCATAACTTGAGTTCTATAAATCCTTTCAAGGACTTCTAGTACTCTATGGAAAGCTAAGAGAATAAGGAACAACATTCATGTTGACCAAAAGTTCATAGGAATCATCCTTCTTGGGCAAAAGGTTCATGCAAGTTGGGTAACTTTCAAGCTCCAAATTCACATACCTCAGATGACTTGTAACTTGTCAAACTAGGGGATTTTACACTGTCAAGCCTTAGAAACCCTAGCCTGAAATTTCTCAAACTCTTCAATCATGATGAGTTAACCTTGGAATCATCCTTATAACATCTTCATGCATCCATACATGATCACATGGCTCTTGAATTAGGTTTCAACCTTCTTCAAATCCTCAGTTGACTTAGGGTTGACCCAGTCAAACCCTAATTGCACCAATCATGGCTGAGGCTTCTTAATCTTGCACAATGATCTGTCTAGGCCTCAAAGTGATCCACAACAAATTCTCATGAGCTCTCTCAAGACCTCAAGTCCTTCTTCATGACCTTAGAATCATTTGATGGCTTCCCACAACTCTCAAGTTAGGAAACCTACACACTTGGCTTCAATCACTCTCTCTAAGGATCTTTTAATTTCTCTGACAAGGATATTAACCCTTGAACACTTGAATAAGCCTCCCAGCTAGCTTCAAAGTTTTGTGTAGCCCTTGATTGGTAATCGTACCTCTTGATCTCCTGCATACATGTCAATCAAATGCAAATGATAATGCTAATGTGCATGAAATGAAACATAAGCTAGGTAAAGAAATGTTGGGCAAATTTTGGGGTGCATCAACATGTTCTAATCTTCACGAGTGATGTAGAGAAACTTCAGATTGCTTTGAATAAGATGTGACAAAAAAGGGATGCTTGGAGGAATAAGTACCAGACTGATAACATGGAGAACATAGAACTTCAAAAGCAGTTGAAGCAAAGGAATGACGAAGAAATGGCTAACAAGAAGAAAAAATTCCAAGAGGATTTATTTTCATCTAACATTCAAAATTCAGATACTCCCTCTACATCAGTTGCTTGGAAGTTGGTTGTTGACAAGCTCGTGGTTGAGAAGACTCAAATGGAAGACCAAATTAAAGAGCTCAATAAGAAGCTGCAAGGAGGATCTTCTTCTCATGGGGTTTCTTATGATTTCTATTATATTTTGTTTCGATTAGGATTCTTAAATTTTTACTCCAAAAGTTGTAATCTTTTTCCATTATCAATACAAATGATATTTTCAGTACTTCAAATGTGTTATAGAATGTTTGAAATTTACTTTGTATATTTAGAGTTCCTTGAAGGCTTTGCATTTGCATATTGCACATCAAGCATCATCTCTTGCATTGTTTCTTGCTTTTTCCAGGTGTCTTATGTTTCCTTTGGTCTTCATTCAGTCAAGTTGTCGTATCGATACAACACTCGAGCTAATCTCAAGAAAAAGATGGATCAGTTGCAACAAGAAAACTGTGAGCTTTGTGAGGAAATGATAACTTTGAAAGACAGTTTGGAAAGTCTTAATGCTATTATAGAAGCTCATTCTTCTCATATTCAGAGAACCGTTATTTCAAAGAACAAATCAACGCCCATTTCTATGGCCCTGGTTAATGGTTCTCAACATCAGATGTCTCCTGGTTTCCCTTGAGGCATGCCTCCTCATGTTATGCCAGAGGGATATCAACCTCTTACTTCTAAAGGTCCAAGAATTCCAGTTGTTTTAACTGTACCACGTCCCGTGCTCAATGTTGTTCCTAATACTGAGACTTCAGTTATTCCTACTGTTGTACCTGTGCCACCACCTATGGGTCACACCGTGCCTTTTGCTAAATAAAAGATTTTCCATACTGCTCCGAGAAAGAGTATGGATGTCCTTGATCGTATGGATGATTTTTAGAAACAGTTTGCAGAAATGCGGAAAGAAATCAAAGCTCTGAGGGGTAAAGAACTGTTCGGAAAGAATGCCCATGAGTTATGGTTAGTTCCTTATGTGAAGATCCTACTTAAGTTCAAGGTCCCTGACTTTGAAAAGTATAAGGGTAACTCTTGTTTATTGAGCCATTTGACTATGTACGCTCGCAAGTTATCAACTCAGGCTGATAATCACCAGCTTCTCATTCACTACTTTCAAGACAGTTTGTTTGGTGTATCCTTGAAATGGTATATGGTACTCGACAACACTCAAATCTGTACTTTCGAAGATTTGGGTGAGGCTTTTGTAAAGTAGTATAATTATAATATGGATACGGCTCTCGATCATGATCAACTCTGAGTAATGGCTCAGAAATGGCACAGAAAGAGAAGGAGACATTTGTCGCAACTGCGAAAAACACCCGGCGGAAAACAGAAGATTCGCCACCTTTTGTTATTTATCCCAAAGAGAGGGAAAGGAAACAATCAGAAAAACCTGACGGAAAAGGGAAAAGACGAGGTCATCGCAACCAAGTCCTGAATTCGGGAGTCCGTTACGCAAGGGGAAGGTATTAGCACCCCTCACGTGCGTCGTACTCGACGGGATCCATGCTTTGTTGTCTATCTAAAAGGGTGATTATCTATCTACGCTAAAGGTCAAGGGACAAAAGAAAAAGAAAGGAGACTCAGCAGAGCATCGCCGCTCTGTGCCTATGTATTCCCTCGTGCAATGGGAAAGTCAGAGTCAACGTAGTTCGGCTAACTACGGGTGAAAGGGGGGAAGGTTGCTCGCCGAGACATCTCCCTTTCGTGCCTACGTACTCTCAACAGTTATGAGAGATCAGAGCAAACATGGTTCGGGCCGACACGAAACCACTGGTTGATTAAGTGTTTTAACCGAGTAGGGTTAAACTTCCGTTCTAGCAGTTAGGGACAAAGCCAGTTTGCGGTAGAACCGAAGCTTAACAACACTCTTTTTACGAAAAAAGGTTTCTGATTAATCCCGAAGGAAAAAGGTTGAACTTTGTTTGGTGTTTTTTAGAGAAGAAGTGTTTTGAGTTTAATTTGTCACTCATGTTACACTAAAGAATATGACCTAGGAGCGAATGCGTCGCATATCGTCCAAAGGACATATGCTAACATTCTAGACAATTGAGAGGCAACCACCTAATCATCATTTCCCAAGTATCTTAATGCTCGTAGCGCGCAACATTCGTTAATCGTTATTAGGTGAGTTAGAATTGTTTGAAGATGCGAAAGAGAGACGCACGGAAGGTCTAAGGGAAACTTGGCCCTAACGTTGTCATATAAAGTGGTCCTAAAGTTTGGATTAAAAGGGGGAACATCTACCCTAATGTTAGCATGCTTAGATTGAACACCTAAAGTCTCTCCTACTCCCATCCTAAACGGAGGGAGTAGGAACCCTATTGGGATCATGGCAAAAAGCATAAGAAAGCACCAAGTAAATTCAATCACAAGTAAGAGATGCATACATGAAAATGCAACACTTAGAATGGAGGGAGGGAGGAAAAATGTGTGGGGCAACAGCTGCCACAAACTCGTCTCGACCTCAACAGTGATGCAAGAATGATGCAAACATGGAGGGGAAATCCAAAAAATGAAAACAAACAATCATGCAAAGAGTCATCACTTTGAACCACATCCATAAGTATGCATCCAAGTGTAAAATGAACACAAGTGTCAACAAAATCATGATCAACCAAACACAAACAGTGACAAACATCCAAAACATTTCACTTCTAGTGCATCATATCGATTTATGAAGATTCGAAGTGAACGGTATGCAAACAATCAAACAAAACAACAAAACGGGCCTGCCAGCACAGTGTTAATCGGTTAACCCCCAGGGTTAATCGGTTAACACACTGTTAACGTTTAAAAATTTTGAAAATTCGAACTGGTTAATCGGTTAACCATATGTGTTAACCGATTAACACTGTGAAAACTTTGAAAAATGTGGAAATTTGTGATGGTTAATCGGTTAACCATATGCGTTAATCGATTAACACTATGCTAATAGCAGAAAACAGCAAAGCAGAATTACTTTTTAACAGCTTATCAGTTCTCCAAACATACATATGATCATATTATCAACTATGCACGAAATTAAATCAGAAAACCATGATTCCAACAACATTTATACAGATCCAAACCACATCAACACAAATCATATGAATCCAAATACAACAAATCAATCAAAAATGAAAATCATCATGATGAACATGCAATTCAACTAAAAACAGAATCAGATCAAGAATTTTCAACCTACGAAGCGGAGATTTGCTTCGGTTAATATTGATTTGCTGGAAATGAGTAGATCGAAGCAAGAAACCCGGAATACTTCAAGATCCAAGCTAATCCTTGTAGTAGATGGAGATCCTTCAAGATTAAGCTAAATTGCTTCAAATAATCACTTCTAGCTTCACTTCAAATTTCAGATCTGAATTTGCACGAAAATTGAATGAAGGAACTGATCCAATGGAGATGATAGATGAAGGTTTAAGCTCAAGAATTAATGGATTCCAATGAAGAATCAATTAATTCAATGGATGAAGAGCTTTGGTGAGGGTTTTTGAAATGATGAAATTGAGAGAAAATTGAGAGAGAATTGAGAGTAATTCTGAATTTGAAATGGGAATTATGAGAGTTAGAATCCTTTAGTTTGGAGTGAATCACTTTTGTCTTGGATCCAAAGCAAGGTTTGGTAAGTGGATTGGAAAACTTGGAATGGAATTAGGAGTGGGAGTTTGGAGGGAATTGAATTAATTTGAAAACTAATCCAAATTTCAAAATGGTTCTAGATCCTTCCCAAGTGTAAAAATGAATTTCCAAATGACCAAAATTGGACCCCAAATGGCTCTGCATTGAAAAATCACGTACAGACGAAAAATTTGCATTGGTTAATCGGTTAACCATATATGTTAATCAATTAACACCTTTGAACTTTTAAATCTGGGCTGATTTTTCAATAGTTAATCGGTTAACCATATGTGTTAGCCGATTAACACATTCAAAATTTTGAATTTGGCGCCTTTTGGAGGGAAACCTGCCTGTTTGCCCGTTTCTTACTGTTTCGAACCTTGTTAAGCTTCTGGAATGTGTTCTTGAACGCTGTAACCATGAGATTGCTCACGATAGCCTGAACGCTACTTTCTTGGCTGAAAATAACCTGCAAAACAAAATAAATTTGGTTGCTCAACTGCTGCGCAAAATAAATATCGCCTGATACTCGCTGCTTTGATTGCTCGCACTGAGGATGAATTCTTAGCCACAGGAAAACCTCGATCCCCTGTATCAAGAACAAGTGTTATGCAATGCAGAAATGCAACAGAATGCAATGAAACTAAAGCCAAGCCAAGAAAAGAGTTGGGGAAATTTTGGGGTGCAACAGATGCCCCTATTTAAACGACTTGGGCATGACTGGGTGAAAAGCAAACGGCTTTCAGACAGTCAAGGTACATGACGGTTGAATACCAACAAACCTGGAAATTTGCCAAACGCAGAAATAAACTGCAAACTCTGATTGAGGCTGACATCTTCAAAGATAACCGAATCCGATAGACAAAAAAAAGACACGCAGCCTGAAGAATACATGACCTCGCCGTCAGGCATTAACATCAAGTCGGTAACCGCCTGGCATCGCTGCTAGTCATCGTCATTAAGTAGACAAGATCTTATAACATCACACGGTAGATGATGATCCTCTTACTTTGCTGTCAGACCTTTTGCACTACTTTTGGAAAAAATACCTTACCTCGCCGTCAGATACTAACACCAATTTGAAAGAAGAATAACCCTGACCTCGCCGTCAGGCGTCAACATCAATTTCGTAAATATCTGGCATCGCCGCCAGTTCGGATAACATCTGACCTCGTCGTCAGTTACCCGCATTAAGTCCCTCTGA
Organism: Lathyrus sativus; assembly: GCA_963859935.3. Taxonomy (NCBI): domain Eukaryota; kingdom Viridiplantae; phylum Streptophyta; class Magnoliopsida; order Fabales; family Fabaceae; genus Lathyrus; species Lathyrus sativus. The sequence goes on from OZ012735.1 coordinate 281,816,754, forward strand.
CATCGCCGTCAGACATCTGACCTTGCCGTCAGGCATAGACATTACGTCTGTAAAAGCAATTGACATCGCCGTCAGTCCTCTACCTTAAGTTGTTAAAATAGCTAACATCGTCGTTAGTCTTCTGTTGAATAAAAACAAACATCGAATCCAAAGATACAATCCTCTAACATCGCCGTCAGGCCATCGCTAAATAAAAGCGAGTGACAAGCATCTATTGAACTGATACACCTCTGACATCGCCGCCAGAAACCCTGTCAGTGCTAAAACAACCCGACCTCGTCGTCAAGTATCTATGCAGTTAAGAAACATCTGACATTGCCGTCAGTAATTCACTAAATAAAATCAAACTTCGAACCCAAAAGGTAAATACATCTGACATCGCTGCCAGGCACCTGTAGGGATAAAAGAACTCTAACATTGCCGCCAGACAACCACAGATCAATAAACGTCTGACATCGCCGCCAAACAAACATAAATTTGATGAAACACCTGAGATCGCCGCCAGACAGCCTCAAAGTTGATAAACATCTAACATCACCGCCAGAAAACCACAAAGTAGACGAAGATCTGACATCGCCGCCAGAAAACCAAAACATCCGACATCGCCGCCGGAAAACCAAATCATCTGACATCGCCGCCAGAAAACCAAAATAGCCAACATCTCTGCCGGAAACCAAATCATCTGACATCGCCGCCAGAAAACCAAAACATCCGACATCGCTGCCGGAAAACCAAATCATCTGACATCTCCGCCAGAAAACCAAAATAGCCAACATCTCCGCCGGAAACCAAATCATCTGACATCGCCGCCAGAAAACCAAAACATCCGACATCGCTGCCAGAAAACAAATCATCTGACATCGCCGCCAGAAAACCAAAACATATGACATCACTGTCGGAAAATAAATCATCTGACATCGCCACTGGAAACCAAATCATCTAACATCGCCGCTAGAAAACCAAAACATCTGACATCGTCGCCGGAAACTAAATCATCTGACATCGCTGCTAGAAAACCAAAACATCTGACATCGCCGCCAGAAAACAAATCATCTGACATAGCCGCCAGAAAACCAAAACATCCGACATCGCCGTCGGAAACCAAATCATCTGACATCGCCGCTAGAAAACCAAATCTAATAAACATCTGACATCGCCACCAGACCAATATAAATTTGATAATAGAACCTGACATCACCGTCAGACAAATAAAAAAGTAGATAACGTTCTGACATTGTCCTCAGAAAACCACACATCTGATAAGAGAACCTGACCTCGCCGCCAGATATCCACAAATCTGTGAAACCTCTGACCTCGCCGTTAGTAAAAGTAGAAACATCTGACATCACCATCAAATAATCACACTTCTGGTAAACATCTGACATCGCCGTCAAATAATCACAAAGTAGATAAACATCTGACATCTCCGCCAGACAAACACCAGGTTGATAAAACGTCTGACATCGCCGGCAAAAAAACGTTTGACATCGCCGCCAAACAAAACTCAATATTGAGAAAATACCTGACATCGCTGCCAGGAAAACATCATGTTGATAAAACATCTGACATCGCCGTCAGAACTCCACAGAGTAAACAAAGATCTGACATCGCCGTCAGTAAACCACAAAGTCTGAGAAACATCTGACATCGCCGTCAGGTATCTGTAGGGGATAAAAACTTCTGCATCGGACCCGAAGATAAAGGCATCTAACATCGTCTCCAGGCCTTCGCTAAATAAAATCGAGCATCAAGAGTCATACGAAGTTAAAATCATCTGATAATAACAATCACAAGAAAACTCCGCTAGGGAAATAACATAAGTCGGGGTCTAGATACCACGCTGGCACATATATCATACAATTGCGAGATACACCTGAAACAAAGAGACAACAACCTGGCTTATGTTTCAAATGCACATGTTTGAAAATGGTGTAATGCTCCATACGAAATGGAAATGCTACGCGTTTGGGTAGATGCTATGCACGCATGCAGATGCAACGAAACTGAATCAACAAAATAAATGCTAGAGATACAAGAACCACCCTACTGGGGAAAGAAACAACCATACTGGGGAAATAACCTGCCTCCCGTTTGCTGGGGATTGCTCAACTTGGGACGAGCCTACCTTGGCTGTAGATTACTCAGTGGGGAGAAAATCCACTCATGACTCACTCGGGAGTACATACGAACATGCACTTCGCGGGGATTAGATGTGTACCAACTGCCGAGGGTAAGCATACACACTACCTGCTCACTTAAACTGCACACAACTCTACTGGGGATAGAGATGCAAACTTTGCTTGCTGGGGAAATAGACTCCGGTTGGAGATAAAACGAATTTCATCCATACCTCTTTTCCCCAAGGGTAACGACCCTGCAAAAACTGAATACACAGACAAGATATCCTACGCCAACGGAACTATCTCAGTCATCATTCGTGACGTTGTTCAATTAACTCAAAGTTTTAACGATTATCAGCCAAGGTCTACAAGTTTATGTATGCGCAAGTTTATCAAAACATCGGGCGTTTTTCACAAACAAAACAATAAAAGTTAAAACAAAGCAAACGAGATACTGGATAATATATGTTTATTGACAAATGGCCTGTAAATAGGAAAAGTTTTTACAACAGATGCAACCCCTGAAAAGAGGAAGTTGCGCAAAAAACAATACAGATATGCACAGAAATATACAAAAGTGTACAGAAATGTCGGCAATGTGGCACAAACAAACACCACGAGCTGATCCCTCTATGAATCGCCTGACCTTGATGCTTTCCCGACGCTTCATCTTCAGAAAAGATTGATTCGGATAAACGGCCCTTAGGTCCTCCCAATCCACTAACCAATGAAATTCCAACATAGACCGCAGTCATTTGCTTTTCAATCCATAACTTTTGCCTGAACCGCCCTTTCGGGTTTTCGATTCACCGAGATATCCATTTTTTCCAAAGTCGCCTTTTCAGGTTTTCGACTTTGCAGGTTTACATCTTTTCATTTTTATCCCTAATTTTCCCCCGAACCCAATTCCTTTTTATGGTTCGCCGGGATGCCCCATTTTTTCCTGGATATTCTTTTTTTCTTTCTAGCGGGTCTCTTTTAAGCAAAGTAATTTTTAACTGCATCTGCGTTCACAGGGGATGTAAAATCCTCACCATCCATGGTGGATAACAACAAGGCTCCTCCAGAGAAGACCTTTCGAACGACATATGGACCTTCATAGTTGAGAGTCCATTTGCCCCTGTGATCTGGTGGTGGGAGAATCTTTTTCAGCACAAGATCGCCCGTCTGAAAGCTTCGAGGGCGCACCTTCTTGTCGAAAGCTTTCTTCATCCGGCTCTGATACAACAGACCATATGCAATAGATGGTAGCCTTTTCTCATCCATCAGGCTAAGTTGATTCAATCTGTTCATTATCCATTCCGCCTCATCGAGCTTGACATCGACCAACACTCATAAAGAAGGAATCTTGACCTCTAATGGTAGGACAACTTCCATACCATATACCAGCGAGAAAGGAGTTGCTCTGGTTGATGTGCGTACCGTCGTACGATAACCGTGAAGAGCAAAGGGAAACATCTCATGCCAATCCTTGTAAGTAACAACCATCTTTTGCACTATCTTCTTGATATTCTTGTTGGCCGCTTCAACAACGCCATTCATCTTCAGACGATAGGGAGATGAGTTGTGATGCTCGATTTTGAAATTCTGGCACAATTCTTTCATTATCTTGTTATTTAAATTCGAACCATTGTCAGTAATGATTCGCTCAGGCACTCCATACCTACAGATGATATCCTTCTTTATGAACCGGGCTACGACTTGCTTTGTGACATTGGGCATACTGTTAGCTCCCAAATTCGACACTGCCTTGGGTTGCTAAAACATTCAGACATAATTAATGTCTAAGTAAAATGAAGTAAAGAGGTTTCGACAGCCTCTAAGGAATTTCCTAAAGTTGAATGGTTGAAATAACTTAGAAAAATTAAGAAACCTTAAGTTATGAGCATTTCGACCGTGTCAGGGGTCATTCGACTGAAGTTCCGCAAATGGCATTGCTACGTCATTTTGAAATTCAAAAATTGGAGGGAGGAGTTTTGGTTCATAGGACACGTGGCAAATTCTAGAGCAGGAGGTTACATGCAAATGACACTTGTTAGATCGAGGAGATACTAGGAAGTTATTAGCGGTTAATTATTAGCATTATAAATAGGGATTTGTTAGGCAGATTTCTGGTGTGTTTTACCATTTGTAGAAAGTAACTCCAATCAAATTTACTCAAAGTACCCGAGTGCGAGAAAAGAGTATTTTCACGGAGAATGTACATTATGTAAAGTCACCAACTTTTCAATAAAGTCTTTTACAATTTCAGCAACATTTACTTTCCCTCTGTCGAATCACTTGTGCAAGTGTTACATTTTGTCTTTTACCTTTCCTGCATCTTTTACTCCAATTCCTTCTTCCCTTTAAACTTTTTACCCTTTTCAAGCAGCCTTTTTACAAGTCTTTTATAGTGTTTCTTTAAGTTTATGCACTTTAAAATATCCAGTCAAAGTCTTTTTCATTACAAGCACATTTACCAAATCGTTATCACAAGTACTTTAAATTTAATTCTAAACGTAGAATACTTTAGCACATGTCCTAGGATCAATCTGATCGATCCTGTGAGTCACCAAAGTCAAATTTGGAAGATCAGCGGTTATTTTCCGATTTTCAAGGGAAACAAAATGGCACGCCCAGTGGGACAGTGCTAAATATCCCCGCGACTTAGAATTAAAGAGTTCTCATTCACAAGTCCTAATAATCTTCGTAGAAAGTACATTATATGTTACTAAGAAGTGGTAGAATTACCACTGCTAACGAAGACAGACGAACAATCCTTAGGAATATGGCGACGGAAACGAACCAGCCAGACAATTCTAACCCACAAGTCCAAGGTTCTGGCGAAGAAACCAGTAACAACATGGTCCCACCGCCTATACCATCGACAGGAGAGCAAGTAGCGCCTCCCGTAAGGTCAGAACAAACCGTTGCCCCAGTAGGATCTGGGACAACGATAGTTAGGCCTTACACACAACCCTTATTGGAGTATATTGGGCCACCAGTGTCGAATCCCCAAACTCCAATAGCAGGACCATCAGTGTCAAGGCAGTTTTCCTCTCTTGGTCTTTCGCAGTTGCCAAGGAATCCCCCGTATGGGATGTCAACGACTGTAATACAGGGGCTGCAAAATGCGCCCCCAATATTTTCTGAAAACACAATGGCGTCACCTTTGCAAGGATCAGGACCTGGTTCAAACATTGGTCGAAACCCTCAGAGTTTAAGTCTAGGATACTCGACTCAAGGTCCCAATTTAACCAATACGTCTGTTGCCTGTTTGAGGCAGCAGATGGATGAGAGTAACTTACAGATGGTTCAAACCCTCTCCCAGACTATGGGCGAGATCTTTCAACAATTAATTCGAGACACAACTCACGCTAACCAACAACTGGCGACACAGTTAACACGCTTGACATAATTTATAGGGGTACCCCCGTTAGAAAGAAACCAAGCCCCTGTGGAGAATATTCCACAACAAATTCCAAGAGTGGCGCCAGAAGCCAATTTAGAGAACCAAGGAGGAATAGGCCCTTATGTTGTCGAAACTCCCAGAGTCCAGGTCGAGAGAAACCCAAAAATAGTTATGGTGAATCGAAACCAGGATGCAGACAATGTGGTCCAGCAAATAAGACGCAACAACCTCGTGGTCGAAAACAATTTGGCTACGATGGTAGAAAGGATCATGACTCGAAATGGCCTAAACACTGGGTTTACTAGGCCAAATTATACTTCACCAATAGTCGACTACATCCTTCGAGCGGAATTACCCCATAGGACTAAGGTGCCTAAGTTCACTAAGTTTTCAGGGGACACAACGGAGTCCACCGTCGAACACGTAGCACGCTATATAATTGAGGCTGGGGAGATAGCCAATGACGAAAGCCTTAGGATAAAATACTTCCCAAGTTCTCTTACAAAGAACGCCTTCACGTGGTTTATCACTTTGCCACCAAGTACAATATGTAACTGGACGCAGTTAGAACGACTCTTCCATGAACAATTTTACATGGGCCAGATGAAGATTAGTTTGAAAGAGTTGGCCAGTGTAAAGCGTAAGTTTTCAAAGCCAATCGAAGAATACCTCAATAGGTTTCTACTACTCAAGACAAGGTGTTTCACACAAGTTCCTGAACATGAGTTGGTCGAAATGGCAGCAGGAGGTTTACATTAATCTATTAGGAAGAAATTAGATACGCAGTATCTGAGAGATATGGCCCAATTGGCCGACAGAGTCCGACAGCTAGAAAGGCTGAAAGACGAGAAGTCAAGATTTAACAAAGGCAAGAAAGTAGCTTTTGTCGAACTCAACGAAAGTAGCGAAGGGGCTTGCGAGGAGTCCCCCTACTTCGAGGAGAACGAAGTCGATCTTGCTGAATTAAAGCAGGGTCCTCCATATTCCTGTCGGGTACTGGCCCCTCCTCAAGGAAAGGGCTTTGTCGAATCAGAAAAGAACGACAGGTTCCCTAAGAAAACTTACACCTTTGACATCACGAAATGTGATGAAATCTTCGATTTGCTAGTAAAAGATGGGCAGAAGATAGTGCCGCCTGGTGCTAAAACACCGCCCTTAGAGCAGCGAAAAAAGAGAGGTTTTTGTAAGTACCATAATTTTCTGGGTCATAAAACATCTCAATGTTTTATTTTCAGGGATCTCGTCCAGAATGCGATACAGGAGGGACGCTTGAAATTTGGAGATAAGGCAAAGGGCCAGATGAAGGTGGATGCTGATCCGCTGCAATTGACTGATGCTCTTTATGCTGAACCTATGGAAGCAAACATGATAGATGCTACTGAGGGCATCGAGTTTTCTGTTAACATGATGGAGGTTACTGAGGACCTCATTTCAGCACCAGTGATGGCGAAATGCGTCATGCGTTTCGGTTTGGACGACACGGCAGTCACAGTCGAGGAGAATACTGGTCAAAACGATAACAAGTCAAGCCTAAGGGTTCAAAATCATCCAAGTTACGCCATAGTAACCAAGGAAACAGCTGACCATTTTGTCAGAATGGACCAGGCCACTGAGGGCTTGGAAAGAATGGAGCTAGGCGGGACGGTTGAAGTCAATATGGTCGACATTAACCCATCAGAGACCATGGAAGAGAAAGAATCAAAACACCATGAGGGATGTAGCAAGTTAGCATACCCAAAGACAGAAGAGTCAATCGTTGGTTTTTTACATCGGTGCAAAGACAATGGATCGAGCGTGATGTTGTGCCCCAGGTGCAGCGCCATTTTTGATAGAAAAGCAGCAGAGAAGCTAGAGGGAGAACGTAGACGTCGTCTGAACAGAGGTGGCCATGGTTTTGATCAACGAAAGAGCTACCACAGGAGGACAGAAGACCAACGGTCTGAACCTCAAATCAGGCCACCAAGTGCTAGGCCCGCCAGTTTCAAACCTGTTGTCGATTCCGCTGATAGAAAGTTGAGGAAGCCTAATGAAGAGAGGGCGCAAGGGCAGCAAAGGTGGAAGAGCTTTGAAGTGAATCGAGGATCTTCGGTCTCCTACAGCAAGGAGTATCAATCCTCAAAAACAACGCACATATCTGAAAACTATAAGGGTAAGAATCCTATGACTAGATCTCAATGGAGGAGAGAGCAAAGAAGAAGAAAGGCTCTCAGAGAAGAGATGGAGAAAAATCAGTCGAAGAATAGTTCAAACCCCCCCGGAAAAGAAGAACAGCAGTCGAAGATAGCGGAAAAGTTACCAGTTGGGCGAAGGCTGTTTTCGCCTAAACAAGACAGACCGATGGAAGGGGACGAAGACATGACAGATAACTTTGACTCCGATGATTCTTTGGACCTGGTGGTCAACGTGGTGTCGGTGATGCCCCGGGAGTTCAATAGGGTGTCAGAGGTCGAAGAACCAGGCGCAGACGTTGAGTGGGAAATGGCAGCACATAAACCTGTATGCTATTACGTGATGAACAACGACTGTGTCGAAGAGCAAAACGCTTTTTTCGAATGGCCCACTGAAGAGATGAGGACCCACCTGAAACCGTTGTATATTACAGCAAAAGTGGAGAACATCCCCATCAACAAAATACTGGTGGATTGTGGCGCTACGATAAACCTGATGCCACATTCTTTGCTGACCAAAATAGGAAAGCATGACGCTGATACAAAGCCACATAATATGGTCTTGTCGAATTATGAAGGAAAAGTAGGAACCACCAGGGGGTGATTCAGGTGGACGTGACCGTCGGAACAATTACAAGACCAACGGTATTCATGGTGGTCGAAACCACGACCAACTACAATTTATTGCTTGGCCGAGAATGGATACATGGCATTGGAGCAGTGCCATCATCGATGCATCAAAGGATTGCCATCTGGAGGCCGGATGGCATAGTTGAAAATGTTGATGCTGATCAAGGATACTTCAGGGTGCCAAGAAGGCAAATAGATCAGTTCCAATTCGACAAGCACCTGGCCAGCACTGGCCCTTGTGCTCCAGCGGACTTTGAGTTTGCACCAAATGACGAGGTGTACTACTCACTATACCTCCACCCTGTCGACGGATTTCGTTGGGATAGGGAAATACCTGGGGAGAGACTCCCGTACCTGGGGGCATCCCCAGTTGACCCCACGGGGTGGGGCAGTGAATTTGATGACTGAAGCAGCGGTGCTGTGAAGAATTTCGGCCTATGTGGCTGAAACCAAATTACAAACGGCCGTAATGGCCGCCCATGACAAAATGGCTGAAGAAGCTACCAAAATACAGCGGGAGAGCCAGAGGCTCGACGCCGTCTATGATGACGAACCTCTGGGGTTCGAAAGAGATCCTTTGGGGAACGACATCAAAATGCTCGCACAGGATCCATTGGAGGAAATTGATTTAGGAGAGGGTCCAACCAGGAGGCTAACGTACGTTAGTGCTAACCTCGACCCTTAACTGAAGATCGAAGTCATCCAGTTGCTCCGGGAATATAAGGATTGTTTCGCCTGGGACTATGACGAAATGCCTGGGTTGCAAAGAGAGTTGGTGGAACATAAACTACCAATAAAACTTGGAAAGAAGCCCGTCAAACAGGGCCCAAGGTGTTTTGCTCCAGAGGTCATGTCGAAGATCAAGGAGGAAATCGAAAGGCTCCTTCATTGCAGATTCATTCGCACAACGAGGTATGTCGAATGGCTGGCCAACATTGTCCCAGTCATCAAGAAGAACGGGTCCCTAAGAGTATGCATTGATTTCAGAGATTTGAATTCAGCCACTCCCAAAGACGAATATTCGATGCCAGTGGCGGAAATGTTAGTTGATTCAGCCGCTGGCCATGAATACCTTAGTATGTTGGATGGTTATTCTGGATATAACTAGATTTTTATCGCGGAAGATGACGTTCCCAAAACAACGTTTCATTGTCCCGGGGCCTTAGGCACTTACGAATGGGTAGTAATGCCATTTGGCCTAAAGAACGATGGGGCAACGTACCAGCGAGCAATAAATTCTATATTCCATGATTTCATCGAATCTTTTATGCAAATATACATTGACGATATTGTGGTGAAATCTGTTTCAGGAAAAAGCCATCTGGATAATCTGCGACAATCGTTCGCCAGAATGAGGAAATTCGGCCTCAAAATGAATCCGTTGAAGTGCGTATTTTATGTACAGGCGGGAAACTTCTTGGGTTTCGTTGTCCATAAGAAGGGAATCGAAATCAACTAGAATAAGACGAAGGCTATCTTAGAAACAAAAGCGCCGTCGAACAAAAAGGAGTTGCAGTCGCTGCTGGGGAAAATTAGCTTTCTAAGGAGGTTCATCTCTAACTTAAGCGGCAAGACGCAAGCCTTCTCACCTTTGCTTCGAATTACTAGGGACAAATTCGAGTGGGGCAAAGAGCAGCAGGAAGCCTTCGACAAAATCAAGGATTACTTGGCTCACCCCCCAGTCCTTTCGCCTCCGTGTAGAAACAGGAGCATGCGATTGTACATAGCAGCGTCAGATAGAACTTTAGGGAGCATGTTGGCTCAGGAGGATGAGAATGGCGCCGAAAGGGCTATTTACTACCTTAGTAGAGTTTTAAATGACGCAGAAACTAGATATAGTGAAATCGAAAAGCTATGTCTATGTTTATATTTCTCATGTACAAAGTTAAAGTAATATATTAAACCAGTAGATGTTTGTGTTTCTTCGCACTTTGATGTTATTAAACACATGTTATCAAAACTTATTTTGCACAGTCGGATTGGAAAATGGGCACTGGCATTGACATAATATTCTTTAACTTATAGACCGTTAAAAGCAGTCAAAGGGCAAATAGTGGTAGACTTTATCGTCGACCACTCTATAAACGAGAATGCCCTGAATATAGTTGAAGTGGAACCACGGAAATTATACTTCGATGGCTCTAGCCACAAACATGGCACGGGTATTGGTCTGATGATTATTTCGCCAGATAAAATTCCAACAAAATTCAAGTATAAAGTCGAGGGGTTGTGTTCCAACAACGAGGCTGAATATGAAGCTTTAATAGCTGGACTTGAAATTTTGTTAGAATTGGGGGCAACTCAGGTCGAAATAATGGGCGATTCAGAATTAGTGATAAAACAGTTGACAAAAGAGTACAAATGCGTTAAAGAAAATCTCATCATGTACTTTGTAGTGGCCAATAGGCTTCTTAAAAAATTCAAAGCATCAACTATTCGACATATACCGAGAATACAGAACCAAGTGGCCAACGATCTAGCACAGATTGCCTCGGGATATAGGGTTTCGAAGGAAGACTTGCAGGAAGTAATCGAAGCTAGAGGCAAGGTAGTGTCGGTTGGGTTGAAGCCATCAGACTTAGAGGCTACAAAATTTTGATATATGGATGAAGAGACTTTCGAAGTCTTTACCATCGGAGAATTGTTGGATAATGACTGGAGAAATCCTTTAGTCGAATATCTCCAAAATCCGTCAATAGCCTCGGATCGAAAGATAAAATATCGAGCGCTGAGTTATGTCCTGATGGGCAACGAATTGTTCAAAAAGACCCCTGAAGGAGTTTTGCTGAAATGCCTGAGTGAATCAGAGGCGTACTTGGCTTTGTCGACAGTCCGCGGTGGGGCATGTGGTGCACACCAAGTTGGTCATAAAATGAAATGGTTGTTATTTCGACAAGGTTTGTACTGGCCTACAATGCTAAAGGATTGCATCGAGTTCGCCAAGGGGTGCCAGGAGTGTCAAGTTCATGCAGGCATACAACACGTCCCAGCAAGCGAATTACATTCCATAATTAAACCATGGCCGTTTAGAGGCCGGGCTTTGGATCTGATTGGAGAAATTCGACCAGCATCCTCAAAAAACCAAAAGTATATCTTAGTGGGGATATATTACTTTACCAAGTGGATCAAAGAAGTGCCTTTACCTAAAGTGGATCAGGAAGATGTGATTGAATTCATTTAGAAAAATATCATCTTTAGGTTTGGACTGCCATAGACGATAACAACGGATCAAGGGTCGATCTTCACGGGTAGAAAGATGCAGGATTTCGCCAGAGAGATGGGGTTCAAACTCTTAACTTCGACCCCTTATTACGCGCAGGCTAACGGGAAAGTCGAGGCAGCAAATAAAGTGGTCATTGACATGATAAAGAAGCAAGTAGGAACCAAGCCAAAGAGTTAGCACAAAGTGTTGGATCAGGTTCTATGGGCATGTCGAACGTCACCGAAAGAGGCAACCAACGCCACCCCATATCGTTTGACCTTTGGTCACGATGCAGTGTTGCCAGTCGAAATCCACATACAGTCGATTAAGGTTCAAAGGCAACACGAAATTCCTAGAGAAGTCTATTGGGATATGATGCTCGATGAGGTCATAGGCTTAGACGAAGAAAGATTGAAAGCTCTAGAATTGCTGAGAAGGCAGAAAAAGAGAGTGGAAAAGTCATACAATAAGAAGGTTAAAGCAAAAACCTTTTTAGTTGGAGACTTAGTTTGGAGAGTCATTTTGCCTATGGATCGAAAGGCCAAGACGCTGGGTAAATGGTCCCCAAAGTGGGAGGGACCCTTCCAAGTGTCGAGGGTTTTCTTTAATGGAGCTTATGAAGTGGAAGAATTGGGCGAAGATAGGAGGATATTAAAAGTAAGTGGTAAGTACTTGAAAAAGTACAGGCCTATGCTGCAAGAAGTTAAAATAACAACAGAATAACATAAAGTATAAAGCAAAGCCACAAATGGCATTAATATTTGCCAAAATGGCGCGGTAAGTTACAATAACAAAAATGGCTTCAAAGGCCAGCAAAATATAGTCTGTTACAATATGTCAGTAAATCAGAAAGGAAGATTGGCCTTCATTTTAAGGTAGCTCGCCTTCTGAGACTCGATACGTTGTTGGCACGAGGCCCTTTCATCAGTTAATTTGGAAACTTCTTCTTCTAAGCTTCGAGCCTCTTCTGCAAAAGTGATAGCATGTTTGAGTTCAGCAGCAAGGGTCGAATCGTCTTTGGAAGACAGTTGAGAAATCTTCTTTTCTTCTTTCTTGATCTTGCCCTGAAGTTTCTTGATCTTGCGTTTCCAACAGACGATATTTTCCTTGCTAGAAGCAATCTCTAGCTGGTCCCTCTTTTTCTCTTCCTCTAGCTCTTCGATTCTTTGTTCCGATTCCGCTGCACTTGTCCAGGCAGCTGCTTCACAACTAGATTTCGTCGAAATGTCATTTTCGAGGCGGGGCAGCAACGTGAGGTCTTTGTAGACTTGATCTATCAAAATTCCCACCTCTCGAATGACGTTAGCAGCTTCAGGGGATATGGAGCCAAGTTTCACCTGTTGAAGAAGCGCTTTCAAAGATAGATGGGTAACAGAATCCATCTTCAGCAACATGAAAAGGTCTCCTTTAAAGATTTTGGCTTTGATCTTCGCCAAAATATCATCTGAAGGTTTGCTAGAGACCTAGCCCTCAGAAGTCGAAGTACTTCGAGTTTTGCTAGAAGAACTGCCTCGACTGCGTAGCAGTAGTTGGACGTATCGACGAGGATCGCTTTCTTTTAGTGCAGCCATTTCTTCCTTAGAGAGGATCGTTTCGCTCTGAAGAGGCATTGCCTGTGGCACCTCGACGGGAGTAACTTTGGTAGCATCAATGCAAGTAGGCTCATCAGACTTTCCCTTTGTAATTATTTCCCTTTCTACAGGGGCAGCTTTTGTGGGGTGTTGAGCCAAGGTAGCCTCTTTCTCCTCATCATCTGACTCACCTAGCTCAGATTGGTGCATGGATTCTTCTTCGCATGCGTTGGCTTCGTCCGCATCAACGTCGTCAGTAGCGGGTTTTGTGTGAACGAGAGGGGAACTTGTTGTGGTGGCAGGGTTGGTGTCCTCAGGTTTGGGGTTTTCATCTTCATCTGCCACGACTATTGTCTCAGGAGCTCCCTCTTCCTCGTGGTCGGACCCATCAGTTTGTAATTGTTGGGTAGTAGTTTTTAGGGGTGAAGGGGCTGCATAAAATTCAGGTTTGGTAATTTCACCAAGAGAACTCACACCAGAGCCCAAATCAAATGTAAGAATATAAGTGGGTTCACCTTGGCTGTTCAATGGATAAATAGGCAAGGGAGACGGTTACATCGAAGGTTTGGAAGCCTCAGTAGTAGTCTGCAGTTGGGAAAATAAACCTCATGAGACGCGAGATGAAAGAAACAAGGGCTTGGAATAAACCTCAGCCGGACTAGAGTTATCACTCTCTATGGGAACGACAGAAGGATTTGGATCATTTGTTGTGAGAGCTTTGACAGGAGATTCAGGAGGCGTGTTCTGTTTTTGTATCTTGGTGGGAGATGGAGGAGATTCGACGCTCTCTAGCCCATAGTTACCCTTCGTTTTCTTTTTAGGGGAACATCTTCACGAGGGGATTCATCATCGTCGGAGTCTATGATGACTTGGGCTGCAACTTTTCTTCTTTTTTGAGGAGTTGGAGGTTTGCGGCCAACCTGGGAAGATCGAAGTGATCAGCAAAATACAGAAAAGCTTCAGGTGAATAAGAGCATGTAAGAATTTACCTTTGAACTTTCGCTCTTTCCTTCTGTTTTATTTGTCGGAGCGTTTCTTTTGGGAGCAGCTGCGAATAAGTAAATATAGAAGATATAGGTTAGTAACGTTGAAGCTTTGTGAGAGGAAGCCAAATCGAAGGGAGATAACCTTCAAGGATTTCGGTCTCGATGCGAACATCTACGATACTGATATGAAGGTGCCCTCTAAAGGTATCAAGTGTATGTTTAGTCGAAACCACCCGCTGCGCTTTAGGCTTCGACTGCTGTCGAAGTATTTTTTTACTATCCTCACAGATAAACCAGTCTGGAAATGGAGGGGCAAGAGCCACCCCAAAATCAGCGGTTGGTAATCGAGGGGTCTTTGGGGGAAAGAGTTTAAAAGCAATCTCATATCGTCTATCATAAGGGATAGATGAGGGGATTTTCAGTTTCTCCATTCGTTTAGAAAATTTTTCTTTTAAAGTGACAGCAGCCTCGCGGACGGTTCGACTAACATCATTTGGTCGATAGGCAGTTTCGAAGTACTTCTAGAAAGCTTGTATCTCTTTGATATGAGTAGACGTACCTTTCTTGACTTTTTCCTGCACATCAATAAAAGCCTGGTCAATCAAGCGTGAAAAACTCGAAACATCAAGAAAGTTATTGGAGTAATGATTGGTCCACCAGTTGTAAAAGTCTGGGGTACAAAGATGAGAGGGTTTAAAATAAATTGGAGTAAAATGGGACTTATGGGCGTAACGGGCCATTTGAGTCGAACACTCAAGTGGGTTGAAGCTGGTAGAGAGAAGAATAACATGAGACTTCTTGTCATACAAACACCTAGGCAATGATTGAATTAACCCAAATTGCCTCGACACCAAGTTGGGTTGATAAGCGACTAATATTGCTTGTCCTCTGACAAGGTTGAGCTTATGAACTATCAAGCGTGGCGTCAAGAATCTCTCCCATATCAGGTTTGATTCTGCTTCTTGTTTTTGTGAAACTGGAGGAACTGACCTGGTGAACCATTCAGGGCCATACAGCCTATGAGCAAAAGGGGCCATCCTGGGAGTGAATTCATGCCTTTTTGCAAACAAGTGGATGAAGCTGGTAAGATTGGCACGAAGGCTTCGACCCTCTTCATTTGGCGTCAACTGAACCAAGCGTGGCCATTCGACCCGATGTTCAGACACCTGGGCTTCGTCGACCTCTCCCTTAAAGGGAAGGTTGTGTTCGAAGGTAGCGTTCAACCATAGTTGAAGCAACCAAAATGGCCCCGCCATTATAAGAGCGCCAAGGGTTTTTGGATCCCTTAGTTTATCAGCGCCTTCTCCCAAAGCCTCATACAGGCTGGCTAGTATCATCTCACTAAGGCATATGTCCCTTTTAAGGTGTAACTGATTCGCCAGGGTCAGGTACTTCCTCGCCACCTGCAAGGACTTTGTGCAAAAAATGCAACGAGATAACCACATAGCTAGAAAGGCTATGTGCTCCTCGTCTTCAACTACGTCGGTGTCTTTCTTATGGTAATGATTTATGAAGGGTGTGTAAGTATGTTTCGTACTACCAAAACCTATGGTGTCCCGTGCATCAATTTCAGGATTGTAAGCCAATCCACATGGTTTTAATCCAACGATAGCAGCAATGTCGAAGAGCGTGGGAGTCACCATTCCACAGGGAAGATGGAAGGTATGGTGAGTGCTGTCCCAAAAATACAAAGAGGAGGCCAGCATTAACGGACAGTAAGGTGGCCCAACCTTCGACAGCATAATTAGGTCATAAATACCTATTTCTTTCCAATGCTGTGCCTTCACTTTCTCTATTTTCGCCAACCAGTTAAGGTAAAGTTCAGAATCCTTGAAGTACGGCGTAGCTCTAAAGAGTCTTGCCCCATCATGTAAATATTTAAGGTCCACATTGAAGAGAGAAAGGTCATATGGGTTATCAGAAGGGATTTTGCTAGCGTCTTTTTGCCCTAAGGGTTTGGTTTTTCGATAGGAAGGAAAGAAGTCACTCAAGGTGGAATAATCAAGGTCTGGGGGTGACAATGGGTCAGACATGGCTAACGTTTTTCCAGCCACATCAACAGGGATGATTACCTGAGATTCGTAGATGTGTCATTTCTCTTCTGCTAACGGTTCCCTGATGAGCTGTTGGTTCATCGTGATTTTTGGTCCGCTCAAAGTAGCGAAAGGTGGCAATGCAGATGAAGAAGATGGTCTCCTAGTTTGAGTTTTCTTCTGTTGTTCAGCCATGATTGAAGTTTTTCAGAGAGAAGGGAGATTTTTCTGGTGTTTAAAAAAGGGGTTTCTTCAGCAAAGGGGAGAAGAGTAAATGATGGTAAAAAGTAGAAAGTCTTATGAAAATTTTTTTGGTGATTTTATAAGGGTTCAGAAAATTAAGAATTTTTACGTGGGTAAAGTTAGTGGGCCACGTGTGCCACCTAGTGGAAGAAGTAAGGGGCGGTTGTAACCTATACCCCTAGGCGCTAAAAGGGTGATGATGTTTTCTGAATTTTTTGTGAGTTCCAAGAAACCTGCCATGATGATGATGACGTCAGAAGCGTGCAAAGTGGCGGGGTTTTTAATATAAACATTTCTCTTTCTTATGTTTTATCTTCCAAAGGATAAGAGGCAAACCAAAGGGTTTGATAGTATCGAAAAGATGGTGTCGAATGGGATACTATCAAAAAATGTCCTTTTCCTGCAATAAGGTCGAAAAGAACATTCTTTGGGGGCAATTTGTTAGCTCCCAAATTCGACACTGCCTTGGGTTGCTAAAACATTAAGACATAATTAATGTCTAAGTAAAATGAAGTAAAGACGTTTCGACAGCCTCTAAGGAATTTCCTAAAGTTGAACGGTTGAAATAACTTAGAAAAATTAAGAAACCTTAAGTTATGAGCATTTCGACCGTGTCAGGGGTCATTCGACCGAAATTCCGCAAATGACATTACTACGTCGTTTTGAAATTCAAAAATTGAAGGGAGGAGTTTTGGTTCATAGGACACGTGGCAAATTCTAGAGCAGGAGGTTACATGCAAATGACACTTGTTAGATCGAGGAGATACTAGGAAGTTATTAGCGGTTAATTATTAGCATTATAAATAGGGATTTGTTAGGCAAATTTCTGGTGTGTTTTACCATTTGTACAAAGTAACTCCAATCAAATTTACTCAAAGTACCCAAGTGCGAGAAAAGAGTATTTTCACGGAGAATGTACGTTATGTAAAATCACCAACTTTTCAATAAAGTCTTTTACAATTTCAGCAACATTTACTTTCCCTCTGTCGAATCCCTTGTGCAAGTGTTACATTTTGCCTTTTACCTTTCCTGCATCTTTTACTCCAATTCCTTCTTCCCTTTAAAATTTTTACCCTTTTCGAGCAGCCTTTTTACAAGTCTTTTATAGCGTTTCTTTAAGTTTATGCACTTTAAAATATCCAGTCAAAGTCTTTTTCATTACAAGCACATTTACCAATTCGTTATCACAAGTACTTTAAATTTAATTCTAAACGTAGAATACTTTAGCACATGTCCTAGGATCAATCTGATCGATCCTGTGAGTCACCAAAGTCAAATTTGGAAGATCAGCAGTTGTTTTCCGATTTTCAAGGGAAACACATACGAGGCTGCTTCAACCCATTTAGTGAAGTAATCAATGGCGACCAAGATAAAACGATGACCATTGGATGCGGTTGGCTCAATCTTGCCAATCACGTCATGCCCTACATGAATTTTGTCTGCATAAATCTGGATTTTATGGCATTTCTTCGCAAATTTGAAACAATCTGACTCCATGGTTAGCCAATAATACCTTGCTCGCAATAGTTTCCGAGATATTGCATGCCCGTCGGCATGTGTTGTGAAATCAAGATCCTCAGAGATCAACATTTGTTTTTGTTAGACGATGGCTCGGATCTAGAAGGGGGGTTGAATAGATCCCAATTAAAATTTGAGTCGGCGCTTAACAATTTAAAATTGGTTTTAAAAATGTTTTTAACTGCGGAAGCGGCCTTCGAAAAACACGTCTAAAACGAACCGTTATTGGAAGATTGGATATGCGTTAAGCTAACGGATATGATAATAAACGAATAGTACATTCAATACACTAGTCACACTAATCAATTGATTTCACCACTAATTAGTAGTGCTAGTTCCAATGCTCAACACAGCCCACCAAAATATAGCAAGTAAACTAAGTAAGTTTTGGTTCAGACGATTTATCGAACACTTGGTGTGCAAAACACTCCAAGTGGATTTTGACTTAAGTAAGTAACTTTAAAAATCCTTGTACAATTGTTCATTGTACTCAAGTTTAAACAGTAACAGTTAGTTACTAAATTCAATGCTCGAATCAATAAAATTGCTTAAACTAAAATCACTTAATTTTTAAGCTGAAAATGAAAATACTGAAAAATAAAGAAGATAAAGATTTGTTGAGGCAGTTCCCCCGCCGTCCTTGCTGTTGCACCCCAAATTTTGACCCCTTAGATCCTCATCATCATTTTAGGATCATATTCATTTGATTATCTAACCATAACCTATTTCAAGTTTGTCTTTGTCAAGATACAGGAATCAGGGTTTTGTACAGCCGAAATCGAGGGTTAATCAGTCAATGTTTTGGATTGGTTCTCCTTGAATTGAGTCTCCACATCATAAAATGTATTCCATTGGATCAAGTATGAATCCAATTTGAGGTTGTCACCCAGGAATTGAGAACAGTGCAGTTCAGGATACCCGATTAGGGTTTTCGATCAGGAAAAGTCAACTATAGTTTGAATTTTGATTTAAAAGGTGTTCCAATGGTGGGATCATGGTCCATGAAGTTCCTATGTCTTAATAAAGTCTACTCAAGAAGTTTCAAGGCCTCAAAATACCTGAAACATCAACAGTCGACTCGGTAGCCACCGATCGATCGTTCAATTGACCGAAAAGTTAACTCTTCACACATGAGGAATTTGACCTCAAGATGGGAATAAAAAATGGTCTTGATGACATATTACACCTACCCATGAAGTTTTGTGACCATTGGATCAATAATTGATAAGTAATCGAAAAGTTTGGAAATTAAGGTTTTCAAAAGGGAAAAGTCATAACTCGTTAACCACACAAGGGTTTTTGACCTAGTTTCAAAGGGAATGAGTTCCTAACACAAGCATGAATATTGTAGTACCTAATTGAGGATTTTTGAAAAGTACAAGTGGGTTCTATAACTCTTCCTGGTTAGAGAGAACCAAGATCCACAAGTTGGCAAAAACTCACATTCGCAAAACTAGGTCAGCATGAGTTTTTTTTATTCCAAAACCTCTCCAAATCGATGCTAATCAAAGACTAAACCTCATTTATGATGTTTGCATTGATAATGAACATTTTTAATATCACTTCCCACGAAAATGGAACAAAGATCAAAGGAAATCATTATTTAATGCATGTTGCAAAAGTGAATAGTGAAGAAAGAGAAAAAAGGTGGCTACCCTTGTCAAATCATCAACTTTACTTCAACAAGTCACCTCCTAACCTATCAAGCATGATGAAAACAATATATAGGGAATGGAGAATATCTCAGTAGAGTGGCTTAAATACAAGTATGAAGATTGCATTGGAAAACTCAAAGATTTTCATGATGGAAGGTTAAAATTGGCAATTTGCTTCAGTTTTGCCCATACCTTGATCCAAGGCCTTTGGATATAAATAGAACTCACTTCCTACATCACCAACACACCAGTTCTATGCTAGAAACCATCTAGAACTCTCTCCCTTACACAATCACCAAATTCTTGCAAAATCTCACTAAGTCTCCAAAATCCCTCAAAATCTATTTTTGCAAAACACCTTCCAAAACCATTTCCAAACTTTTTCCAATTCAAGAAACACTTCAAACACATCAAATATGATGTATTGAAGCTATCCAAATCACTTCCACACTTATGTAACAAGGTTTGAGTGAGTTGGTCTTTGAAACCTTTGGATTTTAGAGTTTTTCCTTCATTTACAAGGCATTTCGTCCACTAGCTTGCTTGGAGGTTGTTTGGAGCATCTATTCATCAACCTAGGAACATTTGAAGACCATGTAAGAGCTCTCAATATCTCTGGTTTTCTTATTGCTTAAGCTTGCTTCAAGAGGTAAACCTAAAACTCATAAATGTGAACTTTCTACTTGCATTTCACATGCTACCATGAATGTTTTTAGGGTTTTCACCTTCCTATCTCTCATTTATTCATTTCAAAACTTTAATTTTATTCTCTTTTGAGTTTTATTTTAAAATTATGATTTTGGCTTGTTAGCATCCTTGTGTACTTGAGTTTGACTAAAGCTCTTGCTTGTAAGCATTTGTGTGTAATCATCATTAAAACTTGAAAGTTTTCTCCTATGAAGTTTTGAACTTCTCACCTACATTTGTTGTGACATTATTTGATTAGGCATGATACCTGTAAGTATACACGTCATCTTGTAAGCCCTATTGAAGCCTCACCATTGTTAAGATGCATCTTTGTTAAGATCCCTTTCCATCTTTATTAAGATGTACCCAATTCTTTGTCAAGATATGTCTGTGGTTTTCACCCTTTGTATTTAGTCTTGTAAGAACTTCCCCATTTCATGATATTATAATATCTTAATACTTGCTTTGGTTGTGACCATCAATCTTGATTGAAATCATTGCCTGATATTGTAATATCTTAAATGCTTGCTTTGGTTGTAACCATTAATCCTGATTAAAATCCTTGCTTATTGTAATATGCTTGATTATTCCTGTTTGTAACCATATCACTTATATTCATCATGTGTGAATGATTATGCTTTGTTAAGTTTATTTCCCCAAAGTGATGGAACTTTTTAGTTCTCATCCCAGTTGCCTCCCCTTTTCCCTTCCAAATAAAGTCTCTCTATTGACCCTTGGGTCATAGATAACTCATTAACTTATAGGTCTGGATAGAACCTTTTCCCTTTTTGGCCTGGATAGAACCAATAGGATTTACATCATAGGTCTGGATAGAACCTTTTCCCTTTTTGGTCTGGATAGAACCAATAGGATTTAAATCATAGGTCTGGATAGAACCTTTTCCCTTTTTGGTCTGGATAGAACCAATAGGATTTACATCATAGGTCTGGATAGAACCTTTTCCCTTTTTGGTCTGGATAGAACCAATAGGATTTAAATCATAGGTCTGGATAGAACCTTTTCCCTTTTTTGTCTGGATAGAACCAATAGGATTTACATCATAGGTCTGGATATAACCTTTTCCCTTTTTGGTCTGGATAGAACCAATAGGATTTAAATCATAGGTCTGGATAAAACCTTTTCCCTCTTTGGTCTGGATAGAACCAATAGGATTTACATCATAGGTCTGGATAGAACCTTTTCCCTTTTTGGTCTGGATAGAACCAATAAGATTTAAATCATAGGTCTGAATAGAACCTTCCTCCTCTTTTGGTCTGGATAGAACCAATAAGATTTACATCATAGGTCTGGATATAACCTTTTCCCTTTTTGGTCTGGATAGAACCAATAGGATTTAAATCATAGGTCTGGATAAAACCTTTTCCCTTTTTGGTCTGGATAGAACCAATAGGATTTACATCATAGGTCTAGATAGAACCTTTTCCCCTTTTGGTCTGGATAGAACCAATAAGATTTAAATCATAGGTCTGGATAGAACCTTCCCCCCCTTTTGGTCTGGATAGAACCAATAGGATAACCCATAGGCCTAGATTAAACCTTCTCCCCTTTTTGGTATGGATAGAACCAATAGGACTATAACTCATTAGGTCTGGATAGAACCTTCCCCTCCTTTTGGTATGGATAGAACCAATAAGATTTAAACTAATAGGTCTGGATAGAACCTTCTCCCCCTTTTGGTCTGGATAAAACCAATCAAACTTAACTCATAGGTCTGGATAGAACCTTCTCCCTCTTTTGGTCTGGAAAGAACCAATAGATCCTTATTCAGTAGTTCGTGCCTGAACTACGACCGCTCTGATTTCTCATTGGACAATGAGAATACGTAGGCACAAGATGCGATATCTTGACGAGCAACCTTCCCCTTTCTCTCACCTTTTGGTCTGGATAGAACCAATTGGTCTCACAACGTAGAACTTTAGGATGGAGTTTGGTTAACTCTATGTAAGTATCATGAAAATGATTACTTACTTCCCTTTCTTGAGAGTTCAACATAGATCTAGAGAGTTTCGTGAAACTCCACACAAGCTTGGATATGTTTGTTCCCCTTTGAACCTTGATCATAATCAAGTGTTCTTCAACCCTAGTGAGGTGAACTACAATTGCTCTGATTCTATTCTAGTTAGGATACGTAGGCAGAGGATGCGACGTCTTTGCGAGCAAACTTAGAAACTATCTTTAGGTCTTAACCTACACCCTTTACCCAATCCCAAACCTTAGCAAACATTTAACAAATTTAGCATGCAAATAAACAAAAGGTTCCTGTAGAGTACTACAGATGTCTAGGATGTGAAATACCTACCCTAGGCATAACCAACCCCTGATCCCCGAATCTCTTAGCGTTGTTGTTACATTGCGAAAAGGGTTTTTCTTTCTTTAGACCTTTCCTTTGAATAAATTAAAGTCCGGTTGTGAATTTAAGAATTTAAGATTCAAGTTAATCAATAGCTTGGTATCACGATTCTAACCGCAACACTTTCTTCGGGGTACGTATGCCCTCAATTCTAAAAATAGAATTGAGATGATTTATAAAAGATATCACCTGAAAAGTTGTAGTAGTTTATACAAGAGTTGATAAGCGATAATACAAACAATCCCTATAGATGTTGATGTTGCTATCACTTCTTGCTCCTTGATTTGAGTTGAATCAAGACCTTCGATCTTTGTGAATTGACCTCCGATTCCAGCCCGTTTGTTGAATAACTTTCAGTTCTTCAAACCCTCGGCCCGGCTGATCTTAGACACCAACGAATCAAACCCGGAACTCCCTTCAACACTTCACAGCCCTAGCTACTAGATTGATGAAATCTTCTGTTTCTCAATCACCTTCTCACCGCTGAATGTTGATGGAGACTATCCGTGCCAAAAATCCCCAAATTCGTAGAATCTTGGAGGGCAAAACCTTCAAGGTTTTATTCAAGAAAAACCTACCACAATTCTCCACCCGAACCGGATTTTCACTCAACGGATTCAAACCTTATCACCTTGAACGAGACACAAAGCACTCCAAAAATGGTTGTGTGTAGTTGCAGTGTTGTGTGTTGTTTGAGGATGAAGATGAAGAGAAATGTAGGCACCTATTTCACTTTTCTTGTTTTCACAATTTACTCAAAATGAAATTGTTAATCAGTTAAAATGAACAACCTAATATTTATAGTAATAAGCCAAATAACTAACACAACAGGATTCCAAACACAGTGAAAAAATACTTAACAATGCGCGAACGGTCGACCACAGCAGGTCTATGCATCGACGCATGGCCTGCAAAATTTAGCAATATTAAAAACATAACATTATGCGTCGATTATAGGTCGGCGTGCGCTGACCCGTGAGAAATGTGATGTCTTCATGCGTCGACTGATGGTCAACTCATAGCTTCCTTGCGCTGACCCGTGGGAAAGTGAACTGGGTTGTGTGCTGACTGGTGGTCGACTCACAGCTTCCATGCGCTGACCCGTGGGAAAGTTAATTAGGTTGTGCACTGATGTGTGGTCGACTCAGTGCTTCAAAACCTGCAAAAATTCATCACTTGTTGTTTCGTGCGTTTTGTCACGAATGAATATTTATCACATGTTTTTCCAATGATAATATGATGAATTAAAGAGATATAGGAAGGATATGATATGTTAAGCATTGCAATTTGCTTCTGGGTGAAATTGACAGCTCCTATTGATCCGAGGTTGTACTTTGTCATCATCGAAACTTGAGAACATATGTTGTGTGACAACTTGCCCTCACATACTCCGCCTTTTTGATGATGACAACCTGCGCGAAGCTAGTGAGAACAACATTGCAATATTATTAACATAGCAGCATAAACTCCCCCTTTCTACTTGGCTTTTCTCCCCCTTTGACAACATCAAAAAGAGATAGAGAATATAAAGATTGATAGAATAACAATTAACAAAACACTCAGCAGGTGATAACTAGTCATTTACCAATATTCACACATAAGATTGATAATGAAAGAGTAAGGTAATTAATAGATAAAGTATTGCAAACATTTAAATGGGCTTAATATTCCAACAATCATAACAAAAACAAACACATCATAGACAATAAAAATATGCAATCATGCAACTAATATCCCCGGCCCCGACCGCTCCCCCTGTACGCAACATCCGGATTGCGGTAAGGATCAGAGTAGTCGACAAATGCTTCCACAGACATATTGAGGTGATTGAGGATGTGAGCTATTTCCATGTCCTGCCTCTCATTTAATGCAGCGAGAGATTCAAAACGGGCATCCATCCTAGTGGAAAAAGAATTTAACCGTTCATTTTGTGTACGTATCTCAGCTCGGATTTGTTCCATCCGCGTATCTTGACTTCTCATAAAGTTCTGTTGGTCCAACTGCATGAAGTGCAGCATGTTGACAATTTCAGAGTTGTCTAACTGCGGAGGATATGGTGAGGATTGAGGAGGTTGATGTTCTTGAGGATAGCCATGGTACGGATCATAATATTTGCCCAGAGTGGTCCAGCCTGTGTACTGCCACTCACCCCATCCTTGATTTGTGTATCCTTCTTCTTGTTCGTCAGGTGGAGCTGTGTGATGAAGCCAATCAGTATTTGTGAACTCATGTTGGTCTGGATGGTGGTAATTGTCATGCGTCTCATATGCTAGTTCTTGTACCTGTTCCGCTTCATTTTCGTCTTCATCTACCTGTTCGTCTTTTTCTTCATCCTCCCCACTACAAGAAAATTGGCAAATTGCGATGGTTCAATTTGATAGATTACGACGGTTTTAACCGTCACAATTTGTAAGTTACGACAGTTTCAACCCCGTCGCAGAAACGTGCGTCGCGAGGCCGTATTGCGACGGTTGTGAAAACTGTCGTTATTTTCACGACGGGTAGCTAACTGTCGTAATCTCCATATTGTGACAGTTTTCAACCGTCTTAACTTGCTTAATGGTTTTTGTTTTCATTATTGATTGCGAAAGTATATTGTGGCAGTTTGAACCACCACAATTTGCAAATTATTTTTTTAAAAAAACTATGGTATATTGTGGCGGTTTGAAATGCCGCAAGTTGCAAATATTTTTTTAAAAAAAACTATGGTATATTGTGGAGGTTTGAACCGTCGCAAGTTGCAAATATTTAAAAAAAAATCTACACTCAGTTTAGGATTCATAATACAACTATTGTAGGTTACATTAATGGCAATCATCAATACTTATGATATTCACACATATAAAATAAAGCTATTATGTTCCTAAACAAACTAGAAAGCCATACCAATATTTGAAAACAAAACTCTAGGTCTCATCCCAAGTCAAAATAAAATGAAAATAAAAAGTAAAAAATAGATAATTTATTCATGGATAACCCTATCAAGTAAAAACTGAGTAGAAAGACGTTGTGCTTCAAGTGTCAGGTTAAAAAGACTCATAATAAGTAACCAAATGAGAAAAATGAACTTACTATCTCTCAATAGTCAATACAAATTGCTAATGTATATCAATATCAAAATGATGTTTTACCTCTAGCCAGCTATAAATTACTTAGTTCAAAATAAAGACAGACTAATGGATCAAAACCATTATACAAGCGCCATTGTTCTTCTATTTCCTGTCTAGTGCTTGTTATGACAATTTCAGTACCATCAAGGGCTAATTCTTCAGCTTCTATCCTATACATGATCTTGTAAGTTGAGTTTATTTCATCACTTGATAACTGGCCTTGCTTTAAAAGTTTTTCCAACTTATCTCGACCAAGTGAGTGGCCGGTAAAAATCATCAGTGCATTCAAAGCACTGGACAGAAGAGCAATGTTGGTTGGTAACCAACAGCGGATGGGATACGACCAACCAAAGCAGACACCTCTGAGTTTGCCTGCAAATGCATCATGCATTATATGTCATGTTTTGAATACCAATTGAGATATAGAAGATATCTTAGAGTAGATAACTTGTCCATACTTAAGTAAAGCGGAAAATGTTGTCAATGAAAAAAAGCACATCCTGTCCTTCAGCGTCACAAAAGTGTTCAGCGACAGTGAGTCCAGTAAGTCCAACACGAGCACAAGAACCAGGTGGCTCGTTCATTTGACCATACACAAGAGCACATTTTCTTTCACTCTGAATTCATGAAACAAACCATAGTTGACAACTTTGCAAAAGGAAAATATTAGGATTATTGTTTATTGTTTATTGTGTATGATGAACAAGATTGTGTTAACCTGCTTATCATCCAACTTAATGACACCACTCTCAATCATTTCTTTGTACAAATCATTCCCCTCTCGAGTTCTTTCTCCAACACCCGCAAAAATAGAGAAACCACCTAACAAATGGAAATAGTAAGCATACATTACAGAAAAATAGCCTCTCAATAAGAATAAATTAGGTGCAGAGCCTTGGCAACATTGTTGATAAGTTCCATGATAAGCACAGTTTTTCCTACACCAGGACCACCAAACAACCTGATCTTTCCTCCTCTTTGGTATGGTGCAAGCAGATCAACAACCTATATGAAGAAATATATGCAAATTTGTGTAATTGAACATTTAAGGATATGAGGTTGATGCATTCACCACAAATAAAATAAATTATAAAAAAAAACAAAAAGGAAGTCGCTAGCAAATGAAAAATACCTTGATACCAGTAACAAGGATCTGCTGTTCAGTTGCTTGCTCAACAAAAGCAGGAGCCTCTCTACGAATGGGCAAATAATGGAGTTCATAAAGAGCACCAACTGATATTACATAATTACAGAACTTTCTATTCTTTGAAATAATAGTATTAAACAGTTTCACACAGTAAAATCAAATTTTAGATCGAACAACTCCGGTTATTACATTCACTAAATCAAATTTTAACAATCTTGGCCATTGATTTAAATCAGACTGTCAATATCAGTAACTACATCATGAATTTACTGCAGCAAATCTGTTTCTGCAATGATGAGGTAAACAACTAGTTTCTTTAAAATACACCAGTGAAGAATTATTGGCATGTTATGACATACTCTATTTAGAATTCTTCCACTTGGGGTGGAGTCAAAAAATGACATTGGCGCTCGAATGAAGCTCAAATGCATTTGATTGAAGAGCATGGTTGCAGTCTTGTATCCAACTATCACAACAAGAAATGCTCTAACAAGGGTGGAAAAGGAAATTCCAATTGCCAAAGAAACATAGACAAGCATCAGAGTAAAGCTTCTAATAACAGGTTCTGCAGTTGTTGAAATAGGAGTTGCCAGAGCCATCCAATAGTTGCTTGCAATTTGTAAAACCACTGTGAGTATGTGTGAAAGGAATAGGAAAGGAACAAGAGCTCCTCCATAAGCTATTGTTATGTATTTCCAGAACACTTTAAACCCAACACTACCCTTTTCACGTTCTTTGTCTTGAACAAGTTGGCCTTTCGGCACAAATGACTCATCTAACTTACTGTTTTGATCATTTATGTTTTCCACTTCTTACTCAAGTTCAAAATCGCTTAATGAACTTGTGTCTTCTCCGGTAATACTCGATGATTTAAATGTAGGACCTCTCTCTAAATACTTAACTGAAGACAATGTTGCTCTATGTGCGCCTACAAGTTTCATAAAATCGGTTCCAGACTTAAGAATGTCATTGTATTTTCCCGATTGAGTTATCCTTCCTTCTTTCATGACCTAGATGAATTGTAAGAAAGAGAAAAATACATAGAAATGGTAAGCTATAATGTTTGAAACTTTCAATTAAGGAGAATGCTGAAATATATAAATCACTCACAAGTATCAGATCAGCATCAGGTAAGAACTCTACTTGATGTGTTATGTATATCACACTATTTGTTTTCAAAAGGCCAAGCAAACACTCATGAAACATTACAGTAGTAGTAAATGTACAGTAAGATACAAACCTTTCCATCAAAATGCATAACAAAACAAATTGTAGTAAAAGCAAGAGACTTTAGAAAATAGCACCTTAAAAAGATGGGATCCTGTATGAGCATCAACTGCACTAAAGGGATCGTCGAGAAGATATATATCAGCATCTTGATAAAGAGCACGCGCTATTTGTACTCTTTGCTTTTGTCCACCACTCAAATTGATTCCTTTTTCTCCAATAATGGTCTGATCACCAAATGGTAGAACCTCTAAATCTTTCTTCAATGAACATGCTTCTAGCACCCTCTCATACTTTTCCCTATCCATCTCCCTCCTAAATAGTATGTTATCTTCTATCCTTCCATTTTGAATCCATGGTGATTGAGCAACATAAGCCTTTGTTCCACACACCTTCAAGTTACCAAATACTTTGGTATTTCACCTATTATACAAGTCGAATCAAGCTAGGATAGAGAAGTTTCAACAATCTTTTTATAGGATGAGCCATCATTGTATGTCCTGCTGCACATCGTTCATCCAGTGGAACATCACCATACCCTCCATGTAAAGCAATTGATCTACAAAGAGGTCGAGCGATGATGCACGTCATAAATATTCCGATACTCCTTCAGGGTTTTCACAATTCTCAGTTGCAACGCACTCCGTGTATCTTCCAGTTTATGGGACAATGTTTTCTCAATTGCTACAAATATGACAGAACTGTATAAGATAGAAACACACATATTTATCACCTATGATGTCACTACTAGAACAAGAGTCTAGAAGTCCTTTGATCCAACCTAACCTACTAAACAGAGATACGATTGCACCAGTATCAGCCAAGCGATAGATATCAGCCAAATCTGTAACTACCGGCAATGCCATCGTGTGTACTCTTATACGCCTTTCTCCACAAGAAGCAGTGTAACTATTTTGTTATTAGGGAAGAAACTTTTTTCTTTTTTTAAACTCACATTCTAAATATCCTACTTACAAAAGTTAGCGAAATATCAACCATGATAGACATTCAGACAAATGCTAAACAGTGGAGGAGAAATAGTAAAACCAAAGCATGATAAAGATGAGCTGAATGGTCTGACAAAAAAAACGAAAAAAGGAAATATTAAGAAAATGTACTTTCTAGGAAAGATTCAAAAGTACAAAATCCTTTTATCTTATATCCAAGAATGATATTGTGTTTTCCTTTTTGAATAGTAGTGTCGCTTCCGTGAAAATAAGGTGCCGGCAAAACAGAAGAGTCGCACCTTTCGTTATTTATCCCTCAGAGCGGGAAAGGAAACGATCGGAAAAACCTGACGAAAAGGTATAAGACAAGGTCATCGCAACCATTGTCTGGGTTCAGGAGTCGGTTACGCAAGGGGAAGGTATTAGCACCCTTCACGTCCGTCGTACTCGACGGGATCCATGCTTGTTGTGTTTACTGGACGGGTTGGTTTACTATCTACCTATCAAGGCTGGTCTGAAAAAGAAAAGAAAAATGACTCGGCAAAGCATCGCGCTTTATGCCTACGTATTCTCATCAGAGAATGAGAAATCAGAGTCAACGTAGTTCGGCTAACTACGGGTTACGGGGAAGGTGGCTCGCCAATACATCAATATTGTGCCTACATACTCTCAACAGGTATGAGAGATCAGAGCTTACGTAGTTCGGGATAATACGGATTACGGGGATTCAGATTCATCTGTTTTATCGAGTAGGGTTAACAAATAGTTCCAGCAGTTTGGTGTACGCAGCTCGACCCTTGGAGACTTAGGCGTTACCGTTTGCGGTAGAACTGAGAGTTAACAACACTCTTTTCTTCAGAAAAGCTTCCTTTGAATTACGGGCCCACGGGGCAAAAAGGTTTGAAGTTTGTTTTCTATATTTTACGAAAGAACTGTTTTTTTAGTTGTTTGCAACCAATATCGCACTAGAGACTATGACCTGAGAGTGAATATGTCACATGTCACTCGAAGGGTACCATACTAAACATCCAAGCTGTCGAAAAGAAACTCTCCGACAACCCTTTCTCAGGTAGCTTAAGGCTCGTAATGTCCGACGTCAATTAACCTTTATTACTGTATTTTAATTTGTTTTGAGATGAGAAGAGAGAACAGGCTCAACTACGGGGAGACTATCAAGTCCTAATGTTGTCATGCCAAGGATTCATCCTATGGTTGAAGTTTGAAACAGGGATCTCCTAGAAGTTATCATGCATAGGTTTCAACCTAAAGTTCTATCATCACTTCCTTATCAAAGGAAGTGAGATTCCTAGGGGATCATGTCAATGATAAACAGAAACAGGTAAAGCATCAGCTTAAACAGTAAACAGTAAACGATTGTAAAATGCATGCAATGCAAGTGAGGGAGGAAATGTGTATGGGGTGTCAGCCTCCACAAGCTCATCTTAACCTCAAGCCAGATATGAATAACTGTAATCATACATAAAAAATAACATGCTATCAAGAAAAATAGAAGTAACTGCAATCCTACAGAGGAAATGAAATGCTATCAAGCAAACACAAACCACATAGGCAAGGGAGCTGGGCTCTACCGAATACCCGCAAGCAAAGCCATACAGTAAAAATACAAGCAGAGGGAGCAACTCAACCTCTAGTGCAATCATGCTCCTAGATTAAAATCAATCTAGATATGAACTTATTCTAATGCATCAAACAAGTCAAACAAGGCACATCAATACAGTTGCACATCAAGCCAACAGACAAGAAAGAAAGCAAGTCAACAGCTCTCACAGCTTCCCAGCAAAGCTCTTCTGACATCAGCTCAGTCATCAGAATTCACCTACCCTTCAAGACTATCATCTTCAATAGCAAGTGTCAACTTGCTTCTCCAAGTTTTCAACACATCAACCATAAGTATCAACTTATTCTTTCTTCTTCAAGCTTCAACTCTCAAGTCAATTCCACCTTCAGGCTTCACTCCTAACTACAAGTATCAACTTGACTCCTTCAGGCTCTCAATGCATCAACATAAGTATCAACTTATCCTTTATTCCTCAAGCCTCAGCTCTTCACTCAATCTCAATTTGATCTTCTTCACAAGTGTCAACTTGTTCTTCAAGCTTCAGCTCTCTCTTCTTTACCAGTATCAACTAGCTTTTCCTGATTTGCAAGCTTCAGCTCCTAGGGGTAATCTTCAATCACAAGGAAGCACCAAGTTCATACTTCAATCTTCTTCAAGCAAGGAACTCCATCCTCTAACAAGGGAGAAATATTCCTCTATCAAGAGCAAAGTTTGGGATGACTGGTAGCAGAGTGAAGACCAAAGGTCACCACTGAGCACCCTGTCATCAGAGAAAGGGACCCTCAAAGGTTATACCAACTTGAAAAGAGCCACACATCCTACCAAAGGAGGTATAAGGCCTTTACAAAGGGAACTTTCATCATACGGAAGAATGGAAGTGATCAACATCATCCATGTTTATGAAGGAAGAGAATCTATCTAGAGTTCTGCCTACAAACCCTAATCTTAACACCTAAACAAAACTACACCAAAAGGAGGGAAGGTCTTCAAATCCAAGCCTCTTAAAGCAATCCCATGCATCTTTAACTTGCCTTCATCATCATCCAAGAACAAGCAAAGCAAAACCCTAATCTTAGGGAACTAAAGAAGTTAATCTAGTTGAATTAGTGCCTTAGAATCATCCAAAACTAGCACCTAAACTAAAATCAATCAAAAATAGTAAACTATATTATAAATTTCTACAAAAATTCCTAAGGGATCCTAATTCAATTAAGAATGCCTCATACAAAAACCAGGGACTAAATCATCTATTAAGTCCTAAAATTAAGTCCTAAATCCAAAGGTATCAACCATAAACCCTAAAAATGGAGCTTCTAAGGTTTCAACCTAGAACTACCACTTACATTCATCAAAAAAATGTGAGAAAAATCTATGGGGATCATGCATATCTATGCTAGCCACAAACAAAAAATCAGGATCAAAATCATCATCAAATGATCACACAAAATTCCACAAAATCAACCATCAAGCATGACTATTTTAAAATCAATTAAAGTGTGAAAATTCCCATAAAATAGAAAATGAATGAAATAAAAATATTTTTTATCTAAAAAATTCTAGACCCTATCATGAATCTAATTCACAAAGAATGGGATCAATTGAATTATTTTTCCATTTTTTATGATTTTATCAAGAACCATGAATAAAATGAAGAAATAAAGAAAATCAAAATAAAATAACCAAGCGCGTGGTGCAGATAGTAATGAAAATCAGTTCATTCTGGCAATTGGGCCATGAGGGGGGTGTGGTTAGCAGCTAATGCATTAAGCCCAACACACAACTTAAGTGAAACGCCGCGTTTCACATTAGTTCAGAATCCTTCACAAAATGAGAAACATTCGTGGCCATTGGATCATGCCCTCAGTCAAAGTTCAACCCCAATCTGATGGCTATCAAGTCATCTTCTTCATTTGAAATCCTGAAACATGCGCGCAGCCATGGCCGTCGCCGGTGGTGCTCCTGTCATCGTCCCCAACCCTAACTCTCTCCATAGGCCTCCATTCCAAGAGGCTCTACATGAAACTCACTCCAATTTTCACAAGGAATCTTCCTATGCCATTTAATTATGCTAACAGTTCAAGAATCCAAGAATAACAATCTCAACCGAAAATTCCATGAACCCTAATTGGTCACTAATCTCCAAATTGATGATCCAGGAATCTTCCTACACCATTCTACTATGCATCTACCATAACAATTCATCTTAATTCTACCTAATTTAAGCCATAGCACAAGAGTTGCATACCTGGTAAACTCGAGCAAACAGAAGGGTTGAATCTTCAAATCAACCTTCAAGAATTTGCAGAATCCTTCACTGAATCACAATCAATCTTCTGTATGCAAAGAAAAGAGTTGAACCTTCTTGAATTATCAAATCCGATTCTGAGTTGCAAGCTTCACTCTCCAATGGCTACTTCACGATTCTTCCACCACAGTGCCTTGAATTTGATCTGGAACTGATCACCAACCTCAGAGCAAGCTATTGAGATCAATTTCTTGGATTGAAATGGCCTCTACCCTTGTAACTGATTTTGATTTGCAATGAGAAAGTTCAAAGTGCAAGCTCAGTTTTCTCTCTCAATCATCACCAAAAAATGATCTGAACCACTTCTATTCAATATATAGAGTGCGTAGGGATGATCTAGGAACGTCTAGATCCTTCTAACGAGAAGATCAATCTCTCATGACATGAGAAGTTCACTTGAATTCTCATGATATGCCATGGTATGCACAACTTCTGCTAACAGCTTGAAATCATTCTCAATTCCTTCCAATTTCTCCCCTCATGACATTTTGGTAGTGTTTGGCTTGCAAGGGACCTTGATCATGCCTTGATTCTAGGTTTTGCAAATGTTACTTATGATGTAAGTAACTACTTTTCAAAGCAAGTCCACAAGTTGAAATTCAATTCAAAAATGTGGCTAAACAAATGTTCTTAAAATGTTTTTTAGAATCAAAATGATATATTACATGCCTTGGTTTGGACATGTAGATCAAAAATATCAATTTCCAACTTTGGTTCATTTAACTTATACCCTTATTTTAGGTCATTTTTGCAACTTTGAGCTACAAGCACTTCCAACATCTCATGACCTCTTGAATAGCCTTAAAACATCATTTTGAACAAGTTTTATGTTGAACATTTTCCCATTTGAAGCTTGGAAATAGGAGTTATGGCCTTATGGTTGAAATGACCTATAATCTCCAAATGACCAAAATGCCCTTGACTTGTCAAAGCCATAACTGGAGTTCTACAAATCCTATCAAGGACTTATAGTACTCTCTAGAAAGCTAAGAGAATAAGGAACAACATTCATGTTGGCCAAAAGTTAATAGGAATCATCCTTCTAGGGAAAACGTTTCATGCAAGTTGGACAACTTTCAAGCCTCCAAATTCACATACCTCAGATGACCTATAACTTGTCAAAGTCATAACTTGAGTTCTACAAATCCTATCAAGGACTTCTAGCACTCAAATTAAAGCTAAGACCATGCTATACAACATTCATTTTGGGGGCAAGATGAGATGACAATCACATCTTGAGCTAAACTGCCTTGAAGATAGGGGTCAAACTAGGGGATTTTACACTGTCAAGCCTTAGAAACCCTAGCTTGAAACTTCTCAAGCTCTTCAATCATGATGAGTTGACCTTGGAATCATCCTTATAACATCTCAATGCATCAATCCATGATCACATGGCCTTTGAATTAGGTCTCAACCTCCTTCAAATCATCAGTTGACCCAGGGTTGACCCAGTCAAACCCTAATTGCACCACTCATGGCTGGGTCTTCTTAACCTTGCACAATGACCTGTCTAGGCCTCAAAGTGACCTTCAACACTTCTCGTGATCTCTTTCAAGGCTTCAAGTCCACATTCTTGGCTTCAGAATCATCTGAGGAGCTCCCACAACTCTCAAGTTAGGATACCCACACACTTGGCTTCAATCACTCTCTCTGAGGATCTTTTAATTTCTCTGACAAGGATATCAACCCATGAACACTTGAATAAGCTTCTTAGCTAGCTTCAAAGTCTTGTATAGCTCTTGATTGGTACTCATACCTCTTGATCTCCTGCATACATGTCAATGAAATGCAAATGATAATGCTAATGTGAATGAAATGAAACATAAGCTAGGTAGAGAAATGTTGGGCAAATTTTAGGGTGCAACAAGTAGTATCACAAAACATATGATTCAACATTGTCTATAGAAATAAAGCTACTGAATATTAGAACTCATCTTACGAACTATTGAAGAAAGGATACAACAATGCAACTTGAACGTAAAATGTTTGAGTTGTCAATAATGTCTCTTCAAGTGTTAACTGCATGGAAAAGGCTTTATCCCAATCTATAGCTGGAAGTACCAACAAATTTGTGGACTTTAGCATGAAGTTTCCATGATAAGTTGTGAAACGGACACCTAGAAGCATGGACACTTATTAGCAATTGTATTTGTAAGTGTGTATGTTCAAACGTATATGTTTAATTTTATATACACATCGTATAAAACCGAATATAAACAAAAGGAGGCAAGGAAGGTACATATTTCCAAGACATAACGAATGCACAAACCTTTTCCACATTTAACACGCATTACAGCTTCCCATGCAGTCTCTCTAGTGAGGTCTCTTCTTAATTCATGTCTCAATTTCTCCCCATGAATAGATGATTGGAAAGCTGGATAGTAATACACATGACCAATAGTGTACTTTGCCAGAGTTCCTAAACAGACAATAAAGCATAAATACATAATTTACATGGAGTATATGATCATTGACATTCACGACTATATGCTTAGAATACCACAGATTCTGACAAAACAATATCAAACAAAATTATTGTAAAAAAAAACCAAACAGAATTACATCTGGACAAGGGATGCATTATTTAAAGATATAAGTTATAACTACTACAAATTAACACATAATTTGTGAGTTCACTTTGAGCATTAACAGGCAATTTTTTTGCCTTGCCAAATTCTTCAATGAGAGTATCAGTTGAAATTCCACGCATAAGGGATGCACTATTTAAAGATATAAGTTATAACTACTACAAATTAGGAAGAAGAAACGAACAATTGTTTGTGAG
This sequence comes from Lathyrus sativus, assembly GCA_963859935.3. Classification (NCBI taxonomy): domain Eukaryota; kingdom Viridiplantae; phylum Streptophyta; class Magnoliopsida; order Fabales; family Fabaceae; genus Lathyrus; species Lathyrus sativus. The sequence continues at coordinate 281,852,429 of OZ012735.1, forward strand.
CAAGAAAATAACAGATTGAAGAACAAAAGATCACCTTTAAAGGGTTTGAATTGACAACATAGTCAAAAGGTTCAAAATTACTAAATACAAAAGAATGGTGAGATTTTAGATGTATCTCTGGAGTTGAGTGCTACAGTTGGTAGGTAAATGTGTGTGTACTATCATACTATGGAGCCCTTATCAATGATTCCGCTGTTGCATTATGGGCTTCAAAAACACACTTAGCTATTGTAATCTGGGATTTTATAAAACACTAAATTGTTTTAGTTTTAGGCATGTCTAAAGAAAATAAACAACCTAGGTTGGTTATTTTTAAACCTCCAATACAGAAGATTATATTTTTTTAGTATGCACAAAATATTATTGATGTGCCTGCATATAAAAACAGTGCATTTATCTTGAAGTATAACCATAAGTTGATAAATATTCCATCATAGAAGATTATATTTTTTCTACACAAAAATTATTAATGTCAGGCCGAATTACAACTCTCCATCAGCACATGGAAAATGCCAAGCTCAAAACCAGTAAGAAAATAATATTGTAAAGAGCTACATTGGATAGTGATACAGCATGAAGAATGGTTATAAATTGGGAGTTGGGACAATCTGCATCCAATGAGCTAGCTTTAGGCGATGAGTTAGGCCTAAACCCAAATTCCAAAAAATATGACTTGACAGTGGTGAGTAAGAAATATCTACTAGTCCTTACAAACCTACAAAAACAAAAATGAGACTCTACCTTTATTTATTTTTTTGAAGAGGTTGGGAATATTTTCATCATCAAAAGGTAGAGTGCCGCAGAGAAGTGCGTATAAAATTACAACGCAGCTCCAAACATCTACTTCAGGTCCAACATATAATTTCCCAGAGATAACCTGTGCGAAATATAACAATTTGACCGAGAAGTATGAATCAGGATGAAATGTAAGTTATGAAAATGTATAAAGTATGAAAATGAGCAACGTCAACAACAATAACTTATTTAACTACAAATTTAAAATCCATAGATATACAAACCTCTGGAGCAGCATAGTTAGGGCTTCCACAACTTGTCTTGAGAAATTGGCCATCACACATGATGTTTCTCAAACCAAAATTAGCAATCTTGACACTCTATTTTGGGTCCAAAAGTAAATTCTCAGGTTTTAGGTCTCTATGAACTACCGTATTCCTGTGACGGTACTCCACACCAGAGATTATCTACTTCCAAAGTAGAAGTTAGCTAAAATACTGTGTCAGGTATAAGCCTCTCAAGTACACATAACATAAGAAATTATAACTGCTGGAAGAAACTGCGGGCTTCATCTTCTTGCAACCTACCCTTTTCTACGATGTAATCGAAGAGCTCTCCAGATTTCACATATTCCATCACCACATAAATGTCTGTTGGGGTTTCCACAACCTCATAAAGACGTATAATGTGATGATGCATGAACAATCTTAAAATTTTGATTTCTCTTCTCACTGCAACAGATTGAAGAAAAAATATTATGAGCATATTAACTCAACCAAGATAGCTTGAACCAAAAACACAGAATTTGAATACTATAGCCTAAGAAAATCAATTATCAACCTCCATATACACATAAAATATGTTTGTAACTTACATATGATGACAGTTTTTATGGAACTGTCGCAACCTATGTGTCACAAAATATTATTTTTCTTGTAGTGAGACTGAGTGTTCTATAGACAGCCATGGACTCCTCGTGGTCTTCTTTTAATGGAAGAACTCTTAAGAAAACAGGAAGGACCTATAAAATGGAACCAAGACATACATATACAACATCCAATAAGAAAATAGTTATCAAGTACAAACAACAAAATTAGAGGTGCAACATGCTATAAGTTTATAAATTCATATTTAATTGAGCGGGAAACCACTTGATTTAAAGGAATAGACTCAGGGTGCACCATAATCATCTTTGCCACAGCACCAGCGGCATTATCCCTCACTGCATGATTAGGCTCAGACTCATTGAACATGGGGTGAAGCCCACGTAATATATTGTCAAAGTATCTAGTATTGGATTAAAGAAAATGCAAGGCATACATGACTCAACCGTAAGAACTAAATACATCACTAACATTTTCACAGCTTAAAATGAGAACCATGCATACTAGAAAAGAGAGAAGGGAAGTAATAGAAACCATATTCCTGGTGGCAGAGATTCAACTGATTAGCGATTCCACCTCATATTGCTGAATGTTGCGACAGGTGTGCTAGTATGGCCAGAATGACAGTAGAAAAATAGCGATAACAGTAAAATCTAACCGATTAGCAATGATCATAACAAGAAACTGAAATCAAGCCCATGCACAAGAACTATCAACGACGACGGAATCTTCGTCGTTGCTCCTGAACAACAAATAACCAAACGCAAGACCAACCACAATAGCTATAAACACGCCACCTTTATATGACATAACATACAACATCATGAAATACCCGATCGCCGAGCTTAACCCGGACAGAACCGCTCTGGTGACTCTCACGCCTAATTTAGCTCCACTTCCTGTGAACGTCCGTTGAAGAAGAGACGCCTCGATCTATGCCGGAAACGGATTTCCGGAGGCCAACAGCTTGAGGCGAATACGGCGATTCTCGAGCAACTGGTAGAAAATGGAGACAAGGAGACAAGTGAGTAGACTCGGTGTGTAAAAAACAAGAACAAGACCATTTACATTTAGTGTCTTCAGCTAGTACATTTCATCAAACAGCTAGAAGTCATAAACAGTTATGCATTAGGTTTGTTTTCTCCTTCCATGAAGGCACCTCAAGTGATGGCATTATGCCCTGTTGGAACATTGATTCATTAGCTTCAAAACCAAAACTTCTAAGCTCATGATAACCATGATGAATGTTGCTGCATGGGCAAGAGTAGAGAAATTAGAGACTTATATAGAATACGTCTTCTTAAAATAAACATGCCCTCAGTGAATAATTTGTAAACACGGGTTAAAATTGATTGGGAAAATATCACTATATAAAGTACAGAAGGAAACAAACACGGTAACATCAAATTTTTAGTATTGACCTCCCTCCCTCATAACTAAACCAAAGCCCCAAACTTCTGAACCAATCAGTTCTGCCAATTTTATTTCAATTTTAACTAGGCTAGAATGTTACATCGCCGCTATTTGACAACACTTTGAACTGAATCGTGTATCGCAGAACAATGAGGATTTGTTCAAAGGCGCTATTTGATAACACTTGAACCAAACCAATACATCAATGATGATGGTGCAATTGAAACACAATTTTACCTGATATTGAAAATACTGATAGAACGGCCTTGCGATGCTTGGAATACTTATTGACGATTGCCTCTCGTATTGAATTTCGTTATGAAGGAGTCTGGAAATGTTTCCTTCGAAACCTTCTTTTTGCATTTCGGAGATGTAAGTTCTTCGGGAAATCATGTGAGGAATAGGAGAAATGCACACTCGTTGTTGTTGAATGTGAATTTGAGAATTTAGGGTTAAGATTTTTTTGAGGAAACTGCAACTTTAGAATTAGATGGAAGGGTTTAGGATTTAAGATAAGCAAGTGAGAATGAATTTGATCCCAAAATTATATTAGACCCAAAAGAAAAGAAAATATAATTTGTGTTTTCTTCTAAATATGTTTTTTAATTTTATTGTTTAAATAAAAGAGATTAATGTTTTAATATTTACACCCAAATTAAATCCTTTTTAAAATGTAGGCAAATAAATTTTTGAAATGATGTGAATTTTAAAATTAATTTTAATAAAAATAATTATTTATATAATAAAATAGAAAATATTTTACTATTATTTTAGACAAAAAATATTAAGCTACATTGTCATGAAAATTATAATAATTATTTATTAAATTAATTAATAAAATTGAAAATGTTAGAAAATAAAAATGAAAGAAAAAAGTGGAAAATTAAAGGAATAAAAAAATAGTGATTATGATTGGCTAAAGTAATTGCGACAGTTCGCCTTAACTGTCGCGAGTGTGGAAAGAGGGCGGTTCTTTGGTAACTGTCGCATTATTGTATACAACATGCTTAAAAAATTTGCGACAGTTGACTCAAATCGTCGTGAGAACTGTCGTAGTCCAGGAATAAGGACGGTTTTTTGATAACTGTCGCAAAAAATCTACGACAGTTGACCCTAACTGTCGTGACAACCGTCGTAATTCAGGAATAAGGACGGTTTTGAGATAACTGTCGCAACTCAAGTGTCGTAAATCTCCTTTTTTCTTGTAGTGCCCGTTCAGAACTTTCATCAGAGTCGTCAATAACTCGAGGAATATTTGCTCTGCGAACAAACCTGTAGGATCGTCGTTCATCACACCAAAAGTAGCCCATCATGGCAAAAGTTTTTGTGTTGAATTCTTTGTCGGAGGATATGGAGACACATGGAAATGATGGATACACGATGTTAGCCGCGGTGAGAACCTCTGAAATAAAAGACCCATAAGCAAGAGCAGTTCCTCTGCCTGAATCTCTCAAAGCAAAAATTCTGCTTGCGATATAATAAGGCCAGTTGATTTTAATCCTATTTTTCAGAATGTATATAAGATGAACCTCATCCTGTTCAATTCAGGACAAACCACCTTTCTTCGGCCGCAGGATGCGAGCCACAAACCATTGAAGAATGCGCTCCCCTGTTTGTAGTTTACCAGTCGTAACAGTTCTGGGAAAATCATCATTGTTTACAATATTCTCCGAATAAGGCCTTTTCAACATATCATTTAAGGCACTCTTAAATTCATATCCAGGCACGGTGCGAGAGTTAGTTACCTCATGAGGAGGTTGTTTATCAGCAGCCACAGTTAAATCAAAATATTTACTCCAAACTTCATAATTCAAGTTTACCTGTGTATTGCCGATGGTGGTGTGGAAATCCTGACCTTGAAACTTGTCATGCAGGCAAGTGTAGAACACATGGACTAAGTCTTCACTGTATTTGGTGTTACATTCCAGAAAGTTTACAAAGCCTTTAAACTCCAGCAGAGCCATGATTTGAGTGAGATGCATGCGCTCCGCTGTTGCTTTATAGAATTCATGTTGTGGAACAACTGCTCTCTTGCCAATATCTTTGTTGAAATTGTCAACAACAGGTGGTGGAACCAAAGATACAACAGTAATGGGTAGGGAGCGGTTGTTGAAGCCCTTGATCTTTTACCGGTATTTCTGCGGAATAGTGAGGCCATGGATGATGATTTTGGGGATTTGGTAGAGGTAGAAAGCATTGATTTTGAAAGGATTGTTGAAGATGATTTGGAGGAGATGAGGATTAACGCTTTTTATAGAAGGAGATTTAGGGTTTTTGTGAAGGAGGAGGAGACAAGGGGACACTAGGAATGACTAGATGCAGCTTACTAAAAATGCAATTCCAAAGCACAATTAATGTAGACTGCACATTTAAAGTAGAGTGTAGGAAGATGGAATGTTTTTCAACAGAAAAAAAATCTGAATTTTCGCGCGAGCCGTCGACCATACTCCTGCATGCATCGACGTATACTGTTTGATTTTTGACAAATTTAAAAGTGAACAGCGTGCGTCGACCGCTGCCCTGTTTTGTGGTCGACTCAAAGTGAGCAAAAATGCAGATTGTCGTTTTATGTCATATATAATGCCATATTTGATGCCTATTTACAATGCCATAACATAATTTGCATCCAAACACAAAATACTCGTATATATATATATATATATATATATATATATATATATATATATATATATATATATATATATATATATATATATATATATATATATATATATATATATATATATATATATATATATATATATATATATATATATATATATATATATATATATATATATATATATATATATATATATATATATATATATATATATATATATATACAATGTTGGTCAAACGATACACTAATTGAATCATGAATATTTAGAGAGAGAAAGAATATGGAACAATATCACCTCTATACCGGAAACGCTTGATAAAGATATACTTGTGCTTGCAACAAAACTTAACTTGTTAGAAGTACAAGAATGTCATTATAAATGAATTAAGACGAAGCATGCAATTTTTATACCCGATCCGAAATGTCGAGAAAGCCAAATTCTCAACGGATATGAAAGAAAGGTTCAGTGGCTAGCGGCTTTGTGAAAATCTCCGCTAGTTGATTTTTGGTGTCAACGTGTTCAAAAACAACGTCACCTTTCTCTACATGATCCCTCAGAAAATGGTGTCGAATTTCGATATGTTTGGTGCGAGAATGTAACACATGATTTTTGGTGAGGTTAATAGCACTTGTATTGTCACAGAAAATGGGAACACGCTATACTTTTAGATTAAAATCCAATAGTTGTTGCTTAAGCCATAGGACTTGAGCGTAACAACTACCGGCGGTTACGTATTTCGCTTTGGCGGTTGACAAAGCAACTGAAACTTGTTTCTTGCTGTGCCAACTGACCAAGGAGTTTGAAAATAAGTGACAAGTACCGCTGGTGCTTTTTCTATCCAATTTGCAGCCGGCAAAATCGGAATCGGAGAAACCTACCAATGAGCAATCATTACCTTTGGAATACCATAGTCCATACTTCGGAGTACCAGATAGGTGTCAAAGTATACATTTGACAGATTTTAGATGGGATTCCTTGGGACATGATTGGTATATTGTGCACATACACACGCTAAACATAATGTCTGGACGAGAAGCAGTAAGATAGAGAAGAGAGCCAATCATACCTCTATACCTTTTTACCTCTACGTCCTTACCGCTTTCATCTTTACTCAGGTTTACACATGTTGGCATAGAAGTGTCAATGGCCTTCGAGTTTGCCATGTCAAATCTCTTGAGAAGTTCCAAACAGTATTTTGTTTGATTCACGAATGTTCCTTCTTTAAGTTGCTTAATTTGCAATCCGAGAAAGTATGTGAGTTCACCCATCATACTCATCTTGAATTCACCCTGCATAAGGTCAGAAAACTCTCTCACAAGATTCATGTTAGTAGATCCAAATATAATATCGTCAACGTAAATTTGTACAAGAACCAAGTGCTTTCCTTGAAGTTTAATGAAGAGAGTAGTGTCAACCTTTCCTCTTGAGTAACCTCGATCAAGTAAAAATTTACTTAGTCGTTCATACCAAGCTCTAGGAGCTTGTTTGAGACCATATAAAGCCCTTTTTAGTTTGTATACATGATCAGGATACTCATGAGACTCAAAACCCGAAGGTTGCGCAACATAGACTTCTTCATTTATGTATCTGTTAAGGAACGCACTCTTAACGTCCATTTGAAATAACTTAAAATCCTTCGCACAAGCGAAGGCAAGCAAAAGGCGTATAGCCTCGAGTCGGGCAATCGTCACATAAGTTTCCTCATAGTCGATGCCTTTCTCTTGGTTATACCCTTGTGCGACTAAAAGATCCTTATTACGAGTTATTACTCTGTTTTCGTCCAACTTATTTCTAAACACCCATCGGGTGCCAATTACTCGATGTCCTCGCGGAGGAGGGACAAGGTCCCATACCTCATTTCTCGTGAACAGATTAAGTTCATCTTGCATTGACAAAAACCAGTTTTCATCGAGTAAGGCTTCTTTAGGGTTTTTAGGTTTCATTTGTGAAACGAAAGCGAAGTGATAACAAAAGTTACTTATTTTAGATCGGGTAGTAACACCCTTTGATATATCTCCGAGAATGTTGTCCATTGGATGATCTTTAGAAGACTTCCAAGCTTGAGGGAGAACATCACTTGTAGATGGATGATCTACCTCAGTTTCTTCATGTTGGATATCTTTTTCCTCCTCAACTTTTGCTTTGTCGGGGTGATCAATTCCCAGCTCTGCATCTTTGAGTATGTCTTCAGTAGATGTACCTGCACCATGAAGCACACTACCTTTTCCGACATTTCTCGGATAAGATTCATCAAATGTTACATGTACCGATTCTTCGACAATAAGTAATCTTTTAGTTTAAATCCTATATGCTTTACTCGACTGAGAGTATCCAAGGAAGATACCTTCGTTAGCCTTAGAGTCAAATTTACCCAAATTTTCCTTTCCATTATTTAAGACAAAACATTTGCAACCGAAAACATCTAGGCGGGACACGTTTGGCCTGTGCCCTTTTAAAAGCTCGTAAGGTGTTTTGTTTAGAATGGGGCGGATGAGCACCCTATTCAAAACATAACAAGCCGTACTTATGGCGTCGGCCCAAAAATACTTTGTTAGTCCACTTTCATTGATCATTGTCCTTCCCAACTCTTCTAAAATGCGATTTTTGCGCTCCACCACCCCATTTTGTTGAGGAGTTCGTGGAGCGGAGAAGTTATGATCAATACCGTAGTTACCGCAATATTCTTCAAATAAATGGTTTTCAAATTCACCTCCATGGTCGCTTCTAATTGACACAATGTTTGTACTTAATTTATTTTGGGAAAGTTTGGCAAATTTTTCAAAGGCGGCGAATGTATCGCTCTTGCTAGCCAAAAAGATAGTCCAACAAAATCTAGAGTAATCGTCTACTATTACGAAACCGTAATAGTTTCCGCCTAGGCTCTTAATTCTAGAAGGCCCAAATAAATCCATATGGAGAAGCTCGAGAGGTCTTGTGGTAGAAACAATATTTTTAGATTTAAAAGATATCCTCGTTTGCTTTGCATTTGGCAAGCATCACAAAGGTGATCCTTGGTGAATTTTATTTTGGGAAGACCTATGACTAGATCTTTTGAGACTACTTCATTCAGCAAGTCAAAGTTAACATGTGCTAAGCGCCTATGCCATAACCATAAATCTTCACTCATTGTTATGAGGCATTTGTCACTTGTTAACGATACTTCATTTAAGTCAAGCATATAGACGTTGTTCACTCTTAGGCCATTAAACACATTCTTCTTGTCATTATCATGCACAATTTTGCAACACTCTTTTGAAAATGATACATTGTATCCTTTGTCGCATAATTGGCTAATGCTATGTAGATTATGTTTAAGACCCTCGACAAGCAACACATCGAAAATCATAGTGGAAGAGGGGTTACCTACACTACCTTTACCCAGTATTGCTCCACGATTCTATCATCATATGTTACATATCCTTTTTTCTTAGCCATGAAGTCTATGAATAGGGATTTGTCTCCGGACATGTGTCTTGAACATCCACTGTCGAGAACCCATCTTCTCTCAGTAGTCTTGACACATTGTACCTATGAAAACATAATTAGCAAGAGGAGGTACCCAATGGCATATTGGGTCCTAATATGTTAGTGACAAAGTGGTTGCATTTGGGCAACCATTGATAGATGCCTTTGGGAACCAAAAATCTCCTAAATCAGCATTTAGCAATGGAATGGCCTTTCTTGCAACAATATAAGCATGCAAAGTCAACTTTAGAATTGCTTTTACTCTCTTGATCCCTGATTACATATGTATATTTTTGATATGGGTTCATCATACTTTTTCTAAAATCAGCTCTATCAATAGCAAATGTAATTTTAGGCTCAAGAGCCTTGTTTAATTTGGCCTTTAGGTTTCTAACTTCACCTTGCCAAATATAACAAGTAGCACATCCAAAGTCGAAGACATTTCTATGGTTTTCACAATCCGATTTATTACTTTCCACCATGGAAGCCTTAAGTTCCTCAAGTTTCCTTTCGGACTCTTTAATTTTGTGCTCTAAGTAAGTAAAAATTCTTTTATTAGAGGCAAGTCTCTTAAAGGCTTCTGTTGCTTCATTGTGTAAAGTATTAAATGCGGCTTGTAATTCGAAATGTGACATATTTGAGGAATTCTCATATTTAGAGTGACGTACCTGCTTTTTATTTTATTTTTTTATGTGCGGAAAGGCATAGGTTCACGAAATCTTCTTCATCACTTGAGCTTTCATCAGAGGAGGAGGAGTCGCTATCACTTTCCCAAGCTATATACGCTCTTCTCGGCTTTGACGACTTCTTGTGTGATTTAATAGATTCCTTTTCTTTGCCCTTTTTGTTTAAAGGACAATCTGGCTTGTAGTGATCGGGTTTTCCGCATTTATAGCAAGATCCTCTGGTTTTACTTCCTTTGGTGTCGTTATTTCGAGAGTTCCTTGATTGCTTTCTGAAGATGACAAGGTTCTTTTTTTAGTGTTAATATCGTTCTTTCTCACATACCGATCATAGCGTTTTACGAACAGCCCCATATCCTCACCCTTGTCCTCTTCTTCATCGTCACTAGATGAATAATCACTGTGCTCCTTGGATTGAGACTTCGAGGATGAAGTCTTGAGAGCAATTGATTTCTTCTCAACATTCTTTGTTTTATCCTTCTTTTCTTTCTTTTCATGCTGGTCAAGGCTTAGGAGAACTTGTAGCTTTCCAAATAACGTTGTTAGGTCCAAAATAGTAAGATCATTTGCTTCTTTTATGGCGGTCACCTTAGGCTGCCATTCCCTGTTTAAACATCTTAAAATTATATTAGTAGCAACGTCATTGGCCACCGGCCTACCAAGTGAATGTAACCTATTGATGAGATGACTAAACCTTTTCTGCATGTCCGCAATGGTTTCCCCTTGCTCCATGTAGAAAAGATCGAACTCTTGTGTTAGTGTATTGATTCTAGCTAACTTCACATCATTTGTCCCCTCATGAGCGATTTGAAGTGAATCCCACATGTCTTTTGCCGTAGGACAATGAGACACACAGTAATACTCATCAACTCCTAATGAGGATATTAAGATGTTTTTAGCTTTCCAATCATAGTTGTATTTATTTTCATCATCATCGGTCCATTGTGCTTCGGGCTTAGGCACAACCACATTATCCGCATTGGTCATAGTAATTTCTATTGGACCATTGAGGATAACGTTCCATATTTTTCTATCTATGGAGTTTATGTGCACCCGCATACAATCCTTCCAATAACCGTAATTTTCACCATTAAAAACGGAAGCTCTATTATAAGCCCCTTTAGGTTCGTTTGCCATTTTCTATCAAAGTTATACTTGAAGCACAGAGTGAACCGGTGCTCCTGATACCACTTGTTAGACGATGACTCGGATCTAGAAGGGGGGTTGAATAGATCCCAATCAAAATTTGAGTCGACGCTTACCAATTTAAAATTGGTTTTAAAAAGGTTTTTAAGTGCGGAAGCGGCCTTGGAAAAACACGTCTAAAACGAACCGTTATTGGAAGATCGGATATGCGTTAAGCTAACGGATATGATAATAAACAAATAGTAGATTCAATACACTAGTCACACTAATCAATTGACTTCACCACTAATTAGTAGTGCTAGTTCCAATGCTTAACACAACCCACCAAAATATAGTAAGTAAACTAAGTATGTTTTGGTTCAGACGATTTATCGAACACTTGGTGTGCAAAACACTCCAAGTGGATTTTGACTTAAGTAAGTAACTTTAAATATCCTTGTACAATTGTTTATTGTACTCAAGTTTAAACAGTACCAGTTACTTACTAAATTCAATGCTCGAATCAATAAAATTTCTTAAACTAAAATCACTTAATTTTTAAGCTGAAAATGAAAATACTGAAAAATAAAGAAGACAAAGATTTGTTGAGGCAGTTCCCCCGCCGTCCTTGCTTCGGGGTACGTCTGCCCTCAATTCTAAAAATAGAATTGAGATGATTTATAATAGATATCACCTGAAAAGTTGTAGTAGTTTATACAAGAGTTGATAAGCGATAATACAAACAATCCCTATAGATGTTGATGTTGCTATCACTTCTTGCTCCTTGATTTAAGTTGAATCAAGACCTTCGATCGTTGTGAATTGACCTCCGGTTCCAGCCCCTTTGTTGAATAACTTTCAGTTCTTCAAACCCTCGGCCCGACTGATCTTAGACACCAACAAATCGAACCTAGAACTCCCTTCAACACTTCACAGCCCCAGCTACTAGATTGATGAAATCTTTCGTTTCTCAATCACCTTCGCACCGCTGAATGTTGATGGAAACTATCCATGCCAAAAACCCCCAAATTCGTAGAATCTTGGAGGGCAAAACCTTCAAGGTTTTATTCAAGAAAAACCTGCCACAATTCTCCACCCGAACCGGATTTTCACTCAACGGATTCGAACCTTATCACCTTGAACGAGACATAAAGCACTCCAAAAATGGTTGTGTGTAGTTACAGTGTTGTGTGTTGTTTGAGGATGAAGATAAAGAGAAATGTAGGCACCTATTTCACTTTTCTTGTTTTCACAATTTACTCAAAATGAAATTGTTAATCAGTTAAAATGAATAACCTACTATTTATAGTAATAAGCCAAACAACTAACACAACAGGATTTCAAACACAGTGAAAAAATACTTAACAACGCACGAACGGTCGACCACATCAGGTCTATGCGTCGACGCATGACCTGCATAATTTAGCAATATTAAAAACTTAACAGTATGCGTCGACCATAGGTCAGCGTGCGCTGACCCGTGAGAAATGTGAAGTCTTCATGCGCCGACTGATGGTCGACTCATAGCTTCCTTGCGCTGACCCGTGGAAAAGTGAACTGGGTTGTGCGCTGACTGGTGGTCGACTCACAGCTTCCATGCGCTGACCCGTGGGAAAGTTAATTAGGTTGTGCGCTGATGTGTGGTCGACTCAGAGCATCAAAGCTTGCAAAAATTCATCACTTGTTGTTTCGTGCGTTTTGTCACGACTGAATATTTATCACATGTTTTGCCAATGATAATATGATGAATTAAAGAGATTTAGGAAGGATATGATATGTTAGGCATTGCAATTTGCTTATGGGTGAAATTGACAGCTCTTATTGATCTGAGGTTGTACTTTGTCATCATCGAAACATGAGAACATATGTTGTGTGACAACTTGCCCTCACAGTTTTGAGGAAGACAAATTTCTCGAGAAGGCAAAGATGATCAACCATCAAGCATCAGGACAAAGATGCAACTTTGAAGATGTTCTCATCTAAAGGTACAATGAGAATATCCATTAAGCATTTAAGTCCTAATTGCTCAAAGCTCTAAAAACAATTTTCATGACTTGTTGCACTCTCTCAAGCTTTTGAAAACAAAATTTTTCTAAGTTTTTCAAAGTGAAATCGATTGCACTCTTTGAGCAATCGATTGCATGATCAAATTTTTAACTATTTTTTATTCTGTTTTGAAGAGAAATCGATTGTTGCCTTAGTGCAATCGATTGCATGCTTAAAAAAATTCTCAGTTTTCAATTCTGTTTTGGAGTGCAATCGATTGCTGCCTTGGTGCAATTGATTGCTCACTGAACGATTTTGAAAATTCATTCTGAAAAATTGCATCTCTTCATTCAAATGTCTGTTAAATGTTTCCTTTGAAACATAACAATTGTTCATCAATTTTTCTGAAGATTTGCATGATTTCATCAAGTGATATTTATGTAATATAAATACCTAGCTTTTCAAATTCAAACAAAAAAACATTTTACATTAATTCTTTACAATCTCTTTCAATCAAAATTCTTGAACTTTTTCTTTAAAAATAATTTTCACAAAGAATTTTCTGCATCAAATTTCATATCTTTTGAAAAGAAAATTCTTGAGCAATAAGTCTTAGATACTTGTGGAAATTCCATTGAAAGAGAAGATTCAATCTCAGCATTGATTACCAATTATATATTGTTACAAATCTTACAAACTCAGAATTGTATTTTAGTTTCCCCTTGTTGTTCAGGATTGAAGTGTGTGCATTAGAGAGGATTGTTCTCATTGCACTTAGTGTTTAGATCTTAAAGGTGTTTTAAGAACCTTTGATCTCCTATAGGTTAGAACAAATTATACATTGATCCTAACTATAGTGAAATCTCTTTCGTGTTGAAAGGGGAGTGGACTACCCTCGAGGTGTGAGGGGAACCACTATAACTCTCTGTGTCTCTTTTATTTTCTGCCTTTACAAGCTTTCAAATCTTCACTTCATTAAAAAGAAAGTAACATAGTCCTCTTAAAACCAGAAAATTTCAAAGAACCTAATTCACCCCCCCCCCCCCCCCTCTTAGGCGCATTACTACTCACAATTGGCATCAGAGCAGGTTTGGGTAACTTGTTCCTATTTGATCCAGTATGTCTTCCGCAAATAACAAAGGTGTATTCAAAGACAGTGGTAGCAGCAACAAGCCTCCATTGTTTTGTGGTGAATACTTTGATTTCTGGAAAATCCGTATGAAGGCTCACTTAGAAGCACAAGGAGATGAAATCTGGGATGTTGTTCAAAATGGTCCTTTCACTCCTACAACGGTCGTTAATGGTGTAGGATCAGCAAAGCCCAAAGCCTCATGGGATGACGATGATAAGAAAAGGGTTCTCTATGACAAGAAGGCAATCAATCTTCTACAAAGTGCATTGAGCATGGACGAATTCTTTCGCATCTTACCATGTACAACAGCAAAGGAAATATGGGATACTTTAGTGGAAACACATGAAGGAACCATCGAAGTTAAAAGGTCAAGGTTGAACACGTTGAGTCAGGAATACGAGATGTTCAGAATGCAGCCAGGAGAATCAATTCTAGACTTGCAGAAGAGATTCGTGCACTTGACAAATCATCTTATAGCACTCGGTAAGACACTAACTAACGATGAATTAAATCTTAATGTGCTTAGATCCTTGTCCAGAGAATGGCAACCCAAGGTGACAGCAATTTCTGAAAAGAAGAGCCTAGCCACGATAAAATCCACCACTCTGTTCGGCAAACTTCAAGAATATGAAACAGAACTCGGGCGATTGGAGAAACATGAGAATCAAGAAAAGAAATCTAAAAACATCGCGTTAAAGGCTGATTCCAAAGATGTAGAGAAAACAGATGATCCAGTTGAAGATGAAAACTTCATGCTTCTTGTAAAGAGGTTAGGAAAATACTTTGGCTCTAAAAATAATATTGGAAATTCTGACTACATGAAAAGGAAGAAGTTTTCAAAAAGCAAAGAGAAAGAGGTGTCAACATCCACACAAGATGTCAAATGCTATGAATGTGGAAAATTAGGACACATCAAACCAAACTGTCCTAAACTCTCCAAGAACGAGGTTTCTAAGAGCAAACAGGGATTCAAGAAAAATAAAGCATATGTGGCATGGGAAGACAACGAGATACGTTCCTCATCAGAATCAGATAGTGATCAAAGCGCAAATCTGGCACTAATGGCCTCACACCATTCTGATGGTGAAGATGACAAGGTTAGTAATAATTTTCTAATCTATGATGATGATGCTCAAGGGGCCATTGATGAACTTCTGAGTGAATGGAAAATTTTGTACAAAACTACTTCCTCTCAAAAAAATCAAATTTCAATTCTAGAAGAAAAAATTGAAACAATGGAAAAGAATTTCAAAAATGAAAAACAGAATTTTACCTGCACCAAGTGTGAGTCACTTTCTTTTCAAATTGTCCAATTGAAAAGAGTTCTTGAAAGATATGAAAAAGGACAAATTGGATTAGAGGTTGTTCTTAGCCAACAAAGATTTTCAAATGATAAAAGTGGACTCGGTTATTCAAAATTCTCAAAACCAAGTCCCAACAAAACCATCTTTATTAAAGCTAGTGAACAACCTCCAAAAGAGAAAGTGGTAAAACCTAAAGTGGTTCATCAATATCCCAATAAGAAGGCTGTTAATAAGAAAAAACCCTATCCTTCTAGATATAAGATTAATTTTGAGCCCACCTGCTTTTATTGTGGTATCAAAGGCCATACACCTAATGCCTGTTATGTGAGAAACTTTAGTGTTGCAAAGGAGCATTATGTGTGGGTCAAGAAAGGCACTAACTATGAAGGACCCAAAGCAAGTTGGGTACCTAATGAAACTTAATTATGTTTTGTAGGTATGCTTGAAGACCTCCTCATATCAGTGGTATCTTGATAGTGGGTGTTCAAGGCATATGACGGGTGACATTTCCAAATTTTCACATCTAACGCTTAAGGCTAAAGGATTTGTAACCTTCAACAACAACTATCTCTTTCAACCCGTCTACCGTATGCAAGGCTGGTGTCAAGAATTTTGGAGCTGACAACTTTGGATCTTAACCGTGAACCAACCACCAAGATGAAATCAACCACCAATGAGATTAACGAAATTACAATTGTCAAGAACACTAGAATTTTTAAGGATACTGACGGTACTTATAAGTATTCAGATGAAGGAGCCACTGCTAACCAAGCCTATCCCGTACCTGAAGGAGGCATCACAAATGAATTCCTTTACCAAACTATAATGACTCAACATAGAGAAACCTCCCGGGCCATTGCTTCTCTCTGAAACCTTGTACTTACCTCTCGCTGCACCAACACTGAAAACTTTGTTGTATCTGATGAAGAAAATGAAGGACAAGAGGAAGAAGAAAAGGAGGATATGGATGATGAGGATATTTAGAGAATATGTTGCTGTTGTTGTATTTTATTGCTTTCTATTTATTAAGTTTTAAGTTTATGTTCTTAACTTTGTTTCATTTGCGTTGTACTCGTACACTACTTTGGTTGCACTCTTTTGCATGTTTAATTCTATTTTCGTATGTTTTGCTTACCTACGTGATTGTTCTTTTGATTGCTTTCATAATTATCGATAGTTTCTAGTTTTGTTTGAAAGCTCCTTCCTTTTTGCTAATGACAAAGGGGGAGAAGAGCTTTGGCTTTCTAATGTCTATGTGTGCATAATTTTTGTCTGTTCTTAGCCTCTGTTTTTAGAAAGGGGGAGTTCATGGACATATGGGGAGAAACAAGACCAGAACCAAAAATCGCCAAAGCACTGCACAAGACTCAATTGGTTGTAAGTGGTTGTCATCATCAAAAAGGGGGAGATTGTAGAAGCATGCCTCATCTCAAGGTTTCAAGGTTTTGATGACAACAACAACAAGATTCAAGATCATTTTATCTGTGCAAAAAGTCAAAAGCTTTCAAAAGACCAAGATCAAAGTATTATGAAAGTGATCAACATTCAAGCTTCATGCACATTTGCTCGATCATCTTTCAAGACTTGGACACAAGCTATAGTATATCAAATTCTCTAATTGAATTGATATACAAGTGTTCAAAACTATAACATATTTTTGCATAATGCATTAACATATTTTAAAACCATTTGGAATTGGTATAACACTTTTAAATTAAGAATTTTTCAAAGTTTTTACAGTGTTAACCGATTAACCATATAGGTTAATCGATTAACGCCCTAAAATTTTAAATTCTTTGGGCCAACGTTATAGTGTTAACCGATTAACCTATATGGTTAACCGATTAACACTGAACGTTTTCTGAAAAAATAGTTTGATTTCAAGTTCAAAAATTATTTAAATGTTATACCTTTCCATATGTTAACTGATACTAAAATATACCCTTTTGAAAAGGTGTTTTGGATGATATAAATTCTGAAAATTTCAGATTAACAACAACCTCCAACAAAATTTCAAAAACAATCATTGAATCATATTCACTACTTTTCAAATAATTTCAAATACATTCAAAAGTGTTCATACTTGCATAACCTTTCACATTCATTTGTTTGAACACTTGTATTGAGATTAAGTTGTGAATTCTGATTAAAGGAGAAGATCAATCTTTGTATTGATATTACTATTGTACTCTCAAATTACAAAAAGAATTACAGAATAGTCTGTTGTGACTTGTGATCCAGGATTGTTGGACACAAGGGTTAGTGTTTTGCAAGAGGATTGTTCTTGCACACTAGTTTGTTTTGTTGTTAGATTATAGGCCTCACCGGTTGATGGTGTGATAGGTTGTACTTTCTAAAACAATAGTGAAAACTCTCTTTCATGTGGAAAGGGGAGTGGAGTACCTTCGGATTGTGAAAGGAACCACTATAAATCTTAGTGTCCACTTTCTTTATGCTTTCTACTGCATTCATCACCAAGAACATAACCAAAGAAAAATTAAAGAATACCAAAAATCCGAAAAAGTTTCCATAAGCCTAATTCACCCCCCCCCCCCCCCCCCCCGCTCTTAGGCATACTCTGATCTTACAATTGGCATCAGAGTAGGTTAAGGTAACCTGTTCCTAATGATTCAGTATGGCTTCCGCAAGTACCAACCCGGTTTTCAAAGATGGCGGAAGTAGTAACAAGCCACCACTCTTTTCTGGAAAGTATTTCGATTTTTGGAAAATCCGTATGAAGGCACGTCTTGAGGCTCAAGGAGACGGTATATGGGAAACCTTAGAAACTGGTCCGCATGTTCCTATGAGCTTCATAAATAACGCAGGCACTCCAAAGATAAAATCTTCATATGATGAAGATGACAAGAAGAGAATTTTGAATGAGAAGAAAGCAATCAACATACTTCAAAGCGCTCTCAGTATGGACGAATTCTTCTGTATATCATAGTGTAAATCAGCAAAGGAAATTTGGGACACCTTGGTAGAAATGCATGAAGGGACAACCGAAGTAAAAAGATCAAGACTTAATACTTTAAGTCAAGAATATGAAATGTTCCGTATGCAGCCTGGTGAACCCATTGTTGCCTTACAAAAGAGATTCGTTCATCTAACTAATCATCTGATTGCTCTCGGGAAGACCTTCACCAATGATGATCTCAACTTGAAAGTCCTAAGATCCTTAACAAGAGAATGGCAACCGAAGGTGACAGCTATTTCGGAAAACAAGAGTCTTTCAACGATGACATCCGCTTCCTTATTTGGCAAACTTCAAGAGCATGAACTGGAACTTGGAAGGCTTGAGAAGCATGAAAGTTAAGACAAGAAGTCCAAAGGAATTGCCTTGAAGATTGACACAAAGGATGACAAAAATGACGAATCTTCCGAAGACGAAAATTTCATGTTTCTAGTAAAGAAGCTGGGTAAGTTTTTTAATAATAATAAAAATTCCTCTTTTTCTAAAAAGAATAGACATTTCAGGAAAAAGGAAGTATCCACATCAAATCAAGAAGTTACATGTTACGAATGTGGGAAACAAGGTCACATAAAGCCGGATTGCCCGAAACTAGCAAATAAAGGAAAATTCAAAGGCAAAAAGGACTTCAAGAACAAAAAGGCTTATGTTGTGTGGGACGACAACGAGATAAGTTCATCATCGGAATCGGAAAGCGATGAATGTGAAAATATGGCTTTAATGGCTTCACACCACTCCGATGAAGAAAATGAGGTTAGTAGCAATTTTTCTATTTATGATAATGATGCACAAAAAGTTATAGATGAACTTCTAAAAGAATGCAAGACTTTGTATAAAAGCATCTCAGCACAAAAGAAAAGAATTTCTTTCTTAGAAGAACAAAATTCTGTTTTTATGAAAAATTTTGAAAATGAAAAACAGAAATTAATAGATGAAAAACAAAGTCTTGTATGTAAGAATTGTGAATCTCTATCTTTTCAAATTGTGCAAATTAAAAGAGTTTTAGAAAGATACGAAAAGGTCAAATTGGCTTGGAAGAAATTCTTAAACATCAAAGATATCCTAATGATAAAAGTGGACTAGGATATTCTAAATTTTCAAAACCAAGTACCAATGAGACCATTTTTGTAAAAGCAAGTTAACAAGTTGCTAAAGAAAAGAGAAGCAATTCTAAAAATCAGCATCAAAATCATAACAAGATAAAAATTGCGAAGAAAAAGAATTATGTTCCTAGATATAGAAGTCACTTTCAACCTACATGTTCTTATTGTGGAATTAAAGGCCATACACCTAATGCTTGCTATGTGCACAATATTGGTGTTGCTAAAGGGCATTATGTGTGGGTGGAAAAAGGTACTAACTATCAAGGACCCAAAGCAATTTGGGTACCTAACACTACTTAAATTTGTGTTGTAGGTATGCTTCAAGACAACGTCTAATCAATGGTATCTTGATAGCGGTTGCTCGAAGCATATGACGGGAGACATAAACAAATTTTCAAGTCTATCATTAAAGGCCAAAGGATACGTCACTTACGGTGATGATAATAAAGGAAAAATTCTTGGAGTTGGAACCATTGGTGCACCTCCTTGTACAATCATCGAAGACGTTCTTTATGTGGATGGCCTTAAACACAACCTACTTAGCATAAGTCAATTGTGTGACAAAGGGTTCCGAATCAACTTCACAAAGGAGGAATGCTTGATAGAACACGAAGTCACTCATGACATTTTGCTAAAAGGTAAAAGATATAATAACATTTTTATGATTTCTTTTGATGACTCTTCCTTGAAGGTAAAGTGTCTTATGGCAAACAACAACGAGGCATGGCTTTGTCATAAAAGATTTGCTCACATCCACACGGAGCATCTAAACAAATTGATAAAGCATGATCTTGTTGTTGGACTCCCAAAGATAAAGTTCATCAAGGATAAATTATGCGATGCATGTCAAAAGGGAAAACAGACCAAGATAACTTTCAAATCCAAGCAAGTGGTTTCTACATCAAGGTCACTTCAATTGTTGCATATGGATCTTTTTGGTCCATCAAGAACAAAAAGCTTCGGAGAAAAATGATGCTTTTAAAGCATTCAAGAAATATGCAAAGCAAATTCAGAATGAGAAATCACTCACCATAGCCTCTATAAGAAGCGATCACGGTGGAGAATTCCAAAATTCAGACTTTGAAGATTTTTGCAAAGAGCATGGAATTTCTCATAATTTTTCAGCACCAAGGACGCCTCAACAAAACGGTGTCGTAGAACGGAAGAATAGATCACTGGTGGAGCTTGCAAGGACAATGCTTAACGATGCAAATCTTCCTAAATATTTTTGGGCAGATGCAGTTAGTACAACGTGCTTCGTAAGCAAGCGTGTCAATATTCGACCACTTCTCAAAAAGACTCCGTATGAGTTGTTCAAGGGTAGAAAACCAAATATAGCATTCTTCCACATATTCGGATGCAAATGTTTTATTCTCAACAAAAACAAAGATAATCTCGGTAAGTTTGATGAGAAATCCGACGAAGGTATATTTCTTGGTTACTCTCTTTATAGTAGAGCATTTAGAATTTTTAATAAGAGAACACTTACTATTGAAGAATCCATTCATGTTTCGTTTGATGAGACTAACCCCTCGAAAGAGGATAATATTATTATGGATGATGATGATGATATAGTAGATTCTTCACAACAACAAGAAGAGATTTCAAAGAATCAAGAAATACCACAAGAAGATGTCACTCAAATCATTGAAGAACATCAAGATCTTCTGAAGGAATGGATAATGCATAGAGATCACCCGATAGATAAAGTTATTGGTGATATTAGCCAAGGCGTTGCAACTTGACTTAATCTAAAGGATGCTTGTCTCAACATGGCTTTTGTGTCTCAAATTGAACCAACCAAGATTGATGAAGCTTTAGGCGATGACCAATGGATTGTAGCAATGCAAGAAGAACTCAATCAATTCGAAAGGAATCAAGTTTGGAGTCTTGTACCAAGACCAGACCACAAGCACATCATAGGAACAAGATGGGTGTTCAAGAACAAACTTGACGAGAATGGGATCATAGTTCGTAACAAAGCAAGATTGGTCGCGCAAGGCTACAACCAGCAGGAAGGAATTGATTTTGATGAAACGTTCGCTCCGGTAGCAAGGTTAGAAGCAATTAGATTACTACTTGCTTATGCTTGTTCTATGAATTTTCAGTTGTTCCAGATGGATGTCAAAAGCGCTTTCCTGAATGGCTACATCAATGAGGAAGTCTACGTCAAACAACCTCCGGGTTTTGAAGACTTCAAGAATCCCTCACATGTTTACAAACTGAAAAAGGCACTATACAGACTAAAACAAGCACCAAGAGCATGGTATGACCACCTTAGCAATTTCTTATGTGAGAAGGGATTTACAAAAGGAAAGGTTGACAAGACATTGTTCATAAAGAAGATCAAAGGAAACACTTTATTGGTTCAAGTCTATGTTGACGACATCATCTTCGGATCAACAAACAAAGAGCTTTGCGAAGAATTTTCACTTATGATGCAAGGAGAATTCGAGATGTCCATGATGGGAAAATTGAATTATTTTCTTGGACTACAAATCAAGCAAACAAAGGATGGCATCTTCCTCAACCAATCCAAGTATTGCAAGGAATTGTTGAATAAATTCGATATGGATAGTTGCAAGGTGATGTCCACTCCTATGGGATCCGGAACGTACGTTGATCAAGATGAATCCGGTACTCCAGTTGATATAACAAAATATCGAGGTAAGATCGGTTCATTACTATATTTGACGGCAAGCCGTCCTGACATTATGTTTAGCGTTTGTTTATGTGCACGCCTTCAAGCAAGTTCGAAGGAATCGCATCTCACAGCCGTAAAGAGAATCATAAAGTATCTCAAAGGGACAATGAACATCGGATTATGGTATCCTAAAGGTAGTATTTGTTCTTTAGTTGGTTACTCTGATGCTGACTATGCAGGATGTAAGACCGATAGAAAAAGCACAAGCGGTACGTGTCACATTCTCGGGAATGCATTAGTGTCATGGGCCTGCAAGAAGCAAGCGTGTGTGGCACTCAGTACAGCCGAAGCGTAATATATTGCAGCAGGAAGTTGCTATGCACAAATTCTGTGGCTCAAGCAACAACTCCTCGATTACGGTATAGACCTCGACTGCATTCCTCTTCGATGTGATAATACAAGTGCCATAAACATTACAAAGAACCCGGTCATGCATTCAAGAACAAAACATATAGATATCCGGCATCACTTCCTTCGAGATCACGTATTGAATGGAGATGTAGATGTTACTTTCGTCGACACGCACAATCAACTCGCCGACATCTTCACCAAACCTTTTGCGAAAGAACCATTCTACAAAATTCGGCGAGAACTTGGGATTTTTGATGAAGGTGACATCTGACCTTTTTCTCTAATATGTGTATGCATTATTTGTGTTGTGTTTTCATGTGTATGCATTATGTTTTTAAGTATTTTTCAAAAATTCGCGTGTGTTAATCGATTAACCATTGGGTTAACCGATTAACACTGTTAAATTTTCAATTCTGACTCAATTTTTTAATGTGTTAACCGATTAACCTATATGGTTAACCGATTAACACTGTTAAATTTTCTAAAAATCAGAAACGAAAATTAATTAGATTTTTGAAATATTATATGTGATAAATGCATTTTTTATGTGGTCCATATTCTCCTAAGTGTCCAAAATCCATATCC
Source organism: Lathyrus sativus (assembly GCA_963859935.3). Lineage (NCBI taxonomy): Eukaryota > Viridiplantae > Streptophyta > Magnoliopsida > Fabales > Fabaceae > Lathyrus > Lathyrus sativus. Next base: position 281,875,494 of record OZ012735.1, read on the forward strand.
AAAATCCTATTCCCTCTTAAAGAGTATTTGGAACTTCCCTCTTCAAACCCTAAGCTTAAAACCCACTACCTCTCTCCCACTCTCTAAGTTGGATAACTCCTCATAACCATCCCCATCTTCTCAAACCCTAACTTCCTCAGAACCCACAACTTCAGTTCCATCAAACTCATCTGTGGCTTCAGCATCAAACCGCGACAAGGGAAAGCTACCAGAACACCATTCTGCATCTGATGAAGAAGATATCCCTATGGAAACAACCAAGAAGCGCATAATGGATTTCAAAGTCCGAGTTCGTCACATCCTCCCAGTAAAGTATGTGAATCTTAAGGCTTTTCCAGCATCATCTTTTGATTTTCCTGCTTTGCTCAAATATCAGAGGATCGATAAATTTGTGTCGGATTCTGGAAACTGCTATCCGGATCTTGTCAAATCCTTTTTGCATAAGCTGTCTGTGTTTATGAATGCAAATGATGAGCATGTTATGAAAACAATTGTTAGAGACTGTATTGTGGAAGAAAATATGTCTGATGTTGCTGCAATGCTGAACATACCATCATCTGGGTACTTTCTGAGAAAGGGAGTTAACCACGTGGAAGGGTCGTGGTCCAACTACGACAAGATGGAGTTCTACTATCAGATCTGCAGATTTCCAAAGGAGGTGATTATCGCCAACCAACGCACTGCTCATCTGTTGTACTATGCAAAGAATCTTACCGTTTCTGATCGGATGCTTCATTACATAATCTGTTATGTGCTGATTCCCAAGGATTCAAATCATGCCCAAATTAATGATCTGGAAATGCAACTTCTTTTCGCCATCAAGAACAAGATTCGTGTCAACTGGATTTTGACCATCATGTATCACCTTCAACAACAACTATCTCTTTCAACCCGTCTACCGTATGCAAGGCTGGTGTCAAGAATTTTGGAGCTGACAACTTTGGATCTTAACCGTGAACCAACCACCAAGATGAAATCAACCACCAATAAGATTAACGAAATTACAATTGTCAAGAACACTAGCATTTTTAAGGATACTGACGGTACTTATAAGTATTCAGATGAAGGAGCCACTGCTAACCAAGCCTATCCCGTACCTGAAGGAGGCATTACAAATGAATTCCTTTACCAAACTATAATGAATCAACATAGAGAAACCTCTCGGGCCATTGCTTCTCTCCGAAACCTTGTACTTACCTCTCGCCGCACCAACACTGACAAATTTGTTGTATCTGATGAAGAAAATGAAGGACAAGAGGAAGAAGAAGAGGAGGATATGGCTGATGAGGACATTTAGAGAATATGCTGCTGTTGTTGTCTTTTATTGCTTTCTATTTATTAAGTTTTAAGTGTATGTTCTTAACTTTGTTTCATTTTCGTTGTACTCGTACACTACTTTGGTTGCACTCTTTTGCATGTTTAATTCTATTTTCGTATGTTTTGCTTACCTACGTGATTGTTCTTTTGATTGCTTTCATAATTATCGATAGTTTCTAGTTTTGTTTGAAAGCTCCTTCCTTTTTGCTAACGACAAAGGGGGAGAAGAGCTTTGGCTTTCTAATGTCTATGTGTGCAGAATTTTTGTCTGTTCTTAGCCTCTGTTTTTAGAAAGGGGGAGTTCATGGACATAGGGGGAGAAACAAGACCAGAACCAAAAATCGTCAAAGCACTGCACAAGACTCAATTGGTTGTAAGTGGTTGTCATCATCAAAAAGGGGGAGATTGTAGAAGCATGCCTCATCTCAAGGTTTCAAGGTTTTGATGACAACAACAACAAGATTCAAGATCATTTCATCTGTGCAAAAAGTCAGAAGCTTTCAAAAGACCAAGATCAAAGTATTATGAAAGTGATAAACATTCAAGCTTCATGTACATTTGCTCGATCATCTTTCAAGACATGGACACAAGCTATGGTATATCAAGTTCTCTAATTTAATTGATATACAAGTGTTCAAAACTATAAAATATTTTTGCAAAATGCATTAACATATTTTAAAACCATTTGGAATTGGTATAACACTTTTAAATTAAGAATTTTTCAAAGTTTTTACAGTGTTAACCGATTAACCATATAGGTTAATCGATTAACGCCCTAAAATTTTAAATTCTTTGGGTCAATGTTACGGTGTTAATCGATTAACCTATATGGTTAACCGATTAACACTGAACGTTTTCTGAAAAAATAGTTTGATTTCAAGTTCAAAAATTATTTAAATGTTATACCTTTCCATATGTTAATTGATACTAAAATATACCCTTTTGAAAAGGTGTTTTGGATGATATAAATTCTGAAAATTTCAGATTAACAACAACCTCCAACAAAATTTAAAAAACAATCATTGAATCATATTCACTACTTTTCAAATAATTTCAAATACATTCAAAAGTGTTCATACTTGCATAACCTTTCACATTCATTTGTTTGAACACTTGTATTGACATTAAGTTGTGAATTCTGATTAAAGGAGAAGATCAATCTTTGTATTGATATTACTATTGTACTCTCAAATTACAAAAAGAATTACAGAATAGTCTGTTGTGACTTGTGATCCAGGATTGTTGGACACAAGGGTTAGTGTTTTGCAAGAGGATTGTTCTTGCACACTAGTTTGTTTTGTTGTTAGATTGTAGGCCTCACCGGTTGATGGTGTGATAGGTTGTACTTTCTAAAACAATAGTGAAAACTCTCTTTCATGTTGAAAGGGGAGTGGAGTACCTTCGGATTGTGAAGGGAACCACTATAAATCTTGGTGTCCACTTTCTTTATGCTTTCTACTGCATTCATCACCAAGAACATAACCAAAGAAAAATTAAAGAATACCAAAAATCCGAAAAAGTTTCCATAAGCCTAATTCACCCCCCCTCTTAGGCATACTGTGATCTTACAAACTTATCTTTGAAGGTTAAATGTCTTATGGAAAACAACAACGAATCTTGGTTATGGCACAAAAGATTTGCTCACATTCATATGGAGAATTTGAACAAATTGATCAAACATGACTTAGTCGTTGGTTGGCCAAAGATCAAATTCATCAAAGATAGATTGTGTGGCGCATGCCAAAAGGGAAAACAGACCAAATCAACTTTCACATCCAAGAATGTGGTGTCCACAACTAGGCCATTGCAGTTGCTACACATGGATGTCCTCGGACTATCAAGAACGAAAAGTTTTGGAGGTAATGTTTATGTATTAGTAATTGTTGATGACTTCTCTAGATATACATGGACGTTCTTCTTAGTGCCGAAAAGTGAAGCTTTCAAAGCATTCAAGAAGTACGTAAAATAGATTCAGAATGAGAAGTCACTTTCAATTGTCTCCATTAGAAGTGACCATGGTGGAGAATTCCAGAGCGCTCTATTTGAAGAATTCTGCGAGGAAAATGGAATCTCTCACAATTTCTATGCACCAAGAACTCCACAGTAAAATGGTGTCGTAGAAAGAAAGAATCGGTTATTGGTAGAACTTGCAAGAACAATGCTTAGTGATTTAAACCTTCCTAAATACTTCTGAGTAGATGCAGTAAGCACAACATGTTTTGTAAGTAATCGTGTCAACATCAGGCCAAATCTCAAGAAAACCCCTTATGAATTGTTCAAAGGAAGAAAACCAAACATATCTTTCTTCCACATATTCGGGTGTAAATGCTTTGTCTTAAACAATGACAAAGACAATCTCGGTAAGTTTGACGAGAAATCCGATGAAGGTATTTTTCTCGGCTATTCTCTCTCAAGTAAGGCTTTCAGAATTTTTAACAAAAGAACTTTAACTATTGAAGAATCTATGCATGTCTCTTTTGATGAATCTAACCCCTCCAAGGAGGATGATGTTATTGTTAATGATGATGATGATGTAGTAGAAACCTCTCAAGAAAACTTTCTCAAAGGTATTGCAAGTGATCAACCAAATCAGCAGCAAGAGGATTCACAACAAAACGAAGTACACAATGATCTACCAAAAGAATGGAGAACTCATAGAGATCACCCGATCGATAAAGTCATTGGTGATATCAGTCAAGGTGTTGCAACAAGATTAAATCTCAAGGATGATTGTCTTAACATGGCATTTGTTTCGCAAATAGAACCAGCCAAAATCGACGAAGCCTTAGGCGATGATCAATGGATTATAGCTATGCAAGAAGAACTGAACCAGTTTGAAAGAAATCAAGTTTGGAATCTTGTCCCTAGGCCTAGCAACAAGGATATCATTGGAACAAGATGGGTCTTCAAGAACAAATTCGATGAAAATGGTATTATAGTTCGTAACAAAGCAAGATTGGTCGCCCAAGGATACAACCAAGAAGAAGGAATCGACTTTGACGAAACTTTCGCTCCAGTTGCAAGACTAGAAGCAATTAGATTATTATTGGCTTATGCATGCTCCATGAATTTTCAGCTTTTCCAAATGGACGTGAAGAGCACATTCTTGAATGGATTCATAAATGAAGAAGTGTATGTCAAGCAACCCCCTGGTTTTGAAGATTACAAATATCCATCTCATGTCTTCAAACTAAAGAAAGCTCTCTATGGATTGAAACAAGCACCAAGAGCATGGTACGATCGACTCAGCAATTTCTTATGTGACAAAGGCTTTGTAAAGGGAAAGGTAGACAAAACTTTGTTCATCAAGAAAATAAAAGAAGATACCCTCTTGGTACAAGTGTACGTTGATGACATACTCTTTGGTTCAACCAACACCAAGCTATGCAAAGAACTATCATCTATGATGCAAGGAGAATTCGAAATGTCTATGATGGGAAAACTGAACTACTTTCTTGGACTGCAGATTAAGCAACTTGAGAATGGGATCTTTATCAATCAATCGAAGTATTGCAAATAATTATTGAAGAAGTTTGATATGGACAATTGCAAGACTTTATCTACACCTATGAGATCTGGTACATATGTAGATCAAGATGAATCTGGTATATCGGTTGACATCACAAAATATAGGGGTATGATTGGCTCACTACTATACTTGACAGCAAGTTGCCCTGACATTATGTTTAGCGTCTGTCTTTGCGCTCGCTTTCAAGCAAATCCAAATGAGTCTCACCTGATGGCAGTCAAGCGGATCATGAAGTATCTCAAAGGAACAACAAATGTTGGCTTGTGGTATCCTAAAGGTAGTATATGCAATTTAATTGGATATTCTGACGCGGATTATGCAGGCTGTAAAACTGATAGAAAGAGCACAAGTGGAACCTGTCACATCTTGGGAAATGCACTAGTCTCATGGGCATGCAAGAAACAAGCATGTGTAGCACTTAGTACGGATGAAGCTGAGTACATAGCAGCAGGTAGTTGTTGTACGCAGATTCTTTGGCTCAAGCAACAACTTCGTGACTACGGACTCGACCTGGGCAGCATTCCTCTTCGCTGTGACAACACTAGTGCAATCAACATAACGAAAAATCCAGTCATGCACTCAAGGACCAAGCACATTGACATACGGCATCACTTTCTACGAGATCATGTACTTCAAGGAGATGTCGAGATGAGATTCGTAGATACTCGTAGTCAGCTTGTTGATATCTTCACAAAACCTTTGGCAAAGGAGTCTTTCTACAAAATACAAAGGGAACTTGGAATTTTGGATGAGACTGACGTAGAAATATAAAAGAACTTCATCTGTTGTGTTTTCTCAAAATTTCGCTGCAAGCAATCGATTGCACCCCTGCAGCAATCGATTGCTCACTGTAAGTTTTACATTTCTTTTAATTTTTTAAAAGCAAGCAATCGATTGCACCCTTACAGCAATCGATTGCACTCTGTAGCTCTTGCCAAATTTTGTTTCTGTTTGATGGAGAAATCGATTGCACCTACTGAAAAACTATTTTTTCTATTTCTATTTAATAGATCCATGAATCCTTAAACCTTCCTGTTGCACCCCAAAATTTGCCTAGCCTGTTGCTTTACATAGCTTGTGTTTGATTGCATTCATTTTAGCATTATCATTTGCATTGCATTGACATGTATACAGGAGATCAAGAGGTATGAATACCAACCAAGGGATACACAAGACTATGAAGCTAGCTAAAAGGGTTATTCAAGTGCTCAAGGGTTGATATCCTCACCAGAGAAGCCAAAGATCCTCAAAGAGAGTGGTTGAAGCCAAGTGTGTACATCTCCTAACTTGAAGGTTGTGGGAAGATCATCAGATGATTCTGAATCCATGGAGTTGGACCTTGAGACCTTGAAATAGCTCATGAGAAGTATTGAAAATCATTTTGAAGCCTAGACAGGTCATTATGCAAAGGACAAGGAGCTGCAACCAGGATTGGTGCAACTAGGGTTTCATCTGGTCAACCCTGGGTCAACATATGATTTGAAGAAGGTTGAGACCTAATTCCAAGGCCATGTGATCATGGATTGATGTATTAAGATGCCCAAGGGATGATTCCAAGGTCAACGTATCATGAATCAAGATTGTGAGGAGTTCCTAGGCTAGGGTTGCTATGCTTGACAGTGTAAAATCCCCTAGTTTAGTGCCTAACTCCAAGACCACATAACTCAAGATGTGATTTTCATCTCACCTTGACCCTAACATGATTGTTGCAGAGTATGATCATAGCTTTTATTTGAGTACTAGAAGTCCTTGATAGGGTTTATAGAACTCAAGTTATGAGCCAGACAAGTTACAGGTCATCAGAGGAATGTGAAATTGGAGCTTGAAAGTCACCCAACTTGCATGATACTTTTTCCCTAGTAATATGATTCTCATGAACTTTTAGCCAACATGAATGTTGTTCCTTATCATCTTAACTTTCCAAAAAGTACTAGAAGTCCATGATTGGATGTGTAGAACTCAAGTTATGAGCTTTGCAAGATAAGGGTATTTTGGGAATTTGGAATTATAGGCCATTTTGATTATGGGTCAATTTCACCAACTTAAACACCTCAGATGAAATTTTGTCCAACTTGAAAGTTGTTCAAAATGGTGTTATCTGTCCAACCATGACCCAAAGATTCATTGATATGGATTAAATATGGAAGTGTATGAAGAAAATTTGAAAAAGGACATTTTAAAAGGCATAAAGAAGAAAATTACAAAACAATTCATTTTTGTGCAAAACTTGGCAAGTTTGTGCATTTTTTGAAGGTAGAAAACATTTGGAGAGGATTGGCAACTTCAGAATTTTGGTTTGAGTCATAATTCATGGACATTTCAAAGGTTACTTGGAATTGAAGTAACACCACCAATCTACACCATAGGATCAAATTAAGCATTCAATCTGGTCCATTCATGCTCAAGGAGTGTTATGCAAGCCATTTGAGTGAGAATGAAGCTGAAACAAAGCCAAAATACATGACTGCCATGAGAGGAAAGTGAGAAAAATTGGAAATTTGGATTGTTTGAATTGGGCTTCCATTGGGCCTGGGAATTATCCAAGCACACTCTATTTAAGTTCAGGATCCATTTCAGATCATTTTTTGGTGGCATTTTGGTGAAGAAGCAGTTATTACAGTTGGAGTTTCAAGCTTCCAAAGTGGGAAATCGTTTTTGCGATCCAGAGCATTTCAAGAAGAATTGTGGATTTCAATAGCACCAGCAAGCTTCAGTGAAAGTTTCTGCACACTTTGGCATCAAGATTCACACGCAAACACCTTCAATTTCAAGCTTCTTTTCAGGTTTGTTCACTTCAACTTTTCTCTAGATCTAGGCTGTTTTAGAAAGATTTAGAACTGTGGTTAGGGTGTAGGAGATACCTAGATCGTTTTAGGGTAAGAATTATGGAGTTTGTTGACAATTCTTGACATGGTGACATTTCTGTTTGGAGTTGTATCTGGCCGTTCTTAAGGTGTTAGTGGAAATTAGATAGATCAGGATGATCCTTGTGAGGAGAGGACGAGCTCTGTGTAGATAATTTGGAGTTTGATGACAATTGTTGAATTGATGATTTTTCTGTTGAGCATCGTGTTTGATTATTCATGGAGAATTAATGAGATTTGATTAGGGATTCATGATCAGTGAGAGATTGTGAGAAGAACTGTATAAGTTTCGTGCATTTTGGCTTGGTTTTGATGACATGTCACTGTAGAGCCACCGGAGAAGACAACCAGAGGTCTTCTCCGGCCACCGCCCCGCTTCCCTCTCTTTTTCCAGGTTTGAATGAGGACGATACACTCCAGCCGTTAGATTGGTTTGAAATTGTAGACTTTGTCATCAGATCCTGCGTATGCTATTGAACCCTGAGAGCTTTGACTTTGACTGGCTTAGGTGGCACATTCTGGTGCATAGGATTAGACTACTTTTGGCATGGACGTGTAGGATTAAGACTTATTGTACGCCTCAATCAACTGAACAACACCTTGCCTATCCCAAAACGCAACGTTTAATTAATTGAGCTGGCACGCGCTTATCCTTAGGATGTGTAGACTGGTAATCTGATCCAAGGGTTGTGACATTTCCTGAGCTTTTTAATTTCTTTTAATTCATTTTTCAATTTCTTTTATCACATTCATCATTTTTAATTCATTTTAATTTGAATATTGATCAGAAAAATATGAAAAAAATTGTGGATGATTCCTACCTTGTTTCTGATTTTTATATGGCATTTGTTTTCATTTTTGGATAATTTTCCATTTATTTGGCATTTTTCTATTTTTAATAGTTGATTAAAAATGTTCAAAATGAGTAGTTTACTTGCTGATTTTATTACTAGTTCATGTTTTAGAATTTGATGCTGAATTTTTGCATGCTTGTTATAGACTGCTTGATAGGTTTGTGTGATTTTTATGGTATTTTTTAGATGATTCTAAGTAGGAATTTGAGATAGACCTTTAGGAGCATTCCATGGTGGATCCCCTTTAGCACACCCTTTGAGTTTAGATTTTATTAGAACCTTTAGGATTAGGTTTTGCCCCTGGTTTTTGTACCATAGACTCTTAACCCATGTAGGATCATCTAGGATTTTCCTTAGCATTTATAGAAGTGATCTTCTATTATTCCCACATTTTTCATGTTAATTATGGTTTAGGTGACCCTAACTAGGATAACTTCATAGATTAGTCTTTTAAGTGAACATTAGATAATTCTAAGTTTCAAATCCTTTTTTGATAGAATAGAATTTAGGTAGATACCTTATTAGAACCTTGTTTAAGCCTTGATAGAGCTTTTGAATTCCCCTAGTTTAGGTGATCCTTGTGGCTAATCTTTAGGGTTTCTTAGAAGTTGTTGTAGTGCCTTCTTTCCCTTATGTGATTTCTTCTCTGGGCTTTGCCATATCCTCTTTCTCCAAGTCTTGAAGAGGAGCCCTCCTGAGAGAGCCTAATCCTTCCCTTGGTTGGATTCTATGCATTCCTCAGGAGGTTGAGCCTTGAATTGACATTCATCAGTATAGTACATTCCTTTGGTCTGCACTATCTTTCTCTTTCAAGTCTTGGTGAGGAGCCCTCTTGGGAGAGCCTAATCTTTCCCTTGGTTTGATTATGTGCATTCTTTAAGGGGTTAAGCCTTGGATTGACATTCCTGGCATGGTATATTCCCTTGGTTTATATACTGTCATCCCGCTCCAAGTCCCTTTCTTAGAATCCCTCTTCGGAGAGCCTAATCCTTCCCTTGGTTGGATTCTGTGCATTCCTCAACAGGTTGAGCCTGAAATGGACATTATGTGTTGATACACTTTAACCAGATACCTTAGATTGACATCTAGGACTAATACCCAGTCTTTTCTGTCTTATTGACATAGGATCCCTCTTGGTAGAGCCTAATCCTTCCCTTGGTTGGATTCTGTGCATTCCTCAAGAGGTTGAGCCCATGATGGACTCTTGTGTTGATACACATCCAACCTGATGTAGCCTGGGATGACTTCCCTGTTTCTCATTTTGGTTTCTCCCCCCTTGTTTGACATTGCTTGATGCATTAGAATAGGTTCATATATAGACTATTTTAGGCTAGGAGCATGACTGCATTAAGAGGTTGAGTGGGTCTCCCTCTGCTTGTTTGCATTAAGGGTTAAGGTGATCCTCCCCTTTCTTGTGTGTTGTTTTTCTTTTTATCTGATGTGTTTGCATTGAAAGGTTGAGTTGAGCTCCCTTTGCTTGTCTGTTCTGACTGTTTTCTTTGCTTGATTGCTTAGAGGTTGAGTGAGTCTCCCTCTGCTTGTATTGTTGCATTGCATTCACATCTTTATTGATTTCTCTTCTTTTTACTCATGTTTAGCTGATGCTTTGTCTGCTGTCTGTTTCCCATTGACATGATCCCCTAGGACTCTCACTTCCTTTGACAAGGAAGTGATGATAGAACTTTAGGCTGAAACCTATGCATGATAACATATAGGAGTTCTTTGTTTCAAAACTCAACCATAGGATGAAACCTTGGCATGAAAAAATTAGGGCTTGGCAGTTTCCCTGTAGAGTTTGTTCTCTTCTCTCTCTAAAACAACAGTAAAAAACGTAATAAAGGCAAGTTGGTACAAGCGCGTTACGAGCCTTAAGCCATTTGGGAAATTATAATTGAGAGGTCTCCTCTCAATTGTCTAGAGTGTTTAGTATACTTCCTTTGGACGATATGTGACGCATTCGTTCCCAAGTCATAGTCTCTAGAGCTGTACAAACTACAAACAACCATAAAAAACACTTCTTCCGTAAAAGACAGAAACCAAACTTCAAACCTTCCTTTTGCCCCGTGGGCCCTTAACTCGAGGAAACTTTTTCAGAAAAATAGTGTCGTTAACTTTCAGTTCTACCGTAAACGGTAATGCACGAGTCTCCGACGAGCAAGCTGCATACACCAAACTGCTGGAACTGTTTGTTAACCCTACTCGAAAAACAGATGAATCTGAACCCCCGTAAGTCGTATTATCCCGAACTACGTAAGCTCTGATCTCTCATATCTGTTGAGAGTACGTAGGCACAATACTGACGTATTGGCGAGCCACCTCCCCCGTTACCCGTAGTTAGCCGAACTACGTTGACTATGATTTCTCGTTCTCTGACGAGAATACGTAGGCACGAAGCGCGATGCTTTGCCGAGTCAGTCGTTTTCTTTTCTCTTAAGACCAGCCTTGATAGGTAGATAGATAAACCAACCCGTTAGATAAACACAAACAAGCGTGGATCCTGTTGAGTACAACGGACGTGAGGGATGCTAATACCTTCCCCTTGCGAAACCGACTCCCGAACCCAGACATGGTTGCGATGACCTTGTCTTATACCTTTTCGTCAGGTTTTTTCCGATCGTTTCCTTTCCCTTTCTGTGGGATAAATAACAAAAGGTGGCGACTCTTCTATTTTGCCGGCACCTTATTTTCCCAGTAGCGACAGCTGGCGACTCTGCTGGGGACTATATAGCTGCTGGGGACTTTTCCCATCCCCTATGCTGGGACCGTTTCCCATCCCCTGTGCGAGTTAATCCTAGCGCTTACGTGTTTATCTGTTGGGTTTGCATTTATTTATCGCATTTTACTTTCCTGCACTTTATTTTTTAGTATAATATGATTATTTGTTGTGCTGTTGTGGGAGGGACTGATTCTGATGAGTGAAAAGCCAGACCCAGGCTTGAGAGATACATAGTATTAGAGTGGATTAGTGGTGGACGTGTTTGCTTTGCTTGCATCAGTTCCCATATAATCCACACTCATACGAGGTTCTCTTTGATGACTTCCTATTGGTCCTTTGGACTCGAGGGGATTTTGGATCTGAGGATTGTCGACTCTGGGGACCGATCATTTGTGACTCAGCTAAGTGAGGCCTCTTCAGGGAGTGATGATGCCAAACCAGAAATGGTGAACGTATCATCATTTCGTGAAAGTCTGTGACGCTGGGAAACGGATAGGATATTGAGCCTTGTCCGTGACTAGGTCCATACCTGTGAGCAGGGTCGGGTTATTACAAGAAACCTTAACCTTCAGACAACCTGGTTTTCTTGACAGTGAATCGGTATTGTGGGTATCAGAGGGTTCTTATCATCAGAGATGTGTTTGTTCTAGACAGAGCAGAGTTTTGGTCCTTCTCCTCAACGACACAATCATCTTGATCTCCTGCTGCATGATTGCATTTTGCATTGTTTGCATCCTCATTTGCATATCATTAACGTGTGTCTGTGTTGCTGGTGCATACTTCTCCCCTGGTTCTAGTGATCTTGATCCTCATGGCTGATATGGCATCTCTGAAGAAGACTGTGGCTTACAAGTTACCAACACCTGACATCCGAGAGTTACAGACTTTAATTTCTTTGGCTGATAAGAAAGTAATGGAGGATTTCATAAAGAGTTATGGAAGACTTCTGGGTATTTTGTGTAAGCTTTCTACGTACGAGTTGAACGGCCTCTACGCTCTTCTGCAGTTTTCTGACCCGCAGCTCAGATGCTTCATTTTTCCAGACTATGTCCTAGCTCCGACCTTGGAAGAGTATTCTGACTTGCTGGGGGTACCTTTGTTGAATCAGATGCCTTATTACCGTGTTGATGGTGAACTTGACTTGGGTAAGTTGGCTACTGCTCTTCATGTGGATGATTCAGAGTTGAAAGGGATGTTTTTCAGAAAGAATGGGGTTTATGGTTTCTCCTTGCCTTTCCCGATGGAAAAGGCCCAAAAGTTTACCAAGAAGGGTTGCTGGGACGTGTTCAATGCCATCTTAGCCCTTTGCATTTATGGGATCGTGCTATTCCCAAGTCATCCAGACTTCATACGTATGGATTCCTGCCACATATTTGCTTCCAAGAATCCAGTGCCCACTCTCCTCGGAGACATTTATCATTCAGTTCACGGCAAGAATGAAAACAGAAAGGGGAAGAATGTGGCATGTTGTGCTCCTTTACTGTATAAGTGGTTTGCCAACCATCTTCCTAAGACGGGTCCGTTCATTGATTCTGCTGAGTCTTCACCCTGGTCTGCATGTTTGATGGGTTTGTCTGCTGACAATATCATCTGGTTTGATAGAGATCTACTGGGCAAAGAGATTGTGCATAGCTTCTGTGGCTTTCCTAACGTCCCCCTGGTCAGAAGTAATGGATGTATTAATTACAATCCCTCTTTACTGGTACGACAATTTGGGTATGCACTAAGAGGTCCTCCTGAAGAGGAAGAGATACAGGAATCTCTGTATCTCACAGGGTTGCTTGAAGGTGACGCTTTGGCTAAGATAGAGAATGCTTGGAGCAAAATTCATAAAAAAAAGTAAAAGTTTTGCTAGGAAAAAGCAACAACAAGGCCTTTGAACCATATGTGGCCTGGATCCGAGAAAGAGCCGCCAAGTTTCTGATTCCATTCCCTGCAGTGGAACCATTATATCCTCTCGTGGTCAAAGAACCCACCACAGTTGATATTCAGAAGTCCAACCAGGTTCTCTGAGAGAAAGAACAGCTACGAAAAGCCAATTAAAAGTTAGAGAGAGATTGCTCAGCTCCGGAGTGAGAAAAATGAAGCCGTATACACCTGCAAGAAGCAGACAGAATTGATCAACCACTTGGGTGCTAATTTTACCAAGGAGACTGATTCTAGAGAACGACTTGGGTTAGACCTGAAGGCAGTTCACAGCGTGTTGACTACCAAGAAGCAAGACCTGGATAGGGTGTACCTGAAGTTATCCAAGTACGAGACGTTGTGGAGCAACACCCTAACCAATTACAAAGAGCGAGAGGAAAAGCTGAAGCAGCAAATAGCCGAGCTAGAGGTCCAGATTAAGATCAAGGACAAGAAGATAGAGGCTGAAGCCTCACTTCAACGAGACGTCCAATACAGGTTGGTTGAGAACAAGGCAAACCTACAGGATTGTCAACTCAGAGCTGATGCTAAGAGGTGTAGAGTGGAAAACCATTCTGGAGAAGGGGTTTGTGGGGATGTTGTCGAGGATCTCCAGGATACCATCAAGTAGAGGGATTTGCTGAGCCAGGGCCTGATCATCCCACTATGAAGAAGTTATTAGAGGATTTCCATGCCCGTAGCCGCACTTGATTTCTTTGTATTTCTTTGTACCTTTTATGCATTGATATGCTGATCACCACCAGGCTTGTTGATTGGGGTCATGCTTGTTGCTTTAGTTGTATGTGATTACAGTTGTAGGCTGCCCGCGTGGTTTTTTCAGATATATATATATATATATATATATATATATATATATATATATATATATATATATATATATATATATATATATATATATATATATATATATATATATATATATATATATATATATATATATATATATATATATATATATATATATATATATATATATATATATATATATATATATATATATATATATATATATATATATATATATATATATATATGAGGATTTTTTTCCATGATTGGATGTTGGACTTTATTTGTCTTGGAAACTAGGATCGGGGGGGGGGGGGGGGGGGGGGGGGGGGAATCTCCCCAAGGCATAGACACATGTTTGCATTTACATGAACCATTTGCATAACAGGTACCTCGAGCTATTTTTCTAACCCCTTGTGCTTTCAGGTTATTTCAGGATTGAACGAAGACAGATTCACCGGTATTCCACCAGAGCAAATCAAGCCAGAATAATGGAACAGGTTCAGACTGACATTCAAGAGCTCAGAGAGAGGATGGATCGTTTTATGGATCTCATGCAAGTGATCGCTAATGGCCAGGATCAGCTCAAAACTATGGTGCAACCTCTGATTGCATGCATCGACAACAACGACGTGCTACATGGTGGGAATGTGGTGAACCCTCCGCTTGTTGAGACCCCTCATGCTGGCATCCCTGTGACTGGAGGGAATGGAAGTGGCAATGGCAATGTGGTCACTAATGTTGGAGCTAATGGGAACACGACTGGAGTCGGAAATGGCAACTTTGAGGCCAATGGTAATGTTGGTATGGGCAATGGCAATACTGGAGGAACGGGTAATGCTGGGAACACTGGTGCTGGTAATCTGTATGGTCTTGATGCTGCTGGGTTTGCTCAGGGTAATGGCCATCAACCATGGCAAAAGGATCGTCAAGAGGACTTATTCTCAATGAAAGGAGCTGAGGGCGAACTGAATTCTGAAGCCCGTTTAAGATTCAAAGCACTCGAAGACAAGATGAAAAGTTTTGAGAACTTGAATACCATGGGCGTTGACATGACCAAGTTGGGACTGATCTCAGACTCAAAGTACCTCCCAAGTTTAAGGTACCCGATTTCGAGAAGTATAAGGGCACCACTTGCCCCCGTGTCCATCTGAGGTCATACTATCGAAAGATGTTTGCACATTCTGAAGATGAGAAGTTGCTGATGCACTTCTTCCAAGACAGCGTGTCAGGCCCCTCGCTAGAGTGGTATATGGGTTTGGAACCCACCAGTGTACGTACATGGAAAGACCTTGCTAAAGCATTCGTACACCACTATTAGTATAACAACGATCTGGCTCCCAACCGGGTTCAGCTACAAAATTTGTCTCAGATGAACAACGAAGGATTTAAAGAGTACACCCAGAGGTGGCGTGAACTGGTAGCGAGGGTTCAGCCGCCGATGGTTGAGCGAGAACTTGTCGAGATGTTCGTGGCTACTCTTCCAGAAGTTTATTATGAAAATCTTGTCAGTGGTATGTCGGGAAGCTTCTCCGACCTTATAATCACTGGAGAACATGTAGAGAATGGCATCAAACTCGGAAAGATTCAGGGTGTAGATGTGTCCTCAGCTGGAGGGGGAAAGAAGCCTTACAGTGGTAAGAGACGTGAAGGTGAGACAAGCTCAGTGTCTAATGCTCGGGGAAAAGGAAAAGGCCAGCGCCAGCAGGTCGCTAGCATTACTATTCCTGCTGTCCTGCAACCTCAGCAGCAGCAGCAACAGAACCAGCAAGGGTACCGGAGGTACCAGAATAAAGCACCATTTTTAAGTTGTCATCTTGAAACCCCACCTATGTCGTATGCTCAGCTTTTGCAGACATTGCTTCAGTTACAGCTAGTTCAAAGAGAACTTTGGCTCCCTTGACAGGGACACCTCCACCGGGCTACGATGCGAATGCGAGATGTGAGTTTCATTCGGGGGCACCTTGCCACTCGATTGACAACTGTAAGGCATTCAAGCACAAAGTACAAGATATGGTTAACACCGAGATAATCAACTTTTCTGATAATGCGCCGAATGTTACAAAAAACCCTATGCCTAACCATGGGGGAGATGGGGTTAGTGCCATCATTGAAGAGGAAGATTCGGACTTATTGAGTGATGTCAAAAACCTGAAAACACCACTTGGTTTCAATAAAGCCAAGTTGTTGAAGAAAGGTATTCTGCCAGGCTGTGGAAAGTTGTGTATGGATTGTGCGAATCATTCAGACGGCTGTGATCAGTTAATAGCGGGGATCCAGAGTTTGATGAACGAAGGAATTCTGCAGTTTAGTCGGAGGGCTGAGAACAAATCGGGAGAAGTAATGCTGAAGCAGAAGGATGAGATTTCCACTATCACCATCCCTCGTAAAACAATCACCATTTCTGCATCAAGGCCACCTACGATCACCATAACGAAGGCTGGGCCTATACCATTCGAGAATACTAATGTTGTTCCATGGCACTATGGGGAAGATATCTATTGCAATGGAAAAAAGTTGGAGTTGGAGCCATCCGGGCAATCTGTTGACAACCTAGTTGGAACTGGGGGAATAACACGTAGTGGAAGAGTGTTCGCTCCACTAGAGATCGTGGCTGACAAAGTTGACAAAGCTGAGAAGACTGACAGAGGTAAAGGTAAGGTCGTCGAAGGAACCTCCCGTGAGGTAGAGAAAGACCTACTGGTGAAAGACGCCGAAGAATTTATGAGACTGATCAAGAAAAGTGATTATAAGATCTCTATTCTGAATCTGTTGTTGTGTTCCGAGGCACGTCGCAACGCTCTGCTGAAGGTTTTGAATGCAGCGTACGTACCGCAAGAGATCTCCGTCAACCAGCTAGAGGGAGTGGTTGCTCATGTGAATGCTGGAAATGGATTAGGGTTTACTGACCTCGAGCTGACGCCAAAAGGAAGGAACCATAATAGCGCCTTGCATATCTCGATAGAATGTCGAGGAACGGTCATGTCCCATGTGTTGGTGGACACAGGATCATCTCTGAACGTTCTCCCTAAGAAAGCTCTGATGAGGTTGGATACGAGAGGGCTGATATGTACGCCCAGTGATCTGGTGGTAAAGCTTTTGATGGAACTAAGCGGACCGTCTTTGGAGAGGTAACTCTACCCATTCAAGTTGGGCCAGAGACCTTTGACGTGATCTTCAATATCATGGATATCATGCCAGCCTATAGCTGTCTATTGGGCCGGCCTTGGATCCATTATGCGGGCGCAGTGACTTCCACATTGCACCAGAAGCTAAAGTATGCTGTGGGGGCAGCATCATGACCGTCTGTGGAGAAGAGGACATAATGGTGAGCCATTTGTCATCTTTTAAATATGTTGAGGTGGATGGCGAGATCCACGAAACTTTGTGCCAGGCGTTTGAGACCGTTAAAGTCAAGGATGCGATTCTGGTGATGATCGAGAAACCTGAGATGAATATCTCTTCCTTCAAGGAAGCTCAAGTTGTTATTCAAGCTAGTTTTGCCCCAGGCTGGGGGCAAGTTTTGGAAATCCCAAACAAGCAGGATAAGTTTGGGCTAGGGTATTCTCCTTCTGCTGATACTTCCTCCTCTCGCAGTGCGCCGTGCGTCAAAGGGCTGATTCAGTTCATAGAAGGTGGGGTGATATTTGAGAATGTCAATGCCGTGTCTGAAGACGACAAAGACAGCGACTGTAACCTGGACTCCTGGATTCAGCCGTCCAGGATGTCATCCAAGTGACGCGTAAAGAGTAATGCTTTGTCTTTTCCAATTAGTGTACAACCTTATACTCTACCCGGGGCATAACGGTTTTATTGTCAGGGCCTTGATTGCTTATGCATGTACATATTATCAATATATCAAAGGGCATTTTCTTTGCATTCAAATTTTGTGATCTCTGTTATTCCTGTTTTACTTTTGTTTTGAAAAACAATAAAATGGCAATATGGGTTGTGCTAACCTGCATATCCTCTTCTTAAGCTTAACCCTTGCTATTGCAGGATTCACACTACAGATGACATCGACTCTGAACCTTCTATGACTCACTTTGACTTTGATTGGCCGATATATCAAGCTGAAGAAGAGATTGGCGAGGATGAAGACCTTCCGGAAGAGTTGGCCCGTTTGTTGAAACAAGAAGATAAGATTATTCTACCTCACGAGGAAGAGATTGAGATTGTTAATTTGGGTTCTGAGGAACTTATCAGAAATGTTTGGATAGGGGCTGCATTACAGAGCGATGTCAAGCAAAGACTAGTCGAGATGCTTCGAGAGTATAGTGACATCTTTGCTTTGTCGTATGAAGATATGCTCGGACTCGACACTGACATAGTGGTCCATCATCTGCCACTGTGAGAAGATTGTCCTCCCGTTAAGCAGAAGCTTAGGAGGACACGACCAGATATGGCCGTTAAGATCAAAGAAGAAGTACAAAAGCAGTTGGATGCTGGCTTTTTAGCGGTCACTACTTACCCTCCGTGGGTCGCCAACATAGTACCTGTACCGAAGAAGGACGGTAAGGTGTGGATGTGCGTTGATTATCAGGATTTGAATAAGGCGAGCCCTAAAGATGATTTCCCGCTCCCTCATATTGATGTGTTGGTCGACAATACAGCTCAGTTTTCCGTGTTTTCGTTCATGGATGGCTTCTCCGGCTATAATCAGATCAAAATGGCGTCGGAGGACATGGAGAAAACCACGTTCATTACACCATGGGGGACGTTCTGCTACAAGGTAATGTCCTTCGGTCTGAAGAACGCAGGGGCCACTTACCAGCGGGCGATGGTCACTTTGTTTCATGACATGATTCACCATGAGATTGAAGTCTATGTTGATGACATGATTGCGAAGTCCCAAATGGAGGAGGGACATCTGGTCAATTTGCTAAAACTTTTTGAGAGGCTTAGGAAGTTCAGGTTGAGGCTGAATCCTAACAAGTGTACTTTCGGAGTACGGTCTGGAAAACTACTAGGGTTTATTGTGAGTGAAAAAGGCATTGAGGTTGACCCTGCGAAGATAAAAGTAATACAAGATATGCCAGCGCCAAAGACCGAAAAAGAAGTTCGTGGTTTCCTGGGCAGAATAAACTACATTGCAAGGTTTATATCTCAGCTCACGGCCACCTGTGAACCGATGTTCAAACTATTGAAAAAAGATCAGGCGATTGTCTGGAATGAGGACTTCCAGAAGGCATTTGACAAGATAAAACAGTATCTGCTGGAACCTCCAATTTTGATACCCCCAGTGGCCGGAAGACCCTTAATCATGTACTTGACAGTTCTTGAGAATAGCATGGATTTCATTCTCGATCAGCACGACGAGACTGGCAGAAAGGAGCATGCCATTTATTACTTGAGTAAAAAGTTCACAGATTGTGAGTCCCATTACTCAATGCTGGAAAAAACGTGTTGCGCACTCGCGGGGGCTGCCAAACGTTTACGACAGTATATGCTCAATCACACGACCATGCTAATTTTGAAGATGGATCCGATCAAGCACGTCTTCGAGAAGCAAGCACTTTCAGGCAGGATTGCCAGATGGCAAATGGTGTTAACGGAGTATGATATTCAATACGTTACCCAGAAGGCCATCAAGGGAAGTCTGTTGTCTGAATACCTTGCCGAACAGCCTATCGAAGATTATCAGCCGATGAAATTTGAATTCCCTGATGAGGATATCATGTTTCTCAAAGTGAAAGATTGTGATGAACTGTTGCCCGACGAGGGGCCAGATAGGAAGTCCTAGTTGAAATTGATATTTGATGGTGCAGTTAATTCGTACGGAAGTGGTATTGGGGTAATCATTACGACTCCCCAGGGATCCCACATCCCGTTCACTGCCAGATTGACTTTTTCGGTCACCAATAATGAAGCGGAATACGAGGCTTGCATCATGGGTTTGGAAGAAGCCATTGATTTGAGAATCAAAAACATGGATGTATACGGTGACTCGGCACTCGTTGTTAACCAGATCAAAGGGGAGTGGGAGACTCGTTAGTCGAATTTGGTCCCTTACATGAATTATGCCAGAAGGTTGCTTCCTTTCTTTGATCGAGTGGAACTCCATCATGTGCCTAGAGCAGAAAATCAGATGGTTGATGCCTTAGCCACGTTGGCTTCGATGTACAAAGTCAATTTTTGGAATGAAGCGCCAAGAATTGTCATTTCCCGTCTTGACAGACCTGCATTCGTTTTTGCAATTGAGGAAGCCTCCGATGGCAAGCCATGGTTCCATGATATCCAGAACTTCCTTATGACTAAGGAGTATCCTGCGGGAGCGTCAACCCAGGATAAGAAGACTCTGAGGAGGCTGTCTGGAAATTTCTATCTCAATCCTGATGGAGTTCTGTATAAGAGAAATCACGATCTCGTGCTACTCAAATGTGTGGACAAAAAAGAGGCTAGTTTGCTTATGGAGGAGGTCCATGAAGGCACATTTGGTACGCACGCCGGCGGACATGCTATGACGAGAAAAATCCTACGAGCAGGATATTACTGGCTGATGATGGAGTCGGATTGTTTCAAATTCGTGAAGAGATGTCATAAATGCCATATTTATGCTGATAAAATTCATGTGCCACCGTGCCCGTTGAATGTCATGTCACCCCCGTGGCCGTTCTCCATGTGGGGCATTGATATGATAGGCAAGATCGAGCCCACTACATCTAACGGTCACCGCTTCATTTTGGTAGCCATTGACTACTTCACCAAGTGGGTGGAAGCAGCCTCGTACGCTAACGTGACCAAGCAGGTGGTGGCCAGATTCAAAAAGAAGGACATCATCTGTCGATATGGAGTTCCCGAGCAGATCATTATTGAAAATGGTTCGAATCTAAACAATAAGATGATGAAGGAGTTATGCCAGAGCTTGAAGATTGAACTTCACAACTCATCACCTTACCGGCCGAAGATGAATGGTGTGGTTGAAGCGACCAACAAGAACATTAAAAAGATAATATAAAAGATGGTTGTGACCTACAAAGATTGGCATGAGATGTTGCCATTTGCATTTCACGGTTATCGTACGATGGTACACACATCAACCGGGGCAACTCCGTTCTCACTAGTGTACGGTATGGAGGTTGTCCTACCGTTGGAAGTTGAGATTCCTTCTTTGCGAGTTTTGGTTGACGTGAAACTCGAGGAGGCAGAATGAATTAAGAACCGATTAAATCAACTCAGTCTGATGGATGAGAAGAGATTAACATCGACTGCATATGGTCGTCTATACCATAGCCGAATGAAGAAAGCTTATGATAAGAAGGTGTGTCCTAGAAGCTTTCAGACGGGTGATCTCGTCCTGAAGAAGATTCTTCCACCACATTCCGATCACAGGGGCAAGTGGACTCCTAACTACGAAGGTCCGTATGTCGTCAGCAAGGTCTTCTCGGGAGGAGCCTTGTTGTTATCCACGATGGATGGCGATGATTTTGCATCCCCTGTGAATGCGGACGCAGTTAAAAAATACTTTGCTTAAAATGACCCGCTGGATAGAAAAAAGAATATCCAGGCAAAAATGGGGTATCCCGGTGAACCATAAAAAAGGAAAAAGGTTCGGGCAAAAATTAGGGATATAAATGAAAAAATGTACACCCGCAAAGTCGAAAACCTGAAAGGGAGACTTTGGCAAAAAAGGGTATCCCGGTGAATCGAAAACCCGAAAGGGCGATTCAGGCAAAAGTTAGGGATTAGAAAAGCAAATGACTGTGTTCTACGTGCGAACTTTCATTGTTTAGTGGTTTGGGAAGACCTGAGGGTCGTTTATCCGAATCAATCCCTTCTGAAGCTGAAGCGTCAGAGAAGTATCGAAGTCGAGTGGGTCATAGAGGGATCAACTCATGGTGTTCATCTACGCCATATTGCAGACATTTGTGTATACTGATATATATTTATGTTATTATGCTTGCGCAGCTTCCTCATTTCAGGAGCTTGCATCTGTTGTAAAACATTTTGCCTATTCAGGGGCTCGTTATCAATGAACATATACTATTCAATATTTTCGTTTGATTGCTTAGCTTTTATCTGTTTTGTTTGCGAAAAAGAATGCCCGATGTTTTTGAATAAATGCGCAAACATAAACTTGCTGGCCTAGGTCGATAATTGTTGAAACATAGAATTACCTGAACATTGTCACAGGATGATAACCTTGATAGGTACCTTTGTGAAGGGTATCTTGTCTGTTTTTTCATTTTTGTTGCAGGGACGTCACCCTCCAGACAGTATGCCAGATGTTTCCCAAGCAGGATGATTCTTTCTTCCCCGGCGAGTTCAACAGTGGTTCCCCACGGAGTCTGAGCATGGGATCGTGAGCATTAATGTGTCTCCCCGAGCGGAGATAGATTCTCCCCAACCAGATGCATCCTAGGCAGGATCATCATCTCCCCAACTGAGTCGTGCGCAGAAGCGTATACTCGTTCCGAGCAGTGGGTCAACATGCAGTTTTCTCGTAGAAGACTATTCGCAAGTTTTCAGCTCTCGATAATCTAGACTGAAGTCTCTGGCAGAATTGAAATTCCCCACAGAGTTGTATTCTCCCCGGCAGATAGGATTTATTCCAGCGTCTGGTTGTATATCCTCAGGCGAGTTTGTAGTTCCCCAAGAGAGCCGAATCCTTGGAAGCCGTTCAGGGCATTATTGGTTTTCCCCAGGAGGGTATTGAATAGCTGTTGCTACACTTCCCCATCGGAGTCCGTATCTCCAGGAAGATTCTATCTGCGAAGGCCGTGCAGTTTATATCTGCGAGTGGCATCGTTTCCTCAGTAGTTTGTGGTCTGTATACCTAGTCGAGCAAGTACAGGTTCTCGTAGAACTTTGTCCCCTGCAGAAAGTCGTCTGAGGTTTGTTTCCCCAGGTCAAGTCCAATTGAGATTGGTGTGACTCCCTCTCCTCAGTAGGATGACTCCTCCTCTCCACTGGAGTGGTTCTTTCTCCTTGATAGGAGGATTTCCCCTTCAGCATTTATTTTGCTGATGGGGTCATAACATTTTGCATGATTGCATAGCATCTACCCTAGACGCGTAGCATTTCCACCATGTGGAGCATTACGCCATTGTCAAACATATGCATGTGAAACATGAGCTAGGTCGTTACCGTTCTTGTTTTGCAGGAGTTCCTCAGCAAAGTTGTTGTTCAGGATGATTCTTGAAGTCCCCCAGCGAAGCTGTTTGCTCAGGATGATTCTTGAATTCCTCAGTAGAGTTTATTTGTTCAGAATGATTTTTGAATCCCCAAAGCAGAGTTACTTGATAGTTCTCCATAATACCCAGCGGAGATGTGTCATCCCCAGCCGGCAAACAGAGAAGTTGAAATTTCCTTGAAGACTTGATGATTGAAGTCTGGCAGCAGTGCCAAACTCCTCCTGACTTACTGATGAAGTCCGACTGCGATTTCGAAGTAGTTCTCCCAGCGCACGCAGAGTGCCCGATGGCAAAAGATTGTATATCCTTATTTGGTCCATGATTGATTAAGGATTCTATTTCCAAATTTACTGATGAAGTCCAACTGTGATGTCAAAGAAGTTCTCCCAACTGACGCGGAGTGCCTGACGGCAGAAGTTTAGATATCCCTATTGGTTCATGATTGATTGAGGATTCTATTTCCGAATTACTGACGAAGTCCGGCTAACGCCCGAGAATTTCTTTGAATGCCCGACGACATAATTAACTTGATTGTCAAAAGTTCCTAATAACCCGATGAGTCCCGAGGAATTCTTCTGCCGCCGTGCCGCAGATTTTCTGACGGCAATATCAGCTAGGTGTCACCAGTTACTGTGTAACCAGTGATCCCTTGATGACTTGAGGAAGAAGCTGCAGTGAAATCTGATGATCATCCTGACGGAGATTTGGGCCAGTTGCCGTGCAACTACCACTTCAGACTTCAACTATTGTCCTACCAATCAGAGTATCGTTTACTTGTGTGGTTGGAAAACTTCCGGTTACTGTGTAACCAATTCCCCAACAAGTTGTCGTGCAACTGTCATTTTTTATTTCGAGGATCATTCAAGGTACCAATCAGAGTATCATTTACTTGTGCGGTTGGCAAGTCACCAGTTACCGTGTAACCAGTGATCCCTTATTGACTTACTAATGAAGTCTGACGAAGATATTATCGAACGTTCCTAGCGACCTGACGAGTTCATAGGCGGTGATAAGGAATTCTTCTGTTGTGGCGCAGAATGCCCGACGGCATAATCGACCATCCTTCACCAGTTACCGTGTAACCGGTGATCCCTTGATGACTTGAGGACATAGATGATCATCCTGACGGAGATTTGAGATTAATCATTCACCATCATGTTGTCGTGCAACTATTATTTCAGTTTCCGAAGAATTTGTCCCCATCAGAGTATCGGTTACTTGTGCGGTTGGCAAATTTCCGGGTTTATTGGTATTCATTCAACCGTATTTTACCTTGATTGTCTGAGAGCCATTCGCTTCTCACCCAGTCAGGTCCAATCCGTTTGAATAGGGGCAGCTGTTGCACCCCAAATTTTGCCTAGCCTGTTGCTTTACATAGCTTGTGTTTCGTTGCATTCATTTTAGCATTATCATTTGCATTGCATTGACATGTATGCAGGAGATCAAGAGGTATGACTACCAACCAAGGGCTACACAAGACTATGAAGCTAGCTAAAAGGGTTATTCAAGTGTTCAAGGGTTGATATCCTCACCAGAGAAGCCAAAGATCCTCAAAGAGAGTGGTTGAAGCCAAGTGTGTACATCTCCTAACTTGAAGGTTGTGGGAAGATCATTAGATGATTCTGAATCCATGGAGTTGGAACTTGAGACCTTGAAATAGCTCATGAGAAGTATTGAAAATCATTTTGAAGCCTAGATAGGTCATTATGCAAAGGACAAGGAGCTGCAACAAGGATTGGTGCAACTAGGGTTTCATCTTGTCAACCCTGGGTCAACATATGATTTGAAGAAGGTTGAGACCTAATTCCAAGGCCATGTGATCATGGATTGATGTATTAAGATGCCCAAGGGATGATTACAAGGTCAACTTATCATGAATCAAGAGTGTGAGGAGTTCCTAGGCTAGGGTTGCTATGCTTGACAGTGTAAAATCCTAGTTTAGTGCCTAACTCCAAGACCACATAACTCAAGAAGTGATTTTCATCTCACCTTGACCCCAACATGATTGTTGTAGAGTATGATCATAGCTTTTATTTGAGTACTAGAAATCCTAGATAGGGTTTATAGAACTCAAGTTATAAGCCAGACAAGTTATAGGTCATTAGAGGAATGTGAAATTGGAGCTTGAAAGTCACCCAAGTTGCATGATAATTTTGCTCTAGTAATATGATTCTCATGAACTTTTAGCCAACATGAATGTTGTTCCTTATCTTCTTAACTTTCCAAAAAGTACTAGAAGTCCATGATTGGATGTGTAGAACTCAAATTATGAGCTTTGCAAGATAAGGGTATTTTGGGAATTTGGAATTATAGGCCATTTTGATTATGGGTCAATTTCACCAACTTAAACACCTCAGATGAAATTTTGTCCAACTTGAAAGTTGTTCAAAATGGTGTTATTTATCCAACCTTGACCAAAAGATTCATTGATATGGATTAAATATGGAAGTGTATGAAGAAAATTTGAAAAAGGACATTTTAAAAGGCATAAAGAAGAAAATTACAAAACAATTCATTTTTGTGCAAAACTTGGCAAGTTTGTGCATTTTTTGAAGGTAGAAAACATTTGGAGAGGATTGGCAACTTCACAATTTTGGTTTGAGTCATAATTCATGGACATTTCAAAGGTTACTTGGAATTGAAGTAACACCACCAATCTACACCATAGGATCAAATTAAGCATTCAATCTGGTCCATTCATGCTCAAGGAGTGTTATGCAAGCCATTTGAGTGAGAATGAAGATGAAACAGAGCCAAAATACACGATTGCCATGAGTGGAAAGTGAGAAAAATTGGAAATTTGGATTGTTTGAATTGGGCTTCCATTGGGCCTGGGAATTATCCAAGCACACTCTATTTAAGTTTAGGATCCGTTTCAGATCATTTTTTGGTGGCATTTTGGTGAAGAAGCAGTTATTACAGTTGGAGTTTCAAGCTTCCAAAGTGATAAATCGTTTTTGCGATCCAGAGCATTTCAAGAAGAATTGTGGATTTCAATAGCACCAGCAAGCTTCAGTGAAAGTTTCTGCACAATTTGGCATCAAGATTCACACGCAAACACCTTCAATTTCAAGCTTCTTTTCAGGTTTGTTCACTTCAACTTTTCTCTAGATTTAGGCTTTTTTAGGAAGATTTAGAACTGTGGTTAGGGTGTAGGAGATACCTAGATCGTTTTAGGGTAAGAATTATGGAGTTTGTTGACGATTCTTGACATGATGACATTTCTGTTTGGAGTTGTATCAGAAAAATATGAGAAAAATTGTGGATGATTCCTACCATGTTTCTGATTTTTGTATGGCATTTGTTTTCATTTTGGTATAATTTTCCATTTATTTGGCATTTTTCTATTTTTAATAGTTGATTAAAAATGTTCAAAATGAGTAGTTTACTTTCTAATTTTATTACTAGTTCATGTTTTAGAATTTGATGCTGAAAGTTTGCATGCTTGTTATAGACTCCTTGATAGGTTTGTGTTATTTTTATGGTATTTTTTAGATGATTCTAAGCAGGAATTTGTGATAGACCTTTAGGAGCATTCCATGGTGGATCCCCTTTAGCACACCCTTTGAGTTTAGATTTTATTAGAACCTTTAGAATTAGGTTTTGCCCCTGGTTTTTGTACCAGAGACTCTTAACCCATGTAGGATCATCTAGGATTTTCCTTAGCATTTATAGAAGTGATCTTCTATTATTCCCATATTTTTCAAGTTGATTATGGTTTAGGTGACCCTAACTAGGATAACTTCATAGATTAGTCTTTTAAGTGAACATTAGATGATTCTAAGTTTCAAATCCTTTCTTGATAGAATAGAATTTAGGTAGATACCTCATTAGAACCTTATTTAAGCCTTGATAGAGCTTTTGAATTCCCCTAGTTTAGGTGATCCTTGTGGCTAGTCTTTAGGGTTTCTTAGAAGTTGTTGTAGTGCCTTCTTTCCCTTATGTGATTTGTTCCCTGGGCTTTGCCCTATCCTCTTTCTCCAAGTCTTGAAGAGGAGCCCTCCTAGGGGAGACTAATCCTTCCCTTGGTTGGATTTTGTGCATTCCTCAGGAGGTTGAGCCTTGAATTGACATTCATTACTATAGTACATTCATTTGGTCTGCACTATCTTTCTCTTTCAAGTCTTGATGAGGAGCCCTCTTGGGAGAGCCTAATCCTTCCCTTGGTTGGATTTTGTGCATTCCTCAAGGGGTTGAGCCTTGGATTGACATTCCTGGCATGGTATATTCCCTTGGTTTATATACTGTCATCCCGCTCCAAGTCCCTTTCTTAGGATCCCTCTTGGAAGAGCCTAATCCTTCCCTTGGTTGGATTCTGTGCATTCCTCAACAAGTTGAGCCTGAGATGGACATTCTGTGTTGATACACTTTAACCAGATAACTTAGATTGACATCTAGGACTAATACCCGGTCTTTTCTGTCCTATTGACATAGGATCCCTCTTGGGAGAGCCTAATCCTTCCCTTGGTTGGATTCTGTGCATTCCTCAAGAGGTTGAGCCCATGATGGACTCTTGTGTTGATACACATCTAACCTGATGTAGCTTGGGATGACTTCCCTGTTGCTCATTTTGGTTTCTCCCCCTTGTTTGACATTGCTTGATGCATTAGAATATGTTCATATATAGACTATTTTAGGCTAGGAGCATGACTGCGTTAAGAGGTTGAGTGGGTCTCCCTCTGCTTGTTTGCATTAAGGGTTGAGGTGATCCTCCCCTTGCTTGTGTGTTGTTTTTATTTTTATCTGATGTGTCTGCATTGAAAGGTTGTGTTAAGCTCCCTTTGCTTGTCTGTTCTGATTGTTTTCTTTGTTTGATTGCTTAGAGGTTGAGTGAGTCTCCATTTGCTTGTATTGCTGCATTGCATTCGCATCTTTATTGATTTCTCTTCTTTTTACTCATGTTTAGCTGATGCTTTGTCTGCTGTCTGCTTCCCATTGACATGATCCCCTAGAACTCTCACTTCCTTTGACAAGGAAGTGATGATAGAACTTTAGGTTGAAACCTATGCATAATAACATATAGGAGTTCCCTGTTTCAAAACTCAACCATAGGATGAATCCATGGCATGACAACATTAGGGCTTGACAGTTTCCCTATAGAGTTCGTTCTCTTCTCTCTCTAAAACAGCAGTAAAAAACGTAATAAAGGCAAGTTGGTACAAGCGCGTTACGAGCCTTAAGCCACTTGGGAAATGATAATTGAGCGGTCTCCTCTCAATCGTCTAGAGTGTTTAGTATACGTCCTTTGGACGATATGCGACGCATTCGTTCCCAAGTCATAGTCTCTAGAGCTGTACAAACTACACACAACCATAAAAAAAAACTTCTTCCGTAAAAGACAGAAAACAAACTTCAAACCTTCTTTTAGCCCTGTGGGCCCTTAACTCGAGGAAACGTTTTCAGAAAAAGAGTGTCGTTAACTCGCAGTTCTACCGCAAACAATAACGCACGAGTCTCCGACAAGCGAGCTGCATACACCAAATTGCTGGAACTGTTTGTTAACCCTAGTTGAAAAACAGATGAATCTGAACCCCCGTAAGCCGTATTATCACGAACTACGTAAGCTCTAATCTCTCATATCTGTTGAGAGTACGTAGGCACAATACTGACGTATTGGCGAGCCACCTTCCCCGTTACCCGTAGTTAGCCGAACTACGTTGACTCTGATTTCTCGTTCTCTGACGAGAATATGTAGGCACGAAGCGCGATGCTTTGCCGAGTCAGTCGTTTTCTTTTCTTTTCATACCAGCCTTGATAGGTAGATAGATAAACCAACCCGTCAGATAAACACAAACAAGCGTGGATCCCGTTGAGTACAACGGACGTGAGGGGTGCTAATACCTTCCCCTTGAGTAACCGACTCCCGAACCCAGACATGGTTGCGATGACCTTGTCTTATACCTTTTCGTCAAGTTTTTTCCGATTGTTTCCTTTCCATTTCTATGGGATAAATAACGAAAGGTGGCGACTCTTCTGTTTTGCCAGCACCTTATTTTCGCAGTAGTGACACTTCCAACTACCCTCATTAAACTTTTTGACCTACCTATGATTAGCCATTACTTCTTAGCCCTAGTCTCAAGATTTGACCATAAAATCGCATATTTCCAAAATCTTAAATACCTTCAACCACTCATATCCCACATTTAATCCTATTTCTTCTTTTAACCATTATAAATATCATCTCTCATAACCTACTTCTACCATCTCTCTCAATTAACAAAACTCTCCCATAAATCCTAGCTCTCATTTCTTCATCTTTTTTCAATGGCTTCACGAACAAAGAGAAAGATTTCTGCACAAGACAAAGGCAAAGGTCCAGCCTCCGCATCTTCCGAAACTCCACTTGTTCTTCAACATTTGGATAATGAACAACGGGACAAATTCATCAAGTATTTCCAAAAGAAGGTTGTGCAGACCCCCAAGTACGGTATCCTTTCATCCTTTCCTAAAGAATGCTTCTCCTTCCAAGAAACTCTGATTGCATGTGGGTTGGAACCAGTAATCTCCTCATCCGGGCCATATTATCCGGATTTGGTAAGACTGTTATACTACAACTTACAAAAAGAAGAAGGAAAGCTAGTGACATACGTTCAAGGTGAAAGGATCCCGCTATTCTCCAAGATACTTGGAAGGATTCTCAACATTCTAGTGCCTGCTGCAAGATCTCCGGAAGAACACGAAGAAGTCTAGAACGCATATGACAAAAGACAGTTCTATTGGAGCCTCAGCAGAATATCTGAAGCTGAATACCATGCAAAAAGAGTTTGATCCTTTGGTGGCTTGGAACCATCTCGCAATTCATGGTCGGCAGGTATATTCAACATTGATGACCATTTATTTCATTAATTCATGGCTTACATAATGTTTCCCAAGGCTGGAAATCATTGTATCGTAACTGATCTATAAATGCAGATGCTATATACTGTTAAGAATAATATTCAGATAAATTGGGCAAATATGATCATAACTCACATGCGCGGAATAAATAAAAAATCCAAGTTTCTGCCATATGATTGGTTCATTATGAAGATCCTGGAACATTATCAAGTAGATTTTGAAGGATTTGATAAGTATCTCATGGATTCCAATATCAACAAGATTTCAATCAAGAATGTGGATTCTCGAATGGGTGTCAAATACAACCCAGATACCAAGACAATCATTTACCTCGACGAAGGCGTGGCTGATATTGATGAACAAGAGGATGAAGATGATGAAGATGTTCTTGTTCCATCCGGGAATGGTCCTAGCAATCAACAGTTAATGGACTACATGACTCAACAATTTGGGAACATAAACAATTCCATCAATGCTCAATACACTGTTGTTCAAGAGTCAACAAATGCTCGGATCAACAACTTTCAAGAGAACGTGAACCAGCAATTCTCCTACCTGTACTCTCACCTCTACATATTGCCATACAATCCCTCAAACCCGGTTGTTCCTCCTTCTCGTCCATCACCTCTCCAGACAACTTTTTCCAGCCAACCAAGCTTTGACCCAAACATGGATTTATCTTAGAAATGATTGTTTTTCTGTTTTTATTATTGTCATTTATTTCTGTTATTTTTGAATTCTGAACTTTCCAATTTTATTGTACTCGTTTTTAATTTAACATATGATCAAGCTTGTTCGTTATTTTTGTATATTATTGCCTTAATCCATCTTTCCCTTCTTTTTGATAATGTCAAAAGGGGGAGAAGGATGTTACTCTCTTTTCTTGTTTATTATCTTTCCTTAAAGGTACAAGGTTTCAAAATTCAAGACTATCCCGAACCTCACTAAAAACTCAGAAACTCTCAACAAGTCATACATTGAGGGGGAGAAAAGCGTACCGGAAAGAAAACATCACAACAAAAGAAGAATGTTTTGTCATCATCAAAAAGGGGGAGAATGTGAAATCAAGATCCTCAGAGATCAACATTTGTTTTGATGAAGACAAATCACTCAAGAAGGAAAAGATGATCAACCATCAAGCATCAGAACAAAGATGCAACTTTGAAGTTGTTCTCATCTGAAGGTACAATGAGAATATCCATTAAGCATTTAAGTCCTAATTGCTCAAACCTTTAAAAACAATTTTCATGACTTGTTGCACTCTCTCAAGCTTTTGAAAATAGAATTTTTCTATGTTTTTCAAAGTGCAATCGATTGCACTCTTGGAGCAATCGATTGAATGATCAAATTTTTAACTATTTTTTATTCTGTTTTGAAGAGCAATCGATTGCTGCATTAGTGCAATTGATTGCATGCTTAAAAAAATTCTCAGTTTCAATTCTGTTTTGGAGTGCAATCGATTGCTCACTGAATGATTTTGAAAATTCATTCTGAAAAATTGCATCTCTTCATTCAAATGTCTGTTAAATGTTTCCTTTGAAACATAACAACTGTTCATCAATTTTTTTTGAAGATTTGCATGATTTCATCAAGTGATATTTATGTAATATAAATATCTAGCTTTTCAAATTCAAACTTTTACATCAATTCTTTACAATCTCTTTCAATCCAAATTCTTGAACTTTTTCTTTAAAAATAATTTTCGCAAAGAATTTTCTACATCAAATTTCATATCTTTTGAAAAGAAAATTCTTGAGCAATAAGTCTTGGATACTTGTGGAAATTCCATTGAAAGAGAAGATTCAATCTTAGCATTGATTACCAATTATACATTGTTACAAATCTTACAAACTCAGAATTGTATTTTAGTTTCCCCTTGCTGTTCAGGATTGTCGAAAGCAAGTGTGTGCATTAGAGAGGATTGTTCTCATTGAACTTAGTGTTTAGATCTTAAAGGTGTTTTAAGAACCTTTGATCTCCTATAGGTTAGAACAAATTGTACATTGATCCTAACTATAGTCAAATCTCTTTCGTGTTGAAAGGGGAGTGGACTACCCTCGAGGTGTGAGGGGAACCACTATAACTCTCGGTGTCTCTTTTACTTTCTGCCTCTAGAAGCTTTCAAATCTTTACTTCATTAAAAAGAAAGTAACATAGTCCTCTTAAAACCAGAAAATTTCAAAGAACCTAATTCATCCCCCCTCTTAGGCGCATTACTACTCACATGTGTACCAAAAGTACCCTCGTGGACCTCTTCCATAAGCAACGTTGCTCCCTTTTTGTCCATGCATCTCAATAACACCAGGTCATGGTTCCTTTTGTAAAGCACACCATCTGGGTTCAGATAAAATTTACCAGACAACCTCCTCAGAGTCTTCTTATCCTTAGCCGAAGCCCTTGGCAGATACTCTTGCTTCTTGAGGAAGTTTTGTATGTCATAAAACCATGGCTTGCCATCTGCAACTTCCTTAATGGAGAATACGAAAGCGGGCCTATCAAGGCAAGAGATGACTATTCTTGGAGCATCATTCCAATAGTTCACTTTATACATCGAAGATAGCATTGCCAAAGCGTCTGCCATCTGATTCTCTACTCGCGGCACATGGTGAAACTCTACCCTGTCAAAGAAGGGTAACAACCTCCTTGCATAATCTTTGTAAGGAATTAGATTTGGCTGACGAGTTTCCCACTCTCCCATGATTTGGTTAACAACTAGCGTTGAATCGACGTATACATCCAAATTCTTGATTCTCAAATCAATAGCCTCTTCCAAACCCATGATGCACGCTTCGTACTCGACTTCATTATTAGTGCAAGGGAACGTCAACCTGGCAGTGAATGGAATATGAGTGCCATGAGAAGTTGTAATGATTGCCCCAATTCCACTACCATAGGAGTTGACAGCGCCGTCGAATATCATCTGCCACTGAGAACCTTTCTCTGGACCTTCGTCAGGTAATGGCTCTTCACAGTCCTTCATCTTGAGGAACATGATGTCTTCGTCAGGAAAGTCAAACTTCATTGGTTGTTCAGTGAGGTACTCTAACAGAACACTTCCCTTGATGGCTTTTTGGGAAAAATATTGTATATCGTACTCTGTCAGTACCATCTGCCACCTGACAATTCTTCCTGAGAGCGCTTGTTTCTCAAAGACATACTTGATCGAATCCATCTTCGAAATTAGCATGGTTGTATGATTAAGCATATATTGTCTCAAACGTTTGGCAGCCCAAGCAAGTGCGTAACACGTTTTCTCGAGCATTGAGTAACGGGACTCACAGTCTGTGAATTTTTTACTCAGATAATAGATCGCATGCTCTTTTCTTTCAGTCTCGTCGTGTTGACCGAGATCACAACCCATACTGTTCTCAAGAACCGTTAAGTACACGATTAAAGGCCTTCCAGCTATTGGGGGTATCAATATCGGAGGCTTCTGCAAGTATTCTTTTATCTTATCAAATGATTTTTTACAACTTTCATTCCAGACGATCGCCTGATCTTTCTTTTGCAATTTAAACAATGGCTCACATCTGGCTGTGAGATGAGATATGAACCGAGCAATGTAGTTCAATCTCCCTAAGAAACTACGGACCTCCTAATCTGTTTTCGGCGCTGGCATATCTTGTATAGCTTTTATTTTTGCAGGATCGACCTCGATTCCTTTTTCACTAACAATGAACCCTAATAACTTTCCGGACCGAACTCTAAAAGTACATTTGTTAGGATTCAACCTCAACCCTAACTTCTTGAGCCTCTCAAACAGCTTCAACAAGTTGACCAGATACTCTTCCTCCGTTTGCGACTTTGCTATCATATCTTCAACATAGGCCTCAATCTCATGATGAATCATATCATGAAACAAAGTGACCATAGCACGCTGGTAGGTTGCCCCTACGTTTTTCAACGGGGTTGGCATTACCTTGTAACAGAAAGTTCCCCACGGCATAATGAACATCGTTTTCTCCATATCTTCCGGTGCCATCTTGATCTGGTTATAACCGGAAAAACCATCCATGAAGAAAAATACGGAGTATTAGGCAGTATTGTCAACCAATACGTCAATGTGAGGGAGCGGGAAGTTATCATTTGTGCTTGCCTTATTTAAATCTCTGTAATCTACACGCATCCTTACTTTACCATCTTTCTTAGGTACAGGCACGATGTTGGCGACCCACGGAGGGTAAGTTGTTACGGCTAAAAATCCTGCATCCAATTGCTTCTGGACTTCTTCTTTGATTTTTACAGCCATGTCTGGTCTTGTCCTTCTGAGCTTCTGCTTGACTGGCGGACATTCCTCACGCAACGGCAAGCGATGAAATACTATATCAGTGTCAAGCCCGGGCATGTCTTCGTACAACCAAACAAATATGTCACTATACTCTCGAAGCATCTCAATCAGTCTTTGCTTGATGTCATTCTGCAGCGCAGCCCCTATTCGAACGCTTCTGACAACTTCTTTAGAACCCAAATTGATAACCTCGATTTCCTCCTGATGAGACAGAATAATCTTCTCTTCTTGTTTCAAGAGTCTAGCTAGCTCTTCAGGCAAGTCTTCATCCTCATCAATCTCTTCTTCAGCTTGATATATCGGTTGATCAAAGTCGAAACGAGTCATAGAAGGTTCTGAATCGGTGTCATCTACAATAGGAATCCTGCAATAAAAAATGGTTAAATGTCTCAAATGATATGCAAACGAGTACAAACTATATTTCCATTTTATTGTGAGAAACAAAAATAAGAAAGACAAGGATAACAAAATTTGAATGAGAAAAATGCCCTTTGATTAATGGATAAAGCAATGTTCAAACATAAACAATAAGGCCCTGAAAACAAAACCGCTATGCTCCAGGTAGAACATAGGGTTGTACAATAATCAGGAAAACAAAGCATTAATGTTTTATTGTCACTTGAACGAATTCTTCAATAGACCAATTGTGCAGACTCTGTCCTGGAGTGCATGGCTTGATCCAAGCTTCCATGTCACAATCACTATCTCCCTCTTCCTCAGACACAACGTTGATCCTTTCGAAGATAACTCCTCCTTTAGTGAACTGCACAGGTCCTTTATAGCGTGACGCGCTCTGCGAGGATGAAGAAGAAGTAAATGACAGGCCGTACCCCAAACCAAACTTGTCCTGCTTATGGGGAATCTCAAATATTTGGCCCCAACCTTGCACTGCCCCAGCCTGTACTGCTGCTTGGGCCTCCTTAAAAGAAGACATGGCCACTTCCGGCGCTTTGCTCACAACAGGAGATTTATCTTTAATTTTGACTATCTCAAAAGCCTGACAAAGGGTTTCGTGTATTTCTCCATCCACCTCGACGTACTTGAAGGATGATAAGTGACTGATCATTATATCCTCCTCCCCGCATATTGTGACAACACTACCGCCAGCCATATACTTTAGCTTCTGATGCAGTGTGGAGGTCACAGCTCCTGCTGAATGAATCCATGGAAGGCCTAATAAACAGCTATATGCAGGCTGGATGTCTATAATGTAGAACACTGCATTAAATACTTCCGGTCCCACCTGAATGGGCAATGTCACTTCTCCGAACACAGATCTCCGGGTACCATCAAAAGCGTGCACCACCAAATCACTTGGTGTGCAAATCAATCCCTGCATGTCCAACTTCATTAGGGCTTTCTTTGGAAGTACGTTCAAGGATGATCCTGTATCCACGAGTACATGAGACATAACATCCCCTCGACATTCTAATGATATGTGCAACACACAGTTAAGGTTCCTGCCCCTTGGCGTCAAATCCAAGTCTGTAAACCCCAAACCGTTCCCTGCATTTACGTGTGCAACAAACCCTTCGAGTTGATTAACCGAAATTTCTTGCGGCACGTAAGCAATATTCAATATTCTTAACAACGCGTTCCTATGCACTTCGGAACATAGTAACAAAGACATGATTGATATCTTAGAAGGAGTATGCTGTAAATGATCGACTATCTTGTAGTCACTCTTTCGTATCAGACTCATAAACTTTTTTGCATCCTTTAACAAGGATTCCTTCTCTCCAGCCTGAGAAGTTTCCTCTACCACTGGTCTTTTCCCCTTGTCAACCTTGTCATTAACTACTTTGGGTGATGAAAAGACCCGGCCACTACGGGTAATTCCTCCCGCTCCTACAAGATTATCTACTGAATCTGCAGGGGGACCATTCAAATCTGTCCATTGCAATACACTTCAGCTTCGTAGTTCCACGGAATAGCCCTGGTGCTTTCAAACGGTACGGGACCTGCTTTAGTTATGGTTATTGTTGGTGGTTTTGGCGCATAAATGGTAACGGTTTTGTACGGAATAGAAATCGTTGCAATCTCATCCCTTTCCTCAGCTACCAACTTGTTGCACCCCAAAATTTGACCAACATTTATTTATCCATCAAGTATTTGAAAGTTGATGCCTTCATCAGAAAGTTCAAGAGATCCTCAGAAGAATTGGTTGAAACCAAGGTTTTGTGCTTCATAGCTTGACAGTTGTGGGTGCTCCTCAGATGATTCTGAGACTTTGAGAGTGAACTTGAAGATTTGAGAAAGCCTATGAGATGTCTTGATAGCCATCATGAAGCCCAGAGAGGTCATTGTGCAAGAGTTCAGAAGATTCAGCCATGAATGGTAGAATTAGGGTTTTGACTGGGTCAATCCTAGATCAGCTGAAGATTTGGAGAAGGTTGAGACCTAACCCAAGGGCCATGAGATCATGGAATGATGTATAGAGATGTTATAAAGATGATTCCTAGACCAACTCATCATGATTGAGGAGTTTGAGAAGTTTCAAGTTAGGGTTTCTGAGGATTGTCAGTGAAAAAACCCTAATTTGATCCCTATCTTCCAGGCAGTTTTAGCTCAAGATGTGATTGATATATCATCTTCCCCATAACATGAATGTTGTAGAGCTTGTTCTTAGCTTTAATTTGAGTGGTGGAAGTTCTTGATAGGAGTTGCAGAGCTCAAGTTATGGTTTTGACAAATTACAGGTCAGCTGAGGTGTGTGAATCTGGGTCCTTGAAAGTCACCCAACTTGCAGACAACTTTTGCCCTAGTAGGATGATTCCTATGATCTCTTGGTCAAAATGAATGTTGAATAGCATCTTCTTAGCTTTCTAGAGAGTACTAGAAGTCCTTGATAGGATTTGTAGAACTCAACTTATGGTTTGAACAAGACAGGGGTATTTTGGTCATTTGGCAGTTATAGGTCATTTTAAGCAAAGGCCATATCTCCTATTTCCAAGCCTCAAATGAAAAAACTCAAAACATGAAAGTTGTTCAAAATGGCATTTTAAGCCTAGAAATGAGGTCATGAGTTGTTGAAAAAGCTCATAGCATGGAATGACAAAGTTTGGTAAAAATGACCTAAAAATGGCTTATAAGTTAATTCAAGTCAAGTTGAAATTTGGTTTGGGAGATCTATGAGTCCAAAATAGGTCATCCAATATACCATTTTGAATGTAAATGACATTCTAAAAACTTTGGTTTAAACAGAATTTTGATTTGAAGCTCAAAAATGAAGGTTACTTTGCAATGTTGTTACTTGAATCATAAGGCAACTTGATAAAACTTCACCAAAGGCAAGGAAGTGAATGTTCTTCACTCATTCTTTCTCAATATCTCTTGTAAGGAGATTTTAAAGCCAATTTTACAAGCTTAAGGCATGAGATAAAGGTTATGCAATGTATCATTTCATGAGAAATTCTATAACTTTCTAGCTCATTCTAGGAAGTTCTAGATTATTCTTTTGATTGTTATAAGAAGGATGAATCACAATGAGGGAAAGGTTGGTGAAAGTTGCTGAGTTCAGTGGGGAGAGTGAGAGAGAAAGTGCCATTGTTAGATTTCTTCAAGATCAAGCAAGATCCAATTCCTTCTTCTACAAGCTTCATCCACCTCAACTCTTGCAAACAGAAAGGTGTTCATTATTGGAGGAAGATTTGGAGAAGGTTTCAAGTGCTAGATCAAGCTCTAACACCACTCACCATTGAAGTTTGACAGGTTGGTATCTTGATCTATAGGTCCATAATTATGTACATTCTGTTAGAATCTTAGGTGTAAGATCAACGTGCTAGGTTAGAGGAAGGTTTTCTGAGAATTAGAGGAAGATCCATGAGGTTTCGTGGCAGGGTACCAATTCTTGCAAGATTGATAGCAAGCTGTCTAGTGTGCATCAAGGGATATGATGTAGTTTAGAATGGCTAGGATAACATGTGGAACAGATTTACATCATTAGATTGAAGCTTGGTTAGGTTTGATAGCAGAGAATCATGGTGGAACCCTAACATTCGCGTGTTCTGTTGGAGTGATATATGGAGTTTTAGGGAAGACTATTGGTATCATTGTGTTCTGGGTGATTAGTAGAGCAAGTTTGCTTTTGGAAGCTCGTGAATTCATTGAGTAATGGAGGAGAACGAAGGAGTTGAAATCCTTGCATGGAGTTAGGGTTTCTGAAAACCCTAGGGTATGTTTGGGGACGATGCACTCCCACCGTTGGATGATCCCAGATCATTGACTATTTCAGTTAATCCAGCGACCACGATTTGAATTCAGAAACAGAGGGAAAGTCCAACGCCAAAACGCTGCGTTCAATTAAGTTGTGAGTTCTGGGCTGAATGAAGACCTCGCTATTCACACCCCCGCATTGGGCCCAATCCAAAAATACACTGCAGTTTGATGCTATTTGCACCGTTGTCTTACCAATTTTCCTTTGATTTTTCTTTGTATTTTCTGAGCGCAGGTGGGCTTACCAAGATTTCTATTTGCACCCCAGGTTCTTGGCCCATCACGGAAATGAACTGGGCGTGTTTACTTTTGATACCCCCCATCCCGTTTATTTCATTTTCTTATTTTTATTTCTTTTATTTTTCTTGCATTTTAATAAATCCATATAAAATAGAAAAATTAATATTTTTCATTTCTTCTTTTTTTCACATATTCATGATTTTGTCTAGAAAAATGTAAATAAATAAAATCCCATTTTATTTTCTTTTTAATATTTTTTAGCATATTTTCTTGTAAATAGTCTTTTTAATTGATTTTGGTTAATACTTGATTTTGTACAATTTCTTTTAGGACTTTCCCTTAGGATTTTTGAGCCATTCTTTTTGGCATAGTTAGGTATTGAACCCTAGTTCACATAGGATTTAATTCTAAATTTGTAGATTAAAATTTGATGTAGTTTGATTGTTTGACATTTAGGTGCTCAAATTAGGGTTTTAGGTTGTATAAGTAAATTTGAACCATTTTATTTTGGGGTTTATAGGCCATATTAGTGTATGGGGAATATATGGGTTAAGGGTAAGTATGTATAGAATCCCCTAGAATTTTTCTAGAATATTGTATGGTGTTTTAGTATTTTTCATTGATTTTTGAATGTATGGTTAGTATGTGTGTTGCTTAAAGGCATAATTTGTATTGTTGTGTTTGTTTTTCTTCTCCTTTGAGTGTGAGGGCTTTGAAGATTGAGTTGAAGACCTTGTGGATCATCATGGAAGATTTGAAGACCTTGCAGAGGAGTTTAGCTTAGATTTTGTTGTTTTGTTTATGGGATCATAGGTACATAGGTAGAGCCTTAGATAGAATAATTCCATTCAATAAACAAGGAGTGTTTTGTTCACCTCCTTCCTTCTCTATGACATAAAGTCCCTTAAGGGTATTCACCTCTCTCCTTTGGAGGGATTAGTGACCTTGCCCTATAAGGTAGAACTTTGAGAGAGCCTTTCCTCTTGATGTTAAGTCCTCAATGGCATCCTTTGGAAGTCAGTGAGCACTGTAACATCCTCACCTCATCTTGTTGATTGAATCTTGTTTGCTGGAGCATTTGGGTTGTTGAAGATAGCAGTGGAAAGTATTGAAGACTTGATTGAAGATCTAAAAGCCATGGAAGATAGAAGTTGAAGCTTTGAAGAGGATGATTCCTTGAAGATTGTTGAAGTCTGAAGACTTTGTGAAGATCAAGTTGATGCCTGAAGATCCCTGAAGATAGTGAAGCCTGAAGGTGGAGCTGATCAAAGAAGCTGAAGCTTAAGGGAGAAGATGAGTTGATACTCATGTTGTAGGGTTGATACCTGGAAAGCAAGTGATCTCTGAAGTCTGAAGACTGAGTTGCTGCTGGAGGAGCTGAAGCTTTCTTCTGTTTTTCTTTTCTGTATTGTTTGTTTTGTCTGATTTGTCTGTTGCATTAGACTAAGCCCATCTAGAATAAGTTCAGTCTAAGAGCATGATTGCATTAGAGGTTGAGTTGCTCCCTCTGCTTGTATTGTTACTGCGTGGCTTTGCTTGCGGGTATTCGGTAGAGCCCAGCTCCCTTGCCCATGTGTTTATTTTGCCTGATGGTATTTCATTTCTGTTATCTGTATGATTGCAGTTTACTGGTTAGTGCTTGATAGCATGTTGTTTATTTTTCAGTATGATTACTGTTACGCTGATGCTTTTGTCTGTTTTGGTGTATCATTGACATGATCCCTTAGGACTTTCATTTCCTTTGATAAGGATTTGATGATAGACTTTTAGGTTGAAACCTATGCATGACAACATCTAGGAGTTCCCTGTTCAAACCTCAACCATAGGATGAATCCATGGCATGATAACAGTAGGACTTGATAGTCTCCCTCCTAGTTGGGCCTCTTCTCTTCTCACCTCAAAGCAGTTTAAGATACAGTAATCATGAATGATTTCTTCCGTACGTTACGAGCCTTAAGCTATCTGAGAAAGGATTGTGGGAGAGTTTCTTTTCCACAGTCTGGATGTTTAGTATGGTACCCTTTGGGTGACATGCGACGCATTCACTCTCAGGTCATAGTCTCTAGTGCGGTTGAGATCGCAAACACAATAAAAACACTTCTTTTAGGAGATAACCCGTAGTTTCCCGAACTACGTGAGCTCTGATCTCTCATGCCTGTTGAGAATACGTAGGCACAAGATGGCGATGTCTTGGCGAGCTACCTTCCCCCATCTTCCCCCGTAGTTAGCCGAACTACGTTGACTCTGATTTCTCATTCTCTGATGAGAATACGTAGGCATAAAGTGCGACGCTTTGCCGAGTCATTTTTCTTTTCTTTTTCAGCCAGCCTTGATAGGTAGATAGATTATAACCAACCCGTCCAAGTAAACACACAAGCGTGGATCCCGTCGAGTACGACGAACGTGAGGGGTGCTAATACCTTCCCCTTGCGTAACCGACTCCCGAACCCAGACAATGGTTGCGATGACCTTGTCTTACCCTTATTCGTCAGGTTTTTCCGATCGTTTCCTTTCCCGCTCTGAGGGATAAATAACGAAAGGTGGCGACTCTTCTGTCATGCCGGCACCTTATTTTCGCGCAAGCGACAGCTGGCGACTCTGCTGGGGACTCTAACGGTTCCCTGCGAGTCAATCCTACCGTTTGTGTGTTTACCTGTTGGGTTGCGTTTATTTATCGCATTTTTACTTCTCGCACTTTATTTCCCGCATTTTATTTCCAGTATAATATGATTATTTGTGTTGTTGTGGAATGGGAGTTCTGATGAGTGAGAAGCCAGACCCAGGCTTGAGTGCACTATAGACTTAGAGTGGAAATTAGTGGGCGCGTGCTTGCTTTGCAGGCACTAGTGTCTCATGAAATCCACGCTCAGACGAGGTTCATCCGGTTGGCTTCACTTTCAACCCTTTGGGTTGAGACGGTTGCTGGTTTGGTGGATTGTCGACTCTGGGGACCGATCATTTGTGATTCAGCTAAGTGAGGCCTCTTCAAGACTTGATGATGCCACTCCTTCTGGGAATCGTATCATCAGTTTTGAAAGTCTGTGACACTGATGAACGCATAGGATGTCGTACCTTGAGTCAGTCTAGGTCCATACCTGTGAGCGGGACTGGGTTTACTGCAGGAAACTTAGACCTTCAGACTACCTGGTTTTCTTGACAGTGAATCAGTTATGATGGTACCATGGTTTCTCAGTGGCAGACTCGTCTGTTCTTGATAGAGCAGGGTTTGATCAGAGGATCTTGTCATCGGGTGTATGTCTGTTCTTGATAGAGCAGGCTTTGATCAGTGTATTATCATCAGCGGTTTGTTCTTGATAGGGCAGATTTTGAGTGAGGTCTGAAGATCTCATCAGCAGATGTTATTTGTTCTTGATAGGGCAGATTTTGAGTGGGGTCTGAAGACTTCATCAACAGATGTTCCTTGATCTTGCACCCGGGGTCCTTATTATCAGGCACTTATTCTTGTCAGAGCAGAATTTTGATCTCGGTCCTATCAGATGGTTATTCTCAGCAGATCAGATCAGTGGTTTTGCACCGGGGTTTTCTTCTCATCAGTGATTGTTGATACAGAATCTCCACAGCAGTCACCTGGATATATTATTGCATGCCTGCATTTTGCATTAGATTGCATTTTCATCTGCATTCCATTAACGTGTGTCTGTGTTGCAGGTACCGTTTCCCCGATCCCGGATTTCTCGCCTTCTACTGTTATTATGGCCTCCCTCATGAAGACTGTTGCGTACAAGTTCCCGACCCCCGATGTGTCGAAGCTGACTGGTTTGATAGCCCTGGCAGGGGATTCTGTGAAGGATAGGTGCAGGAAGTCTTATGGCAGGTTACTTAGTCTGGTTTACAAACCTTCTACGTCCGAGTTGAATGGGTTACATGCTCTT
Organism: Lathyrus sativus; assembly: GCA_963859935.3. Classification (NCBI taxonomy): domain Eukaryota; kingdom Viridiplantae; phylum Streptophyta; class Magnoliopsida; order Fabales; family Fabaceae; genus Lathyrus; species Lathyrus sativus. The sequence goes on from OZ012735.1 coordinate 281,918,093, forward strand.
CTGCAGTTTTATGACCCTCCCTTGAGGTGTTTCACTTTTCGTGACTTCGTTCTCACGCCGACGTTGGAAGAGTATGCTGATATGCTGGGTGTGCCCATCAGAAGACAGATGCCTTTTGTCCACATGGATGCTGAGCCTGATCTGGCTGGCTTAGCTTCCTCACTCCATTTGAGCGCTTCTGAGTTAGTGGTGACAAGTTGGAACAAGGTCCCAGGGTTCTCTCTGCAGTTTCTGATAGCTAAGGCTCAGCAGTGTGCTAAGGACAAATGTTGGGACGCATTCAATGCCATCCTTGCTTTATGCATATATGGCATTATCCTATTCCCCAGCATGCCTGATTTCGTGGACTTTGATGCATTCCACATCTTCGCTTCAGGGAATCCAGTCCCTACTCTGATCGGAGACGTCTACCATTCAGTGCATTACAAGAATGAGAACCGGAGAGGGAAGAATGTCTCATGCTGCGTACCGTTATTGTACAGGTGGTTTGATAGTCATTTGCCCAAGAGGGGTTCTTCCGCCTTGTCTGCAGCCACAGCTGAGTGGCCTGAGCGTCTGGTGAGTTTGTCGGCAGAAGATATTGATTGGTTCGTTGAGAGAGACAGGTTAGGCACCGAGGTGATCTTCAGTAGTAGTGGGTTTCCTAATGTACCTCTGATAGGTAGGAAGGGTTGCATCAACTACAATCCATCATTGCTAGTTCGTCAGTTCGCATACGCTTTGAGGACTCCGCCGAAGGAGGAAGAGGTACAGGAATCTCTGTACCTCACGGGTACTCTAGAGGGGGATTTGTTATCCAAGCTTCAGCATGCGTGGAACAATATCAGCACGAGAGGAAAGCCTTTGTTGGGAAAGAGAAACAGCCAAGCCTACCCTCCTTATTCAGATTGGATCAGAGACAGAGCCAGTGCTATAGGGATGCCATTCCCTCATGTCAGACCAGAGAGTCCTCCACCAGTTGAAGAGCCTACCACTGTGTCCATTCATCAATACAACCAGGTATTAGCCGAGCGGGATGAACTGAAGAGGGCGAACGCAGAATTAGAGAAGGAGTTAGCTCAGCTTCGAAGTGAGAGGAACGAAGTCGTGCATGCCTTCAGAAAGCAAACAGAGTCGGTAAATCAACTGGGTGCAGACTTGGCAAAGCAGATTGCTGATCGGGAACGCTTGGGTCAAGACTTCAGGGCTGCTAATGATGACTAGCTACGAAGAAGCAGCATTTGGAGGAAGCATATCGAAGGATATCTAAATTCGACCAGCATTGGAAGACCTCCATGGCCACCAGGAAGGAGCGAGAGGACAAGCTGATGCTGCAGATTTCTAAGCTGGAAGCCGAAGTAAAGGACAGTGAGCGGAGGTTTGATGAAGAGACCGCCCGCAGATACGCCGCCAAAAGCCGACTCAACAAAGCTCTTGCTAACCTGAAGGAGCATAAGCTGATGTTTGAGTCTAAGAAGCGGAAACTGGAGGATTGCTTTGGCAAAGGAGCTTGGGAGAGTTCAGTTCAGGGGCTTCAGCATACCATCAGGCAGAGGGAACTACTCGTCGAGGGGTTGCTCACTTCGCCAGATCATCCAGAGACGAAGGAGTTATTAGCAGAGTATCGCGCCCGTGGCCGTACTTGACTAGTTGTATTCCTGTTGTTTTGATCTTTGATGTATGCTGACCATCACCAGACTTGTTGGCTGAGGTCATGTTGTTGATCTGTTTGTACTCGCTGATACTGTGTACTGCCTTGATAGGCCTTTCCATATATATATGAGATTGATGTTTCCATGATTGGGCTCAGATTTCTTCTTCCTCTTATTAGTATCAGCACTGGCACTAAGGCACTAGGATCGGGGGAAAATCTCCCATGCACACAGACACACGCATGCATCTGCATGAAGCATATTTGCATAGTGTATATCTTATTGCTTTCCCTAACCTTTATTGTTGACAGGTTTTTCAGGTCCCGAGTTGTCTCCGGTCTCCAGGATTGATCAAAGACTCATCCACCGCTACTCAACTCGTGCTAATCAGACAAGAATCATGGACCAGGTGCAGTCAGATGTTCAAGAGCTCCGTGAACGGATGGATCGTTTTATGGAGGTGATGCAGGTAGTCGCTAATGGTCAAGACCAGCTTCGTACTTTGGTTCAACCTCTGATCTCCAGGGTTGACAGTAATGGCATACTGCATGGAGGGGCTGTGCCTACTCCTCCTCCAGTGGACGCTCCACAGAATGTTGTTCCTGTTGCCGGGGGCAATGGCAGTGCTAACGGCAATCTGATGACTAATCTCGGACTCAATGCGGCAGGCGTCGGCAATGGTAGTCTGGGAGCCAATGTTAACATAGGGCCGGTCAACGGCAATGCTGGTGCAGGAAATCTGTTGGTGCCTCAACCGTGGCTGGAGGACCATCAGGATGACATATTCTCTCAGAGAGGTGTAGAAGCAGAGTTGAATGCTGAAGCTCGACTCAGGTTCAAAGCGCTAGAAGATAAGATGAGAGACATTGAAAATCAGGACACATTGGGCGTTGATATGTCCAAGCTCGGGTTGATTGCTGACTTCAAGGTACCTCATAAGTTCAAGGTGCCTGTCTTTGAGAAGTATAAGGGTACTACTTGCCCCCGTGTTCACCTTCGATCTTATTATAGAAAGATGTCCGCCTATTCTGACGATGAGAAGTTGCTGATGCACTTCTTCCAGGATAGTCTTTCTGGTCCATCACTCGAATGGTATATGGGCCTGGAGCCCGCTACTGTGCGCACCTAGAAAGACCTCGCTGAAGCGTTCGTCCTCCACTATCAATACAATAGCGACTTGGCTCCCAACCGAGTTCAGCTCCAAAGTCTCTCACAGCGGAACAATGAAAGCTTCAAAGAGTATGCCCAGCGGTGGCGTGAATTGGCTGCTCGGGTTCAACCGCCGATGGTTGAGCGTGAGCTAGTGCAAATGTTCGTGGCCACCCTTCCTGGAATCTACTATGAAAAGCTGGTCAGTGGCATGACTGAGACATTCTCGGCTCTCATCACTATGGGCGAGCATGTTGAGAACGGTATAAAGATTGGAAAAATTCAGGGCGAATCATCCTCAGCTGGAGGAGGTAGTAAGAAACCCTACGCTGGCAAGCGTCGAGAGGGGGATGCAAGTGCTGTCACTAATGCTCGGAGAAAGGGCAAGGGCCCTCAGCCTCAGATTGCCAGCATAAATATCCCAGCTGCCCCACCGCAGTCGCAGCAGCAGCAGCAGCCTCAGCAGCAGAATCAGCAGGGGTATAGAAGATATCAGAATCGGGCTCCTACGACAAATCGTCATTTTGAAACTCCACCTATGTCGTATGCACAGCTTCTGCAAACGTTGCTGCAGCTCCAATTATTTCAAAAGAGGACAATGGCTCCCTTAACAGGGGCACTACCACCAGGGTATGACGCCAATGCTACTTGTGATTTCCATACTGGGGCACCAGGCCATACGATTGAGAATTGCAAAGCTTTTAAGCACAAAGTGCAGGACTTGGTGGACGCCAAGGTTATTAACTTTTCCGACAACGTGCCCAACGTTACCAAAAACCCCATGCCTCATCATAAGGGAGGCGAAGTGAATGCCGTTATCACTGAGGAGAGTGCGGACTTGCTGACTGACGTCAAAGATTTGAAAACGCTGCTTAGTTTTGTCAAGGCTAAGTTGCTGAAGAAGGGTTTCTTTCCTAGATGTGGAGAGTTATGTATGGCTTGTGCTACACTTCCTGATGGGTGTGAGCAGCTGGTCGAAGGTATCCAAAGTCTGATGTCTGAGGGTATTTTGCAGTTCAGCCGGAGCATTGAGAGTGTGTCAGGGGAAGTCGTACTGAAGCAGGCGGATGAAGTTGCTACCATTACTATTCCTCGTCACCCTATTACTATTTCTGCGCCCCGACCGCCTACAATTACTATCACCAGGGCCGGACCAATCCCATTCGAGAGTACTAATGCTGTTCCATGGCATTACGGCGCCGAAGTTTATTGCAATGGTCAGAAGATAGAGCTCGAGCCGTTCGGATCGACTGTGCAGAATCTTACCGGAGTCAGTGGCATTACTCGAAGCGGTAGAGTATTCGCGCCAGCGGAGGTTGCGGCAGAGAAGGTAGTCAGAGTCGATGCTGTGGATAAGGGTAAAGGTAAAGCTGTTGAAGAGGTCCCTTCTGGGGCAGAAAAAGATCTGCTAGTTAAAGATGCTGAAGAGTTCATGCGATTAATCAAGAAGAGCGACTACAAGATTGTAGATCATCTTCACCAGACTCCGTCGAAGATCTCTATTCTTAACTTGTTGTTGTGTTCTGAGGCGCACCGCAATGCATTACTGAAGGTATTGAACGCTGCATATGTGCCGCAGGAGATATCAGTAAATCAGCTAGAGGAGGTGGTCGCCCATGTTAATGTTGGGAATGGGCTGGGATTCACAGATCTAGAGCTGACTCCTAAAGGAAGAGATCACAACAGCGCCTTGCACGTCTCGATAGAGTGCAGAGGCACGATCATGTCGCATGTCCTGGTGGATACGGGTTCGTCGCTTAATGTGCTTCTGAAAAAAGCACTGATGAAGTTGGATACCCGTGGATTGCTTTGCACGCCCAGTGATCTGGTGGTGAAAGCCTTTGATGGGACTAAGCGCCACGTTTTTGGAGAGTTGACCCTGCCAATTCAAGTTGGTCCAGAGACATTCAATACAGTTTTCTATATCATGGATATCATGCCTGCCTACAGTTGCCTCTTAGGTCGGCCATGGATCCATGCTGCTGGTGCCGTGACGTCCACGCTGCATCAGAAGCTCAAATATGCTGTCAGGGGAAGCATAGTGACCGTCTGTGGTGAGGAGGACATTATGGTGAGCCATTTGTCATCCTTTAAATATGTTGAAATGGATGGCGAAATCCATGAAACTCTCTGCCAAGCATTTGAAACCGTCAAGGTGAAAGAGGTGGCTCCTGTCGTCGTAGAGAAGCGAGAGATGAATCTCTCCTCGTTTAAAGAAGCTCGGGCCGTTGTTGAAGCCGGTTCCACCCCAGGCTGGGGGCATGTTTTGGATATACCAATCAAGCAGGATAAGTTTGGATTGGGATATTCTCCTGGAGCTGAAGCTTCATCTTCTTCTAGCAGTTCGTCTCGTGGGAAGGGGCCGATCCTATTCACCAGAGGAGGAGTAATTTTCGAAAGCATCAACGCAGCGTCTGAGGACAGCGGGGATAGTGATTGTGATCTTGACGCCTGGATTCAACCGAGAAAGCCGGGCGAGCGCCTCAACAATTGGACCATCAAGGAGATTATCCAGCTGACAAGTGAAGAGTAATGATTTGCTTTTTACAATCGTTGTACAACCCTATGTCCTGCCCGGGGCATAGTGGTTTTATTGTCAGGGCCTTGTTGGATTATGTACATGCATTTTGCTAATAAATAAAAGGCGTTTTCTTCGTACTCAAATATTGTGTTCTCTGTTATTCCTGTTTTATGTTTACTTCGAAAAACAGCAAAATGGCAACGAGGTTTGTGCTAACCTGCATATTCTTGCTTTAAACTTAACCCTTGTTATTGCAGGATCCACATGACAGATGACATCGACTATGGACCCTCTACGGCTCACTACGACTTTGATTGCCCGATCTATCAAGCCGAGGATGAGATTGATGAAGACGAAGACCTTCCGGAAGAGTTGGCCCGCTTGTTGAGACAAGAAGAAAAGGTTATTCTGCCTCATGAGGAGGATATTGAGATCGTAAATCTGGGTTCTGAGGAGCTCGTCAGAAATGTCAGAGTAGGGGCTGCGCTGCAGAATGATGTCAAGCATAGACTGGTCGAGATGCTTCGAGAGTATAGTGACGTATTTGCTTGGTCATACGAAGGTATGCCCGAACTTGACACTGACATCGTGGTTCATCGCTTGCCGTTGCGAGAAGATTGCCCTCCAGTCAAGCAGAAGCTTAGGAGGACGAGACCAGATATGGCTGTAAAAATCAAAGAAGAGGTCCAGAAGCAGTTGGACGCAGGATTTCTAGCCGTTACCACTTACCCTCCGTGGGTCGCCAACATAGTGCCTGTACCGAAGAAGGACGGTAAGGTACGCATGTGCGTCGATTATCGGGATTTGAATAGGGCAAGCCCTAAGGATGATTTCCCGTTGCCTCATATCGATGTGTTGGTCGACAACACAGCCCAGTTTTCCGTGTTTTCGTTCATGGATGGCTTCTCCGGTTACAATCAGATTAAGATGGCACCGGAGGACATAGAGAAAACGACGTTTATCACCCCCTGGGGAACATTTTGCTATAAGGTAATGCCCTTCGGTCTGAAGAACGCAGGGGCCACTTACCAGCGAGCAATGGTAACTTTGTTTCATGATATGATTCATCATGAGATCGAGGTCTATGTTGATGACATGATTGCAAAGTCCCAAACGGAGGAAGAGCATCTGGTCAACTTATTGAAGCTTTTTGAGAGGCTTAGGAAACTCAGGCTGAGGCTGAATCCTAACAAGTGCACTTTCGGAGTGCGATCCGGAAAGTTATTGGGTTTTATCGTTAGTGAAAGGGGTATTGAAGTTGATCCTGCGAAAATAAAAGCTATCCAAGAAATGCCAGCGCCGAAAACAGAAAAAGAAGTTCGTGGTTTCCTGGGCAGAATAAACTACATTGCAAGGTTTATCTCTCAGCTCACGGCCACTTGTGAGCCGATGTTCAAGCTTTTAAAGAAAGATCAGGCGATTACTTGGAATGAGGATTGCCAGAAGGCATTCGACAAAATAAAGCAGTATCTTCAAGAACCTCCAATCTTGATACCCCCAGTGGCTGGACGGCCATTAATCATGTACCTGACGGTTCTGGAGAATAGTATGGGGTGTGTTCTCGGTCAGCACGACGAGACGGGCAGAAAAGAGCATGCCAATTATTATTTGAGTAAAAAGTTCACTGAGTGTGAATCTCGATACTCGATGCTGGAGAAGACGTGTTGTGCATTAGCTTGGGCCGCCAAACGTCTACGACAGTATATGCTCAACCACACCACTATGCTAATTTCGAAGATGGATCCGATCAAGTACGTCTTCGAGAAGCAGGCTCTTTCGGGAAGGATTTCCAGATGGCAAATGGTGTTAACAGAATATGATATTCAGTACGTCTCTCAGAAAGCCATTAAGGGAAGCGTATTGTCTAATTACCTTGCCGAACAGCCAATCGAAGACTACCAGCCGATGAAGTTCGAATTCCCTAACGAGGATATTATGTTTCTCAAAGTGAAGGATTGCGATGAGCCATTGCCCGATGAGGGGCCAGATAGGAAGTCTCAGTGGAAGTTGATATTCGATGGAGCGGTTAATTCCTATGGAAGTGGTATCGGGGCTATCATCACGACTCCTCACGGATCCCACATCCCGTTTACTACGAGACTGACGTTTCCAGTTACCAACAATGAAGCAGAGTATGAAGCATGTATTATGGGTCTAGAAGAGGCAATTGATTTGAGAATCAAGAATCTAGACGTATATGGTGACTCAACGCTTGTAATCAATCAGATTAAAGGGGAGTGGGAAACTCGTCAAGCGAATTTAGTGTCGTACATGAATTATGCCAGGAGGCTGCTTCCGTTCTTCGATCGAGTGGAACTTCATCATGTACCCAGGGCTGAAAATTAGATGGCTGATGCCTTGGCCACGTTGGCTTCAATGTATAAAGTCAATTATTGGAATGAGGCTCCAAGAATTGTACTTTCGCGTCTTGACAGACCGACATTCGTCTTTGCAATCGAGGATGCCAATGACGGCAAGCCATGGTTCCACGACATCCAGACCTTCCTTATGACTAAGGAGTATCCTGCGGGTGCGTCAACCCAGGATAAGAAGACTCTGAGGAGGCTATCTGGAAACTTTTATCTCAATCCTGATGGAGTGTTGTATAAGAGAAACCACGATCTTGTGCTACTCAGATGTGTAGATGAGAAAAAGGCTAGTATGCTCATGGAAGAAGTCCATGAGGGCACATTTGGTACGCACGCCGGCGGGCATGCCATGACGAGAAAGATCCTGAGAGCAGGGTATTACTGGCTGACGATGGAGTCGGATTGCTTCAGATTCGCGAAGAAATGTCATAAATGCCAGATTTATGCATACAAAGTTCATGTGCCGCCGTGCCCATTGAATGTCATGTCCTCCCCTTGGCCGTTCTCCATGTGGGGCATCGACATGATAGGCAAGATCGAGCCCACTGCATCCAATGGTCATCGTTTCATTCTGGTAGCCATCGACTACTTCACCAAATGGGTGGAGGCAGCCTCGTACGCTAATGTGACCAAGCAGGTGGTAGCTAAATTCATAAAGAAGGACATCATCTGTCGCTATGGAATTCCCGAGCGGATCATTACTGATAATGGTTCGAATTTGAATAACAAGATGATGAAGGAGCTGTGCCAGAGCTTCAAGATTGAACACCACAACTCATCTCCTTACCGGCCGAAGATGAATGGCGTTGTTGAAGCGGCCAACAAGAACATCAAGAAGATTGTTCAGAAGATGGTTGTGACGTACAAGGATTGGCACGAGATGCTGCCGTTTGCCTTGCACGGTTATCGTACGACGGTGCGTACGTCGACCGGGGCAACCCCTTTCTCCTTGGTGTACGGTATGGAAGTTGTCCTACCGTTAGAAGTGGAGATTCCTTCTTTGCGGGTTTTGGTTGATGTGAAACTCGACGAGGCAGAATGGATTACGAATCGTTTGAACCAACTCAGCCTGATGGACGAGAAGAGGTTAGCGTCAATTGCATTTGGTCGCCTGTACCAGAGCCGAATGAAGAAAGCTTATGATAAGAAGGTGCGTCCTAGAAGCTTTCAGACAGGTGATCTCGTCCTGAAGAAGATTCTTCCGCCACACTCCGATCATCGGGGCAAATGGACTCCGAATTACGAAGGGCCGTATGTCGTCAGCAAGGTCTTCTCGGGAGGAGCTTTGTTGTTATCCACGATGGATGGTGAAGATTTTGCATCCCCGGTGAACGCGGACGCAGTTAAAAAATACTTTGCTTAAAAGAGACCCGCTGGACAAAAAAAAAGAAAGAGTCCAGGCAAAAAAGGGGCATCCCGGCGAACCAAAAACAGAATAAAAAGTTCGGGCAAAAATTAGGGATATATTGAAAAATGTACACCCGCGAAGTCGAAAACCTACACTGGGCGGCTTCGGCAAAAAAGGGTATCCCGGTGAACTGAAAACCCGTAAAGGGGCGGTTCACGCAAAAGTTAGGGATTTGAATAAGCAAATGACTGCGTTCCGCGTGTGGACTTTCATTGTTTAGTGGTTTGGAGGACCTGAGGGCCGTTTATCTGAATCAATCTCTTCCGAAGCTGAAGCATTGGAGAAGTATCGAAGTCGAGTGGGTCTTAGAGGGATCAACTCATGGTGTTCGTCTACGCCTCGTTGCCGACATTTGTATACACTTATGTTTCATTTTTTGCGCGGCTTCCTCATTCCAGGAGCTTGCCTCTGTTGTAAAACATTTTTGCCCATTCAGGGGTTCACCATCAATAAAATGCATATTGTTCAGCAATTCTGCTTGCCCATTTAGCATTTATCTGTTTTGTTTGCGAATGAAAACGCCGATGTTTTTTTTGATAAAATGCGCATACATAAACTTACGGGCCTAGGCCCATGGATTGTTGAAACGATTGATTACCTGAATATTGTCACGAGATAATAACCTTGATAGGCCCTTTGAGGAGGGTATCTTGTCTGTTTTGTTTGTGTTGTTGCAGGTGTAGCACCTTCCAGACGATGTGCCGTGCGCATCCCCGAAGCAGGGCAAGCCCTCCTTCTCCAGCAGCGTTCAGTGGTCTCTCCTCCGCAGAATCTGAACGCAGAATGGTGAGTATTGATATGTCTCCCCCACACAGAGATGATTCTCTTCCCCAAGCAGACGCATCCCGAAGGAACGTCACCTCAGCAGCTGAGTCGCTCGCCGGAGCTCGTATTCTCCCCCCAGCACCGGGTCACAAGTGCAAAGTGCATAGAAATGTTTGGGTACCGAAGCTCGTGTTTTCCCCAGTAAAGTCGCCGAAGCAGGTGTCTCCCCCAGCACTGGGTCACAAGTGCAAATCTTGTAGGAAGATGTTCATATGCCGAAGGATGCAGTAGCTGATGGTGCCAGACTGAAGTCTCCAGCGAAATTGAGATTCCCCACAAGAGCCGTATTTTCTCCCGAAGTAGAATGACTTCTCCTTCCCCAGTAGAGTGTTGGAACAGCTGATGTTGTGTTCCTCTGCAGAGTTGTACTCTCCCCCGAAGTCAGATGATTCTTTCTTCCCCAGCAGAATTGAAATTCCTCATCAGAGTCGTACTCTCCAACGAAGTAGAATAATTTCTCTCTCCCCGGCTGAGTCCGCAGACCCCAGGAGAGCCGAATCCTTAGAAGCAGGTGGGACCATGAATGGATGTTCCCTAGCAGATGTTGAACAGCCGATGCTGTATTTCCCCAGAGTCGCACTCTCCTTCCTCAGCCGAGTTTGCAGATGTCCAAGAGAGCCGAGTCCGTGGAAGTTGATCAGACCATGATCGGTCTCTTCCCCAGTGGAGTGTTGAGCAGCTGAAGTTGTTTCCCCACAGGGTAGTTATCCCCAGAAGAGTAGCCGAGACGGCCACGCAGTTTACTCTCGCGATTGATATCAGCAAGTCCAGGTTCTCGTAGAGCTTCGTTCCCCTGCAGCAGTCAGTTGAAGTTGTTTCCCCTGCAGCAGTCCGCGGAAGATCAATTCCCCAGACAGAGTCCGATTGATATTGGCGTATCCACGTTCTCCTCAGCAGGAAGATTCCTCTATCTGAGTAGTTCTTTCTCCTTGACAGGAGAATCTCCCCTCGGCATTTATTTTGCTGACGGGATCGCATCATTGTGCATGACTGCATAGCATCTAACACTGCATAGCATTTAACATCGCATAACACTGTGCATGATTGCATAGCATTTAGCGTAAACGCGTAGCATTCCCACTATGTGGAGCATAGCGCAGAAGCATACGCATCATAAGCATGATCTAGGTTACTATCATTCTTGTCTTACAGGTGTTCCACCAAGAGACCAGTTGCTCAGGACGATTCCTGATATTCTCTCCAACGAGGTCGCTTCCTTAAGATGATTCTTGAAGACCCCGGTGTAATTCCCACAGTCGCTTGCTCAAGATGATTTTTGAGATCCCCAGCGAAGCCTTCAGTTCAAGACGATTCTTGAATTCCTCAGCAGGGCCGTTTGCTTAAGAGGATTCTCCAGCGCAGTTTCCCGAGTTGTTTGCTTAGGATGATTCTCGAGCTCCCCAGTAGCGTCCCTAGCAAGAGTTGCCCAGGAAGATTCCTGGAATACCCAGCAGAATAAAGTCTCCAGAATGGTTATCGGTTCAGGATGATTCTTGAAGGTGCCCGATGGAATTGTTTGTTCAGGATGATTCTTGAAGGTGCCCGATGGAATTGTTTGTTCAGGATGATTCGTGAAGTCCTTAGCAGCGTGATATGTCTGCTCCAACAGTGATGTCTAATCTGAAGATGGATTTCGTAAGCGCCTGAAGGCGGTACCAGAATGTTCCTGTGGATTCAGATTTCCGTGTTGATGAATCAATGTGTGTTCAAAAGTTTGTAAATGCAGCTTTCATGTGCAAGGTGATCCGTGTTGGCCTGAAGACCAAGTCAGTTATCCTGAGGAGATGATTGATTGCGATCACATGAATGATATTTCTTCTGACTGAAGTCGAAGATGTTTCTCCAGCTGAAGCGGAGTTTTGCCTGAAGGCAAAGTGTTTGAATCCCCGTAGAGTCATGAATGGCTCAGGATACCATTTCTCTGACTGAAGTCACAGATTTCCCAAGCTGAAGCGAAGGTGCCTGAAGGCAAGGTTATCCCCAAGGTCATGAATGACCTAGGATTCATTTTTCGGACTGAAGGCCGAAGTATATCCCTGACTGAAGTCACAGATACTCTATAGCAGAGGCGGAGTTTCCTGAAGGCATATCCATGTATCCTTGAAGGCCAAGGACCATTTCTTCAGACTGAAGTCGAAGATACCTCCTGCAGAGTTGCCATCCTTGAAGGCCAAGGATGCTTATCTTCAGAAGTACTTGAAGATCTTTTCTAGCTGAAGCTGGAAGTGGCCAGGGGCCAGGGTTTCATATATCGTTAATGTTGAAGTTCTACGGTGAACTCAGTATGCAGTAGTATTCGGATGTTCGTTATGGTGCTGAGGGTGAACCCCAGATCAGAGTGTGCGCGGTTAAGTCTCTCCTTCCCAGCGGAGTGGTTTCAAATACGCAAGTGTACCTTTTACCAGGGGTGAACCCCAGGTCAGATTATGATTGGTTCGACGGCGATGTTGAATGTGTCCGGCGGCGAGGTTGGATGTTTGTTCGACGGCGAGGTTGAATGTTGTTTAACGGCGAGGTCAGATTATGATTGGTTCGACGACGATGTTGGATTTGTTCGACGGAGAGGTTGAATGTTTGTTTGACGGCGAGGTCAGACTCTTTAAATCCCCAGTAGAGATGACGTTTGTACGACGGCGATGTCGAGTGTCTCTAAGAGGATGTTTGTTTCCGACGGCGATGTCAGATTCAGTTCTCCAGCGGCGATGCGGGGTATTTTGATTAACGTAGTTCTCCAGCGGCGATGCGGGGTATTTCGTTTGTTTCCGACGTCGATGTCAGATTCAGTTCTCCAGCGGCGATGCGGGGTATTTTGATTAACGTAGTTCTCCAGCGGCGATGCGGGGTATTTCGTTTGTTTCCGACGGCGATGTCAGATTCAGTTCTCCAGCGGCGATGCGGGGTATTTTGATTAACGTAGTTCTCCAGCGGCGATGCGGGGTATTTCGTTTGTTTCCGACGGCGATGTCAGATTCAGTTCTCTAGCGGCGATGCGGGGTATTTTGATTAACGTAGTTCTCCAGCGGCGATGCGGGGTATTTCGTTTGTTTCCGACGGCGATGTCAGATTCAATTCTCCAGCGGCGATGCGGGGTGTTTTGATTAACGTAGTTCTCCAGCGGCGATGCGGGGTATTTCGTTTGTTTCCGACGGCGATGTCAGATTCAGTTTTCCAGCGGCGATGTTGGGCATGTCAAGTTGATCCAGTCTTCCGACGGCGAGGTCAGATGTAATTCTCCAGCGGCGATGCGGGGTATTTTGTCAGACGTAGTTCTCCAGCGGCGAGGCGAGGTATGTTGATTGTCGACGGCGACATCAGGTTTAATCTTCCAGCGGCGATGTTGGGTGTTTGGTTACCTGAAAATGATGTCAGAAGAAGTTAACGTGGATAACTGACGGCGATGTCAGATCGATATTTCTCTAGCTAGTTGTTGAGCAGCTAGAGTTGCAGTGTTCGAAGGTTTGTTCCCCGCAGAGTATTGTGCGCTCGTGCAGTTGGTAAATTTTCGGGTTTACCGGTATTCAATCGTCTCGCACCTTGATTGGTTGAGAGTCGTTCGCTTCTCACCCAGTCAGGTTCAAGCCGTTTGAATAGGGGCAGCTGTTGCACCCCAAAATTTGACCAACATTTATTTATCCATCAAGTATTTGAAAGTTGATGCCTTCATCAGAAAGTTCAAGAGATCCTCAGAAGAATTGGTTGAAACCAAGGTTTTGTGCTTCATAGCTTGACAGTTGTGGGTGCTCCTCAGATGATTCTGAGACTTTGAGAGTGAACTTGACGATTTGAGAAAGCCTATGAGATGTCTTAATAGCCATCATGAAGCCCAGAGAGGTCATTGTGCAAGAGTTCAGAAGATTCAGCCATGAATGGTAGAATTAGGGTTTTGACTGGGTCAATCCTAGATCAGCTGAAGATTTGGAGAAGGTTGAGACCTAACCCAAGGGCCATGAGATCATGGAATGATGTATAGAGATGTTATAAAGATGATTCCTAGACCAACTCATCATGATTGAGGAGTTTGAGAAGTTTCAAGTTAGGGTTTCTGAGGATTGTCAGTGAAAAAACCCTAATTTGATCCCTATCTTCCAGGCAATTTTAGCTCAAGATGTGATTGATATCTCATCTTCCCCACAACATGAATGTTGTAGAGCTTGTTCTTAGCTTTAATTTTAGTGGTGGAAGTCCTTGATAGGAGTTGCAGAGCTCAAGTTATGGTTTTGACAAATTACAGGTCAGCTGAGGTGTGTGAATCTGGGTCCTTGAAAGTCACCCAACTTGCAGACAACTTTTGCCCTAGTAGGATGATTCCTATGATCTCTTGATCAACATGAATGTTGAAGAGAATATTATTAGCTTTCTAGATAGTACTAGAAGTCCTTGATAGGATTTGTATAACTCAACTTATGGTTTGAACAAGACAGGGGTATTTTGGTCATTTGGCAGTTATAGGTCATTTTAAGCAAAGGCCATATCTCCTATTTCCAAGCCTCAAATGAAAAAACTCAAAACATGAAAGTTGTTCAAAATGGCATTTTAAGCCTAGAAATGAGGTCATGAGTTGTTGAAAAAGCTCATAGCATGGAATGACAAAGTTTGGTAAAAATGACCTAAAAATGGCTTATAAGTTAATTCAAGTCAAGTTGAAATTTGGTTTGGGAGATCTATGAGTCCAAAATAGGTCATCCAATATACCATTTTGAATGTAAATGACATTCTAAAAACTTTCGTTTAAAAAGAATTTTGATTTGAAGCTCAAAAATGAAGGTTACTTTGCAATGTTGTTACTTGAATCATAAGGCAACTTGATAAAACTTCACCAAAGGCAAGGAAGTGCATGTTCTTCACTCATTCTTTCTCAATATCTCTTGTAAGGAGATTTTAAAGCCAATTTGAGAAGCTTAAGGCATGAGATAAAGGTTATGCAATGTATCATTTCATGAGAAATTCTATAACTTTCTAGCTCATTCTAGGAAGTTCTAGATTATTCTTTTGATTGTTATAAGAAGGATGAATCACAATGAGGGAAAGGTTGGTGAAAGTTGTTGAGTTCAGTGGGGAGAGTGAGAGAGAAAGTGCCATTGTTAGATTTCTTCAAGATCAAGCAAGATCCAATTCCTTCTTCTACAAGCTTCATCCACCTCAACTCTTGCAAACAGAAAGGTGTTCATTATTGGAGGAAGATTTGGAGAAGGTTTCAAGTGCTAGATCAAGCTCTAACACCACTCACCATTGAAGTTTGACAGGTTGGTATCTTGATCTATAGGTCCATAATTATGTACATTCTGTTAGAATCATAGGTGTAAGATCAACATGCTAGGTTAGAGGAAGGTTTTTTGAGAATTAGAGGAAGATCCATGAGGTTTCGTGGTAGGGTACCAATTCTTGCAAGATTGATAGCAAGCTGTCTAGTGTGCATCAAGGGATATGATGTAGTTTAGAATGGCTAGGATAACATGTGGAACAAATTTACATCATTAGATTGAAGCTTGGTTAGGTTTGATAGCAGAGAATCATGGTGGAACCCTAACATTCGCGTGTTCTGTTGGAGTGATATATGGAGTTTCAGGGAAGACTATTGGTATCATTGTGTTTTGGGTGATTAGTAGAGCAAGTTTGCTTTTGGAAGCTCGTGAATTCATTGAGTAATGGAGGAGAACGAAGGAGTTGAAATCCTTGCATGGAGTTAGGGTTTCTGAAAACCCTAGGGTATGTTTGGGGACGATGCACTCCCACCGTTGGATGATCCCAGATCATTGACTATTTCAGTTAATCCAGCGACCACGATTTGAATTCAGAAACGGAGGGAAAGTCCAATGCCAAAACGCTGCGTTCAATTAAGTTGTGAGTTCTGGGCTGAATGAAGACCTCGCTATTCACACCCCCGCATTGGGCCCAATCCAAAAATACACTGCAGTTTGATGCTATTTGCACCGTTGTCTTACCAATTTTCCTTTGATTTTTCTTTGTATTTTATGAGCGCAGGTGGGCTTACCAAGATTTCTATTTGCACCCCAGGTTCTTGGCCCATCAGGGAAATGAACTGGGCGTGTTTACTTTTGATACCCCCCATCCCCTTTATTTCATTTTCTTATTTTTATTTCTTTTATTTTTCTTGCATTTTAATAAATCCATATAAAATAGAAAAATTAATATTTTTCATTTCTTCTTTTTTTCACATATTCATGATTTTGTCTAGAAAAATGTAAATAAATAAAATCCCATTTTATTTTCTTTTTAATATTTTTTAGCATATTTTCTTGTAAATAGTCTTTTTAATTGATTTTGGTTAATACTTGATTTTGTACAATTTCTTTTAGGACTTTCCCTTAGGATTTTTGAGCCATTCTTTTTGGCATAGTTAGGTATTGAACCCTAGTTCACATAGGATTTAATTCTAAATTTGTAGATTATAATTTGATGTAGTTTGATTGTTTGACATTTAGGTGCTCAAATTAGGGTTTTAGGTTGTATAAGTAGATTTGAACCATTTTGTTTTGGGGTTTATAGGCCATATTAGTGTATGGGGAATATATGGGTTAAGGGTAAGTATGTATAGAATCCCCTAGAATTTTTCTAGAATATTGTATGGTGTTTTAGTATTTTTCATTGATTTTTGAATGTATGGTTAGTATGTGTGTTGCTTAAAGGCATAATTTGTATTGTTGTGTTTGTTTTTCTTCTCCTTTGAGTGTGAGGGCTTTGAAGATTGAGTTGAAGACCTTGTGGATCATCATGGAAGATTTGAAGACCTTGCAGAGGAGTTTAGCTTAGATTTTGTTGTTTTGTTTATGGGATCATAGGTACATAGGTAGAGCCTTAGATAGAATAATTCCATTCAATAAACAAGGAGTGTTTTGTTCACCTCCTTCCTTCTCTATGACATAAAGTCCCTTAAGGGTATTCACCTCTCTCCTTTGGAGGGATTAGTGACCTTGCCCTATAAGGTAGAACTTTGAGAGAGCCTTTCCTCTTGATGTTAAGTCCTCAATGGCATCCTTTGGAAGTCAGTGAGCACTGTAACATCCTCACCTCATCTTGTTGATTGAATCTTGTTTGCTGGAGCATTTGGGTTGTTGAAGATAGCAGTGGAAAGTATTGAAGACTTGATTGAAGATCTAAAAGCCATGGAAGATAGAAGTTGAAGCTTTGAAGAGGATGATTCCTTGAAGATTGTTGAAGTCTGAAGACTTTGTGAAGATCAAGTTGATGCCTGAAGATCCCTGAAGATAGTGAAGCCTGAAGGTGGAGCTGATCAAAGAAGCTGAAGCTTAAGGGAGAAGATGAGTTGATACTCATGTTGTAGGGTTGATACCTGGAAAGCAAGTGATCTCTGAAGTCTGAAGACTGAGTTGCTGCTGGAGGAGCTGAAGCTTTCTTCTGTTTTTCTTTTCTGTATTGTTTGTTTTGTCTGATTTGTCTGTTGCATTAGACTAAGCCCATCTAGAATAAGTTCAGTCTAAGAGCATGATTGCATTAGAGGTTGAGTTGCTCCCTCTGCTTGTATTGTTACTGCGTGGCTTTGCTTGCGGGTATTCGGTAGAGCCCAGCTCCCTTGCCCATGTGTTTATTTTGCCTGATGGTATTTCATTTCTGTTATCTGTATGATTGCAGTTTACTGGTTAGTGCTTGATAGCATGTTGTTTATTTTTCAGTATGATTACTGTTATTTCATGACTGGCTTGAGGTCGAGACGAGCTTGTGGAGGCTGAAGCCCCACACACATTTCCTCTCTCACTTGCATTGCATGCATTTTACTGTTACGAGCCTTAAGCTATCTGAGAAAGGATTGTGGGAGAGTTTCTTTTCCACAGTCTGAATGTTTAGTATGGTACCCTTTAGGTGACATGCGACGCATTCACTCTCAGGTCATAGTCTCTAGTGCGGTTGAGATCGCAAACACAATAAAAACACTTCTTTTAGGAGATAACCCGTAGTTTCCCGAACTACGTGAGCTCTGATCTCTAATGCCTGTTGAGAGTACGTAGGCACAAGATGGCGATGTCTTGGCGAGCTACCTTCCCCCATCTTCCCCCGTAGTTAGCCGAACTACGTTGACTCTGATTTCTCATTCTCTAATGAGAATACGTAGGCATAAAGTGCGACGCTTTGCCGAGTCATTTTTCTTTTCTTTTTCAGCCAGCCTTGATAGGTAGATAGATTATAACCAATCCGTCCAAGTAAACACACAAGCGTGGATCCCGTCGAGTACGACGGACGTGAGGGGGTGCTAATACCTTCCCCTTGCGTAACCGACTCCCGAACCCAGACAATGGTTGCGATGACCTTGTCTTACCCTTATTCGTCAGGTTTTTCCGATCGTTTCCTTTCTCGCTCTGAGGGATAAATAACGAAAGGTGGCGACTCTTCTGTCATGCCGGCACCTTATTTTCGCGCAAGCGACACAACTCTTTAGACTTACTTTCAATAGACCGATCAAACTGCAAGACTCAACTATCCATCATATCCTGAATATAGCCTTTCAACTGCCCACATCCCTCAGGATTACTCAGACACTCAGCACAATCTTCAGCACAACCTAGGAAAACACCCCCTTCAACAATCTAGCTTTCACCAAGCTCAAAGGTGTCTTCAGCTCATTAACATCTGTTACCAAATCTAAAACATCCTCCTCAATAATTGCATTGACCCCGGCTTGCCCATGATTTGGCATGGTATTTTGTACGACATTAGGAACATCATTGGAGAAGTTAATTGTTTTACTATCAATCATGTCCTGCACTTTATGCTTAAAGGCCTTACAATTATCGATATTATACCCTGGGGCACTTAAATGAAACTCGCAGTGAGCATTCGCAGCATACCCGAGTGGAGGAGGCCCATTCAGGGGAGCCATGGTCCTCTTTTGAATCAACTGCAGTTGCAACAGAGCTTGCAATAGCTGAGAATACGGCATGGGAGGAGCGTCAAAATGTCTATTTACTATCATCCGACCTCGGTCCTGATATCTTCTATAACCCTGTTGTGGTTGTTTTTGTTGTTGCTGAACTGCGGGAATTGTAATACTGGTAACCTGTTGTAGCTGACGATTTTGACCCCTACCTCTCCCGCGAGAACTGGATATTGAGTTGGTATCTCCTTCTCGTTTCTTGTTACCGAACACCTTCTTACCTCCTCCAGCTGAGGGTATTTCACCAGCACTTATCTTCCCTAACTTGATACCATTTTCCACCTTATCTCCGGTGATGATTAAATCAGAGAAACTACCCGACATGCTACTAATGAGCTTCTCATAATATACGCCAGGAAAAGCGGCGATAAACATATCAATGAGCTCACGTTCCACCATGGGCGGCTGCACCCTGGCTGCTAACTCCCGCCACCTTTGGGCATATTCTTTAAAACACTCATTGTTCCTTTATGAAAGATTATGAACCTGGACCCTGTTAGGAGCAAGGTCGCTCTTGTATTGATAATGTTTCACAAAGGCCTCAGCCAAGTCCCTCCAACTGCAGACATTCACGGGTTCCAAACTCATGTACCACTCCAACGAAGGACCAGACAGACTGTCTTGAAAGAAATGCATGAGCAATTTCTCATCGTCTGAGTATGCAGACATCTTACGATAGTAGGATCTCAGATGAACTCTCGGTCAGGTGGTACACTTATATTTGTCAAAATCTGGGACTTTGAACTTCAGCGACACTCTCAGGTCCGGGATCAGCCCCAAATTAGCCATGTCAATGCCCATGGAATTTTGACTCTCAAGAGACTTCATTTTTTCTTCAATCATTTTGATCCTCTTATCAGCTTCGGAGGGTAACTCAGCTACCACAACCCTCGGTGAGAACACATCATCTTTCCTGTATTCGTTCCAGAGGTGATCCATATTACCATGTATAGCACAAGTGGTGTAAGAACCATAACCATTCCCATTAACATTACCACTTCCCACATTACCAAGACCAGTGTTGTTGAAACCTGCAGCATTACCGGCACCAGCAGCATTACCACTCCCTCCAGCAGTAGGGATAACCAAAGTAGACATGGAGTTATCAACTCGAGGAGTCTCAACATGTGGAGGATTAGCAGCGTTCCCACCATGTAACACACCAATGCCATCAACATGTGCAATCAAGGGATGCACCAAAGTGTGTTGCATGGTGGGAACGCTGTTAATCCTCCACATGTTGAGACTCCTCGAGCTGATAACTCCATGTCTGCTTTGGTTATCCCTATTGCTGAAGGGAGTGGTAATGCTGCTGGTGCCGGTAATGCTGCAGGTTTCAACAACACTGGTCTTGGTAATATGGGAAGTGCTAATGTTAATGGGAATGGTTATGGTCCTGACACCACTTGTGCTATACATGGTAATATGGATCACCTCTGGAATGAAGACAGGCAAGACGATGTGTTCTCGCCGAGGGTTGTGGTTATTGAGTTACCCTCCGAAGCTGATAAGAGGATCAAGATGATTGAAGAAAAAATGAAGTCTCTTGAGAGTCAAAATTCCATGGGCCTTGACATGGCTAATTTGGGGCTGATCCCGAACCTGAGAGTGCCGCTGAAGTTCAAAGTCCCAGACTTTGAAAAATATAAGGGTACCACATGCCCGAGAGTTCATCTGAGATCCTACTACCGTAAGATGTCTGCCTACTCAGACGATGAGAAATTACTCATGCATTTCTTTCAGGACAGTCTTTTTGGTCCTTCGTTGGAGTGGTACATGAGTCTGGAACCCGTGAATGTCCGCAGTTGGAGGGACTTAGCTGAGGCCTTTGTGAAACATTATCAATACAAGAACGACCTTGCTCCTAACAGGGTCCAGCTTCAGAATCTTTCATAAAGGAACAATGAGTGTTTTAAAGAATATGCCCATAGGTGGCGGGAGTTAGCAGCCAGGGTGCAGCCGCCCATGGTGGAATGTGAGCTCATTGATATGTTTGTCGCCGCTTTGTCGGGCGTATATAACAAAAATCTCATTAGTAGCATGTCGGGTAGTTTCTCTGATTTAATCATCACCGGAGATAAGGTGGAAAATGGTATCAAGTTAGGGAAGATAAATGCTGGTGAAATACCCTCAGCTGGAGGAGGTAAGAAGGTGTTCGGTAACTAGAAACGAGAAGGAGATACCAACTCAATATCCAGTTCTCGCGGGAGAGGTAGGGGTCAAAATCGTCAGTAACAGCAGGTTACCAGTATTACAATTCCCGCAGTTCAGCAACAACAACAACAACAACAACAACAACTGCAGCAGGGTTATAGAAGATATCAGGACCGAGGCCAGACGATAGCAAATAGACATTTTGACGCTTCTCCATGCCGTATTCTCAGCTATTGCAAGCTCTGTTGCAACTGCAGTTGATTCAAAAGAGGACCATGGCTCCCCTGACTGGGCCTCCTCCACCCGGGTATGATGCGAATGCTCGCTGCGAGTTTCATTCAGGTGCCCCGGGGAATAATATCGATAATTGTAAGGCCTTTAAGCATAAAGTGCAGGACATGATTGATAGTAAAGCAAATAACTTCTCCAATGATGTTCCTAATGTCGTACAAAATCCCATGCCAAATCATGGGCAAGCCGGGGTCAATGCAATTATTGAGGAGGATGTTTTAGATTTGGTAACAGATGTTAATGAGTTGAAGACACCTTTGAGCTTGTGTCGCTACTGCGAAAATCGGCGCCGGCTGAACAGAAGAGTCGCCACCGTGCGTTATTTATCCCACATGAGGGAAAGGAAACGCTCAGAGTAAACCTACCACAAAACGGGGAAAGGAATGGTCATCGCAACCAAAACCTGGGTTCGGGAGTCGGTTACGCAAGGGGAAGGTATTAGCACCCCTCACATCCGTCGTACTCGACGGGATCCACGCTTGTTTTCGGGTATGGATTGTTATTTCTATCTATACTAAGGGTCAAGGGTTAAAAGAAAATAAAACGACTCGGCAAAGTATCGCACTTTATGCCTACGTATTCCCGTCTGGAACGAGAAATCAGAGTCAACGTAGTTCGCCTACCTACGGGAAAGGAGGGGAAGGTTGCTCGCTAGGATATCGCATCCTATGCCTATGTACTTTCATACAGCATGAAAGATCAGAGCAAACGTAGTTCGGGCCACGTACGACACAGGTCTGTTTTGATTGTTTTTATTCCTTCTGGAAAAGGGTTTTTCTGATTAACAGTCCAAGCGGACAAAAATGACGTTTTGATGAGTTCACATTCTTTTACGGAAGAAGTTTCTTTTATTGTGTTTGAAATATTTATTGTGTTTTTCTGTTTGTTTTGAGAAAGAAGAGACAGAACTCTAACCTACGGTTGCAAAGGGAATCAAACTATCCTAATGTTATCATGCATGGGTTAAGACCTAGTGTCTATCATGCTCCTCTCTTGCACTGAGAGAAACAGAGATCCTAAGGGAATAGACGGAAACAAAAACAATAGCATATATACAGTAAAGCAGTAAAATGCATGGATGCAGCAATACAAGCGAGGCAAGGGAGTCCAACTCAACCTCGAACCTAGAATACAATAGGCAAAAGTGAACAAGATTCACTTTCAACCTAACAGGGTAAACAACAAACAATACAATCAGGGAAAACCAATCAATACATCAGAAATCAAAAACAACAAAAGATAAACAGCCACAGCAGCTCTGTATCAACATCTGTCTTCAAGTCATCATCAATCAGCTACAAGCTTCAGCAAGCATCAATCTCCATCTCCACAGCTTTCAAGCAAGGTCTTTGTCATCAGTCTTCCATCTGCAATGGCTTTTCTTCAAGTATCAGTCTCCAAGCTGAGGAATCAATCACAAGAGTGAACTGGGTGTTAAGCAGTTAGTTGACCACCAAAGGTGGCAAACAGACTGCTAACAACACATAGAATATTTCTCTCAAGAGTTCTATCTCTTAGACACTATCACCAAGCCTTCCAAAGGAAGGGGGTGAGTGTCTTAGAGAGACTCTGCATCACAGAGAGGGATGGAGGCAATCAAGACCTTCCATGTTTGAGAATCAAGTTTACTACTCTAGAGCTCTGCCTAGCTCCTAAACCCTATATCCTCAACAGCTGCCAGCAAAGGACTCTCCTCATCAACTCTGGAAGTTGGTCTCCAATCTCTGATCTCCAATGGTCTTCATCATCCAAGCTTCAGCTCTCCCAATCCCCAAAGCAATCCCAATACCCCACACAGACAAATGAAATAACCCCAGAGAGGGCACACCACACAGTCAAACAAATATAGACAGTACTGATAGTAATAGCTGAATAGGGGAAACCTAGCAATTTCTAAGGGATCTAATATCTACCCATAATCCCTATAGTCCCATACCCCAAAGATTCAATCTACAACTCCTAAGGGAAATGATTTAATTCTCCTATGTTATATCCTAAACCCTAGTTTTGATCAAGTTATTCACACCTAAACAAATCACCTAAAAATTAAGTCCTAAAAATATGAACTAAATTGGATATACAAGATAAAGGTCTAAGCAACTCAACCTAAAAAAGAATGAATCAAAAATGCTAAAGCATCTAATCAAACTAAAATTAACAATTTCATGCACTAAACTAAACATTATTTACACCTATTTAAAAGAAAAATATGCCAAAAATATTAAAATAAAATGAAATGCCAAATTTTTTATGTGATATTTTCCTTAACAAAATTATGAACAATATGCAAAAAGAACCAATTAAAATCATGCATTTTTCTATTTTTTTATGAATTTTCAAAGAATTAAAATGAATTAAGAAAAATAAAATGGAATTAATTGAAATGGGGTGCAGAAAGTATATAAACTCAGTTAAAACAACCAGATGGGCCCAGACTGGGGGGCGCGCATAGCAAGCGCGTCTGGGCCCAATGACTCAGAAAGCAATAACAAAAATTAAAAAAACAGAAACGGTGCCAATAGCAAAGATATTTAGTTCATTTTGGTTTTGGGCTTGAGGATAGGGGGTACGAATAGCAAGCAATTCAAAGCCCATCAGAAATGTTTTAATGAAACGGTGCGTAGCACCCTTTGAATTTCCCTCCGTTTTTCATTTAAACCACGGCCGTTGGATTGGTCTCAGAGTCAAGGTCAACCAAGCAATCGTGTGGCTCAAAGGTCGTCTTCAACCTTAGAAACCCTAGGGTTTCTGAAACTTCATCACCATGCACGCATCTTATGCTCCTCTGTTCTCCATCAATCTTCCATGAAATCACACGTTATAAAAACCAAAAGTGGTCCACTTCTTCCCCTCTACACAGCCATGCCAACCATTTCTCCTAAAACTCAACCAAGAAACAAACCCGATAGGTGTAATAACTCGGTTCCACCATTTTCACCTGTCATCAACCATCTCAATTCTCTCCAATCTTTACCCTATCATGATCTACATCTTATGCTGATTAATCTGAACTATTGATCCAAGATTATAGGGCCATATCCTTGATGTTCTAAGCTCTAACAGAATTAGTGCACCATGATCAACCTTCATGAAACTTCTCCAAACTTTGCATAATCCATCATCTAACCTATCTTAATCGTTCTATGCTAACAAATCACTATGATTCTAACTAAAACAGTCAATTCAAAGAGAAAACTTACCTGGTACAAATGATGAAAACAGCTATGGAATTCTCTTGATCCAATGCTCTCAATGCTCTGAACTTGATCCACACACTCAGTTCCTTGTTCTGTATGCAAAAATTCTGGCTCAAACCTCTTGGATCTTGTAATTGCAAAGTTCTTGCTTCTTGGATGATTAACTTGAACAACACGAGTTCTTCTCCAATTCTACCAAATTCTGATGAAAATATGATCTATGAATGATGGTGATGATGATCCAATCAAGAAATGTGGAAATTGAGAGAAATTTGATGGAGTTTGAAAAGCTTTTGCAAATTGGAAGAATTGTGTATAACTTGTGTTTTGAACAAAGTGATTCACCAACCATGGCATGGAGTTACTTCATTCAATATATAGATGAGAATAGAAAGCCCTAGAAGTTTGTAGAACCTTCCCATGCACACTTTCCCTTGGATTTGGATTATGTAACTTCATTTGTAAGTAACCATGCATATCTTTCAATTCTTGAATCAAACTCAAAATTCTACTTTTTCCAATGTTCTTAAAACATTTTTTCCAATCAAAATGACCTATAATTTCATCCCATTTGGCCAAATTATGAAAAATCTCCATTTTAGGTCATTTTTTATTCCTTAAATCCACCAATTTTGAAACCTTGTTCTATTAGCCTTTCCAATCTTTCATAGTCACTTTTCTAGACTCAAACTATCATTTGGAGCAAGTTTGATGTTGTGAAGTTTTTCATTTGAAGCTTCCTTGTATGAGTTTTGGGCATAGGCTTGAAATGACCTGTAATTCTCAGATGACCAAAATACCCTTTGCTTGCCAAGATCATAAGTAGAGTTCCACAAATAATATGAAGGCATACCATACCATTATAGAAATCTAAGACAATGAGGAACAACTCTTATGTTGACCAGAAATTCATTTGAAATCTCCTTGAGGGGTAAAATTTGCTTGGAAGACAAGTAACTTTCACAGACAAAATTTCAGATACCTCAGATGACCTGTAACTTGTAAGGACCATAACTTGAGTTCTATAAATCTCCTTGATGTCTTACACCACTCAAATTAAAGGTCTTGAGATCCTCTACAAGTTCCATGTTGACCAAGGATCCATTTGAAGCTTGCATTTTGACTTATCTTGCTTGAAAGTTTGACCTAAACTAGGGGATTTTACACAGAAACCCTAATTTAGAAACTCCTCTTCTCCTTGATTTCTCTTGATTTCTTCTTGGCACATCACCATATATTTATTCACATGTCAAATGATGAACCCCACATCTCTCCAATAGACCCCAATGCCTTTCAATCAGTCATTTGACCTAGGGTTGACCCAGAGTTGACCCAGATGAAACCCTAGTTGACTGTCTTCAACTGCAACTCTTGTGATCATATCAATGACTTATTTCCTTCTCCCAAATGACTTTCTAAGTCTTCCATGATGTCTCCATACTCTCCATGCTCAATCCACAACTCACACTTCTTTGATGACCTTCAGATACCCTCAGATAGGAGATAGATGCACTGCTTGATCCACTGACTTCTCAGCTTTCAAAATTCTTTCTGATGACTTGAATGAGATTGAATTTGAATGATAACCTCTTGATAGGCTCATAGAGATGAGAATGATGCTTGGTCCCTTGTTGGATAACTTGCTATGTCATGCTATGCAGATGATTAGACTATGTACATGACTATATGCAAATGCTAATGCAATTGAAACATAAACCAAGTGAATTAGGTTGAGCAAATTTTAGGGTGCAACAGCTTGGTGAAAGCTAGATTGTTGAAGGGGGGTGTTTTCCCAGGTTGTGTTGAAGATTGTGTTTAGTGTTTTAGTAATCCTGAGGGATGTGGGCAGTTGAAAGGCTACATTCAGGATATGATGGATAGTGGAGTCTTGCAGTTTGACCAGTCTGTTGAAAGTAAGTATGAAGAGTTGGTAGCTGAGGAAAGGGATGTGATTGCAATAATCTCTATTCCGTACAAAACCGTTACCATTTATGCGCCAAAACCACCAACAATAACCATAACTAAAGCAGGTCCCGTACCGTTTGAAAGCACCAAAGTTATTCTGTGGAACTACAGAGCTGAAGTGTATTGCAACGGACATAAACTAGATTTGAATGGTCCCCTGTGGATTCAGTAGATAATCTTGTAGGAGCAGGAGGAATTACCCGTAGTGGCCGGGTCTTTTCATCACCCGAAGTGGTTATTGACAAGGTTGACAAGGGGAAGAGACCAGTGGTAGAGGAAACTTCTCAGGATGGAGAGAAGGAATCCTTGTTAAAGGATGCAGAAGAGTTTATGAGGCTGATACGAAAGAGTGACTACAAGATAGTCGATCATTTACAGCAAAATCCTTCTAAGATATCAATCCTGCCTTTGTTACTATGTTCCAAAGCGCATAGGAACGTGTTGTTAAGAATACTGAATGTTGCTTACGTTCCACAAGAAATTTCGGTTAATCAACTCGAAGGGTTTGTTGCACACATAAATACATGGAACAGTTTGGGGTTTACAGACTTGGATTTGACGCCAAGGGCCAGGAACCATAACTGTGCGTTGCACATATCATTAGAATGCTGAGGGGCTGTTATGTCTCATGTACTCGTGGATACAAGATCATCCTTGAACGTACTTCCAAAGAAAGCCCTAATGAAGTTGGACATGCAGGGATTGATTTGCACACCAAGTGATTTGGTGGTGCGCGCTTTTGATGGTACCCGGAGATCTGTGTTCGGAGAAGTGACATTTCCCATTCAGGTGGGACCGGAAGTATTTGATGCAGTGTTCTACATTATGGACATTCAGCCTGCCTATAGCTATTTATTAGGTCGTCCATGGATTCATTCAGCAGGAGTTGTGACCTCCACGCTGCATCAGAAGCTAAAGTATATGGTTGGCGGTAGTGTTGTCCCAGTGTGCGGGGAAGAGGATATAATGATCAGTCACTTATCATCCTTCAAGTACATCGAGGTGGACGGAGAAATACACGAAAATCTTTGTCAGGCTTTTGAGACAGTCATGAACTCTTTGTCAGCCTTCAAGTACGTCGAGGTGTCTTCTTTTAAGGAGGCCCAAACAGCAGTATAGGCTGGGGCAGCGCAAGGTTGGTGCCAAATATTGGAGATTCCCCATAAGCAGAACAAGTTTGGTTTGGGGTACCGCCCGTCATTTTCTTCTTCTTCATCCTCGCAGAGTGCGCCGCCTTATAAAGGACCTTTGCAGTTCACTAAAGGAGGAGTTATCTTCGAAAGGATCAACGTTGTGTCAGATAAAGAGGGAGATAGTGATTGTGACATGGACGCTTGGATCAAGCCTTGCACTCCAGGACAGATTCTGCGCAATTGGTCTATTGAAGAATTCGTTCAAGTGACAGCAGAACAGTAATGCTTTGTTTTCCCAATGATTGTACAACCCTATGTTCTACCCGGAGCATAGCGGTTTTGTTTTCAGGGCCTTATTGTTTATGTTTGAACATTGTTTTATCAATTAATCAAATGGCGCTTTTCTCATTCAGATTTTGTGATCCTTGTCTTTCTTATTTTTGTTTCTCACAATAAAATGGCAATATGGTTTGTACTCGTTTGCATATCATTTGAGACATTTAACCATTTTTTATTGCAGGATTCCTATTGCAGATGACACCGATTCAGAACCTCCTATGACTCGTTTCGACTTTGATCAACCGATATATCAAGCTGAAGAAGAGATTGATGAGGATGAAGACTTGCCTGAAGAGCTAGCTAGACTCTTGAAACAAGAAGAGAAGATTATTCTGCCTCATCAGGAGGAAATCAAGGTTATCAATCTGGGTTTAGAAGAAGTTGTCAGAAACGTTCGGATAAGGGCTGCGCTGCAGAGTGACATCAAGCAAAGACTGATTGAGATGCTTCGGAAGTATACTGACATCTTTGCTTGGTCGTACGAAGACATGCCCGGGCTTGACACTGATATAGTAGTTCATCGCTTGTCGTTGCGTGAGGAATGTCCGCCAGTTAAGCAGAAGCTCAGAAGGACAAGACCAGACAGGGCTGTCAAAATCAAAGAAGAAGTCTAGAAGCAATTGAATGCAAGATTTTTAGCCGTAACAACTTACCCTCCGTGGGTCGCCAACATCGTGCCTGTACCTAAGAAAGATGGTAAAGTACGGATGTGTGTAGATTACAGAGATTTGAATAAGGCGAGCCCAAAGGATGACTTCCCGCTCCCTCACATTGACGTATTGGTTGACAATACTGCTCAATACTTTGTTCTTTATCCATTACGTTTGAGACAATATATGCTTAATCATACAACCATGCTAATTTCGAAGATGGATCCGATCAAGTATATCTTCGAGAAACAAGCGCTCTCAGAAAGAATTGTCAGGTGGCAGATGGTACTGACAGAGTACGATATACAATATGTTTCCCAGAAAGCCATCAAGGGAAGTGTTCTCTCAGAGTACCTCACTGAACAACCAATCTAAGACTATCATCCAATGAAGTTTGAATTTCCTGACGAAGACATCATGTTCCTCAAGATGAAGAACTGTGAAGAGCCATTACCTGACGAAGGTCCAGAGAAAGGTTCTCAGTGGCAGATGATATTCGACGGTGCTGACAACTCATATGGTAGTGGAATTGGGGAAATCATTACAACTCCTCATGGCACTCATATTCCCTTCACTTCCAGGTTGACGTTCCCTTGCACTAATAATGATGCCGAGTACGAAGCGTGCATCATGGGTCTGGAAGAGGCTATTGATTTGAGAATTAAGAATTTGGATGTATACGGCGATTCAGCGCTAGTTGTTAACCAAATCATGTGAGAGTGGGAAACTCATCAGCCAAATCTAATTCCTTACAAAGATTATGCAAGGAGGTTGTTACCCTTCTTTGACAGGGTAGAGTTTTACCATGTGCCGCGAGCAGAGAATCAGATGGCAGACGCTTTGGCAATGCTATCTTCGATGTATAAAGTGAACTATTGGAATGATGCTTCAAGAATAGTCATCTCTCATCTTGATAGGCCCGCTTTTGTATTTGCTATTGAGGAAGCTGCAGATGGCAAGCCATGGTTTTATGACATACAAAACTTCCTCAAGAAGCAAGAGTATCTGCCAAGGGCTTCGGCTCAGGATAAGAAGACTCTGAGGAGGTTGTCTGGTAACTTTTATCTGAACACAGATGGTGTGCTTTACAAAAGGAACCATGACCTGGTGTTATTGAGATGCATGTACAAAAAGGAAGCAACGTTGCTTATAGAAGAGGTCCACGAGGGTACTTTTGGTACACATGCCGGCGGGCATGCTATGTCTCGCAAACTATTACGAGCAGGGTATTATTGGCTAACCATGGAGTCAGATTGTTTCAAATTTGCAAAGAAATGCCATAAATTCCAGATTTATGCTGACAAAATTCATGTACCGCCGTGCCCATTGAATGTTATGGCGTCCCCGTGGCCTTTTTCCATGTGGGGCATTGACGTGATTGGCTAGATTGAGCCAACCGCATCCAATGGTCATCATTTTATCTTGGTCGCCATTGATTACTTCACTAAATGGGTTGAAGCAGCCTCGTATGCCAATGTCACGAAGCAAGTCGTAGCCCAGTTTATAAAGAAGGACATCATCTATAGGTATGGAATGCCTGAGCGAATCATTACTGACAATGGTCCGAATTTAAATAACAAGATGACGAAGGAATTGTGCTAGAATTTCAAAATCGAGCATCACAACTCATCACCCTATCGTTCGAAGATGAATGGCATTGTTGAAGCGGCCAACAAGAATATCAAGAAGATAGTGTAAAAGATGGTTGTTACTTACAATGATTGGCATGAGATGTTGCCCTTTGCTCTTCACGGTTATCGTACGACGATACGCACATTAACCGGGGCAACTCCTTTCTCGCTGGTATATGGTATGGAAGTTGTCCTACCATTAGAGGTCGAGATTCCTTCTTTAAGAGTGTTGGTCGACGTCAAGCTCGATGAGGCGGAATGGATAAATAACAGATTGAATCAGCTTAGCCTGATGGATGAGAAAAGGCTGCATCTATTGCATACGGTTTGTTGTATCAGAGCCGGATGAAGAAAGCTTTCGACAAGAAGGTGCACCCTCGAAGCTTTCAGACGGGTGATCTTGTGCTGAAAAAGATTCTCCCACCACCAGATCACAGGGGCAAATGGACTCCCAACTATGAAGGTCCATATGTCGTTCGAAAGGTCTTCTCCAGAGGAGCCTTGTTGTTATCCACCATGGATGGTGAGAATTTTACATCCTCTGTGAACGCAGACGCATTTAAAAATACTTTGCTTAAAAGAGACCTGCTGCAAAGAAAAAAAGAATATCCAGGCAAAATGGGGCATCCCGGCGAACCATAAAAAGGAATTGGGTTCGGGCAAAAATTAGGGATAAAAGTGAAAAGATGTAAACCCGCAAAGTCGAAAACCTGAAAAGGCGACTTTGGCAAAAATGGATATCCCGGTGAATCGAAAACCTGAAAGGGCGGTTTAGGAATAAGTTAGGGATTGAAAAGTAAATGACTGCGGTTTATGTTGGAATTTCATTGCTTAGTGGATTGGGAGGACCTGAGGGCTGTTTATCCGAATCAATCTTTTCTGAAGACGAAGTGTCGGGAAAGCATCAAGGTCAGGCGAGTCATAGATGGATCAGCTCATGGTGTTTGTCTGTACCATATTGCCAACATTTCTGTACACTTTTGTATATTTCTGTTCATATCTGTATTGTTTTTTGTGCAGCTTCCTCTTTTCAGGGGTTGCATCTGTTGTAAAAACTTTTCCTATTTACAGGCCATTTGTCAATAAACATATACTATTCAGTATCTCGTTTGCTTTGTTTTAAGTTTTACTGTTTTGTTTGTGAAAAACGCCCGATGTTTTGATAAACTTGCGCATATATAAACTTGCAGGCCTTGGCCGATAATCATTAAAACTTTGAGTTAATTGAACAACGTCACGAATGATGACTGAGATAGTTCCGTTGGCGTAGGATATCTTGTTTGTGTGTTCAGTTTTTGCAGGGTCGTTACCCTTGGGGAAAAGAGGTATGGATGAAATTCGTTTTATCTCCAGCAGGCGTCTATTTCCCTAGTAAGCAGAGTTTGCATCTTTATCCCTAGTAGAGTTGTGTGCAGTTTAAGTGAGCAGGTAGTGTGTATGCTTACCCTCGGCAGTTGGTACACATCTAATCCCCGCGAAGTGCATGTTCGTATGTACTCCCCAGTGAATCATGAGTGAATTTTCTCCCCAATGAGTAATCTACAGCCAAGGTAGGCTCGTCCCCAGCTGAGCAATCCCCAGCAAACGGGAGGCAGGTTGTTTCATCAGTATGGTTGTTTCTTTCCCCAGCAGGGTGGTTCTTGTATCTCTAGCATTTATTTGCTGATTCAGTTCCGTTGCATCTGCATGCGTGCATATCATCTACCTAAATGCGTAGCATTTCCATTTCGTATGGAGCATTACACCATTTTTAAACATGTGCATTTGAAACATAAGCCAGGTTGTTGTCTCTTTGTTTCAGGTGTATCTCGCAATTGGATGATATCTGTGTCCGCGTGGTATCTAGACCCCGACTTATGTTATTTCCCCAGCGGAGTTTTCTTGTGATTGTTATCATCAGATGATTTTAACTTTGTATGACTCTTGATGCTCGCTTTTATTTAGCGAAGGCCTGGCGGAAATGTTAGATGCCTTTATCTTCGGGTCCGATGCAGAAGTTTTTATCCCCTACAGATACTTGACGGTGATGTCAAATGTTTCTCAGACTTTGTGGTTTACTGACGGCGATGTCAGATCTTTATTTACTATGTGGAGTTCTGACAGTGATGTCAGATGTTTTATCAACATGATGTTTGCTTGGCGGTGATGTCAGGTATTTTATCAATATTAGGTTTTGTTTGGCGGCGATGTCAAATGTTTTTCTAGTGGCGATGTCAAATGTTTTATCAACCTGGTGTTTGTCTGGTGGCGATGTCAGATGTTTATCTACTTTGTGATTATTTGACGGGGATGTCAGATGTTTACTAGAAGTGTGATTATTTGACGAGGATGTCAGATGTTTCTACTTTTACTGACGGCGAGGTCAGAGGTTTCACAGATTTGTGGTTATCTGGTGGCGAGGTCAGGTTCTCTTATCAGATGTGTGGTTTTTTGACGGCGATGTCAGAATGTTATCTACTTTTTTGTTTGTCTGACGGTGATGTCAGGATCTATTATCAGATTTATGTTGGTCTGGCGGCGATGTCAAATGTTTATTAGATTTGGTTTTCTGGCAGCGATGTCAAATGATTTGGTTTCCGGCGGCGATGTCGGATATTTTGGTTTTCTGGCGGCGATGTCAGATGATTTATTTTCCGGCGGCGATGTCGGATGTTTTGGTTTTCTGGTGGCGATGTCAGATGATTTGGTTTCCGACAGCGATGTCGGATGTTTTGGTTTTCAGGCGGCGATGTCAGATGATTTGGTTTCCGGCGGCGATGTTAGATGATTTGTTTTCCAGTGGCGATGTCAGATGATTTGGTTTTCTGGCGGCAATGTCAGATGATTTGGTTTCTGGCGGCGATGTTGGTTGTTTTGGTTTTCTGGCGGCGATATCAGATGATTTGGTTTTCCGGCGACAATGTCGGATGTTTTGGTTTTCTGGAGGCGATGTCAGATCTCCGTCTACTTTGTGGTTTTCTGCCGGCGATGTCAGATGTTTATCAACTTTGAGGTTGTCTGGCGGCGATGTCAGGTGTTTCATCAGATTTATGTTTGTCTGGCAGCGATGTTAGACATTTATTGATCTGTGGTTGTCTGGCAGCAATGTCAGAGTTCTTTTATCCCCACAGGTGCCTGGCGGCGATGTCAGATGTATTTACCTTTTGTATTCGAAGTTTGCTTTTATTTAGTGAATTACTGACGGCGATGTTAGATGTTTCTTAACTGCCTGGATACTTGATGGCAAGGTCAGGTTGTTTTAGCGCCGACAGGGTTTCTGGCGGCGATGTCAGAGGTGTACTAGTTCAGTAGATGCCTGGCGGCAATGTCAGGTATTCTGTGTGGATTTGATCTTCAGAATTGTCACTCGCTTTTATTTAGCGATGGCCTGACGGTGATGTCAGAGGATTGTATCTTTGGATTCGATGTCTATTTTTATTCAACAGAAGACTAACAACGATGTTAGCTATTTTAACAACTTGAGGTAGAGGATTGACGGCGATGTCAATTGCTTTTACAGACGTAATGTCTATGCCTGACGGCGAGGTCAGGTGTCTGACGATGATGTCAGAGGGACTCAATGCGGGGAACTGACGATGAGGTCAGATGTTCTCCGAACTGGCGGCTATGCTAGAGATTTACGGAATTGATGTTGACACCTGACGGCGAGGTCAGGGTTATTCTTCTTTCAAATTGGTGTTGGTATTTGACGGTGAGGTCAGGTATTTTTTCCAAAAGTAGTGCAAAAGGTCTGACGGCAAAGTCAGAGGATCATCATCTACCGTGTGATGTTAGAAGATCTTGTCTACTTAATGACGATGACTAGCGGCGATGCCAGGCGGTTACCGACTTGATGTTAATGCCTGACGGCGAGGTCATGTATTCTTCAGGCTGCGTGTCTTTTTTTGTCTATCGGATTGGTTATCTTCGAAGATGTCAGCCTCAACCAGAGTTTGCAGTTTATTTCTGCAGTTGGCAAATTTCTAGGTTTGTTGGTATTCAACCATCATGTACCTTAATTGTCTGAAAGTCGTTTGCTTTTCACCCAATCAGGCCCAAGTCGTTTAAATAGGGGCATCTGTTGCACCCCAAAATTTTCCCAACTCTTTTCTTGGCTTGGCTTTAGTTTCATTACATTCTGTTGCATTTCTGCATTGCATAACATTTGTTCTTGATACAGGGGATCGAGGTTTTCCTGTGGCTCAGAATTCACCCTCAGTGCGAGCAATCAAAGCAGCGAGTATCAGGCGACATTTATTTTGCCCAGCAGTCGAGCGACCAATTTTATTTTGTTTTGCAGGTTATTTTCATCCAAGAAAGTAGCGTTCAGGCTATCATGAGCAATCTCATGGTTACAGCATTCAAGAACACATTCCAGAAGCTTAACAGGGTTTGAAACAGCAAGAAACGGGCAAACAGGCAGGTTTCCCTCCAAAAGGTGCCAAATTCAAAATTTTGAATGTGTTAATCGGTTAACATATATGGTTAACTGATTAACCAATGCAATTTTTGTCTCTGTACGTGATTTTTCAATGCAGAGCCATTTGGGGTCCAATTTTGGTCATTTGGAAATTCATTTTTACACTTGGGAAGGATCTAGAACCATTTTGAAATTTTGATTAGTTTTCAAATTAATTCAATTCCTTCCAAACTCCCACTCCTAATTCCATTCCAAATTTTCCAATCCACTTTCCAAACCTTGCTTTAGATCCAAGCCAAAAGGGTCCTTAAGTGATTCACTCCAAACCAAAGGATTCTAACTCTCATAATTCCCATTTCAAATTCAGAATTACTCTTAATTCTCTCTCAATTTCATCATTTCCAAAACCCTCATCAAAGCTCTTCATCCATTGAATTAATTGATTCTTCATTGGAATCCATTAATTCTTGAGCTTAAACCTTCATCTATCATCTCCATTGGATCAGTTCCTTCATTCAATTTTCGTGCAAATTCATATATGAAATTTGAAGTGAAGCTAGAAGTGATTATTTGAAGCAATTTAGCTTAATCTTGAAGGATCTCCATCTACTACAAGGATTAGCTTGGATCTTGAAGTATTTCTGGTTTCTTGCTTCGATCTACTCATTTCCAGCAAATCAATATTAACCGAAGCAAATCTTCGCTTCGTAGGTTGGAAATTCTTGATCCGATTCTATTTTTAGCTTAATTGCATGTTCATCATGATGATTTTCATTTTTGATTGATTTGTTGTATTTGGATTCATATGATCTGTGTTGATGCGGTTTGGATCTGTATAAATGCTGTTGGAATCATGGTTTTCTGATTTAATTTCGTGCATAGCTGATAATGTGATCATTCGTATGTTTGGAGAAGTGATAAGCTGATAAAAAGTGATTCTGCTTTGCTGTTTTCTGCTATTAGCACAGTGTTAATCGGTTAACGCATATGGTTAACCGATTAACCATCACAAATTGCCAGAGAACCGTTATTTTAGAGAACAGATCAATGCCCATTTCTATGGCCCCGGTTAATGGTTCTCAACATCAGATGTCTCTTGGTTTCCCTTGAGGCATGCCTCCTCATTTTATGCCAGAGGGATATCAACCTCCTACTTCTGAAGGTCCAAGAATTCCATTTGTTTTAATTGTACCACGTCCCGTGCTCAATGTTGTTCCTAATACTGGGACTTCAGTTATTCCTACTGTTGTACCTGTGCCACCACCTATGGGTCACACTGTTCCTTTTTCTAAATAACAAATTTTCCATACTGCTCCGAGCAAGAGTATGGATGTCCTTGATCGTATGGATGATTTTTAGAAACAGTTTGTAGAAATGCGGAAAGAAATCAAAGCTCTGAGGGGTAAAGAACTGTTCGGAAAGAATGCCCATGAGTTATGGTTAGTTCCTTATATGAAGATCCCACTTAAGTTCAAGGTCCCTGACTTTGAAAAGTATAAGGGTAACTCTTGCTCATTGAGCCATTTGACTATGTACGCTCGCAAGTTATTAACTCAGACTGATAATCATCAGCTTCTCATTCACTACTTTCAAGACAGTTTGTCTGGCGTAGCCTTGCAATGGTATATGGGACTCGACAGCACTCGAATTTGTACTTTCGAAGATTTGGGTGAGGCTTTTGTAAAGTAGTATAATTATAATATGGATATGGCTCTCGATCATGATCAACTCCGAGCAATGGCTCAGAAATGGCACAGAAAGAGAATGAGACATTCAAAGAACATGCGCAGAGGTGGCGCGAGTTTACTACTCAGATTAATCCTCCTTTGGAAGAAAAAGTGATGACTATGATCTTTTTGAAAACCCTGAGTCCTTTCTATTATGAGCGTATGATTGCTAGTGCCCAAGTGATTTCATTGAGATGGTTAACACGGGGATGAGATTGGAAGAAGGTATTCGTGAAGGACGTTTGTCAAAAGACAATAATTCTACTGGAAGTTCCAAAAAATACAGTAGAGGACTTGCCAAGAAGAAAGAAGGAGAGACCGATGTCGTTTCTCGAGAGAAATATATAAGACCTAGAAACAACCATCACTAGCATGTTGCTTCTGTCACTCCGGTAATCAACTCAACTCCAGTTGCTCATCAACAACGTTCTAACCAGCAGAATAGTGAACGAGGTCGTTTTTAGAAGGAATTTGATCTGATCCCGATGACCTACACAACTTTTCTTTCTGGTTTAATTCTGAAGAACCGTGTTCAGAACCGTACACCACCTGCTGCTCCAAAAGATTCACTGTGGTGGTATAAGCCTGGGGCTCATTGTGCTTTCCATCAGGGGGGAGCTAGGCATGATACTGAGAACTGTTATCCATTAAAGATGGAGGTACAAAGATTGGTTAGAAGTGGAATTTTAAATTTCAAAGACACTAATCCTAATGTACAAATGAACCCATTGTCCAATCATGGTAAGGTGTCTGTGAATATGGTTCAAGGTTGTCCTGGTACATTCAAGGTTTATGATATTCGTTGGATCCGAAGATCGCTTGTGGAAATGCATGCACTTTTGAGTGAATACCATGATATTGATCATGATTATGCAACTTGTTGCATCTGTTCTATGAACCTGCGTGGTTGTGTGATAGTGAAAAGGGACATTCAAGGGATGATGAACCAAAATTTGGTTGAGGTCACTGCCAAGAGAGTTGAATATGAGAATGAGGTGAATGTTATTGTGCCATACTTTAATATGCATGAACGAGTTGTTATCTTTTATGATAGTCGTAAGACCGCTGCTACGCCTTTGGTTATTTGATTACTCGGTCTGATACCGTATTAGTCTAACAAGGTTGTTCCGTATAAGTACAGTGCTACCACGGTCGAATACGGTAAGGAAGTTCCCATTACTTCTTTGTCTTCTGTGTTAAGTGTCGTTGATGTTAGCAGAGTGACCCAGAGTGGTCGTGTTTTTGCTTTTAAACCTCCAAAGATTGTGGAGAATGTTGTTGCTGGGAAACAACCTCAAAGAGAGGATGTTATCGACATTTCTGGTCATTCAAGTGGTTTGAATAAAAAGGCTTATGAGGATGAGGTATTGAAATTGATCAAGAAGAGTGAAAACAATGTGGTAGATCAAATCTTACATACCTCGTCCAAGATTTCAGTATTGTCCCTATTGATGAATTCTGAGGCTCATATGGAATCTTTACAGAAGGTGCTAGAACAAGCGTATGTTGAGCATGATGTGACTGTTAATCAGTTTCATGGCGTTGTTGCCAACCTCACAACATGCAATAATTTGAGCTTCTTTGATTAGGAGTTACCCGAGGAGGCGAGAAATCACATTTGGCTTTACATATTTCTATGAACTGTCAAGAAGATACAGTTTCTAATGTGTTGGTTGAACCCGACACTTCCTTGAATGTGTTGACAAAGTGTACTTTGTCAAAGCTTTCGTACCAAGGTGCTCCCATGAGGTATAATGGGGTTATGGTTAAAGCTTTTGATGGATCTAAAAAAACTATGATTGGAGAGGTTGATCTCCCAATCAAGATAAGACCATGATTCTTCCAAATTACTGTTCAAGTAATGGATATTCATCTTACTTATAGTTGTCTGCTTGGCCGACAATGATTCGTGAAGCTGGGGCAGTGACCTCAACTCTTCATCAGAAATTGAAATTTGTTAAGAATGACAAGCTGGTAATTGTTGGAGGCGAGCAAGCGTTGTTGGTAATCCATCTTTCATACTTTTAGCATGTTAATGCCGACAAAACAGTTGGAACTCCGGTCCAAGCTCTTTCCATCGATGATAAAGATCTTAAGAAGAATGGGTTGCTCATGTCTTCTCTGGAATATGCTATGCATGTGTTAGAGACTGGTCAGTCTGACGATTGAGGTCGAGTTATTGATGTGGTTGATAATAAAGATATAAGTAGTTTAGCCTTTGTGCCTGGTACGGTTAAAAGATATTTGAAGCATATTAATGAGGCCTTTCACAACGTCAAATTCATCAACAAAGATAACTCCACTTCTGCGATTACTGAGGTAAGTATGAGATTGATCCTCAAGAATGAGAGCCATTCCTTGAAAATCATGGATACAGTTTTGAGATAGAAGATGCATATGTACCACTTTATTGAAGTCATTGCTATTATTGAAGATGATGAAGAGGAAGAACTTCCCAATTTTGTGATGCACAGACATATTTTCCAGAATTGGATACCTGTTGATGTACCCACTATTATTCATTCTTCAAAGTAATTTGTTTTCGTATTTTTCAAAATCCTTTCTCTTTGCCTAAGGTGAAAGTGAATTTGTGAGTGCTTTGTTTCAACTTTTATCATCATTAATAAAATGTTGTTTTGCTTATCCATATTGTTTTCTCTTCTTGCTTTATTCTAAACAATGGTAAAATAAAAGAACCAAAATAATAATAATGTGATAATAACTTTTATCTGCATGATACTTACACTTTTGTTCATATTCTAAAATCAACATAATCATTGTGCAGAGTGATTGTTAAACCCATTGAAAACAATGACCCTATGCCCTCTCCCAAATTTGAGTTCCATGTGTTTGAAGCGGAAGAAGAGGATGTTGAATATATTCTAGATAAAACTTCTTGGTTTCTTGAGCACGAGGAATAAACCATTCAGCCTTATGAAGAGCCAGTGGAATTAGTTAATTTGGGTTCATAGGAAGTTAAGAAAGAAGTCAAGATTGGGGAGCTGCTTCAACCAGATGTTAAGAAAAAGTTGGTAGAGCTTTTCATAGAATATTTTGATGTATTTTCTTGGTCCTATCAAGACAAGCCTGGTTTTGATACTGATATTGTGGAGCATATATTACCGTTGAAGCCAGAATGTCCACCAGTGAAGCAGAAGATAAGAAGAACTTATCCTGATATGGTTGTTATGATTAAAGGGGAGGTTCAAAAGCATATTGATGCTGGTTTTCTTGTAACTGCTGGATATCCTCAATGGGTGGCCAATATTGTGCCTGTTCCAAAGAAAGAGGGAAAAACCCGAATGTGCATTGACTATATAGATTTGAATAAATCAAGTCTGAAATATGATCTTCCATTACCATACATCAATATGTAGGTAGATAATACTGCTAAGTTCAATATCTTTTCCTTTATGGATGGATTTTCTGATTATAATCAGATAAAGATGACACCTGAGGATATGGAAAAAATAATGTTCATTACTCCCTAAGGAACATTCTCTTACAGAGTGATGCCCTTTAGTTTGAAAAATGATGGTGTAACATGCTAGAGAGCTATGACTACTTTGTTCCATGATATGATGCATAAGGAAATTGAGGTCTATGTGGATGACATGATTTTTAAGTCGATGACTGAAGAAGATCATATTGAGTACTTATTAAAGTTGTAGCAACGTTTGAGAAAGTTTAAGCTTCGTTTGAATCCTAATAAATGCACTTTCTGTGTCTGTTCCAGAAAGTTGTTGGGCTTTATTATCATCCAGAAAGGCATTGAAGTCGATCCTGGTAAATTTAAAGCTATTTAGGAAATGCCTGCGCCCACAACAGGAAAACAAGTAAGAGGATTCTTGGGACGTTTGAATTGCATCTCCCAATTTATATCCAATATGACTGCCACTTGTGCGCCAATCTTTAAGCTTCTCCGCAAAGATCAGATTTATTAATGGATAGAGGATTGCCAACAAGCTTTTGATAGTATTAAAGAGTATCTTCTTGAACCTCCGATTTTGTCTCCTCCCGTGGAAGTAAGACCTCTGATTATGTATTTAAATGTGTTGGATGAATCTATGGGTTGTGTTCTAGGTCAACAAGATGAATCTGGTCGAAAAGAATATGCCATTTATTACTTGAGTAAGAAGTTCACTGATTGTAAGTATTGGTACTCTATGCTTGAAAAGACGTGTTATGTATTAGCTTGGGCTGCTAAGCGTCTTTGCCAGTATATGTTGAATCACACTACCTGGCTGATATTTGTTGCGGTGAGAATCAGATGTCAAGGTATTGATTAACTTGAATCTTTGATTCGTTGAAATTCACCACCGAACTTTGATTTATCCAAAGGGAAGGTTAAAGAAAGAAAAACCTTTTGCGCGATGTAACAACAACGCTAAAGATTCGGGGATCGGGGGTTGGTTATGCCTAGGGTAGGTATTTCACATCCTAAACATCTATAGTATTCTACAAGAACCTTTTGTGTGTGTGTATGCTAAGTTATCTCAGTTCTTTGCTAGGGTTATAGGGATCAGGGTTAAGGTAAAGTTTGAGGTAAAGACCTAAGGATAGTTCTAAGTTTGCTCACAAAGATGTCGCATCTTATGCCTACGTATTTTGACTAGGATGGAATCAGAGCAACCGTAATTCTTCTCACTAGGGTAAATGGATACTTGAGTATGGTCAAGATTCCAAGGGGAACAAACATAACAATGTTTGTGTAGAGTTTAACAAAACTCTCTAGATCTAAGTTATCACTCAAAGAGATTGACTTTGACAAAAGCCAAGGGGGGGAGTAAGTAATCATGATAATGATCCTTACATAGAGTTAACAAACTCTATCTTAAAGTTCTAATTGAAGGATACTCATAACAAGGGGTAGGTCTTATAGACTTAAAGCAAAGTCTAATGGATGTAGGTTCTAACTTAACTAAGTTAAATGACCTAATGACTTAACCAAGTCAGGGGATGGGTAATGAGCTACCTATGACTGTGAAGTCAATAGAGAGACCTTCCTTTGGAATAAGGGATAACAAGGCAACTAGATGAGAACTAACAAGTTCCATCACTTGGGGAATGAAACTTAACAAAGTTTAAGAGCACACAAACATTCATTCAAACATGATCCCAATCCCGCCAATACAGAACCTGAACCTGAACCTGAAGTAGTTAACGAAGGACCCACTACCAGATTTCAGAAAGACCATCCTATGTGTCATACCTCGAAAAAAGCATGATCCTTCGCGAATGATCGCGGAAAATAAAGTCACCACCGAACGTTATTTATCCAAAAGAGGGAAAGGAAAATATCAATAAAACCTTTAGGGAAAGAACATGGTCATCGCAACCAAGTTCTAGGTTCGGGAGTCGATTACGTAAAGGGAACGTATTAGCACCCCTCATGTCTGTTGTACTTAATGGGAACCTCTTGATTTGATTCGTGAGAAATGTTAGGTCAGTTTGTTTACTTTCTTCTAAGGGAATGAAACGTAAAAGTAACGTAAAAAGGGTTTTAAATTTCTAAGAAGAAAATGGGTGGTTTTAGATTAGGGTGGTCGCCAAGGATTAGGGCCCTTGTGCCTATGTATTTTCACTTGAGAGAGGTGAAGAATTAGAGCGCTCGTAGTTCATGGGGCTACGGTAGAAAAGAGAGGAGGTTGCTCGCTAGGATCTCACATTCCTATGCCTATGTATTCTCATTGACAATTGAGAAATCAGAGCATCCGTAGTTCGATCTACAGATATTGGTTTGACTTAAACAACTATAGAGGGGACTAAAGAGAGGTTGGACTGCACGAAGGCGAGAAGTTGAATTAATGTGTTGATGTTTTGTTTGGATGACGATTACTTGAGGCATAAGAAAGGCTCCTCGGGCCACAATAATCGGGAGAGTGGGTCAAAGACTTGACTCTCCCTCTTTTTCATCTTATATTATGAAAGAGTTTGATGTAGTTAAAGTACTTTAAATCGGATGACGATTACTCGAAGTTTAAGAAATGCTCCTCGAGCCCAAGTAATCGGGGAAAGTGAGTCAAATACTTGACTCTCTCTCTCTTTTCATCTAAGTGATTGAGAAAATAAAAGATTTGATTATGATCGGGTAATAAATTTCGGAGAAGACAATTGTTCAAGCGTAAGAAAGGCTCATCGGGCTCAAACAATTTAGGAGAGAGATCGAAGGCTCCATTCTAACGCCCTTTTCATCTTTTATTAAAATATAGTTTAAGTATAATTAGTTTAATTGATTTGAATTTGAGAAAATGCTCGTTGTTGATCGAGTTTTAGGTTTACGTATGGAAAAGTTAATAGTTTGAACTAAACGGTAAAGAGGTCTTAATGGTATAAGGTAAGGTCGATGGCGAGGCGAAAGCGCTCGACTTACAAAGTGAAGAATGACTCAATATGAATCGAGATATTATTTTAGAAATGGTTTTGAGAAACAAAAGACTAAATCAACATCATCATGGTACAAACATATCACATAAGAAAGTCGCGCAACAAAAATAAATAATCAGGAATTGCACAATTAAACCAACTAAACAACACACAAAATTATTAACTAAATCAAATATAAATATTTATTAAAATTAACTAATAATTTAATTAATTAATATTAAGTAAATATATTTAAAGTAACTAACAATACACATTTTTATATAATTTTATAAATTAAACAAGAAGTAATAATAAAAAAAAACAAAACGAAATAAAATAAAAGCCAAAATGGGCTTATACAAAAAAAGCAAAAGTAGGGTGTATTCTAAACAAACTACTAGGCCCAAAGCCTCATGAAACCCAGAAGCTGGAGGACTTGCATGTGAACCAGTCTACACGAGTTGGCCATCACAGAAAGATCTGTGTCGTTGGATCTGACAGTCAACGATCTTGACTGGATCCAAACGCCAACAAGGGAATGTGCACGGTAATGTTTAGGAGAGAGATGTACGAGATCCCTCATCAACTTCCCAAAAGAAAACGTTGGAAAAGTGGGACCAATTAATGATGATTAAGAGTCTTAAGGAGATATTAATTAAAGTTAATGGGAAAAACAAAGAAATGAAATAAATAAAGGGATAACGGGAAGAAACGAAACAAACATAGCTAACCCTCTCCCAATAACTCTCTCACCCTTCATCTACCTCTCACGCTTCCCCCTTCTTCCAAAGAACAAATCGCGCCGGAAATGTCGAGAGTACGTCGGAGAAGCCAAAAATGCGGCGAAAAAGTTGTAGTCTCCGATGAAAACTCCTTATATCAAATCTATTCAGACACCAAACCCTCCCAAAACCAAATCTTGGACCTAAATCTATCATTGATTCTTACCAAAATCCAACAAAAACAAACAAATCGAAGAAATCCTCTTTTGAAACCTTAACCCCAAAAACTCAACAAGATGCACTCAAAGGGAAAATGGAAGAAGAAAACGTTGAAAATAAGCGAAGTTTATCAAAACGAAAGGCTTGAAGTAGAGAACTCACCTTTGAAGCTTTCCAATGTCTGGTACAAAGCTCCTCTTTCGTTCCTCACTCTTTTAAAATGGCCGCCTTAGATTTTTATCAACAACAAAAGAAAAAACCTTCTTCTTTTTTTCAAATGAACAGTAACCCCTTTTATAAGACTCCATTAGGGTTTGATTCTATTATTTTGATGAGCTGGAAAGTTGTACGAACCAAAATTTGCTGCGAAGGAGGTTTTTTTTTCCTTTTCGTACAATTCTGTCTCCAATTCTGAATATGATTTTGTCTGGTAGCGTAACAAAATAGGGTCCCACATCTAATTGTCCTTCTGTAATCAAAACATGTTGTCGTGGATGTTTGAATGAGTATGCTTTGTCTGAAGGTGGTTGAGTGTTCATAGTCTTGAAATTTTTCTTTTTGAATATGCTCTGTTTCATATCTCACGAATCTGGTATAATATCTTCATGTGTGCAGGTTCACGTGTCGTTTTCTTTCAACAATGCTACCAGTGCCATAATTGGTGGGATAGGATTCCTAAAGAATTCCTGGCCATTTTTGACGGAAGTATAAGGCTACCGGGAGAACGAGCATAATAGAGAAACCAACCTGCACCCATTGCAACATATATCTCAACTCCACAGTGATGTCGTTGTGACCTCAGTTCGTTCTTTTTCCCAACTACTACTGATGTATGCTCGTTTAAATTTCCAAGATAGAGAGTTTATCAAGTCGGTTAATCGTTTCTTGTAGCCATATTGTTGCACCCCAAATTTGTCCTACCTGTACATAGTTTCTAGTGTCACTTTATTTCGAATGAATAAAATGACACAATTGGCAAGAGACCGTGTGTAAGGAGTTTTGAGTGTGAGAGGTCGAGAGTTCGAATCCCACC
Source organism: Lathyrus sativus (assembly GCA_963859935.3). NCBI lineage: Eukaryota > Viridiplantae > Streptophyta > Magnoliopsida > Fabales > Fabaceae > Lathyrus > Lathyrus sativus. The sequence goes on from OZ012735.1 coordinate 281,962,730, forward strand.
TTCTTCACTTTTTGTTTTGTTTCTTTTATTTTTATTCTAACTTTTCTATTTTCATACAAAAAAATAACAAAAGTAGTTTTTTTTATTATTTAATTATTATTTTCGTATTTTATTTAAATTAGTTTTAAAAAAAATATTATTTTTTCACTTTTTTCCATATTATTCATAAAAACATCCAAAAATCATAAAATTAAAAATATTAGAAAAGATTTTATTCTTTTTATAATATTTTTAATGTTTAGTAAATAAATAGGGTTTTAAGTTTGTTTTAATTTGTTTAAAATTTAGTTAGTTATGACTAATTCTTTAAGTTGGGCTTTAAAGTGGACATTAGGTTAGAGTTAACCCTAATTTGTTACCTATATAAACATGAGTTGCATTTGAGAAAAGGGGGAGAAGGAGACAAAAAGAAAAATGGCGGCCGTCAAGATCTGGAGGTTCAGAAGAGCTTCGAAGCTCATCATCATCACCTCCATTTGAGAAAGAGGAAAAGAGATCCAAAGAAGTTCGTCGAGAACCATTGCCGCCGGCGAAGAACGAGCGAAAGCGTCACCAATCGGCAACTGAAATGTAAGCTTTTCTGTTATCCCAATTAAAACCTCTTCCAAATAATTAAACCTCCATTTCATTTTTTAAACCATTTTTTTATTCTAACTAAAAAACCCTTTTTGGGAATTATAACTAAAACCAATTTTTGATTATGATTACAGTAAGTAAAAACTTAAAACTTTTTCTTAATTAAAACACTAACCACTAGCAATTTTTCTTAAATAAATAAACAGTGTTTAAAACACTTTTATAGTTAAGTGAAAACATTTTTACTAACTTAAAATTAACCCACTCCTAAAATTAAAACCTTCTTTATTTTAAGTATTAAATTAACATTTTTTTTATGTTAAAATTAAGTTTTAAAGATTAAAAATTAAAACATGTTAGAAAGGGTTAAAACTTTTTTTTAAACTAGAACTTTCTTTAAAATTTTAAAACTAACATTCTTTTAAAGTAAAACTAACGAGTTTTTTTAAATGTAAACTTTTTAAATTAAGATTAAAACTTTCTAAAGATAAAAAGTTAAAACTAAAGTTTTGTTTATTTAAAAATTAAAACCTTTTAAAATTAAGACTAAAATTTTAATAAAAACAAAATATAAAAATTAACAAAACAATAATAAAAATTCCAAATTGCATTTTCGTGTTTCTTTTAATATAAACTGTGTTTGTCATATTTCCGTCTAACTTTTCACTAATGTTCTATGTTTCTCTCCTCAGATTATACATAGATTCCGATTCATATTTATTCCAATTTATTTTATTCCATGGATGTAATTTACGCGAGGCCATGGTCGCGGTTTTATTTTATCTTTCTTTTTTTGGGGATTTGTAATTTACGCGAGTGATCTTCGCGACGCTTTCTTTACTTTCTGCATTTTAATTTCTGCCATATAATATCTTGTCATGTTTGCATGTTTTACCGTTATTTTCCCGCCGAAGGAATTAGGTTTATCGGTTTGACCACCGAGTCAATAACCCCAGTTTCAACAGCTTCTAAACCCTAATAGCCTAGGTGTCCCGCCATGGACGAAAATACCCTTTACCCCAGCTTTAGGTCAAAGAGTCGCCGTACTCTGTTTTAGGGTTTTAGAGTCCACGTAAGCGTTTCCTTAAGAAATGCTTACTCCTCTTGAAACCTTGACCACAGTCAAGACGTTTCTAGCCTCCCTTTCGAGGGGAACTACAATTACTCTGATTCCATTCCCGTCAGGATATGTAGGCACAAGATGCGACGTCTTGCCGAGTAAACTTAGGACTAACCCTTAGGTCTTTAGGTCACTCTATCCCTTAGCTCAATATATATTAAAGCAGATAATAAAATAAAAAAAGCATACATTAAATAAAAGGTTCCTGTAGAGCACTACAGAAGTTTAGGGTGCTAGTACATTCCCTGAGCTTAACCAACCCCTTACCTAGATCTCTCCCCGCATTGTCTTTACGATGCAAAGTTAAGTTTTCCTCTTTTGACATTTTCCTTCGGATAAATCAAAGAGCGGTTGTGAACTAAAGATGCGATTCAAATTAATTAATAATTTGATATCATATTCTAACCGCAACAGAAAATGGCGACTTCACTGGGGACCTTCCTAATTTTTAAGGGTTGCCCCTATTTTGTTTATTGTATGATATTTCTATTTTATTTTATTATCTGTATATATTGTACCTTGCTTGGGGTATCTTTGTTGTGAGATAAGTCCTACACCCGGACTTGAGTGACCTTATTATAGGATGGGGATATATTCGATGAGGCTTATAGGGAGTTGAATCCCAACCAAGCTGACTTGAGAATCACCGCTCAGTTGAGACCCTTTCGAAAATGGTTCGGTTGAATGAGTAATCGTGAAAACTTTTACTATTGTCGATTGGAGTCTGTGATACTAGGGACCGTAGTACCTTAACACCACTTTGGCCTTATCTAGGACGTAGTGCAGGAACTATTAGGGAATAATTCCAAAATAGTTGCTACGCGATACTACGCTCAAAAGAGGCTCTCTTGAGGATATTATTAACCACCGAGTCAATTGGGAAATTGATAATATCCGAAAGATGGACTGATGACTTTGGGCACCTCTTTAGAACCTTGTTCTGCAGGTACAACTACCCCATAGTACATACCTTTTGGGAAGGGTAGACCTTAACTCCATTCATTGTTCCTCTAACCAAGGACTTTGTTGTTTGTGTGTATTTGTGCATGGCATTCATAAAACATCATTCCTAGTTTCAAGGAATTCAACAGTCCTTTGCGAATTCAAAAGTCCTACATTTCAAAGTTTAAAACCGTTTCCAACTTTCATAAAAAAAGAAATGTTTGCAATCGACCGTTGAATTTCTTGAAACTATTGCATTGCATTAGCATCATGTCTTGCATGACATCTTTCCCTGGGTTTCTCATGTCCAATTTTCTTTATCTTCTAGTGTTCCGTTGAGTCGTCAAGCTGATTCCTCGACACAGATATCAGACTAGAGCTAACTATAGACGCCAAATGTCAGAACAAGAGGAACATAATGCGGAGGTATGAATGGAGATTGATGAGTTGAAAGCAGGAATGAACAGGCTTACCGAGATGCTTCAAGTGTTGATTGCCAGAGGAGAGCCACCTCAGAAGACTGTCATTCAGGAAATTTCAAGTGTTGATCCACCTCTTGTTCCAGCGCCACCCTCTACTTGGCCGGAGTTTGGTTTACCTCATAACTACTCTCCACCTATTGCATCTGCTGCTACGATTGGTCAAACTGTCAGAGCGATTTTTCAAGCTCCTGTCCTTACCGAGGCCCAACCTGTGGTCCACATGGTTAACCAGACTGTCCAAGCTCCCGTTGAGAATCCTCCTTATGAGTACAATGTTGCCGGTGGGAAAAAGGGAGACCAGGAAGATTTTGTTGAGCATGAGATCACCCGTGAGCAGTTTCAGATCATAAACAAGAGACTCCAAGCTGTCGAAGGTACTAATTTCTTCAACGTTGATGCCGATAATATGTGCCTAGTTTCTGGTCTTGTTTTGCCTGCCAAGTTCAAGACTCCTGAGTTCGTGAAGTATCAAGGTCATTCATGTCCAAGAGCCCATCTAGTCATGTACTTCCGAAAGATGGCAGCTTACACCAACAATCAGAAGTTGCTCATCCATTGCTTTAAGGATAGTTTGAGTGGTGCTTCTCTTAAATGGTATATGAACTTAGAGCATAACAGTGTTCACTGCTTCCAAGATCTCGCCAACACTTCTATGAAGCAATACAAATACAATTTATATATGGCTCCCGATCGCCGTCAGCTTCAAAGTATGTCTCAGAAGGAAAAAGAGTCGTTCAAGGAGTATGCTCAGTGTTGGAGGGAGTTAGCTTCCCAAGTCGAACCCCTTACAACAGAGAAGGAACTGACAAGAATGTTCATGGATACTTTGTCTCCTTTCTATTGGGAAAAGATGATTGGGAGTGTCTCTTCAAGCTTTACAGATCTGGTGACTATTGGCCAAAGGTTAGAAGAAGGTTTGAAAAATGGGAAGGTATCCAAAGCTGCCGAATCTTCTAATGGTGCAAAGAAATCCTATGGGAATTTCCATAAGAGGAAGGACGAGCAGACCAATGCTGTCATGACCGAATCAAGAAAGCCTCGCCGGGGATCTCAACCTGTTGTTTCTCCACAGCCAGCTCAGACCACTCAACGTCCAGTTATTAGACAAGACCAGTCTCGAAATAGGAACCAATTTGATCCTATTTCCATGACTTACACAGAGCTATATCCGTACTTGGTTCAACGAGGGCTGATTACTACCAGGGCTTTACCACCTCCTAATCCTCTTCCAGCTGGATTCAGGGCTTATTTCCAGTGCGCTTTTCATGAGGGTGCTTTAGGCTAAGACTTGGAGCATTGTTTTGCACTGAAAGCCAAAGCGCGTGAGTTAATGAGGGAGGGAATACTTGATTTTGAAGATAATCCTCCAAATATCCAGAAAAGTCCGTTGCCAGCACATCAAAAGTGAAGCTTCGGGCTGACCCCAGAGGATGGCTCATTGATTTAATCATTAGGCTTTTGTTTCTCATTGTTTGTATTTTCCTTATTTTATTAGCTGTTTGCTTTCGAACTATGTTTGTACTTTTATATTAATGAACTGAGCATTGCAACTTTTGATTTAATTCATTTTATCTATTATTTTCATCTTTATGCTTTATCTTTCAAATATTTATTTTTGTCCGAATTTTTGGTATGCAAAGATTGGAGGGAGGATGACGAAAACGTTATACCCATAACTGCTGTCAGTATGCTTTCAATCAAACTTTGTTGACGATGTAAGGCATTGTTTCGATCCCCAAACACTGGGGAAATAAGGAAGTTATCCCCTTGTCACCCCCTTCGAGCTTAGAAGTTGGAGTTTCTTTCTTTACAAAAAAACCGCAATTTTAACCTTGGGGCATGGGTAGCTCTCAGTTAACTTGGTTATGTTTTCCTACAATACGCCTTTCATATAAAGGTCGCACTCACAATTTTCCTTCGTACACAGCAAGTGTCGAAGATGCTTTTTTAAATCCAAAACGCCAATGATGGTTCACCGTAATCATTTAAGATAGGCAGTCACTTTCTTTCGGAAAAAAAAACAAAATAAAATATAAAAAGCCCGCTAAGTCAAAACCTATGAAGGAGACTTAGGCAAAACTGGGGCATCCTGCTGACTGTAATCTTCACAAAAAAAACAGTTCAGGCAAAAGTTAGGGATAATAAAAAGAGGAGATCTTTAAATCCTTACCCTGAAAATCCTCAATGTCAAAAGAACCATATATTGTGAAGAAGCAGTGGCTACCTTTTCGTAGGTCCCTTGACTTTTGAACCATCCCTGCTACCATCAGTGCAATTCCTAACCTATAAGAACCTGAATGCATAATATGAGTTAACTGAACGTAGGGCTGAATATTATCACGTAGATTGGGTGGGAACAAACAAATTTTGAGCCTTTATCCTTTGTTTCATAAACCGTGAACCAGGCCACGTTACAACCCTCAAAAGACCTAATTGAAACAAGGATATTTTGAAAGCATGCTACAACAAGGTTGCGTAAGCTGACTCCTAAAGATCTTTGTGAATCATTTATTTTGGTCGTATACCTGTATTAAACTTTGAGCGTCCTGGACCGCCGCGTTCTAACCGATGACTCATTTATTTTTCATCTTTCAAAAATAATTTTGATTTCAAAAGTTGCATGAACTTTGCATTACCATGTTTGTATGAATATTTTTGTTTGCAAACTGGCTTTCCTCTAAGGAATTTTCAAACAATCGAGAAACTTGGTCAAGTGATCCTATCAGGGGAAAAGTCTTCTCAAATCTGGTTTATCCATGAGATTTTCAAGACTTGGACTGGGGAAAACCTTCCGAGGGTACAGTAAAACAGTCATTTTCAGAATCAGACAAGCTGAAGCAATTATCAGTTCATCTGTAATGGACAATTTAATCTGGGGAAATTTACTTGAAAGATCTCCAAGCTGCTTTCCATCCTTCCTACGAGGACCATCAACCTGATTACAATTTAGCAAGTGGCAGTGATCTCCGGGTTGAGGAATCAGTTTTCTAGTCTTGTCATCTTACCAGAAGAGTCGAGCCTTGTCGTCGACATCTGCTTTTGCATTTGATCATATCTCATAACATAATTCATATACATATACATATCACACCTATGCATAGCATGTGCGTTTCATCCTCATTTGCATTTCTCCCAAGGTCGTGTTTTATCCAGGTCTTACCTTGTGGTCGAAGTCAAACTTACTTGGCACCTAGCAAACAATTTTGTGTCGTGTCCATCTGATGTTCTTCCAGATATGACGTTTTTCTTATCCGATGGTTTTCCGGATATGCCTATTCCTTTTACGTCCAATAATATCCTCATATATTGTGTTTATACCTTTCATTCAAAGCCATTATTGGATGTCTGGTACCCTGATTTTAATGTCTCTTTCTGATGGTTTTCCATATTGAGTCTCGTTATTCTGATGTTCTTCCAGAACTTCGTTGTTACGTATCTGATGGTTTTATAGATATTTTCCATTAATTCTTATGGTTTTCCAGAATCTATCCGATGGTTTTTCGGATATGTTTCTCTTTCTGATGGTTTTCCAGATTGAGTATCTTTTATCTGATGGTTTCCCAGATATTTTCCTTCGACTCTGATGGTTTTCCAGGATCTATCCGATGGTTTTTCGGATCTGTTTCTCTTTCTGACGGTTTTCCAGAGGGAGTATCTCTTATTTGATGGTTTTCTAGATATTCTTTTACGATTCTGACGGTTTTCCAGAATCTTTCCGATGGTTTTCTGAATAAATTCCTCCTTCTGATGATTTTCCAGATCGAGTCTTTGTTCTAATGTTCTTCCAGAACTCTATCTGACGATTTTCCAGATACCCCTGTGATTCTGATGGTTTTCCAGAATCTTATCCGATGGTTTTCCGGATCTGTTCTCTTTCTAGGTTTTTCCAGACTGAGTTTTTGTTCTGACGTTCTTCCGAACCCCTTTGTTGATTATCTGATGTTCTTCCAGATAGGTCTTCAAAACTTGCCCCGTACATTTATTGCTTTCCTAAATGTTTCGAATTTACCTTCAGAAACTTGTCTTCATCTCATGCTCCTATAGATGTCGTCCTTTTGTTTCTGGATATAGCCTAGGGTTTATTCGATGTTTTTCCGAGTATCTCTGGTATGTTTTAGAGTTCATTCGATGTTCTTCCGGATGTCCCTGAAATTTGTGTCTTTGACCCCGAGGTTATTCGATGGTTTTTCCGAGTATCTCTGGTGTTTATTTCTCTCTGTATAATTTTCGATGATTCCTGAAGATCCTGCTCGATCTCTTCGCTTAAAGGAATGACCCGGAAATTCCAGCACTTGTCGTTTACCTGATCCTACCACCGTGTGGATCTTGTGTTACTGTTCGTTCTAAAGTGACAATTGTCGCGCTATTCCACCAGTGCGTCGTATTCCCCAGTGTAGTTACTCGTCGCGTCTGTCCCCTATGTCGTCGTGTCGTCTGCATCCTTGCATTCATCATTCCATCATACGCATCATATTAGATTCATGGCATTGTCAGCATTATAGTCCGTGTTATTTTGTCCATATCATTGCATATCACTGCATCTAGGGGCCAAATTTTCGGTTACCTGTATTTAAATCCCTTTCACCGCGATTTCTCGAGTCTCCGCTGCTCAAATCATCCGGTGAAGCTATCTAAATAGGGGCATCTGTTGCACCCCAAATTTGTCCTACCTTTACATAGTTTCTAGTGCCACTTTATTTCAAATGAATAAAATAGCACAATTGGCAAGAGACCGTGTGTAAGGAGTTGTGAGTGTGAGAGGTCGAGAGTTTGAATCCCACCTTCTTCACTTTTTGTTTTGTTTCTTTTATTTTTATTCTAACTTTTCTATTTTCATAAAAAAAAAACAGTTAAAAATTAGGTAGTTTTGACTAATTCTTTAAGTTGGGCTTTAAAGTGGACATTAGGTTAGAGTTAACCCTAATTTGTTACCTATATAAACATGAGTTGCATTTGAGAAAAGGGGGAGAAGGAGACAAAAAGAAAAACGGCGGCCGTCAAGATCTAGAGGTTCAGAAGAGCTTCGAAGCTCATCATCATCACCTCCATTTGAGAAAGAGGAAAAGAGATCCAAAGAAGTTCGCCGAGAACCGTTCGAAGCTCATCGTCATCACCTCCATTTGAGAAAGAGGAAAAGAGATCCAAAGAAGTTCGTCGAGAACCGTTGCCGCCGACGAACAACAAGAGAAAGCATCACCAACCGGCAACTGAAATGTAAGCTTTTCTGTTATCCCAATTAAAATCTCTTCCAAATAATTAAACCTCCATTTCGTTTTTTAAACCATTTTTTTATTCTAACTAAAAAACCCTTTTTGGGAATTATAACTAAAACCAGTTTTTGATTATAATTACAGTAAGTAAAAACTTAAAACTTTTTCTTAATTAAAACACTAACCACTAGCAATTTTTTTTAAATAAATAAACTGTGTTTAAAACACTTTTATAGTTAAGTGAAAACATTTTTACTAACTTAAAATTAACTCACTCCTAAAATTAAAACCTTCTTTCTTTTAAGTATTAAAATTAACATTTTTTTTATGTTAAAATTAAGTTTTAAAGATTAAAAATTAAAACATGTTAGAAAGGGTTAAAACTTTTTTTAAACTAGAACTTTCTTTAAAATTTTAAAACTAACATTCTTTTAAAGTAAAACTAACGAGTTTTTTTAAATGTAAACTTTTTAAATTAAGATTAAAAATTTCTAAAGATAAAAAGTTAAAACTAAAGTTTTTTTTATTTAACAATTAAAACCTTTTAAAATTAAGACAAAATTTTTAATAAAAACAAAATATAAAAATTAACAAAACAATAATAAAAATTCCAAATTGCATTTTAGTGTTTCTTTTAATATAAATTGTGTTTGCCATATTTTCGTCTAACTTTTCACTAATGTTCTTTGTTTCTCTCCTCAAATTATACATAGATTCCGATTCATATTTATTTCAATTTATTTTGTTCCATGGATGTAATTTACGCGAGGCCATGGTTGCGGTTTTATTTTATCTTTCTTTTTTTTTGGGATTTGTAATTTACGCGAGTGATCTTCGCGACGCTTTCTTTACTTTCTGTATTTTAATTTCTGCCATATAATATCTTGCCATGTTTGCATGTTTTACCGTTATTTTCCCTCCGAAGGAATTAGGTTTATCTGTTTTACCGCCGGGTTAATAACCCCAGTTTCAACAGCTTCTAAACCCTAATAGCCGAGGTGTCCCGCCGTGGACGAATATACCCTTTACCCTAGCTTTAGGTCAAAGAGTCGTCGTACTCTGTTTTAGGGTTTCCCGCCGTGGAATCCCTAATTTCAACCCTAATTTTAATTCAACATTTCAACGTAGAAATAGGAGTTTAAGACTCCACGTAAGCGTTTCCCTAAGAAATGCTTACTCCCTTTGAAACCTTGACCACAGTCAAGACGTTTCTAACCTCCCTTTCAAGGGGAACTACAATTACTCTGATTTCATTCCCGTCAGGATATGTAGGCACAAGATGCGACGTCTTGCCGAGTAAACTTAGGACTAACCCTTAGGTCTTTAGGTCACTCTATCCCTTACCTCAATATATATTAAAGCAGATAATAAAATAAAAAAAGCATACATTAAACAAAAGGTCCTGTAGAGCACTACAGAAGTTTAGAGTGCTAGTACATTCCCTGAGCTTAACCAACCCCTTTCCTAGATCTCTCCTCGCATTGTCTTTACGATGCAAAGTTAGGTTTTCCTCTTTTGACCTTTTCCTTCGGATAAATCAAAGAGCGGCTGTGAACTAAAGATGCGATTCAAATTAATTAATAATTTGATATCATATTCTAACCGCAACAAATATCAAAGTATTGACTCTAATCATAATTATAAATCATTTTTTAGGAGCTCTCCTTACAAAAACGCATAGGCCAGAATCAAGTTTCTAAACTGCACTCATGGTAAACACTTTAAAGTGATATAACTCGATGGGCCTGGCTATGAAGAGAAATCTATTAACTTCGCCATCTTGGTATTGCACACATTTCCCTTTTCCTTCTTTTGTGAAATGTTAGTACGACGTCTTTAACTTAGATTTTTGCGGCTTGAACTTTGAATCATGGTTGAAAAATTCAGAAATTTGTCATGAATTTGTAACTGAGGCTTGGCCCTGAATAGTAACTTGAATCCTTGCCTCTGACGCACATACTTCTTTGATCTGAACTTTATAACCTCACTTTGAATGGAGATTATCGTTTATCTCAACTTAGGGGCATGATGACTTGAATTTGGAATGAACTGCCTTATTTATTAGGTTTCAAATTTGAGATTTGCAAATTAACTTGACACTTTCTTGTCTTGAAACCTTTGTTAATTCTGCTAGAAACGAAGTGTGAGCATGATTATGGTGTATCACTACATCTAATGTACTTTTTGGTATGATTATGCAGGAAATGCCGTTGGTTTCATAACAGGCTGGCTGCTCCAAGAACACCGTGTGGGCCGGTCCAGTTTGGGACTCTCAAAGACACTAGCCATTTTGATCTTTTATTGTTTGAGTGGTGGATGTCCTTAGTAGGATTTCCTGAAGCTGTATATATATAATTTTGGCTTTCGGATGCCCGCCCGTAGGCACCATATGCATCTATCAACTTTCCACTACCTTATTGTGACTTTGTAGAATCTGTTCTTTGATACAATCTAAATTGTGCATTCACACTCATGGGCCATTCCATACATCACAACATTTGAAATAATGTGACCCAAAATATATTGATTTGAATTAAAATAGAGGACTCAACTCTTAAATTGGGACGTGGAACTCGAACTTGAGTTATAAAAATAATTAAAACACAATGTAACGTGCAATTCCAATGCTAATTGAATCCTTCATGTGTGTACTAATTATAACCGAATCTTGAAATGAAGAATTAATTGTAAAAATCAAACTTTGAGGTTTCATGAAGTTGAAACTTGAGGACGTTTTTTTTAAAGAAATTTCTTGGATCTTAACCTTGGGCGAGCTCCAAAACAATACTTGAGAATATTTACATAGAATTTAGAGTAACTTTGAGTTTTTGGATGAAGATTTGGATTTTAAAATTGAGCTTGAACTACTTGGAATAAACTTAAGAATAGTCACGAAATAGAAACTTAGGATTGACTCTTTGTGCCTTGGCCATGAAGATGGAATTAAGCCAAATTTAAATTGGTTCTGAATGTGAATTGAGATTTAAATTGGATTGGTCTTGAATTGAGCTTGTATCATTTGATATGCGTTTGACTTTCGAATTAAGAATGAATTTGCTAATGGCCATTTTCCATGAGCTTGAATTTGAACTAGACATTGGAATTTTTGGTAATTTGGATTTTGAGTTTGAAAAAAGACTTGAAATTTGGAAAAATGATCAAATTTGCACTATTGAAACTTGACTTCTTAGACTTGAATCTTAGGTTAGGATGCTCCCAACGAATTCAAATTATGAAAATTGGAATTTTGGAGCCTAAATATTAGGCATCGAATCTTCATTTTATTTACCTCTTATCAGTGCAATTCAAGAACCGAATGACAACTTCAAATAATAATGCCTCCTTTAAATCATGATGACCGTTTTGTATAGCCTCTTGTATCCTTGATAAGATCACACCCACATGAGAACATAGCTCCACCCATCCCAATCTTTAAGAACAATACTTAATCACTTCTGAGCATCCAAATGCTCCCTTAGCAAGACCGTCGATTCTAAACCAACTGTTTACGAATTGGCTCGTGATAAAGAAACATGTAAGTGAATCACCCTCTTTACTATGTTCGGCCCATATTAGGTCAAACTTCCTCTTTGAATTGGATTATGAGTGAATAGCCACTGATAGCAATCTCGACACTTTTTTTTTTGGAGTAAAACCTTCCCTGACCCTCCTTCGCAAACCCACATTGTGAGGAAAAAAAAATGAGGGTATGCCACTATGGATCTCATCGTAGGTGATCTAAATAAGGGAGATACTACTAGATCCAGAGAAGTCATTTCAAACTCTTGTTTTGTGTCTAAAATTGAGCTAAAAAATATCAAAGAAGAATTAACTGATGAATTCTGGATAAATGCCATGCAAGAAGAGCTAGGGCAATTCAAGAGAAATGAAGTATGCAATCTTGTTCCAAGGCTTGAAGGAACAAATGTGATTGGAACAAAATGGGTTTACAAAAATAAGTCTGATGAAAAAGGAGTGGTCACCAGGAACAAAGCCAGTCTGGTTGCACAGGGATACACTCAGATTGAAAGGGTTGACTTTGATGAAACTTTTGCTCCTGTAGCTCACCTTGAATCTATCAGATTGCTTATGGGAGTTGCCTATATTCTGAAAATTAAGCTGCTTCAGAGGGATCTTAAAAGTGCCTTCTTAAATGGATACCTAAATGAGGAAGTCTATGTGGAATAACCTAAGGGATTCATTGATCCAACTTTTCCCAATCATGTTTTTATGTTGAAGAAAGCTCTGTATGGACTGAAGCAAGCTCCTAGAGCTTGATATGAGAGACTAACATAATTCTTTGTTGATAATGGATACAAAAAAGGTGGCATAGATAAGACATTGTTATTCAAAGAAGAAGGAGAAAAACTCATGATTTCTCAAATATATGTTGATGTTATTGTGTTTGGTGGGATGTCTGATGAGATTGTTCCACATTTTGTCCAGCAAATGCAGTCAGAATTTGAAATGAGCCTTGTAGGTGAATTAACCTATTTTCTTGGGTTCCAAGTCAAGCAGATGGAAGATTCTATATTCTTATCTTAGAGTAAATATGCAAGGAATATAGTTAAGAAGTTTGGGATGGAGAATTCCAGTCACAAGAGAACACCTGCACCTACCCATCTTAAGCTGTCTAGAGATGAAAAGGGTGTTAATGTGGATCAAAGTATCTATAGAAGTATGATAGGGAGATTGCTATATCTTACAGAAAGCACGCCTGACATTGCCTTTGTTGTGGGTGTATGTGCTAGATATCAAGCTGAACCCAAAGTGGGTCATATCAATCAAGTCAAGAGGATTCTAAAGTATATTAATGGAACAAGTGAGTATGGGATGCTATACACTCATGGATCTTGCTGTGTGTTGTCTGGATATTGTGATGCTGCTTGGGCTGGAAGTGCTGATGATAGGAAAAGCACATCAGGAGGTTGCTTCTTTTTGGGGAACAATCTCATATCATGGTTCAGTAAGAAGCAAAATTGTGTCTCTCTATCTACTGCAGAAGCTGAGTATATACCTGCTGGGAGTAGCTGTTCTCAACTAGTTTGGATGAAACAAATGCTGATTGAATATAATGTCACACAAGATGTCATGACATTATATTGTGACAACTTAAGTGCTATAAACATATCCAAAAATCCTATTCAACACAGCAGAACAAAGCATATTGATATCCCTCATCGTTTTATAAGGGAGCTTGTTGAAGATAAAATGATTGCCTTAGAACATGTTGCTACAGAGAAGCAGCTAGCTGACATCTCCACTAAGGCATTGGATGCTAGTCAATTTGAAATTTTAAGAGGGAAATTAGGGATTAGCATTTATGAGGATTTGTAGCAATTATTGCTTAGTCAAAATATCATTCAAGAGGGGTGGTACTTTCCAAAAATAAAGATGTCTCAACATCACTCATTATTTCAAAACACTTTTAAAGTCACTTCCACACGCTACCCTTGAAGGTAGGAAAAACACTTAGAAGGGGGGAGGGGGGGGGGGTTGAATAAGGGTTTTAAAACAATTAAGATGATAAAAAAATAACACAATATTTTTATCCTGGTTTGTTTGAACTCAAACTAATCCAGTCCACCCTACCAAGGTGATTTTCCTTTCTCAACAAGGACTTAATCCACTAAATCAAACTGATTACAGTGCAAACCACTAAGATAACTGTCTTAGTCTTCTCAAGAAATCTGACCACACTTGGTCTCTTAAGGAATCTTTTACAAAGATAAACTAATAATGTGTTTAAGATGTGCTTCTATAAATCTATATCAAAATAGAGATTTTTACACAAGTTAAAGAAAGAAAATAAACTATTCAGCTTTTGAAGAAAGTTTGTATGATAGCTTGTTGAATAATTTGTAAAGAATTGTTTCAAGTTCGTTGGTAGTTTGTTAGCCTTTGAAGTGACGCTTAGACTTGCTTTTATAGTACTTTGAAATCCATTTCTCAAAGACTGTGCAATCTGTGCATTCTGTTCTTTTTGTCTTCTATTGACTTTTCCTTTCTCAGAAGAGGAATGTTCTGACAAATCCTTTTTGTATGAATTCCTGTGTCATGCACGAATGAGGAAAGAGCCGTTTGGATAAGGACAAAGAATATGCCAACAAATCTTTATTTGAACAGCATCTTCTTCAACACTTTGGAACGACTTGCATCAGAACTTCTGATGATGTTCCAAGTTCTTCAGATCAGAGTTAACTCACTCAGAGTTTCTCTATCAGAGTTTGCAGCAAAGTGCTTTAAGCGTGAATATCCTTATCAGATCATACTTGCTTATCAGAGCTTTTGTACTTGCAGCGTTAAGTACTTTCAGAGTCTTCTGAAGCTTTACGTATGTTCTTTACTCAGATTCTTCTCAGCTTCGCTCAGAGTCATTGTAGCAGATCAGAGTCTTCTGATGAGTTGCTTCTGACGCTCAGAGCCTTTTCGTTCTGTGGTGTTTAGAGGCGTTCTTGCTTCTAGAATAATATTAATTTTGATATCTGAAACAAATAAACACTTGAACAAAATTATAGTATATAAATTCTCTATACAAAATTTCATTAATGTTATCATCAAAACAATGGGATATTTTGAACATCAATTTATGTTCTAACAACCCTAACCACACTTTTCACTCCAACTACCCGTTCACCTCCCATACCTTCATAGAATCTATGCTTGAACCCCATTCTCTGCTTGAGCCTCTGCTTGAAACCCATTCTCCCACTCACAAAAATTTCAAGATGTCTCCAAAACATGTTTCAACTTCGTCCAAATCCTTTAGGTCATAATCCAAGACAAAGGCTCAACCTGTGAGCATCTCATTTGATGACGTGCTTGATGTAGCTCCTCTTGCCATGGTTCCATGCCACGATGCTGAAGTGATAAAATCCACAACCACATATGCAAGCGGTTCCAAACAGGCCTTTATAGGTAAATCTTCTAATACTCCTTTTGATTCAACAATTGAAAATAGGAACAAAGAGGGCAGTGCTTATGTCGATAGAGCCATTAGGAAGTTAGTTACTAAGATTTTGTATGGAGGCCATAATGCCCCTGGGATTTCTACCCCACTGTCTCGTATGGATGTTATTCCCACTATTATTGCTAGCCATGGCGAAGAAAAATATGTTGATGACTCTCATTCTGAGAAGAACCCTAACACTGATAATTTGCACAAGTTAGCTAACTCTATGCTCAAAGAAGGAAGGGTGAAAGGTAATGCTAATGAGGATGCTGGTACCTCTGGTGTGGAAAACAAAACTAATAGTTCTGATCAAAGTAAGAAGAATGTAAATTTTTCTGATGATGTGGTGGACCTTGATAGTGTTCCATCTGAAGATGAATTAATTAAGAATGTGGCTCCTGGAATTGCAAAAAGGCTGAAGACTAGAAAAGGTAAATATGTGATTGATCAATCTCCATCTAAGAGTAATAAGAAGAAAACTGTTGTTGGTCCCCCTAAAGCTTAGAGCAAAGTCACTTCTGTCTCTAAGAAAAGAAAGGATAGGTCAGACACTAACTCTAATGAAGATGTTGAGGATGATGTCCAGGACATCACTCCTGTAAAAAGATCTGCTACAAAGAGAGCAACAGATATTGTGCCTACTGCTCCTTTAAACAATGTATCCTTCCACTCCATTGACAATGTGGCTAAGTGGAAATTTGTGTACCAGAGACGAGTAGCCTTGGAGAGAGAATTAGGCAAGGATGCTCTTGAGATCAAGGAAGTCATGAAACTAATCTCTGATGCTAGGCTAATAAAAAATGTGGTTGGGTTCTCAAAATGCTATGATATGCTATTTAAGGAATTCATTGTGAATATTCCTGAAGACATTACTGGCAAAAAAGAGCAAGGAGTTCATAAAAGTGTTTGTGAGAGGAAGATGTGTGGAGTTTTCTGCTGATGTGATTAACAGGTTTTTAGGTAGGGATGAGGAAGAGGCTAGTGAACTGGAGGTAACTGACAATCAAGTTTGCAAGGTGATAACTGCTAATCAAGCTACCGCATGGCCCTCAAAAGGTAAATTATCTGCTTGCTAACTAAGTGTGAAGTATGCCATCCTGCATAGGATTGGTGCAACCAACTGGGTGCCTACAAATCACACTTCCACCATTGTTGTTGGTATAGGAAGGTTTATTTTTGCTGTTGGGACCAAAATTAAGTTTGACTATGGAAGTTACATCTTTGATCAAATTATGAAGCATGTCACCGCTAATGTTGTTAAGCTACCCATTGCTTCCCCCTCTCTTATTTGTGGGATTATTTTGAGCCAATATCCTGGGATTCTCTCAAGCAATGATGTGGCCTGCAAAAGGGACTCTGTACTGTCACTCCACTATAAGCTGTTTGCAGGAAGACATGTCCCAGACATTGTCTTGACATCTTCTGGGAAGACATCCACTACAAAGATTGGGATTATCTCAAAATTAAAGGAAACCTGCAGGGAATTGGGAGAAGTTATTAGTGTGGCTATTCCAAGGAAATTTAAGTTGGAAGCTCTGATAAGAGGTCTGGAACATAATTAAGAAAATAATGTGGACGCTACTGATGCTTAGGAAGAGGAAGATGAGGAGGTATCTGTCTCAGGTGAGAAGACTGGTGATCATGTTTCTGGGTCTACAATTGATGATGAAGATGAGAGTTATGGGTCTGACGAAGAAAATTGATGATGCTTGGCTATGGTGTTCTTTGGTTTATGGATTGTTTTATTTGTTGTTTCAGAATTTGTTCTTTTTGCACTTAATGTGCTTTTGACTTGTACTTTTTGGGTTCTCACTGTACCCTTAACTCTATTGGTTATGTATAATTGTTCTATGTTATTATGTTTTCCTTAGTATGTTTCCTTATTTATGGCTAAAAAGGGGGAGAAGGAGTATATGGGGGAGTTGCTGCTACTGAGGTTTAAGGAGGTTGGTTTTAACTACTGTTGGTGATGTTGAGGGGTAGTTTTGTTTTTTTTATTACTCTTTGGTTGAGGGGGAGGGAGCAATATTTTTCTGTGTTTCTGCTGCTATGCTCTCTGATATGTTCTAGGAGCTCTTGTGATCTTTGGTTGTTTTAGCCAAAATTTGCCAAAGGGGGAGTTTGTTAGTTCTATGATTGACAGGAATTTGGGTAAAACTTAGTGTTATCACAAGATGTCCTATAGGATGTCTTGACATATGTTCTTAACATTTTGCAGGTGGTTATTCTTAATATTGCAGGGTTTAGTTCATGAAAGCAAGTATGATATCTTGACATTTGTGAACAGAACATTCAGTGTGAATGTTATGTTTTGACTGCTGTGTTTTTGTGCAACCTTTTGTGCTGTTGTGTTAAGAGATTTTGGTGGTACAAATCTGCATGGAAATCTTCCTTATACAAAAGAGTTTCTGATGCATAATTTGTGGAGTAATTGTGAAATATTTTATTCTATTTTCTATAGAAAATCTTGAGAAGATTTGAAGTGTGATTTGAATTGATTTGATCAAATCTGTCTTGGTTCTATTTCCTTGATGTTAATTATGAAAAGATTTGAAGAATTATCTGATTTGATTTTATCAAATCAGAGGTAGTTTTTGCTAAAGCCCAAGCCCGTTCAAAGTATTACTATATAAGGACTTCACAATCCTATTTTGAAGATTAGAGAAGCTAGGGTTAAGTTAGGGCATTGCATAAGGCATAAGTTTTTAGCTTCGTGTGTTATTGTTAATTGTGAGCAATTCACTCATCACCTTGATGTGTGAATTGCACTGAGTTTTTAAGTTGTAAGTTATTCACTCTAAGCTTTTAAGCAAGAGTGAATTGTTCTCGATTGAAGCTTTTAAGCAAGATCAAGTATTGTCTTTGAAGAGTGTCTTCTACATTTTATTAATCAGTTGTTATCACTGCTGTGATTGAGGGGGAGTGAGAGGTGTCTCATATCTAAAGGTGTTTTGGATAGAAATTACAAGGGTAGAGATTAGGTGCGAAGATTGTAAACTAGAGAGAGTTTGTTGTGAATCTTCAAACTAATTCTATTTAATGAATTTCCTTCCTGGCTTGGTAGCCCCCAGACGTAGGTGTGTTTTCACCAAATTGGGTTAACAATTGCTTGTGTCTATTCACTTTTGTTAACAGCCTTTTATTTTGTTCGTATATTGGCGATTGTTCAGATATTAGTGTCGTGACATATTCTTCGACATCTCATATGTGATAACAGAATTTAAATTGGTATTAGAGCAGGCATCCTGCTCTGGTTCTGGGTGAGATCTAGGGACGATACTTTCTAGTACTATGGATAAAGAAGGAGGATTTGTGAACAGACCACCTGTTCTAGATGGGAATAATTATGATTATTGAAAACCTCACATGGTTGCCTTCTTGAAATCATTGGATAGTAAGGCTTGGAAAGCTGTCATAAAAGGATGGGAACACCCTGTGACTGTTGGGAAAGATGGAAAAGCTACATCTAACTAGAAGCTTAAGGAAGAATGGACTAAGGAGGAGGATGAATTGGCTCTTGGAAATTCTAAAGCCTTGAATGCCTTGTTCAATGGAATTGATAGAAATATATTTAGATTGGTGAACAATTGTGAAGTTGCTAAAGATGCTTGGGAGATACTCAAAACTACTCATGAAGGTACTTCTAAAGTAAAGATGTCAAGACTTTAATTGCTAACTACAAAATTTGAAAACCTAAGGATGAAAGATGATGAAAGCATACATGATTTTCATATGAACATCCTTGAGATAGCCAATGCTTCAAGTGCCCTAGGTGAAAAGATGTCAGAAGAAAAGCTAGTAAGAAAGATTCTCAAGTGTCTTCCCAAGAGATTTGGTATGAAAGTAACTGCCATAGAAGAAGCTCAAGACATTTGCAAGATGAGGGTGGATGAACTTATTGGATCTCTTTTAACCTTTGAAGTGGGGATAAGTGACAAATTTGATAAGAAAAAGAGCATAGCCTTTGTGTCCAATGCTAAAAATGGAGAGGATGAATCTGATGGGGATACTGATGAAAGCTTATGCAATGCAATAGTGTTCCTTGGGAAATAGTTTAACAAGGTAATGAAGAGGATGGATATCAAGTCAAGACCAAATGTCAAGAACAACTCTTATGACATCAGTAGGTCTAATGATGCAGGTAGAAGAACAAGGTCTGAAGAAAAATCCACCCAAAGCAAAGGGATTCAGTGCCATGGATGTGAAAGATTTGGTCACATTAGAGTTGAATGCCCTACCTATCTCAAGAAATAAAAGAAGAGGCTAGCTATTTCTTGGACTGATGAGGATTCTGAAAGTGATCTTGAAGAAGAGTCTTCTAAACATGTGACTGCTTTGACTGGGAGAGCGATCTCTGTACTGGAAAGCTTGCTGAAGAGAGCTCATGACTTCAATATAGCTAACCAACTCACTAATCAAAGATGTTGACCCTTTGTAGCGCGGCAACGTGGGAAAAGAAATCTCCATAGAACCATATATTGCTAAAATGATGGTATCAATGTTTCAACTGTTCTGTCCTCATGAGATGAGTCTAAATTTACACTGTCATGTCGCAATCAAAGTTTATGTTTTGCCTGTTAATTAACTTCCTTTAAAACAATTTTTTTCTTTCAAAAAATTTTGCTTTTCAAAGATCATTATTAACGAATAAGTGATATTTGCATAACAAAGAACGGTAGAGAAATAGAGCATAAACAAAGATTGATCCAAATATGATTTTATTCAAAAATGGAAACTTGCAAACGGCAAATCCCATGGAACAATTACAATTTTGGAAAAATGGAAATATAGGTAAAGGTGTACAAAAATCCAATGATCATCCAGTCCTTACTAACAACAAGTCGGTCCGAAACATTGCCTCTAACGAGAGTGGTGAGCCCTTTTCACGATCTTCCGCAGTAGTGACAATTACTGATTCAGTGAAATGCCTTTGTCGCCTATTTTTGTCTAAGCTGCTTTTCCAGGTTTTCGACTTAGCGAGCTTTTTCTTTTCTTTTGTTTTATCCCTAATTTTTTCCTAGATCTCCTTCATAGGTTGTAATCCACCGGGATGCCCCTTTTTTTGTGTGCCTAAGTTGCCTTTCTAGGATTTCAACTTAGCGGGTTTTTTAGGCATAATATTTTCTTACTGCATTTGAATTCATGGTGGTTTCTTCTGGCTCGCCTTCTAGAGTTGGTTTGTAACCCAACCCTTGTCGGTCATTCTTGGCCCGAGCGTTGACTTCAATGATCTCCCCCCATCCCAACGGGACTCCAGCTTTCAGTGCCGCCTTGATACTCTGAACAGAGGTGAAGGTTGGACCACGAGTTATGTCAGATTCGTCGAATAGAACAGCGTGGGCTATTTCTAATGCTTGAAAGGCTGTCTCAAGGGAATCTTCGTCAGCTTCGATGTACCAAAATGAGGACAGGTTGCTCACCATTAAATCCTCTTCCCCATGATCAATGACCAACTGGTCATCGACCACAAACTTCATTTTCTGATGGAGAGTAGAAGTAACAGCGCCAGCTGCGTGGATCCATGGTCTTCCCAGTAGACAACTGTAGACCTGATTAATATCCATCACCTGAAAGGTGACCTCGAAGGTTTGCGGTCCTATCATGATAGGAAGATCAACCTCCCCTATCACAGCTCTTCTAGAACCATCAAATGCCTTCACTATGTGAGAAGTTGACCTCATGTTAGCACCTTGGTAAGCCAGCTTGGCTAGTGTTCTTTTCGGTATTACATTGAGCGCGGATCCTGTGTCAACAAGAACCCTGGACAATGTATCTTCTTCGCATTTGATCGACACATGCAGAGCACAATTGTGCTTGCGTTTCTCAGCTGTTAGATCATTGTCATCAAAGCTTAGCGTGTTGCAGGCCATGATGTTTGCCACAATGGAGTCGAATTGCCCCACTATAATATCTTTGGTAACATGGGCTTGTGTTAATATTTTGAGCAAATCCTGGAGATGTGCCGGAGAGCTTAAGAGTAATGCCATGACTGATATCTTAGATGGTGTCTGATTCAGTTGGTCTACCACCCGGTAGTCACTTCTTCTGATGATTCTCAAAACTCTTCTTCATCATTTTTGAGGCTTTCTTTTCCTTTGACCAAAGGCTCTTTAGTGACGAATACCTCTGGAATGAGTTTTAGAGGAACAACAGCTTTTGGAACAGAAATTGCTGGTGGAGGAACCGCATTATTTGTCCACGGTTGGTATATGCGACCACTCCGAGTCATCTTGCTCCCACCGGCAATATTAGCTACGTTTGCTGGCTTCCTTTCTTTGAAGATCCCTTCACACCATGAATGGTCCTGCTTTGGTGTTACAGCCCTTAGGTTAGGTTTAGATCCTCCCCTTGGCTCAAATCTGGCTTGCCCTCTCCCAAATTTCAGGGGTGCATCGTCGCAGAACACTGGTCGGACGTTTTTGTAGTTGTTGTTATTATTTTTGAACACAGCTCTTTTGTTGGGCTCTTCAGGTATGTTAAACACGGGTTCAATGACTGCCACATCTTCCCCTTTCTTCCTGCGAGCAATCTCTATCATACCTTGTTTTATCATTGCTCAAATGTCTTTTTTCACAATGTCACAACCTTCTGGGTTCAGCATGCATTGTTTGCAGTCTTCATGAGATGTCTTAAGCGCCCACGCCTGAGCAAGACATTTGTGTAGGTCCACCAATGGTACCTTGATCTCATCAATAGTAGTAACTGTCTTATCTTCAGATCCTTCACCTTCTTTAGTAATAGCATTTACTCCACCATGATTTGGTAGAGGGTTATTCTTTACGTTCGGGTGATTGTCTTCAAAGGACAGAATTCTTTTTTCAATTAACTCTCAGACGAGGTGCTAGAGCGCAAAGCATCCTTCAAGGTCGTGGCCCGGAGCGTTGTCGTGAAATAAACAGCGAGCATTGGCGTTGCAGTAGAATGGGAGTGGATTAGGTGGAGCACCCAATTTTCTTGTCTTGGCCAAACCTCTTTCTATCAACATGGGGAACAGATCAGTGTAGCTCATCGGAATAGGCTGTATTTTTGGTCGATTCGCCTGGTAATTCACCCTTGGAGCCCTGTTTTGAGGCTGCTGACCTTGCGGCTGATGATACTATTGTTGATTGTTAGAATGATATTGTTGTTGATTGCCAGAATGATACTGTTGTTGATTACTGGATGCCCCATGCTGAGGACCCTGCTGTGATGACTGTTGAAAAACTGGAGTCACAGCTGCTACATATGATGATGGATGGTACTGCTGGCGATGGTTCCTGGAACTTTGCGCCTTTTTCCCGTATGTTATCACACTTACATCCCCCTCTTTATTTTTGTGAAAGTTGCTGACCGACTTCTTTGTAACACTAATGCTTGAATTATTATTTGAAATAGCCACTTTCCCACTTTTTAAACCGGCTTCAACCTTGACCCCCACTGCTACAATGTCAGAGAAGTTGGTTGTGACACTGCTGATTAGTTGCTCATAGAATTCTGGCCTGACCGTATCTACGAACCAGTCTTCCAATTCCTTTTCAGTAAAGGGTGGCTCCACTTGAGCTGCAGTCCCGCGCCATCTTTGCGCGTATTCCTTGAAGGTTTCAGTGCTCTTTTGTGTCATGCTAAGGAGCTGACGACGGTCTGGAGCTAAGTCCATGTTGTATTTATATTGTTGAATGAAGGCATCTAAAAGATCTTGGAAACCATGGATCTTTTCTTGATCCAGGCTGAGATACCATTTAGCCGATGCTCCTTTAAGACTATCCTGAAAACATTGCACCAACAGTTTGTCGTTTTCAATATGAGGAGCCATCCGCCTGTAGTACATGATCAGGTGTACCTTGGGACAAGTAGTCCCCTCATATTTGTCAAACACTGCCATTTTGAATTTTTGGGGAAATACCAAACCGGACACCAGACACAGGTCTTTGGCGTCAGACCCAAAAACATTGCTTCCTTGGATGGCTCTCATTCTTTTAGCCATAATGTACATCTCTACCCTCAATTTCTCGTGCTTCTCGTCCTCAGCTTCAGAACCGTCAGGTATGTCAAAGATAGGTTGTCGATTGTGAAAACTAGGTCGCACCATAGTTGGTCCACCTGCCTGAGTGAAAATGGGTTTCCTGATTGTTGAATCAAACAGTGGATTAAGACATGAAGATTGTATATTGCTGAATGGTGGCACGAAATCCCGAGACATGCTATAGGGAAATTCTGCAGTAGTAACTGGAGCTACTGTGACGTTGGTCGTTGTTGTGGCGACTTCAGAGATTACCGTAGACTGTGTGTCCATCTTTGCCTTGATTATATTGAGAACTTCCATAATCTGGCTGACGTCACCCTTGATTCCTTCAATGTCATTGTCCATTTGGTTGAACCTCTGTTCATTATCAGCCATCTTCTTCTGAGCTCTGGATCGAGTGTTGTAGTTGTGAGTATTCAGCGTGACTTCCTTCTTTCTCTACAAGAACAAAGGATGAGCTGCGGAACTCGGATACAAGACCAATGCAGGATGAGATACGAATGCAAATGTAAATGCAAATGCACAAACCATTCAAGGAAAAGCAAAAATGTTTATTTACAAACAAAAAGGTTGGAACAACATGTAACGACATGCTTAAAAAAGCGTTTTTCATTGATAATTTGAAGTCTATTACAATAGATGGCTCTTGCTAAAAAGCAAGACCTTTCTTACAAGAAGTGAAAGTAAAAGCAACATAGGATTACAATCCTTTTAGGGAAAGTAAGAAATGGTGAAATAATGATCATTCTAACAAGATGATCCTTCTCCTTCTTGGTCTTCAACATGAGCTTGGTCCTGATGGATGATCTCCCACAGGTCTTCATTCTCTCGTTGTGCTTTGATCAAAGCGTATTTCAGCTCTTCCCTAGTCGTGGGGACCTCCGGTTCCATCGTTATCTCATAATCAGGAGTATAGAACATGGTCAAAGCTATTTCCTTCGACCAAAGCAAGTACCCTCTGGTAGTTAAACAACTTATGTTCTCCATTGGAGTTATACCCAAGAGGTGAGGATCTCTCTGGGTGTAGTGAGCACGGGCTTCCAGTTCAGGGTTGCGACTGGTTTCACAGAAGCAAGGTCTCAGCAGTTCCGGCTCGGGCTCCGGCCCGATTGAATACCCATGCTGACGCTGGGCAAGAACAGGATTGTAGGTGATGACCCCCTTCGTTCCAATGAGAGGCACATTTGGGAATTCTCCATAACTGGGAATCATGACTAGATTACCAAGGCTAATGTCATACCATGTGATGTCATAGTGCCTGAGTGTGATGAGCTTAGAAATCCATGCGCTTTTGCTGGGAAGCCTCCAAAGGACATGAGTCCTGGGTAGATGAGAGGTAAACCACCTATCAAGCAGTGCGAGGCAACATGAAAGTTGGTCGAGGTCATACAAGATGAAGCGGTGAATGACCACATAGGTATCTGCCAGTATCTCGTTTACAGGATTTTTGATGATGAAGAGGC
Organism: Lathyrus sativus; assembly: GCA_963859935.3. Lineage (NCBI taxonomy): Eukaryota > Viridiplantae > Streptophyta > Magnoliopsida > Fabales > Fabaceae > Lathyrus > Lathyrus sativus. The sequence continues at coordinate 281,987,477 of OZ012735.1, forward strand.
GGATTGCCTCCTCACTGATGAAGTCATAACGGCTTGGGAAGAGATATAACCCATATATTAGAAATGCCAAAATTTCTTCAAAGATGCCTAGATTTCTATTCTCATAATGATATTCAGCCATCTCCATTAGCGGTCTTGCTTCCATTCCGTAATATCCTCCCTTTGCTCTCATAGGTGGTAAATCCTCTTGCTTGAGATGTAAGGCTTTGGCCAAATCTCTCCTCTTTGGTTTCCCATAAGGAAGCGTGAAAGTCCATGGAATCTTCAGATAGTCAGTGTACTCCTCTATGGTCGGAAGCAGCCGAAAGTCTGGGAAGACGAAACAGTGATAGGTTGAAGAATAAAATTCAATCAGAGCTTGCAGCATGGGCTCGTTGACTTGAGCACTTATCAGTGGTAGGAGATCTCCATATTTGGCAATGAAAGCAGCGGGGTTCCTGACAAGTCTTGCCAACATCCTAAGACGGCCCAACCTCAAATCCGGGAAAGGAAGCATGTCTCTTCTCACCATTTTGTTGTCTGCAAAAAGAAAAAGTTTGAATTTCCTTGAATGGTTAGAAAAAATGCAAATGCAAATGCACATGGTGTCATGGGACTCAGACATTTACGAACATCAAAAGTCGTCATTCATTGATCAACAAAATGGGATTACAAAATATTGTTTCCTCTTACAAGAGTTTTAAACATAAACAACAGCTAATGAATCCTAAGAAGGTTCCCCTAGCAGCCTCATGTTGAGCTTCTCGATTTCTTTTTCCATCTGAGCCTTCTCAAGAATGAGCTTGTCCATAATTAACTTCCACGGAGTATACTGAGGATTAGAAGGTTCTTCTTGTGCTTTCCTCTTCTTACAAGAGAGTACTTCTTCGTCTTTCAACTGGAGTTGTTTCTGGAGCTCTGTATTCTCTTCAACGACCACTTGATACTTGTGCTTCCAAGCGTCTTCAGTTTTTCATGCTTTGACTAAAGCAATTTTCAAATTTTCTTCTTCAGACATGAAGACCAAAGGACGTTCTTCCTTCAAAGCCATAGGCTCTTGTTTAGGATAAGGCATCCTTAGTGTGATGGCTCTCTTTCGAACCCATTGGAGGTAAGGTTCTAAAGAGACACAGTTGAGTCTTCCAAGATCCTTTTTCCCTTTCTTGTGCGGATGCTTCCAAGCCTCTAGAATCCTTTCTTTTAGCTCTTGACTATCTTTTTCTTCTTTGAAGAAAATGTTTTCCACCTGAACACTATTGCGCTTGTCCTTTAGAGGGTATCCTAATTGCCGACGGGCGAGGACTGGATTGTAACTGATTCCTCCATTAGCACTAAGAAGAGGTACATTACCGAAATCCCCACAATTGTCAATGATCATTGTCCCATCATAGTCACGACTATACCAATCAATATCAGAGTGAGTGAGAGCCATGATCTTTTGTGACCACCATCCTTTCTTCGAGTCCCAAAAAGCGTTAGCCTTGGGCAAGTGTGAAGTGAACCACTTGTATAACAAAGGAGCGCAGCAAGTAATCATCCCTCCATTGTAAAAGCTCCTCAGATGAACAGAATGGTATGCATCTGCTAGCAAGGTAGGCAGAGGATTCTTCTTCAAGAAAATTTTAATGGCATTAAGGTCCACAAAATTCTCGAAGCTAGGGAACAGAAAGATGCCATAAATGAGCAAGGCAAGGATAGCCTCGAATGCATCCATGCTTAAATGATCCGCATAATATTGAGCTTTCTCGACCAGGAACTTTGCTTTTAACCCCAAAACTCCTTCTTTTGTAATCAGATTGTTTTTAATATCAACCAATCCCAAACGGGTAGCCTTGGCCATATCTTGTTCTTTAGGGTCCTCCTCCATGATCGGAAAAGGAGAATCTTCAAGAATGGGCAATCCAACCAAATAAGAGTATTCTTCTAGTGTGGGCACTAGCTGATAATCAGGAAATGTGAAACAGTGGTAGAGTGGGTCATAGAACTGGAAAAGTGTAGAAAGGAGTCCACTATCCATCTTTATCTTCAACAGTAACAACAACTTCCCATACCTGCTTTGGAATCCCTCTGGATCTGTCACCAAGGTGCTCAACCTTCTTAGGTCATCTAGGTTAAAACCCTTGTAAGTGTACTTCAAAGTTTTCTTTCTTTCACTATTCATAACGACCTCTGATGTTTACAAACAAAAAAAGTCTGAGTTCCATGAAACATGATTGTTGCACCCCAAAATTTGCCCAACATTTCTTTACCTAGCTTATGTCTCATTTCATTCACATTAGCATTATCATTTGCATTTCATTGACATGTATGCAGGAGATCAAGAGGTATGAGTACCAATCAAGAGCTACACAAGACCATGAAGCTAGTTGAGAAGGTTATTCAAGTGCTCAAGGATTGATATCCTTGTCAGAGAAGTGAAAAGATCCTCAGAGAGAGTGGTTGAAACCAAAAGGTTGTGGGAAGTCATCAGATGATTCTGAAGCCATGAGGTTAGACTTGAGGTCTTGAGAGAGATCATGAGAAGTGTTGGAGATCACTTTGATGCCTAGACAGGTCATTGTGCAATATTAAGAAGGCTCAGCCATGAGTGGTGCAGCTAGGGTTTGACTAGGTCAACCCTAAGTCAACTGATGATTTGAAGAAGGTTGAGACCTAATCCAAGAGCCATGTGATCATGGATTGATACATTGAGATGTTATAAGGATGATTCCAAGGTCAACTCATCATGATTGAAGAGTTTGAGAAGTTTCAAGCTAGGGTTTCTAAGGCTTGGCAGTGTAAAATCCCCTAGTTTGACCCCTATCTTCAAGGCAGTTTAGCTTAAGATGTGTTTGTCATCTCATCTTGCCCCCAACATGATTGTTGTATAGAATGGTCTTAGCTTTAATTTGAGTACTAGAAGTCCTTGATAGGATTTGTAGAACTCAAGTTATGACTTTGACAGGTTACAGGTCATTTGAGGTATGTGAATTTGGGGGCTTGAAAGTTACCCAACTTGCATGAAACTTTTGCCCAAGAAGGATGATTCCTATGAACTTTTGGTCAACAGTAATATTGTTCCTTATCCTATTATATTTCTAGAGAGTACTAGAAGTCCTTGATAGGATTTGTAGAACTCAAGTTATGGCTTTGACAAGTCAAGGGCATTTTGGTCATTTGAAGATTACAGGTCATTTCAATCATAAGGCCATAACTCCTATTTCCAAGCTTCAAATGGGAAAATGTTCAACATCAAACTTGTTCAAAATGATGTTTTAAGGCTAGTAAAGAGGTCATAAGATGTTGGAAATGCTTGTAGCTCAAAGTTGCAAAAATGACCTAAAATAAGGGTATAAGTTAAATGAATCAAGGATGGAAATTGATACTTTTGATCTACACATCCAAACCAAGGCATGTAATAGGTCATTTTGACTCTAGAAAACATTTTAAGAACATTGGTTTAGCCACATTTTTGAGTTGAGGTCTAATTTGTGGACTTGCTTTGAAAAGTGGTTACTTACATGTTAAGTAACATTTGCAAAACCTAGAATCAAGGCACAACCAAAGCCCCTTGCAAGCAAGACACTTCGAAAATGTCACTAGGGGAGAAATTGTAAGAGAATGGGATGGATTTCAAGCTGCAAAGAGAACTATGCATACCATGGCATATGGTTGAAATTCTCATGACATGAGAGATTGAAACTCTCATTAGAAGGATCTAGAGGGTTCTAGATCATCCACACATGTTCTATATATTGAGTAGAAGAGGTTCAGATGAAAGGTTGGTGATGATTGAAGGAGAGAGCAGAGATAGAGATTGAGATTTCATTGCTTGTAACTGAATTCGGTTTCACCAATTTCTTCACTTTCCATCCATTTTCTTGATTGCAACCTCTTCCATGGATGCTAGAGATTGATTCCAGATCATAATCAAGGGGAACTCATGGCTGATTGGTGTTCTTGAGCTCATATTTTTCCACCTGCAACTCACCATCGGGTTTCAAGTTTCAGGAGTTTTCAACCAGTTCTATTGCATACAGAAGCAAGGAAATGATCCATTGATCGTGTCTGGAAGGTTGGAGAGCTTGATTTGAAGGTTTAGTGCATCTGTTCATCAAGAATTGACAGGTTTGTAAACTTCTTCCTCCAGCATGAATTAGGTAGAATCAATACGAATTAGGATGGTAGATGCATTGTAGAACGGTGTAGGAATGATTTCAGACCATTAATTTGAGAATTAGTGACCAATTAGGGATGTTACCATTTTCGGTTGAGAATTGGTTCTTGTGAATCTTGAGGTTTCAGAGAGAATAAAGGGCATGAATGAATTCGTGAGGGAATTTGGGACATGTTTCATTAAGGGATCGTGGCCTATGGTGGACTCTATGTTGAACTAGGGTTGTGGAATGGTGACCGGAGAAAGTCACCGGCGGTGGTTTTGGGCGCGCAGGTGACCTGAGTTTCAGAGGTTTGAATTGGAGAAGATGACTTGATAACCATCAGATCAAGGTTTGACTTGGACCAAAGACCCCATCCAACGGCCACGCGAGCTTCTCAATTTGTGAAGGGTCTGAGCTAAATGGAACGCAGCGTTTCATTTATTTGTGGTTTTGGGCTTAATGCAAAGATTGATATCAGCACCCCTCTTTTTGGCCCAATCTCCCAAATGAACTGATTTCTATTTCTATCTGCATCGTGCATTTATTATTTTCTTTGGATTTTCTTTAATTTTTCACTTTTATTCATGGTTCTTGATTAAATCATATAAAATTGAAAAATGATCCAATTAACCCCATTCTTTTTGCATTATATTCATGGTTGAATCTAGTATATTTTAGAGAAAAAATATTTTTATTTCATGCATTTTCTGATTTTATGGGAATTTTCATATTTTACTTGATATTAAAATAGTTATGTTTAATACTTGATTTTGTGGAATTTTGTGTGATCATGTGATGATGATTTTGATCTTGATTTTTTGTGAGTTGTTAGCATAGATATGCATGCTCCCCATAGAACTTTCTCACATTTTTGTGATGAACATAGGTGGTAGTTTAGGTTGAAACCTTTAGAAGCTCCATTTTTAGGGTTTATGGTTGGTACCTTTGGATTTAGGACTTAATTTTAGGACTTAATAGATGATTTAGTCCCTGGTTTTTGTATGAGGAATTCTTAATTGAAATAGGATCCCTTAGCAATTTTTGTAGAAATTTATAAGATAGTTTGCTATTTTTGATTGATTTTAGTTTAGGTGCTAGTTTTAGATGATTCTAAGGCACTAACTCAACTAGATTAACATCTTTAGTTCCCTTAGATTAGGGTTTTGCTTTGCTTGTTCTTGGATGAGGATGAAGACAAGTTGAAGGTGCATTGGATTGCTTGAAGAGGCTTGGATTTGAAGATCTTCCCTTCTTTTGGTGTAGTCTTGATTAGGTTAAGATTAGGGTTTTGTAGGCAGAGCTTCTAGATAGTTCTCTTCCTTCATAAACATGGAATATGTTGATCAATTCCATTCTTCCCTATGATGTAAGGTCCCTTGAAAAGGCCTCATCCCTCCTTTGGTAGGATGTGTGGCTCTTTGCAAATTGGTAGAACCTTTGAGGGTCCCTTTCTCTGATGACAGGATGCTCAGTGGTGACCTTTGGTCTTCACTCTGCTACCAAGCATCCCAACTTTGCTCTTGATAGATGCATCTTTCTCCCTTGATTAGAGGATGGAGTTCCTTTCTTGAAGAAGGTTGAAGGATGAAGTTGACACTTCCATGGGATTGAAGATTACTCTGAGAGGCTGAAGCTTATAGATGAGAAGAAGACCAAGTTGATACTGATAAAGAAGAGAGAGCTGAAGCTTGAAGACCAAGTTGATACCTGTGAAGAGGATTCAATTGAGATTGAGTGGAGAGCTAAGGTTTGAGGATTAAAGGATAAGTTGACACTTGCATTGATACACTGAGATCCTGAAGGAATCAAATTGATACTTGCAGTTAGGAGTGAAACCTGAAGGTGGAATTGACTGGAAAGCTGAAGCTTGGAGAAGAGAGAATAAGTGGACACTTATGTTTGATGGGTTGAAACCTTGGAGAAGCAAGTTGATACTTGTCATGGAGGATGATAGCCTTGAAGGGTGGTTGAAGTCGGAAGACTGAACTGCTGTCAAAAGAGCTGAAGCGTGAAGTTGTGGAAGCTGTTGATCTGCTTTCTTTCTTGTCTGTTTTCTTTTCTGTATTGATGTGGCTTGTTTAATTTGCTTGATGCATTAGAATAAGTTCATATCTAGATTGACTTGAACTAGGAGCATGATTACACTAGAGGTTGAGGTGCTCCCTCTGCTTGTATTTTTACTATATGGCTTTGCTTGCGGGTATTCGGTAGAGCCCAGCTCCTTTGCCTATGTGGTTTGTGTTTGCTTGATAGCATTTTATTTCATTTCTTATGTATGATTACAGTCACTTATATTCTGCTTGATAGCATGTTTCTTCTGTATGATTGCAGTTATTCATATCTGGCTTGAGGTTGAGATGAGCTTGTGGAGGCTGATGCCCCACACACATTTCCTCCCTCACTTGCATTGCATGCATTTTACAGTCGTTTACTGTTTACTATTTAAGCTGATGCTGTATCTGTTTCTGTTTACCATTGACATGATCCCTTAGGGCTCTCAGTTCCTTTGACAAGGAAGTGATGATAGAACTTTAGGTTGAAACCTATGCATGATAACTTCTAGGAGTTCCCTGTTTCAAACCTCAACCATAGGATGAATCCTTGGCATGACAACATTAGGACTTGATAGTATCCCCTTAGTTGAGCCCATTCTCTCTTCTCATCTCGAAACAAATCAAAATACAGTAAGAAAGGTTAACTAACGTCGTACGTTACGAGCCTTAAGCTATCTGAGAAAGGATTGTTGGAGAGTTTCTTTTCAACAGTCTGGATGTTTAGTATGGTACCCTTTGGGTGACATGCGACACATTCATTCTCAGGTCATAGTCTCTAGTGCGATACTAGTTGCAAACACAATAAAAAACAGTTCTTCCGTAAAAGACAGAAAACAAACTTCAAACCTTTTTTCCCCATGGGCCCATAATCCAAAGGAAGCTTTTCTAAAGAAAAGAGTGTCGTTAACCTTCAGCGCCACCGCAAACAGGCTTTGTCCCTAACTGCTGGAACTGCTGTTTAACCCTACTCGATAAAACAGATGAATCTGAATTCCCGTAATCCGTATTATCCCGAACTACGTAAGCTCTAATCTCTCCTATCTGTTGAGAGTACGTAGGCACAATACTGATGTATTGGCGAGCCACCTTCCTCGTAACCCGTAGTTAGGCGAACTACATAGACTCTGATTTCTCATTCTCTGATGAGAATATGTAGGCATAAAGTGCGACGCTTTGCCGAGTCATTTTCTTTTCTTTTCAGACCAGCCTCGATAGGTAGATAGATAAAACCAACCCATCCAGTAAACACAACAAGCATGGATCCCATCGAGTACGATGGACGTGAGGGGTGCTAATACCTTCCCCTTGCGTAACTGACTCCCGAACCCAGACAACGGTTGCGATGACCTTGTCTTATACCTTTTCGTCAGGTTTTTCCGATCGTTTCCTTTCCCGTTCTGAGGGATAAATAACGAAAGGTGGCGACTCTTCTGTTTTGCCGACACCTTATTTTCGTGGAAGCGATAGTTGGCGACTCTGCTGGGGACCTGATAGTTTCCTGGGATCCAACGTCTCGAACGCGAGTCAGTTTGGGGATCCAACGTCCCCTGCGAGAGTCAATCCTAGCGCTTGTATGATTACTTGTTGGGTTGTGTTTATTTATCGCATTTTTATTTCCCGCACGTTATTTTCAGTATGATATGATTATTTGTGCTGTTGTGGGAGGGGCATTCTGATGAGTGAGAAGCCAGACCCAGGCTTGAGTGAACCTAGCATTAGTTGTGGAAATTAGTGGGCGCGTGCTTGCTTGGCAGGCACTAGTGTCTCATGAAATCCACGCTCAGACGAGGTTCTCCCGATTGACTTCTCTTTCAACCCTTTGGGTTGAGGGGGTTGTTGGTTTGGAGGATTGTCGACTCTGGGGACCGATCATTTGGGATTCAGCCGAGTGAGGTCGCTTCATGAGCTGGTGATGCCACACCTTCTGGGTATCGTATCACCCCTCTTGAATGTCTGTGATGCTGATGACCGCATAGGATGCCGAACTTGTGTCAGTCTAGGTCCATACCTGTAAGCAGGGTTGGGTTTGTTGCAGGAAACCTTAACCTTCAGATTACCTGGTTTTCTTGATAGTGAATCAGTTTTGTTGGTACCAGAGGTTCTCATCGTCAGATATATGATTGTTCTTGATAGAGCAGAGTTATGGTCCTGTATCAGGGGACCTTATATTCAGAGATGTGTATTTTTTCTTGATAGAGCAGGTTTGTGATTGGGATCTGAGGATCTCATCTGCAGATGTATGTTTGTTCTTGACAGAGCAGCATTATGGCCTTGTATCAGAGGTCCTTATTTTCGGAGATGTTTGTTCTTGACAGAGCAGCGTTATGGTCCTGTATCAGAGGTCCTTATTTTCGGAGATGTTTGTTCTTGACAGAGCAGAGTTATGGTCCTGTATCAGAGGTCCTTATTTTCAAAGATGTTTGTTCTTGACAGAACAGATTTAGGGTCTTGTGACGGAGGTCCTTATTATCAGATGTGTGTCTGTTCCTGATAGAGCAGATTTATGGTCCGATATCAGGGTTTTCTTATTATCAGAGATAGCGGTTGTTCTTGATAGAGCAGCATCATGGTTTTGTTGATACAGAATCTCCATAGCACAGTTGCCTTGATCTGCTGCTGCATGATTGCATTTTACATTGCTTTGCATACCCATTTGCATTTCATTAACGTGTGTCTGTGTTGCAGGTATCGTTCCCCCCGATTCAGGATTTTTGGCCTTCTGTTGTATTGTTATGGGTTCTCTGAGGAAGACCATGGCTTACAAGCTCCCCACTCCTGATGTTGTTCAGCTGACTGGTTTGATTGCTTTAGCAGATGATTCTGTGAGAGATGAGTTCAGAAAGTCTTATGACAAATTGCTCAGTTTGGTTCGTAAACCTTCTGCGTTTGAGTTGAATGGGTTGCACACCTTGTTGCAGTTCTACGATCCTCCGTTGAGATGCTTTACTTTCCAGGATTTTGTTCTCGCGCCCACGCTAGAGGAGTATGTTGATTTGTTAGGTGTGCCTATCAAGAGTCAGATGCCCTTTGTTCATATGGATGCTGAGCCTAATCTGGCTAGTCTAGCTCCGTCACTTCATCTGGATGCCTCCGAGCTGGTCTTGTCTAGTTGGAACAAGGTTCCCGGTTTCTCCTTGCAGTTCTTAGTGGGAAAAGCCCAGCAGTGCGCCAAAGACGGATGTTGGGTCGTGTTCAACGCCATTCTCGCTCTATGCATATATGGCATCATTTTATTCCCCAATATGCCCGACTTTGTAGACTTCGACGCATTTCACATCTTTGCTTCAGGGAATCCAGTCCCTACCATGATAGGAGATGTCTACCATTCCATCCACTACAAAAACGAGAACAGAAGGGGTAAGAATGTCTCGTGCTGCGTGCCCCTGCTTTATAGATGGCTTGATAGTCATCTACCCAAGAGGGGTCCCCTTGTTTCGTTTGCAGCCACAGCTGAGTGGTCCGAGCGTTTGATGAGTCTATCAGCGGAGGATATTGACTGGTTTGACAGGGATAGGTTGGGTACCGAGATCATCTTCAGCTGCAGTGGGTTTCTGAACGTGCCTTTGATAGGCAGGAAGGGTTGTATAAACTATAGTCCGTCTTTGCTGGTCCGACAGTTTGCTTACGCTTTGAGAGCTCCGCCGAAGGATGAAGAGGTGCAGGAATATCTGTACCTCACTGGTCTTCTAGAAGGGGATGTGTTATCTAAGCTTCAGCACGCTTGGAATGGTATCAGTAAGAGGGGAAAACCATTGTTGGGGAAAAGCAATAGCCAAGCCTACGCTCCGTATATGACTTGGATCAGAGCCAGAGCAGACGCTATAGGGATGCCGTTTCCTCCTACCAAGCCAGAAAGCCCTCCAGTGATTGAAGAGTCTACCACTGTGCCTATTCAGCAGCATAATCAGGTGTTAGCCGAGAGAGATGAGCTGAAAAAGGCAAATGAAGAATTGGAGAAAGAATTGGTTCAACTCAGAAGCGAGAGAAACGAAGCCGTTCATTCCTTCAAGAGGCAAACAGAGCTGGTAAACCAGCTAGGGACAGATTTGACTAAGCAGATAGCTGAGCGCGAGCGCATGGGTCGAGACTTCAAGGCTGTCAACGATGTGTTGGCCACGAAGAAGCAACACTTGGATGAAGCGTATCGGAGGATATCCAAGTTTAACCAGCACTGGAAGGCCTCCCTAGCCAACAGGAAAGGGCGGGAGGATAAGCTGATGCAACAGATCTCCAAGCTGAAAGCCCAGGTGAAGGCTAGTGAGAAGAGGTTTGATGAAGAAACTGCTCACCGATATGCCGCTGAAGGCTAGCTCAACAAAGCTCTCGCTAACTTGAAGGAGCATAAGCTGACGTTTGAGTCCAAGAAGCGGAAGCTAGAAGATTGTTTCGGCGAAGGAGCATGGGAAGATTCGGTCGAAGGTCTTCAATACACCATTATGCAGAGGGAGTTACTCGTCGAAAGGTTACTCACTCGGCCTGGTCATCCAAAAACGAAGGGGTTGTTAGAAGAGTTTCACGCCCGTGGCCGTACTTGACTATTTGTATTCCTTTTGTTTTGATCGTCGTTGTATGCTGACCATCACCAGGCTTGTTGGTTGAGGTCATGCTATTGATCCTGCTTGTAGTCAGTGACGTTGTGTACTGCCTTGATGGGCTTTCCTTATATACGAGATGTTATTTCCATGATTGGACTCTGACTTCTTATTATCAGCACTGGCACTCAGGCACTAGGATCGGGGGAAATCTCCCTAACGCACAAACACACGTTTGCATTTGCATGAAGCATTTGCATAACGAGCACTTTGTCGTTTTTCCTAACCCTTTTGTGTTTACAGGTTGTTTCAGGTTGTTCCCGGATTGATCAGAGACCTATCCACCGCTATCCGACCAGAGCAAATCAAACCAGAATCATGGAGCAAGTGCAAACTGATGTTCAAGAACTCCGCGAAAGAATGGATCGCTTCATGGAGCTCATGCAAGCGGTCGCCAATGGCCAGGATCAACTCAGAACCTTGGTTCAGCCTCTGATTTCAAGGGTTGATAGCAATGGCGTACTCCATGGCAGGACCGTGCCTACCCCTCCACCAGTTGAAACTCCTCAGAATGGCGTCCCCGTGACCGGGGGGAATGGCAGTGCCAGCGGCAATGTGATAGCTAACATGGGACTCAACAGTAATACGACGGGCGTCGGTAATGGGAATTTGGAAGCTAACGTCAATGTTGGGCTAGGCAACAACAATGCAGGTGTTGGGAATCTGTTCGGGCCTCAGCCGTGGTTAGAAGACCGTCAAGATGATGTGTTCTCTCAGAGAGGTGCTGAAGGTGAGCTGACTGCTGAAGCACGGCTTAGGTTCAAGGCACTCGAGGATAAGATGAGAAATATCGAGAACCAGAACACCCTGGGCGTTGATATGTCCAAGTTGGGACTGATCACTGACTTCAAGGTGCCTCCCAAGTTCAAGGTACCTGACTTTGAAAAGTACAAGGGCACCACTTGCCCTCGCGTCCACCTGAGATCATATTACAGAAAAATGTCCGCTCATTCTGAGGACGAGAAGTTGCTGATGCACTTCTTTCAAGACAGTCTGTCCGGGCCCTCCCTCGAATGGTACATGAGTCTGGAGCCTACCAGTGTGCGCACGTGGAAGGAACTTGCTAAAGCATTTGTGCACCACTACCAATATAACAGCGACTTGGCCCCGAACCGAGTCCAACTGCAGAATCTGTCGCAAAGGAACAACGAAGGGTTCAAGGAATACGCCCAACGGTGGCGTGAATTAGCAGCCAGGGTTCAGCCGCCGATGGTTGAACGTGAGCTTGTGCAAATGTTCGTGGCCATCCTCCCAGGGGTTTATTATGAGAAATTGGTCAGCGGTATGTCCGGAACCTTCTCAGATCTCATTATCACAGGTGAGCACATCGAAAATGGGATCAAACTGGGGAAAATTCAAGGTGATTCATCCTCAGCTGGAGGAGGCAAGAAACCTTATGGTGGCAAAAGACGGGAAGGAGAAACGAGCTCCGTGACCAACGCTCGAAGGAAGGGTAAAGGCCCTCACCAACAGGTCGCCAGCATAACTATCCCGGCAGTTCAACAGCCACAACAGCAGTAGCCGCAGCAACAACAACCGAATCAACAAGGGTACAGAAAGTATCAGAACAGGGCACCTCTGTCGAGCCGTCACCTCGAGACTCCGCCCATGTCGTACGCACAGCTATTACAGACTTTGCTTCAGCTACAGTTGATCCATAAGAGAACCCTGGCCCCCTTGACAGGGGCACCTCCGCCAGGTTATGACGCGAATGCAACATGTGAGTTTCACTCAGGGGCACCAGGCCACACAATAGAGAATTGCAAAGCCTTCAAGCATAAGGTGCAGGATATGGTGGACGCTAAGATCATCAATTTCTCAGATAATGTGCCAAATGTCACGAAGAACCCTATGCCGAATCATAGGGGAGGTGGAGTAAACGCCATCATTGAAGACGAGAGTTTGGATTTGTTTACTGACGTCAGAGATCTGAAGACACCACTTAGCTTCGTTAAAGCTAAGCTGATGAAAAGAGGTTTCTTTCTAGGTTATGGAGAGTTGTGTATGGGTTGTGCGACAAGTCCTGATGGATGTGAACAGCTGAGAGAGGGGATTCAAAGTCTGATGACCGAGGGAATCCTGCAATTTAGCCGAAGGGCCGAAAGCGGATCAAGAGAGGTAATGCTGAAGCAAGATGATGAGGTTGCCACCATCACCATCCCTCGCCAGACGATAACTATTTCTGCACCCAGGCCGCCCACGATTACCATCACCAAAGCTGGGCCAATACCGTTCGAAAGAACTAACGCTGTCCCATGGCATTATGGGGCGGAGGTCTACTGCAACAGACAGAAGTTGGAATTAGAACTGTTTGGGTCGTCTGTGGAGAACCTAGTGGGCGTTAGCGGAATTACTCGCAGTGGAAGAGTATTTGCTCCACCTGAGGTCGTGGCGGACAAAGCGGACAGAGCTGATGCAACTGATAAAGGTAAGAGTAAAGTCGTTGAAGAGATCCCCCGTGGGGTAGAAAAAGACTTACTTGTTAAAGACGCCGAAAATTTTATGAGGTTGATTAAAAAGAGTGACTACAAGATTGTGGATCATCTCCATCAGACACCCTCGAAAATTTCCATCCTGAATCTGTTGCTGTGTTCTAAGGCACACCGCAACGTGCTGCTGAAGGTGTTGAACGCCGCATATGTACCGCAGGAAATATCGGTAAACCAATTGGAAGAGGTCGTAGCCCAAGTAAATTCCGGAAATGGGTTGGGGTTCACTGACCTAGAGCTAACGCCGAAGGGGAGGAACCACAATAGCGCCCTGCACATCTCGATAGAGTGTAGGGGAACGATTATGTCTCATGTGTTGGTAGACACAAGGTCTTCGCTCAATGTTCTTCTGAAGAAGGCATTGATGAAGTTGGATACTCGTGGAGTGATTTGCACACCCAGTGATCTGGTCGTGAAAGCGTTCGATGGAACCAAACGCCATGTTTTCGGGGAGGTGACGTTGCCGATCCAAGTTGGGCCGGAAACGTTCGATGCGATCTTTTACATTATGGACATCATGCCTGCCTACAGCTGTCTCTTGGGCCGGCCATGGATCCACTCGGCGGGTGCCGTTACCTCCACATTGCACCAGAAACTCAAGTATGCTGTCGGAGGTAGCATCGTGACCGTTTGCGGCGAGGAAGACATAATGGTGAGCCATTTGTCGTCCTTCAAGTATGTTGAGATGGATGGGGAAATCCATGAAACCCTATGTCAAGCGTTCGAAGCTATTAAAGTCAAGGACGTAGCTCCTGTGGTCACTGAAAAGCCAGAGATGACTCTCTCTTCCTTCAAGGAAGCCCGGGCCGTTGTCCAAGCCGGATCTACCCCAGGCTGGGGGCGAATCTTGGAGATACCTAACAAGCAAGACAAGTTTGAGTTGGGATATTCTCCTGCGGCTGAAGCCTCCTCTTCTAGCAATACGTCGCGGGGTAAAGGGCCGATCCAGTTTACCAGTAGCGGGGTGATATTTGAAAGCATCAACACAGTGTCTGAAGACTGCGGAGATAGCGACTGTGACTTAGACTCTTGGATCCAGCCAAGCAAGCCAGGCGAGAGCCTCAACAACTGGTCCGTCAAGGATATCATCCAGATGACAAGCCAAGAGATCCACATAATAGATGACGTCGACTCTGGACCTTCTACGACTCACTTCGACTTCGATTGCCCGATCTATCAAGCCGAAGAAGGGATTGATGAAGACGAAGACCTTCCCGAAGAGTTGGCCCGCTTGTTGAAACAAGAAGAGAAATTTATTCTGCCTCACGAAGAAGAGATAGAGATTGTGAATTTGGGTTCTGAAGAACTAGTCAAGAACGTCAGGATAGGGGCTGCACTGCAGAGTGATGTCAAGCAGAGATTGGTCGAGATGCTAAGAGAGTATAGTGACGTCTTTGCTTGGTCATACAAAGACATGCTCGGACTTGATACTGACATAGTGGTCCACCACTTGCCGCTGCGAGAAGATTGTCCTCCCGTTAAGCAGAAGCTTAGGAGGACGCGACCAGATATGGCCGTTAAGATCAAAGAAGAAGTGCAAAAGCAACTCGATGCTGGCTTCTTAGCGGTCACTACTTACCCTCCGTGGGTCGCCAACATCGTGCATGTACCGAAGAAGGACGGTAAGGTACGAATGTGCGTCGATTATCGGGATTTGAATAGGGCGAGCCCCAAAGATGATTTCCCGCTGCCTCATATTGATGTGTTGGTCGACAATACAGCTCAGTTCTCCGTGTTTTCGTTCATGGATGGCTTCTCCGGCTACAATCAGATCAAGATGGCGCCGGAGGACATGGAGAAAACTACGTTTATCACTCCTTGGGGAACATTTTGCTATAAGGTAATGCCTTTCGGTCTGAAGAACGCAGGGGCCACTTACCAACGAGCAATGGTTACTTTGTTTCATGACATGATTCATCATGAGATTGAAGTCTATGTTGATGACATGATTGCGAAGTCCCAAACAGAGGATGGACGTCTGGTCAATTTGCTGAAGCTTTTTGAGAGGCTTAGGAAGTTCAGGTTGAGGCTGAATCCTAACAAGTGTACTTTCGGAGTACGGTCCGGAAAACTGTTGGGGTTCATCGTGAGCGAAAGAGGCATTGAGGTTGATCCTGCGAAGATTAAAGCAATACAAGAAATGCCAGCGCCAAAAACAGAAAAAGAAGTTCGTGGTTTCCTGGGCATAATAAACTACATTGCGAGGTTTATCTCTCAGCTCACGGCCACGTGTGAACCGATGTTCAAGTTGCTAAAGAAAGATCAGGCGATTATCTGGAACGAGGATTTCCAGAAGGCATTTGATAAGATAAAACAGTACCTGCAGGAACCTCTGATCTTGATACCCCCAGTGGCTGGACGGCCCTTAATCATGTACTTGACAGTTCTTGAGAATAGTATGGGGTATGTTCTCGGTCAGCACGACGAGACGGGAAGAAAGGAGCATGCCATTTACTACTTGAGTAAAAAGTTCACAGATTGTGAATCTCGTTACTCGATGCTGGAGAAGACGTGTTGTGCACTAGCCTGGGCTGCCAAACATTTACGACAGTACATGCTCAACCACACCACCATGCTAATTTTGAAGATGGATCCGATCAAGTACGTCTTCGAGAAGCAAGCGCTTTCGGGCAGGATTGCCAGATGGCAAATGGTGTTGACGGAATATGACATTCAGTACGTTTCCCAGAAGGCCATCAAGGGAAGCGTATTGTCTGAATACCTTGCCGAACAGCCGATCGAGGATTATCAGCCTATGAAATTTGAATTCCCTGATGAGGATATCATGTTTCTTAAAGCGAAGGATTGTGATGAACCGTTGCCCAACGAGGGTCTGGATAGGAAATCCCAGTGGAAGTTGATATTCGACGGGGCGGTTAATTCTTATGGAAGTGGCATTGGGGCGATCATCACGACTCCCCGCGGATCCCATATCTCGTTCACTGCGAGGCTGACGTTTCCAGTCACCAATAATGAAGCGGAGTACGAAGCATGCATCATGGGTCTAGAGGAGGCAATTGATTTGAGAATCAAGAACCTAGACGTATATGGTGACTCGGCGCTTGTGATCAACCAGATTAAAGGGGAGTGGGAAACTCGCCAATCGAATTTGGTGACGTACATGAACTATGCCAGAAGGCTACTTCCGTTCTTTGATCGAGTGGAACTCCATCATGTGCCCAGGGCTGAAAACCAGATGGCTGATGCCTTAGCCACGTTGGCTTCGATGTATAAAGTCAATTTTTGGAATGAAGCTCCAAGAATTGTCCTTTCTCGTCTTGATAGACCTGCATTCGTCTTCGCGATCGAAGAAGCCTCCGACGGCAAGCCATGGTTCCACGACATCCAGACCTTCCTTATGACTAAGGAGTATCCTGCGGGAGCGTCAACCCAGGATAAGAAGACTCTGAGGAGGCTGTCTGGAAATTTTTATCTCAATCCTGATGGAGTTTTGTATAAAAGAAACCATGATCTCGTGCTACTCAAATGTGTAGATGAGAAAGAAGCGAGTATGCTCATGGAAGAAGTCCATGAAGGCACATTTGGTACGCACGCCGGCGGGCATGCTATGACGAGAAAGATCCTGAGAGCAGGATACTACTGGCTGACGATGGAATCAGATTGCTTTAAATTCGCGAAGAGATGTCATAAATGCCAGATTTATGCTGATAAGGTTCATGTGTCGCCGTGCCCTCTGAATGTCATGTCCTCCCCGTGGCTGTTCTCCATGTGGGGCATCGACATGATAGGCAAGATCAAGCCTACTGCATTTAACGGTCATCGCTTCATTCTAGTAGCTATCGACTACTTCACCAAGTGGGTGGAGGCAGCCTCATATGCTAATGTGACCAAGCAGGTGGTGGCTAAATTCATAAAGAGGGACATCATCTGTCGTTACGGAATTCCCGAGCGGATCATTACTGATAATGGTTCGAATCTGAATAACAAGATGATGAAGGAGCTATGCCAGAGTTTCAAGATTGAACACCACAACTCATCTCCTTACCGGCCGAAGATGAATGGCGCTGTTGAAGCGGCCAATAAGAACATCAAGAAGATTGTGCAGAAGATGGTTGTGACCTATAAGGATTCGCACGAGATGTTGCCATTTGCACTGCATGGTTATCGTACGACGGTACGTACGTCAATCGGGGCAACTCCTTTCTCCTTGGTGTACGGTATGGAAGTTGTCCTACCGTTAGAAGTGGAGATCCCTTCTTTGCGAGTTTTGGTTGACGTGAAACTCGATGAGGCAGAATGGATTAAGAACCGACTAAACCAACTCAGCCTGATGGACGAGAAGAGATTAGCATCGATTGCGTATGGTCGTTTATACCAAAGTCGAATGAAGAAAGCTTATGATAAGAAGGTGCGTCCTAGAAGCTTTCAGACGGGTGATCTCGTCCTGAAGAAGATTCTTCCTCCACACTCCGATCACCGGGGCAAGTGGACTCCTAATTACGAAGGTCCGTACGTCGTCAGCAAGGTCTTCTCGGGAGGAGCTTTGTTGTTATCCACAATGGATGGTGAAGATTTTGCATCCCCGGTGAACGCGGACGCAGTTAAAAAATACTTTGCTTAAATAATGACCCGCTGGAAAGAAAAAGAATATCCAGGAAAAAATGGGGCATCCCGGCGAACCATAAAAAAGGAAAAAGGTTCGGGCAAAAATTAGGGATATAAATTGAAAAAATGCACACCCGCAAAGTCGAAAACCTGGAAGGGCGACTTTGGCAAAAAAGGGTATCCCGGTGAATCGAAAACCTGGAAGGGCGATTCAGGCAAAAGTTTGGGATTTGAAAAAGCAAATGACTGCGCTCCGCGTGTGGACTTTCATTGTTTAGTGGTTTGGAATACCTGAGGGCCGTTTATCTGAATCAATCTCTTCTGAAGCTGAAGCGTCGGAGATGTATCGAAGTCGAGTGGGTCATAGAAGGATCAACTCATGGTGTTCGTCTACGCCTCATTGCCGACATTTGTGTATATACTGATGTATATTTATGTTTTTATATTTGCGCAGCTTCCTCATTCCAGGAGCTTGCATCTGTTGTAAAACATTTTTGCCCGTTCAGGGGTTCGTTATCAATAAAATGTATACTATTCAGCAATTCTATTTGTCTGTTTAGCATTTACCTGTTTTGTTTGCGAAAAAGAACGCCGATGTTTTTGATAAAATGCGCATACATAAACTTACTGGCCTAGGCCACTGATTGTTGAAACAATGAATTACTCGAACATTGTCATAAGATGATAACCTTGATAGGTCCCTTTGAGAAGGGTATCTTGTCTGTTTGTTTGTGTTGTTACAGGTGTAACATATACCAGGTAGTACGCCGTATGCGTCCCCAAGCAGGATGACTCCTTCTCCAGCGAAGTTCAGCAGCCTCTCCCTGCAGAGTCTGAACGTGAGATCATAAGCATTGATATGTTTTCCCCAGGCAAAAAGGATTCTCTCCCCAATCAGATGCATCCCGAAGGGTCGCCATCTCCCCAGCTGAGTCACATACTGAAGTGTGCAGCAATTGATAGTTCCAGACTGAAGTCACCGGCAGAATTGAGATTCCCCATAGAATCGTACTCTCCCCTGTAGGCAGGATGATTCCTCCCTTCCCCCAGCCGAGTTTGTAGATCTCCAAGAGAGCCGAGTCCTTGGAAAGTAGTTCGGGCCATGATTGGTTTTCCCCAGTAGAGTGTTGGATAGCTGATGCTGTATTTCCCCGCCAGAGTCGTTACCTCCAGGGAAATAGCCGCGAAGGCCGCGCAGTTTATTTCTGCGATTGGCATCATTTTCCTCAGCAGGTCCAGGTTCTCGTAGAGCTTCGTTCCCCTGCAGCAGTTGACTGAGGTTCGTTTCCCCAGGCGGAGTCCAATTGAGATTGGTGTGACTTCTTCTCCTTGGCAGGATAAGTCCTTCCCCTACCAGAGTGGTTCTTTCTCCTTGACAGGAGGATGCTCCCTTCAGCATTTATTTTGTTGATGGGGTCATAGCATCTTGCATGATTGCATAGCATTTACCTAAAAAACGCGTAGCATTTCCACCGTGTGGAGCATTGCGCCATTGCCAAAGCATACGCATATGAAGCATAAGCTAGGTCGTTACCGTTCTTGTTTTGCAGGTGTTCCTCCGCAGAGTCGCTTGCTCAAGATGATTCTTGAATTCCCCAGCAAAGTCGTTTTCCCAAGATGATTCTTGAATTCTCCAACGAAGGCGCTCGTTTAAGATGATTCTTAAAATCCCCAGTAAAGTCGCAAGAGTTGGTTGCTCAAGTTGACGCTTAGAGTCCCTGGAAGAGTGTTTGCTTAGGATGATTCCTGAAATCTCCAACAGATTTATTGGTTCAGGATGATTCTTGAGGTCCCCACGGAGTTATTTGTTCAAGATGATTCTTGATTTCCTCAGCAGAGATGACTCACCCAGAATAATTTTTGGACCCCCGAAGCAGAGTTACTTGATAGTTCTCCAGAATCCCCAGCGGAGATGCGTCATCCCCAGCAGGTTTCCGAATAGTGAAGTTGAAACTTCCCCTGAAGACTTGATGATTGAAGTCCAGCCGTATTGACGAAGCAGTTCTCTCAGCTGATGCGGAGTGCCTGATGGTAGAAGCTGGATATCCCCAATTGGTTCATGATTGACTGAGAATTCCATTCCCGACTTACTGACGAAGTTCGGCTGACGCCCAAAGATTTCTTTGAATGCCTGATGGCATGGTTAACTTGATCGTTGATCTGATAAGTCCCGAGGAATCCTGATGCCTGACAGCATGATCGACCATGTATCGCCGGTTACCGTGTGACCAATCCCCCAGCTAGTTGCCGTGCAGCTAATATTTCAGTTTTCGAATATTTGTTCCCATCAGAGTACCGTGTACTTATGCAGTTGGCAAATTTCCGGGTTTATTGGTATTCAACTGTCTTTTACCTTGATTGTTTGAGAGCCGTTCGCTTCTCACCCAGTCAGGTTCAAGCCGTTTGAATAGGGGCAGCTGTTGCACCCCAAAATTTGCCCAACATTTCTTTACCTAGCTTATGTCTCATTTCATTCACATTAGCATTATCATTTGCATTTCATTGACATGTATGCAGGAGATCAAGAGGTATGAGTACCA
The DNA here is from genome assembly GCA_963859935.3 of Lathyrus sativus. Taxonomy (NCBI): domain Eukaryota; kingdom Viridiplantae; phylum Streptophyta; class Magnoliopsida; order Fabales; family Fabaceae; genus Lathyrus; species Lathyrus sativus. Next base: position 282,007,836 of record OZ012735.1, read on the forward strand.
ATCAAGAGCTACACAAGACCATGAAGCTAGTTGAGAAGGTTATTCAAGTGCTCAAGGGTTGATATCCTTGTCAGAGAAGTGAAAAGATCCTCGGAGAGAGTGGTTGAAACCAAAAGGTTGTGGGAAGTCATCAGATGATTCTGAAGCCATGAGGTTAGACTTGAGGTCTTGAGAAGGCTCATGAGAAGTTTTGGAGATCACTTTTATGCCTAGACAGGTCATTGTGCAAGATTAAGAAGGCTCAGCCATGAGTGGTGCAGCTAGGGTTTGACTAGGTCAACCCTAAGTCAACTGATGATTTGAAGAAGGTTGAGACCTAATACAAGAGCCATGTGATCATGGATTGATACATTGAGATGTTATAAGGATGATTCAAAGGTCAAATCATCATGATTGAAGAGTTTGAGAAGTTTCAAGCTAGGGTTTCTAAGGCTTGACAGTGTAAAATCCCCTAGTTTGACCCCTATCTTCAAGGCAGTTTAGCTCAAGATGTGATTGTCATCTCATCTTGCCCCCAACATGATTGTTGTAAAGTATGGTCTTAGATTTAATTTGAGTACTAGAAGTCCTTGATAGGATTTGTAGAACTCAAGTTATGACTTTGACAAGTTACAGGTCATCTGAGGTATGTGAATTTGGGGGCTTGAAAGTTACCCAACTTGCATGAAACTTTTGACCAAGAAGGATGATTCCTATGAACTTTTGGTCAACAGGAATGTTGTTCCTTATCCTCTTAGCTTTCTAGAGAGTACTAGAAGTCCTTGATAGGATTTATAGAACTCAAGTTATGGCTTTGACAAGTCAAGGGCATTTTGGTCATTTGAAGATTACAGGTCATTTCAATCATAAGGCCATAACTTCTATTTCCAAGCTTCAAATGGGAAAATGTTCAATATCAAACTTGTTCAAAATGATGTTTTAAGGCTAGTAAAGAGGTCATTAGATGTTGGAAATTCTTGTAGCTCAAAGTTGCAAAAATGACCTAAAATAAGGGTATAAGTTAAATGAATCAAGGATGGAAATTGATACTTTTGATCTACACATCCAAACCAAGTCATGTAATAGGTCATTTTGACTCTAGAAAACATTTTAAGAACATTGGTTTAGCCACATTTTTGAGTTGAGGTCTAATTTGTGGACTTGCTTTGAAAAGTGGTTACTTACATCTTAAGTAACATTTGCAAAACCTAGAATCAAGGCACAACCAAAGCCCCTTGCAAGCAAGACACTTAGAAAATGTCACTAGGGGAGAAATTGGAAGAGAATGGGATGGATTTCAAGCTGCAAACAGAATTATGCATACCATGGCATATGGTTGAAATTCTCATGACATGAGAGATTGAAACTCTCATTAGAAGGATCTAGAGGGTTCTAGATCATCCATACATGTTCTATATATTGAGTAGAAGAGGTTCAGATGAAAGGTTGGTGATGATTGAAGGAGAGAGCAAAGATAGAGATTGAGATTTCATTGCTTGTAACTGAATTCGGTTTCACCAATTTCTTCACTTTCCATCCATTTTCTTGATTGCAACCTCTTCCATGGATGCTAGAGATTGATTCCAGATCATAATCAAGGGGAAGTCGTGGCTGATTGGTGTTCTTGAGCTTAGATTTTTCCACCTGCAACTCACCATCGGGTTTCAAGTTTCAGGAGTTTTCAACCAGTTCTATTGCATACAGAAGCAAGGAAATGATCCATTGATCGTGTCTGGAAGGTTGGAGAGCTTGATTTGAAGGTTTAGTGCATCTGTTCATCAAGAATTGACAGGTATGTAAACTTCTTCCTCCAGCATGAATTAGGTAGAATCAATACGAATTAGGATGGTAGATGCATTGTAGAACGGTGTAGGAATGTTTCAGACCATTAATTTGAGAATTAGTGACCAATTAGGGATGTTACCATTTTCAGTTGAGAATTGGTTCTTGTGAATCTTGAGGTTTCAGAGAGAATAAAGGGCATGAATGAATTCGTGAGGGAATTTGGGACATGTTTCATTAAGGGATCGTGGCCTATGGTGGACTCTATGTTGAACTAGGGTTGTGGAATGGTGACCGGAGAAAGTCACCGGCGGTGGTTTTGGGCGCGCAGGTGACCTGAGTTTCAGAGGTTTGAATTGGAGAAGATGACTTGATAGCCATCAGATCAAGATTTGACTTGGACCAAAGACCCCATCCAACGGCCATGCGAGCTTCTCAATTTGTGAAGGGTCTGAGCTAAATGGAACGCAGCGTTTCATTTATTTGTGGTTTTGGGCTTAATGCAAAGATTGATATCAGCACCCCCCTTTTGGCCCAATCTCCCAAATGAACTGATTTCTATTTCTATCTGCACCGTTCATTTATTATTTTCTTTGGATTTTCTTTAATTTTTCACTTTTATTCATGGTTCTTGATTAAATCATATAAAATTGAAAAATGATCCAATTAACCCCATTCTTTTTGCATTATATTCATGATTGAATCTAGTATTTTTTAGATAAAAAATATTTTTATTTCATGCATTTTATGATTTTATGGGAATTTTCATATTTTAATTGATATTAAAATAGTTATGTTTAATACTTGATTTTGTGGAATTTTGTGTGATCATGTGATGATGATTTTGATCTTGATTTTTTGTGAGTTGTTAGCATATATATGCATTCTCCCCATAGAATTTTCTCACATTTTTGTGATGAACATAGGTGGTAGTTTAGGTTGAAACCTTTAGAAGCTCCATTTTTAGGGTTTATGGTTGGTACCTTTGGATTTAGGACTTAATTTTAGGACTTAATAGATGATTTAGTCCCTGGTTTTTGTATGAGGCATTATTAATTGAATTATGATCCATTAGAAATTTTTGTATAAATTTATAAGATAGTTTGCTATTTTTGATTGATTTTAGTTTAGGTGCTAGTTTTAGATGATTCTAAGGCACTAACTCAACTAGATTAACATCTTTAGTTCCCTTAGATTAGGGTTTTTCTTTGCTTGTTCTTGGATGAGGATGAAGACAAGTTGAAGGTGCATTGGATTGCTTGAAGAGGCTTGGATATGAAGATCTTCCCTTCTTTTGGTGTAGTCTTGATTAGGTTAAGATTAGGGTTTTGTAGGCAGAGCTTCTAGATAGTTCTCTTCCTTCATAAACATGGAATATGTTGATCAATTCCATTCTTCCCTATGATGTAAGGTCCCTTGTAAAGGCCTAATCCCTCCTTTGGTAGGATGTGTGGCTCTTTGCAAATTGGTAGAACCTTTGAGGGTCCCTTTCTCTGATGACAGGATGCTCAGTGGTGACCTTTGGTCTTCACTCTGCTACCAAGCATCCCAACTTTGCTCTTGATAGATGAATATTTCTCCCTTGATTAGAGGATGGAGTTCCTTGCTTGAAGAAGGTTGAAGGATGAAGTTGACACTTCCTTGGGATTGAAGATTACTCTGAGATGCTGAAGCTTATAGATGAGAAGAAGACCAAGTTGATACTGATAAAGAAGAGAGAGCTGAAGCTTGAAGACCAAGTTGATACTTGTGAAGAGGATTCAATTGAGATTGAGTGGAAAGCTGAGGCTTGAGGAATAAAGGATAAGTTGACACTTGCATTGATACACTGAGAGCCTGAAGGAATCAAGTTGATACTTGCAGTTAGGAGTGAAGCCTGAAGGTGGAATTGACTGGAAAGCTGAAGCTTGGAGAAGAGAGAATAAGTGGACACTTATGTTTGATGGGTTGAAACCTTGGAGAAGCAATTTGATACTTATCATGGAGGATGATAGCCTTGAAGGGTGGTTGAAGTCTGAAGACTGAACTGCTGTCAGAAGAGCTGAGGCTTGAAGTTGTGGAAGTTGTTGATCTGCTTTCTTTCTTGTCTGTTTTCTTTTCTGTATTGATGTGGCTTGTTTGATTTGCTTGATGCATTAGAATAAGTTCATATATAGATTGACTTGAACTAGGAGCATGATTGCACTAGAGGTTGAGGTGTTCCCTCTGCTTGTATTTTTACTATATGGCTTTGCTTGCGGGTATTCGGTAGAGCCCAACTCCCTTGCCTATGTGGTTTGTGTTTACTTGATAGCATTTTATTTCATTTCTTCTGTATGATTACAATCACTTATATTCTGCTTGATAGCATGTTTCTTTTATATGATTGCAGTTATTCATATCTGGCTTGAGGTCGAGATGAGCTTGTGGAGGCTGATGCCCCACACACATTTCCTCCCTTACTTGCATTGCATGCATTTTACAGTCGTTTACTGTTTACTGTTTAAGCTGATGTTGTATCTGTTTCTGTTTACCATTGACATGATCCCTTAGGGCTTTCAGTTCCTTTGACAAGGAAGTGATGATAGAACTTTAGGTTGAAACCTATGCATGATAACTTCTAGGAGTTCCCTGTTTCAAACCTCAACCATAGGATGAATCCTTGGCATGACAACATTAGGACTTGATAGTCTCCCCTTAGTTGAGCCCGTTCTCTCTTCTCATCTTGAAACAAATTAAAATACAGTAAGAAAGGTTAACTAACGTCGTACGTTACGAGCCTTAAGCTATCTGAGAAAGGATTGTTGGAGAGTTTCTTTTCAACAGTCTGGATGTTTAGTATGGTACCCTTTGGGTGACATGCGACACATTCACTCTCAGGTCATAGTCTCTAGTGCGATACTAGTTGCAAACACAATAAAAAACAGTTCTTCCGTAAAAGACAGAAAACAAACTTCAAACCTTTTTGCCCCGTGGGCCCATAATCCAGAGGAAGCTTTTCTGAAGAAAAGAGTGTCGTTAACCTTCAGCGCCACCGCAAACAGGCTTTGTCCCTAACTGCTGGAACTGCTGTTTAACCCTACTCGATAAAACAGATGAATCTGAATTCCCGTAATCCGTATTATCCCGAACTACGTAAGCTCTGATCTTTCCTATCTGTTGAGAGTACATAGGCACAATACTGATGTATTAGCGAGCCACCTTCCCCGTAACCCGTAGTTAGGCGAACTACGTAGACTCTGATTTCTCATTCTCTGATGAGAATACGTAGGCATAAAGTGCAACGCTTTGCCGAGTCATTTTCTTTTCTTTTCCGACCAACCTCGATAGGTAGATAGATAAAACCAACCTGTCCAGTAAACACAACAAGCATGGATCCCATCGAGTACGATGGACGTGAGGGGTGCTAATACCTTCCCCTTGCGTAACCGACTCCCGAACCCAGACAACGGTTGCCATGACCTTGTCTTATACCTTTTCGTCAGGTTTTTCCGATCGTTTCCTTTCCCGTTCTGAGGGATAAATAACGAAAGGTGGTGACTCTTCTGTTTTGCCGACACCTTATTTTCGCGGAAGCGACAATGATGATATGATGTTTATGAATGCAAAATTCACAAATACAGGCAGATGCAAAGATCACAAATATGCATACAAACACAAGCTTAGATTTAAAGGACGAGCGTGGATCCAAGGTCTACCCATCCCCAAGGATTTGCACTGTGGATTAATTTGTACCTGCCGAACGGGTTCTACAGAGTTCCCAAAGTCATCAACCCATCTTTCGGATATTATCAACTTCCCAAATTACTTGGTAATCGATAATATTCTCAAGAGAGTCTCGTCCGAGTGTAGTATCGCGTATCAACTATTTCGAAAATACTTCCTTATAGCCATCGAACTACGTCCTAATAAGGCCAAAGTGGGGTAGAATGTATTCTTAAAGTCCGCAGTGTCATGGGCTCCTTCGTTGAAAGTAGCATTGTTTTCACGAATACTCGATCAACAATACTAAACTTTCAAGAGGGCCTACACTGAGCGGTGGTTTCTCAAGTTAGCTTGGTCGGTAATCAACTCCCTATAAGCCTTCTTGAATATACCACCATCCTATCATAACTTCACTCAAATCCGGGTATAGGACCGTCTCACCACTCAAAGCACCCAATACCCAACACACAAACAAATATATTGACAAATATACATGTTAAGCAAATATTTACAAATATAACATGCAATTAAACAAAATAGGCTAAACCCTCAAGTTAAGTAAATACTCCCCAGTGAAGTCGCCATTTCTGTTGCAGTGAGAATCGTGATACCAAGCTATTGATTAACTTGAATATTTAATTCTTATATTCACAACCGAACTTTAATTTATCCAAAGGAAAGGTCTAAAGAAAGAAAGAACCTTTTGCGCGATGTAACAACAACGCTAAGAGATTCGGGGATCGGGGGTTGGTTATGCATAGGGTAGGTATTTCACATCCTAAACATCTGTAGTACTCTACAGGAACCTTTTGTTTATTTTCATGCTAAGTTGGTAAATGTTTGCTAAGTTTTGGGATTGGGTAAAAGGTGAAGGTTAAAAACTAAAGATAGTTTCTAAGCTTGCTCGCAAAGACATCGCATCCTCTGCCTACGTATCCTAACTAGGATAGAATCAGAGCAATCGTAGGTCACCTCACTAGGGTTGAAGAACACTTGATTATGATCAAAGTTCAAAGGAGAACAAACATAACAATGTATGTATAGAGTTTAACAAAACTCTCTAGATCTATGTTGTAACACTCAAGAGGGGAGCAAGTAATCATTTACCATGATTCTTACATAGAGTTTACAAACTCTATCCTAGGGTTCTAGTTGAAGAAACACTCCTAGCAAAGGTGGGTTTTTTAGACTTAGAGCAAAGTCTAATGGCTTATACTATGGTTCAAGATGACTTCACAAAGTCAAGGGGGCGGGTAATGAACTATCCAATGACACAAGGGTCAATGGAGAGACTTTTCCTTTAGAAGGAGAGAGAGGGGCAACTTGGATGAGAACTAAAAAGTTCCATCACTTGGGGGAGAAATACTTAACAAAGCAATAAACAATTAAGCTGGATGAATAAGGTTACGACCAAGTAAGCATGCATATCACAATAGGCAAGGATCAAATAATACAAATGGTTACAACCGAGAATCAAATATCTTAACAAAGTTGGAAACAATAATCATGCAAGTAAGTCACAACTTTAAGATGATCATGTTATAAATTCAAATGTAACAACATCTAGGCATTGATGACAATCAAATACGTAAAGAATATTCACGACAGTACAAGCATGATTTTAGGTAGAGAATGACAAATTTATGGTAACCACCAACAAGAAATAAAGTCCTAACATGTTAACAAACACAAAGAAATCCAATATCAATAAATCTCACAAGATAGGTCAAGTATAGTATGAAAGAAATTCGATCAAGACGTGAGGTAACGACCTAAGAATGAACCAACTAACAAGTAGGAAAACAGCATTGTAAAAACAAGCAATTGAGGTTTTAATCCATCACATGAAAATAGACGTTACAATGAAAAAGTTATAAAAACAACGGATTAAAAACGATAAGGCATGAGAAAGTTATGATATTTTGAAGTTTTAATGCAAATAACAAATAAAATCATGTAAATAAAAAGATAAAGGGCAAGGGTGGGAGTTGAACCCACGCCCTTTGGTTTACAAACACAACACTCATCCACTAAGGCACTAGGTGCGCATAGGTAAGGGATGGAAAAGAAAAAGACAATGATTAAACATGGCAAAATGAAAAATAAAACCAAAAGAGTTGATCACCAAGGATCGAACTCAGGTCAGGCATGTCAAAGGTTACAAAGCGCGCAAGTTGTCTACCACTGGGGTGGCTATACATCTGTGTATTTAGCCACCCCCATAAATACAAAAGGCATGCTTCAATGGTTTTTCTGGGCAAGGCAAAGGTACAAACAAGGAAAGGCTGAAATGCATTTTGATTCGTAACTTTCTCAAAACTCAATCTTTTTCCATGAAATTTTGGTCAAACATGATTGTTTTTTTATGAGGATTAAGATGGTAACCACCAAATTTTGAAATAACCACCACACATTAAAACACGATAGCTTATGCATATTGGCATTTTGAGATGCAACTTGATGAACATGGATCAAACCAGATGCAATTAGGATTAATAAAAGATGTGAGCAAACTACAAACATGATTATGAATGAGTCCTACAAAAGGATTTTAATCAAAAAAGTGTTGGATCAAAGAAGGGCACATGAATTGCAAGCATAGACATGATATTGCTGTCCAGAATTTTAACACAAGGGCCAAACATGGATGAAAATCAACTTTTAACCAAAACAGAACAAGAAGGATCATGAAACTACAACCAAAACATTTAGAATCCAATGAGAAACAAGATAGCAACAATCAACATGCTAAGATCTAACACAAAACACAACTGTCATGCTATGTGCCAAGTGAAATGAAAAAAAGCAAATTGGAAGCCAAGTCAAGAAACAGGCACAATTAGATTGAGCAGACCTCACACACAAACCATAAACATGCTATAAAGTGTGTCCACACTTCAAAATTCATCACAAACCCAATAGAAAAGGAAATCATATGCCAGCTGCTCATTTAAGCATAAAAATGCATAATTGGAGACATATCATGATTGGAATAGGTTTAGACAAAACAAACATCATACATAATTCTCAAATACATCAATGAATGATTCTAGCACATAAGATTGATCATGAAATGCATACAAAAAAAGATGGCTCTCAAGTTGCAATTGTAACACAATGGAAGGCAGGCTATCAAGCAGAAAAAGCATATCATTCACAAAGATGTTGGGTTCATATACACATACAAATTCTAAACATACGATCTATGCTCATGGAATAATTCAAAACAAAACAAATGGCAAAGTCAAGTGTGTGCTGCAGTTGTGGCCTTTCAAAACAGTTTTGGCAGCATAAGGGGGTACAAGCTGGTCTGGCTAAAAGTAAGTGATCTCATGTTAAAAAATAGCACATAAACATCATAAATATGAAGGTAAATGAGTTCAAACTCAGAAATCAAGCATTTTGCAATTGGAACAAGATTTGGTATAGTCATGGCATATTTTGGTTTTGAGAATGTAATTTAAGAATGAAATGAGGAAACAAGTAGACATAGGTCATACCAACAATATACACACATCATAATCAGGAGGATGGATGAGTTCATGCTTAGAAAATCAGGCTTATGCAAACAGGAATGAACTTGGCATGTTGATGGTAAAAAAATGCAAAAACTGCTAAGATAACTTGGTGGTACAGCAGGGCATTTGTCAAGACAAAGAGATTCATTCTAACTAATGACATACACATACCACAAATATGCAAACATATAATCTCATGCCTCAAAATCAATTCAAATCCACACTAAACAGAATATGGCCTACTGGTTGCAAATAAAGCATAAAAAAAACAAAGATTGTCAACATTTCAAAAGCAAGTAGGATCTGTCATGGCAGTTGAGGCAATTTGGAACCACATACAAACTCAAAATATGTAGAAAGAAGATTCTATGCACATAGTTCAAGCAAAAATAGGTTGGAGCAGAAAAATGATATGCTGTTGGTATCATGAAGTTTTGAAAAATGCAAGTGGAGAATGAAAAAACAGTTTTGAACAAGTAGGGCCAGTTTGATCATACAAGTGCAACATACAACCTCAAAACATGTTAAATGATATCTTCACATATAAAGACCACACACAAACTGTTTACAACCATAACTGATATGCTGTTTCCAACACTTTGACAGCAAAACAACAAAACTTCACAGCTGGCCTTAATAACCAAATCTTAAGTTTCTCATCATTTCAAACAAGCTCAACTAGGCAAACAAGATCATATAAACACAAACCAATAGTTTAAAACACTTGAGACACAACATGACAAGCATAAGCAGTTTAACACAAAACTCATGGCAATGGTAAAGTGAATGACACAAAAATATCACAAGTGTGAAGCAAGAGCCAAACTAGATTCAAACATGACCTAGGGGCAGGGGGATCTCATAAAAAAACTTACAAGTTATTCAAACATCACCAATAACAAGGGCTGACAGATCTAGGGCAAGCACAACAAAATTATCATGTTTGGATCCTTAAGGCTAATCTTGGATAAAATCTTCGAAACAAGTTGTACACAACATCAAAGTTCATTATTGGCAATATATCATCAATACATCATACATGAATAAAATACTTTAACAAAAGCAATATCACAACCATAAAACTTCAAGCTTTTGACAAAGAACCAATATAGGACAGCATGACTATACTTCACAACAAACACTTAAAAATTGCAAAACATGACAATGTATGAATAATGAAGGAGTTTGAGCATTACATACCTCTTGTAGACTTTCTTGAACAAGCTAAAAAGCTAAGAAACCCAGAGATCTTCTTCTTTGGCAAAGATTTGGAGCTTTCTTCCTCATGAAGCAATAAACTATCATTCAAGACAGTTTGAGTTATGAACTTTCCAGCTGGTTTTTGAGACTTTGGACATTTGAAATATGATATATATGAGGTGTTGGGAGTGTTGAGGTAGTAGGAAAGGCCTTAAGTAAAGACTTGGCTTCCAAAGTGCATGAAAGTCAACATATGAAGGTATGAAGTTTGACTTTTAGGAAAATGATGTTTTTGGGTGGTTTGAGTGTACGAACACCTTCTACACAGTGTTTATAGATTGTGTATATAGTTTTGAGTGGCTTGGAAGTGGTGGAAATGAGTTTGGGCAGAATTTTGCTTGAGACAGATTTTGGTGAAAACTTGAAGTTTTTTGAAGAATGAAGCTTTTGAGAAAATGAATGAGAGTTGAGAGCTGTGATTTCTCTTGGTTTTTAAGAGTGCTCTGGTGTGTCAACATCATAGAGACTGCTTATATTTATAGTGAAAATGAAGGTGAGGGAAGATTTGGATTTTGTCATTTTTGGAGGGAGATTATGAAATCTTGAATGAATCTTGCCAAGATCTTTGTGGCAATTCTACATATCAGCTCCATGGGCAAATGCTGAGCAAAAATCAAGTGAGATGGGAGGGATGGGATGGCTGAAGTGAGGCTAGGAAGGTAGGGGACTGCAGCTGCCCAATTTCTTTGAAAATGTTTCTCTTTCATGGCTTTTAATGATTATTTTAATGGCCACTTGCTCCAAGTTGCACAAGCCTACCAATTCTTCATTTCTTATGGTTTTTGCATCATCCAAGCTTCATAATATCAGAATAGAACAAGATCCAATGGCTGAGGGTAGCCCAAGTTGGTGAATTTTGAATTTTGGGAAGTGTTGGAGTGGTGACTTCAAGTGTGGCAGCCCTAACTTCCATGACCCATAACTTTCTGCTCACAAATGCTATTGAGGAGTTCTACCATAATTTACAAAGCCCTCAAGTAGCTCTACAACTTTCATGTTTTTGAGATTTCCAAATTCTAGATGGAATTAGGTTGAAAAACCCTTCAAAGTTGTTAAAAAAACAAGCCTAAAAGTGAAAATTTTCCAAGTTATTTTCCCTTCTTGAAATGAATTTTGTCATAACTCCAAATCTATGCATTTTTTGATCATGGACCATTTTGAGACTTTTGTAGGACTTGTCAAGAGCTTTCCAATGAGCTTTGAACCACTTCATTTGGATGTGTGGTTGAGGAGTTATGGTCTTGCCCCTTTCAAAACCTTAATTCCCGATTTTTGCAATTACTTCTTAACCCTTGATCCAATGGTCATGAAATTATATGGGAAGGTGTAATATGACATAAGGAACATTTTTGATTCACATCTTGAAGTCAAATTCCTTATTGTTGAAGAGTTGACTTTTCGGTTAACCGTTCGATCAATCGGTGACTACCGAGTCGACTGTTGATGATCCGGATATTATGAGGACTTGAAACTCTTTGGATAGACTTTACTAAGCCATAGGAACTTAATGGACCATGATACCACCATTGAAACACTTTTTAAATCAAAAGTCAAACTACAGTTGACTTTTCCTGATCGAAAACCCTAATCGGGTATCTTGAACTGCACTGTTCTCAATTCTTGGGTGACCACCTCAAATTGGATTCATACTTGACCGAATGTGGTATTCTTGATCTTGTTTAAAATTGAATCAATCCAAAACATTGATTGATCAAACCATCGAAGCCTCGATTTTGACGGTACGGTACCCTGATTCATTTGCAACTTGACAAAGAGAAACTTGAAATGGGTTAAGGTTAGTTAATTAAATGAATATGATCCTACAATGATGATGAGGATCTAAGGGGTCAAAATTCGTGGTGCAACAGATGCACCTATTTAAATATCTTCACTAGATGGCGACGAGAGATGACAATCCTCATAGAATCATAGTGAAAGGTATTTAAATATAGCAAACCAGAAATTATTTCCCTTAGATCCGATGGTATGCAAAGGACAAGTGTGAAATGCAATGAGCTCTGAATGGTGCTTTATGGTGCTTGAATACAAGACAAATGCATACACACGAGCAAATATAAAAGAACGACAATACAACGAGTAACCACTCACGGGGACCCAACACACTGGGGAAAGATTCAAGGCAATAATAAACAAGATAGTTCAAACATGACTAAAGATGTTGTTCAAGGGAATCTTCCACACAGGGGACACAAATTCGACCAGGGAAGATACATCTTCATTGGGGAGAGGAGACACAAACCTCACTGGGGATAACCAGATGAGGAAGCCCACCGGGGAAGAAGACAATTCTTTACTGGGGAAACAAAAGAAAAGAAGCGTAAACCTCACTGGGGAAGAAACCCACTGAGGAAAACTTCGCTGGGGAACAAATCCACTAGGGAAGCACAACTTCACCGGGGGAAAAGACGGAATGGAGACACGAACCTCGCTAGGGATAACCAGACGAGAAATTTCCTATAACGAAGAGTTCAAACGGGATCTTCAAGAAAAGGTTAGAAACAGGATCGGATGCACCGGGGAGGCTAGTATCCACTAGTTCTCCGAGACTTGACTGGGAAAGCAAAAGCTTCAATGAGGAAACCGGTGACGACCAGAACAACAAATAGTTTCAACCAGTGTTAGTTTTCACTAGACTTACTGGGGATAATGGTGACGACCAACTCGAAGTTAGGTTCCCAAAAAGTGCTAAATACCACTAGACTTCCTGGGGATATGGTGATGACCAAATCGAAGTTCCAATTATAATTTGGGAATTCCAAACAATATTGATAAAACACAGGACTTCCGCTGGGGGAATTGGTAACAACCGACTAATAACGATTTAGTTTTCAAGCAACGCCAGTAACTACTGGATTTAGAGGGGATTGGTGATGACCAAATCAAGATATACCAATAACAATTGATTCTGGATAATGCTAGTAACCACTAGATTTAACTGGAGAGATTGGTAACGACCGAGTCCAAGGAGACCAATAACTATTGGATTTTCAAAGAGTTTGGTAACGACCAGACCAAAGTGATGATAGCAATCTGATTTAAGTGATGCTAATAACTATTGGACTTAGGCCAATTGGTGACGACCAAATTAGGTATACCAATAACAACTGGTTTAAGATAATGCTAGTAAACACTAGATTTTTCAAACGATGCTAGTGACCACTAGACTTAGAAGATTGGTAATAACTGAATCAAAACGGTACCAATAACAATTGGATTTGAAGGCGGTGCCAATAATTATTGGACTTTTAAGGAATTTTGGTGACGACCAACTCAAGTACCAATGACCATAGGTTTTAAGAGGCAATACTAGTAACCACTAGATTTTGGCAAAGATTGGTAATAACTGAATCAAAAGGATTCCAATAACGATTGGTTGGCTTTATAACAGGATCAGTGACAACTGGGTTTGGAAAATTGTTGATGACGACCAAATTGAGACACCAAACATAATTGGTTCTGAACAAATGCTAGTGACTACTAGTCTTCCAAAGTTTATTGGTGACAACCAAATCAAAGATAAATATTGGTAAAAAACCACCCATTGCGCACATCGGATAATGCTAGTCACCACCAGCTTCCCAGATAAGATAGGTAATCCCAGGATGTTAACTTCGAAGTGAAATTGCAGCAACAGATCAAAGATAAAGGTAACGACCAAAGGATCTCAAAGGCGACAACCACAAAGACCAAAACCGAATGCAAACAAATGTGCATGCTGATATGATGCTGTATGTAAAATGCAGACCGACCCGTAGAAAAATGAAAGCAAAACAAGGAAAGCACAGAGAGAACTCATCACGATGAGTCCCAATTGCCTCAAGCTAGGCGACACTTTCTTTTGGCGTAGATAACAATCTTCCCAGACAAAATCTTTGTAATCCTGTGGAGGAGAAGTCTTGGCTTAAGAGCAGGAAATGTCATCGAACGCATCTAGTTTGGTCAAAGGTGACAGCAAACTTTCACGACTTTAAGAACTGCGTAGTGTTATCAGATTACCTCTAGAGCTCTTCAATCGCTTTGTCAAATTGTGTTTTCTTTTTAAAACAAAATTTAAGTTTTTCAAAACACTTTGCTTTCGAGAAAATCCTTATTAACGAATAAGTGAAATTTCATAACAAAAACAGAAGATCATAACAATGGTTGGCCAAAATCTGATTTCGTTGATAGACAAGAACTTTACAAAGGGCAAAGCCTCGGGAAATTTATACATTTGGAAAAAATGACAAACAAAAAGGGTTACAGAATCCCATAATAATCTGGTCCTCCTAACTATCAGTTTGCTTGCTTCGCTGCTTCTAACGAGAATGAAAGACGTTGATCTTTATTCTAACGCCTTGCACAAGACTTTTCCCCAGCGTTCGTCAACTTTCGATTCTTGGACTTCTGTCTTGCTGAAGCACTGGAATCCCCTTTCTAGGTTTTCTGCTTTTAGGCATAGTACTTTCTCACTGCATCTGAGTTGATAGGATATTTGAGTTGTTCGCCGTCCATGGTCTCCAGGATTAGAGATCCTCCAGAGAAGACGATTTTTACAACAAAGGGGCCATCGTAATTGGGCATCCACTTGTCGCGCACATCCTTCTGAGTTGGTAGGATTTTTCTAAGCACAAGCTCTCCTTCCCTATACTCTTTAGGACGAACCTTCTTGTTGAACGCTCTTATCATTCTTTGTTGATAAATCTGACTATGACACATGGCCGTCATTCTTTTCTCATCAATGAGGTTCAATGAGTCGAACCTTTCTTTTATCCATTAGTCTTCCTCAAGCTCGGCCTCCATCAAGATCTTTAGAGAAGGTATTTTGACTTCAATGGGCAGCATAACGTCCATCCCATATACTAAGGAAAAGGGAGTTGCCCCTGTTGAAGTTCGCACTGATGTTAGGTATCCATGTAGAGCAAATGGTAACATCTCGTGCCAATCCTTGTATGTTATGACCATCTTTTGTACTATTTTCTTGATGTTTTTGTTTGCAGCTTCAACTGCGCCATTCATCTTGGGTCTGTAAGGAGACGAATTGTGATGCTTGATCTTGAAGTCGTTACAGAGTTCCTTCATCATTTTGTTGTTTAGATTCGACCCATTGTCAGTAATGATCTGGTTAGGAATATCGTATTGACAGATGATTTCCTTTATGATGAGGCGAGCAACCACTTGTTTTGTCACGTTCGCATACGATGCTGCTTCCACCAATTTGGTGAAGTAATCGATTGCGACAAGAATGAAGCGATGGTCGTTGGAAGCTTTTGGCTCTATTGCCCCAATCATGTCTATGCCCCCACATTGCAAAGGGCCATGGTGATGTCATCACATTGAGAGGCTGCAGAGGAACATGCACTTTGTCGGTATAGACTTGGCATTTATGGCATTTTCGAGCAAAGAGTATGCAGTCAGTCTCCAAAGTTAACCAAAAGTAACCTTCCTTTAAATTTTTCTTAGCCATGGCGTGACTGTTGGCATGGGTACCAAATGTTCCTTCGTGTACTTCGGTTATTATGAGACCTTCTTCTTTTTCATCGACACATCGAAGTAAAACCATGTCATGGTTTCTTTTGTACAAGGTACCATTGTTGATGAAGAATTTAGCCGATAATCTTCGTATAGCTCTTTTGTCATATCTGGATGCGTCAGCTGGATATTCTTGATTTTGAAGAAAGTTTTTGATGTCGTGGAACCATGGTTTCTCACTACTAGAAAACTTCATTTTAGCTGTGAATTTAACCTCGGCGACCGACACCGAGGCTAACTAGCCTTGACAAAACCGAGGCTATTCAAACGCAAAAAAGCCATTATAAAGTTTTTCTTTTACAATTATTTTTATTTAATTCATTAGACACGGTTAGGCCGAGGCTATATATTTTTCAATTTTTGATTTTTGATTTTTAAATATTAGACACGGTCAAGTCGAGGCTAACTATTTTAAGCTGTGAACTTAGCCTCGGCCTCTACCACCGAGACTAACTAGCCTTGACGATACCGAGGCTACTTAAACGCAAAAACTCCATTTTTAAGTTTTTTTTTTATTTTTTTTTAAATATTAGACACGGATGAGCCGAGACTAACGTTTTTAATTTTTTTCGAATATATCTATTTTATCTGATAGACACGGATCAACCGAGGCTAACGTTTTTTATTTTTTTCGAATATATTTATTTTATCTCATAGACACTGATGAGCCGAGGTTAACTATTTCCCACCTTGTTTTTCATGTTTCCCTCTTAACTCCTTTCAGAGAACCATAAAATTAAACCAAATACATTTTCAGAAGATAAAAACTCCTAAAATCAAACCAGTCATGAATAAACATTTGGACCTTCTCTATGAATTTCGTTACACTCTCCAGGATTGAATCGTGTTTCTCTTCCTCGATCTCACTCGTTAGCTTCAAGTTTCAGACTTGGGTTTCGTCTCAAATTAGGTTTGTGTAGTTCATGATTTTGAGCTTGTTTCGATTCTATCTCTTTCTTCTACTTCATCTCTCGATTCTGGATTTCTGGATCTATTTCGTTTTGGAGTTTTTTGGTGTATGGGTGATTTGAAGAAGGTTGAGATGTTGTGTTTTTTTTGGAAGATTTGCGAATGAAAATCAAATGAAGGTTTGGGTTGAATGAAGGTTTTTTTGGCGTTTGAGAAAAATGAAGATGATGATATTCGTGCCCCCGTCTCTGAGAGTGAAGGAAGGTGTTCTTATAGGAGAAACTTGAGGGTGAATTGGATATTTTGAGAGAAGTTGTTGTGAAAAGTTGCGTAACCGTTTGGAAGATTCACTGAGATTTTGTTTGTTGTTTTTCAGGTACCGCTTGGAGTATTTGCATAATGTAATGGTTCGTTGCGAATGGTGATGGCTTCATATGATACGTGTGTTTCGTGGTAGGTTGGTACGAAAAAATGTTACTGATTTGGCTTGGAGATTATATTTGAAGGCAAACGTCATGGTTGGCTGTGTGATATGTTGAATCTGGGTCATGGCTTTGCACGTGTGTGTATACGGATGAGAATTTTTGTGTATTATTATGCAGGCATTAAGAATAGGAAGAAGGACAATGTTGATTTTGATGACCAATCTGGAACCTGGAAACGGAGACATGGATATGACCGTGCCAATGATGAAGAAGGTATACCTATTATTGAAGCTAAACCAACTGATGGTAAGTAATTAGATATGCATTCCCTCACCACTGCTAGGTTCACTCTGCTTTGCTTGCCTTATTTGTCTTTTTCTGTCTTTCTGGTGCAAAATATGGCAATGCAGCATTGATTCTGCCTAGTTACTGTCTCTTAAATTCAAAGTTGAGATACATGTGGAACATGACAGTATGTTATAGAACATAATGAGTTTTATCTTCTAACTATTAGAACTTTTTCTATATCCAATTAGAGTGGCAAGTTCTATACACCAGTCAAATGACTCAAAAGGCAAAGAAGTACCATGATGGTTTTTTAGGACTTGATTCATGCGGATCTCAAGGGGCACATGTTAACTTTCAAACGTCTATTTCTTTTATCAAAAGTTCAATATATGCTTTAATTTCAGGATATGATTGGTGAGGTTATTTTACTGCATACACGTTGAATCCTGTTTTTGTTTGTTTTTTCTTCTTGTATTGTGATCAATGGCACACTCGGATTAGCTTAAATATTAATGAAAATTGATCCCTGTCCCCCTCCCGAATAGAAGAAGAAACTCACACAGTAATATTTTGAATACATGCTATTTGGATACAAAATATGGTAATACAATACTAAATGTCCTTACTAGTAGTCAGATATTAGTTGCAGTCAGAAAATAAACAAACTGCTCAATATATGGTCTACTCCCCCTTTTCTGTCTATATTTTAGGTCAAGCTGGAAACCTTTAGATAGCAGTGATATTTTGATTACAAGCTATTTTTGAATACAAAGCATGCTGATCCAAACAAGTAATATCATTTCAACTGGCTTCTATAATTGTTTGTACAAATATTTATCCAAACAAGTTCTAAGTCTTAAAATGTCCCAGTTGCAGTCAGGATTACGTGAGGGGTTTAATAAATGGCTATCCGTCCCTCTTCTGTCTGTATTTCAGGTTAGGATGTTTGATGCAAGCAGGAAACTCTTAGATAGCAGGTTCCTTAAAAAAGATGATGTAATAAACCCGGTGAATCAAATGCATTTGATACATATTTGGTTGACATTAGTAAGGATCAAGTAAGTCATACACCAGATTCCAGTGTTCAGGGAAAGAATTGCACTAATACAAAGAGAATGGAGAAGATAGACAGACATAAAGCTTCTCTTGACATTGATAGCCATGTGACCGTTGGAACACGTGGTTAGTTGACAGTTATACTTATTGTTTTGAAGACATGCTGTATTTGGCCAGTTGTTTTTAGTTGCATCAGTTTTTTTTCATTTGTATTTTTACTTAGTAGGATGATTATAGATTTCATTGGCATTTCTTATTTCCAATTAATTCCTAGTTACAATAATTTTCTTTCTTGTTACTCAGTTCTGTAACTTATAGCAGTTTTAAAATTGAAGGAAGAATACCAATATAGAAGAAAAGAGTGTAGTCTTTATGTGCCAGTCACTAATATGATTTGGTTAATGAGTCAAATATGATTTGCATAATGCATGTAGTTGTTCTACTTTATGACGATGTTTGGATCTAAAATACAGAATTTTCACTTCTAATTGATAGAGTACTTTGCCTTTTCAAAAAATAACGAAAAGAGTACTGGTTTTACTATGCGAGATCTTACATTTGAATGGTGATTATTTTCCCAATGAGTGTTTATGCAAGCCATGTTAACTGAGTTTCAAAAGATCAATTTACAAAATTTTAAAATTGAAGCTGATATACAGAATTCCGTGAAAACACATGCGCCCCGCACATACACAAACTCACGCGCACACGCACATACACTCACTCATGCGCACGTTCACACACACACTCACACATACAAATGTATGGTATTTATAGTTTTATCACGAATCAACGAAAAACAATAAGTGAATCAATTAATGGGCTTTATTCTTTCTTTCTTATGGATTCCTTCCTGCTTGTATATAGTCAGTTTCTTTTGAAGTCTATTATTGGTTGCATTTGTTTTCTGCTTTGATTGTCTTCAGTTTTTTCATCTTCATTAATTGTTCAGCGTTCACCTGTGTATCTCTTTATTTTCCAATATAGAATGGAAGGTCCTATACACAACACAATTAACTCAAAAAGCAAAGAAGTATCATGACGACTTTTTACAACTAGAATTTTGTGGATCCCTTGGGCGGCAGGTTAGTTTTCTTTCTTTTTATAATTTTCATTTTCCTGTTTGTATCGCCACATATTTCTTTATCTGTCATCAATTTGTTTGATTTTCTGTTTATTTTGAAACTGGTTCCATGGTAATGGATTATTCGACTTTTCTTAATGACATAGACCTTGGTTAAACACACATTATCTTAGCACAATGTTATATTTATTAGTTGTTCTCCTTTTAATGTTCTCTTTCCAGGTCATACTGTATGATTTGAGCAAAAGACCTTTAGAACACAGGTTTCTAAAGAAAGATGAAGTTATAGCTGGTTCGATGGTATATTTTGCTGGACATTTAGTTGATGTTGGAGAACCTGAGGGAAGTCATCAATCCCCAGTTAAGCTTAGTGAACGAGGGACTGGTGGTGAAAATGTTGTTTAGAAGAGACAACAAAGACACGGGAAAAAGTTCTGTCGCAAGCTTCATCCATCTACTGCTAGAGGTTAGTCCCTAGCTATGCAGAAGTTTCTTCAAGTCATTTTATTGCTGTAAAATTCTGTACTTCCGTGCATGTCATTCAAATGTTTTGAACTTACTATCATCCATTTCTTTATACACAATGATCTCATTAAGAAATATCATATATTTTTGTTGTATTATATCTTTTGCTCATTTAGTTTTTATGTGTTTTTAAAGCCTCTGTCTTGTCCCTTAAAAAAAACTTCTGTTTTGTTTTCACTGTTACCCATTAATGACACCCATCTATCTCAGAAATTGAATAAAAAATAATAAATATTAATGAATAATCATTTAGGATTAAAGAAAAAACCTCCTCAATATCAGTGAAGTCACAAGAGACTAGGAAGCTAAGAATCTTCGAAATCTTACACAAAAAATCACAATAAAAACACCAAATCTGGCTCTAGAAATAAAGAAATACTGTTTGAATAGCATGACTTGATATTGATAAGAGCGAGCAATTTACTTATTGGTTTCATGTGAGGAATCACAAACAACTTCAAGTTGTGTTATACATGCATGAGTCAACGAATACAATTAATAATTTAGTATAACCAATTTGGATCACATAGTTCAATTTTCAACAATTTTTTATCTGGGAAAAATTGAAAAAATCTATTATAAAAGTTGGGTTCTTTGTTGATTTCTTCCCTTTGACAGGTTCTGAGGCAATGTTTGCTAATCTTGGTCATTTCAATCCGCGGTCCATTCAGGTAACTTTTATGATTTTTGGCCTCTACTTCCAGATTGTGATTCCTTTTCAGCAAGTAATGGTCTTTTCTCTTTGTTATTTTTGGTAACAGATAACTTTCATATTCACAATCTACCCATCTTTAGTTCTGACTTATGCGGGGCAGACAACATACCTGATTAAAAATCCCAATGATCATAATGATGGCTTTTACAAATTTATACCAACTCCAGTTTACTGGCCTATCTTTATCATTGCAACATCGGCTGCAATTGTTGCTAGCCAGTCATTGATATCAGCCACCTCTTCTGTGATCAAGCAATCTGTAGTACTCGATTATTTTCCTCGAGTGAAGATTGTACACACATCTCCTAATAATGAAGGAGAAGTTTACTCCCCTGAAGTGAACTACATCCGTATGATCCTTTGTGTTGTTGTTATACTTATATTTGGAGATGGAAAAGATATTGGAAATGCTTTCGGTATGGCAGTTTCTGAAACCCATTGCTCTTTTGACATATAATAACACGAATCTCCTATCACCTGATTAAGAGAACACAATACTCTTTTATTCACATCATCAACTACATAACATTGTTTAACAACTCTTTTGAATTTGAATTTTGGCAACTGACACATAATAGATGAATAAAAGGGTTCTGTTATCATTAATCGATGGTTCTTCTCAATCCTAAAATTCTAGGATTGTTACTCATGTCTACCAATAAACATAGCTTTTGGCCATATAGTGACATTAGGATTGTCTTCTATTTTATTGTTTGGAACTATTTAGTCTTTGCAATCTTCTCATTGATGGTATAACGTTTGTTGCAGGTCTTGTCATAAATAATTTGAAAATACATATACAGAATTGCCCCGACAATCTTTTATCGGATTCTCAAAAGTTTGAAGAGGTCTCCAGCTTAGAAGAAGCGCGACTTGCTGGTGTTTTTCATGTTCGCTGAAAGACAAGATTTTATATCGGCTTGAACTGTGGCTGGTTTGATAAAATCATGCTTGCATTTTACGAAGTCATGCACAATAACTGTAGATCTGGCCTGCCTGCTCTAGGAGTTTCATTAAAGCAACGGATGGAAGTTGGAATGCTTTACGAAGCTTGAAAGGTTAACTACATTCAAGAACTTAAAATTCACATAATTCTGCAGCTTCACTAACTCATTGTGTTCCATATACATGATACAACATGTAAGAGTCTAAATATTGAAGTGTGAACAAAAGGGATTAAGCAATAGGTATCATGTATGTGCTAAAATCCTACAAGTAGAAAACATCATATTGGTTGAATCATATTCATGTATAATAACAGCTGAAGTGGTCATATATAGTTTTAAGAAAAAAATTCACATGCTATCGTCTGCCCAATTATAATATAGCAATCTTGACAGGCTTGTATTATTATTAAAAGAATAGTCCTGGTACACGCGTGTGCACATATATATAGAAGAATAGTCCTGGTACACGTGTGTGCATATATATATATATATATATATATATATATATATATATATATATATATATATATATATATATATATATATATATATATATATATATATATATATATATATATATATATATATATATATATATATATATATATATATATATATAAGAATAGTCCTGGTACTTTCCTAAGTAGACAACATTGCCATACCAAATATATATGGCAGAAGAATAGTCATGGTCCTTCCAAACAAGCATGTGTTGATTTTGCAATGGAGTCAAGATTTTTTGTTGTTGTTTCAATTTATGTAATATTTTGATAACTCTTACTTCATATGTGTTATATGTTTTGATAAATTATTTATGATCTTGATAAATTGATTGAAGGAGAACAGGACATGACATAATTGTCATTATTGGAAAACATGGTTAGCATATATAGATTATACAATTGGAAAGCAGGCATAATTTTGTTGACTTTTACAATTTGACTTTAGCCTCGGTTAGACCAAAGCTAAATATTTTGTTGACTTATAAAGTTTGAACTTAGCCTCGAAAAAGGTCGAGGCAAAATGTTCCTTTAGCCTCGACCAGGACCAAGGCTAAATAGCACGTGAGCTTATGGAGTTTGACTTTAGCCTCGGTCAGACCCAGGCTATTTTTTGTTTTTTGACACGGCTTCACCGAGGCTAAAGTAGACACGGCTAAACCGAGGCTAAATTAGACACGGCTAGACCGAGGCTACATTTAGCCACGACTCTTCTTGGCCGAGGCTAAATGTTAGCTTCGATCGTTTTAGCCTATCCCCGACACCAACGCTAGGCCGAGGCTAATTGGCTAGTAGCGACGGTTTTTTGCCTTATAGTGTCGAAAAATGGCCGAGGCTAAATAAAACATTTCTAGTAGTGTCTCATCAGTTTCTTCGTCTATTGTCATAACATATGCGGGTATTGTCCTTCTTTCAATGTGAATCAGAGGCGCCTCGTTAACAAACTGGACCTTCCACATTGATGCCATCATGGCTAATGCATCAGCGATGTGATTTTCCGCCCTTGGTACATGCTTGAAAGTAATTTCATCAAAATATTCAGCCATCTCTAGGATATGAGTTTTGTAAGGGATCAACTTTTCATCCATGGTTTCCCATTCTTCTTTGAGTTGGTAGATCACCAAAGCAGAATCACCAATTACTTCCAAGATTTTGATGCGAAGATCAATAGCAGCTTCCAATCCTAGGATGCAGGCTTCATACTCGGCTATGTTATTCGTACACGAGAAACAAAGTCGGGCTGTGACGGCAGTATACCCTCCGGTTGGATTTTTCAAAACAGCTCCAACACCATGTCCATTCTTGTTGGACGCTCCATCGAACATCATTTCCCATCGAGATCCAGGCTCGGGACCTTCTTCAGGACCAGGCTCTGGTTTCATGCGCTGAATGTACATCACATCTTCATCAGGAAAATCAAACTTGAGTGGTTGATAATCTTCCATGGGATGCTCTGCGAGATGTTCTGACAAGACACTTCCCTTGATAGAATTTTGAGCAACATACTGAATATCGTACTCTGACAAGAGCATATGCCATCTAGCCAATCTTACAGTTTGGGCCGGCTTTTCAAAGATGTACTTGATGGGGTCCATCTTAGAAATTAGCATTGTGGTATGGAAAATCATATATTGTCTCAGACGCTTGGCGGAGAGTAACGACTCTCGCAATCGGTGAACTTCTTGCTCAGATAGTAGATTGCGTGTTCTTTCTTTCCTGACTCATCCGTCTGGCCCAAGACACAACCCATTGAATCTTCTAGTACTGTCATATACATGAACAAAGGTCTTCCAGGTACAGGAGGAATCAACACCGGAGGCTCTTGTAAATACTGCTTGATTTTCTCAAATGCGGCCTGGCAATTCTCGTTCCATACCACCGTCTGATCTTTTCGTAACAACTTGAAGATCAGCGTGCAAGTAGGAGTTAGATTGGAGATGAACCTGGAGATGTAATTCAAGCGTCCGAGGAAACCTCTGACTTGTTTCTCTGTTTTAGGAGCAGGCATCTCTTGGATCGCTTTAACTTTGTCGGGGTCTACTCCAATCCCTTGTTGACTAACGATGAAGCCTAGTAATTTGCCTGAGCTAACTCCGAAGGTGCATTTTGCTGGATTTAACCTTAGTTGATACTTTCGGAGTCTTTCAAATAACTTCAACAGATGATCCAAGTGGTCTTCTTCGCTTTGAGATTTTGCGATCATGTCATCCACATATACTTCAATTTCTTTGTGCATCATATCGTGGAAGAGTGTGACCATGGCTCTTTGATACGTTGCCCCCGCATTCTTCAAACCGAAAGGCATGACCTTATAACAATAGGTGCACCAGGGTGTGATGAAAGTTGTCTTCTCCATGTCAGCTGGATCCATTTTTATCTGATTATAACTAGAAAATCCGTCCATGAATGAGAATAGTGCGAAGCTGGCTGTATTATCCACCAAAGTGTCGATATGTGGTAGAGGGAAATCGTCCTTCGAACTTTCTTTGTTTAAATCCTTGTAATCGATGCACATTCTGAATTTTCCATCCTTCTTTGGGACCGGTATGATGTTTGCCACCCATTCTGGATATTTGGATACCGCTAAAAAGCCTGCATCAATTTGTTTCTTGACTTCGTCTCGGATTTTAAGAGCCATGTCTGGTCTTGATCTGCGAAGTTTTTGTTTGACCGGAGGACACTCTGGCTTCAGGGGGAGCTTGTGCATAACAATGTCAATATCCAACCCTGGCATGTCTTGATAAGACCAAGCAAATATGTCGACATAATCTTTGAGGAGTGCTGTCAGCCTGCTTTTGATCTCTGGCCCTAATGATGCCCCAATCTTGACTTCTCTTTTTTCCTCTTAGGATTCCAACTTGATGATGACCTCAGTCTGCTCTTTGTATGGCTGGAGATAAACATCTTCATACTCAGCCATCCTCTTCAACTCTTCTGGGACTTCTAATTCTTCATCATTCTCTTCTTCAGCTTGAAAGACAGATGAACCACTAGTAGAAGGAACCGAAGGATCACAGGATTCTGTGGTGGATGAAGGTATTCTGCATGTTTTATTTTTGGGAACAATTAGACACACACACAGACATGTAGATGAAGGGTTGTTTTTACTTTTTCAAAAAGATTGCCATTTTTCCTTTTAACAAAAAGAGTGAAAATGATGTGCAGAACATAAACAAGAGTTTTAACAAAAACACTTTTTCATTCGTAGGTTTTCAAATTGCAAAGTGGCCCAATACAAAATAATTCGCAGGCCTTGGGCAAGACCAGGAATTTTAAAGAAAACACAAAGCTAACAAGCAAAATGAATTACTCTAAAGGTAAAAAGACGGGAATTTCCACAGCCTCCCAGTTGTGTAAAGCTGCTCCTCCCCGAGTTATCAGATGATCTAGATTGCAATCCTCATCCTCAGCAATGATGGCGTTGATTTGTATTTCGCCACTGGTAAATATTTCCTTCAAAGACTTCTTCCTCATAGTGGTTTCTTCTGGCTCGCCTTCTAGAGTTGGTTTGTAACCCAACCCTTGTCGATCGTTCTTGGCCCGAACGTTGACTTCAATGATCTCCCCCATCCCAACGGGACTCCAGCTTTTAGTGCCGCCTTGATACTCTGAACAGAGGTGAAGGATGGACCGCGAGTTATGTCAGATTCGTCGACTAGAACAGCGTGGGCTATTTCTAGCGCTTGAAAGGCTGTCTCAAGGGAATCTTCGTCAGCTTCGATGTAACAAAATGAGGACAGGTTGCTCACCATTAAATCCTCTTCCCTATGAACAATGACCAACTGGTCATCGACCACAAACTTCATTTTCTGATGGAGAGTAGAAGTAACAGCGCCAGCTGCATGGATCCATGGTCTTCCCAGTAGACAACTGTAGACCGGATTAATATCCATCACCTGAAAGGTGACCTCGAAGGTTTGCGGTCCTATCATGATAGGAAGATCAACCTCCCCTATCACAGCTCTTCCTGACCCATCAAATGCCTTCACTATGAGAGAAGTTGGCCTCATGTTAGCACCTTGGTAAGCCAGCTTGGCTAGTGTTCTTTTCGGTATTATATTGAGCGCGGATCCTGTGTCAACAAGAACCCTAGACAATGTATCTTCTTCGCATTTGATCGACACATGCAGAGCACGATTGTGCTTGCATTTCTCAGCTGTCAGATCATTGTCATCAAAGCTTAGTGTTTTGCAGGTCGTGATGTTTGCCACAATGGAGTCGAATTTCCCCACTGTAATATCTTTGGTAACATGGGCTTGTGTTAATATTTTGAGCAAAGCCTGGCGATGTGCCGGAGAGCTTAAGAGTAATGCCATGACTGATATCTTAGATGGCGTCTGATTCAGTTGGTCTACCACCCGGTAGTCACTTCTTCTGATGATTCTCAGAAACTCTTCTTCATCATTTTTTAGGCTTTCTTTTCCTTTGACCAAAGGCTCTTTAGTGACGACTACCTCTGGAATGGGTTTTTGAGGAACAACAACTTTTGGAACGGAAATTGCTGGTGGAGGAACCGCATTATTTGTCCACGGTTGGTATATGTGACCACTCCGGGTCATCTTGCTCCCACCGGCAATATTAGTTATGTTTGCTGGCTTCCTTTCTTTGAAGATCCCTTCACACCATGAATGGTCCTGCTTTGGTGTTACAACCCTTGGGTGAGGTTTAGATCCTCCCCTTGGCTCAAATCTGGCTTGCCCTCTCCCAAATTTTGGGGGTGCATCGTCGCGGAACACTGGCCGGACGTTTTTGTAGTTGTTGTTATTATTTTTGAACACAACTCTTTTGTTGGGCTCTTCAGATATGTTAAACACGGGTTCAATGACTGCCACATCTTCCCCTTTCTTCCTGCGAGCAATCTCTATCATCCCTTGTTCTATCATTGCTCGAATGTCTTTTTTCACAATGTCACAACCTTCTGGGTTCAACATGCATTGTTCGCAGTCTTCATGAGATTTCTTAAGAGCCCATGCCTGAGGAAGAAGTTTGTGTAGGTCCACCAATGGTACCTTGATCTCATCAATAGTAGTAATTGTCTTATCTTCAGATCCTTCACCTTCTTCAGTAATAGCATTTACTCCACCATGATTGGGTAGAGGGTTATTCTTTACGTTCAGGTGATTGTCTTCAAAGGACAGAATTCTTTTTTCAATTAAATCTCAGACGAGGTGCTGGAGCGCAAAGCATCCTTCAAGGTCGTGGCCTGGAGTGTTCTCGTGAAATAAATAGCGAGCATTGGCGTTGTAGTAGAATGGGAGTGGATTAGGTGGAGCACCCAATTTTCTTGTCTTGGCCAAACCTCTTTCTATCAACATGGGGAACAGATCAGTGTAGCTCATCGGAATAGGCTGTATTTTTGGTCGATTCGCCTGGTAATTCGCCCTTGGAGCCCTGTTTTGAGGTTGCTGACCTTGCGGCTGATGATACTGTTATTGATTGTTAGAATGATATTGTTGTTGATTGCCAAAATGATACTGTTGTTGATTACTGGATGCCCCATGCTGAGGACCCTGCTGCGATGACTCTTGAAAAACTGGAGTCACAACTGCTACATATGATGATGGATGGTACTGCTGGCGATGGTTCCTGGAACTTTGCGCCTTTTTCCCGTATGTTATCGCACTTACATCCCCCTCTTTCTTTTTGTGAAAGTTGCTGACCGGTTTCTTTGCAACACTGGTGCTTGAATTAGTATTTGGAATAGCCACTTTCCCACTTTTTAAACCGGCTTCAACCTTGACCCCTACTGCTACGATGTCAGAGAAGTTGGTTGTGACACTGCTGATTAGTCGCTCATAGAATTCTGGCCTGACCGTATCTACGAACCAGTCTTCCAATTCCTTTTCAGTAAGGGGTGGCTCCACTTGAGCTGCAGTCCCGCGCCATCTTTGCGCGTATTCCTTGAAGGTTTCAGTGCTCTTTTGTGTCATGTTGAGGAGCTGACGACGGTCTGGAGCTAAGTCCATGTTGTATTTATATTGTTGAATGAAGGCATCTAAAAGATCTTGGAAACCATGGATCTTTACTTGATCCAGGCTGAGATACCATTTAGCCGATGCTCCTTTAAGACTGTCCTAAAAATAGTGCACCAACAGTTTGTTGCTTTCAATATGCGGAGCCATTTGCCTGCAGTACATGATCAGGTGTACCTTGGGACAAGTAGTCCCCTCATATTTGTCAAACACTGGCATTTTGAATTTTTGGGGAAATACCAAACCGGACACCAGACACAGGTCTTTGGCGTCAAACCCAAAAACATTGCTTCCTTCGATGGCTCTCATTCTTTTAGCCATAATGTACATCTCTACCCTCAATTTCTCGTGCTTCTCATCCTCAGCTTCAGAACCATCAGGTATGTCAAAGATAGGTTGTAGGTTATGGAAAATAGGTTGCACCGTAGTTGGTCCACCCGCTTGAGTGAAAATGGGATTCCTGATTGTTGAATCAAACAGTGAATTAAGACTTGAAGATTGTATATTGCTGAATGGTGGCAAGAAATCCCGAGACATGCCATAGGGAAATTCTGCAGTGGTAACTGGAGCTACTGTGACGTTGTTCGTTGCTGTGGCGACTTCGGAGATTACCGTAGACTGCGTGTCCATCTTTGCCTTGATTATATTGAGAACTTCCATAATCTGGCTGACGTCACCCTTGATTCCTTCAATGTCGTTGTCCATTTGGTCGAACCTCTATTCATTATCAGCCATCTTCTTTTGAGCTCTGAATCGAGTGTTGTAGTTGTGAGTATTCAGCGTGACTTCCTTGTTTCTCTACAAGAACAAAGGATGAGCTGCGGAACTCGGATACAAGACCAATGCAGATGAGATGCGAATGCAAATGTAAATGCAAATGCACAAACCATTCAAGGAAAAGAAAAAAAAATTATTTACAAACAAAAAGGTTGGAACAACATGTAACGACATGCTTAAAAAAGCATTTTTCATTGATAATTTGAAGTCTATTACAATAGATGGCTCTTGCTAAAAAGCAAGACCTTTCTTACAAGAAGTGAAAGTAAAAGCAACATAGGATTACAATCCTTTTAGGGAAAGCAGGAAATGGTGGAATAATGATCATTCTAACAAGATGATCCTTCTCCTTCTTGGTCTTCAACATGAGCTTGGTCCTGGCGGATGATCTCCCATAGGTCTTCATTCTCTCATTGTGCTTTGATCAAAGCGTATTTCAACTCTTCCCTAGTCGTGGGGACCTCCGGTTCCATCGTTATCTCATAATCATGAGTATAGAACATGGTCAAAGCTATTTCCTTCGACCAAAGCAAGTACCCTCTGGTAGTTAAACAGCTTATGTTCTCCATTGGAGTTATACCCAAGAGGTGAGGATCTCTTTGGGCGTAGTGAGCACGGGCTTCCAGTTCAGGGTTGCGACTGGTTTCACAAAAGCAAGGTCTCAGCAGTTCCGGCTCGGGCTCCGGCCTAATTGAATACCCATACTGACGCTGGGCAAGAATAGGATTGTAGGTGATGACCCCCTTCGTTCCAATGAGAGGCACATTGGGGAATTCTCCATAACTGGGAATCATGACTAGATTACCAAGGTTGATGTCATACCATGTGATGTCATAGTGCCTGAGTGTGACGAGCTTAGAAATCCATGCGCTTTTGCTGGGAAGCCTCCAAAGGACATGAGTCCTGGGTAGATGAGAGGTAAACCACCTGTCAAGCAGTGCGAGGCAGCATGAGAATTGGCCGAGGTCATACAAGATGAAGCGGTGGATGACCACATAGGTATCTGCCAGTATCTCGTTTACAGGATTTTTGATGATGAAGAGGCGGATTGCCTCCTCACTGATGAAGTCATAACGGCTCGGGAAGAGATACATCCCATATATTAGAAATGCCAAAATTGCTTCAAAGATGCCCAGATTTCTATTCTCATAATTATATTCGGCCATCTCCATTAGCGGTCCTGCTTCCATTTCGTATTATCCTCCCTTTGCTCTTATAGGTGGTAAATCCTCTTGCTTGAGATGTAAGGCTTTGGCCAAATCTCTCCTATTTGGTTTCCCATAAGGAAGCGTGAAAGTCCATGGAATCTTCAGATAGTCAGTGTACTCCTCTATGGTCGGAAGCAGCTGAAAGTCTGGGAAGACGAAACAGTGATAGGTTGGAGAATAAAATTCGACCAGAGCTTGCAGCATAGGCTCGTTGACTTTAGCACTTATCAGTGGTAGGAGATTTCCATATTTGGCAATGAAAGCAGCGGGGTTCCTGACAAGTCTTGCCAACATCCTAAGACGGCCTAACCTCAAATCTGGGAAAGGAAGCATGTCTCTTCTCACCATTTTGTTGTTTGCAAAAAGAAAAAGTTTGAATTTCCTTGAATGGTTAGAAAAAATGCAAATGCAAATCCACATGGTGTCATGGGACTCAAACATTTACGAACATCAAAAGTTGTCATTCATTGATCAACAAAATGGGATTACAAAATATTGTTTCCTCTTACAAGAGTTTTAAACATAAACAACAGCTAATGAATCCTAAGAAGGTTCCCCTAGCATCCTCATGTTGAGCTTCTCGATTTCTTTTTCCATTTGAGCCTTCTCAAGAATGAGCTTGTCCACAATTAACTTCCACGGAGTAGACTGAGGATTAGAAGGTTCTTCTTGTGCTTTCCTCTTCTTACAAGAGAGTACTTCTTCGTCTTTCAACTGGAGTTGTTTCTGGAGCTCTGTATTCTCTTCAACGACCACTTGATACTTGTGCTTCCAAGCGTCTTTGGTTTGTCGTGCTTTGACTAAAGCGATTTTCAACTTTTCTTCTTCAGACATGAAGACCAAAGGACGTTCTTCCTTCAAAGCCATAGGCTCTTGTTTAGGATAAGGCATCCTTAGTGTGATGGCTCTCTTTCGAACCCATTGGAGGTAAGGTTCTAAAGAGACACAGTTGAGTCTTCCAAGATCCCTTTTCCCTTTCTTGTGCGGATGCTTCCAAGCCTCTAGAATCCTTTCTTTTAGCTCTTGACTATATTTTTCTTCTTTGAAGAAAATGTTTTCCACCTAAACACTATTGGGCTTGTCCTTTATAGGGTATCCCAATTGCCGACCGGCGAGGACTGGATTGTAACTGATTCCTCCATTAGCACTGAGAAGAGGTACATTACCGAAATCCCCATAATTGTCAATGATCATTGTCCCATCATAGTCACGACTATACCAATCAATATCAGAGTGAGTGAGAGCCATGATCTTTTGTGACCACCATCCTTTCTTCGAGTCCCAAAAAGCGTTAGCTTTGGGCAAGTGTGAAGTGAACCACTTGTATAACAAAGGAGCGCAACAAGTAATCATCCCTCCATTGTGAAAGCTCCTCATATGAACAGAATGGTATGCATCTGCTAGCAAGGTAGGCACGGGATTCTTCTTCAAGAAAATTTTAATGGCATTGAGGTCCACAAAATTCTCGAAGCTAGGGAACAGAAAGATGCCATAAATGAGCATGGCAAGGATAGCCTCGAATGCATCCATGCTTAAATGATCCGCATAACATTGAGCTTTCTCGACCAGGAACTCTGCTTTTAACCCAAAAACTCCTCCTTTTGTAATCAGATTCTTTTTAATATCAACCAATCCCAAACGGGTAGCCTTGGCCATATCTTGTTCTTTAGGGTCCTCCTCCATGATCGAAAAAGGAGAATCTTCAAGAATGGGCAATCCAACCAGATAAGAGTATTTTTCTAGTGTGGGCACTAGCTGATAATCAGGAAATGTGAAACAGTGGTAGAGTGGGTCATAGAACTGGAGAAGTGTAGAAAGGAGTCCACTATCCATCTTTATCTTCAACAGTAACAACAGCTTCCCATACCTGCTTTGGAATCCCTCTGAATCTGTCACCAAGGTGCTCAACCTTCTTAGGTCATCTAGGTTAAAACCCTTGTAAGTGTACTTCAAAGTTTTCTTTCTTTTACTATTCATAACGACCTCTGATGTTTACAAACAAACAATAGTCTGAGTTCCATGAAACATGATGATATGATGTTTATGAATGCAAAATTCACAAACACAGGCAGATGCAAAGATCACACATATGCACACAAACACAAGCTTAGGTTTAAAGAACGAGCGTGGATCCAAGGTCTACCCATCCCCAAGGATTTGCACTATGGATTAATTTGTACTTGCCGAACGAGTTCTACAGAGTTCCCAAAGTCATCAACCCATCTTTCGGATATTATCAACTTCCCAAATTACTTGGTAATCGATAATATTCTCAAGAGAGTCTCGTCCGAGTGTAGTATCACGTATCAACTATTTCGGAAATACTTCCTTATAGCCATCGCACTACATTCTAATAAGGCCAAAGTGGGGTAGAATGTATTCTAAAAGTCTGCAGTGTCATGGGCTCCTTCGTTGAAAGTAGCATTGTTTTCACGAATACTCGATCAACAATACTAAACTTTCAAGAGAGCCTACACTAAGCGGTGGTTTCTCAAGTTAGCTTGGTCGGGAATCAACTCCCTATAAGCCTTCTTGAATATACCACCATCCTATCATAATTTCACTCAAATCCGGGTATAGGACCGTCTCACCACTCAAAGCACCCAATACCCAACACACAAACAAATATATTGACAAATATACATGTTAAGCAAATATTTACAAATATAGCATGCAATTAAACAAAATAGGCGAAACCCTCAAGTTAAGTAAATACTCCCCAGTGAAGTCGCCATTTCTGTTGCGGTGAGAATCGTGATACCAAGCTATTGATTAACTTGAATCTTTAATTCTTATATTCACAACCGGACTTTAATTTATCCAAAGGAAAGGTCTAAAGAAAGAAAGAACCTTTTGCGCGATGTAACAACAACGCTAAGAGATTCGGGGATCGGGGGTTGGTTATGCACAGGGTAGGTATTTCACATCCTAAACATCTGTAGTATTCTACAAGAACCTTTTGTTTATTTTCATGCTAAGTTGGTAAATGTTTGCTAAGGTTTGGGATTGGGTAAAAGGTGAAGGTTAAAACCTAAAGATAGTTTCTAAGCTTGCTCGCAAAGACATCGCGTCCTCTGCCTACGTATCCTAACTAGGATAGAATCAGAGCAATCGTAGGTCACCTCACTAGGGTTGAAGAACACTTGATTATGATCAAAGTTCAAAGGGGAACAAACATAACAATGTTTGTATAGAGTTTAACAAAACTCTCTAAATCTATGTTGTAACACTCAAGAGGGGAGCAAGTAATCATTTACCATGATTCTTACATAGAGTTTACAAACTCTATCCTAGGGTTCTAGTTGAAGAAACACTCCTAGAAAAGGTGGGTTTTTTAGACTTAGAGCAAAGTCTAATGGCTTATACTATGGTTCAAGATGACTTCACAAAGTCAAGGGGGCGGGTAATGAACTATCCAATGACACAAGGGTCAATGGAGAGACTTTTCCTTTGGAAGGAGAGAGAGGGGCAACTTGGATGAGAACTAAAAAGTTCCATCACTTGAGGGAGAAATACTTAACAAAGCAATAAACAATTAAGCTGGATGAATAAGGTTACTATAAGAACACAAATTGTTTCTTAGTAATATCTCTATGTTTTGATGATAACTCTTATGAAATTTTGTATTGAAGAATTATATACTCTAAAATTGGTTCATGAATATTTGCTGCAGATAATTAAAGTATATATACATCCAAGAGCAAATTAATCTAAACATAGAACTATGGAAGGCTCTGAAGAGTCAGAATCATCTTATAGAAGAATTTGAGCGCTGTCTGCAGAAAAATCTGAAGCAGAAGCTACAGAAGAATCTGAAGCAGAACCTGCAGAAGGATCTGAAGCAGAAGACTCTAATAGATTTGAAGACTCTGAAGCATTGAAGAACTTTATATGAGAGTTAAGAAGCACAGTTTTTCAGAAGACTCTGAGAGTACTACACGTTGTATGTATTGAGGATCTGATTCATAAAACTCTGCTCTGATAGAACTACACGCTAAAGCACACTTGCTGCATTACTCTGATTCAGCAAAATCTGATGGGTATCCAAGACTCTGATCATGCAAAATCTGATGGTTAACTTTGCTGAAAAGAAATACTTATTGAAGAAGAATTCAAAGTAACATCTTTTGATTTGGCTCAACGACTCTTTCCTCTTTCATGCTTGACACTAGAACACAGACCAAAAGCATTTCTCTGTGCATTCTACTTCCAGGAAAGGTCATGTGATGTAAAGACAAAAAGGTTCAGGCCTTTTTCAGAACACACCCTCCAACGTCAAGACTTTGTGGACTACTGTGCATATAAAAGCAAGTCTTCATCATCTTCTTCAGTAGTGATCCATAACCAACGAATCTATGAAAGAAACTCTTACTAGCTCTCATAAAATATTCTTATTGCTGAGTTTATTCTTTTGTTCTTAACATTAAGTGAAAAATCACTGTTGTGATAAAGCTTGTTAGAAGCATTCATACACTTGTATTAATCTTACATTTTATTGTAATAGTTCCTTAAGAAGATCCAGTTGGGATCAGTAGTTCTTGAGAAGACTTTGAACAGTTGTTCTTAGTGCTTACTATTGTAATCAGTTGATTAAATAGTGGATTAAGTCCTTGTTTGAGAAAGGCAAATCACTCTAGATAGGGTGGACTGGAGTAGTTGAGTTCAACGATCCAGGAAAAAATACTTGAGTTTTTTACTTCTAAGTTTTATCTTCATACTTATCAACCCCCCCCCCCCCTTCTAAGTATTTTCTTACCTTCAGTTGGCATCAGAGCTCCGGTTCTGTGTGTGCTACCACTTCACAGTGACAGAAAAGATCCAGTGAGAAAAACTTTGATATTTATATTTGGTTGTTTATAATGGCTGATGTTTCAACATCTAACAAGTATGAAGAAAGAGACAGAATCAGTAATAAACCCCCTATGTTTGATAAGGAGAAATTTGATTATTGGAAAGACAGGATTGAAAGTTTTTTCCTTGGTTATGATGCTGATTTATGGGATTTGGTCATAGATGGATATGTTCATCCCATTGATGGGAATGGCAAGAAAGTAGATAGGAAATCTATGACAGAAGCCCAAAAGAAGGAATTTAGAAATCACCACAAGGCTAGAACAATATGGTTAAATGCAATATCTCACACTGAGTATGAAAAGATCACAAATAGAGAAACTACATTTGACATGTTTGAGTCCTTGAAAATGACTCATGAGGGAAACTCTCAAGTCAAGGAAACAAAGGCTCTGGCTCTAATTCAGAAGTATGAAGCTTTCAAGATGGAAGAAGCTGAATCTGTTGAAGCCATGTTCTCCAGATTTCAAATACTTACAGCTGGACTAAAGGTTCTGGATAAAGGTTACTCTACTGCTGATCATGTGAAGAAGATCATCAGAAGCTTACCTACCAGATGGAGACCTATGGTGACTGCGCTGAAAATGGCTAAAGATCTGAACCAGATTTCCTTGGAGGAACTAATCAGCTCACTAAGGAGCCATGAAATTGAACTTGAGGAAGATGAGCCTCAAAAGAAAGGTAAGTCAATTTCCTTAAAATCTAATAAATCTGCTAAAGCGTTGCAGGTAATAGAGGAAAGCTCTAAAGAATCCTCATCTGAAGATGAAGATGAATTATCCATGTTGTCCAGAAGAATAAACAAACTCTGGAAGCATAAAGGAAAGAAGTTTAGAAACTTCAAGAAGCCTGACCAAAGAAAGGAATCTTCTGGACACAGAAGATCTGGAAAAAAGGAGGTTGTCTGCTACGAATGTAAAGAACCTGGGCATTACAAAAATGATTGTCCAAAGCTTCTGAAAGAAAAGCCTAAAAGAAAATTTGATAAGAAGAAGAAGGTTCTAATGGCAACCTAGGATGATTCAGATACATCTGAATCTGAATCTGAGGCAGAAGAAGAATGTGCCAATGTAGCATTGATCGAAGACATAGAAGATCAGGAGGAAGGAATTTCAGGTTCTGAATCTGACTCTGAATCTGACTCTGACGCTGAAGAGGTAATGGCTAAACTCACTAAAGATGAACTTATCAAAGTGTTATCAGAGGTTCTGAAGAGCTATAATAATATTAAGCTCAAATACAAGGAGCGTCAAAGCAATCTTGTATCTGAGAATAATATTCTTAAATCAGAAGTGGCTGAGCTAAATGAAAAGAACTTAAAAATGAAAAATGATTTTGAATTAGCTCAACAAGACTCTCACTCTGAAGCTGAGTCTGAATGCAAAAATATTTTGGAAAAATATGACTACAGCTTTCAGAAGTTTCTTGCTAAAAGCATAGACAGAAGCAAAATGGCTTCTATGATCTATGGGGTTAGCAGAAATAACAGAAAAGGAATTGGATATAAATCTTCCTCTGATTTAAATCCAAAACCTGTTGATAAAATTATCATCAAGAAAACTCCTTTATATTCCAATTTTAAATTTGGTCACTTGAATGATATTGAACACACTTGTTCTGAAAAGAACATTCATGTGTTTAAATCTAAAACTAGTCAGAATAAACCTTATGTTGAAAAACAGAAGTTTAGACGAACCTTCAGAACAACTAACCCAAAAGGACCCAAGAAGATCTGGGTACCTAAGAGTAAAATAATTCATGTTGCAGATGTTCTTAGCAGCAAGGTCAGGACGCCAATCATGGTACCTGGACTCTGGATGCTCGCGACATATGACGGGAGAAAGGTCTATGTTCCAAAGTCTGGAGCTTAGATCTGGAGGTGATGTGAAATTTGGAGGGAATCAGAAGGGTAAGATCATTGGATCTGGCACTATTGGAAATGGTAGCCTTCCCTCTATTACTAATGTTTTACTTGTAGAAGGATTAAAGCATAATCTATTGTCCATAAGTCATTTAAGTGACAATGGTTATGACATAGTCTTTAATCAAAAATGTTGTAAAGCTATTAGTCAAAAGGATGGCTCAATCCTATTTAGTGGAAAGAGGAAGAACAACATTTATAAAATAAATCTTTCAGAACTTAAGGTTCAGAATGTTAAATGCCTCTTGTCTGTTAATGAGGAGCAATGGGTCTGGCACAGAAGATTAGGGCATATTAATATGAGACGTATATCTCAGATTAATAAACTTAATCTTGTCAGAGGACTTCCTAAGTTGAAGTTCACCTCAGATGCTCTTTGTGAAGCATGTCAAAAAGCGAAGTTTTCAAAATCCTCTTTTAAATCAAAAAATGTTGTTTCTACT
Source organism: Lathyrus sativus (assembly GCA_963859935.3). Lineage (NCBI taxonomy): Eukaryota > Viridiplantae > Streptophyta > Magnoliopsida > Fabales > Fabaceae > Lathyrus > Lathyrus sativus. The sequence goes on from OZ012735.1 coordinate 282,045,209, forward strand.
TCCAGACCATTAGAATTACTTCATATTGATCTGTTTGGACCAGTGAAAACTGCATCCATCAGAGGCAAGAAGTATGGATTAGTCATTGTTGATGACTATAGTAGATGGACATGGGTAAAGTTCTTAAAACACAAGGATGAGTCACATTATGTATTCTTTGACTTCTGCAAACAAGTCCAGAATGAAAAAGATTTCAAAATTATAAAAGTCAGAAGTGATCATGGTGGTGAATTTGAAAACAAATATTTTGAAAAATATTTTAATGAAAATGGCATTGCTCATGATTTTTCCTGTCCTAGAACTCTACAACAAAATGGAGTTGTAGAGAGGAAAAATAGAACTCTGCAAGAATTGGCCAGAACCATGATCAATGAGACTAATCTGGCAAAGCACTTTTGGGCAGAAGCAATCAACACAACATGTTACATTCAGAACAGAGTGTCTGTAAGACCTCTTCTGGAAAAGACTCCCTATGAATTGTGGAGGAACAGAAAGCCCAACATTGCCTATTTTCATCCTTTTGGATGTATTTGTTATATGTTGAACACTAAAGAGAATCTTAGCAAGTTTGATTCTAAAGCACAGAAGTGTTTCATGCTTGGATATTCTGAATGCTCTAAGGGCTACAGAGTATACAATACTGGAACACAGATTATGGAAGAATCTGTACATGTTAGATTTGAAGATAAGCTTGGCATTAAAAAGCCAAAGCAGTTTGAAAGTTCGGCAGATAGAGAAGTAGTCTTCACAGACTCTAAAGGCTCAGAGGCAGACAAAGCTCAAGTGAAGGAACCAGAAGCAACGCCAGATGCAATTCCTTTGGCTTCTCAGATGAACAACTTAAACATTTCTGAAGAATCAACTGTTAGAGGATCATCTTCCAGAATCAAAGCTTCTCATCCAGAGAATGTGATCATTGGAAAGAAGGATGACCCTATCAGAACAAGATCCTTCCTCAGATCCTCTGAAGCATCATTATTTGGATTGGTGTCAATAATTCAACCAACCACTGTGGATGAAGCTCTGCAAGACAATGACTAGATTATTGCCATGCAAGAAGAGCTAAATCAGTTCACTAGAAATGATGTGTGGGACTTAGTTCCAAGACCAAAAGGATTCAACATAATTGGAACTAAATGGGTCTTCAGAAACAAGCTTAATGAGAAAGGAGAAGTTGAAAGAAATAACGCAAGGCTTGTTGCTCAAGGGTACAGTCAATAATAAGGTATTGAATACACTGAAACTTCTGCTCCAGTGGCAAGGTTAGAATCTATACGCCTTCTTATTTCATTTGCTACACAATATAACATCACTCTATATCAGATGGATGTTAAAAGTGCCTTTCTAAATGGTATTATAGAAGAAGAAGTTTATGTTCACCAGCCTCCTGGTTTTGAGAGTGAAAAATTTCCAGAACATGTTTTCAAACTAAAGAAATCTTTGTATGGTTTAAAACAAGCTCCCAGAGCTTGGTATGAGAGGTTAAGCAATTTTATTTTGGAGAAAAATTTCATCAGAGGTAAAGTGGACACAACACTCTTTTGTAAAACATTTAAGAAAGATCTTCTAATTTGTCAAATATATGTGGATGATATTGTATTTGGATCTACCAATACTATGCTAGGAAAGGAGTTTTCTCAATGTATGCAGGCATAATTTGAAATGAGCATGATGGGAGAATTGAGATTCTTTCTGGGAATTCAAGTCAACCAAACTCCAGAGTGCACTTACATTCATCAGACCAAATATGTTAAAGAACTTCTGAAGAAATTTAACACGACTGATAGTAAGATGGCAAAGACTCCCATGCATCCAACTAGTACACTAGGCAAGGAAGAGGTAAGTAAGAAAGTAGATCAGAAACTCTACAGAGGTATGATAGGATCTCTTCTCTACTTAACTGCTTCTAGACCTGACATTTTGTTCAGTGTATGCTTATGTGAAAGATTCCAATCAGATCCTAGAGAATCTCACTTAACTGCTGTTAAGAGGATTCTAAGGTATCTAAAAGGTACTACTAACGTGGGTCTGTGTTACAGAATATCTGATAAATATACATTAGTTGGATTCTGTGATGTTGACTATGCTGGAGATAGAGTAGAGCGTAAAAGTACTTCTGGAAGCTGTCAGTTCCTTGGAAGTCATCTGATCTCATGGTACAACAAGAAGCAACCCACAATTGCACTTTCTACAACAGAGGCAGAATACATTGCTGCTGCTGGATGTAGCACACAGATGCTCTGGATGAAGATTCAGTTAGAGGACTATCGGATCTTTGAGAGTAATGTATCTATCTTCTGTGATAATACTTCTGCTATATGTTTGTCTAAAAATCCAATTTTACACTCTAAGGCAAAACATATAGAAATTAAACATCATTTCATCAGAGACTATGTTTAGAAGGGTATTATAAACTTAGCTTTTGTTGATTCAGATCATCAATGGGCTGATATTTTTACAAAACCCCTTGCTGAAGATAGGTTCAAGTTTATTCTGAAAAATATTGGTATGGATTTTTGTCCAGAATAATATTTATCAGAGGCAAACTTCTCAGATGCAAAATGTTTAATGCTCTGAAGTATTTCATCTGTTAATTTATTCATTTTCTTGAATTATTTTACTTGTGTAAATCTGAACTAACAATGCTCAGAGGATCTGAACGTTGTCCAACGTTTCATTTCTCAAGAGATTTCAGAAGCACAAGCAAGCAAACACGTGTATCTCAAAAACTGAAAAGGTAGAGTGCACTTTACTGAATTAACGTTTGAAGTACTGCTTTAAAAATATGATTTTTCTTGATTTTCCCCCCATCTGTCAATCATAATTGCTGTGCAATGATGTTTTTACTTTTTCATTTAATGCTATGTGAAGCGTGCCTATGTGACTGTTTATGTATCTGATTTTATCTATAAATATCACAAATCACACCATTTCACACTTTTCACCTCACAAACCTTTTATGCATTTCTGTCGTCTCTTTGCTCTCCATCTAAACCCTAAACCTAAAACCTCTCACACAAGAACATCAATGGCATCTTCTTCATCAACATCTGCTCAGATGCAATCAACCATTGTTGTTTCTGCTCCTAATGTTGAAGCTTACAAAGAACCTGTGAGAACTTTTCTCACTCCAACTATAGAACTGGAAGTTCTTAGTGAATGCTTCATAGACTTTGAGTCCATTGAAGAAAATGGATTTAATATTTCCTCAACCATCCAAACTCAGAGTTGGACAAAGTATTTTGACAGGCTTATGGGTCCTGTTTATCCAACTTTGGTTAAAGAATTCTGGATACATGCTCAGGTGTGCCCTAAATTCATCCATTCTTCTGTCCTTGGAAAGGAGATAGTGATTACTGAGAAGCTGATCAGACAACTCATTGGGTACTCTGAAACTGATGGTGAAACCAGTCTACAATCTGCTCGTGTGGATCTTGCTGTTGTGTTTCAAGAAGTTACTATTTCAGGGGAACCAACTAGCAAAGTAAGGGAACTGAAGCCAGTCTACAGGATCTGGGCCAAGATTTTCATGAGTTCCATCTTTCACAGAAAATCATCAAATTCCCCATATTATGTCAGTGTTGAACAACTATACTTTATGTTCTGTATGAGCAAGGGAAAGAAGGTGGACTTGCCTTATCTTCTGTTCATTCACCTTCTGAATCATATAAAGGAAACTAGAGAAGATGTAAGAGTCAAAACTGGAAAAGTTAGGAATTGGATTCCTTTGGGTAGACTGATATCAGACATTCTAACAGAGAATGGTCTTGTGAAATATCTGTATGACACTGGATTGATAGAGGATCTGTCATATGTCATAGGTTCTGTCATCAATGGCAATACTCTGAAGAGGATGAAAGTCATCACAGAGCTTGCCAGCAAACCTAAGAAAATTGCTACTAAGGATGTCAGCAACAAAAGGATTCCTGTTGAAGATTTTCCAATGTTCACTACTGACGAACCAAGGGGGATCATCTTATCCTACATAGTTGATTGTCTGTTAAATGGTGTTCCTTTGCCTGTGAACATCGTCCAGAAGGAAGGAAAAGTTCTGCCTAATCCTGTTAGAGAAAGACGTTCAAAGAAGATTGCTGAAGAAGGATCTGAGGCTCAACCAGAGAGAAAAGCCTCTGAAGCTGCTTCTAAGCCTCAGAAGGTAAAGAAAGTGAAACCCACTCCTACAGAAGCAAGTCTGTAAGACATAAGAGAAACTATCAAACATGTATTAACATCTGATCCAACTCCAACCATTCACTCTCCATTACCTCCACCTCCTTCATCACCTTCTAGACCACAATCATCTGTACCACCATCATCTGGAATTCATACATCTGAACCCCCTCCATCTCAAACTACACATTCTCAACCATCTTCTGTACAAACTCCAAGTGAACCACCTCAAACAGAAATACAACCAGAACATCAACAACAAGAACCATCTCAGCCAGAACCTCAACAAAAACAACAACCAGAACCTCAACAACAACAACAACTATAACCAAAACAACAACAACAATTGCCAGAACATCACTCTCAACCCATTTCATCTGAACCTCCCCAACCAACACCATCTGAACATCCCTCAATAATAGAACAACCGTTACCTGTTCCAAAACTCTCAAATGACATTCTTGATCTGGAACCACTTGCAACCATGGTTGTCTTGTCATCCACCTCATGCCACTCCACTGAATCATCTGATTCTGAATCAGAAGTTCACTCACCCTCTTGTTTACACATTCCTGATCCACTCAAACCTGCATTTTCTGATCTATCAGCACCTGACCAAATAAATCATAGACTTTCACTTCGTTCAAATTTCAACCTCTCAGATTTTCAAAATTCATCATCTGAAGCTGAAATTTCACCAACCCCTACACCTCAACTCACCATACCACAACCATCTGAACCTCAACCATCTGCACCTCAACAATCTGCATCTCAACCATCTGAACCTCAACCATCTGAACAACCACCATCTGATCCAACACCTCCTAACACCACTTGTGAACAACCTCATCCAAACTCTGAATCTGCTGAGAAAGTGACTCTTGAGGAATTTCTTTACCCCAACCCTAGATCAGATGTTGATAAACTGTTTGAAAATTCCAAAAAGGAAGTTCGTATGGGGATTGCACGTGTGGAAGAAGAATGTATGTTCAGTATAGACCCTGTTAAGTCTGAAGCTGCTTAGGATAAATTTATCTCCAAGTTCAACGTGGTGGCCTCTCATCTCAAGACAGTCTGTGCAGAAGATGCTAAGGCAAAGTTTGCTGAGTTGGTAAGACAGACTCTGATGAGCATTCCCAAACCACCAGTGCTGCTTCTGTAAGCTGCTCCTGCTAAAGACTCTCCATCTGAAGACGTTGCATCTGATATGGACATTGATGCATCTGCATCTGAAGTAAAGGCTGACAATTTAGAACTTGTGAAAGAAGTTAAGGAAATCAAGTCCTGGATGATCAAACAAGAACAAACCACTGAAGAGATTAAGACTTGGATGACCAAGCAAGAAGAGTCTACTGCAAAGATCACAGATCTTCTGACCCTGATTGCATCTCGCCAACCTTAGTTTCTCTTCATGTTTTTTGCACTGTTGTTTGCATCTGTTTTCTTTTGCTTATTTTTTATCATCTGTTATGTGAACCATCTGAATGAATGACAATGTTTGTTTTGCTTTTCTTCTGTTATCTTTTCTATCTTTACACATCTTTTTTATTATGACAAAAAGGGGGAGAAAAAGAATTTGATTGTTCAATCCATAAGCAAATACTAAAACGAAATTCAGACATATTATTAACTATCTTTGAATTTTAAGTCTTTCAGATTCTATTGTTTCATCTGACAAAATAAATTCATTGAAGTTATCCTGAGAATTACCCAACCAGACTCTGATTCTTGAAGCAAATTGTACTCTGATTCTAAACAAAAAACTAGACTCTGTGTTTGAAAGAAGTCATCAGACTCTGATTCTGAAATACACTCAAGCAAAAAGGGAAGTATTCTTTTCCTTTAGAGTATTCATTTCAGGGGGAGATTCTTAATCTCAGGAGGAGTTATGATTATTGTTTTTTTATTGAACAAAATTTCTCATGTTTTGTCATCATCAAAAAGGGGGAGATTGTAAGAACACAGATTGTTTCTTAGTAATATCTCTATGTTTTTATGATAACTCTTATGAAATTTTGTATTAAAGAATTATATACTCTAAAATTGGTTCATGAATATTTGCTGCAGATAATTAAAGTATATATACATCCAAGAGCAAATTAATCTGAACATAGAACTATGGAAGGCTCTGAAGAGTCAGAATCATCTTACAGAAGAATCTGAGCATTGTCTGCAGAAGAATTTGAAGCAGAAGCTACAGAAGAATCTGAAGCAGAAGCTACAGAAGGATCTGAAGCAGAAGACTCTAATAGATTTGAAGACTCTGAAGCATTGAAGAACTTTATATGAGAGTTAAGAAGCACAGTTTTTCAGAAGACTCTGAGAGTACTACACGCTGTATGTATTGAGGATCTGATTCATAAAACTCTGCTCTGATAGAACTACACGCTAAAGCACACTTGCTGCATTACTCTGATTCAGCAAAATCTGATGGGTATCCAAGACTATGATCATGCAAAATCTGATGGTTAACTTTGCTGAAAAGAAATACTTATTGAAGAAGAATTCAAAGTAACATATTTTGATTTGGCTCAACGACTCTTTCCTCTTTCATGCTTGAAACTAGAACACAGACCAAAAGCATTTCTCTGTGCATTCTACTTCCAGGAAAGGTCATGTGATGTAAAGACAAAAAGGTTCAGGCCTTTTTTAGAACACAGCCTCCAACGTCGAGACTTTGTGGACTACTGTGCATATAAAAGCAAGTATTCATCATCTTCTTCAGTAGTGATCCATAACCAACGAATCTCTGAAAGAAACTCTTACTAGCTCTCATAAAATATTCTTATTGCTGAGTTTATTCTTTTGTTCTTAACATTAAGTGAAAAATCACTGTTGTGATAAAGCTTGTTAGAAGCATTCATACACTTGTATTAATCTTAAATTTTATTGTAATAGTTCCTTAAGAAGATCCAGTTGGGATCAGTAGTTCTTGAGAAGACTTTGAACAGTTGTTCTTAGTGCTTACTATTGTAATCAGTTGATTAAATAGTGGATTAAGTCCTTGTTTGAGAAAGGCAAATCACTCTAGATAGGGTGGACTGGAGTAGTTGAGTTCAACGAGCCAGGATAAAAATACTTGAGTTTTTTACTTCTAAGTTTTATCTTCATACTTATTCAACCCCCTCTTCTAAGTATTTTCACACCTTCAGTTACGACCAAGTAAGCATGCATTTCACAATAGGCAAGGATCAAATAATACAAATGGTTACAATCGAGAATCAAATATCTTAACAAAGATGGAAACAATAATCATGCAAGTAAGTCACAACTTTAAGATGATCATGTTATAAATTCAAATGTAACAACATCTAGGCATTGATGACAATCAAATACGTAAAGAATATTCACGACAGTACAAGCATGATTTTAGGTAGAGAATGACAAATTTATGGTAACCACCAACAAGAAATAAAGTCCCAACATGTTAACAAACACAAAGAAATCCAATATCAATAAATCTCACAAGATAGGTCAAGTATAGTATGAAAGAAATTCGATCAAGACGTGAGGTAACGACCTAAGAATGAACCAACTAACAAGTAGGAAAACAACATTGTAAAAACAAGCAATTGAGGTTTTAATCCATCACATGAAAATAGACGTTACAATGAAAAAGTTATAAAAACAACGGATTAAAAACGATAAGGCATGAGAAAGTTATGATATTTTGAAGTTTTAATGCAAATAACAAATAAAATCATGTAAATAGAAAGAGAAAGGGCAAGGGTGGGAGTTGAACCCACGCCCTTTGGTTTACAAACACAACACTCATCCACTAAGGCACTAGGTGCACATAGGTAAGGGATGGAAAAGAAAAAGAAAATGATTAAACATGGAAAAATGAAAAATAAAACCAAAAGAGTTGATCACCAAGGATCGAACTCAGGTCAGGCATGTCAAAGGTTAAAAAGTGTGCAAGTTGTCTACCACTGGGGTGGCTATACATCTGTGTATTTAGCCACCCCCATAAATACAAAAGGCATGCTTCAATGGTTTTTCTGGGCAAGGCAAAGGTACAAACAAGGAAAGGCTGAAATGCGTTTTGATTCGTAACTTTCTCAAAACTCAATCTTTTTCCATGAAATTTTGGTCAAACATGATTGTTTTTTGATGAGGATTAAGATGGTAACCACCAAATTTTGAAATAACCACCACACATTAAACATGATTATGAATGAGTCCTAGCAAGGATTTTGATCAAAACAATGTTGGATCAAAGAAGGGCACATGAATTGCAAGCATAGACATGATATTGCTGTCCAGAATTTTAACACAAGGGCCAAACATGGATGAAAATCAACTTTTAACCAAAACAGAACAAGAAGGATCATGAAACTTCAACCAAAACATTTAGAATCCAATGAGAAACAAGATAGCAACAATCAACATGCTAAGATCTAACACAAAACACAACTGTCATGCTATGTGCCAAGTGAAATGAAAAAAGGGAAATTAGAAGCCAAGTCAAGAAACATGCACAATTAGATTGAGCAAACCTCACACACAAACCATAAACATGCTATAAAGTGTGTCCACACTTCAAAATTCATCACAAACCCAATAGAAAAGGAAATCATATGCCAGCTGCTCATTTAAGCATAAAAAATGCATAATTGGAGACATATCAGGATTGGAATAGGTTTAGACAAAACAAACATCATACACAAGTCTCAAATACATCAATGAATGATTCTGGCACTTAAGATTGATAATGAAATGCATACAACAAAAGATGGCTCTCAAGTTGCAATTGTAACACACTGGAAGGCAGGCTGTCAAGCAGAAAAAGCATATCATTCACAAAGATGTTGGGTTCATATACACATACAAATCCTAAACATACTATCTATGCTCATGGAATAATTCAAAAAAAACAAATGGCAAAGTGAAATGTGTGCTGCAGCTGTGGCCTTTCAAAACAGTTTTGGCAGCATAAGGGGGTACAAGTTGGTCTGGCTAAAAGTAAGTGGTCTCATGTTAAAAAATAGCACATACACATCATAAATATGAAGGTAAATGAGTTCAAACTCAGAAATCAAGCATTTTGCAATTGGAACAAGATTTGGTATAGTCATGGCATATTTTGGTTTTGAGAATGCAATTTAAGAATGAAATGAGGAAACAAGTAGACATAGGTCATACCAACAATATACACACATCATAATCATGAGGATGGATGAGTTCATGCTTAGAAAATCAGGCTTATGCAAACAGGAATGAACTTGGCATGTTGATGGTAAAAAAATGCAAAAACTGTTGAGATAACTTGGTGGTACAGCAGGGCATTTGTCAAGACAAAGAGATTCATGCTAACTAATGACATATGCATACCACAAATATGAAAACAGATAATCTCATGCCTCAAAATCAATTCAAATCCACACCAAACAGAATATGGCCTACTGGTTGCAAATAAAGCATAAAAAAACAAAGATTGTCAACATTTCAAAAGCAAGTAGGATCTGTCATGGCAGTTGAGGCAATTTGGCACCACATACAAACTCAAAATATGTAGAAAGAAGATTCTATGCACATAGTTCAAGCAAAAATAGGTTGGAGCAGAAAAATGGTATGATGTTGGTATCATGAAGTTTTGAAAAATGCAAGTGGAGAATGAAAAAACAGTTTTGAACAAGTAGGGCCAGTTTGATCATACAAGTGCAACATACAACCTCAAAACATGTTAAATGATATCTTCACATATAAAGTCCACACACAAATTGTTTACAACCATAACTGATATGTTGTTTCCAACACTTTGACAGCAAAACAACAAAACTTCACAGCTGGCCTTAATAACCAAATCTTAAGTTTCTCATCATTTCAAACAAGGTCAACTAGGCAAACAAGATCATATAAACACAAACCAATAGTTTAAAACACTTGAGACACAACATGGCAAGCATAAGCAGTTTAACACAAAACTCATGGCAATGGTAAAGTGAATGACACAAAAATATCACAAGTTTGAAGCAAGAGCCAAAATAGATTCAAACATGACCTAGGGGCAGGGGGATCTCATAAAACAACTTACAAGTTATTCAAACATCACTAATAACAAGGGCTGACAGATCTAGGGCAAGCACAACAAAATTATCATGTTTGGATCCTTAAGGCTAATCTTGGATAAAATCTTCAAAACAAGTTGTACACAACATCAAAGTTCATTATTGGCAACATATCATCAACATATCATACATGAATAAAATACTTTAACAAAAGCAATATCACTACCATAAAACTTCAAGCTTTTGACAAAGAACCAATATAGGACAGCATGACTATAGCTCACAACAAACACTTCAAAATTGCAAAACATGACAATGTATGAATAATGAAGGAGTTTGAGCATTACATACCTCTTGTAGACTTTCTTGAACAAGCTAAAAAGCTAAGAAACCCAGAGATCTTCTTCTTTAGCAAAGATTTGGAGCTTTCTTCCTCTTGAAGCAATAAACTATCTTTCAAGACAGTTTGAGTTATGAACTTTCCAGCTGGTTTTTGAGACTTTGGACAGTTGAAATATGATATATATGAGGTGTTGGGAGTGTTGAGGTAGTAGGAAAGGCCTTAAGTAAAGACTTGGCTTCCAAAGTGCATGAAAGTCAACATATGAAGGTATGAAGTTTGACTTTTAGGAAAATGATGTTTTTGGGTGGTTTGGGTGTATGAACACCTTCTACACAATGTTTATAGATTGTGTAAATGGTTTTGAGTGGCTTGGAAGTTGTGGAAATGAGTTTGGGCAGAATTTTGCTTGAGACAGATTTTGGTGAAAACTTGAAGTTTTTTGAAGAATGAAGCTTTTGAGAAAATGAATGAGAGTTGAGAGTTGTGATTTCTCTTGGTTTTTAAGAGTGCTCTGGTGTGTCTAACATCATAGAGAATGCTTCTATTTATAGTGAAAATGAAGGTGAGGGAAGATTTGGATTTTGCCATTTTTGGAGGGAGATTATAAAATCTTGAATGAATCTTGCCAAGATCTTTGTGGCAGCTCTACATATCAGCTCCATGGGAAAATGCTGAGCAAAAATCAAGTGAGATGGGAGGGATGGGATGGCTGAAGTGAGGCTAGGAAGGTAGGGGACTGCAGCTGCCCAATTTCTTTGAAAAAGTTTCTCTTTCATTGCTTTTAATGATTATTTTAATGACCACTTGCTCCAAGTTGCACAAGCCTACCAATTCTTCATTTCTTCTGGTTTTTGCATCATCCAAGCTTCATAATATCAGAATAGAACAAGATCCAATGGCTGAGGGTAGCCCAAGTTGGTGAATTTTGAATTTTGGGAAGTGTTGGAGTGGTGACTTCAAGTGTGGCAGCCCTAACTTCCATGACCCATAACTTTCTACTCACAAATGCTATTGAGGAGTTCTACCACAATTTAGAAAGCCCTCAAGTAGCTCTACAACTTTCATGTTTTTGAGATTTCCAAATTCTAGATGGAATTAGGTTGAAAAACCCTTCAAAGTTGTTAAAAAAACAAGCCTAAAAGTGAAATTTTTCTAAGTTATTTTCCCTTCTTGAAATGAATTTTGTCATAACTCCAAATCTATGCATTTTTTGATCATGGACCACTTTGAGACTTTTGTAGGACTTGTCAAGAGCTTTCCAATGAGCTTTCAACCACTTCATTTGGATGTGTGGTTGAGGAGTTATGGTCTTGCCCCTTTCAAAACCCTAATTCCCGATTTTTGCAATTACTTCTTAAATCTTGATCCAATGGTCATGAAATTTTATGGGAAGGTGTAATATTACATAAGGAACATTTTTGATTCACATCTTGAAGTCAAATTCCTTATTATTGAAGAGTTGACTTTTCGGTTAACCGTTCGATCAATCGGTGACTACCGAGTCGACTGTTGATGATCCGGATATTCTGAGGACTTGAAACTCTTTGGATAGACTTTAATATGCCATAGGAACTTAATGGACCATGATTCCACCATTGAAACACTTTTTAAATCAAAAGTCAAACTACAATTGACTTTTCCTAATCGAAAACCATAATCGGGTATCTTGAACTGCACTGTTCTCAATTCTCGGGTGACCACCTCAAATTTGATTCTTACTTGACCCAATGTGGTATTATTGATCTTGTTTAAAGTTGAATCAATCCAAAACATTGATTGATCAAACCATCAAAGCCTCGATTTTGACGGTACGGAACCCTGATTCATCTGCATCTTGACAAAGATAAAATTGAAATGGGTTAAGGTTAGTTAATTAAATCAATATGATCCTACAATGATGATGAGGATCTAAGGGGTCAAAATTTGGGGTGCAACACCCAGTTGAGGTCGCTCTCTCTTCTATTGGGATGTGTTTTCCTCCTATTTTGGTGTTTGTAATTTTCCCCGTGGTGGAATCTTATCTTTCAAAGTAAAAGGAAAAATATTCGTTATTTCCTTCTCTTATAGAGGAGGAAAAATTTGGGCGGCAACTTAATCCATCTTTAAGTGTGTTCTTTGAAGGACTCTTTGTCTTTTTGGGACATAGTTCGGAGTTGACCTCTGTCTGGAGCATGTCAACATTGTATTTGTATTTTCTGATGAACACTTCTCCTAATTAATTGATAGTGTGAGTCAGCAATTTATTAATAAAAAATTTATGGTTATCAGTCTGGGTTGACATCTTTCTTGCATACATAGTCAGATGGTTTCTCCCAAGTAATGTATGTGTCCTGTCTGATGAATGCTTCTCCAAACTATCTTGGAAGTTATGAATCAACAATTTATGGTTATTAGTCTGGGTTAACATCTTCCTTGCATACATAGTCAGATGGCTTCTTGGACATAAATCCCCCCTAAAATTTTCAAAATCAGGCACCTTAAACTTGTGCGGGATCTTCACATTCGGCATGAGGCACAGGTCGTGAGCATTCTTTCCAAACATATCCTCTCCCCTAAGGGCCTTGATTTCCCTTTGAATATCTAGGAGCTGGTCTTGAAATTCATCCAACCTCTCTTACATCCCAATGTTCTTGCTTAGAGCGGTGTGGAAAACAGGTTCTTTAACACGAGGAACAATGTGATCCATGGGAGATCGTACATATACAAAAACAGGAATAACAGGAACTTCAGTAGCTGGTAATCACTTCCTCTTGGACCTCACGATTCTCTTGTTCTAGCCGATCCATCCTTCTTCGACGACCAACTCAAGTGTTGTACCAGAGAAACAACTTGAATAACAGAGACAAAAGACGTGGATAGGTGGAATGGAAAAACTCAATGTTGAATGATGCATGATATGAAATACAAATGAGTTATTTGTTTGTTATTTTTCAAGGAACTTAATAATCATACAAATTGCAAACATCAAAAAGAGATATCTGAAAAAATACCTCATTTCATTAATAATGGAAGGATTACAATTTGAAGTAAAATATCAAAAGATCATAAAAATAAAAAGGAAAACAACTAGATTCTATGGGTCCTATGGAATCCCCTATGAAGAAGGTCCAACTCCTTGTTAATGCTTCCTCTTCTTCCTCTTAAACTAAGCATTTTCAACCACACTTTTTTCGACAATCTTCTACCAAGCATCTTAAGTAGGAAGAATATTAGAATACTCATGAACACTAGGAATTGGATGGATGCAAGAGAAAAATAAATCATCCTTCTCGATTAAATATCTCGATCAAATCATCCTTTTCTTCAACTATTTCACCAATCATCCTTCTATAGCACGTCACTCAAGTATCTCGATCAAATCATCCTTCTCCTTCAACTATTCACCAATTCCATCTTCTCAGCATTTGAAGCATGGTACTTGCTTTGCCAAGTGTCTCTTTCTAGCTTCATCCTTGTCAAAACTTCTTGGAACTCCTCTCTATTCTCAATGGGAATGGTGGATGATGATGATGATATGACAAATGGTAGTGAAGGCCTCTCAAGGGGGGTATGGCATTTTGAGTTCACAATCTCTAGCATGCACCCACTGCGTGTGAGGCTCAAAGGCAATGCAATTCTTCCTTTCCAACTGATCTTTACCCTTCATGTAAATATTGTGTCAAGTACGCACAACATTATCCTTCAAATCTAAATTCCCTTCTTCATTAAGGTAAAAGATGCTACCAGAATGTTGCAAGGTTTATCCTTCCTAGGATACCTAAACTGACGCCTTGCAAGAATAGGATTGTAATTAATTCCCCATTGTATACCATGAAGATGTATATTAGGGAACTCTCCACAACTATAAATGATCACTCCAATATCATAAGCTGGGTTATACCAAGTCAAATTTTCTTGAGTAAGAGACATAAGCCTTTGAGACCACCTAAGCTTATTTGGACTCTCAACAAAGAGTCTGTATCTAGGCAAATGTGATTTAAACCACTTGTATAACAAAAATGCACAACATGTGATGGCTTCACCACCTTTACAAATCCTAAGGTGTGTAGAATGGTAAGTGTCTCCAAGTAAAGTAGATACTAGATTAACAATCATAAATATCAAGATGCCATTAACATTAACAAAATTGTCAATGTTTGGGAGTAGCACAAGACCGTAGATAAGTAATGTATGTATAGCTTCAAAAGCATCCTTACTATCTTCTTTGGCTAAGACAAAAGCCTTCCCCATAAAGAATCTAGAAGTCAACCCTTGGATTCCCCCTCTGGAAGTAAGATTAGTTTTCACATCAGATGTGTCCAAATGAAGGATTTCTGCAACGATTGAAGGTTCTGGAATCCTCTCTAAACCACTAAAAGGCATCTTGTCTGATATTTGCAAACCAACCCAATATGAATACTCCTCTAAAGTAAAAACCTTCTATATTCACTCTTCTTTATTAACTTCAAAATATCATCACCTTCTGTTTTCTGATTCACACTGCTTGATTGACCAGCTTCAATAGAAGTTTCCAATTGAGTTTTCTTAGCCACAACATCTTCAACCTTCTTTTGGGGTACATTAGCAAAGACTCGACAACTTCGGGTCAAACCACTTACATCTGCAATTTTCACTACAAAGGGAATATAAGGAATGAGAACCTCTTTTCCGTCCTCTGACAAAGTAGCATTTTATTTATATGGAACAACTTTATCTAATTCATACGAAACATGACTAGGAAAACGAATAACCAATGGTGTCACAACAGACTTCTGACTGTTGTAGGAAATAACAACTCACTCTGGAATGTTGAAATGCAGAACTATGGCGTTCACGCCATGGTCTTCATTCCAATATCTGAAAACTTGACTAAGTTTTCTATCTAACATCTCTTGTATATTCCTCTTCACTACAAGACACCCTCGGGGACTTCTTGAACATATACGACAAGCGGCATGATCGTGTTTGTAGTAGCTTAGTTCACATAGGGTTGCATGCATCTCAACTAGGGATTTTTTTTTGATAAAATGCATATTAAAGAAATGATATGTTTAGGGATACCCATACACCATATTAAAAGATGCGTTACCATGCTTCTGTCGCAACTACGAAAAGACGGCTGGCAGAACAGACAGAAGAGTCACCACCGAACGTTATTTATACTAAAGAGAGGGAAAGGAAACGATCAAAGAAAACCTAAGAGAAAGGGAAAGAAAAGGTCATCGCAACCAAATCTTGGGTTCGGGAGTCGGTTACTCAAGGGGAAGGTATGAGCACCCCTCATGTCCGTTGTACTCAACAGGATCCATGCTTGTTGTTTAAATCTATGGGTGAAAACTATCTAAAAGCTACTGCAAAACGGGGGTGAAGGAAAAAGAACAGACTCGACAGGATAGCGCCGCCCTATGCCTACGTATTCCCTCGTGCAATGGAAAAGTCAGAGTCAATATAGTTCGGGAAACTACGGGTGATGGGGGAGGAGGTTTCTCGCCAAGACATCGGCGTCTTGTGCCTACGTATCCTCATCTGGTATGAGAAATCATAGCAAACGTAGTTCGGGAAAACTAGACCACTGGTTGGTTCATGAGTTTTATAAGCAATATTAAATCTCCGTTCTAGCAGTTAGGGGTGATGTCTGTTTGCGGTAGAACATAAATGTAACATACTCTTTCTGAAAATGAGGTTTGAAAACAATCCCAAAGGATGAAAAATTTTGAATTTGGTTTTTTTTTTTTAGAAGAAGTGAATTGAGCTAGTTTGAAACTCGTGTTGCACTAAAGGTTATGACATAAGAGCGAATGTGTCGCATATCGCCCAAAGGGCATATGCTAAACACTCTAGATAATGTGAAGAGATACCTCCCCACTTATCATTCCTCATGTACCTAAAGCTCGTAGCGTACAACACTTATTATCCTCTATTATATGTCTTGAAAGAGTTTTGAGATGAGAAGAGAAGACACAAGGACTCTAAAGGGGACTAAGAAACCCTAATGTTATCACGCAAAGTGGTCCTAAAGTTGGGATAAAAAGGAACTACCTAATGTTATCATGCAAAGGATTGAAAGCCTAGTGTCTCTCCTACTCCCATCTTAAACAGAGGGACTAGGAATCCAAAGGGATCATGTGAACAAGCACGAGTAAACACAATGCTAAATCAATCACAAATGAAACAAAAGGGAAGACTTAAACAAGTCTATGCAATATGAAAAGAAATATGCAAAAGAAAACAAAAATATGCAATCATGAAGCATTCATCAAAGACAAACACAAGTCAACAAAAGATAAGACTTAAACAAGTTAAGAAGGATGAGAGGAAATGAGAGAAGCAAGCTCATACAATCAAGTGCCATCAATCATCACAAGAAGAAAGGTGCTAAACAAAGGAGCACAATCAAAGAAGTGAAGGGAGAGGTAGAGCGGGGCAGCAACCACATCAAAATCACCTCAATCCCACATTCACTCATGATTAAGTAAGGAAAAACACTTAAACAACTCAAGAGAAGTGCAAGTGTTCATAAACAACCTCAAAGTGAAATAAACATCACCAAAGCATCAAGAACATGAACATAACCATCAAGGTCAAAAGTGAACTTAAGTGAGGATCATCAAATTCAAAATCAAGTCATCAAGTCAACACAAGAATGATCACACTCAAGGTAAATGACCAAAGTCCATACAACAATCTCACACTTCAAACTTAAGTGGAAGGACATGATCAAATGAAACTTGTGGCACAAGGTACACATCCAAATGATCTACAATCAAGCAAGGCAGCACCTCAATCATGTTAACAAAATATAACAAGGCTTAAGAGGTCCTTAAGGGATCAAATGAGATCATATCCCAAAACTAGGTCAAGGATTGTAAGCATACACATAGGTAAAACACCTTGAATTTGAGGCATCCACAAAAAATAGAAGCAAGCTCAAACAAAATCCAAATAAAATACCCAACTCAAGTTGAACTAATCCAAAATCATAAGGCAAACGCTCAAGGCAAGAATCAACTCTAAGCACCACCAATTGTATCAAACAATGCAAGGTGTTCCACTTATTGAGCAAGCATGGAGGGACAAAGAAAAGCCAATGAAAAACAACTAAAGAATGATCATCAAGACCTTAAACTAGCCCTCAAATATGCCTCAATCAAACACCTAAGTGTGAGAGGAAATTGGTCAAAGGGGGTGTTTAATTATGGTAAAAGATCAATCTTCAATTCAAGGTACAACCATCAAACCACCTCAATTAAAAATCAATTAAAAATTGCAAAAATAATTGAAAAATAAAATTAAAAAATTGAAAAGTATCCTAACAACCTAAAATGTCAGAAATATATTTTTTTGGAATTTTATAAAGTTTAAAACTATTTTAAAATGAATTAAAATGAAGATACAAATAAAAGAAATTAAAATAGCAAGGGAGGTGTATCAGCAAATAGGGTTTGAACTGAAATCCTTTAATACACGCAAATGGGCTCCAATCAGGGGGTCGGGATATAAAAAATCCAAGGCCCAAACACAATAAAACATCAGACTTAATTAAACGAGTCGTTTCATTAATCTGAGTGGATACCACGTCAGATTTCAACTCCCATGCGTCCAAGTCAAACATGCCACATACACAAGTCCAAGCAAAGTAAAAAAAAGACACCTCAGCTCACCTCAGACGCCGGAGCCCTAGCTCCGGTCGTCTTCTCCGGTGAGCTTCACCGGAGCTGGCCAAAAACCACCATAAAAATCCAAACCTAAGGCATCATTTCAAAGCTTTTTTCATGTAGAATCCAAAAATGAGGTTATTTTTCGAAAAAGGTTCTTGGAACTAGGAGAAATCAGGCCACGAATATTTTGATGCACAATCTGAAATCATCTCAAACAGATGGAAAGATGATCCAAACATGGCCTACACATGGTAGGACTTCAGATGCACCAATTATGAACCTAAATGTGTGTCTAAAATGAGAGATTAAAGTCATGGAAGTTTACCTAACGGAGCTGCTCCGTTGGCCCTTCAAACTTGGTGTAAACTTCAACCTCAAGCTTCCAATCTTCTTCTGATGCTTGTGTGATGATGAAATGAGCAAAAAGTTGAAGAAAAGCTCAAAGAGAACTCAGATTCGAAGAGAGAGAGAGAGAGAGAGAGAGAGAGAGAGAGAGAGAGTTTTTTTGCAATTTTTTGAATGAAACTTGCTATTCTGTCTAACTCCTTCCCCTCCCTGGCATTAGGGTTTGTGTATGGCTTAAATATGGGGGCTTAATGGCACTCATGCAGGTCGATGATGATTAAATTCTTTGATTTAAAGTTTTGCCACAAAATGTTATCATGGGGTGTACACACGGGTTAGCATGACATTCCCTTCTCTTGGGTCAGCAAATGGTACAATTAGGGCGTGTAAAAAGAATAATGGAAGTTTGAGAAGTTGGATACCATTTTACACAAAGTTTGAACCAATACTTTTTATGGCATGAATGTTTGACAAAATGGCTTGAAATAAGGACTCATGTTGGCTCAATTTGGGTAAGGAATATCATGAGTATGACATGATGATGATATGGCATTAAAAGATTAAAAAAACAAGAGCATTTGATGACTTGTAATGGAAGAAACTCATATCATGTCCAAAAAGTCAAGTTTCAAGCTCATCATGGCCTAAATGATCACATAAATCATCAATGCCATGCAATTTGAGATCAAGATGAAGCTAAGGCAATGTGACACAACTTTCATGTTTTTTGAAAATGGGTTAGAGGTCTTGAAGTTCATGAAATTGGTGCTTGAAGTCAATGACCTAAAACTAGGTTTCCAAAAATACCCTTCACTTAAGAAGACCATAACATGAGCTCCACACATGAGAATGATGAGTTCTAGGACTTTTTGGAAACCTAAGACAATGAGGAACAACTCTCATTTTTGTTGGAAAGTGAGGAAGAGCTTGGTTCCATGTGAAAAATTCCTTGGAAGTGAGCTAACTTTGAGTGCTTCTAAAATCTCTTCATCTGATGACACCAACTTGTTGACACCATAACTTGAGAAGTATAAATCTAATGGATGAGTTCCTGTACTCAAACGAAATCTTGAATGATGAAGAACAAGTCTCATTTTTGATAGAAAATGAGGCAAGACTTGTATCATAGTGAAATTTGTTATTGAAGTTAGAGACTAAAAGAGGGGATTTTACACTTGAACTCATCTGAAACCCTAATTTAGTAACTTCTTGAACTCTGAATCTTCTTGACTTAATCTCAACATGACATTAGAGACAACTTAGGATGACTTCTCATGGCTTCCAAGATCAAGACCCAAGCCTTAAACCCCTCTCAAGTCCACAGTTGACTTCTTGTTGACCAAATGAAGCCCTAACCTCTTATCCATTGACTAAGGTTCTTGCAAATGATTTGTGTGACCATACACACTCCATAAAGAATCCTCAAGATGCACATTGAACCCTTGAACCATGTCTCCTCTAAGGAAATGACCTCATGTACCTCCAATCATCCTCAAGATAGGAGGTGATGTTTAAACACATACTATCTCCTCTCAAGAAGTTTTGAGACCTATCCTGATGGCACTAAGGACTTGTTTACTTGAACACATGCCCTTGCCTAAGACTTGGACATGAAACTTCTCTCTTGAGTGGAAAAAAAACATCTTGATCCCCTGTCTAGAACCAATGTTATGTAAATGCAAAATGCAAAATTATATGAAACATAAGCCAAGCCAAAAGAATAGGTTAGGCAAATTTTAGGGTGCAATAGTTGCCCCTATTCAAACAACTTGGACTTGAAGGGATGAAAAGCAACCGCTTTCAAACATTTAAGGTAAAAGGTGATTGAAGACAAAAGAACCCAGAAATTTGCCAATCGTGGGATAGTAAACTGTAGAATCTGTCCACCAAAGTGGAATCACCACGGGAATATATCTGAAACTTATAAGAAAACAACCAACTAACCACCAGTTAGAAAGCATTGACACGTAGTCAGAAAGAAACATCTTCTATCCAGCAGGCTCGACGCTCGGTCGGTAAGAAACATCTTCTATCCATCAGGCTCGACACTCGGTCGGGAAAAATATCAGCTAACAAGCAGGCTTGACATCCGTCGGTAAAACATCTGCTAACAAGCATGCTCGACACTCGGTCGGTAAAAACATCTGCTATCTAGCAGGCTCGACACTCGATCGGTAAAAACATCTGCTGAAAAGCAGGCTCGACACTCGGTCGGTAAAAATATTTGTTAACAAACAGGCTTGACACTCGGTCGATAAAAACATCTGCTAACAAGCAGGGAATAGAAACAACCGATTCACAATCTAAAAAAGGGAACTCCGTTGGGGAAAGAGAAACTTAAACAAGAAAACTCTATTGGCGAGATGAAGAAAAGGTGAACACATCTATCAATGATTCTTGCTGGGGTCTAGCACCACACAGGCTTATGAATACTCTGTTATCTGCTAGAGAGACGTCTGGCAACAAAAGGTAACAACCTGGCTTATGCTTCATATGCATATGTTTGAATATGGTATAATGCTCCATACGAAATGGAAATGCTACGTGTTTGGGAGGATTTTATTAAAAATGCAAATGCAAAAGAGCACCATCGAGAAAAGGTGCCAAAATAAACGGAAAACAAACTCGTGATGGGGAAAACGCCCTGAACGGCCTCCTGGAAATAGAACTCTCCTGGGGAAAACGCCCTGAATGACCTTCTAGAATAAAACTCTTCTAGGAAACCACCCTGAATGGCCTTCCAGAATAAAACTCTTCTGGGGAAAATCCCCTGAATAGCCTCCTGGAAATAGAACTCTTTTGGGGAAAAATCCATTCTGATGGGAATAAATCCACTCTGATGGGGATAAATCCTCTCTACTAGGGATTGAGAAGAATTTATTGGGAAATTATCCCTAAATCTAACTCTGGAGAATACCAATAACCACTGGATTTTGCTGCGGACAGTGACTTCACTAGGGAATAGTCATCGAGGGAATCAGCATCAACCTCTGCTTGGGGAAATGAGTCAATGACCTAGACTCTGTGGGGAACTGCACTGAATTTGCCCCAATGCTGGGGAATAATCCCAATCTACCTGCTAGGGATAAGTTCACGCCACAATCTCAACCTGATAGGGAGATACTTTTGATCTAATATCATCACCCTGTGGAGATAGAGACATGTCATTGTTGGTGAGACGCTTGAAACAATTCTCAATGGTGAAAGCCCTACAAATGTGAAACAAACAACGTGTCTTGTATTCAATAAAGGCTATTTCAGTCATCGTCCATGACATCATTCAAATAAATCATTGCTTCAATTATGATTAGCAAAGCCCCACAAGTTTATGTATGCAAAGTTTTATCAAAAACATCAGGCGTCTTTTTGCAAACAAAACAGTAAAAAGGAAAAACAAGAATAGAAAGCTTTCTGTGGAAAATACTTCATTGATTGAAAATGGCCTGTAAATAGGCAAATTACATCGGATATAACTCCTGAAAAGAGAAATTTGCGCAGAAGGTACAAATGAAAAAGATATACAAATGTGGCAATGTGGAAACAGACAACCACCATGTGTTGATTCGACTATGACTCGCATGACTTTGATGCTTCACCAATGTTTCGCTGTCTGAAGAGATTGACTTATCAACCCTCAAGTCCTCCAAGAATCCAACCGTGCTCACAGGTCGGACGTAGACCATAGTCTTTTGCTTTTCAATCCCTAACTTTTGCCTGAATCGCCCTTGTGGGTTTTCAATTCACCGGGATACCCATTTTTGCCAAAGTCGCCTTTTCAGGTTTTCAACATTGCGGGTTTATTCTTTTTCTTTTTATCCCTAATTTTTGCCCGAACCCATTCCTTTTATGGTTCGCCGGGATGCCCCATTTTTGCCTGGATTTTCTTTTTCTGTCCAGCGGGTCTATTTTAAGCAAAGTATTTTTTACTACGTCTGTGTTCATAGGGGACGTAAAATCTTCATCGTCCATAGTTGATAGTTGTAAGGCTCCTCCGGAGAAGACTTTCCTTACTACGTATGGACCTTCATAGTTGGGATTCCATTTGCCCCTGTGATCTATTTGTGGAGGGAGGATCCTCTTCAACACTAAATCACCTGCCTAAAAATGTCGATGGCGCACTTTCTGATCAAAGGCCTTCTTCATTTTACTCTAATATAGTTGGCCGTGGGCGATTGCTACCAATCTCTTTTCGTCAATCAGACTAAGTTGATTCAACCTAGCCTTCACCCATTCTGCCTCATCAAGCTTCACATCAACCAACACCCTCAGGGAAGAAATCTCGACTTCTAATGGTAGGACATCTTTCATACCATACACCAGCGAGAAAGGAGTTGCCCCAGTCGATGTACACACCAAAGTACGATATCCATGTAAAGAAAAGGGCAACATCTCATGCCAATCCTTGTAGGTCACCACCATCTTCTGTATAATCTTCTTGATATTCTTGTTGGCTGCCTCGACAACACCATTCATTTTTGGTCGGTACGACAAAGAGTTGTAATGTTCGATCTTGAAACTCTGGCACAGTTTCTTCATTATCCTGTTGTTCGGATTCAAACCATTATCAGCAATTATTCATTCTGGAACTCCATAACGGCAGATGATGTCCTTCTTGATAAAGTGAGCCAATACCTGTCTGGTTACATTGGCAAAAGAAGTTGCTTCTACCCACTTGGTGAAATAATCGATTGCCACCAAGATAAAGCGATGCCCATTAGAAGCGGTCGTCTCAATCTTACCAATCATATCAATGCCCCACATAGCAAAGGGCCAAGGAGATGCCAAGACATTCAGAGGACTTGGTGGCACATGCATTTTATTAGCATAAATATGGCATTTATGACACTTCCTTGCATACTTGAAACAATTAGATTCCATAGTCATCCAGTAGTAACTTGCTCTTAACAATTTTCTGGACATTGCATGTCCGCCAGCATGTGTCCTGAAAGAACCTTCGTGGACTTTTTCCATTAGCAATCTTGCTTCATTTTCGTCCATGCACCGCAACAATACCAAGTCGAAGTTTCTCTTGTATAACACGCCGTCCTTGTTCAGGTAGAAATTTCCCGCCAACCTTCTCAAAGTCTTCTTATCCTGGCTCGATGCCCCAGGCGAATACTCTTGATTCTTGAGAAAATTGATGATATCAAAATACCAAGGCTTCCCATCTGATGCTTCCTCTACTGCAAATATGAACGTCGGCCTATCGAGGCGCATGATAGTGATCATCGGAGCTTCATTCCAATAATTCATTTTACACATCGATGATAAGGTTACTAAAGCATCTTCTATCTGGTTCTCGGCCCTCGGCACATGATGAAACTCCACTCTATCAAAGAAAGGCAGCAATCTCCTGGTGTAGTTCATGTAAGAAACCAGATTGGACTGACGAGTTTCCCACTCTCCTTTAATCTGGTTGACGACTAAAGCTGAATCACCATATACGTCAAGGTTCTTGATTCCCAATTCAATGGCTTTTTCTATACCCATAATGCACGCTTCATATTCAGCTTCATTATTGGTGCATGCATATATTAGACGGGAGGTAAACGGTATGTGGGAACCGTGGGGAGTTGTAATAATTTCCCCAATTCTATTGCCATATGAGTTGACAGCACCATTGAAAACCATCTTCCACTGAGAGCCTATTTTGGGACCTTCGTCTGTTAGTGGCTCATCATAATCCTTCATCTTCAGAAACATTACGTCCTCATCAGGAAACTCAAATTTCATTGGTTGATAATCTTCAATCGGCTGCTCTGCGAGATATTCTGACAAAACACTTCCCTTAATGGCTTTTTGGGAAACATATTGAATATCATATTCTGACAGAACCATCTACCACCTGACAATTCTTTCGAAAAGCACCTGCTTTTCAAATACATACTTGATTGGATCCATCTTCGAAATCAACATGGTTGTGTGATTTAACATGTACTGCCTTAGGCGTTTAGCTGCCCAAGCAAGCGCACAACATGTTTTCTCTAGCATTGAGTATCTGGACTCACATTCTGTGAACTTCTTACTTAAGTAATAGATAGCATGCTCTTTTCTTCCCGTCTCGTCGTGTTGACCAGGTATACAACCTATTGAATTCTCCAGAACCGTCAAGTACATAATCGAAGGTCTCCCTGCCACTGGAGGCATCAATATTAGAGGTTCCTGCAAGTATTCTTTTATTCTTTCAAATGCCCTTTGACAATTTTCGTTCCAAATGACCGCTTGATCTTTCTTTAACAATTTGAATATTGGTTCACAGGTGGCTGTAAGGTGAGATATGAGCCTTGCAATGCAGTTCAATCTCCCCAGAAAACCACGAACCTCTTTTTCTGTTTTTGGCTCAGGCATCTCCTGTATTGCTTTTATCTTCGCAGGATCTACCTCAGTTCTGTTAGAACACAGATTGATGTTCAATATATCTCATTGTTTTGATGATAACATTAATGAAATTTTGTATAGAGAATTTATATACACTAATTTTGTTCAAGTGTTTATTTATTTTAGATATCAAAATTAATATTATTCTAGAAGCAAGAACGCCTCTGAACACCACAGAATGAAAAAGCTTTGAGCGTCAGAAGCAACTCATCAGAAGACTCTGATCTTCTATAATGACTCTAAGCAAAGCTGAGAAGAATCTGAGTAAAGAACATACGTAAAGCTTCAGAAGACTCTGGATGTACTTAACGCTGCAAGTACAGAAGCTATGATAAGCAAGTGTGCTCTGATAAGGATTTCAAGCTTAAAGCACTTTGCTGCAAACTCTTATAGAGAAACTCTGAGTGAGTTAACTCTGATCTAAACAGCTAGGAACATCATCAGAAGTTCTGATGCAAGACGTTCCAAAGTTGGTGAAGAAGATATTGTTCAAATAAAGATCCGTTGGCATATTCTTTGTCATTATCCAAACGGCTCTTTCCCCATTCGTGCATGACACAGGATTTCAGACAAAAAGGATTTGTCAAAACATTCCTCTTCTGAGAAAGGAAAAGTCAATAGAAGACAAAAAGAACAGAATGCACAGATTGCACAGTCTTTGAGAAATGGATTTCAAAGTACTATAAAAGCAAGTCTAAGCATCACTTCAAAGGTTGACGAAACTATTGAAAAATCTCTTGGCAATCAAATCATTCAAACTTTCTTCAAAAGATGAATAGTTTATTTTTGTTCTTTAACTTGTGTAAAAATCACTGTTGTGATATAGCTTTTTAGAAGCACATCTTAAACACATTGTTAGTTTATCTTTGTAAAAGATTCCTTAAGAGACCAAGTGTGGTCAGAATTCTTGAGAAGACTAAGACAAGTGTCTTAGTGGTTTAACACTGTAATCAGTTTGATTTAGTGGATTAAGTCCTTGTTGAGAAAGGAAAATCACCTTGGTAGGGTGGACTGGATTAGTTTGAGTTCAAACGAACCAGGATAAAAATACTGTGTTACTTTTTTTTCTATCATCTTAATTGTTTTAAAACCCTTATTCACCCCCCCCCCTTCTAAGTGTTTTTCCCACCTTCAATTGGCATCATAGCTCCGGTTCTGTAAGTGCTATCACTTAACCGTGACAGAAAAATATCCTGTTGGGAAAAACTCTTAATCTATTGTTCATGATTCATCATGGCTGCTGAAGCTTCAACTTCAACTTCATACAACAACAAATATGATGATAGAGACAGAATCAGCACCAAACCTCCCATGTTTGATGGTGAGAAGTTTGATTACTGGAAAGATAAAGTAGAAAGTTTCTTTCTAGGCTATGATGTTGACTTATGGGATTTGGTTACTGATGGTTATATTCATCCTACAAATGATGAAGGCAAAAAGGTTGACAGAAAGTCTATGTCTGATCAACAGAAGAAGGAGTTTAGAAACCATCACAAGGCGAGAACCATTCTATTAAATGCAATATCTCATACTGAGTATGAGAAAATAACTAATAGAGATACTGCATTTGATATGTTTGAATCTCTAAAAATGATGCATGAAGTAAACTCCCAAGTAAAGGAGACGAAAGCCTTGGCGCTCATTCAGAAATACGAGGCCTTCAAGATGGAGGAATCTGAATCTGTAGAAGCTATATTCTCAAGGTTCCAGATTCTAACTGCTGGTCTGAAGGTTCTGGACAAAGGTTACTCTACTGCTGATCACGTCAAGAAGATAATCAGAAGCTTGCCAACAAGGTGAAGACCAATGGTGACAGCGCTGAAGCTTGCAAAGGATCTGAATAAGATCACTCTGGAGGAACTGATTAGTTCCTTAAGGAGTCACGAGATTGAGCTAGAAGAAGACGAACCTCAGAAGAAAGGTAAGTCTGTTGCGCTAAAATCTAACAAATCTGCTAAAGCTTTGCAGGTTATTGAAGAAAGCTCTAAAGAATCTTCCTCTGAAGAAGATGAACTGTCTTTGTTGTCTAGAAGGATAAACCAACTCTGGAAGCACAAACAAAAGAAGTTCAGAAACTTCAAGAGATCTGATTTGTGTGGCAAATCTTCTAGACATAAGAAATCTGGAAAGAAGGATGTAGTGTGCTACGAGTGCAAGGAGCCAGGCCACTATAAAAATGAATGTCCCAAACTTCGGAAGGAGAAACCCAGAAGAAAGTTTGAAAAGAAGAAGAAAGTGCTAATGGCCACTTGGGACGATTCAGATGCTTCTGAATCTTCATCAGAATCAGAAGATGAATGTGCTAATGTAGCACTGATGGCTGACGTGGAGGACCACGAAGAAACTGCTAAATCTGGATTAGAATCAGATTCAGAAGAGGTATTTTCTGAACTCTCTAGAGCTGAACTTGCTGAAAGTTTATCTGAAATTCTTGAAAGCTACAGCAAGATCAAACTTAAATACAAGAAGCTTCAAAGCTGTCTTGCATCTGAGAATGATCAGCTGAGATCAGAAGTTGCTGAGCTTAAAGAAAACAATCTTAAAATGAAAAATGATTTAGAAAAAGCTCATAAATTTGACTCAGATCCTATATCATGCTCTAAAAACATTTTAGAAGAGTATGATTATAGCTTTTAGAAGTTTCTAGCCAGAGGCCTAGATAGAAGCAAGATAGCTTCAATGATCTATGGCGTAAGCAGAAACAACAGAAAGGGAATTGGATATGAATCACCTTCTGGGAAGGATTTAAATCCAAAACCTGTTGATAAAATGATCATTAAGTATTCTCCTTTGTATACTCATTTCAAATATGGTCATTTAAATGATATTAAGCACACACGTTCTGATCAGAACAAACCTGTGTTTAATAAACCAAAACCTCAGAAGAACAAAGATGCTCTTAAAGGAAAGAAATTCAGAAAGAATTTTAAACCTACTAACCCCAGAGGACCCAAGAAAATATTGGTACCTAAGGACAAAATAATTTTTGTTGCAGATGTCCTTAGCAGCAAATTTGAGACACCAATCATAGTACCTGGACTCTGGCTGATCACGACACATGACGGGAAGAAGGTCTATGTTCCAAAGCCGGGAACTTAGATCTGGAGGTGACGTGAAGTTTGGAGGGAACCAGAAGGGCAAAATCATTGGCTTTGGAACTATTGGCAATGGTAACCTTCCTTCCATATCTAATGTCTTACTTGTTGAAGGATTAACACATAATCTATTGTCCATAAGTCAATTAAGTGACAATGGTTATGACATAATCTTCAATAAAAAATATTGTAAAGTTGTGAGTCAAAAAGATGGTTCAATCCTCTTTAATGGGAAAAGGAAGAACAACATTTACAAAATCAATCTTTCAGAACTTAAAGTTCAGAATGTAAAATGCCTTCTGTCTGTTAACGATGAGCAATGGGTCTGGCACAGAAGATTGGGTCATATTAGTATGAGACGTATATCTCAGATTAATAAGCTCAATCTGGTCAGAGGACTTCCTCAGTTGAAGTTCAACTCAGATGCTTTTTGTGAAGCATGTCAGAAAGGAAAATTTTCAAAATCTTCTTTCAAAGAAAAAAATGTTGTTTCAACCTCTAGACCATTAGAGTTGCTTCATATTGATCTGTTTGGACCAGTGAAAACTGCATCCATCAGAGGCAAGAAGTATGGATTAGTCATTGTTGATGACTACAGTAGATGGACATGGGTAAAATTCCTGAAACACAAGGATGAGTCACATTCTAAATTCATTGACTTCTGCAAACAAGTCCAAAATGAAAAAGAATTTAAAATTGTTAAAGTCAGAAGTGATCATGGTGGAGAATTTGAAAACAAATACTTTGAAATTTTTTTAAAAGAAAATGGCATTGCACATGATTTTTCTTGTCCTAGAACTCCTCAACAGAATGGAGTTGTAGAAAGGAAAAATAGAACATTGCAAGAAATGGCCAGAACCATGATCAACGAGACTAACATGGCAAAACATTTTTGGGCAGAAGCAGTGAATACAAATAGTTATGTTTAGAACAGAGTGTCTGTAAGACCTATTCTAGAGAAGACTCCCTACGAATTGTGGAGGAATAGAAAGCCCAACATTTCTTATTTCCATCCTTTTGGATGTATTTGTTTTATATTGAATACTAAGGAAAATCTGAAAAAGTTTGATTCTAAAGCTCAAAAGTGTTTCATGCTTGGATATTCCGAACGCTCTAAAGGCTACAGAGTATACAATACTGAGACACAGATTGTAGAGGAATCAATTCATGTTAGATTTGATGATAAGCTTGGCAATCAAAAGCCAAAGCAGCTTGAAATTTCTGCAGATAGAGAAGTCCTTCTCACAGACTCTGAAGAATTAGAGGAAGACAAAGCTCAAGCAAAAGCACCGGAAGTAACGTCAGATGCTACCCCCTTGACTGCTCAGATGGATAGCTTGACAATTTCTGAAGAACCAAATGTTAAAGGATCCTCCAGAATCAAAGCCTCTCATCCAGAGGAAATCATAATTGGAAAGAAGGATGATCCTATCAGAGCAAGGTCATTTCTCAGATCTTCTGGAACGTCATTGGTTGGCTTGGTATCTATCATAGAACCCACTTCTGTGGATGAGGCTCTGAACGATAATGATTGGATACTTGCTATGCAAGAAGAGCTCAACCAATTCACCAGAAATGATGTATGGGATCTGGTTCCAAGACCAAATGGTTTCAACATCATTGGAACTAAATGGGTCTTCAGAAACAAGCTGAACAAGCAAGGAGAAGTTATCAGAAACAAGGCTAGGCTGGTTGCTCAAGGATACAATCAGCAAGAAGGTATAAATTACACAGAGACATATGCTCCTATGGCAAGGTTAGAATATATTCGCTTGCTTATTTCCTTTGCTGCACAGAATAACATCACTCTGTATCAAATGGATGTTAAAAGTGCTTTCTTAAATGGTTTCATAGAAGAGGAAGTGTATGTTCATCAACCTCCTGGTTTTGAAAATGAAAAATTTCCAGAACATGTTTTCAAACTTAAGAAATCACTATATGGCTTAAAACAAGCTCCCAGAGCTTGGTATGAGAGGTTGAGTAATTTCCTTCTGGAAAACAATTTTATCAGAGGAAAAGTTGACACTACTCTCTTCCATAAATCAATTAAGAAAGACATTTTAGTCTGTCAGATTTATGTTGATGATATTCTTTTTGGAACTACCAATATTACGCTTGGAAAGGAGTTTGCTCAATCTATGCAGGCAGAATTCGAGATGAGCATGATGGGAGAACTCAGATTCTTTCTGGGAATTCAAGTGAATCAGACTCCAGAAGGCACTTACATACATCAGACAAAGTATGTAAAGGAACTTCTGAAGAAATTCAACATGTCAGAAAGCAAGGTAGCAAAGACTCCAATGCATCCTACAAGCACACTAGGTAAAGAAGAGGTAAGTAAAAAGGTAGATCAGAAGCTCTACAGAGGTATGATTGGTTCTCTTCTGTACTTGACTGCTTCTAGACCTGATATCCTCTTTAGTGCCTGTCTATGTGCTAGATTCCAATCAGATCCTAGAGAATCCCACTTAACAGCTGTTAAGAGGATTCTGAGGTATCTGAAAGGTACTACTAACGTGGGTTTGTGTTACAGAAAATCTGATGATTACAGATTAGTTAGATTTTGTGATGCTGACTATGCTAGAGATAGAATAGAGCGTAAAAGTACTTCTGAAAGCTGTCAGATTTTGGGAGGTCATCTGATCTCTTGGTTCAGCAAGAAGCAACCCACAATAGCGCTATCAACAACAGAAGCAGAATACATTGTTGTTGCTGGTTGTAGCACCCAGATGCTCTGGATAAAGAGTCAACTAGAAGACTATCAGATTCATGAGAGTAACATTTCTATTTTCTATGATAATACTTCTGCTATTTTCCTTTCTAAGAATCCAATTTTACATTCTAAGGCAAATCACATAGAAATTAAGCATCATTTTATCAGAGACTATGTTCAGAAGGGAATTATTAGTTTGAACTTTGTTGATACAGACCATTAATGGGCTGATATCTTCACAAAACCCCTTGCTGAAGATAGGTTTAAGTTTATTCTGAAGAATATTAGTATGGATTTTTTTCCAGAATAAAACTATTATTCAGAAGAAAATGTATTCTGATGAAATATGAATAATGTCTATATTGTAAAGTATTTCTTCTGATTATTTCTTTTGGTTCATTTTTTTGTGAAACTCTGATCTATCAAGTCTCAAAAGATCTGAGCGTTGTTTAAAGTTTCTTATTCTTAAGAGATTCAGAGGCACATCTACATCAAACACGTGTCACATGATATCTGAAAAGGTTGAATGTACTCAATGAGACGCCGTTTTGAGGTACTGTTTGAATTCTCATTTTCTCGTTTTCCTCCCCACGCTTGTCAGTATCATTTAATGCTTTGAAATCATTATTCTTTTTTATGTGACTTTTTGAATTAAATTAAATGAATTAAATGTTGAATGTGTGCCCTAATTTTTTGCCCCTATAAATGCCACAACACAACACCTTCTCACACTTTTCACTCTCTCTCACACCGTGTATGCATTTTTGTTTTCTCCATTGTTTCTTCATCTCCTCCAAACCTAAAACCCAAAGAAGCATTTGTTATCTCACCTCTTCAACAATGGCAACTTCATCTTCAACCTCTCAACAGTTTGAATCAACAATGGTTGTTGTTTCTTCTTCTACAATGGGTCTTACTCCATTCACAACACCTGAAAGAACTCTCCTCACTCCCGTTGATCAACTGGAAGTTCTATGTGAGTTCTTAATTGATTTTGAAAGCATTGCTAAAAATGGATTTGATTTACGTCCAACCGTGTCATCACAAGGATGGACAAAGTACTTTGACAGACTGGTTGGTCCAGTTTACCCTTTCTTGGTCAAAGAGTTTTGGATTCATGCAAGAGTTTTCCCCAAATTCATTATGTCTTCAGTTCTGGGTAAAGAAATCATTATCACTGAAGATCTGATTCGCAAGCTGATATGATATTAAGAATCAGGTGGTGTTACTCATCTGCCAGCAAATCGTGTGGATATGGATAAGGTATACAGTGAAGTGTTTACTTCTGGGGAAGCCTCAATCAAGATAAAGTATCTGAAAGTTTAATACAAGATCTGGGCTAAGATCTTCTTAGGTTGCATCCATCATAGAAAATCAACAAATTCTCCTGACTACATCAACTCTGATCAGATGTACTTCATGTATTGTCTGGGCAAAGGTATCAAGGTGGATCTGCCTTACTTGCTTTTCACTCATCTGTAGACTCATGTGAAGCAATCTAGAGAAGAAATCAGAACCAAGCACCAAAAGATGAGAAACTGGATACCTATGGGAAGACTAATCTCAGACATTCTGACTGAGAATGGCTTAGTTGGTCATCTGACAGAAGCTGGTATGAAAGAAGAAGTAGCTTCAGTTGTTGGAAAACCTCTGAATGGCAAAAGTCTGCAGAGGATGAGGATTGTA
The DNA here is from genome assembly GCA_963859935.3 of Lathyrus sativus. Lineage (NCBI taxonomy): Eukaryota > Viridiplantae > Streptophyta > Magnoliopsida > Fabales > Fabaceae > Lathyrus > Lathyrus sativus. The sequence continues at coordinate 282,077,587 of OZ012735.1, forward strand.
GAAGAACTTACTTCTGCACCAGATCAGATCTGTAACACCTTCCTAAACCCCACGGAAAATATATAAATAATCAGAGTAAATAATCATGCACTTACAAAATGGCGTCACACATAATTTTCAAAGATAAAAAACTACCTGTCATGCTCATTAACACTTCAATAAATAATCATGCTTCTCACAATTTCACTTTGCATGTAGCAGCGGATTCATTTATAACATAATTCTCTTAACAGAATATTCAAATTCATCACATACTTCAACATTTCTTAGGCACTAAGGCCAACATCACAATATTCCAATGAATATAAAAACATATTATAGAGTACAAAATGTATCTCTAAAATATAACCAAACGATCCCAGTGTTACATGACCAGAGCATGACTCGACCCAACATAATTAAATTACTAAACAACTAGAGCAATAGCGACTTCGCAACTACAAGCAGCTCTACTCTTAATACCTGCGCGATGCCAGATAGGACATCATTCCACCAGAAGGGTGACAAATATTATCATAATAATCAATGCATATAATTATATATATATATATATATATATATATATATATATATATATATATATATATATATATATATATATTAATTTATATATATATATATATATATATATATATATATATATATATATATATATATATATATATATATATATTAATTTTTATATTGCCGTGTGACTCATATAAAACTCATCAATTATCACCAATCTCCATTTGAGATTATGGGTATATCGCTTGTACCCCACCAGGAACAACATCTCGGTCATTCTACCCCAGTGATCATTTCACTAGGAACGACACATAGTCATTCTACCCCAGTGAACACCAACACTAGGAACAACATCATAGTCATTCTACCCTAGTGCGTACGACTGTATCACGTATACTGCACTAGGAACAACATCTCAGTTATTCTACCCCAGGGAGCACCCCACCAGGAACGACATCTCAGTTATTCTACCCCGGTGATTATTCCACTAGGAACGATATCTTAGTCATTCTACCCCAGTGTATACGAGCATGACACTATACCTCACTCGGAACAACATCCATCATTCTACCCCAGTGATTACTCCACTAGGAACAACATCTTGTTATTCTACCCCAGTGATTACTCCACTAGGAACAACATCTTGTCATTCTACCCCAGTGATTACTCCACTAGGAACAACATCTTGTTATTCTACCCTAGTGAGTACGAGTTTTGCACATACACATATTTTCATAAAACAATCATATGCACTTAAGACCGTTCTCGCATCTTAATCTCATGCATATTCAAATAATTCATCACATAAGAATTATAACATGATTGCACACTCACACATCATATCAAAGTACTCATACTTTCAACATCATCACATTTATCAAGATATGCACACATATTCACAATATGTTCTCATGCATTATTCACAATATTGCATACAATCAATATGCATTCGCAATTCAATGCCACCACCACATTTTTCAAGCAATGCACACATATTCACAATATGTTCTCATGCATTATTCACAATATCGTGCCGAACGGCAACGAACCTCATCATAAATCATCATGCATTTTAATTCAATTTAAACAATGCATATATTTTTTAAAAGACCACATTTATCAAGCAATGCACACATATTCACAATATGTTCTCATGCATTCTTCACATACAATCGCATACAAACAATATGCATTCACAACAATTATGCCAAACAGCAACCAAACGCTCTAATTATTTAAGCCTCACTTACTTAAAATAATTAATCTCGAATAATCGGTAAAATTGGCTAAAAGTCGGCTAAAAATAATATTTCTTTTCACCAAGTTATAGAACATATTATTAGCTTCAGTTTAATATAAAGAACGACAAAATCCGATAAACAGTGAAGAAGTTATGAATTTTCAAAGTTTCAAAAAAATAATATTTTCTCACACTTACAGCGTTAACGGGTTAACGCATATGGTTAACCGGTTAACGTTTCCAAAAACTCTGTTTTTAGGCCATTTTTATACCGTTAATCGGTTAACCCATAGTGTTAACGATTAACACCTGAAAAACATGGAAAAACAAGCTACGGGTTTGTGCCCAAAACACCCAAAAACCCGACCGATTTAATTATTTTCTCCCGATTAAATATCTACTCATCATTACCAATCATATAGTAACAATTTAGGATCATAAAACGCAAATTCTACGACTTCCGATTTTCATCCAAAATCTTAACCTCCAATTTTCCAAAAATGTCAAAACTCACAAATTCAACCAAATTCAATTAAACGAAATCCTATAATCACGGCTAAACATTACCCGACTAAACTACGCAATTTATTTCGAGTTTCATCCGTGAAAACATCGGTTTCTATCGATTAAACTCATTTCTGCCCTAAAATGGAAAATGAGCAAAAACTCTCCAACAATCCAAACAACTTCAACAAACACATACATAATCATACACATTGATAGAATAATAAGATTTCACACCCTTACCATGATTAATCGGAAGCTAGAAACCGCTCTTGAGCTTTCCAAGCTTTCCCCTCTTTTTCCTTCTCTTTTCTCCTCTTCCTCTTTCTTTCTCTTCTCTTTCTCTTATGTTTTTATCCTTTTCTTTCCACTTTCTCTTATATATATTTCCTTTCTATTTCTCTCTAATATATTTCTTCTCTCAAAATATCTACCAATTCCTTTAAATAATCATCGAATAATTTCAATAAATCAATTAATTAACATAAATAATTAATTTAATAAAAATTGGGCTGTTACAAGATCAACTCTGAAGAAGTAAGCAAGAGAAGAATTCCTGTAGATGATTTCTCTCTCTTCTATGCTAACGAACCCAAGGAAATCATTCTGGCTTATATAACAGAATGCTTAGCAAATAGAACTCCTATACCAGAGCATCTGATCCAAAGAGCAGATGAACCTGGATTTGATTTTCATGGGGAGAGACAGAGGAAGAAAAGAAAGGTCTCAAAAGAAGGATCTTCTAAGCCCAAAAGGAAAGCTTCTGGCGAAGCATCTTCTGCAAAGCCAAAGCGTGTCAAGAAACAGAAAGCTAACCCTGCTGCTAGTTTATCTTCTATTTTAGAAACAGTAAGAGAAGTACTAACATCTGAACCTCCTCCTTATGAACCAATTCCTTCACCTTCTCCTCCTCACGACTCTAAACCTATTCCTTCTGAACCAGAAAAATCTCAACCAATTTCTTGCACACCTAAACCAAATAAAACTTCTGAACATCCACAACCACAACCATCTGAACCACAATCTTCTGTAATTCTACTAAACTCTAAAAAAAAAGAAAAAGAAATAAAAGTCTATTAAACTCTAATATCTAAAGTAGAAAATAAAGGATATAAGCTATCTAGCAACTATTTCTATGCTAAAATTTAACGAAATAAACTCTAGTAAATTGATAATAATTCCATGAGGGAAAAAATGAACATCAATTAAATCGGCGAACAAAATTGCGAGAATGCAACGAGATAATCGGTAAAAATACGGACACCGGAATATCCTCAAAAACAACAGCAAAAGCTGAAAACACCGGGAGGAACACCACTCCCAAAATAAATCTTCGTACTCGAAATGGTTTGAACTGTCTAAAGCGCGATAAGAGGGCTATAATCCCGATAGAATCAGACTGGCTAACGAAATGCACAGAATGCGATATGTGGATGCAAAAATGCAAAAATAAGTCGAAACATAAGCCAAATTGCGAGAAACGGTTGGGAAAATTTTGGGGTGCAACAGTTATTGACAACTTCATCCAACTCTGTTGTGTTCTTTGATTGTTGGTTGTTACCAACATCTCCCCATGAAGTCCAGTAGTTACTGGCATTTTTTGAAACCCAATTTTTATTGGAATGTGGTTGTAACCTACAACTTCTTTCCCCTATAAGTCCAGTGGTTATTGACATTAATTGATAATTCCAATTATTATTGGCATGTAGTTTGGTTGTCATCAATCCCCGGGAAAGACCAGTGATTACTGGCATCGTTTGAAACCCAATGGTCATTTGTAGGTTATTTTGTCACCCATCCCTTTTGAAATCCCAATGATTATCGGCAGGGCTTTTTCTGTACTTTTAGGATAGTTGGTTGTGACCAACATCCATAGATGTACCCAGCAGGTCTTGGAGGTCTAGTAGTCACTAGCATCCCTAGTGAGTCTGGTCTTGTTTCTAGTCTTTTCCTGAAGATCCTGTTTGAACTCTCCGTTGAAAGGAAAGTTCTCATTTGGTTTGTTCCCTAATAGGGACTGTGTCTCTTGTCCTTTGAAACCCCAGTTGGAGTCCGAGTTTGTTGACTTTTGTTACCCTATGTGGCTTCTTATCCTTGTCTCCCTTGATGCATCTTCCAGATGGATTTGTATTTCCCCAGTGGAGATTTTTCTTCCCCGGTGGAGTTTTTTCCCCTGTCCCCTGTGTGAAGGATCCCCTTGAAGTACGTCATTATTCATGTCTGAAATATTGGTTGGTATGCTTTGGATCTCTCCCTAGTGTGTGTGTTCCTAGTGAGTGGTTACTCGTTGTTTTGTTCTTCTTTTTTATTTTTCTCGTGTGTCAACATTTTCTTGCACTCAAGCATCATAAAGCATCATTCTTAGAACTTGTTTCATGATCATCATTTTTCCTTTTGCATCCCATCGTATCTAAGGGAAAATTTTCGGTTTGCTATATTTAAATACCTTTCACCAGATATTTATCTCTCGTTTCCAACTGGTAAAGATATTTAAATAGGGGAAAATGTCATACCCCAGATTTTGACCCCTAGATTAAATTATCATTCTAGGTGCATCAAGCATATGTTATTTAACCCTAACCTCTTTCAAGTTAGTCTTTGTTAAGATGCAGATGAATTAGAGTTTCACACTATTAAAATCAGGAATCCTGTGAACTGATCAGTCAAGGTTTTGGATTGATATTCTACATATCAAGTATTCATATCATGAAGAGGTTCATATCTTACCAAAAACAAGTGTTATTTGAGGTTTTTACCACGAGAATTGAATCAATGCTGTGTAAAACCCTGATTAGGGTTTCTATTGAAAAAGTCAACTATAGTTTGACTTTTGGTCTAAATGAGTTTCCAAAGCTTTAACCATGGTCCATGGTGTTTCTATGAACTATTGAAGTCCCCTCAAGAAGTATGAAAGGTTCAAAAAAAACCCAGAACACTAAGGATCGATCCTGAAGATTTCAACTGTTCAGTTCGTTTGTCTGGAAAGTCAACTCTTTGACTTTTAGGGTTTTGACCCTTAACTAAAGCAATCAAGGTTTCCAACATCATTTTATGCCTAACTAGTGAGTTTGGTGAAGATTTAATCAAGAATTGATGGATAACTTGTGAACCAAGAAATTAGGGTTTATGAAAAACCCAAATTACAAGCTTATTTGGAATGGTCATAACTCTCAAACCACACATCCAAATTGAATGGTCCAAAGCTGGTTGGAAATCTCTTGAGAACTCTTACAAAAGTTTCCTAGAGGGTTGACGTACAAAAATGCATAGATTTTGATTTATATCCAAAAATGCATAGAGATTGGGTTATTTGATTTGTTTATTCAAGCAAGTGGATGCAAGTGGCAAGGAGAGAGAAATTTTTTGCATTTTCTGCTACACCTCATCTACTGTATCAACTACTCTCTTTCCTTCACTTCATGTCAACTATTTTCAGACTATTGGTGATGTTGAAACACATAGGAAGGTTGCTCATGCTCAGAACAGAAATCCCAGGTTCGATTTGCTCATTTTGCCTCCAAAAAGGGCAAACTTGGTATTTGGCACAATCTGCCCATACCTCTCATTCTCCAAGCTTGCCTATAAATAGAACATACCCTAACATCCAAACTACACCAGAATCAACTAGAAACCAAGTTGAATCTCTCTCATTTCTCTAATCACCATCTTCTTGCAAGTGGTAGAAGTTGCTTCCTTGTGAAGAAAAATCTGCCTTGCAAAAACTCTGCTACAACTCAATACAGTCACCAAACACTTGAACCAACACCTAAAAAACATCACATATGATGCATTGAAGATATCCGAACCCTCACATTCACCAGAAAAACTCACATTCTAAAAGTCAACTCTCATACCTTGAAAATTTGACTTTTCTGTATCTTTATAGACCACAACCAACCAGCCCTTTTTCCAATCATTCTAACATTTCAAACACTCTCCATATAAGTTGTTTGAACTATCCATGGAATCATAAAAATTCTGTAGCACCATTTCCTAGAGTTTCACTTTGAAGCTTTTGGTGTTTTCTTGCATAAGAGGGCATTCTGTCAAGACAGTGATCTTAGAGGAGTTCTCATCATTTGAACACCTTATTTGGAACATATTGGAGCTGCTTGAATCATCATCCATCAATTGTTTTTCTTATTTGGTGCGTTAACTTGAAAAAGCTACAAGAGGTAAGTGTTCCAACTTGCTACTTTTAAGATCATGTTGAATATTGATGTACACTGATTATGAACATGCTAGATACACTTTATAGGTCATGTTTGAACCATTTCTTGCTCATAAACTTGGGTATTCATGACTGTTTCTTTAGTTTGGCTTGTTAGCTTACTTTAAGTGCCATTTCAATATGCAACTTGTTGATTCTGGTTAGGCATAAATGATTGGTGTTTGTAAACATCATTTATAGGTCATATGTGATAAGTTTGATCATTTAGTTGATGCTGAATTGGTACATTTCTGTTTGTTGCTTTGCTCTTGCACAAGCTTGCTATTTTTGCCACTACACATGCCATTTATTGAATTAGCTTGTCTATTGATGTACGATGCTTGTAAGCACTCTCTATATGTCTCATATGTTATTTTTGAATCATTACTTGTTGCTTAGAACATGTACATTGGATTGTCACATTGCTCTTGCACATAAACAAATGGGTAGGAAGTTCCGCTGCCATCCATTGTCAACATCGCTGATATAAGTCGAGTCACCCAAAGTGGTCGAATCTTCAATACAGGAATAAAAGATCCCACAAATGAAAAAGAACCTCAAATTAAAGTCCTTGATAAACAGATTGGTCAATCAAGTGGTACAGAACAGGTGAAAAATAATAATGCAATTTTAAAGCTAATCCAGAGAAGTGAATATAACTATGTGGATCAGTTATTGCATTATCCTTCTCGGATATCTGTATTATCCCTTCTACTGAGCTCAGAAGCTCACAGGGAAGCTTTGCAAATGGTTCTATAACAATCTTTTGTAGAACAAGATGTAATAGTAAATCAGTTCGATAGCATTGTTTCCAACATAACTTCCAGTAATACCTTAGGATTTAGTGATGAAGAGCTCTTAGAAGAGGGTAAAAATCATAACATGGCACTCAATATCACCATCAACTACGGGGACGATGCTCTAGCAAGCATACTAGTAGACATTGGTTCATCCCTAAACGTCATGACTAAATCAACTCTTATGCGACTATCTTTTTAAGGCACTTTAATGAGAGGCAGCGAGATCATAGCCAAAGCTTTTGACGGATCCAAAAAGACAGTTATCAATGAAGTTGACCTTCCCATAACCATTGGTCCCCAAAATTTCCAAGTCACCTTCCAAGTAATGGATACTCGAGCAGCGTACAGTCGTTTATTAGGTCGACCTTGGATCCATGAAGCAGGAGTAATTACCACAACACTTCACTAGAAGCTGAAGTTTGTAAAGAACAACAAGTTGGTCACAATATGTAGAGAACGAGCTTTAATTGTAAGCAACCTATCATCATTATCCTACTTGGAACCAGAAGAAGTTATTGGAACCCAATTCTAGAAACTTTCTGCAAGTAATGAAAGTAATCGAGAAAAAGCAACTGAAATAGTAAAATATATGCAATGTAAGGCTTAACCCTCAAGGAAGAATTCTGGTCCCCAATGAAGTTGCCATTTTTCTATAGCTCCGGTTTTAGTGACGCAACCACTACCGCATTTAATGACACTTTATGATTTCTAATATTTATCCTATGATGCTTAAAAGGAAGGAGAAGATATCTCAAACTAACCTGCTCACAAATTCTATTCTTACAAATGCTAAGAGATTTGGAATCGAGGGTTGGTTATACTAAGGGAAGCTATTAACACCCTGAGTATCTATAGTACTCTATAGGAACCTTTATTGCATATTTCTACTATTGAATTACTAGCTTTCTTATGTTTGTCTTGATGTTTGAATATGAAAGTTTCTCCTTTGTGAAGACTAAGGAAATGTTTTTGTTGTTTTATGGTTTTCTATCGTTTTTGTTAGGTACTTGGACCTAAAGGTTTTTTTTTATTAGTGTGCTCGATAATATTTTGCAATCTTATGCCTACGTATTCTCAAAAAGGAAATTGAGAAATCAGAGCGTTCATAGTTCCTCCTGAATCTATGGAGGAAATTGTTTTGTGTCTTGTTCAAAGCCCAAGATTGAAGTTAAAAGAGAATTAATATCTTGATCGAAGCCCATGATTGAAGCTAAAAGAGTATTTGTATCTTGTTCAAAGCCCAAGATTGAAGCTAAAAGAGTATTTGTGTCTTGTTCAAATCCCAAAATTGAAGCTAAAGGAGTATTTGTGTCTTGTTCAAAGCCCAGGATTGAAGCTAATGGTTTGACAGAGAGAGAATTCGTCATCTCTAAAGAGAGATATCTCACATATTCATCCAAATCATTAAAGAAATGATTATAAGGGAAGTTGCTTTAACTGGGATGTGTAGAATCCAGCAATGCCACATCTTCCTTTATAAGAGAACTAAAATGTCACAAAGGAAGAAGCTTTGAACTTGGACTTTGAAATATCCAGAGTAATGCCACATCTTTCTTCATGAATTTTAACATAAGGGAAGAAGCTTTTTACTTGGACTTTGAAATATACAGAGTAATGCCACATCCTCCTTTATGTGTTTTAACATAAGGAAAAAAGCTTTTAACTTGGAATTTGAAATATCCAGAGCAATGCCACATCCGCCTTTATGTAAAACAGTTTGATTTGATTTGAAATGTGATGTATAAAAGGGATATCCTCCTACAGAGAGGACTCATAGTCTCACCTATGGGGATGTTGACCTTTATGCCTTGATCAATGCCCAAGGTTGAAGCTGAAAGAGCTGAAAACTGACTCAACTAGGGGGTGCTATATTTATCTTGTACACAGCCCAAGATTGAGGCTAATTGGAGAAAATCATTATATGAAGCCTAAGAGGAGGCTGAGATAATTTAATAGGAGACAAACTCTTGCTGAAGATTAGAAGAGAATTTAAATGCCAGAAGGGCTTTAATCTTCCTGGGGAGTTATTGATTGTAAACTGACACTGGCTAAGAATTATCAAGTGAAATCCACCCTTGTTGAGGATTAGAAAAGGCTCAAAGGATGATATTGAATGTCTTAGAGGCTTTTAATCTCTTGGGATTTTGTGTATTGATAAAGCTGATTAGGATCTATCATATTCTTTTAGGGAGCTTGAGAGTCCTTGTATGAAGAGGCTGGGGATTGAGACTTTCCAAGTCTAAAAAGAGTTCAAGAATGGTTTCATCGAGAAATAATCCTTTCTTTGTTGAACTTTTCCAGGATTAAAAAGGGTTCAAAGAAGAGGTTTCACCGAGAAATAATCCTCTCTTTCATGAAGTGTTCTAAGGTTAAGTAAATTGAATAAAGCCAAAGAGGAGGCTAATTGTACTAGGGAGAAGAAATTCATTGTACAAGGGGGAACTAGTTGTTTGAATTAAGTTATAAGGATCCTGTTGTTTAAACTAGTCTGAACTAAAGATGGTTTAAATGCTAAGGGAAACTTAACAAGATATGCACAAGTATATATACAGATATATGAACATGTATATAAACAATTATGAATTGAATTTGAAAAGGTGGTGGGTCTTACACTCTGGATAGAGGCCCAAGTATATTGTGATTGATTAAATGTTTTGCTTTAAGATTGAATTAGATTTTTTAGAAATTGAAGAAAATTTTGAAAAGATTTTGAATTTGAATTTGAAGATGACTTGATCTTAAGTAGGAGGAGAGAAAAGGTGTTGGGTCTTACACTCTAGATAGAGGCCCATATGATTTGCATCCTGTATAAAGCCCGGAATGAATGAGGCTAAAAGATTTAAAAAAGGTGTTAAATCTTATACTCAAGGAGAGGCCCAATTGATTTGTTGAGAATTGCTGCTAGGTTTAGATTGAATTTGAAAGTTTTGAAAGATTGAAGTTTTGAAAATATGAATGAGGTTTTGAAAATAGAAATAGGGATGGGACTTACACTCCTAGCAGAGGCCCAAGATGATTATCTTGTTTTGAAAAGAACAGAGGATGATTTTGAAAGAAAAAAAGGTTGAGACTTACACTCCTAGCAGAGGCCCAAGATGATTTGAAAGCACAGTAATTCTGAACAATGAGAGGGAAGATTTATACTATAATAGAGACCTTTAAAATGTTTATTCATGTACCAAGAGATGAGACTTACACTCTATTAGAGGCTCAAGTGTGTTGGAAAAACAATGATCGGACCGTGATTTTGAAAAGCGCAATGGGACTTATACTATAGCAGAGGCCCGAGATGATCGGTTTATTTACAAAGAGGATTGGGTCTTACACTTTAATAGTGGCCCAAATGATTGTTGAAATGAAGTTTGAAAAATAGAATCAAAGTAAAACCCTAATTTCATTTTTTAAGATATTTTTCAAAGAAAAATCAATAAAAATGTATAATTTATCAAATGAATCCATTAATAATGTTATAAACAATGATTAAGGTTTGTGAAAAATGTATTTTATCTACATGAATATTTAAAATCATTTTGTTTTAAGAAAAATCAAAGAAAGAAATTATTTTAAAATATTTAAAACAATTTAAAATAATATGTTAAAAATATATTAGGATTAAAATAATTTTAAAAGAAAGAAATTATTTTAAAATATATTAAAATATTTAAAACAATTTAAAAATAATATATTAAAAAAATAATGTATGTAAATGACATGTGTGAAAAATTGGGATTAAAAATAATTGATTTGATAGAAAAATCAATATTTGAAATTATTTTTAAAACAATTAAAAATAATATATTAAATATATTAAAAATATACCAAATATAAAATATTTATGGATTTTTTTGGTGAATAAATTATTTAAATATGTGGATGATATTTGTGCAAAAATTCATTTGAAAATAATTTAAATTGGATGTAGAAAATAACTTTTGAAAATATTAAAAATATTTAAAAATTAAAAATTTTGAATTATCGTGCGATGAACATCTTCTTCTTCCTCGCACCCCACCCCATCATCAGATTTGCAAAACCTCACTTATCTCTCTCAATACACAATGATTTTAAAAGATGTAAACATGAGAGTTGCTCGTTTTTTAACAAGGAACACGATGGTACCAATTAATTTCATTTCTTTTAAGTGTGGAATGAGTTATCAAGTGATGAACAAATGAATCCTAATTTTTGCGAGAACACTATGAAATCCTATACACGATTGATATATAGTAACTGAGTAAGGGAAAATATTCTATATATGTGCATAAACATGTTGGTAACTTGAAATATCAAACATGATGCATGTTTCATGGAGTTTGGGAAGTTCAGGCTTACCTGTGCAAGAGGAAATCGAATCCTCGGTTGTAGGTATTACAGATGTGAAATGATGACCTGGAAAACTTCCTTAGACCTCGAGGAATGTATTAATATGCTTGGAATAGATTGAAACATTCTGGATTGATGAGCTCGAATCCAACTGCAGCCTATGATGTATCTAGAGCAAATGGGGTACGGCTTGATGATTCTAATGTTACACAAGTTGTTTAATTGTTTGGATCAATCATATATGATGTATGTGAGGTGTTTGAATCATTTGTTTAAGCCAAGAAGCTCTGGTTTTGAAAACACGATTTTCACTTTTTGAAAATTTAAAAACTCAGAGCAAAAGCAAGAAAGGAGAGAAAACAAGTGTTGTGTTGTTTTGGTGTGTTTGAAATGCTCAGAAGTGCGCTCTATTTATAGGTGAGTGAGTTTTTTTGGATGAATAGTTACAGCTTGAAGGATAAGAGCTCACTCAATATTTTTGGCAAGATACCATTACTTCCATGCCAAGGTACATTGTCACCTATATGTAGCATAACTAACTTTTGACCAATTCCACATTCCTCAGATGTTTTCATTGTTTTTTAAGCATGTATGTTAACTGAGGAGTGTACCTTTGTTGAATGTGCACTATTCCACATAAATGTCATTTTAAATTCAAGGCATATATGACAAAATTCATTAATCCACCATGTGAATTTTCTTGACTCATCACTTGATCTTGCAGGTTTGTGGTGACTCATTCTGATCCATGTGGAATTTGTATGATCATGATCATTAAACTTGACTCCAAAACCATGTAGTCTAAGAAATGTCCAAAATGGAATTTGCAAAATAGTTTGCAGCAGGGTGTATTGATTCATCCATAACTCTTTGCTAAAGTGGAGTTTGATGAGGTTCTTGTACTCTTTGGAAAGCTCATATTATAACACCCTTCTAAACCCCACGGGAAATAAATAAATAATCAGAGTAAATAATCATGCATTCACAAAAGGGCGTCACACATAACTTTCAAACATCAAAAACCACCTGTCATGCTCATTAACACTTCAATAAATGATCATGCTTTTCAAAGTTTCATTTTTGCATGTAGCAGCGGATTCAATTTGTATCATAATTCTCTTAACAGAATAACCATGCTCATCATATAATTCAACATTTCTTAGGCACTAAGGCCAACATCACAATATTCCAATGAATATAAAAACATATCATAAAGTACATAATGTATCTCTAAAATATAACCCAAACGATTCCAGTGTTACATGACCAGAGCATGACTCGACCCAATATAATTAAATCACTAAATAGTTACACCCACAACGACCACGCAACTACGAGAAGCTCTATTCTCGATACCTGCACGATGTCATATAGGACATCATTCCAGCAGAAGGGTGAGAAATATTATCATAATAATCAATGCATATAATTATATATCTACAATCTTAGAATACGCATGATCATCATTCTCACCACAAGTCATCCATATATGTCATAATGTATATACAAATATATGGATAATCACCAAGCATATTTCCTCATACATACATCCACAATTTCAATCAATTCACCTAAACATACACATTATGTTTAATTCACCATAATTCATATAAACATATACAATCATGTTTATTTCATTAATTCCTTAGTCAATATCATTCACAATTACACATTCCCAATTCACATTATTGCACATAAACATTTACAATTATGTTTATTCATCACAATTCATCATAAAGTATATATATACACACACACATATATATATATATACATATATATATATATATATATATATATATATATATATATATATATATATATATATATATATATATATATATATATATATATACATATATATATATATATATATATATATATATATATATATATGTATATATATATATATATATATATATATATATATATATATATATATATATGTATATATATATATATATATATATATATATATATATATATATATATATATATATATATATATATATATATATATATATATATATATATATATATATATATATATATATATATATATATATATATATATATATATATATATATATATATATATATATATATATATATATATATATATATATATATATATATATATATATATATATATATATATATATATATAACACCAAGCATATTTATCATGCATATATCCAAAGTTCTCAATTCAACAATTCAAACACAACATACTTTCATATAACAATGATATCTATGCCATGTGACTCGTATAAAACTCATCAATTCTCACCAATCCCTATTTAAGATTATGGGTACATCATTTATACCTCACCAGGAACAACATCTCAGTTATTCTCCCCGGTGATTATTCCACTAGGAACGACATCTTAGTCATTCTACCCTAGTGTATATGACCATGTCACTATACCTCACTAGGAACAACATTTGTCATTCTACCCCAATGATTACTCCACTAGGAACAACATCTTGTTATTCTACCCCAGTGATTACGAGTTTTGTACATACACATATTTCTCATCATTCCACATAAGCATACACATTATGTTTTTTTATAGGGCTTGTGTTTCAAGAATAGACAAATCATAAATAAAGATGTCATTCTGAATTCCCTTATTTATTGGTGTGTTTTGCTTTGTGCTTTTTCAGAAAATGGTAATCCTAAAACAAACAAAATAACAAACATTTTCAAAGTATATTGCACACCACTTTTTGCATTTTTCTATCTTTCCTAAAAAGAATCATCAATCACATTATGCGAATCAATTTTTGAAAACCCCGTTGAAATATATGATCCAATGCCTTCTCCCAACTTTGAGTTCTTGGTATTTGAAGCCGAAGATGAAGAGGACAAAGAAATTCCATATGAGATCTCTCGAATACTCAAAAAGGAGGAAGAGTCCATTCAACCCCACAAAGAACCATTGGAAACGGTAAATTTGGGTTTAGAAGAAGAAAGAAAAGAAGTTAAAATTGGATCCCTGCTCAGTCCAACTGTCAGAAAGAATCTGGTACAGCTTCTCAAAGAATTTCCATATGTGTTTGCTTGTTCCTACCAAGATATGCCAGGGTTGGATGCCAACATTGTGGAACATCGTTTGCCCTTAAAACCAGAATGTCAGCTAGTCAAACAAAAGATGAGAAGGACTCACCCAGATATGTCCATCAAGATCAAAGAATAAGTCCAAAAGCAGATCGACGCAGGTTTCCTTGCCACCTAAGGATATCCTCAATGGTTATCCAACATAGTACCTGTTCCCAAGAAGGATGGAAAAGTCAGAATGTGTGTGGACTACAAGGATTTAAATAAAGCCAGTCCAAAGGATGACTTTTCCTTCATGTATGGATTCTAAAGTTATAATCATATCAAAGTGGCACCAGAAGCGTAAGCAAGTAATAATCTAATTGCTTCTAACCTTGCTACCGGAGCGAACATTTCATCAAAATCAATTCCTTCCTCCTGGTTGTAGCCTTGTGTGACCAATCTTGCTTTGTTACGAACTATGATCCCATTCTCGTCAAGTTTGTTCTTGAACACCCATCTTGTTCCTATGATGTGCTTATGGTCTGGTCTTGGTACAAGACTCCAAACTTGATTCCTTTCGAATTGATTGAGTTCTTCTTGCATTGCTACAATCTATTGGTCGTCGCCTAAGGCTTCATCAATCTTGGTTGGTTCAATTTGAGACACAAAAGCCATGTTGAGACAAGCATCCTTAAGATTTAGTCGAGTTGCAACGCCTTGGCTAATATCACCAATAACTTTATCTATCGGGTATGTCTATGCGTTCTCCATTCCTTCGTAAGATCTTGATGTTCTTCAATGATTTGAGTGACATCTTCTTGTGATATTCCTTGATTCTTTGAAGTCACTTCTTGTTATTGTGAAGAACCTACTATATCATCATCATCATCCAAAATAATATTATCCTCTTTCGAGGGGTTAGTCTCATCAAACGAAACATGAATGGATTCTTCAATAGTAAGAGTTCTTTTATTAAAAATTCTAAAAGTTCTACTAGAAAGAGAGTAACCAAGAAATATACCTTCGTCGGACTTCTCATCAAACTTACCGAGATTGTCCTCATTATTGTTGAGAACAAAACATTTGCATCCGAATATGTGGAAAAATGCTATGTTTGGTTTCCTACCCTTGAACAACTCATACGGAGTCTTCTTGAGAATTGGTCGAATATTCACACGGTTGCTTACGAAACATGTCGTGCTTACCGCCTCTGCCCAGAAATATTTAGGAAGATTTGAGTCGCTGAGCATTGTTCTTGCAAGCTCCACCAGTGACTGTAACACGGTGGGAGAACTGACTTTAAACAATGTTGCGGATAGCAAGAGTCGCCACCGACTTTTATTTTATCCATAAGGAAAGGTTATAAAAGAACAGGAAAGACCTTAGAGAATATTTTGGGTCCGGGGGGTAGGTTATGAAAAGGGAAGGTGTTAGCACCCTTTTCATCCATGGTTATCCATGGGCTCTTAGGTACTTAAGCTCACTTTTGAATTGTTTTGAAAGTGTAGTGTGTGAATAGCAAAAAATTTAAGAATAGTTTAATAATAATCCGTGTATGGATGTGAAAAAAAACTTGTTTGAAAATTTTGTTGGAAATTTGTTTAAGTGTGAAAAAGTTTTGAAGTGAGCAAGTATCTAGGAGTAGCCTACCCTAATGTTTTAAGGTCTTTCTTATTATTTATCCTTTCCTTAGTAAGACTATCCCTACTATAATGGAGTAGGTAGTCCTTACTTTGGATGTTAAGGGACATGTGAGGGACAATTGGATTTTTGAAGGCCATTGTGGGGTGTAATAAGCAAACTGGAGGGACTATCATCATTTTTCGAAAGGGACTCGATTCGTAAAGGCAACCATAAGGGACTTTGATGATTTTCTTTTTGAGGGACTTGCTTTATACACCCCACTTAACCAATATTCATAGGCAACTTGAGGGATATCCTTAGGAAGTGAGACGGCGATTAGAATCGACTTACGTGTGTGAAATGTTTAATTTAATTATCTTATATTAAAATGATCTAATTTATTTTTTTAAATATCATACATATTAGCACTCCCTAATTACTAACCATAATGATAATAATAATTAAATAATTACAATTTACATCCAAGAGGCAATTACAAAATTATAATAAATAAAATAAATAGTAAAATATAATCAAAATAAATATCATAAAAAAAATAACAAATAAGTAAATAAAATATTGGGGTTAGTAAATAATAAGAAAAATTAAATAAGGTTAGTAGAAATATAAAGGTAGTGAAAATAATTAGTTGAAACAATAATAATTAGAAAAATAGACAAAGTTAGAAAAAATAATAAGATAGAAATTTCAAAATAATAATAAGCAACAAAATATAATTAGCAATAATAATTAATTAATAACGTGATTAAACATAAGATTTGATTTTTATTTAGAAACATAAATGATTAAATAATTACTATAATATAAAGTTCTAAATATAACATAATTATAAATTTCTTAATCATTTACAAAATTTAATTATCTCTAATTATATATTAACAATTATTAAGAAAAATATTTACACATTATGATGAAAATAAATTTTAAATAATCAATAATCACATTCACAAAATTTTACATTAAGTATTTATAAGGTTTAATTTTATTTACAAAAATTTACAAGAATTATAATAAATATATACATAGAATTATATAGAAAATTAAAATTAGGTTTTATTTTTTTTTTAGAAAATAATTTTTAGGGTTTGTAAGAATTAGGGTTTATATATATACAAAAATTTATTTTTAATAATCACATAACATTATTTTAATTAATATAAACTATACAAATAAAATTTTAAATAAAAAAAAATATGTTTTTTTTTATTTTAATATTATAAGAAAATGTTTTTAATTTTTATATTATAAAAAAATGAACCAACTTAAATATTTTTAAAAATTTGATAAAGAAAGTAAAAAAAATAAAAGGGTTGGGCCGGTCATTACCTCCGGACCCAACCCGGTGGAAGTAAATGTGACAAAAAGGATTTTTTAGGGTTTCACAACCCTAAAATCATTCGCGGCGCCGTTCTTCTTCTTCCTTGCCTCCATCTCTCGTATTCTCTGCATCTTCTTCTACAAAACATGAAAAAATGAAAAAAATGAGTTAATGTGAGGGTTTACATTTGATCCGCGATGACTTATGGCCAGCAATATCGCAACCGAAGCTTATGGCTTTGATGATGGCGATATCGTCCGTTAAAGAATAGGGATGATGATGATGGACTCGGAGGAGTTCCTGAATCCCTGAATAAATTTGTTCGCTTTGTTCTTTGTGGGGAGACGGTGGTAATGATCTTTATGACGCCTTCTGATTCTCTCTGATACGGAGAAATCGACGATCTGATGTTTGAGGATTCACGATCGATCTTCTCCCCTTTGTTAGGGTTCGTCCCTTCGTCTTCGCCGTTAGCCCCTTGTTCACGCCGCCTAGGGTTTTTGCTTGCGATTTTTCGTTAGCGTTTCACCATGGTGAGATTGTCCCTTTATATCTTCTCTGATTTCTCTTTTGGGCTTGGACCATATCTGATTTGTGCTTCGCTTTTACTGAGATATAACTTCGTATGATTTGATTTTATCTGATTTGATTTAGTGTGTTGTTCAGATATTGATTGGATTCCAATTGGATACGCTTTCTGATACGGATTGGAGTCATCTGATACTGATTGAATCTTGTTTCCTCTTTTAGGATTTGTTTGGGGGTTTTTGATTTCCATCTGATATGATTTTTCTGATTTGATTCGAAGCTTTCCATTTTTGGGGTCACTTGATTGGATTCATTCACTTTATCTGATCCGATTTTGTTTGATCATTTTTCTGATACACTGATTGGATTTTTGCAGATGTGGATTTTCGCTCATTTGAAATTGGATAACTTACTTTCTTCGGTTTAGCCCTTTGTGGCTGATACGGTTTCGGATTTCAATTTCTTTGGTTATGAACATCAGTTCGGAACATACACTCACTTTTCTTCTTCTTCTTTCAGGATGGATGCTTTGCATTGGTCTTTGCTGCCGGGAAGGGTACGCGGTAATGATGACACTGGGTCTGAACCGTCGGAACAGGATACTATAATCCTTGCTTTTGATTATGCTGTTGCTTTTGATTTCGGTGATGATGACCTTAGGTCTGAACCTTTGAGGGATGCCCTTCGACCTTTCGGTTTTGGTTGTGTTGCCTTAGCGGTGATGACCTTCGGGTCTGAGCTGATATTCTTGTCCCAAGTTACTAATGCTTGTCGTTCGACGTTCGGTAGGGAATTAGTAACGGCTTCGGCCGTGGCTCTCCCAGCCACTCGAACGCTTACGTCCGATGATGGTTAGCTGAGGGCTGATATAACTTCGAATATCTTCGTTGTTTTGCAGTTCTCAGTTGGAAGGCCTGGTTCGGATTCGGTATGCTTCAATTAGTCCAACCATCCGTTATGTGCTGCTTTGTGATAGTCTGATTCTTTTCTGATCTTATTCGAACTCGATTCTCTGTGGTAACAAGGGCATTGTTTAGTCACCGTGGATATTATTTTGACCCCTCGGGTCCTCGAACCACCTGTTTACTAATACTATCAACCTTTTAACTTTTGACTTTCTTGTGCAGTTGAGCGGTCTACGGCATGTGAGCTTATCTTCGTTCTTTCTCTGGTATAGTTTCGCTCGTGGGTGTGGTTTGATAACTTCACTTGATATCCTGTTTGGTTGCAAGAACAGTCCTTTTGAATGCTGTTTTTCCAAATGGTAATATGGACTCTGATCTAATTCTCTTGATATGGTATATTCTTATGACTTACATTCACGTTTTTTGTGACTTGCGAACTGACTACCTTTTGAGGTGTTTTGGCTGTGATATCAAACTGAAACTTGACCTTAATTCTGATTCTTCTGAACTTTTGGATACAGTGTTTGATGCAATTTGATGCAGCTTGTTTTGTGTTTCATTTTTCTGTTCTGTTTGAACTTGGTGTTCATGAACTCACTTATGTGGTTCAGACTTGATGCAGTTGTGCACTTTTAGTTTGAATTTCCAATTACCAGTGGCTGCAGCTTATGAACTGTTATCAATTTTGTACTGATGCTGTTGTGGAATTTCAGGTGTTGGAAACTTTCGAAAACAAAAGTGATTCAGACCTGCCGGCATCCGGGTCTGAGTCCAAATTTACCTTTGTATCAGTTTGGAAATCCAATTGCGGCAAAAGCGAATCAGTCCCGCTTCTTTTATCACTTCTATCTCTCGGATGTTCCGCATGATAAGAACGAATGTTACTTGATCTGACGCCAACGGCGCGGATTGGTAACGGGGTAGGTCGCAGCTTCGGTTGTGCCACTCCCGGCACTCGATGATGACGATGTTCTGAGAGTGTCAAACAATTTCTAACATCTTTTTGTACTGTCTGTTCTCTTTTGATGTGCAGGTTAGCTGAGGATTCATGGAGAAGTTCAAATACGAACATGAGGACCTTTAGATACTTTTAGGATTTAGGATAGATGCTTTAATGTAATCCCTTAGGATTTGAGAATTTTAATGTACTTCCTTGTAACAGTACTTTGCATGAAGCAACATCCCCATTCTTGTATGATAGCATTATTTATGAAATAAAATCCTCGAAGTTTTGAATTTATTTATATTCTATTCTTAGTTAAAAAATATAAACAAATGTGAATAAATCCACAAGTATTTAATTCATTAACATAGGCATAAAACATAAATATTTCCAAGTGGTATTTGTGATCCTAATCTCATCATCCGATTAAAATGTTAACCAATTGTTTCATAACCAAACTCATATGGGCACCATGGTCACAACATTTTCAGCATCAACAGCAAAACTAATCGTAATTAAACTCCACTGACCAAATGCCAAATCTCAATATGATCAGAACTGGTGATTGATAAATGCCTCAAAACCATAACGCATCAAATGCCTCAGAATTTTAATAACAGCCCGTCTTCAAGGAATTGGTAGAATTTGTGTAAAATGACCAAAATACCCCTGGGACCAAATCTCTCTTTGATGTTGGCAAAAAATCATGAAGTTTGACTTTGGTTTGACCACAGTTGACCTCAGTTTGACTTTTTAACTGCATTGACTGCTTTTGACTTATCTGATCATCTGACTGAGCAAACTTTTGAGAAAAGTCTTGAAACTTGACATGGGGGTTCTTATACACATATAAGATGTTATGAAGCTCACTTGAAGTCTGGGAAGTCTATTTAGCCTGATTAAAGTCAAAACCCTAGTTTTGGATGCACTGCTTAGGAGGTGCATTGTCTGAGGGAATTGTCAACTCTTCTGACCAATTGTGAACTTTGTGAACCTTGTGAATCTTCATAAGATATCTTGTGATACTCATGGGAGGTATTGTGAAGCTTGTGAACCTTCAAGAAGCAACCTATGGACTTCATGAACCTCATGAAAGGTATTGAAAGCACTGTGGGACTTGTGAACCTTGTGAACCTTCATAAAGTAGCTTGTGGACTTTATGAACTTCATGAAAGGTTATGCAAGTTGTTGGAGAACTTGTGAACCTTGTGAACCTTCTTAGAACCCAAAGTCTTGTATTGTGAGGGCAAATTTTGGGGTGCAACAGCTGCCCCTGTTCAATTTTCTGAAACCTGAGGGGTTAGATTGGTATATTTGCCAGTCGTAACCTGGAAGGTTGAAGGGGATTGAACACAAAAGCCCAAAAATTTGCACTCACCAGTGCACTAGAGTGGTACAGATGGCTAGTTGAATATGATTGAGTGGGCTTAAAGATGCCACTAGGGGGGGAGCAGTTCAAAATATGGGTGTATGATGAAAGCTGTCAGGAGTCTGGAATAATAATGATGTAGCAGCATGTCTTCATGAGGATAGAGCAATCAATAGTGATAACCCTAAAGCAGTCTTGAAGCAATGATATGATTTCAGGAGGATAGAACAATGAATGGCTCTAAAGCAGTCTTGAAATAATAATGTGATATGTCTTCAGGAGGATAGAGCAATCGATAGCTCTAAAGCAGTCTTGAAGTAATGATTTCAGGAGGATAGAGCAATGGATAGCTCTAAAGCAGTCTTGAAATAATAATGTAATTTCAGGAGGATAGAGCAATGGATAACTCTAAAGCAGTCTTGAAATAATTAGATGGCTTCAGGAGGATAGAGCAATGGATAGCTCTAAAGCAGTCTTGAAATAATAATGTAATTTCAGGAGGATAGAGCAATGGATAACTCTAAAGCAGTCTTGAAGTAGTAATATGACCTCATGAGGATAGAGCAATGAATAGCTCTAAAGCAGTCTTGAAGTAATAGGATGATTTCAGGAGGATAGAGCAATCAGTAGCTCTAAAGCAGTCTTGAAGTCATGAGAGGCTATCAGGAGGATAAAATAACCCTGAGGTTACAATAAAGCAGTCCAAAGTAATAAGAAGCTCATCAGGAGGATAAAGTAACCCTGAGGTTACAATAAAGCAGTCCCAAAGATCATAAGCTTGTTTGTTGGATAATTAACCCGAAAACAAGGTAGCACTCTGTATAACAACATTAGTTTATGCTTTATGTATGCATGTATGACATGATGCACTTAGGTAATGTACTATAGACATATATGTTATGGTATGATGTAAATGATGTATGTATGATATGACACTGCTGGAAGTGTCTGGATATCCTTGTATAACAACTGCTGGCCAAGGAAAATAAATCCCGATTCGTTGTTGAAGAATATATAACCCTCCGTCTGCTGGGGATAACAAGGTATAGATAACCTCCCGTTGTTGGGGATAACAAGGTATAGATAACCTCCCGTTGTTGGGGATAGTAGGGTATAGATAACCTTCGTTTTCGTTTGATAGTAGGATAAGTATAACATCCCGTCTTCGTTCATCGTGCCCTTATTGGAAAGTAATTTCCCGTATATCCGTATGAGGATAAAAGAGATGGATATAAATTCCAGGGGAGATTAGACTTTGTGAAAATGGATTAGTCCTACTGATGGTTTGTAACTGTCTTGTAAAGATGAACCGGCGAAGCTTCGTTGAAATCCTTCCCTCGTTCGTCCTTAGTAAATACTATTACTGCATTTTCATGCATTTCTGGTAAACATCAATCATATTAAAAGGCATACATACATTCAAACACAACCAATGGACGTTTCGCTTATGTAAATAGGGTAAAAGTAAATCTGGATTCAAAAGATGGAGTTTATTTATATCAAAAGTGACCCATACACGGGTAAGTTTGTACAAGGAGACATAAACCCTAGTAAGAGAATTTTGTCATGAAGTTTTACAAAAAGAATCAGCTATGTGGGAAATAATCCTATTGAGTTTCAATTCTACTATTGCCACTCAAGTATCTCATCTTCTTGCTGTTGAGACGGAAACGATTGGATTGAGCTTTATCTGTTTGAGCTTGAGTAAGTAGTACAACTGGTTGCAGTTTCATGAGTGATCCAAACGAGACATAGTCATACGCTTTAATCCCTAACTTTTGCCTGGATTGCCCTTTCAGGTTTTCAATCCACCGGGATACCCTTTTTTGCCCAAGCCGCCTTTTCAGGTTTTCGACTTGCCGGGTGTACATCTTTTTATATATATATCCCTAATTTTTGCCCAAACCCTTTTGGTTTGCCGGGATGCCCTTATTTTTGCCTAGGCCTGTCAACCTAGCGGGTCTCTTTTTATGCGTAGTATTTTTTAACTATGTCTGCGTTTACAGGTTGTGGGAAGTCTTCACCATCCATTGTAGTCAGTATCATGGCACCTCCTGAGAACACTGTCTTGACTACAAATGGTCCCTCATATGTTGGAGTCCACTTGCCCCTAGGATCACCCTGTGGTAATATGATACGCTTGATTACCAAGTCACCAGCCTGATATACCTTTGGCTTAACCTTCTTGTTAAAAGCTTTGATCATCCGTTTCTGGTACATCTGGCCATGACAAACTGCTGCTAACCTTTTCTCATCAATCAAATTTATCTGGTCAAGTCGAGTCTGAATCCACTCATCTTCATCCAAGCCTGCATCCTTCATAATTCTCAAGGAGGGGATCTGAACTTCAATAGGCAGAACTGCTTCCATACCATAGACTAAGGAGAATGGGGTTGCCCCTGTTGAAGTACGTATTGTAGTACGATAGCCATGCAGAGCAAATGGTAACATCTCGTGCCAATCCTTGTAAGTAATAGTCATCTTCTGTACAGTCTTCTTAATGTTCTTATTAGCAGCTTCAACTGCCCCATTCATCTTTGGACGATACGGAGAAGAGTTGTGATGCTTAATCTTGAACTGCGTACAGAGATCAGTAATCATAGTGTTGTTCAGATTAGAGCCATTGTCAGTTATAATCCTTTCAGGGATACCATACCTACATATGAGATTATTCTTAATGAACCGAGCCACAACATTCTTAGTCACAGATGCAAATGAAGTTGCCTCTACCCACTTCGTGAAGTAATCAATAGCAACCAGGATGAAACGATGCCCATTAGAAGCAGTAGGCTTGATCTCACCAATCATATCAATGCCCCACATGGCAAAGGGCCAAGGAGCAGTCAACACATTCAATGGAGATGGAGGTACATGTACTTTATCAGCATAGATTTGACATTTGTGACATGTTCTGGAATGTTGATAGCAATCAGCTTCCATGGTAGACCAATAGTAACCTGCTCTCAAAATCTTCTTTGCCATGGTATGACCACTAGAATGAGTGCCAAAGGTCCCATCATGCATCTCTTCCATAATTTCTGTAGCTTCCTTCTTATCCACACAACGAAGCATAGTTGAATCATGATTACGCTTATACAAAATGCCATTACTCAGAAAGAACTTAGCAGAAAACCTTCTCAGGAACTTCCTATCTTTGACAGATGCCCCTTCAGGGAACTCCTGAGCTTCAAGATAGTTTTTCACTTCATAGAACCAAGGCTTCTCCTCTGCCCCTTCAGTGTCAATCTCATTGCAGTATGCAGGCTTCTCAAATCTACCAATGGTAATCTTGGGAGCTTCATCATCCCAGCTGATCTCAAACATAGATGCCATGGTGGCCAATGCGTCTGCCAACTGATTCTCTCTTCGTGGAATATGTCCAAAAGTAATCTCTTTGAAATGTGGGATCAAAGACAACACATGTTCTCTGTAAGGAATGAGATTATCATGCTTTGTATCCCAATCTCCTTTAATCTGACTTACTACCAGAGCTGAATCTCCATACACCTCAAGGAACTGAATCTTCATATCAATAGCAACTTGCATACCCATGATACATGCCTCATACTCAGCCATGTTATTGGTACAATAGAAACAAAGTCTGGCAGTAATCGGGGTATGACAACCTTCAGGGGAACTAATCACAACACCAACACCATTACCATGTGCATTGGAGGCACCATCAAAAACCATAGTCCATCGGGATCCTTGTTCAGGTCCGTCATATTGTCCAGGTTCTTTGGTAACAGACATAATGTCTTCATCAGGGAACTCAAAATTCATTGACTGGTAATCACCTACTGCTTGATGAGCCAAATGATCAGCAACAACACTCCCCTTAATGGCCTTCTGAGTAGTATACTGTATATCATATTCCGTCAAGATCATTTGCCATCTTGCAATTCTTCCGGAGAGAGCAGGTTTCTCAAATATGTACTTGATTGGATCCATCTTCGAAATCAACAAGGTAGTATGGGTCAACATATACTGTCTTAGTCGGCGAGCAGCCCATGCCAAAGCGCAACAAGTTTTCTCGAGCAGTGAGTATCTTGTTTCACAGTCGGTAAACTTTTTGCTAAGGTAGTATATTGCCTGCTCTTTTCGACCAGACTCGTCATGTTGCCCCAATACACACCCCATTGAGTTGTCTAATACTGTTAAATACATAATCAAGGGTCTTCCATCAACTGGTGGCATTAAAATTGGAGGTTCTAGCAAATATCTCTTGATTTCATCAAAGGCAGTCTGGCACTCATCATTCCATTCCATCACCTGATCTTTCTTCAACAACTTGAAGATTGGCTCACAGATGGTAGTTAATTGGGAAATAAATCTTGCAATGTAGTTCAATCGTCCCAAGAAACCTCTAACCTCTTTCTCAGTACGGGGAGCTGGCATCTCTCGTATAGCTTTCACTTTTGCAGGATCCACTTCAATACCTTTTCCACTGACAATGAAACCCAGGAGCTTTCCAGATCTAACTCCAAAAGTACACTTGTTTGGATTTAATCTCAACCTGTATTTCTTCAACCTCTCAAACAACTTGTGCAGATGATCAAGATGTTGTTCTTCATTCTGAGACCTGGCTATCATATCATCCACATATACCTCTATCTCATGATGAATCATATCATGAAACAAAGCCACCATAGCACGCTGATATGTTGCCCCTGCATTCTTCAAACCAAATGGCATTACCTTATAGCAAAAGGTGCCCCACTGTGTCACAAATGTAGTCTTCTCCATATCTTCAGGTGCCATCTTGATTTGATTGTAACCAGAGAACCCATCCATAAAAGAGAATACCTTATGCTGAGCAGTGTTGTCTACCAGAATATCAATATGAGGAAGTGGAAAGTCATCTTTAGGGCTAGCCTTGTTCAGATCTCTGTAGTCTACACACATACGTACCTTACCATCTTTCTTAGGAACTGGTACCACATTTGCAACCCACTGAGGATAAGAAGTTACGGCCAAGAACCTTGCATTGAACTGTTTCATTACCTCTGCTTTGATCTTTTCTGACATTTCAGGACGCATACGGCGAACCTTCTGCTTCTTTGGACGACAATCTTCTTTCACTGGCAAACGGTGAACCACAATGTCTGAATCCAACCCTGGCATATCTTCATAAGACCAAGCAAAGATCTCCACATAGTCACGTAGCATCTGAATCAACCTGCTCTTGACACTGTCCTCTAAATCAGCCCCTATCTTGACCTCTTTTCTGTTTTCTTCAGTTCCCAGATTCACAACTTCGACTGGCTCTTCATGTGGCTGTATAGCTTTCTCTTCTTGTTGTAACAACCTAGCAAGCTCTACAGGTATTTCACAATCGTCCTCGTTTCCGTCTTCAGTTTGATAGATCGGAT
Source organism: Lathyrus sativus (assembly GCA_963859935.3). Taxonomy (NCBI): domain Eukaryota; kingdom Viridiplantae; phylum Streptophyta; class Magnoliopsida; order Fabales; family Fabaceae; genus Lathyrus; species Lathyrus sativus. The sequence continues at coordinate 282,104,293 of OZ012735.1, forward strand.
TCTCGAAATTGTAATTGGCAATAGTAGAACTGTTATCAACTGGATCCAGAGTGGATGAGGATCTGCATTTTAGTGACGTGGGTGTGTGTAAGAACACATAGCTGATAAAGCAAAAATAAAAGAAAAAGAAAGACAAGGAACACAATATTTACGAAAACGAAACGTCCACTGATTTTATTGAATGAAGTATGCAAATGAAATGACAACCCGTAACAAGCACACCATTGTGCCCCGGGTAAGGCACATGGCTTGAAAGTTTTAATTGTTCCAGAAGTTACAAATTTAAAAACATAACACAGTAATAGTATTTACTCCTGACTAAAGGAGATAGGGATAACATCTTCAGCTTTCCAATTATTGAGCCCAGCATCCATAGTAGGAAAAATCCATGCATCCAAGTTGTAGTCTTCATCTTGATCTCCCACAGCATTAATCACCCCTTGATTGGTGATACGAGCAGCACGAGCACGACGAACAGCCTTCTGGGACTCTGCAGTGAAACCCAAACCAAACTTATCAGACTTGTATGGAATATCAGGAAGCTGACCCCAAATAGTACAACCACCTTTATCCACCACAGCTCTGGCATCATTGAGGGAGGCCATTGCCATTGTTGGAGGGTTTCTGATGACCACAGGAACCTTCTTCACAGCAGGAGGAGTCACACAATCCTTAACAGCCCAGGGAACCACTTCAAATGACTGACATGGAGTTTCAATGTATTCACCTTCTACTTCCAGATACTTGAAAGTGTTTACATGGCTGACAAAGTATTCTTCCTCTCCAAAGACAGTAACAACTTTTCCATTCACCGGATATCTCAACTTTTGATGTAATGTGGAGGTCACAGCACCTGCCCCATGGATCCAGGGACGACCAAGCAGACATGAGTACGAAGGACGAATATCCATCACATAGAATGTAGCAGTAAACACCTGAGAGCCAACCTTGATTGGAAGATCAATTTCCCCATGCACTACTCTTCTAGAACCATCAAAAGCCTTTACCACAATATTACTGGGCTTCAATACCGTATTTTCAGGACTCAGCTTGTTCAGGACTTCCTTAGGCAACACATTCAGAGAGGAACCATTGTCTATCAGCACATGAGACAGGGTAGTGCCCCTGCATTCAATTGAAATATGCAAGGCCCTGTTATGATCCCTCTTGGCAGGGGTCAAGTCAGCATCAGAAAATCCTAACCCGTTGTCATAGGTCAGGTGAGCAACACAATTCTCAAACTGGTCCACAGAAATTGCACTGGGTACATGAGCCATCTTTAGAAACTTGATCAATGACTTGGCATGAGCCTCAGAACATAATAATAGGGAGAGCATAGAAATCTTTGAGGGAGTATGCCCCAGCTGATCAACAATATCATAATCACTCTTGCGAATGATTTTCAATACTTCTTCCATCTGCTTAGAGAGGTCATCAGCAGCTGGCACATCAGTAGATACAGGCTCAATAACAGGACCCTTGCCCCGAGCATCAGTGGTGGAAGTAACAGCAGGAGTAACTGCACTCTTAGAAGCAACTGGAGGAGAGAAGACTCTTCCACTACGAGTGATCTTGCTAGCTCCAGCAATATTATCAATGTCAACAGGCATATCAGGTAAAGGCTCCTGCTTGACACCATGGATGTAAACATCAGACGCATAGTGCCAAGGCACAGCTTTGTCAGATGTATAAGGAATAGGACCAGGAGTGGTAATGATCAGAGGAGCTACTCTGGCTTCAGCGACAACTTTCACAGGACCTTCAGCAGTAATCTTGATTGGGCCCTGATGAGTGATTTTAATGGGACCCTTTGAAGTGATTCTTAGTGGTACTTTGTCAACCATGTCAACCTCTTCAATCTTCTTACCCTGAGTCAGATGATCCACCATACTTTCCACAGATGCTGGTCTTCTTTCAAACACTATAGTATATTTATCCATGAGACGTTGAATCCCATCTCTCAAAATGAAGCAACTATCCGGCTTATAGGTACAATATAGACAATCTTCATGACAACCTGGAAAGATCCCAGCTTGTACTAACCTCTTTTTGATAACAGACAATGGTGTGCTCAACTCCATAACTGAATAGACATGCAGATCTTCATCAATATCTTCATCAATGGCGTTGACAGTCTTCTCGTGATTTGGCATTGGAGCTGTAATCACATTTGGAGTACCTGGTGGATCAAACTCAACTTCTCCAGCATCAATCATATCCTGAATTTTGTTCTTCAAGACCCAGCAGTTATTAGTATCATGTCCTGGACAGTTTGAATGATATGCACATCGTGCATTGGGATTGTACTTGGGAGAGGCAACATTGGGATTCTGAGGAGCCTCCCTCAGGGTAATAAGTTCAGCCTTCAACAAGTGTTGCAATGCCTGAGCCATTGACATGTTGATCTTCGTGAACTGTCTTCTAGCCCTCTGTTGGTTGCCTTGAGGCTGCTCTGTTGTTGCAGGAGTTGGATTTGAAATATGAACTGCACTAACAGACTGATGCCTTCTGTTACGATCAGGCTGACCATACACAGCATTAGATTCTTTCTTCCCAGTGGGAGGCTTCTTTGCAGCACCTGATGAAGAAGTGCCCACTTGGATCTTACCACTCTTGATACCATTCTCTACTCGCTCTCCTGTCATGATCAACTCAGTGAAGCCAGATGATGAGCTTCCAATGAGATGACTGTAAAACGGACCATTCAGCGTACACATGAACATATCAACCAACTCCCTATTAGTCAAAGGGGTTGAACTCTTCCAGCTAAGTCTCTCCACTTCTGAGCATACTCCTTAAAGCTTTCTTTGGCACCCATAGACATGCTTTGAAGCTGCATGCGAGTGGGGGCTAAGTCAGCATTGTATTGATACTGCTTGTAGAAAGCTTCAGCAAGGTCATTCCAATCTCTGATGTTGACACTCTCCAACTGATAATACCACTCTAGCTGAGCTCCAGATAAACTCTCTTGAAAGAAATGGATCCACAACTTTTTATCAGCAGTGTGGGGTTGCATTCTTCTGACATAAGACCTCAGATGCAATTTGGGACAAGAGACCCCATCATAGACAACAAATGTAGGAACTTTGAACCCAATGGGTATGACCACCCCAGATATCAAGCTCAAATCCTCAAAATCCAGCCCAGATGATTTCTGTAATTCCATAGCATCCATTCTATCCACCAGCATCTTGAACTTGTCTTCGTTAGGCTCATGGTAGTAGTTAGCCTCAGAATCAGAGTCCCCCATAGTGTTGTGGAGACTGCCTCTCTCCTGCTCAGATTCTTCAGATTCATAGTCTTCAACCTGTTCCTTGGTCTTGTCAGGACCTTTGAACCTTCTTCCCATGTTGAGCAACCCAGCAGACCTTCTAGCCTTCTTAGTCTTCTTGGCCAGCAGTGTCTTCAATTCATCCTGCCCCTTGGATAGGTTCAGGATCAGCTCTTGGAACTGTGCATTCTGTGCCTGGAGATCCTTAACTGATTGTTCAAGAGCCATTGCTGAAATAAACAGCGAGAAGATGAGAAACCTGTGCACAATTATAAACCTGTGATGCAATGATATGGGAATGCATATGCAATGTTTTCAAGGACCGCAGGATTTAAATTTGCTTAAACAAACGAGAAAGTAACTTTTTATTAGTAATAACTTGTTTTGCCTTTTAGGCTTACAAAAAATGAAAACGAAATAAGTACAAAAGATGGGGTTTTAAGTCTCCCATGGACGTTTCCTCTTTGTGTTGAGGTATGAGTTGAGGTTTCGTTCCTCATGAAGTAGCTTTGTTAGCTCTAGGATCCTTGCTTGGCTTGCTTTGTAATGAGCCTCGAAAGTATCCCTTTGCTCTTTCAGTTGGATCCATGATCTCTGCAAGTCTTCCATATCAGTAGGCATGTCTGGGTGAAGGATGGTATAAGCTGTGTCTCCTTCAGCAACAGGTTCCATGGTAACTGGTAGGATGGCAGGATATGGTATCATGAGTGTCTGAGCACGAAATCGTACCCATCTGAGATAAGCCTCCATAGGAATGGTGTACTTAGGCTCCAGTGTCTTGCTGTCAATCCTGTTTACCTTTCCCCAAGCTCGTATGAATCTCTGACGGTAACCCTGAAGATCGTTGTCGTAGTCAAACACAATGCCCTGAATCAACATGTCATGTGGACCATCGCTCCGGGCGTAACCAAACTGTCGTAAAGCTAGAGATGGGTTGTAGGTGATGCCTCATCTTATGCCTAGAAGTGGCACATTAGGAAACTCCCCACAACGGTCAATGATGGTGACATTCTCCATAGATCTGGAGCACCAATGGATGTCTGAGTGAGAAAGTGACATGATCCTCTTGGACCATCTAAACCCTTGCTCATTCTTCATTACTGAGCGAGGAAGGTGAGAAATAAACCACCTAGAAAGTAAAGGTATGCAGCACATCAAAGTTCCTCTTGCCCTTGTAGTACGGGTGTGAAGAGAATGTAGGATGTCTCCAAGTAAGGTAGGCACTGGATTGTGACTCAGGAATATGTTGATGGCATGAACGTCTATGAACTGATCAGGATTGGGGAACAACACTAAGCCATAAATCAATAAGGCTAAGATCTCCTCAAAAGCATCGTAGCTCATAGCCTTCAAGAACATTTGAGCTTTATCCACTAATACCTTGGCAAGAATACCTTTAACTCCACTTCTCGTCTCTAGAACAATGTCAGACTTCTTCAGATGTAGAGCTGCAGCAATAACTTCTGGTTTAAGCTCCTTCTCTAAGCCTGTGAATGGCTTCTGGTCAAGAACAGGTATACCCAGAAGTTTAGAGAACTCCTCCATGGTTGGAACCAGCTGATAATCAGGAAATGTAAAGCAATGGTGCTTAGGGTCAAAGAACTGAAACAGCACACTCATCATGTCTTCACTGAACCCTGAAGTAACTAGATCCAATAAGTGACCATGTCTCTTGTTGAACTGGGAATGATCAGGCACTAGGGAAACCAACTCCTTGAGCTTAGCAGGTATCCCTACAAAGTTGATCCTGATGGTGTTTCTACGAGCAGAAGCCATGACCTGCAACAAAGAACAAAGATAAATCCTTTGGTCCTTGAAATGGTTAGGGAAAATGATATGCTTATGATGCATGATGATGTCATGATGTCATGCTCAATCACAAACATGTGGCACACACAAACAAGTCACACCATAGCCCTAGGTTTAAAGGCTTGCATGAGGTTCAAAGGCAAGTACCCTCCCCTGAAGTTAGATGGTTCATCCTGTCCTACAAAAGTAACCAGGTTCTAAGGGATCTCAATATCATTGATCCTTCACAAGGGTGGTTGTTCAGAAGGCAACTTACTTGCCAACAAAAAACCCTCCAAGTTTAAGATCTCAATGAGCGTAGTATCGAGTGTCAACCAACTTCAGTCTGCACCAAAGCCGGTTACCTCACTACTTTCTAAAGGCCAAGATGAGTTAACTAGGGTTCTAAAAGTCAGTTAGTGCATTGACAACATATGGCAGCCTCAATATTATCCTCAACTTGACTTAAGGAATATAAGCACCAACCACGAAGTCGCACTAACTATGGCCACCAGATCAACCGTATCGATATACGTCGTACAGTTTCCTTGGTCTATTGCCATTTACCTAAGGTACACTAGGTCCGGGTTAGGACCTTTCACACATGAGAGCACCCCAACAAGTAATATAAAACAAACAAGGCAAACAATTTAAAGTGATCTTTAATTCCTAAGGGTACCCCTCTTAAATAGATCCCCAGCAGAGTCGCCAGTTCTGTAACACGGTGGGAGAACTGACTTTAAACAATGTTGCGGATAGCAAGAGTCGCCACCGACTTTTATTTTATCCATAAGGAAAGGTTATAAAAGAACAGGAAAGACCTTAGAGAATATTTTGGGTCCGGGGGGTAGGTTATGAAAAGGGAAGGTGTTAGCACCCTTTTCATCCATGGTTATCCATGGGCTCTTAGGTACTTAAGCTCACTTTTGAATTGTTTTGAAAGTGTAGTGTGTGAATAGCAAAAAATTTAAGAATAGTTTAATAATAATCCGTGTATGGATGTGAAAAAAAACTTGTTTGAAAATTTTGTTGGAAATTTGTTTAAGTGTGAAAAAGTTTTGAAGTGAGCAAGTATCTAGGAGTAGCCTACCCTAATGTTTTAAGGTCTTTCTTATTCTTTATCCTTTCCTTAGTAAGACTATCCCTACTATAATGGAGTAGGTAGTCCTTACTTTGGATGTTAAGGGACATGTGAGGGACAATTGGATTTTTGAAGGCCATTGTGGGGTGTAATAAGCAAACTGGAGGGACTATCATCATTTTTCGAAAGGGACTCGATTCGTAAAGGCAACCATAAGGGACTTTGATGATTTTCTTTTTGAGGGACTTGCTTTATACACCCCACTTAACCAATATTCATAGGCAACTTGAGGGATATCCTTAGGAAGTGAGACGGCGATTAGAATCGACTTACGTGTGTGAAATGTTTAATTTAATTATCTTATATTAAAATGATCTAATTTATTTTTTTAAATATCATACATATTAGCACTCCCTAATTACTAACCATAATGATAATAATAATTAAATAATTACAATTTACATCCAAGAGGCAATTACAAAATTATAATAAATAAAATAAATAGTAAAATATAATCAAAATAAATATAATAAAAAAAATAACAAATAAGTAAATAAAATATTGGGGTTAGTAAATAATAAGAAAAATTAAATAAGGTTAGTAGAAATATAAAGGTAGTGAAAATAATTAGTTGAAACAATAATAATTAGAAAAATAGACAAAGTTAGAAAAAATAATAAGATAGAAATTTCAAAATAATAATAAGCAACAAAATATAATTAGCAATAATAATTAATTAATAACGTGATTAAACATAAGATTTGATTTTTATTTAGAAACATAAATGATTAAATAATTACTATAATATAAAGTTCTAAATATAACATAATTATAAATTTCTTAATCATTTACAAAATTTAATTATCTCTAATTATATATTAACAATTATTAAGAAAAATATTTACACATTATGATGAAAATAAATTTTAAATAATCAATAATCACATTCACAAAATTTTACATTAAGTATTTATAAGGTTTAATTTTATTTACAAAAATTTACAAGAATTATAATAAATATATACTTAGAATTATATAGAAAATTAAAATTAGGTTTTATTTTTTTTAGAAAATAATTTTTAGGGTTTGTAAGAATTAGGGTTTATATATATACAAAAATTTATTTTTAATAATCACATAACATTATTTTAATTAATATAAACTATACAAATAAAATTTTAAATAAAAAAAAAATATGTTTTTTTTTTACTTTAATATTATAAGAAAATGTTTTTAATTTTTATATTATAAAAAAATGAACCAACTTAAATATTTTTAAAAATTTGATAAAGAAAGTAAAAAAAATAAAAGGGTTGGGCCGGTCATTACCTCCGGACCCAACCCGGTGGAAGTAAATGTGACAAAAAGGATTTTTTAGGGTTTCACAACCCTAAAATCATTCGCGGCGCCGTTCTTCTTCTTCCTTGCCTCCATCTCTCGTATTCTCTGCATCTTCTTCTACAAAACATGAAAAAATGAAAAAAATGAGTTAATGTGAGGGTTTACATTTGATCCGCGATGACTTATGGCCAGCAATATCGCAACCGAAGCTTATGGCTTTGATGATGGCGATATCGTCCGTTAAAGAATAGGGATGATGATGATGGACTCGGAGGAGTTCCTGAATCCCTGAATAAATTTGTTCGCTTTGTTCTTTGTGGGGAGACGGTGGTAATGATCTTTATGACGCCTTCTGATTCTCTCTGATACGGAGAAATCGACGATCTGATGTTTGAGGATTCACGATCGATCTTCGCCCCTTTGTTAGGGTTCGTCCCTTCGTCTTCGCCGTTAGCCCCTTGTTCACGCCGCCTAGGGTTTTTGCTTGCGATTTTTCGTTAGCGTTTCACCATGGTGAGATTGTCCCTTTATATCTTCTCTGATTTCTCTTTTGGGCTTGGACCATATCTGATTTGTGCTTCGCTTTTACTGAGATATAACTTCGTATGATTTGATTTTATCTGATTTGATTTAGTGTGTTGTTCAGATATTGATTGGATTCCAATTGGATACGCTTTCTGATACGGATTGGAGTCATCTGATACTGATTGAATCTTGTTTCCTCTTTTAGGATTTGTTTGGGGGTTTTTGATTTCCATCTGATATGATTTTTCTGATTTGATTCGAAGCTTTCCATTTTTGGGGTCACTTGATTGGATTCATTCACTTTATCTGATCCGATTTTGTTTGATCATTTTTCTGATACACTGATTGGATTTTTGCAGATGTGGATTTTCGCTCATTTGAAATTGGATAACTTACTTTCTTCGGTTTAGCCCTTTGTGGCTGATACGGTTTCGGATTTCAATTTCTTTGGTTATGAACATCAGTTCGGAACATACACTCACTTTTCTTCTTCTTCTTTCAGGATGGATGCTTTGCATTGGTCTTTGCTGCCGGGAAGGGTACGCGGTAATGATGACACTGGGTCTGAACCGTCGGAACAGGATACTATAATCCTTGCTTTTGATTATGCTGTTGCTTTTGATTTCGGTGATGATGACCTTAGGTCTGAACCTTTGAGGGATGCCCTTCGACCTTTCGGTTTTGGTTGTGTTGCCTTAGCGGTGATGACCTTCGGGTCTGAGCTGATATTCTTGTCCCAAGTTACTAATGCTTGTCGTTCGACGTTCGGTAGGGAATTAGTAACGGCTTCGGCCGTGGCTCTCCCAGCCACTCGAACGCTTACGTCCGATGATGGTTAGCTGAGGGCTGATATAACTTCGAATATCTTCGTTGTTTTGCAGTTCTCAGTTGGAAGGCCTGGTTCGGATTCGGTATGCTTCAATTAGTCCAACCATCCGTTATGTGTTGCTTTGTGATAGTCTGATTCTTTTCTGATCTTATTCGAACTCGATTCTCTGTGGTAACAAGGGCATTGTTTAGTCACCGTGGATATTATTTTGACCCCTCGGGTCCTCGAACCACCTGTTTACTAATACTATCAACCTTTTAACTTTTGACTTTCTTGTGCAGTTGAGCGGTCTACGGCACGTGAGCTTATCTTCGTTCTTTCTCTGGTATAGTTTCGCTCGTGGGTGTGGTTTGATAACTTCACTTGATATCCTGTTTGGTTGCAAGAACAGTCCTTTTGAATGCTGTTTTTCCAAATGGTAATATGGACTCTGATCTAATTCTCTTGATATGGTATATTCTTATGACTTACATTCACGTTTTTTGTGACTTGCGAACTGACTACCTTTTGAGGTGTTTTGGCTGTGATATCAAACTGAAACTTGACCTTAATTCTGATTCTTCTGAACTTTTGGATACAGTGTTTGATGCAGCTTGTTTTGTGTTTCATTTTTCTGTTCTGTTTGAACTTGGTGTTCATGAACTCACTTATGTGGTTCAGACTTGATGCAGTTGTGCACTTTTAGTTTGAATTTCCAATTACCAGTGGCTGCAGCTTATGAACTGTTATCAATTTTGTACTGATGCTGTTGTGGAATTTCAGGTGTTGGAAACTTTCGAAAACAAAAGTGATTCAGATCTGCCGGCATCCGGGTCTGAGTCCAAATTTACCTTTGTATCAGTTTGGAAATCCAATTGCGGCAAAAGCGAATCAGTCCCGCTTCTTTTATCACTTCTATCTCTCGGATGTTCCGCATGATAAGAACGAATGTTACTTGATCTGACGCCAACGACGCGGATTGGTAACGGGGTAGGTCGCAGCTTCGGTTGTGCCACTCCCGGCACTCGATGATGACGATGTTCTGAGAGTGTCAAACAATTTCTAACATCTTTTTGTACTGTCTGTTCTCTTTTGATGTGCAGGTTAGCTGAGGATTCATGGAGAAGTTCAAATACGAACATGAGGACCTTTAGATACTTTTAGGATTTAGGATAGATGCTTTAATGTAATCCCTTAGGATTTGAGAATTTTAATGTACTTCCTTGTAACAGTACTTTGCATGAAGCAACATCCCCATTCTTGTATGATAGCATTATTTATGAAATAAAATCCTCGAAGTTTTGAATTTATTTATATTCTATTCTTAGTTAAAAAATATAAACAAATGTGAATAAATCCACAAGTATTTAATTCATTAACATAGGCATAAAACATAAATATTTCCAAGTGGTATTTGTGATCCTAATCTCATCATCCGATTAAAATGTTAACCAATTGTTTCATAACCAAACTCATATGGGCACCATGGTCACAACATTTTCAGCATCAACAGCAAAACTAATCGTAATTAAACTCCACTGACCAAATGCCAAATCTCAATATGATCAGAACTGGTGATTGATAAATGCCTCAAAACCATAACGCATCAAATGCCTCAGAATTTTAATAACAGCCCGTCTTCAAGGAATTGGTAGAATTTGTGTAAAATGACCAAAATACCCCTGGGACCAAATCTCTCTTTGATGTTGGCAAAAAATCATGAAGTTTGACTTTGGTTTGACCACAGTTGACCTCAGTTTGACTTTTTAACTGCATTGACTGCTTTTGACTTATCTGATCATCTGACTGAGCAAACTTTTGAGAAAAGTCTTGAAACTTGACATGGGGGTTCTTATACACATATAAGATGTTATGAAGCTCACTTGAAGTCTGGGAAGTCCATTTAGCCTGATTAAAGTCAAAACCCTAGTTTTGGATGCACTGCTTAGGAGGTGCATTGTCTGAGGGAATTGTCAACTCTTCTGACCAATTGTGAACTTTGTGAACCTTGTGAATCTTCATAAGATATCTTGTGATACTCATGGGAGGTATTGTGAAGCTTGTGAACCTTCAAGAAGCAACCTATGGACTTCATGAACCTCATGAAAGGTATTGAAAGCACTGTGGGACTTGTGAACCTTGTGAACCTTCATAAAGTAGCTTGTGGACTTTATGAACTTCATGAAAGGTTATGCAAGTTGTTGGAGAACTTGTGAACCTTGTGAACCTTCTTAGAACCCAAAGTCTTGTATTGTGAGGGCAAATTTTGGGGTGCAACAGTGACCTATTCTTCCGTTCTACGACGTCGTTCTGTTGAGGAGTCCTTGGTGCAGAAAAATTATGAGAAATTCCATGCTCTTCACAGAAAACTTCAAAATCTGAATTTTGGAATTCTCCACCATGGTCGCTTCTTATGGAGGCTATAGTGAGTGACTTCGTTTTGAATTTGCTTCGCATATTTTTTGAATGCTTTGAAAGCATCATTTTTCTGCACTAAAAACATTGTCCATGTGTATCGAGAGAAATCATCAACAATAACTAAAGCATAAATACTACCTCCGAAACTTTTTGTTCTTGATGGACCAAAAAGATCCATATGCAACAATTGAAGTGGTCTTGATGTAGAAACCACTTGCTTGGATTTGAAAGTTGTCTTGGTCTGTTTTCCCTTTTGACATGCATCGCATAATTTATCCTTGATGAATTTTATCTTTGGAAGTCCAACAACTAGATCATGTTTTATCAACTTGTTTAAATGCTCCATGTGAATGTAAGCAAATCTTTTATGCCAAAGCCACACCTCGTTGTTGTTTGCCATAAGACATTTTACCTTCAAGGAAGAATCATCAAAAGAGATCATAAAAATATTATAATATCTTTTACCTTTTAGCAAGATGTCATGGGTTACTTCATGTTCTATCAAACATTCATCCTTTGTGAAGTTGATTCGGAACCCTTTGTCACACAATTGACTTATGCTAAGAAGGTTGTGTTTAAGGCCTTCCACATAAAGAACGTCTTCGATGATTGTACATGGAGGTGCACCAACGGTTCCAACTCCAAGAATTTTTCCTTTATTATCATCACCATAAGTAAAGTATCCTTTGGCCTTTAATGATAGACTTGAAAATTTGTTTAAATCTCCCGTCATATGCTTCGAACAACCGCTATCAAGATACCATTGATTAGAAGTTGTCTTCAAGCATACCTACAACACAAAATCAAGTAGTGTTAGGTACCCAAATTGCTTTGGGTCCTTGATAGTTAGTACCCTTTTCAACCCACACATAATGCCCTTTAACAACACCAAAGTTGCGCACATAGCAAGCATTAGGTGTATGGCCTTTGATTCTACAATAAAAATAAGTAGGTTGAAAATGACTTCTATATCTAGGAACATAATTCTTTTTCTTCACAATTCTTTTATTTTTATGACTTTGATGCACAACATTAGAATTGTTTACCTTTTCTTTAACAACTTGTTCACTTGCTTTTACAAAAATGGTTTCATTTGTGCTTGGTTTGGAAAACTTAGAATATCCTAGTCCACTTTTATCATTAGGATATCTCTGGTGCCTAAGTATTTCCTCCAAGCCAATTTGGCCTTCTTCGTATCTTTCTAAAACTCTTTTAAGTTGAACAATTTGAAAAGATAAAGATTCACAATTTTTGCATACAAGACTTTGTTTTTCATCCACCAATTTTTGTTTTTCATTTTCAATATTTTTCATGAAAACAGTGTTTTGTTCTTCTAAAAATGAAATTCTTTTCTTTTGGGATGAAATGCTTTTATACAAAGTCTTGCATTCTTTTAGAAGTTCATCTATGACTTCTTGTGCATCATTATCATAAATAGAAAAATCGTTACTAACCTCATCAGTTTCTTCATCGGAATGATGTGACGCCATAAGAGTCATATTTGCACATTCGTCGCTTTCCGATTCCGATGATGAACTTATCTCATTATCATCCCAAGCAACATAGGCCTTCTTATTTTTGAAATCCTTTTTGCCTTTGAATTTTCCTTTATTTGCGAGTTTCGGGCAATCCGGCTTTATATGACCTTGCTTCCCACATTCGTAACATGTGACTTCTTGATTTGATGTGGATGCATCCTTTTTCCTGAAATGTCTATTCTTTTTAGGAAAATAGGAATTTTTATTATTATTAAAAAACTTACCAAGCTTCTTTACTAGAAGCATGAAATTCTCATCTTCGGAAGATTCCTCGTTTTTGTCATCCTTCGTGTCAATCTTCAAGGCAATTCCTTTGGACTTTTTATCTTGACTTTCATGCTTCTCAAGCCTTCCAAGTTCCAATTCATGCTCTTGAAGTTTGCCAAATAAAGAAGCGGATGTCATCGTTGAGAGAGACTCTTCTTTTCTGAAATAGCGGTCACCTTTGGTTGCCATTCTCTTGTTAAGGATCTTAGGACTTTCAAGTTGAGATCATCATTGGTGAAGGTCTTCCCGAGAGCAATCAAATGATTTTTTAGATGTACGAATCTTTTTTGTAAGGCAACAATAGATTCACCGGGCTGCATACGGAACTTCTCATATTCTTGACTTAACGTGTTGAGTCTTGATCTTTTTACTTCGGCTGTTCCTTCATGCGTTTCTACAAAGGTGTCCCAAATCTCCTTTGCCGATTTACACTGTGATATACGGAAGAATTCGTCCATACTAAGAGCGCTTTAAAGTATGTTGATTGCTTTCTTTTCATTTAAGATTCTCTTCTTGTCATCTTCATCATAAGAGGATTTTATCTTTGGAGTGCCTACGTTGTTTATGACACTCATAAGAACATGCGGACCATTTTCCACGGTTTCCCATATGCCGTCTCCTTGAGCCTCAAGATGTGCTTTCATACGGATTTTCCAAAAATCGAAATATTCTCCAGAAAAGAGTGGTGGTTTGTTACTACTTCCACCATCTTTGAAAACCGGGTTGGTGCTAGCGGAAGCCATACTGAATCTTTAGGAACAGGTTACCTTAACCTGCTCTGATGCCAATTGTAAGTACAGAGTATGCCTAAGAGGGGGGGTGAATTAGGCTTTAGGGACTTTTTCCGGTTTTTCGGTATTCTTGACTTTTACTTATTTCAGAATGTTGGTGATGAAAGCGGTAAATGCAGAAAAGGAAAGAACACGGAGAATTATAGTGGTTCCCCTCACAATCCGAGAGTACTCCACTCCCCTCGCAACATGAAAGAGAATTTCACTATGAATGTTAGATTTCTACACAAGACAATCCTAACAACTAAGAACAATCCTCTTGGATTTACAATATTTTAAGTCCTACCGAGAATAAATATCTCACACAAGGACCTCTTGTATCCACAATCCGGATCACAAGGAAAACCCTACAAACTTATCTTTTATAATTCTAAGAATAAGTTGTAGTCAATATGAATTTGAATATAAGTACAATTTGAATGTATATCAATATGAAATATTGATCTTCTTCTTGAAACAAAGATTACTCAGAATTTATACAAGTGTTCTTTTGTGTGAAAGCAAGTTGTAAAGATGTGAAAGTGTATTTCAATGGCTTCTTTCAAAAATTCTGGTTTTGAACACTTTGTGAAAATTCAAAAGGTTGAAGAAAGAGTAATTTTGAAATTTGTTTCTTGAAGGTTGTTTTGAAATTGAAATTGAAATCAATTTATACTGATCAAAAACCTTTCCGAAAAGGTGTGTTTTTGGAATATCAAAAATAGCCAGTAAGAAATTTTAGAACAATGTGCTCTTTCATGAAAAGCTGCTATTTTTGGCTATTGTTACAGTGTTAATCAGTTAACCATATAGGTTAATCGGTTAACACCTTTCCAACGTGCAAAATATTCAAATTTTTCATGTGTTAATCGGTTAACCTATATGGTTAATCGGTTAACACTGTTAGAAATCCCAAAAATACAGTTTTAACTTGTGTTAATCGGTTAACCTATATGGTTAATCGGTTAACACTGAAGGTTTTTCCAAAAACACTTAATTTAAAATAAAAAGAGTATTTTAAAAGAGTTTAAAAAGGTTTTGTGTTAGTGGTGAAGTGAAGTGAGATTAAAGAACACTTGCATACATAATTCTAAGTAAGCAATGTTATACCGTGTCTTGAATCTTCAACACCACTTGAAATTTTGAAAGATGAAACTTTGATCCATAGCGATGTATGCGATCTTGCGATATTCTTGATAATTTATTCTTGTTGATATGTTTGCACCTTTGCTTTTTGTGGAGAGATTAAGATAGAGAAGCTTCTGATTTTATCTTCAGTGTATATACCCCCACGGGTATATAGTGTAAGCAGCTTCAATAAGCATATACCTCCACGGGTATATAGTGAAAGTATCTTGCTTGCCAAACTTGTATGAGTTGTCTTCATCAAAACATAGACGGCTTTGAATCTTGATTCCACATAAACTACACCATTTATTCCAGATTCTAACCGATAAAACTCAGTTTCTACCAATTAAACCAACTTCCGACCTAGAAATGGAAACATAGAAAACAATCCAACAAATCCAATCTAGCACATACATGATTACATACATTATCAAGATGATAAAACTTCTCACCCTTACCTGATTAATCGCAAGCTAAGGTTGATTCTTGATGATTCTAGGTTTTCCTCTTCTTTTCTCTTCTCTTTCCCTTGTCCTCCTTTCTTTCTCTTGTTTTTCTTATTAATGTTTATATCTTTCTCTTTTCTCTCTATATCACATATTCTATTTTCTTTCCTCCCAAATTCTTTCCACACACTTATCAATTAATTCTCACAAAATATTCCAACTTAACATTACTACTAATGTCTAAAAATACCCTCCAACCTATTTTTACCCAAAACTCACAAAGTCGGCAAAAATAGCTCAATATGTAAACATAATATATTATCACACAAATTCCACATAAATAAAATAATTACTTAAATAAATCAAATAAGGACTCAATAAAAATGGGAATTCAGAATCGGGGCGTTACAGATGACACACTGGATACTTTATCCTCCATGATTATTGTGAATCAATGGAATGACGTGCCCAAGATTGACATAATGTGCCTTGACATGCTCGCTTACATATTTACAGTTGAGGCAGTCATTGACGACAAGCCTTGGTATCACGACATCAAGCTTTTCCTTCAAAGACAAGAATATCCATTATGGACATCAAGAAAGATAGGAAGACTCTCAGAAGACTGGCTGGTAACTTTTTCCTGAACAATGATGTACTCTACAAAAGAAACTTTGACATGGTTTTGCTCAGATGTGTGGATAGACACGAAGCAAACATGCTAATGAAAGAGATTCACGAAGGATCCTTTGTCACTCGTGCCAATGGACATTCAATGTCAAGAAAAATTCTAAGGGCATGATATTATTGGCTGACAATGGAATCTAATTTCTACAAATACAAGAGGAAGTGCCACAAATGTGAGATTCACATTGACAAAGTTCATGTGTCTCCAATTCTTCTCAAAATTGTATCTTTTCCATGGCCCTTTTCCATATGGGGAATCGACATGAATGGCATGATTGATCCCAAAGCTTCAAATGGGCATCATTTCATCCTAGTGGCTATTGATTATTTCACCAAATAGGTCGAAGTAGTGTCATGCGCCCATGTAACTAGACAAGTGGTGGTCCAATTTAGCAAGAACAACCTCATCTGCCGATATGATGTTCCAAGCTAGATCATTATAGATAATGGATCAAACCTGAACAACAAAATGATGAAATAATTATATGTTGAATTCAAGATTGAATACCATAACTTGTCCCCCTACCGGCCAAAGGTAAATGGAGCGGTTGAAGCAGCTAATAAGAATATTAAGAAGATCATCCAAAAGATGGTTGTGACTTACAAGGATTGGCACGAGATGCTCCCATTTTCTCTTTATGGTTATGTGCATCCATCTGTACCTCAACAGGGGAAACCCCTTTCTCTTTAGTATATGGCATGGAAGCAGTACTCCCCATAGAGGTTGATATCCCGTCAATGAGATTATTGATGGAAGCCAAGCTTATAGAAGTTGAATGGTGTCAAAGCAGATAGGATGAACTAAATCTAATCGAAGAAAAGAGAATGATGACTTTATGCCCTGGTCAGTTATATCAGCAAAGGATAAATAAAGTGTTTGAAAAAAAGGTTCACCTCGGGTATTCAGGGAAGGCGACCTCGTACTCAAAAAGATCCCATATTTTCTCATCGACTCTAGGGGAAAATGGACTCCAAACTATGATTGCCCATATGTTGTTAAGAAATCCTTCTCAGGTGGTGCTTTAAAACTCAAAAATATGGACGGTGAAGAATTCACTCGACCTACAAACATCGATGCAGTCAAGAAATAGTTTGCCTAAAAACAAAAATAAAAACAGCTCGCTAAGTTGAAAACCCAAAAGGGCGACTTATGCATAAAAGAGCATCTCGGTGGATTGAAAACCCAAAAGGCGGTCTGTCGCTACCGCGAAAATAAGGTGCCGGCAAAACAGAAGAGTCGCCACCTTTCGTTATTTATCCCTTAGAACGGGAAAGGAAACGATCGAAAAAACCTGACGAAAAGGTATAAGACAAGGTCATCGCAACCATTGTCTGGGTTCGGGAGTCGGTTACGCAAGGGGAAGGTATTAGCACCCCTCATGTCCATCGTACTCGATGGGATCCACGCTTGTTGTGTTTATCTGACGGGTTGGTTTTACTATCTTTCTATCAAGGATTGCTCAAAAAGAAAAGAAAATGACTCGGCAAAGCGTCGCGCTTTATGCCTACTTATTCTCATTAGAGAATGAGAAATCAGAGTCAACGTAGTTCGGCTAACTACGGGTTACGGGGAAGGTGGCTCGCCAATACGTCAGTATTGTGCCTACGTACTCTCAACAGGCTTGAGAGATCAGAGCTTACGTAGTTCGGGATAATACGGATTACGGGGATTCAGATTCATCTGTTTTATCGAGTAGTGTTAACAAACAGTTCCAGCAGTTTGGCGTACGCAGCTCAACCCTTGGAGACTTAGGCGTTACCGTTTGCGGTAGAACTGAAAGTTAACGACACTCTTTTCTTCAGAAAATATTCCTTTGAATTATGGGCCCACGGGGCAAAAAGATTTGAAGTTTGTTTTCTGTCTTTTACGGAAGAACTGGTTTTTAGTTGTCTGTAGTTTGTACAGCACTAGAGACTATGACCTGGGAACGAATGCTTCGCATATCATCCAAAGGACGTATACTAAACATTCTAGACGATTGAGAGGAGGCCGCTCAATTATCATTACCCAAGTAGCTTAAGGCTCGTAACGCGCTTATACTAACTTGCCTTTATTACGTTTTTTACTGTTGTTTGAGATGAGAAGAGAGAGGGACAACTACGGGGAGACTATCAAGTCCTAATGTTGTCATGCCAAGGATTCATCCTATGGTTGAAGTTTGAAACAGGGAACTCCTAGAAGTTATCATGCATAGGTTTCAATCTAAAGTTCTAATCATCACTTCCTTATCAAAGGAAGTGAGATTCCTAGGGGATCATGTCAATGATAAACAGAAACAGATAAAGCATCAGCTTAAACAATAAACAGTAAATGACTGTAAAATGCATGCAATGCAAGTGAGGGAGGAAATGTGTGTGGGGCATCAGCCTCCACAAGCTCGTCTCGACCTCAAGCCAGATATGAATAACTGCAATCATACAGAAAAATAAAATGCCATCAAGCAAATCACAAACCACATAGGCAAGGGAGCTGGGCTCTACCGAATACCAGCAAGCAAAGCCATACAGTAAAAATACAAGCAGAGGGAGCAACTCAACCTCTAGTGCAATCATGCTCCTAGCTTAACACAATCTAAACATGAACTTATTCTAATGCATCAAGCAAATCAAACAAGTAACATCAATACAGTTGCACAGAAAGCAAACAGACAGGAAAGAAAGCAGATCAACAGCTTCCACAACTTCACAGCAAAGCAATCCTCTGACAGCAGTTCAGTCCACAGTCTGAAGCTGTTCTTCAAGGCTCTCATCTTCAATAGCAAGTGTCAACTTGCTTCTTCAAGCTTTCAATGTATAAAACACAAGTATCAACTTGTTCTCCATGTTCTTCAAGCTTCAGCTCTCTCTTCATCCTCAATTTGATCTTCTTCACAAGTGTCAACTTGTTCTTCTTGATCTTCAAGCTTCAGCTCCAATGGCAGTCTTCAAACACAGGGAAGTGCAACCTCTAGCATCTTCAATCTTCTAACAAGAAAATCCATCCTCTAGCAAAGGAGAAAGATTCATCTAACAAGAGCAAGGTGAGGATGGGGAGAAGCAAAGTGAAGACCAAAGGTCACCTCTAAGCCCTCCACCATCAAGGAAAGGAACCCTCAAAGGTTCTACCAATTTGTGAGGAGCCACTCATCCTACAAAAGGAGGGATGGGGCCTTCACAATGGGACCTTACATCATAGGGAGGAATGGAAGTGATCAACACCTTCCATGTTTCATGAAGGAAGAAAAATCTATTCTAAGAGATCTCCCTAAAACCCTAATCCTTAACCCTAAACAAACTACACCAAAGGAAGAGAAAACTTCAAGTTCAAGCTCCATCATGCATTCCACAGCAGGCCACATAAGTCTTCATCATCATCCAAGAGCAAGAGAAGCAACACCCTAATCTAAGGGAACTAAAGAAATCATTCTAGTTGAGTTAGCAAGTTAGGATCACCTAAAACCTAGTATTAAAGTTAATCCTAACTAAAATACTAAAACCAATTGTAAAATCCTACAAAAATAACTATGGGAACCTATGTCAATCATGACTCTACCATCTTAATTCCAGAGATCAAATCATCAAATAAGACCTAGAAATAAATTCTATACTACAAGGTACTAAACCTAAACCCTAAAAGGAAGCACCTAAAGTTTCAATCTAGAAACCACACCTAATTTCATCACAAAAATGTGATAAAAATACTATGGGAGCATACATGTCCAAGCTGATCACACACAAAAAATCAAGCCAAAAATCTTCGCTCACACTAAAATCATCAAACAGAGGTATCAACCATGGCCATTTTATTATCAAACAAAATGTAAAAAATGCACAAATATTGAAAATGCATGATTTTCCTAATATTTTTATTCAACAAAATTCTAGATTCAATCATGAATCAAGGGGAAAAATCTGGAATTAATTGACCTATTTTTCTATTTTTCATGAATTAATTCCTAAACTATATGAAATGAGTAAAATAAAGAAAAACAATGGAAATTAATAAAAGTGGCATGCCAAATAGCAAATGCAATCAGTTCAAATCCTGGGTTGGGCCAGATGGGGGGTGTGGGTACCAATCCAGTCATTAGGCCCAGGCGCTTCAGCTAAATGAAACGGTGCGTATTGATGAAGGAGTCCAAGGCTGACTTTCAAACTCAATCGTGGCCATTCATTCCATGGACTTGGTCAAGTCTTCAGCAAGATCCAACGCTTGCAGTGCATCGTCCCCAATTTGAATTCAGATGGAGGGAGAGTTCAGAAGGTGGCCTGAGCAGTGGCGCCACCGTCTTCTCCGGTGAGGTCAAACACACAGTTCATCAAAAATTACAAAATGATACATCATCTTGTCCAGTTTTTCATGCTGATCATGAATCCAGCCTTAGAATCATCTAAATCTCCATGGATTTTCAAACCCGATAGCCATTCCAAAATACACCTCATTCTTGAATCTCCTCAGAACTTCAATTAAATGCACATAAATGATCATTATCTCATGGTGATCAATTTCCCCTATCTAATCTTGATTATCAATCCAAGAATTGCAAGAATTCAGCTTCAACAGAAAATGACCCACATCCCTACTTGTCTCTAATGCTCAAATTAATCATCTCAAATCCATCTATACATCATCAGGATCCTAACCACCTATAGATTTCTATCTATCTCCTCCTAGATTATGCACAAAAACAAAATGTACCAACCTGTGTTCAGAGGTGTAACAGAAGGTGTTCTTGATCACTTCAGCCTCCAAGATGATGCAGATACACTCCAAAACTCCTTCCAAAGCTAATGCAATCTTCAATTTCTCTTGAATTGGCCTTGAAATCAGAATACGATTTCAACTTACAGCTATGAAATTTCAACTTCACTCTCTGCTTCAGGCTTCAATCTCTTCCAAAAAGCTTGTTGAACACACTCTAATGGTTATATAGAAGCTAAAGGAATCATCCAGAACCTTCTGTAACCTTCCATATGAGATTTTCAATTTCAATTTCTCCTCCAAAATACCATGTGTAACAGTCGTGTATTTGCTCTGTTTTGGCCTGAATTTGCTTGCAATCATCATCTCATGAGATATTGAATTGGTTGGTGGTGATTATTCCCTTGTTTGCAATCCAATGATCCAAGTTTGATATGTTACTTCATCACGAAGTAACAAAATGGAAGTGCATGAATTTGACCTTAAACCAAAAATGTAATATTTCCATTGTTTCCAAAATGTATTTTCCAATCAAATTGACCTATAATTTTGCCTTGTTTGGACACAAATCAATTTATTTGAATTTTTTGCCTTTTATGCCTTTTTAATCTTTCCCTTTCAAAGTTTTCTCAAACCACATCCTTCCTTGAGCCATTTCAATGTCTCCTTTATGCATGCTTGAAGTTAAAACATCATTTTGAGCAAATTTCAAGTTGAACAAAATTCCATTTGAGGTGCCTAAAGTGGTGAAATTGAGCCATAACCAAAATGACCTATAATCACAACTTTCCCAAAATACCCTTGACTTGTCAAAGCCATAACTTGAGTTTTACAAATCTTATAAATGACTTCTAGTACTCTCTATAAATCTAAGAGAATAAGGAACAACATTCATGTTGACCAAAAGTTCATAGGAATCATCCTGCCTGGGCAAAAGTTTTATGCAAGTTGGGTAAGTTTCAAGCTCCAAATTCACATTCCTCAGATGACTTGTAACTTGTCTGGCTCATAACTTGAGTTCTACAAACCCTATCAAGGACTTCTAGTACTCAAATTAAATCTAAGATCAAGCCCTACAAAAATCATGTTGGGGTCAAGATGAGATGACAATCATATCTTGAGTTAAATAGCCTTGCTGACAGGGGTCAAACTAGGGGATTTTACACTGTCAAGTCTTAGAAACCCTAGCCTGAAACTTCTCAAACTCTTCAATCATGATGAGTTAACCTTGGAATCATCCTTATAACATCTCAATATATCAATCCATGATCACATGGCTCTTGAATTAGGTCCCAACCTTCTTCAAATCCTCAGTTGACTTAGGGTTGACCCAGTCAAACCCTAGCTGCACCACTCATGGCTGAGCCTTCTTAATCTTGCACCATGACCAGTCTAGGCCTCAAAGTGATCTTAAACACTTCTCATGAGCTCTCCCAAGACTTCAAGTCCAACCTCATGACTTCAGAATCATCTGATGACTTCCCACAACTCTCAAGTTAGGAGACACACCCTCTTGGCTTCAATCACTCTATCTGAGGATCTTTTAACTTCTCTGACAAGGATATCAACCCTTGAACACCTGAATAAGCTTCTTAGCTAGCCTCACAGTCTTGTATAGCTCTTGATTGGTAATCATACCTCTTGATCTCCTGTACACATGTCAATGAAATGCAAATGATAATGCTAATGTGAATGAAATGAAACATAAGCTAGGTGAAGAAATGTTGGGAAAATTTTGGGGTGCAACAGCTGCCCCTATTCAAATGGCTTGGACCTAACTGGGTGAGAAGCGAACGGCTCTCAAACAATCAAGGTGAAAGACGGTTGAATACCAATAAACCCGAAAAATTTCCAACTGCACAAGTACACGGTACTCTGATGGGGACAAATGTTCGGAAACTGAAATAATAGCTGCACGGCAACTAGCTGGAGAAATACTGATCTGAATCTCCATCAGGATGATTCTCTAATTTATCTGATATCATTGCGTCCTCAAATCATCGAGGGGTCACTGGTTACGCGGTAACAGGTGATTTGCCAACCACGCACAGGTAAATGATACTCTGATTGTTAAGAACATCTTCAAAAACTGAGAATGACAGTTGCACGGCAACTCTGCTGGGGAATTGGTCACACGGTAACCGGTGAAAGGTCTAATCTCAAATCTCTGTTGGGATGATCATCTAATTTTGCTGCAGCTTCTTCCTCAAGTCATCAAGGGATCACTGGTTACGCGGTAACTGGTAATGGATGGTCAATTATGTCGTCCGGCATTTTGCGTCATAGCAGAAGAATTCCTTATCGTCGCCTATGGACTTATCATGTCGTTAGGAACGTCGACAACACCTTTGTCGGACTTCATCAGTAAGTCAATAAGGGATCACCGGTTATTCGGTAACTGGTGATGGGTTACTCTCAAACCTCCGTCGGGATGATTATCAGATTTCGCTGCAGCATCTTCCTCAAGTCATCAAGGGATCACTGGTTACACGGTAACTGGTGATACATAGCTGATATTGCCGTCAGGCACTCTGCGACACTGCGACAGAAGGATTCCTCGGGACTCATCAGGTCATTAGGAACTTTTTAACAATCAAGTTAATTATGCCGTCGGGCATTCACAGAAATTTCCGGGCGTCAGCCGGGCTTCGTCAGTGAGTCGAGAATAGAATCCTCGGTCAATCATGAGCCAAATAGGGATATCCAAACTTCTGCCATCCGGCACTCCGCATCAGCTGAGAGAACTGCTTCGACATCGCAGTTAGACTTCATTAGTAAGTCTTTAAATGGAATCCTTAATCAATCAGGAACCACTAAGGATATACAATCTTTTGCCGTCAGGCACCCTGCGTCAGCTAGGCAAACTGCTTCGACATTGCAGCTGGACTTCATCAGTCAGTCTTCAAGGGAATTTCAACTTCGTTGTTCAGAAACCTGCTGGGGATGACACATCTCCGTTGGGGATTCTGGAGAACTATCAAGTAACTCTGCTTCGGGGATCCAGAGATCATTCTGGATGAATCAACTCTGCTGAGGACTTCAAGAATCATCTTGGACAAATAACTCCGCCGGAGACTTCAAGAATCATCCTGAACCAATAACTCTACTGGAGATTTCAGGAATCATCCTGAGCAAACACTCTGCCGGGGACTCTAAGCATCAACTTGAGCAACCAACTCTGGAGAATTCACTGGGGATTTTAAGAATCATCTTAAACAATCAACTTCGCTGGTGAATTCAAGAATCATCTTGAGCAAATAACTCTTCTGAGGAATTCAAGAATCATCTTGAGCAAACCATTCTGCAGAGGAACACCTGCAAAACAAGAACGGTAACGACCTAGCTCATGTTTCATATGCATATGATCGTCAATGGCGTAATGCTCCACACAGTGGAAATGCTACGCATTTTTAGGGTAATGCTATGCAATCATGCAAGATGCTACGACCCCATCAGCAAAATAAATGCTGAAGGGAAAAGCCTCCTGTCAAGGAGAAAGAACCACTCTGGTGGAGAGGAGGAATCATCCTGCCGAGGAGGAGAAGTCACACAAATCTCAATTGAACTCCGCCTGGGGAACGAACTTCAGTCGACTGCAGCAGGGGAATGAAGTTCTACGAGAACCTGAACCCGCTCAACTGGGTATACGAACCACAACTGCTGAGGAAAACGATGTCAATCGCAGAAATAAACTGCCTGACCTTCGAGGATAAAACTTTCCTGGAGATAATGACTCCGGCGGGGAAATACAGCATCTGCTATTCAACACTCTACTGGGGAAAACCAATCATGGCCTGCACGGCTTCCAAGGACTCGGCTCTCTTGGGGATTTGCCAGCTCGGCTGGGGTAGAAGGAATCATCCTGCTTGCTGGGGGAGAGTACAACTTTGTGGGGAATTTCATTTCCGCTAGGGACTTCAGTCTGAATTACCGGAGGTTGCATACTTGTGAGTAGTCTTCTACGAAAACTGCACTTTGACCCAGTGCTGGGGAATGAACGTACACTTCAGTGTATAACTCAGCTGGGGAACTGATGAACCCTCCGGATACATCTGGTTGGGGAGAGAATCTTCTCTGCTTGGGGAGACATATCAATGCTTATAATCTCATGTTCAGACTCCGTGGGGAGATGCTTCTAAACTCGTTGGGGTAGAAGGAATCATCCTTCTTGGGGACGCATACGGCGTACTGCCTGGAATATGCTACCTGCAACAACACAAACAAATAGACAAGATACCCTTCTCAAAAGGACCTATCAAGGTTACCATCTGGTGACAATGTTCAAGTAATTCATTGTTTCAACAATCAGCGGCCTAGGCCAATAAGTTTATGTATGCGTATTTTATCAAAAACATCGGCGTTTTTTCGCAAACAAAACAGATAGATGCTAAACAAACAAACAGAATTACTAAATAGTATATATTTTATTGATGACGAACCCCTGAATGGGTAAAAATGTTTTACAACAGGTGCAAGCTCCTGGAATGAGGAAGCTGCACAAACATAAAAACATAAATATACATCAGTATATACACAAATGTCGGCAATGCGGCGTAGATGAACACCATGAGTTGATCCCTCTATGACCCACTCGACTTCGATACTTCTCCGACGCTTCAGCTTCAGAAGAGATTGATTCAGATAAACGGCCCTCAGGTCTTCCAAACCACTTAAACAATGAAAGTCCATACGCGGAACGCAGTCATTTGCTTTTTCAAATCCCTAACTTTTGCCTGAATTGCCCTTTCGGGTTTTCGATTCACCGGGATACCCTTTTTTGCCAAAGTCGCCCTACCGGGTTTTCGACTTTGCGGGTGTACGTTTTTCCATTTATATCCCTAATTTTTGCCCGAACCTTTTTTCTTTTTTATGGTTCGCCGGGATGCCCCATTTTTGCCTGGATATTCTTTTTCTTTCTAGCGGGTCATTCTTTAAGCAAAGTATTTTTTAACTGCGTCCGCTTTCACCGGGGATGCAAAATCCTCGCCATCCATCGTGGATAACAACAAGGCTCCTCCCGAGAAGACCCTGCTGACGATGTACGGACCTTCGTAATTGGGAGTCCACTTGCCCCGGTGATCGGAGTGTGGAGGAAGAATCTTCTTCAGGACGAGATCACCCGTCTGAAAGCTTCTAGGACCCACCTTCTTATCATAAGCTTTCTTCATCCGGATTTGGTACAGACGACCATATGCAATCGATGCTAATCTTTTCTCGTCCATCGGGCTGAGTTGGTTTAGTCGGTTCTTAATCCGTTTTGCCTCATCGAGTTTCACGTTAACCAAAACTCATAAAGAAGGGATCTCAACTTCTAACGGTATGACAGCTTCCATACCGTACACCAATGAGAAAGGAGTTGCCCCGGTTGACGTACATACTGTTGTACGATAACCGTGCAGTGCAAACGGAAACCTCTCGTGCCAATCCTTATAGGTCACAACCATCTTCTGTACGATCTTCTTGATGTTCTTATTGGCCGCTTCAACGGCGCCATTCATCTTCGGCCGGTAAGGAGATGAGTTGCAGTGTTCAATCTTGAAACTCTAGCACAGCTCCTTCATCATCTTGTTATTCAGATTCAAACCATTATCAGTAATGATCCGCTCGGGAAACGACAGATGATGTCCCTCTTTATGAATTTAGCCACCACCTGCATGGTCACATTAGCGTATGAGGCTGCCTCCACCCACTTGGTGAAGTAGTCAATGGCTACTAAAATGAAGCGATGACCGTTAGATGTGGTGGGCTCGATCTTGCCTATCATGTCGATGCCCCACATGGAGAACGGCCACGGGGAGGACATGACATTCAACGGGCACGGCGGCACATGAATCTTATCAGCATAAATCTGGCATTTATGACATCTCTTCGCGAATTTAAAGTAATCTGATTCCATCGTCAGCCAGTAGTACCCTGCTCTCAGGATCTTTCTAGTCATAGCATGCCCGCCGGCGTGCGTACCAAATGTGCCTTCATGGATTTCTTCCATGAGCATACTCACTTCTTTTTCATTTACGCATCTGAGTAGCACGAGATCGTGGTTTCTTTTATACAAAACTCCATCAGGATTGAGATAAAAATTTCCAGACAGCCTCCTCAGAGTCTTCTTATCCTGGGTTGACGCTCCTACCGGATACTCCTTAGTCATAAGGAAGGTCTGGATGTCATGGAACCATGGCTTGCCATCGGAGGCTTCCTCGATCGCAAAGACGAACGCAGGTCTATCAAGACGAGAAAGGACAATTCTTGGAGCTTCATTCCAAAAATTGACTTTATACATCGAAGCCAACGTGGCTAAGGCATCAGCCATCTGGTTCTCAGCTCTGGGCACATGATGGAGTTCCACTCGATCGAAGAACGGAAGCAGCCTTCTGGCATAATTCATGTACGACACCAAATTCTATTGACGAGTCTCCCACTCCCCTTTAATCTGGTTGATCACAAGTGCCGAGTCACCATACACATCTAGGTTCTTGATTCTCAAATCAATTGCTTCTTCTAGACCCATGATGCATGCTTCATACTCCGCTTCGTTATTGGTGACTGGAAACGTCAGTCTAGCCGCAAACGGGATGTGGGATCCATGGGGAGTCGTGATGATAGCCCCAATGCCACTTCCGTAAGAATTAACCGCCCTGTCAAATATCAATTTCCATTGGGATTTCCTATCTGGACCCTCGTCGGGCAACGGTTCATCACAATCCTTTGCTTTGAGAAACATGATATCCTCATCAGGGAATTCAAATTTCATCGGCTGGTAATCTTCGATCGGCTGTTCGGCGAGGTATTCAGACAATACGCTTCCCTTGATGGCCTTCTGGGAAACATACTGAATGTCATATTCCGTCGACACCATTTTCCATCTGGCAATCCTGCCCGAAAGCGCTTGCTTCTCGAAGACGTACTTGATCGGATCCATCTTCGAAATTAGCATGGTTGTGTGGTTGAGCATGTACTGTCATAAACGTTTGGCAGCCCAGGCTAGTGCACAACACGTTTTCTCCAGCATTGAGTAACGAGATTCACAGTCTGTGAACTTTTTACTCAAATAGTAAATGGCATGCTCCTTTCTGCCCGTCTCGTCGTGCTGACCGAGAACACACCCCATACTATTCTCAAGAACTATCAAGTACATGATTAAGGGTCTTCCGGCCACTGGGGGTATCAAGATTGGAGGTTCCTGTAGATACTGTTTTATCTTATCAAATGCCTTCTGGAAATCCTCGTTCCAGATAATCGCCTGATCTTTCTTTAGAAGTTTGAACATCGGTTCACACGTGGCCGTGAGCTGAGAAATAAACCTTGCAATGTAGTTTATTCTGCCCAGGAAGCCATGAACTTCTTTTTCGGTTTTTAGAGCTGGAATTTCTTATATTGCTTTTATCTTCGCAGGATCAACCTCGATGCCTCTTTCACTCACGATAAACCCCAGTAGTTTTCCAGACCGTACTCCGAAAGTACACTTGTTAGCATTCACCCTCAACCTGAACTTCCTAAGCCTCTCAAAAAGCTTCAGCAAATTGACCAGATGTCCCTCCTCCGTTTGGGACTTCGCAATCATTTCATCAACATAGACTTCAATCTCATGATGAATCATATCATGAAACAAAGTAACCATTGCTCGTTGGTAAGTGGCCCCCGCGTTCTTCAGACTGAAAGGCATTACCTTGTAGCAAAATGTTCCCTAAGGTGTAATAAACGTAGTTTTCTCCATGTCCTTCGGCGCCATCTTGATCTGATTGTAGCCGGAGAAGCCATCCATGAACGAAAATACGGAGAACTGAGCTGTATTGTCGACCAACACATCAATATGAGGGAGCGGGAAATCATCTTTAGGGCTCGCCCTATTCAAATCCCGATAATCGACGCACATTTGTACCTTACCGTCCTTCTTCGGTACAGGCACTATGTTGGCGACCCACAGAGGGTAAGTAGTGACGACTAAGAAGCCAGCATCAAGCTGTTTTCTGCACTTCTTCTTTGATCTTAACGGCCATATCTGGTCGTGTCCTCCTAAGCTTCTGCTTAACGGGAGGACAATCTTCTCGCAGCGGCAAGTGATGGACCACGATGTTAGTGTCAAGTCCGGGCATGTCTTCGTATGACCAAGCAAAGATGTCACTATACTCTCTCAGCATCTCGACCAGTCTCTGCTTGACATCACTCTGCAGTGCGGCCCCTATCCTGACGTTCCTGACCAATTCCTCGGAACCCAGATTCATGATCTCAATCTCTTCCTCGTGAGGCAGAATAACTTTCTCTTCTTGTTTCAACAAGCGGGCCAACTCTTCGGGAGGGTCTTCGTCTTCACCAATCTCTTCTTCGGCTTGATAGATCGGGAAATCGAAGTCGAAGTGAGTCGTAGAAGGTCCAGAGTTGATGTCATCTGCTATGTGGATCCTGCAAAATCAAGGGTTAAGCTTAAAACACGGATATGGAGGTTAGCACAAACCCTATTGCCATTTTATTGTTTTTCAAAATAAATATAAAACAGGAATAACAGAGATCACAACCTTTGAATGCGAAGAAAAACGTCGTTTGATTTATTGGTAAAATGCATGTACTAATCAAACAAGGCCCTGACAATAAAACCACTATGCCCCGGGTAGGACATAGGGTTGTACAATAATTGGAGAAAGTAAATCATTACTCTTTGCATGTCACTTGGATGGAATCCCTGATGGACCAGTTGTTGAGGCTCTGGCCTGGTTTGCTTGGCTGAATCCAAGAATCCAGGTCGAAATCGCTGTCTTCGCCGTCTTCAGACACTGCGTTGACACTTTCAAATATCACCCCCGCCACTAGTAAACTGGATCGGCCCCTTACCTCGCGACGCACTGTGAGAAGAGGAGGCTTCAGTCGTAGGAGAGTATCCTAACCCAAACTTGTCCTGTTTGTTAGGTATTTCTAGCACTTGCCCCCAGCCTGGGGTAGATCCGGCTTGAACAATGGCTCGGGCTTCCTTGAAGGAAGAGAGAGTCATCTCTGGTTTCTCAATCATCACTAGAGTCACATCTTTGACTTTAACAGCTTCGAACGCCTGACATAGGGTTTCGTGGATTTCCCCGTCCATCTCAACATATTTGAAGGACGACAAATGGCTCACCATTATATCTTCCTCGCCACAAACAGTTACAATGCTTCCCCATACAGCATACTTGAGCTTCTGGTGCAACGTGGAGGTCACGACGCCAGCAGAATGGATCCATGGTCGGCCTAAGAGACAGCTGTAGGCCGGCATGATGTCCATGATGTAGAAGACTGCGTCGAAAGTTTCCGGCCCAACTTGGATTGGCAGAGTTACCTCTCCAAAGACATGACGCTTGGTTCCATCGAAAGCCTTCACAACCAGATCACTGGGTGTGCAAATCAATCCGCGAGTATCTAACTTCATCAATGCTTTCTTCGGAAGAACATTGAGCGATAACCCAGTGTCCACCAACACGTGAGCCATAACTGTTCCCCTACACTCTATCGAGATGTGCAGGGCGCTGTTGTGGTTTCTTCCCTTCGGCGTCAGCTCCAGGTCAGTGAACCCTAACCCGTTTCTAGCATTCACGTGGGCTACTACCCCTTCCAACTGGTTGACCGAGATTTCCTGCGGTACATACGTGGCATTCAAAACCTTTAACAGCGCGTTGCGATGTGACTCCGAACACAGCAACAAATTCAGGATTGAAATTTTCGAGGGTGTTTGATGAAGATGGTCAATGATCTTGTAATCACTCTTCTTGATCAACCTCATGAACTCTTCAGCGTCCTTTACAAGTAAGTCCTTCTCTACCCCACGAGGGGTTTCCTCAACGACTTTACTCTTTCCCTTATCAGTTTCCTCAGCTTTGTCTGCTTTGTCCGCCACAATCTCAGGTGGAGCAAATACTCTTCCGCTACGCGTGATTCCGCTAATTGCCACTAGGTTATCCACAGACTGCCTAGAGGGTTCTAGTTCCAACTTCTGTCCGTTACAGTAGACGTCTGCCCCATAATGCCATGGGATAGCGTTGGTGCTTTCAAAAGGTATTGGCCCATCCTTGGTGATGGTGATTGTGGGCGGCCTGAGTGCAGAAATAGTTATCGTCTGGCGAGGGATGGTGATGGTGGCAACCTCATCCTCTTGCTTCAGCATTACCTCTCCAGATCCACATTCGGCCCTTCGGCTAAACAGCAAGATTCCTTCGGTCATTAGACTCTGAATCCCCACTATCAACTGTTCACATCCATCAGGACGAGTCGCACAGCCCATGCATAATTCTCCACAGCCCGGAAAGAAGCCTCTCTTCATCAGCTTGGCTTTAACGAAGCTAAGCGGTGTCTTCAGATCCTTGACATCAGTCAACAAATCTAAGTTCTCGTCTTCAATAATGGCATTCACCCCACCTCCCCTATGATTCGGCATAGGGTTCTTTGTGACATTAGGCACATTATCTGAGAAATTGATGATCTTAGCATCCACCATATCTTGCACCTTGTGCTTGAAGGCTTTGCAGTTTTCTATTGTGTGGCCAGGTGCCCCTGAGTGAAAATCACATGTTGCATTCGCATCATAACCCTGCGGAGGTGCCCCTGTCAAGGGAGCCAGGGTTCTCTTCTGGACTAGCTGTAACTGAAGCAGAGTTTGTAACAGCTGAGCATAAGACATGGGCGGTGTTTCAAGGTGACGACTTGATAGAGGTGCTCGGTTCTGATACTTTTTGTACCCTTGCTGATTTGGCTGCTGCTGCTGTGGCTGGGGGTTATTGGACAGCAGGGATGGTTATGCTAGCCACCTGTTGGCGCTGGCTCTTACCCTTCCTTCGAGCGTTAGACACGGCGCTCGTCTCTCCTTCACGCCTTTTGTTACCATATGGTTTCTTTCCTCCTCCTGCTGAGGATAGATCAACACCTTGAATTTTCCCCAATTTGATCCCATTTTCAACGTGCTCCCCGGTAATGATGAGATCTGAGAAACTCCCTGACATACCGCTGACCAATTTCTCGTAATAGACCCCCGGGAGAGTGGCTACAAACATCTCAACAAGCTCTTGTTCAACCATCGGCGGCTGAACTCTGGCTGCTAATTCACGCCATCTCTGGGCGTATTCTTTGAACCCTTCGTTGTTCCTCTGTGACAAGTTCTGCAGCTGAACCCGGTTCGGAGCGAAGTCACTGTTATACTGATAATGGTGTACAAAGGCCTCAGCCAGTTCCTTCCATGTGCGCACACTGGTGGGTTCCAAACTCATGTACCATTCCAAGGATGGCCCGGACAAGCTATCCTGAAAGAAGTGCATCAGCAGCTTCTCGTCTTCAGAGTGAGCGGACATCTTTCGGTAGTATGACCTTAAGTGGACACGAGGGCAAGTGGTGCCCTTGTACTTCTCAAAGTCGGGTACCTTGAATTTAGGAGGTACCTTGAAATCAGCAATCAATCCCAATTTAGTCATGTCGACCCCCATAGTGTTCAGGTTCTCGAAATTCCTTATTTTGTCCTCGAGTGCCTTAAACCTCAGACGTGCTTCAGCAGTCAGTTCTCCTTCAGCACTCCTCTGTGAGAACAAATCTTCTTGATGATCTTCTAGCCATGGCTGAGGCCCATACAGATTCCCAGCACCTGTGTTGCCATTAGCTTCAAAATTTCCATTACTGACGCCAATCGTATTACCATTGAGCCCGATGTTAGTGATCACATTACCATTACCACTTCCATTCCCCCCGGACACGGGGATGCCACCCTGAGGAGTTTCAACAGGTGGAGGGGTTGGAACATTCCCACCATGGAGTACACCGTTGCTGTCAACCCTTGAGATCAGCGGCTGGACCAATATTCTGAGTTGGTCTTGGCCGTTGGCAACCACTTGCATGAGCTGCATGAAGCGGTCCATCCTCTCCCGGAGTTCCTGGACGCCAGTTTGCACTTGTTCCATTGCTCTAGCTTGATTTCCTCTGGTCGGATAGCGGTGGATCGGTCTTCGATCAATCCTGGAACAACCTGCATACACAAAGGGTTAGAAAAACGACAAGGTGCTCGTTATGCAAATGCAAACGTGTGTCTGTGCCTTGGGGAGATTCCCCCCCGATCCTAGTTTCCGAGACAAATAAAGTCTATCATCCAATCATGGAAAATAAATCCTCATATATTCATCTGAAAAGCCCGCTCGGGTAGCGTACAACTGTAATCACATACAACTGAAGCAATAAGGCATGACCCCAACCAATAGACCAAGCGGTGATCAACATATCAATGCATAAAACATACAGAGAGAATACAAAAAGATCAGGTGCAGCCACGGGCACGAAAATCTTCTATCAACTTCTTTGTAGCGGGGTGATCTGACTGAGAAAGCAAACCCCGGGCCAGCAGGTGTCGCTACTGCGAAAATCGGCGCCGGCTGAACAGAAGAGTCGCCACCGTGCGTTATTTATCCCACGGGAGGGAAAGGAAACGCTCAGAGTAAACCTCGCACAACACGGGAAAGGTATGGTCATCGCAACCAAAACCGGGGTTCGGGAGTCGGTTACGCAAGGGGAAGGTATTAGCACCCTTCACGTCCGTCGTACTCGACGGGATCCACGCTTGTTTTCGGGTATGGATTGTTATTCTATCTAAACTATAGGTCAAGGGTGAAAAAGAAAATAAAATGAAAATAAAAATGACTCGGCAAAGTATCGCACTTTATGCCTACGTATTCCCGTCTGGAACGAGAAATCAGAGTCAACGTAGTTCGCCTACCTACGGGAAAGGAGGGGAAGGTTGCTCGCTAGGATATCGCATCCTATGCCTACGTACTTCCACACTGCATGGAAGATCAGAGCAAACGTAGTTCGGGCCACGTACGACACAAGCTTGTCTTGATTGATTTTATACCTTCTGAAAAAGGGTTTCTTGATTAACAGTCCCGGCGGACAAAAAATGACGTTTTGATGAGCTCACGTTCTTTTACGAAAGAAGTGTCTTTTATTGTGTTTGAAATCTTTATGTGTTTTTCTGTTTGTTTTGAGAAAGAAGAGATAGAACTCTAACCTATGGTTGCGAAGGGAAACGAACTAACCTAATGTTATCATGCATGGGTTAAGACCTAGGGTCTATCATGCTCCTCTCTTGCACAGAGAGAAACAGAGATCCTACGGGATAGGCAGAAACAGAAATAATAACAGATATAATAAAGCAGTAAAATGCATGGATGCAACAGTACAAGCGAGGCAAGGGAGTCCCACTCAACCTCGAACCTAGAAAACAATAGGCAAAAGTGAACAGACTTCACTTTCAACCCAGCAGGGTAAACAACAAACAATACAGTCCGGAAAACCAATCAATACATCAGCAAAATGAAATACAACAGCAAAAGAAACAGCATCAGCAGCTCTGAGTCAACATCTGGCCTCAAGTAATCTCCAATCAGCTACAGGCTTCAACAAGCATCTATCTCCATCTTCATGGCCTTCAGACAAGGGCTTTGATCATCCGTCTTCTATTTGCAATGGCTTTTCTTCATGCTCGAACCTCCAGGATGAGGGATCAGTCACAAGAGTGAAGTGAACAAATGTTAAACAGTTAATTACCTACCAAGGGTGGTTCATCAACTGTTAACATTAAACAGAAAGTTTCCTCTCAAAAGTTCTATCTTTCAAATATATTCACTGATCCTTCCAAAGGAAGGAGGTGGATATTTGAAAGAGACTTTGAATCATAGAGAAAGGATGGATGCAGACAAGGCAATCCATGTTTGAGAAACAAGCTTTCTAATCTAGAGCTCTGCCTAGCTCCTAAGCCCTAGTCTCCTCAGCAGCTGTTAGCAAGAATCTCCTCTCCAACTCTGGCAGTTGATCTTCAATCTCTGGATCTCCAATGGTCTCCATCTCCTCAAGTCTTCAGCTCTCCCAAGGCCCCAGACAAACCCAATACCCAAACAAGCAAGCAATAATCCCCAGAGGGCACACCACACCAGTCAATCAGATATACAGACAGTATTAATAGCAGTAGGGGAATCCTGACTTTTTCTAAGGGGATCTGATAATTACCCATAGCCCCTATAGTCCCATAACTAATCTAGTTAAATCCTAAGTCCTAAGGGAAATGAACTGATTCTCCTAAGTCATCACCTAAAACCCTAGTTTTATCCATGTTGTTCAAGCCTACATTAATCACCTAAAATTAATTCCTAAAAATGGGAACTAAATTGCTTCTACAAGTTCAATATCTCATCTAAACACCCTAAAAAGAATGAACAAAAAATATGAAAGCATTTAATAGAACAAAAATTACTAAATCATGCATGGAATGAATCTATTTAAAATGACATTTATTTAGAAAATATGGAAAAAATATGAAATAAAAATAAAAATGCAATTTTATTTAATGAAAATTTTCTAGACATTTTAATGAAAATGATGTAAAAAGAATGAATTAAAATGCATTTTTTATGAATTTATTATGAATTTTTAAAAGTTGGTAAAATTAAAGTGAATTAAAAAAATTAAATTGAATTAAAATGAGGGAGGGGGGTTAGAATAGAAGACACGCCTAGTTGATTTCAGGATGGGCCAAGCAGGGTGGGGGTGCGCGTAGCACTTCATCTCAGGCCCAGAACCATTCAGAAATATTGAAAAAATAAAAGAACACGCAGGGGGGTGAGAATAGGAATAGAAACACACGCTCAAATGAAGTTGGGCTCATTACTGGGGGTGGGGATAGCACATCATCTTAGGCCCGCCCGTTTCAATTAATGAAACGGTGCGTTTAGGGCCAACGCATCTCCCTCCAAAACTGAATCAAATAAGGGCCACAGGATCGCTCTCCAAGTCAAAAGTCTTGCTCAAAATGGATGGACACGATTTCATCTTCCTCGTTGGATCTGTGAGCTAGGGTTTAACTCCATGAATGCTCATGCACGAGCAAACTTCCCTCAACCTGTTCTCACTCTACAGGCCATGAATCAACATGCTATAAACATGAAAAATGCTCAGAATCTCTCCCTCTATAATCCTATGGTCTTAATTCAGTCTGAAATTCAATAGATCACTCAACCCGATAGCAACAAGTCCTGGTCACCATGAACATACTCTGCAACTCACCAACACAATTCTCCCTCAAACCTAGACTAAACTACTCTATGCATAATGGTGATCATCCTGCGCTAACAACCTAACATTATGATGCACTAACCTAAGAGTTCTTGATCCAAACAGTTTTTACAACCTGCTAACAATTGTCACCAAACTACTCCAAATTCATCCTAATTGCTCTACTAACCTCCTACATTACATCTAAACTAATAAAATCATGCTAACCTAATTGAATCAAGCTGTGGCAGAGCAAATGTACCTGGTGTAAAACCTTGTGGATGATGATGAATCTTGTGGATCAGAGGCTTGTGAGGCTTGGATCTTGATCTACAAACTCAATGCTCGATTCTGTTTGCAACACTTGAATGAAACTTGGCTTGAATTGTGCTATCAACTTGAAACTTCAATTTTGATGTGGATGATTATAGTGCTCGAAAATGGATTGATCACACTTGGATCTTGGTTGAATTCTGGTCTATGATGATGAATCAGTAGAATGAAGTTGATTTTGATGATAATTGGTGAAGATTTTGAGAGATTGAAGTGAAATTGCAAAGAGAAAGAATGAGAGAGTTTGTGGAATTCTTGGTGAAAAATGAGTCCAACCCTTGATCAATCTTCATTTCATGCTTATATATGGCTCACATGAACATTCTAGATCCATCTTACACATTCCCTTGCCTTCCAACTTTGATTCATTTTGGCTATGTTTCTTAAAAGGCAAGTAACCAAAGATAACTTTGAAATCTTCCACTAAACTCAAAAAAGTGTTTGAACCATTGTCTTTAGAATGTCTTTTCCATTCAAAATCATATATTGGAAGTCTCCATTTGGACTTAGAAATCTCCCAAACCATTTTTCATCTTGACTTTATTCAAATTATAAGCCATTTTAGTTCAAATTTTGACCAATCATGCAACTTCATGTTATGAGCTTTTCCAACAATTTGTGACCTTCTTTCTAGACTTAAAATCCCATTTGGAGAAAGTTTGATGTTGTAAGTTTTTCCATTTGAGGCCTCCTTGTATGAGTTTTGGACATAGGTTAAAGTGACCTGTAATTCACAAATGCCCAAAATACCCTTTGCTTGCCAAGACCATAAGTTGAGTTCCACACATCATATGAAGGCATGCCATACCATTCTAGAAAGCTAAGACAATGAGGAACAATTCTTGTGTTGACCAAGAATTCATTTGAAATCTCCTTGAGGGGTAAAAATTGCTTGGAAGTCAAGTCACTTTCACAGACAAAAGTTCAGACACCTCAGATGACCTGTAACTTGCAAGGACCATAACTTGAGTTCTATAAATCTCCTTGATGTCTTCCACCACTCAAATTAAAGGTCTTGAGATCCTCTACAAGTTTCATGTTGGCCAAGAAGCCATTTGAAGCTAGCATTTTGACTTATCTTGCTTGGAAATTTGACCTAAACTAGGGGATTTTACACAGAAACCCTAATTTAGAAACTCCTCTTCTCCTTGATTCCTCTTGAATTCTCCCTGGCATATCTCCATACCCTTATTCATGTGTCCCATGATGAACCCCACATCTCTCCACTAGACTTGAATGCCCCTTAAATCAGTCAATTGACCTAGGGTTGACCTAGGGTTGACCCAGATGAAACCCTAGTTGACTGCCTTCAGTTATAGCTCTTGTGCTCTCATCAATGACTTGTCTCCTTCTTCAAATGACTTTCTAAGTCTCTCATAATGTCTAGATACTCTCCATGCCTTCAACACACAGCTCACAACCCTCTTGTTGACCCTCAGATACCCTCAGCTAGAAGATGGACTCAAGGCTTGATCTGCTGAACTCTTTGCTTTCAAATTCTTTCCTGATGACTTGAATGAGATTGAATTGGAATAATAATCTCTTGATAGGCTTCTAGAGATGAGAATAATGATTGGCCCCCCTGTTGAATGACTTGCTATGCTTATGCTATGCAGATGGTTAGTCTATGTACATGACTCTATATGCAAATGCTAATGATATTAAACATAAACCAAGTGAATAAGGTTGGGCAAATTTTAGGGTGCAACAGCTGCCCCTATTCAAGCGACTTGGACCCGATTGGGTGAAGAGCCCGGAGCCTTCAGACATTCGCGGTACGAGACGGTTGAATACTAGGAACCCAGAAATTTGCCAACCGCAAAACTAAATTGCGCTCCTGCTTGGGGAACGACATTCATCAGCTGAATCTGACTGTTACAGTAACCCACTGATCTCGTGCGACTGTGTCGGGGATTGTCTTCATCGTTCTGAAGAGGATTCTGGCATAACAGATTGCTTGCTTGTCCACGTTAGGATTCTGTCTGCCGTCAATACGAAGAAATCTTGACTAAAGCCTGTCCACGTTAGGACTCCACTTGCTGTTAACCCAGAAAAATCTCGGCAACTCCGCTGGGGATAATTCGTCTGCATTTCCATAAACTGAATCGTCCACGTTAGGAATAAAACTCTTCCACGTTAGGGGTAACACCTGTCTGTATCTGTCCGCGTCAGGACTAACCCTTTCATTTTTCCACGTCAGGAAGCAAACTTCTTTCCACATAAGGAGAACTATATCAATCTGTCCACGTAAGGACTCCAATACCACGTGACATGTCCGCGTCAGGCCTCCAATCTTTCCACGTAAGGAATACAACTTTGGTTCTGAACCTGTCCACGTCAGGACTCAACTTTCCGCGTAAGGCGCACATCATTCTTCCCCGTCAGGAATCACTTCTCTTGAATCTGTCCACGTAAGGACCCCAATTTTTCCACGTAAGGGATCTCCATCTTAAGGACTCCCCTCTTTCCACGTCAGGAATGTTGTCATTTCCACGTAAGGGAACTATCTTTTTCCACGTAAGGGATGCTCTTGATATGTCCACGTAAGGACTCTGATCTTTCCACGTTAGGACTCAAACCTTGATCTGTCCACGTCAGGACTAAACTTTTCCACGTAAGGAAACACCTTCTCTTTCCACGTCAGGAATCAACTTCTTTTCCATCTGTCCGCGTCAGGACTAAACTTTCCACGTAAGGAATCAATCTCTTTTCCACGTACGGAATCACCATTTTTCCACGTAAGGAATAAGACTTCGTCTGGATCTGTCCGCGTCAGGACTAAACGCTTCCACGTTAGGAATGCACTTGTCTCCCCGTAAGGAATCCATCTCGATATGTCCGCGTGAGGACTCAATCTTTCCACATAAGGAATACCAACTTCTTTCCGATTTGTCCGCGTCAGGACTACATTTTTCCACGTAAGGAATGCCATCTTAATCTGTCCACGTAAGGACTCCACTCTTTCCGCGTCAGGAATCACTTCTGTTGATATGTCCGCGTAAGGACTACATCGTCCACGTTAGGACCCATTTCTCCACGTTAGGAATAATAATTTCTTTGATTTGTCCACGTCAGGACACTGATCTAATCTTGATTTGTCCACGTTAGGACTTATGCGTCTTCGACTCGCTGAGGAAATAAGACTTGTCCACGTAAGGACTCACATGCTAGCCTGATCTGTCCGCGTCAGGACACCAATACAAAGAGTAATCACTTTTGTCAACGTTATGACCTCCCCTTCCACTAATTTCGAGAACTCGAATCCGCCCATGATAGGACTAACACACCTCACCCATCCAGGGAAATAAACCTGTCCACGTTAGGACGCCCCCTTCTGAAGAAATCCCGTCAATCTAGGAGTAAGTTGTCCGCGTCAGGACTTAGTTCTCCACTGATCCTCACCCACAAACTTCTTAGCACTGACGTGACAGCGACTTTGAGTTGAACTCTACTGGGGATGTTTGGAAACCAACTATCGGACGCCTGCTCTGATAACCGGCGGTGGCCTCTGAAATTCTGACTCATGTAACCTTTTGATGACAAACAAACTCTGCTTGGGGATAAGGAGACACTTATCCTGGTAACTCTGGCGGGGAAAATAAGAGACATTTGCATAAATGACTCTGCTAGAGACAAAGAGAATCTCATCATGCTAACTCTGTGGGGGAATACTGCCGAAACTGACATTATCATTGGATGTCTCATGCCGAGATCTTGAATGTTTGGTAATTCATTTGGGCAAGAATTCTCTCCACCTGAACTGCTAGAGTACAGAAACTGCTTCAGCAAAATAAATGCTGGAAGGATAATGCCGACTCCGCCGGGGATAGCCAGATGCTACAAAATTATTCCAGCAAAATAAATGCTGGAAGGGTGAAGTCGACTCAGCTGGGAAATTGGGAACTCAGACCAAACCCCCTGTTGAGGTAACCCCCTGCTGGGGAATAGCAGATGCGCATAGTATGATCGGACTTTCCGCTGGAACGTGAACTGATATCACCAGTACCTATGACAAAATAAATGATAGGAACCACCATCAACTCTGCTTGGGAGAATCTTAATCTTCGAGTTCCACTAGAAGGAAAGAACACTTGCTGAAAAGAGAACTCCGCTGGGGATGGGATGATTCTCTTAGGGAAAATGAACTGACTCCACTGGGGGAGAGTGCATGACCCTGCGGGGAAAGATGAACCTGCCTGAATACAGCCTTATGATCTTGGAATCGCCAAACTCTGCTGCGGACGAATAACTTTTCTGGAGCACGTCCTTTGGATAAGCTACGGCTAGCTGGGGAATTCTATCCTTCTTCGGGAAGAACGCGCATGACCTGCGTGAAGACTGAGTCTTTCATTATCGCAACCTTTTGATCATCTTCCTCGTATGGTTATGAAACCTGCAACAACACAAACAAGACACGACAAGCCTATGCAATCAAATCAACTCAGGTTAGTGACGTTACACTCAGTTAATTCAAAGCTTTAGCAACTGTTGGCAAGGGCCAGTGATGTTATACTCATGCTAGCTTCAATAAACTTAGGCGTTTATCATGCACAAAACAGTAAAGAACAGGCATCAAGTACTGAATAACATATTTTCATTGATTGGGCCCCTGAATGGGCGGAGTTTTTGTACACGGGATGTAACTCCTGAAATGAGGAAGCTACGCAAAGCAAAGACATAAGTATGCACCAGAAGCATGAATATTTTGACAAATTAAATTTTGTACACATGTCGGCAACGGGATGCAAATGAACACCACGAACTGATCCTCCCATGACTCGTCCGACTCTAATGCTTTCCCGATATCCTCACTTCTGAAGAGGTTGTATCCGATAACTGACTCCTCAAATATATTCTCCCGCATTGATGCTCATTGCAATTCGGACCGCAGTCATTTGCTTTTCAAATCCCTAACTTTTGCGTGAACCGCCCTTTGCGGGTTTTCAGTTCACCGGGATACCCTTTTTTGCCGAAGCCGCCCAGTGTAGGTTTTCAACTTCGCGGGCGTACATTTTTTCAATTTTATCCCTGACTTTTGCCCGAACCTTTCATTCTGTTTTTGGTTCGCCAGGATGCCCCATTTTTGCCTGGACTCTCTTTTTTTCTGTCCAGCGGGTCTGTTTTAAGCAAAGTATTTTTTAACTGCGTCCGAATTCACAGGTGACACAAAGTCTTCTCCGTCCATGGTGGACAACAACAACGCTCCTCCTGAAAAGACCTTACTGACAACGTATGGCCCTTCGTAGTTGGGGGTCCACTTGCCCCTGTGATCTGCTTGCGGCGGGAGAATCCTTTTCAGCACCAGGTCGCCCGTCTGAAAGCTTCGCGGAAGTATCTTCTTGTCGTACGCTTTCTTCATTCGTCTTTGGTACAAACGACCGTATGCCAGAGAAGCTAGCCTCTTCTCATCCATCAAACTCAGTTGGTTCAATCTATTCGTTACCCATTCTGCCTCGTCCAGCTGAACGTCTCGCAATACCCTCAGAGAAGGGATCTCAACTTCCAATGGTAGCACCGCTTCCATTCCGTATACCAACGAGAACGGAGTTGCCCCGGTTGATGTGCGTACCGTCGTACGATAACCATGCAAAGCGAAAGGTAGCATTTCATGCCAATCCTTATAGGTCACCACCATTTTCTGAACGATTTTCTTGATATTCTTATTGGCCGCTTCGACAGCGCCATTCATCTTGGGTCGGTAAGGGGAGGAGTTGTGATGTTCGATCCTGAAATTCTGACAGAGCTCCTTCATCATTTTGTTGTTCAGATTTGACCCATTATCCGTGATTATCCGCTCGGGAATCCCATATCGGCAAATGATATCTCTCTTGATGAATCTGGCCACCACTTGCTTCGTTACATTTGCGTAAGACGCCGCTTCCACCCACTTGGTGAAATAATCGATTGCTACTAGGATGAACCGATGCCCGTTAGAAGCCGTCGGCTCGATCTTTCCGATCATATCGATTCCCCACATCGAGAATGGCCATGGAGATGACATCACATTTAGAGGACTCGGAGGCACGTGTATCTTGTCAGCATAGATTTGGCACTTGTGGCACTTCCTCGCGAACTTGAAACAGTCAGTTTCCATCGTCAGCCAAAAATAACCTGCCCTCAGCAGCTTTCTCGTCATAGCATGCCCACCAGCATGCGTACCAAAGGTACCTTCGTGAATTTCCTCCATGAGAAGCTTTGCCTCTTTCTCGTCTACACAACGCAACAACACCAAATCGTGGTTTCTTCTGTATAAGACGCCATCTGGATTTAAATAGAAATTACCCGCTAATCTCCTGAGAGTCTTCTGATCTTGACTGGATGCCCCAGCCGGATACTCTTTATTCTTCAGGAAATTAAGGATATCAAAATACCACGGTTTGTCATCAGATGCTTCATCAATAGCAAATACATAAGCTGGCCTGTCCAACCGAGAGA
The DNA here is from genome assembly GCA_963859935.3 of Lathyrus sativus. Lineage (NCBI taxonomy): Eukaryota > Viridiplantae > Streptophyta > Magnoliopsida > Fabales > Fabaceae > Lathyrus > Lathyrus sativus. Next base: position 282,146,849 of record OZ012735.1, read on the forward strand.
TAGTGATTTGGGGAGCTTCGTTCCAGAAGTTGACCTTGTACATGGAAGACAAAGTGGCAAGGGCGTCAGCCATTTGATTTTCTGCCCGCGGTACGTGATGCAATTCAACTTTGTCGAAGAAAGGCAACAATCTCCTTGCATAATTCATGTAATGTATCAAATTAGGCTGCCGTGTCTCCCATTCCCCTTTGATCTGATTCACCACCAGAGCTGAGTCTCCGTATACGTCTAGATGTTTGATTCGCAAATCAATGGCTTCTTCAAGCCCCATTATACAAGCTTCGTATTCGGCCTCATTGTTGGTAACGGCAAAGGTCAATCGGGCAGTAAACGGGATGTGTGACCCGTGTGGCGTCGTGATAATTGCCCCTATTCCGCTACCGTAAGCATTCACAGCTCCGTCAAATATCATCTTCCACTGGGACCCCAACTCTGGCCCCTCGTCTGGCAACGGCTCTTCGCAATCTTTCATCTTGAGGTACATGATATCCTCGTCAGGAAAATCAAATCTCATCGATTGATACTCTTCAATAGGCTGCCCCGCCAGATACTCAGACAGCACACTCCCCTTTATAGCCTTTTGCGAGACGTATTGAATGTCGTATTCAGTCAAGACCATCTGCCAACGGGCAATTCTACCTGACAACGCCTGCTTTTCGAATATATATTTGATAGGATCCATCTTCGAGATGAGCATGGTTGTATGATTCAGCATGTACTGCCTCAAACGCTTGGCGGCCCAGGCTAGCGCGCAACAAGTTTTCTCCAGCATTGTGTATCGAGATTCACAGTCTGTAAATTTCTTACTCAGATAATAGATCGCATGCTCTTTTCTCCCCGTCTCGTCGTGTTGACCGAGAACACAACCCATGCTTCCCTCAAGAACCGTCAAATACATTATCAAGGGTCTCCCTGCCACTGGGGGTATCAAAATAGGAGGCTCCTGCAAATACTTCTTTATTTTATCGAACGCCTTTTGACAATTTTCGTTCCACGTTACAGCTTGATCTTTCTTCAACAGCTTGAATAATGGTTCACACGTGGCCGTTAGGTGAGATATGAACCGGGCGATGTAGTTCAACCTCCCTAAAAACCCGCGCACCTCTTTCTCTGTTTTAGGCGTCGGCATTTCTTGAATTGCTTTTATTTTAGCAGGATCGACCTCTATTCCTCTTTCGCTTACGATAAACCCCAGCAGTTTACCCGATCTCACTCCGAAGGTGCATTTATTAGGGTTCAGCCTCAGCCTGAACTTCCTAAGTCTTTTAAACAACTTCAACAGATTCACCAGATGCTCTTCCTCCGTCTGGGATTTGGCAATCATATCGTCAACATAAACTTCGATCTCTTTATGCATCATGTCATGAAAAAGAGTCGTCATCGCACGCTGATATGTTGCCCCAGCATTTTTCAAACCAAAGGGCATCACTTTGTAGCAAAATGTTCCCCAAGGCGTTATGAAAGTAGTCTTCTCCATATCCTCTGGCGCCATCTTAATTTGATTATAGCCTGAAAAGCCATCCATGAAGGAGAATACAGAGTACTGAGCAGTATTATCAACTAACACGTCAATATGAGGAAGTGGAAAATCGTCTTTTGGGCTTGCTTTATTCAAATCTCTATAATCCACGCACATCCGAACCTTGCCATCTTTCTTTGGCACTGGTACGATATTAGCAACCCATGAAGGATACTTCGTCACAGCCAGGAAACCAGCGTCCCACTGTTTCTGAACCTCCTCTTTGATCTTCATTGCCATATCTGGTCGAGTTCTGCGAAGTTTTTGTTTGACCGGCGGGCAATCTTCTTTCAGTGGCAGGCGATGCACAACCATATCTGTATCGAGCCCCGGCATATCTTCATATGACCAAGCGAATACATCCCTATACTCTCGGAGCATTTCAACCAGTTTTCGCTTGCTATCACCCTGCAGTGCGGCTCCGATACGAATATTCTTCTCAACCCCTTCTGACCCCAAATTGATAATTTCGATGACCTCGTCGTGAGGCAGAATGGCTCTTTCCTCTTGCTTTACTAACCAAGACAGTTCTTCAGGAACGTCGCTATCTTCGACAACCTCTTCTTCGGCTTGGAATACCGGGTGCTTGAAGTCGGGACGAGTCATAGGTGGTTCAAGGATGTCATCTGAAAATGTTATCCTGCAAAAGGAATGGTTAAGTGCTTCAAAATGCGTATAAAAGCGAATAACCACATTGCCATGTTATTGAAAAATACAAAGCAGGAAAAACAGGGATTACGGTATTTGCACATGAAAAAACGCCATTTATTTAATGATTAACGCGCAATGTTTATAACAACACAGCCCTAAGCAAATCCTGATGCCCCGGGCAAGACATCAGATTATTCAACAATTAATAAGCAAAGCATTACTGTTTAAAAGTCACAGGAACAAGCTCCTGAATAGACCAGTTGCACAGTCCTTGTCCCGGCGTGCTTGGCTGAATCCAGGCATCCATATCACAGTCGCTGTCTCCTTCATCAGACTCTGAAGCAGCATTGACAGCTCCATGACATACTCCACTGGCAGAGATGGTGATTGACTTTCTGAAATGGGGGGCCCCCACGGAAGGAGTCGATGACGACGGTTGGTACCCCAGTCCGAACCGGTCCATTTTCACAGGAATGTCCAGCACTTTGCCCCAGCCCTTGGCTTCTCCTGCTTCCACTAGAGCTTGAGCTTCTTTATACGATGAGACAGCTATTTCTGGTACTTTGCTCGGCCCGGGACCTTTGTCCTTGATGCGCAAACCTTCGAATGCCTGGCATGGCGTCTCGTGGATCTCCCCGTCGACTTCCACATATTTAAACGAAGATAGATGGCTGACCAGGATGTCTTCTTCTCCGCACACGGTGACTACGCTGTCTCCGACCATATACTTTAACTTCTGATGCAGGGTAGACGTGACTGCCCCTGCCCCATGAATCCAGGGTCTTCCCAGCAAGCAGCTGTACGCAGGCTGTATATCCATGATATAAAACTCCGTTGCAAACACTTCCGGCCCCACTTGCAGAGGCAAGGTAATCGATCCGAAGACTGTTCTCCGCGTGCCGTCAAATGCTCTGACTACCAAATCACTGGGTGTACACAAAATTCCTCGAACATCCAGCTTCATCATCGCCTTCTTGGGCAGCACATTCAAAGATGACCCGGTGTCAACCAATACGTGCGACATTACCGATCCTCTACACTCAACAGATACGTGTAATGCCATATTATGATCTCTCCCTTTCGGAGTCAAGTCGAAATCGGTAAAGCCCAGACTGTGGCCTGCATTCACATGTGCCAACACTCCTTCTAGCTGATTTACGGAGACATCCTGGGGTACAAAAGAAGTGTCCAGGACTTTCAGCAAAGCATTTCGGTGAGCTTCCGAACACATCAGCAATGATAGGATAGATATTTTGGACGGTGTCTGCTGCAGATGCTCCACAATCTTATAATCACTTTTTCGAATTAAGCGCATGAATTCTTCTACATCCTTCGATGCTGCTTCTTTTTCACCTGCTTGTACCGGAACATTTTCAACCACTTTCCCTTTTCCTTTCGCTAGTCTTTCAGCCTCCACTTCAGGAGATATAAAGATCCTGCCACTCCTCGTCATGCCTCCTGAACCAACAACATTATCCACAATCTCCACTGGCTGCTTGTTAACATCTATCTTTATCCCATCACAATACACCTCTAGCCCATATGACCATGGGACTGCTTTCGTGTTCTCGTACGGGATTGGCCCGGCCTTAGTTATGGTAATCGGTGGTCGTTGAGCTGGTGCTGCAATAGTGATCGTCTTCCGAGGAATCGTTACCGTGGCCACATCACTCTGATCATCCCCTACTGCCCCTGCAGGCTCATCAGTTGCCGCTCGATCAAACTGCAATATGCCCTCATCAATTAAAGCCTGAATGCCTTTCTTCAAATCCTCACACCCCCCAGCTAGGGTCCAACAGTCTAAGCAATACTCGTTACATCCTGGGTAAACACCTCCTTGTAACAGTCGGCTCTTTATCTCGCTCAGCGGCGTCTTTAAATCTTCAACGTTCATAATAAGATTCAGGCCCTCCTCAGTTAGAACGGCGTTTGCCCCATGATTAGGCATGGGTTTCTGGACTATATTCGGACCTGCCGTTCCGAAATTGATAGTCTTGTTGTCTAAAAGATCCTGCACAACGTGCTTAAAAGCATGGCAACCTTCTATATCGTGGCCCGGGGCCCCAGAATGAAACTCACAGTGCCTGTTTGCATCATAGCCGAACGGGGGAGTTCCCGTTATCGGCGCCAGAGTTCTTTTCTCTACCAGATTCAATCCCAACAATGTCTGCAATAAATCAGCATAGGTAGAGGGAGGCTTCTCGAATACTCTTCTCGGTTTACTACCCTGGAATCTTCGTTGAGCCTGCTGTGCCCCCTGCTGAGGCTGCTGCTGCTGTGGCATTGGTTGCTGCTGAACCGGTTGCTGTTGCTGGAGTGGTTGTTGTTGATAGGGAATAGTAACACTCGACACCTGCTGCGGCTGACGATATTGACCTCTTCCCCTGCCTCGGCCTCGGCCTCGGCCTCCAAATACTGCGCTAGCTTCGCCCTGACGGCGTCCACCATAAGCTTTCCTATTACTGCCAGATGCAGTTGATTCCTCGACTTGGAACTTTCCTTGCTTAATATTACGCTCAATCTTTTCCCCCATCAGAATCAGGTCTGAAAAACTGGCCAGAGACGTATGAAACAGCATATCATGAAACAGCCCGGTGAATGTGCCGACAAACATATCATTCATTTCCTTATCTTCTACAGGAGGACGGACCCTGGCAGCCATATCGCGCCACCTTTGCGCGTACTCCTTAAAACTCTCCCCCTTCTTCTGCGACAGCCCGGCCAACTGGACCCGATTGGGTGCCAGGTCGCTGTTATACTTGTAGTGGGCTACGAACGCCTCCGCCAATTGCTTCCATGTCTTGATATCAGTTGGCTCCAACCCCATGTACCACTCTAGGGAAGGGCCCGACAGACTATCCTGAAAGAAATGCATCAGCATTCTTTCATCAGTTGAGTATGCAGACATCTTTCTGTAATAAGCTCGCACATGCACTTTCGGACATGTGTCTCCTTTGTACTTGTCGAACGCAGGCGCTTTGAATTTAATTGGCACCCTCAAGCCAGGTACCAAGCCCATGGTTGCCATGTCCAAACCCACAGCACTTTGATTTAGGACTCCCTTCATCTGCTCTTCCAGCATTCTAATCTTTTGGGAATCATCCATCGGCCCTTCAAAACCTCCTCCGGAGAAGGCATCCTCCTGCTGATCCTCTTGCCACATACCATTTCCAGCCCCGTACCCGTCGTACGCATTATTACGTCCAGCTCTGATCTGATTCATCCCCGGACCTCGGCCTCTGTTGCCGTACCCTTGAACACCTCCAGCAGGACCAAAAGCCATAAATCCAGCACCGTTTCCGTTTCCAAAGCCTCCGTAACCCTGATTGACCATACCATAACCATCTTGCCCAAAGCCTTGAGCATTAAAGCCATACTTGCCAGTGTTATCGAATCCCTGATCGTTGAATCCGAACCCAGTATTGACAAAGCCGTTGCCTCCTAAATTATCTGCCAAATTGACATCACCCAGCCCAGCATTATGGACAGCAGTCTCATTCCCCACTCCGACGTTACCATTCATAGCAGCGGTAGCGTTGTTGACATTAGCAGCAGGTATATTGACTACGGGCGGAGCCACTGGCGTGGGAGTACCGTCTCCATGAGCAGTATCAACCCGGACAGACTGATGATCTTCATTACCATGACCAGCGTTGCGAGCCAACAGAGGCTGGACCATGGCCTGCAAATTCTCCTGCCCTTTTGCTATAGCTTCCATAGTCTGCATGAAGAGGGCGAGCTTCTCGCGCACATCCTGCATCTCGTTCTGCATTTGGTCCATGACTTTTCGACAGTTGGAGCGTGTAGAATAGCGGTGCGGATGTTGATCTGGAATCCTGTTAAGTACCTGGTACAGAGCAGGAAATAAGATACCATCCAAAGATTACCTGTAATGCAATATGACTATGAATGCAATGCAATGTGTCTGTGCATTAGGGAAGTTCATTCCCCCAGTTCTAGTGCGAAGGTGCCGGTGCAGTGACAGTGCTGATAACAGGAATATCGGAGCTGAATCATAGAAAGCCTCATATATTGCAGGGAAAATCAATAAGCCCAGGGTACAATATCACTGAGAGTACAAAGAAGGCATGACCTCAACCAACAATCCTGGTGATGGTCAGCACTAAAGCATACAAGTTACTACATGAAATGATCAAATCCTCCCAAAAGTCTGGTACTCCTCTATCAACTTCTTGGTCTCCGGATGACTTGGTCGATCAAGCAGCCCTTCAACAAGCTGGTTTCTCCTCTTAAGGACACGGCGTACGTCTTCAGCAGTTTCTTCCCAGGTTGCTTCTCCAAAGCAATCTTCTAGCTTTCGCTTCTGAGACACTGCTTCATCTCTGGATTTGATTGCCTTGTTCAGTGCATGCTGGACACTATACCGGGTCATCACTTCTTCCTCACACTTCTTGACGCTAGACTTCAACTTCTCTTCGAGATCGGAGATTTGCTGCTTCAGCTTATCTTCCCTCTTCTTGTTGTTAGTGAGTGTAGCATTCCAAGTCTTATTGCAAGAAGATATCTCTCGGTGTGCTGCGTCGAGCGCTTTCTTTTTGGCTTCCAGCATGTCATGGGAGCTTCTGAACTCTTGCCCCAGACGTTCGCGCTTTTTCTTTTCCTCAGTCAACTCAGCCCCTAGCCTGTTTACTAACTCGATCTGTTGCTGGAAAGCATATACGGCCTTGTTTTTCTCACTGCGTGCCTGGGCTAACTCTTGCTCTAACCCTTCGTTAATCTTCATCAAGGCTTCTTTCTCCTTCACAACTTGCTCATAGACTTCTCTAGAAACAGTAGTCGGCTCTGCTACCGGAACGGGAACAAGAATTGGTGCATCTGGAAAGGGCATCCTCAACTGACTAGCCCTCTCCTGAATCCAAACTCTATAAGGTGCATAGGCCTGGCAATCGTTCTTACCTAACAACGGCTTCCCTTTGCGGTTAATACGCGTCCAGGCATGTTGCAACTTGGCTAATGACTCCCCTTTCACGTCTCCGGTGAAGTACAGAGATTCCTGTACTTCTTCCTCCTGAGGTGGATTCTTCAGCGCATATCCGAACTGGCGAATGAATAGAGAAGGGTTGTAATTGATACACCCTTTCCTTCCTATCAGCGGCACATTAGGGTACCCAGAACAACTAAAGATGAGCTCAGATCCCAACAAATCTCGATCAAACCATACAACGTCTTCGGAAGATAGCCTCATCAGGCGTTCTGACCAACTGGCTGAGGTTGCACTGTCTACAAATGGTCCTTTTGTGGGAAGGTGACTCTTGAACCACATATTCAACAGAGGAGTACAGCAGTAAACAACTTTTCCCCTTCGGTTTTCGTTCTTGTAGTGCAATGAGTGGTAGAAGTCTCCGATCAGAGTTGGCACTGGGTTGCCTGCAGCAAACAGATAGAAAGCATCCAAATCCACAAAGTTGGGCAAGTTAGGAAACAACACAATTCCATAAATGCATAAAGCCAAAATAGCATTGAAAACCACCCAACAACCGTTCTTGGCGTACTCTCGAGCTTTGACAACTAAGAAATCCAGAGAGAAACCTGACACCCCAAGCCAAGAAGTCAATAACAGATCTGCAGCGTTCATATGCAAGGCTTTGGCTAAGTCCTCCAACTTGGGCTCAGCAGCAGAGTGAATAAAGGGAACCTTGTTCTGCACGGGAAGCTCAGTAAACTCCACATACTCCTCAATGGTAGGTCCTAAAATGAAGTCAGCAAAAGTAAAGCATCTCAATGCAGGGTCGTAGAACTGCATCAAGGTGTATAGCCCGTTCATCTCATCAGCAGTGGGCTTGCAGACTAATCTCAGTAATCTTCCGTGGCTCATTCTGAAGCTTCTCCTAACCTCCTCATCAGCAAGAGATATCAGACCAAGCAAAGAAGTAATATCAGGTGACGGTAGCTTGTACGCAACTGTTTTCCTCAAACCAGCCATAATCAATACTCAGAAATCCGGGCACTAGAACTAGGGAAATGCAAATGCACCTGCAGCACAGACACACGTTAGTGAAATGCAAATGGTAATGGATATGCAGGCAATGCAATGCAAGTAACATGCAACAGGGACCAAAGCTGCAGCTGAATAGCCTAAACCCAATCAAGAAAGGTCTCAGATAGACCATCCAGAAGTCATCAAACCCTAGTCTCAGATAGACCTAACACAGAGCTCCCATACTGGTCTCTGACAGACCTCAAACCATAACTCCCACTGGTCTCTGGTAGACCTCAAATTCACATCTCTAATTGGTCTCTGACAGACCTCATAACACAACTCCATATAGTCTCCGACAGACCTCAGAACACATCTCCAAATGGTCTCTGACAGACCTCAGAACACATCTCCAAATGGTCTCTGACAGACCTCAGAACACATCTCCAAATGGTCTCTGACAGACCTCATAACTCTCCATAAATAACCAGGATCTCTGATCAAGAAATAACCGGTAGTCTGAAAGTCTAGTTACCTGCATAACCCCAAATCCCCTCACAGGTGGGTGGCCCTACAACTGGCACAAGGTACGGCATCCTATGCGGTCATCGGCGTCACAGACTTTCAGGGTTGATGATACGATTCCCAGAAGGAGTGGTATCATCAAATCCTGAAGAGGCCTCACTCAGCCAACTTCCAAATGATCGGTCCCCGGAGTCGACAATTCAGCTGACCAACAACCCCTTCGACCCAAAGGGTAGAAAAAGAAGCCAACCAGAAGAACCTCGTCCGAGTGTAGATTTCATGAGACACTAATGCAAGCAAATCCGGCACGCGCCCACTACTTTCTACGCTAATTCTAGGTGCACTCAAGCCCAGGTCCGGCTTATCTCTCAATATCAGAACACCCGTCACACCCCAAATACAGCAATAATAATCAATATACAAAGCTGAAAATACAAGGTTAGAAATATACAATAACTCCATACAAAATCCTCGACGGGAAAACAAGCGTTAGGATTGACTCTCTCAAAGGGACGTTGGATCCCAAATGCATAAGAACCATCGCAGTCCTTAGCAGCCAGGGGACGTTGGGTCCCCAGCAGAGTCGCCAGCTGTCGCTACTGCGAAAATCGGCGCCGGCTGAACAGAAGAGTCGCCACCGTGCGTTATTTATCCCACGGGAGGGAAAGGAAACGCTCAGAGTAAACCTCGCACAACACGGGAAAGGTATGGTCATCGCAACCAAAACCGGGGTTCGGGAGTCGGTTACGCAAGGGGAAGGTATTAGCACCCCTCACGTCCGTCGTACTCGACGGGATCCACGCTTGTTTTCGGGTATGGATTGTTATTCTATCTAAACTATAGGTCAAGGGTGAAAAAGAAAATAAAATGAAAATAAAAATGACTCGGCAAAGTATCGCACTTTATGCCTACGTATTCCCGTCTGGAACGAGAAATCAGAGTCAACGTAGTTCGCCTACCTACGGGAAAGGAGGGGAAGGTTGCTCGCTAGGATATCGCATCCTATGCCTACGTACTTCCACACTGCATGGAAGATCAGAGCAAACGTAGTTCGGGCCACGTACGACACAAGCTTGTCTTGATTGATTTTATACCTTCTGAAAAAGGGTTTCTTGATTAACAGTCCCGGCGGACAAAAAATGACGTTTTGATGAGCTCACGTTCTTTTACGAAAGAAGTGTCTTTTATTGTGTTTGAAATCTTTATGTGTTTTTCTGTTTGTTTTGAGAAAGAAGAGATAGAACTCTAACCTATGGTTGCGAAGGGAAACGAACTAACCTAATGTTATCATGCATGGGTTAAGACCTAGGGTCTATCATGCTCCTCTCTTGCACAGAGAGAAACAGAGATCCTACGGGATAGGCAGAAACAGAAATAATAACAGATATAATAAAGCAGTAAAATGCATGGATGCAACAGTACAAGCGAGGCAAGGGAGTCCCACTCAACCTCGAACCTAGAAAACAATAGGCAAAAGTGAACAGACTTCACTTTCAACCCAGCAGGGTAAACAACAAACAATACAGTCCGGAAAACCAATCAATACATCAGCAAAATGAAATACAACAGCAAAAGAAACAGCATCAGCAGCTCTGAGTCAACATCTGGCCTCAAGTAATCTCCAATCAGCTACAGGCTTCAACAAGCATCTATCTCCATCTTCATGGCCTTCAGACAAGGGCTTTGATCATCCGTCTTCTATTTGCAATGGCTTTTCTTCATGCTCGAACCTCCAGGATGAGGGATCAGTCACAAGAGTGAAGTGAACAAATGTTAAACAGTTAATTACCTACCAAGGGTGGTTCATCAACTGTTAACATTAAACAGAAAGTTTCCTCTCAAAAGTTCTATCTTTCAAATATATTCACTGATCCTTCCAAAGGAAGGAGGTGGATATTTGAAAGAGACTTTGAATCATAGAGAAAGGATGGATGCAGACAAGGCAATCCATGTTTGAGAAACAAGCTTTCTAATCTAGAGCTCTGCCTAGCTCCTAAGCCCTAGTCTCCTCAGCAGCTGTTAGCAAGAATCTCCTCTCCAACTCTGGCAGTTGATCTTCAATCTCTGGATCTCCAATGGTCTCCATCTCCTCAAGTCTTCAGCTCTCCCAAGGCCCCAGACAAACCCAATACCCAAACAAGCAAGCAATAATCCCCAGAGGGCACACCACACCAGTCAATCAGATATACAGACAGTATTAATAGCAGTAGGGGAATCCTGACTTTTTCTAAGGGGATCTGATAATTACCCATAGCCCCTATAGTCCCATAACTAATCTAGTTAAATCCTAAGTCCTAAGGGAAATGAACTGATTCTCCTAAGTCATCACCTAAAACCCTAGTTTTATCCATGTTGTTCAAGCCTACATTAATCACCTAAAATTAATTCCTAAAAATGGGAACTAAATTGCTTCTACAAGTTCAATATCTCATCTAAACACCCTAAAAAGAATGAACAAAAAATATGAAAGCATTTAATAGAACAAAAATTACTAAATCATGCATGGAATGAATCTATTTAAAATGACATTTATTTAGAAAATATGGAAAAAATATGAAATAAAAATAAAAATGCAATTTTATTTAATGAAAATTTTCTAGACATTTTAATGAAAATGATGTAAAAAGAATGAATTAAAATGCATTTTTTATGAATTTATTATGAATTTTTAAAAGTTGGTAAAATTAAAGTGAATTAAAAAAATTAAATTGAATTAAAATGAGGGAGGGGGGTTAGAATAGAAGACACGCCTAGTTGATTTCAGGATGGGCCAAGCAGGGTGGGGGTGCGCGTAGCACTTCATCTCAGGCCCAGAACCATTCAGAAATATTGAAAAAATAAAAGAACACGCAGGGGGGTGAGAATAGGAATAGAAACACACGCTCAAATGAAGTTGGGCTCATTACTGGGGGTGGGGATAGCACATCATCTTAGGCCCGCCCGTTTCAATTAATGAAACGGTGCGTTTAGGGCCAACGCATCTCCCTCCAAAACTGAATCAAATAAGGGCCACAGGATCGCTCTCCAAGTCAAAAGTCTTGCTCAAAATGGATGGACACGATTTCATCTTCCTCGTTGGATCTGTGAGCTAGGGTTTAACTCCATGAATGCTCATGCACGAGCAAACTTCCCTCAACCTGTTCTCACTCTACAGGCCATGAATCAACATGCTATAAACATGAAAAATGCTCAGAATCTCTCCCTCTATAATCCTATGGTCTTAATTCAGTCTGAAATTCAATAGATCACTCAACCCGATAGCAACAAGTCCTGGTCACCATGAACATACTCTGCAACTCACCAACACAATTCTCCCTCAAACCTAGACTAAACTACTCTATGCATAATGGTGATCATCCTGCGCTAACAACCTAACATTATGATGCACTAACCTAAGAGTTCTTGATCCAAACAGTTTTTACAACCTGCTAACAATTGTCACCAAACTACTCCAAATTCATCCTAATTGCTCTACTAACCTCCTACATTACATCTAAACTAATAAAATCATGCTAACCTAATTGAATCAAGCTGTGGCAGAGCAAATGTACCTGGTGTAAAACCTTGTGGATGATGATGAATCTTGTGGATCAGAGGCTTGTGAGGCTTGGATCTTGATCTACAAACTCAATGCTCGATTCTGTTTGCAACACTTGAATGAAACTTGGCTTGAATTGTGCTATCAACTTGAAACTTCAATTTTGATGTGGATGATTATAGTGCTCGAAAATGGATTGATCACACTTGGATCTTGGTTGAATTCTGGTCTATGATGATGAATCAGTAGAATGAAGTTGATTTTGATGATAATTGGTGAAGATTTTGAGAGATTGAAGTGAAATTGCAAAGAGAAAGAATGAGAGAGTTTGTGGAATTCTTGGTGAAAAATGAGTCCAACCCTTGATCAATCTTCATTTCATGCTTATATATGGCTCACATGAACATTCTAGATCCATCTTACACATTCCCTTGCCTTCCAACTTTGATTCATTTTGGCTATGTTTCTTAAAAGGCAAGTAACCAAAGATAACTTTGAAATCTTCCACTAAACTCAAAAAAGTGTTTGAACCATTGTCTTTAGAATGTCTTTTCCATTCAAAATCATATATTGGAAGTCTCCATTTGGACTTAGAAATCTCCCAAACCATTTTTCATCTTGACTTTATTCAAATTATAAGCCATTTTAGTTCAAATTTTGACCAATCATGCAACTTCATGTTATGAGCTTTTCCAACAATTTGTGACCTTCTTTCTAGACTTAAAATCCCATTTGGAGCAAGTTTGATGTTGTAAGTGTTTCCATTTGAGGCCTCCTTGTATGAGTTTTGGACATAGGTTAAAGTGACCTGTAATTCACAAATGCCCAAAATACCCTTTGCTTGCCAAGACCATAAGTTGAGTTCCACACATCATATGAAGGCATGCCATACCATTCTAGAAAGATAAGACAATGAGGAACAATTCTTGTGTTGACCAAGAATTCATTTGAAATCTCCTTGAGGGGTAAAAATTGCTTGGAAGTCAAGTCACTTTCACAGACAAAAGTTCAGACACCTCAGATGACCTGTAACTTGCAAGGACCATAACTTGAGTTCTATAAATCTCCTTGATGTCTTCCACCACTCAAATTAAAGGTCTTGAGATCCTCTACAAGTTTCATGTTGGCCAAGAAGCCATTTGAAGCTAGCATTTTGACTTATCTTGCTTGGAAATTTGACCTAAACTAGGGGATTTTACACAGAAACCCTAATTTAGAAACTCCTCTTCTCCTTGATTCCTCTTGAATTCTCCCTGGCATATCTCCATACCCTTCTTCATATGTCCCATGATGAACCCCACATCTCTCCACTAGACTTGAATGCCCCTTAAATCAGTCAATTGACCTAGGGTTGACCTAGGGTTGACCCAGATGAAACCCTAGTTGACTGCCTTCAGTTATAGCTCTTGTGCTCTCATCAATGACTTGTCTCCTTCTTCAAATGACTTTCTAAGTCTCTCATAATGTCTAGATACTCTCCATGCCTTCAACACACAGCTCACAACCCTCTTGTTGACCCTCAGATACCCTCAGCTAGAAGATGGACTCAAGGCTTGATCTGCTGAACTCTTTGCTTTCAAACTCTTTCCTGATGACTTGAATGAGATTGAATTGGAATAATAATCTCTTGATAGGCTTCTAGAGATGAGAATAATGATTGGCCCCCCTGTTGAATGACTTGCTATGCTTATGCTATGCAGATGGTTAGTCTATGTACATGACTCTATATGCAAATGCTAATGATATTAAACATAAACCAAGTGAATAAGGTTGGGCAAATTTTAGGGTGCAACAGCAGGTCCCTCTGAATGATGGACTTTGGGAGGTTCTCGGCAACACTCCTAGAAATACCCTCTTCAGAATGGTTCTCGACTCTTCTCCTTTTAGCATCAGCTCGGAGTTGAGAATCTTGCAAATTCGCCTCGGCCTCAGCCAATCTATGCTGGACGTCTCGTCGCAGGGAGGCTTCAGCCTCTGTGTTCTCATCTTTCACCATAATCTGAGCTTCTAGCTCGGCTACTCGCTGCTTCAGCTTTTCTTCCCGCTCTTTGTACTTGGCGATGGTGCTGCTCCAGACCCTTTCGTACTGGGTTAGCTTCCGGTACACTCTGTCCAGATCCTGTTTCTTGGTTGTCAACACGCCATGTACTGACTTCAGATCCGACCCCAAACGTTCCCTAGCATTAGTTTCTTTCGTTAGGTTGGAGCCTAGACGGTTGATCATCTCAGTCTGCTTCTTGCAGGTATAAACGGCTTCGCTTTTCTCTTTCCGAAGTTGAGCGATCTCTTTCTCCAACTCTTCGTTGGATTTTCGTAGCTCTTCCTTCTCTTGGAGTACCTGGTTGAATTTCTGAATATCAACTGTAGTAGGCTCTTTGTGCACAAGAGGATACAATGGTTCCACGGCAGGAAACGGCATCAGAAACTTGGCGGCTCTTTCTCGAACCCAAGTCACGTACGGATCAAAGGCCTTGTTGTTGCTCTTTCCCAGCAAAACTTTCCCCTTCCGGTGAATTTTGCTCCAAGCATTCTGTACCTTGATCAAAGTGTCACCTTCAAGCAACCCTGTGAGATATAGAGATTCCCGTATCTCTTCCTCTTCAGAAGGACCTCGTAGCGTATACCCAAATTGTCGTACTAGCAGAGACTGATTGTAGTTGATACATCCATTCCTTCCGACCAGGGGGACGTTCGGAAAGCCACAACAGCTATATACAATATCTTTGCCCAACAGATCTCTATCAAACCAGATGATATCGTCAGCAGTCAAACCCATCAAACGCGCAGACCAAGGCAAAGACTCAGCAGAATCAATGAACGGCCCTGACTTAGGAAGATGGATAGCAAACCACTTATACAGTAAAGGAGCACAACATGCCACGTTCTTCCCCTTTCTGTTTTCATTCTTGCTGTGAACTGAATGGTAGACGTCTCTGAGGAGAGTGGGCATTGGATTACCGGAGGCAAATATGTGGCAAGCATCCATGCTTATGAAGTTCGGATGACTCGGGAATAACACGATCCCATAGATACAAAGAGCTAAGAAGGCATTGAACACATCCCAACGACCCTTCTCTGCAAACTTTCGGGCTTTTTCCATCAGGAAAGGCAAAGGGAAACCATGAACTCCGATCTTTCTGGATACCATCCCTTCCAATTCAAACTCATCTACATGAAGTGTGTCAGTCAGCTCACTCAGTTTGGGTTCACCCTCAACACGGTAGTAAGGCATTTGATTCATCAAAGGCACCCCCAACAGGTCAGAGTAATCTTCCAAGGTCGGGGCTAGGACATAGTCTGGAAACACAAAGCATCTGAGTTGTGGCTCGTAAAACTGTAGCAGAGCATATAGGCCATTCAACTCGTATGTAGGAAGCTTATACACAATATTCAGCAGTCTCCCATAACTCTGTCTGAAACTCTCCATCACTGTCTTATCAGCCAAAGAAATCAAAGTCCGTAGCTCTCGGATGTCAGGTGTTGGTAGCTTGTAAGCCACAGTCTTCTTCAGAGATGCCATATCTGCCGTAGGGATCAAGATCACTAGAACCAGGGGAGAAATATGCACCTGCAACACAGACACACGTTAATGATATGCAAATGAAGATGCAAACAATGCAAAATGCAATCATGCAGCAGGAGATCAGGACAATTGTGCTGTTGAGGAGATGAAGGTTCTGTATCAACAAAACCACAATACTGCTCTGTCAAGAACAACCATATCTCTGAGGAGACGAAACCCTGATATCAGACCATAAACCTGCTCTGTCAAGAACAAACACATATCTGACGAGAAGAAACCCATGATACCAGACCATAAATCTGCTCTGTCAAGAACACACATATCTGATGAGAAGAAACCCCTGATACCAACAAAACTGATTCACTGTCAAGAAAACCAGGTAATCTGAAGGTTAAAGTTTCCTGCAATAACCCGACCCTGCTCACAGGTATGGACCTAATCACGGAAAAGGTTCGGCATCCTATGCGCTCATCAGCGTCACAGACTTTCAAGAAATGACGATACGATACCCAGGAGGTGTGGCATCATCATCTCTTGAAGCGGCCTCACTTAGCTGAATTCCAAATGATCGGTTCCCAGAGTCGACAATCCTCAGATCCGACAACCCCTCGAGTCCAAAGGACCTATAGGAAGCCATCAAAGAGAACCTCGTCTGAGTGTGGATTACGTGGGAACAGCTGCAAGCAAAGCAAGCACGTCCTCCACTAACCCACTCTAATACTATGTAGCTCTCAAGCCTGGGTCTGGCTTCTCACTCATCAGAATGCCCCTCCCACAACAGTGCAGATAATCATATCATACTGAAAATAAAGTGCGAGAAATAAAGTGCGATAAATAAACACAACCCAACAAGTAATCATACAAGCGCTAGGATTGACTCTCGCAGGGGACGTTGGATCCCCAAACTGACTCGCATAAGGGATGTTGGATCCTAGGAAACTATCAAGTCCCCAGCAGAGTCGCCAGCTGTCGCTACCGCGAAAATAAGGTCCCGGCAAATCAGAAGAGTCGCCACCTTTCGTTATTTATCCCTCAGAACGGGAAATGAAACGATCGGAAAAACCTGACGAAAAGGTATAAGACAAGGTCATCGCAACCATTGTCTGGGTTCGGGAGTCGGTTACGCAAGGGGAAGGTATTAGCACCCCTCACGTCCATCGTACTCGATGGGATCCACGCTTGTTGTGTTTATCTGACGGGTTGGTTTTACTATCTACCTATTAAGGATGGCTCAAAAAGAAAAGAAAATGACTCGGCAAAGCGTCGCGCTTTATGCCTACGTATTCTCATCAAAGAATGAGAAATCAGAGTCAACGTAGTTCGGCTAACTACGGGTTACGGGGAAGGTGGCTCACCAATACGTCAGTATTGTGCCTACGTACTCTCAACAGGCTTGAGAGATCAGAGCTTACGTAGTTCGGGATAATACGGATTACGGGGATTCAGATTCATCTGTTTTATCGAGTAGTGTTAACAAACAGTTCCAGCAGTTTGGCGTACGCAGCTCAACCCTTGGAGACTTAGGCGTTACCGTTTGCGGTAGAACTGAAAGTTAACGACACTTTTTTCTTCAGAAAATATTCCTTTGAATTATGGGCCCACGGGGCAAAAAGATTTGAAGTTTGTTTTCTGTCTTTTACGGAAGAACTGTTTTTTAGTTGTCTGTAGTTTGTACAGCACTAGAGACTATGACCTGGGAACGAATGCTTCGCATATCATCCAAAGGACGTATACTAAACATTCTAGACGATTGAGAGGAGGCCGCTCAATTATCATTACCCAAGTAGCTTAAGGCTCGTAACGCGCTTATACTAACTTGCCTTTATTACGTTTTTTACTGTTGTTTGAGATGAGAAGAGAGAGGGACAACTACGGGGAGACTATCAAGTCCTAATGTTGTCATGCCAAGGATTCATCCTATGGTTGAAGTTTGAAACAGGGAACTCCTAGAAGTTATCATGCATAGGTTTCAATCTAAAGTTCTAATCATCACTTCCTTATCAAAGGAAGTGAGATTCCTAGGGGATCATGTCAATGATAAACAGAAACAGATAAAGCATCAGCTTAAACAATAAACAGTAAATGACTGTAAAATGCATGCAATGCAAGTGAGGGAGGAAATGTGTGTGGGGCATCAGCCTCCACAAGCTCGTCTCGACCTCAAGCCAGATATGAATAACTGCAATCATACAGAAAAATAAAATGCCATCAAGCAAATCACAAACCACATAGGCAAGGGAGCTGGGCTCTACCGAATACCAGCAAGCAAAGCCATACAGTAAAAATACAAGCAGAGGGAGAAACTCAACCTCTAGTGCAATCATGCTCCTTGCTTAACACAATCTAAACATGAACTTATTCTAATGCATCAAGCAAATCAAACAAGTCACATCAATACAATTGCACAGAAAGCAAACAGACAGGAAAGAAAGCAGATCAACAGCTTCCATAACTTCACAGCAAAGCAATCCTCTGACAGCAAGTCAGTCCACAGTCTGAAGCTGTTCTTCAAGGCTCTCATCTTCAATAGCAAGTGTCAACTTGCTTCTTCAAGCTTTCAATGTATCAAAAACAAGTATCAACTTGTTCTCCATGTTCTTCAAGCTTCAGCTCTCTCTTCATCCTCAATTTGATCTTCTTCACAAGTGTCAACTTGTTCTTCTTGATCTTCAAGCTTCAGCTCCAATGGCAGTCTTCAAACACAGGGAAGTGCAACCTCTAGCATCTTCAATCTTCTAACAAGGAACTACATCCTCTATCAAAGGAGAAAGATTCATCTAACAAGAGCAAGGTGGGGATAGGAAGAAGCAAAGTGAAGACCAAAGGTCACCTCTAAGCACTCCACCATCAAGGAAAGGAACCCTCAAAGGTTCTACCAATTTGTGAGGAGCCACTCATCCTACCAAATGAGGGATGGGGCCTTCACAATGGGACCTTACATCATAGGGAGGAATGGAAGTGATCAACACCTTCCATGTTTCATGAAGGAAGAAAAATCTATTCTAAGAGATCTCCCTAAAACCCTAATCCTTAACCCTAAACAAACTACACCAAAGGAAGAGAAAACTTCAAGTCCAAGCTCCATCATGCATTCCACAGCAGCCCACACAAGTCTTCATCATCATCTAAGAGCAAGAGAAGCAACACCCTAATCTAAGGGAACTAAAGAAATCATTCTAGTTGAGTTAGCAAGTTAGGATCACCTAAAACCTAGTATTAAAGTTAATCCTAACTAAAATACTAAAACCAATTGTAAAATCCTACAAAAATAACTATGGGAACCTATGTCAATCATGACTCTACCATCTTAATTCCAGAGATCAAATCATCAAATAAGACCTAGAAATAAATTCTATACTACAAGGTACTAAACCTAAACCCTAAAAGGAAGCACCTAAAGTTTCAATCTAGAAACCACACCTAATTTCATCACAAAAATGTGAGAAAAATACTATGGGAGCATACATGTTCAAGCTGATCACACACAAAAAATCAAGCCAAAAATCTTCGCTCACACTAAAATCATCAAACAGAGGTATCAACCATGGCCATTTTATTATCAAACAAAATGTAAAAAATGCACAAAAATTGAAAATGCATGATTTTCTTAATATTTTTATTCAACAAAATTCTAGATTCAATCATGAATCAGGGGGGAAAAATCTGGAATTAATTGACCTATTTTTCTATTTTTCATGAATTAATTCCTAAACTATATGAAATGAGTAAAATAAAGAAAAACAATGGAAATTAATAAAAGTGGCGTGCCAAATAGCAAATGCAATCAGTTCAAATCCTGGGTTAGGCCAGATGGGGGGTGTGGATATCAATCCAGTCATTAGGCCCAGGCGCTTCAGCTAAATGAAACGGTGCGTATTGATGAAGGAGTCCAAGGCTGACTTTCAAACTCAATCGTGGCCATTCATTCCTTGGACTTGGTCAAGTCTTCAGCAAGATCCAACGCTTGCAGCGCATCGTCCCCAATTTGAATTCAGATGGAGGGAGAGTTCAGACGGTGGCCTGAGCAGTGGCGCCACCGTCTTCTCCGGTGAGGTCAAACACACAGTTCATCAAAAATTACAAAATGATACATCATCTTGTCTAGTTTTTCATGCTGATCATGAATCCAGCCTTAGAATCATCTAAATCTCCATGGATTTTCAAACCCGATAGCCATTCCAAAATACACCTCATTCTTGAATCTCCTCAGAACTTCAATTAAATGCACAGAAATGATCCTTATCTCATGGTGATCAATTTCCCCTATCTAATATTGATTATCAATCCAAGAATTGCAAGAATACAACTTCAACAGAAAATGATCCACATCCCTACTTGTCTCTAATGCTCAAATTGATCATCTCAAATCCATCTATACATCATCAGGATCCTAACCACCTATAGATTTCTATCTATCTCCTCCTAGATTATACATAAAAACAAAATGTACCAACCTGTGTTCAGAGGTGTAACAGAAGGTGTTCTTGATCACTTCAGCCTCCAAGATGATGCAGATACACTCCAAAACTCCTTCCAAAGCTAATGCAATCTTCAATTTCTCTTGAATTGGCCTTGAACTCAGAATACAATTTCAACTTGCAGCTATGAAATTTCAACTTCACCCTCTGCTTCAAGCTTCAATCTCTTCCAAAAAGCTTGTTGAACACACTCTAATGGTTATATAGAAGCTAAAGGAATCATCCAGAACCTTCTGTAACCTTCCATATGAGATTTTCAATTTCAATTTCTCCTCCAAAATACCATGTGCAACAGTCGTGTATTTGCTCTGTTCTGGCCTGAATTTGCTTGCAATCATCATCTCATGAGATATTGAATTGGTTGGTGGTGATTATTCCCTTGTTTGCAATCCAATGATCCAAGTTTGATATGTTACTTTATCATGAAGTAACAAAATGGAAGTGCATGAATTTTACCTCAAACCAAAAATGTAATATTGCCATTGTTTCCAAAATGTATTTTCCAATCAAATTGACCTATAATTTTGCCTTGTTTGGACACAAATCAATTTATTTGAATTTTTTGCCTTTTATGCCTTTTTAATCTTTCCCTTTCAAAGTTTTCTCAAACCACATCCTTCCTTGAGCCATTTCAATGTCTCCTTTATACATGGTTGAAGTTAAAAAATAATTTTGAGCAACTTTCAAGTTGAACAAAATTCCATTTGAGGTGCCTAAAGTGGTGAAATTGAGCCATAACCAAAATGACATATAATCAAAACTTTCCCAAAATACCCTTGACTTGTCAAAGCCATAACTTGAGTTCTACAAATCCTATCAAGGACTTATAGTACTCTCTAGAAAGCTAAGAGAATAAGGAACAACATTCATGTTTACCAAAATTTCATAGGAATCATCCTGCTAGGGCAAACGTTTCATGCAAGTTGGGTAACTTTCAAGCTCCAAATTCACATTCCTCAGATGACTTGTAACTTGTCTGGCTCATAACTTGAGTTCTACAAACCCTATCAAGGACTTCTAGTACTCAAATTAAAGCTAAGATCAAGCCCTACAACAACCATGTTAGGGTCAAGATGAGATGACAATCATATCTTGAGTTAAATAGCCTTGCTGACAGGGGTCAAACTAGGGGATTTTACACTGTCAAGTCTTAGAAACCCTAGCCTGAAACTTCTCAAACTCTTCAATCATGATGAGTTAACCTTGAAATCATCCTTATAAAATCTCAGTATATCAATCCATGATCACATGGCTCTTTAATTAGGTCCCAACCTTCTTCAAATCCTCAGTTGACTTAGGGTTGACCCAGTCAAACCCTAGTTGCACCACTCATGGTTGAGCCTTCTTAATCTTGCACCATGACCTGTCTAGGCCTCAAAGTGATCTTCAACACTTCTCATGAGCTCTCTCAAGACTTAATGTCCAACCTCATGACTTCAGAATCATCTGATGACTTCCCACAACTCTCAAGTTAGAAGACACACCCTCTTGGCTTCAATCACTCTCTCTGAGGATCTTTTAACTTCTCTAACAAGGATATCAACCCTTGAACACCTGAATAAGCTTCTTAGCTAGCCTCACAGTCTTGTATAGCTCTTGATTGGTAATCATACCTCTTGATCTCCTGCACACATGTCAATGAAATGCAAATGATAATGCTAATGTGAATGAAATGAAACATAAGCTAGGTGAAGAAATGTTGGGCAAATTTTGGGGTGCAACACGGTCCAGGAAAAAATTAGAGACATAAAACAAAGCAAAAAAAATATTATCGTGGTAGATTGAAAACTTGAAAAGGCAATTTAAGCAAAAGTTAGGGATTTATGGTGAGTAACTGCATCCAAAAGGATTGGATCCTCTCAGACGAACGTCGTCTATCAAAGAATCATCGATCAAGTCACTTTCAACAGAAGCTCAAGAATACTTAGAGTTAAGAGATGTTAGAAGTATAGTGGTCCTTATATTTCAATGTAGCATATTCCCTTTAAATTACCATTTTCTAACTTTGTAATGCTCAATGGAATCACGCATTTGGCTAATTACCATCCTATTAATGAAAATTTGAGCCTTTGTGCCTTTTGGCAATTCTCACTTTTATTCTGCCTTGCAAAATGATATTTTTATTTGATTTCCATTCTTTAAAAAAATGAATTAACTGTTTCTTTAAAATTAAAGATGTAAATTTCCATTGATTTATGAATATAATAAGTGTAGCACCCCAAAAATTTGTCCTTTCATTTTAGTTGTAACTAGCTTATGGTTCGTTCATTTTGGACATCGTCATTGTGCATATCATGGCATTGGCTCTTGAGACATGGGATCAGGGTGTTTCAATGACTCAAGGTTTTCTTTTATTGCAAATTTTTAAGCAGCACACATTAGATGATTCACCAGTTATTTTGTTCAGCAGTCGTATACCGGATCACATTTTTCAGTAGGTTATCTTGAGCGCAGGAGACAATTTACAAGTTAATTCAGGCATTTTACAAGTGCAATGACAAAAGACAAGTTTCAGTGGCCAAACAATGCTCAAAACGGGTTGAAACAAGTGATTTCCCAAGATCCCCTCCAAAAGGCGCCAAAATTCAAAATTTCCTTATGTTAATCGATTAACACATTTTCACTGTTAAATGGTTATTCGATTAACCAAGAAGAAATTTGCCCAAATGCCTCAATTTTCTGCATTGCAGAATTTGAATCAATTTCCACCACTTGATTTCACATGTGCATCATTGAAAGGATCTAGAATGGGTTCATTTTAACTTATTTTCATAATTCATTTCCACCCAAAATTAAAATTCCCATTCCTAATACAATTCCTCTCACTAACCCAAACTCCACACCAAATTTAATCCCTAACCTAGGGGTTGCTTAACCAAATTTACTCCAAACCTCACTGATTCACTATCATTCTCACCCTCATTTTTAGAATTTGCTCTCAATTCTCTCTCACTTTTTCATTCTCCATCTTCATATTCAACCTTTCACCAAAGCTCCATATTCAGAGATTCACAAATTATGCATTACAATTTGTGAATTCTTGAGCTAAACCTCCACTACATCATCCTTCTTGTTACGATTCTGCATTTGAAGCTTGTTTGGATCTAGGTTCAAGTTTTGGAAGCCATTCTTGAATAAGCTTTGAAGAAATTTCATCACATTGCTTGGATATTAGGGTTTATTGCTAGGAACTTGGATTTCTTGTGTTAGATCTGTCCATTTTCATTTACAACACTCACCAAAGCAATTTTCCGCTTTGTAGGTTGGTAAATTTCATATCCACACTTGATCTAGCTTAATTTCAACTTATACAATGTAGATCCATGGGTTTTGATACAATTTGATTTGTTTGCTTGAATTTAATTGTTGATGTTAATGTTTGGATCTAATTGTTGTTTGATTGTTGTAATTCAATGTAACTTTTGTGCATAATTGATTGCTTGATCATTTGGATGCTTGAAAAAGTGTGTTGCTGCTGAAAAGTGCTTTTAAAACTTGATTTTCTGCTACTGGAACAGGGTTAATCGATTAACCAATTACAGTTCAAAACTAGTTAATCGATTAACCAGTGTAAATTTGTTGATTTTTGTGTTGTTAATCGATTAACCAGATTTGAACTATAAATGGTTAATCGATTAACACTGATGCAGAATGTGATTTTTATGCATTTTCAAGCTTGTTTTGATTCCTTTCCATTTTTAATCTTCATGGATTGGTATGATGCATATATGTGGACTGTTTTTGATCAATTTCATCATTCTTGATAGCATGTGTGTGATTCTTCGACGCGCGACTTTTGGATTCTGTAATGCATGTACACAATTGTTTGTTTGGCATTCTTGACATGATGACCATGTTGCATAATCCTTTGTGCTCCTGATTGCTTGTTCTTTGTGTTTACATTTCTGGAAGTATGATTCATGTTCATGTTTGTTTTAGATTCCATGATTGCATGTTCGTTTCAAGTGAGTAATTGTTGAATTGTTCATGATGCTTTTAATGAATGCTTAAGTATGCGATGCCGTTGAAACTTGTTCATGCCTATTTGTCCGTGCTTAATTATCCACACATGTGAATCATTTGCTCTTGCTTGATGCTTGTTTATGTTTGCAATTCATGTGTGTTTTCTTAAATGTGAAGGTATGCTTTTGATATTTTCTTTTGATGCATGATTATGCTTAGTGATAGAACATGTTTCTTATTGATTGATCAATCTTGGATGCATACTAGGTATTGTGTTATTACATGATTGTACATGATTGATCCCTATCCATATGCATTTGTCTTGATGCATTGCATGTTGTTGTTTACACTATTGTTGTATCGCATACATGCTGTTAAATAAACATGTTTTGCCTTGCTGCCTTTTACACCTATTTCTGCCAAAAAATAGGCGATGTTAAAGATATTTTGCTTGTGTGCTGGATTTTATTTTTGTTCTGAGTTGGAGGCGCTGTTGTACCTGCTATTTTTTGTTTTGTTTTCTTTGTTTTGGCTTATTCTTGC
Organism: Lathyrus sativus; assembly: GCA_963859935.3. Lineage (NCBI taxonomy): Eukaryota > Viridiplantae > Streptophyta > Magnoliopsida > Fabales > Fabaceae > Lathyrus > Lathyrus sativus. The sequence goes on from OZ012735.1 coordinate 282,171,527, forward strand.
ATGCTTCCTTAGGGCTTCCTAGTTCAACTTAATTTTTTATTAAGCTTGGAGTAGGATAGATATTAGGAGTTTAATCTATGCATGATAACAATAGGTTAACCCCTTTTAACTTCAACCTTAGGTCCATCTTTTGCATGCTAACATTTAGGATAGAGTTTTCCTTATGCATCCCGACCTTAGAGCCATTTTGCATGACAACGTTAGGACTGAGTTTCCCCTTAGACCTTTCATGTGTCTTTCTCTTCTTCTCTCTCAAACCAATATCAAAACACTTAATAAATATAATGTGCATCGTATTCCATGAGCCATAAGTACATGGGAAAGGGAAAGCGAGTGAATTTCTAACCTCATCTTAGGATGCTTTGTGTGTGAGGCACTTGGATCGTTAGCGCGAAGTATTCGATCATATGTCATAGACTTTAGTACGATGCATATTCCAAATAAAGTCAACTAATTTCTCTAAAACTCACAAACAAATTTAAATCTTTTTCATCCTTTAGGATCTTTTGTCAAATCTTTTTCCAGAAAGAGTACGTTATTTTTCCGTTCTATCGCAAACAGGCGTCGACCCTTACTGGTGGAATGGGAACTTAATGTCGCTCATAAAAAACATAAAGAAACATGTGGTGAGACAAACTACGACTGCTCTGGTTTCTCATATCAGATGAGGATACATAGGCACAAGACAACGATGTCTTGGAGAGAAACCTTCCCCCCTTTCACCTGTAGTTTTCTGAACTACGTTGAATCTGACTTTCCCATTGCATGAGGGAATACGTAGGCCTAAGACGACGAAGTCCTATCGAGTCTCTTCTTTTGTTTTCCCATTTTTTTCTCGTTTCTATTTAGTTGTAGGATTTAGATAACACACCCTTTGACTAGACAACAAGCATGGATCTCGTTGAGTACAATGGACACGAGGGGGTGCTAATACCTTCCTCTCGCGTAATCGACTCCCAAACCTAGGATTTGGTTGCGAAGACCATGTCACCTATTTTATTTGAGGTTTTCTTCGATCGTTTCCTTTCCCTTCGTCAGGATAAATAACATTCGGTGCAGACTTCTCTATTTTTTTGCCAGGTGTTTTTCGCAGTTGCGACAACTGGCGACACTGCTGGGGACTCTGGTTCCCTATGCGAGTCAATCCTAGCGCTATTCTGTTTTTGTTCTTTGGGTGTTTATTTTTATGCTTTTATGTATATTATTTTTTGTATATTATCGCATTTGCATTATATTACTGTTGTCATATTGCTCTGCTACTACTGTGTTGTTGGGTGGGATCATTTCATGATATATAAGCCTAATACTCAAGCTTAAGTATACACATAAAATTAGAGTGGGATTGTGTTGGCAGGCGTAGCACTTGATACGTACTGTTAACATAAGCTCCACGTCCAAATCAGGTTTTCTTGGGATATGCTCTGACCTGTATGCCTATATAGTAACCAGGGTGTTCCTTTGGGAGCTTACGACTCTGGAGACCGTTCATGGGGATTCAGTTGAGGCCTCCTTGATTGATGATGATGTCGAAACATAAATGGTGAATGTATCATCACTTCTTGACCTGAGAGTCCGTATACTGATGACCAACATAGGATGCCTTTATCCAAGACTAGGGATAGGATTTTGGAGGAAACGTTGACTTTCAACCTACCCAGTTTTTTGGTTTTCTTATTAGTGTGGACTTTTGGTTCTAGGATTCTGGTATTATGGTTGCTCTGATATTCTGGTTTTCCTGTCTTTTTGGTGAAGCCGAATTTTGATCTTATTCAGTCAGCAGTACAACAGCTATTCAGAGTTTATGGAAAATTTGATCCTATGTTTGCATTTGCATAGTCATTTTGCATCCTAACATTCATGTTTTTGTATTTCCAGGGTTTACATCTTCATTTTGATTCTTGTTGCTGAAGATTTGAAGAGATGGACACTAGTAGGAAGGGTACTGTCAGTTACAAGTTTCAATCACCAGAGTTTGGTCTGATTCGTAGTCTGCTTGCCAAGACCACTAAAAGTAATTAGGAGACGTTCAAAGATGATTATGGGAAGATTTTGGGTATGATGCATACAATTACAGAATATGAGAGAATGGCTATTCACACATTTTTAAAATTCTATGATGCTTCATTGAGGTGTTTCACATTCATAGATTATTAGTTGGCTCTTACTTTGGAAGAGTTTTCTCTCATTTTGGAAATTCTAGTCAAATATTAGGTACCTTTCCATGAATCTATGGAAGTTCCTATTCCTGAGGCTATTGGTTAGGCTCTTTATTTGAGCACATATGTGGTAAAGCATAATCTGAAATCCAAGGGAGGTTTGTCTGGCTTTCTATTAAGTTCTTAAGTGAGTGAAGCTTGGAAGTACGCTGAGACTTGTATTTGGACTACTTTCAATGCCATCCTTGATTTATGCATTTATGGGACTGCTATCTTCCCTAATGTAGCAAGTTTCATGGATATGAATGTCATCAGGATCTTCAGGACGATAAATCCCATACTAACTCTTCTCGGTGGTTTGTATCATTCAGTGAATTCTCGGAGCTACAAGAAGAAAGGTGGATTGGTTTACTGTTGCACTCCTCTTCTCTATAAATGTTTCATGAGCCATCTACCCTATGAGGGTGCTTTTGTAGACACTAAAGATTGCTTCAAGTGGTCAGAGAGAGTGATGGGCCTTACTGCTAAAGACATCCACTAGTTCGATAAGAGATTGTTGGGGCTGAGATGATATACAGCTGTGGCGAGTTTCCTAATGTGCCTCTCATGGGAATAAGGGGTGGAATCAACTACAATCCTGTCGCGGTGAGAATTGGATATCAAGTTATTGATTAACTTGATCACAAATAATTATTCACCATCGGTCCTTAATTTTTCCAAGGGAAGGGAAAAGATCGAATAACCCATGAGTATGCAATGCAACACAAAGCTAGAGAATCTAAGGTTCGAGGGTTGATTAAACATAGGGAAGGTGCTAGAATCCTAAGCATCTGTAGTACTCTACATGAACCTCTTTTTTTATTGTGTTATTTGTTATTTTTTATGCTAAAGGGTGAAATACCTAAGGTGTTATTTCTAAGTATGCTCGCCAAGACATCGCATCACGTGCATACGTATCCTGACGGGAGTAGAAACAGAGCATTCGTAGTTCCCCTCAAGGGGTGAAGAACTTTTTACTGTGGCAAATGTTCCAGAGGGAGAGGTTTGTTGATTGGTTTTAGAAGAAGAGACAAGTCGCCATCTTGAGAAGAATACTCAATTTAAACCACCACAAACATGTGGGAGATGGTTTTTGTGTCACTTTGGAAGAAGGGCTCCAACTCGGATCTATAATCGACGAGTGTGCCACATACATCTCTCGAGCGAAAAAGATTCTACATCTTTCTCGACTATGTTATGGGGTAGAAGAATTATATCTCGACTACATAGATGACTCATGTCTAATTCTCTTGTGGGATGATAGGGGATTTAATCTACGAGTTGTCTAAGTTGGAAATCAAAGGGAATCTCCTGAAAGTATGAGGATGTATCCTAAGTTGATCAACCTGAAAAGAGTCATGGATCAAGTAGGGGAAATGATGCAAATGACAATGCAATATGTATGAATTAAAAGTCCTACACAAGTTCTTTCCTTGGACATGTAACATGCAAATATATTACCAGACAGAAACAAATAAGCATTACAGTTATAATTAGGAGGTTCAACATACAAGGCATGCAATATAACCAATTTATAAAGTGAAATAATAGGAAATGTCAGGTCAGGCACATTTGACAGCTAAAAGTACCCACTCACATAAAGATATAGAAAAGGTTGATATGAATCATGAATAAGGTTCTCTAATTAAAAAAGGGTTCGAGTAATCGTCAATATTAACAAACACGAAGAAATTGATTGAATAAATAAAAACAAAGTAGGCACAATCACAAGAAAAGGAATTGATAATTAAGTAATTAATTAAATTATGAAGCAGTCAAAATATAATATAAAAAAATTAATAGCACTCTTTTTTAAAAGGAAAAAAACCCAAACAAAAAAAAACAATTGATTACAAAATAAATTAGATATTTCAAGTTATATATAAAACTTGATAGAAGAAAAAAAAACATTTTTTTTAAACAAAGTAAATTAAATATTTTTAAAACATTAATACAAAGAAAGAACTAAAAAAATAAAAAAGAAAAGACGAGGCATTGTAGGTCCCCACAGGGGTCTATGATCAACCTCCACCAAGGTCGTCCGATCGTGGCGAGTTAAAGGACGACTCTGATCTAATGGCGCAACTACGAGGGTGCACCATAGAGCTAATCGAGCGCGTGCACATGGGATAACAAAGTACAAAAATAAAATAGAAATACAAAACACACGAGGAACAAATAACAACTCTCTTCTCTTTGTTCGCCCTCTCGTTCTTCTTCTCAAACCGTCTTCTCCAACTGTGGAATCCATGCCAAATTATCTCAAACCTTCAAAAATATTACCAACAACTTAAACCTTTCTCCATCCATGTTGGTTTCGTCTTCCCTTTCCGTATACCGTCATTTCGATCCCCGAATAAAAGAAACCATAACTCTCTAAACCCAAAATCAGGTGACGAAAACTCAACAATTTAAGGGGATTTGAGATTAATCGAACATGGAAATCACGAATTGATGAAAATAGAAGGAAGGATGGAGAGTTGTTACCTGTGGGGGAGCGAATCTGACGACAAAGATAAGTTTCCCTTTACCCTCTGCGTGTACGGAGTTGTGAATATTAATGTTCTTTACGTTATCTGATTTTTGTTGAGTATTTTCTCCTCTCTTTCCTCTGCTGCATATGTGATCTTATATGGGCCATAAGAATTGAATTTTCGATTTCAATGTGCCATTGGTTTCTTGTAATTGTCTAATGATATTGTGATGGACACCTTCCACTTATGTCTAATCATGTCCTGTAAATTTCAAAAACTTTTTGGATTGTGTTTAAAGCTTATTTTGGAAATAACTTGATGTTGTCTCAATTATGTTATGGACATGTTTGATCATGATGAATAAGTTTCAGTTTTTGCTTGATTGTGTCTTTGGAAATCAATTTGTTGTTTATTATTGTAAATCATTATAGGGACATATCTACGTTTACCATTAATACCATTTAATTTGCTTGTGATTTTGCTTCTATTATGCAGGTAAAAACAAGGGCACGTTTCCATCTTGATTGGATTGTATTTGATTATGTTTTTTGGTAACGCTAGCTTTGTTCGCTGATACTCGGACTTTTGTGCGGAATAAGACCTCTCTAGAATTCCAAAATCGAAGCACCTTTAAGGTAACCATAGAATCCTTTTTTCATAACAATATCTTGCATAATTTTGGTATCGGAAAGGTTGACTGTTGAACTGCTTCTACTTTCAGCATCATCATTTTCTTGACTGATGAACCATGGCCGAAACCTTCTCATTTTGGTTTGATCCTGGTAAATTCTGAGTCTGAAGCAAAATTATCATCCTTAGTGTAGATGTTCTTGATTGGATGCATTTTATGGTAAAACATTGTTGTGTGTAGATGTCTTAACTGATGTCATGACATACTTGTGTAGTGTATTGCTGGGTAAGTTTGGTTAGCTAGAACAGAGTGTATTGGATGTCATGATGAATGTTATGACATCAGGTAGCTTCCAGCAAGGGCGCGTGTTTGTTTTTTTGTTATGGTTCCTGAGTTATCTCAGGCTAGATTTCAGGAAACCTACTAGGGTTCCTTAGTTATCTCAGGCGAGACTCTAGGCAGTGCAGAGCATAATATGAAATGCCTATGACCTATTTGATAGCACCCTGAATTATGAAAAGGGGTATAACTTGGTTAAACCTAATTTGTGCAACTTAGGTACAAGGTCCATGCGCTGCATATAAATAAGAGTGGTATCTCTTATTGAAGAGCATAGATTTTGAGTGAAGAATTTTGGTTGTGTAATTTAATCTTCACGTGTGTTTTTGTGTCTTAGGATTACTTGTGAGCCAAGCAATCACTTGTTAGATGATTGTATTGGACTAGTGTGATTTTGAGTTGTATGTTGGTTGTGTCACTCTAAGCTTTTAAGCACGAGTGTTGTATCTCTTGATTGAAGCTGTGAAGCAAGATCAAGATTTGTTTGAAGTGTGTCTTCTTTTTAAATCTGTAACTTAATTGGTTGATATCACTACTGTGATTGAGGGGGAGTGAGTAGGAACTCAAGTCTAGAGTTAGATTAAGATTGCATTGAGTAGGTCTTAAGTGAGGAGTGCAAACTGGTAGTTTGACTCTGAATTAACACTGCTTATAGTGGATTTCCTCCCTGGCTTAGTAGCTCCCATAGTAGGTGTGATTTGCACCGAATTGGGTAAAGAATTCCCAGTGTTATTTACTGCTTTCTTTAAGTGTTTACTGCTTAGCTTAATAATTTGTTCAGTAGCGGATGTCATAACATCTGACATAATATCGATTGTCTGTTACTAGAATTTCAATTGGCATCAGAGCAGGCACACTGCCTGTTATTTTCTGGGTGAGATCTAGGGAAGATAAATTCTGGTACTATGGACAAGGATATATGATTTACAAATAGACCACCAATTCTGGATGGATCTAACTATGACTACTGGAAACCTCGTATGATAGCCTTCTTGAAATCTCTAGATAGCAAGGCCTGGAGAGCAGCTAACTCAGGATGGGAACATCCAGTGAAGATAGAGAAAGATGGATTCATTGTGCTAATACCTTAAGAAGAGTGGAGAAAAGAGCAAGAAGCTTTGGCTCTTGGTAATTCTAAGGCCTTGAATGCTCTATTCAATGGGATAGATAAGAATATCTTCAGACTTGTGCATCACTGTGAACTAGCCAAAGAGGTTTGAGATGCTCTCAAAACAACTCATGAAGGTACCTCTAAGGTCAAGATGTCTTGACTACAGATGCTGACTACTAAGTTTGAGAATCTAAGGATGAAAGAGGAGGAAACCATTCATGAATTCTACATGAATATTCTTGAGATTTCCAATACCTCAGGAGCTGTAGGAGAGAAAATGTCTGAAGAAAAACTTGTAAGGAAGATTCTCATATCATTGCCCAAGAGATTTGCCATGAAGGTTACTGCTATAGAAGAGACTCAAGTTATCAGCAACATGAAGGTTGATGAACTCATTGGTTCTCTCCAAACCTTTGAGATGGGCATGTGTGAAAATACTGAAAAGAAGAACAAAAGCATAGCTTTTGTATCAAATAATGAAGAGGACCCAGATGAAGGCAATGGTGGAAGTGAGGAAAATCTATCAGAAGCTATAGCTATGCTTGGAAGGCAATTCAACAAACTTATAAAAAGAATAGATCAGAAGACCGGACCTAATGTCAGAACATTTCCTATGACATCAGTAAAAGAGGTAAATATGAAGAAAAGTCCAATCAAGGCAAAGGAATTCAGTGCCATGAACGTGAAGGCTATGGTCACATTATTGTTGAATGTCCCACGTACCTCAAGAAGCAAAAGAAAGGTCTAACTGTCACCTGGTCTGATGGAGATTCTGGGAGTGTATCAGAAGAAGAATCTGCAAAACATGCCACTGCACTAACTAGTGTATGTGTATCTGATGATGATTCTAGTGAAGATGAGCTGACTTTTGATGAACTTGCAGCCTCATATAAACAGCCGTGTATCAGAAGTGCAGAAGTGTGTCAACAAGGGGAGAAGCAAAAGAAACTGATAAAGGAGTTGAAAACCGAGAAGAAAGAGCATCTTGAAACCATAGACTCACTCAACAGTGAGGTCAGTTTGTTGAATTCCAAACTTGATCAGATGTTAAAGTCTATCAGGATGTTAATCAATGGGACTGACACTCTAGAAGAAATTCTACAAAGTGGTCAGAAAGCAAGAAACAAGTCTGGAATAGGCTTTGTTGGGGAACAGGGACCCATCTTGGGGTTCAAGAAGCCAAAGCCTGAAAATCATAGGTCAAACCGGATGTCACGACCGATGTCTCAATATCAGGGGAGCAGAAGCATGAACCAGACAAAGATAAAGTTCCAAAGGTGGAGGTGTCACTATTGTGGAAGATTTGGACACATAAAGCCTTCTTGCTTCAGGCTGCATGGATTTCCCAGCCACACTCATCAAGTCAAACCCAAACAGGCTGCTCCTATCAAGAAAAAAATGGGTTGCTAAGGATATGGTTCTAATAGCTCATACCTCTCTAAGGGTATCAGCCAAAGAAGACTAGTATTTTGATAGTGGCTGCTCTAAACATATGACTAGAATAAAGAACCTATTGGTGGACATCAAACCTCACTTCAACAGTTATGTGACCTTTGGTGATGGAGCTAAAGGGGAAATCAAAGGTGTTAGAAAACTAGACTGTCCTGGAGTTCCAGATCTAGATGATGTTTTGTTGGTGAAAGGACTGACTGCAAACCTTATTAGTATCAGTCAGCTCTGTGACCAAGGACTCAATGTCAAATTCACTAAGGGAGAATGTGATGTCACCAATGGAGAAAATGAGGAAGTCATGAGGGGATCTATATCTAAAGACAATTGTTACTTATGGGAGCCTAAAGTCTCAAGTAACTCCACTGTCTGTTCTATGGCCAAAGAAGAAAAGGAGGTAAAACTGTGGCATCAAAAACTTGGACATCTTCATCTAAGAGGGATGAAAAAGATCATATCCAAGGAAGCAGTGAGAGGAATTCCAAAGCTAACTATTGATGAAGGAAAGGTTTGTGGTGAATGTCAAGTTGGCAACAAAACCATGATGTCACATATTAAAACTTCCAAAAGTCTTGAACTATTGCACATAGACTTGATGGAATCCATTATTGATGACCAGTATGAGGAATACAATGTCACTCAAAATGTCATGACATTATACTGTGACACTCTTAGTACCATCAATAACTCAATTCAGCATAGCAGAATTATTGATATTAGACGAGATCTTGTGAAAGTCAATGTGATTACCCTGGAGCATGTAGCCACTTAACTACAACTTACTGACATTTGGACAAAAGATCTAGATGGTATTCAATTTTATAAGTTAAGTGGCAATTTGGGAATGTGTCTCCATAAGGAATTATAGCAATTAATGTTATTTGGGACTTACATTTTGAACGGGCTAAATATTAGTCACCGTCTGATGAGACAAAATTTCAAGTTCCCTCTTCTTTTGGAATCATATCACTCTAGCCCCTACACACGATAAGTTTGCTTCATTTGGTATCCATACCACTCCTTCATCTTCCATACCTCCCTCAACAGCCACAAAAAACCTTCTTTAACATTGTCAAAGTCTCTTGAAATGTCTCAACAACCAGACTCTATCTCTCTCAAGAGGATGTCCTCCATCACTGATCCAGATTCTGGTACTAGAACTGACCCTATTAACCCTAACTAGGTTCTTGAGGTGGCACCTCTGTGAATGTTGACCCAAGAAGGTCTGAGTGTGAAGAAGCCACGAACTCCACATGCAAGAAGACCCAAAGAATTAGTCTCAGGTCAGGCTCCTCACACTTCATCCTCCATCCCTCAAGAGGATACCAATAGGGAAGGCTCTAGGTATGTCCACAACACTATTGCAAATTTTGTATCTAGGATATTGAATGAACCACATGATGTGCCTGGGATATCCATCCCTCTTAACACTAAGGTTCCTGCACCCCATCTGGATCAAAACTGATGTTAATCGAGATGTTGAAACCATGGGTACGACCTCAGGAAAGAATGATGGTAAGGGTCAATCTGCTGAGAGTGATGTTAATGTGCAAGGTGGTAACGATGATGATGATGATGTCTAAGCTGATGATGTTGATGTAGTGAACCTTGATGACTATTCAGATAATGATCTGATAGCCACTATCAACCCTAGCATATCCAAAAGGCTCATGACTAGGAAAGGAAAGAAGGCAGCTGCTCAGAGTCCTCCCAAGAGGAAAGCTGTGTCAAAAAGTACTCATGTTGGCCCTACAAAAGCTTAGAGTAAGGTGGTTCCAAAGAAAAGAAAGGCTCAAATAAGTACTGAATCTGACTCAGACTCGGATGTTGCTTGTGATGTCACTGACATCCCACCCAAGAAGAAGCCAACAACTAGCAAACTTGCTGCTAATGTACCTGAGGTTCCTATTGATAATATCTCATTTCATTATCCCTCTAGTGTCAGCAGGTGGAAATATGTGTACCAGAAGAGGTTGGCCTTGGATTCGACTAAAATTATTTTGTTGGGTTTGTGTAGATATGTTACGTATACTATTGTTTTTGTTGTTGTTGTTGTTGTTAAAAGCCTAAACTCAAAATGTTTTATGTGTTATTGTTTTTCTATTGTTATTTTGGGATTGAGAATGATGTTGTTTTTATTTTGTTGCTATTTTGAACTTAGATGGATAATTCATCTAGCACCACTCATATAAATGAGTTTTCTTCTAATTTGAATATAACAAAAATATTAGATAATGATGGCTAAAAATATTAATGTAACTTGATAGAGCATATTTTTTTTAATAGTTTAGAAATTCGTATTTTTTAAGAGAGTAGCCAACATGAATATGGTTTTATATGATATGGTTTTATATGTTATTATGGTTTTATATGTTGATGGTTTTATATGTTGATATGTTATTATGGATTTCTCAATGTTTATATGATATGTTATTATGGTTTTATATGTTTAGTTAGGATTTCTCAATGTTTAGTAAGGGTGTCATTTTGGTTTAAGGATTATCTAGTATTTTTAATATGATTTGTTTTGGTGGATTATCTAGTATTTTTGTTTTGGTTAATTATTAATATGGTTTTAATAAAATTTATATTTTGTCTGCTATAGGGGTTACCTGTGAAGAGCAAAGTTGTGATCGTTTCCAAGCATCCTACTGTGTAGCATTCTTAGAAGTTAGTGATTTCTTTACAGGTATTCTCTGTTTTGTTTAACTTTCATAGTTTAGTGTAGATTACTCAATTAGTATGGATAAAAAATAGATGTCTGGTAATCGATTGTCAAAAGAGTACGAGAATGGGGTATCGAAGTTCGTTAAGTTCGCTGTTGAACACGCCAAAGACCCCAGTAAGATCACATGTCCTTGCTTAGGATGCTGTTATGGGCGTCGAGTTGACGTTGTTCAGTTGAAATCTCATTTAATGAGACATGGAATTGATCGAAGTTACACATGTTGGACATTACATGGTGAGATAAGTAACGAGAATGGTGAACCCCAGAATAATACGACATGTGCTTCAAAGGACAATGGCAGGGATACATATGATTGTGATCGAGTCGAAGAGATTGCAGAAGCACTTGAAGAAGATCTTCAAGATTGTCCCAAGATGTTTGAGAGGTTGGTAAACGATGCAGAGAAACCGTTGTATAAAGGTTGCACTACTTTCACAAGATTGTCCGCGGTATTAAAGTTGTACAATTTAAAGGCGGGTAATGGATGGTCGGATAAAAGTTTCACAGAGTTGTTAGCCCTACTTCAAGAGATGCTTCCGGAGGATAATGTTCTTCCCAATCGAACCTATGAAGCTAAAAAAATGTTATGCTCTATTGGCATGAGCTATGATAAGATACATGCTTGTCCAAATGATTGCATTTTGTTTCGAAATGAATATGCATCATTAAACGAGTGTCCTAAATGCGGTGTATCTCGGTATAAGAAAAAATTGTCACCAGCAAAAGTATTATGGTATTTTCCTATAATTCCGAGATTCAGACGCATGTTTCGTAGTGAAACAGATGCAAAACACCTGACTTGGCATGCAGATGATAGAATTGTAGATGGGAAGTATCGACATCCGGCAGATTCACCACAGTGGATGAAAATTGATAATGATTATCCTGATTTTGGAGAAGAAGCTAGAAACCTTCGCTTGGCATTATCGACTGATGGAATGAATCTGCATGGTCTGCAGAGTATCTCACATTCCACCTGGCCTGTAATTATTATGATTTATAACCTACCTCCATGGCTATGTATGAAGCGTAAGTACATGATGTTATCTATGTTAATTTCTGGCCCTAAACAACCAGGGAATGACATAGACGTATACCTGACACCTTTAATCGAAGACTTAAAGAGTTTGTGGGAGAACGGTGTGGAGGTTTATGATGGATATAGGAAAGAAAGTTTCAATTTAAGGGCGATGTTGTTTGGCACAATTAATGATTTCCCAGCATACGAAAATCTATCGGGGTATAGCATTAAAGGTCAATCTGCGTGTCTTATCTGTGAAGAAAACACAGATTGGACGCGGTTGGAATTTGGTCAGAAGAATGTCTTTCTTGGTTACAAACATAGCGCTACAAAAGCGCTGCTATAGGTTTTGGAAGGGGGGTGTCTAAGACAGCGCTTCTAAAAAAGCGCTGCTAAAGGGGGGGCTATGGCAGCGCTTTGTAGAAGCGCTGCTAAAGGTGGGCTCTAAGACAGCGCTTTGTGAAAGTGCTGCTAAAGGGGGGGATGGTTGGGGAGAATATGCAGCGCTGCTAAAGGGGGGGATGGTTGGGGAGAATATGCAGCGCTTATGAAAGCGCTGCTAAAGGGCTATAAAAGCGCTGCGAAAAGTGCTGTTGAAGGGAGCCTTTAGCAGCGTTTTTTCCATAAAAAAAGCGCTGCCTTTACCTTTAGGAGCGCCACTTTTGGCAGCGCTTTGAAGCGCTGCTAAAGGCCAAAAAAAGCGCTGCTAAAGGTCTTTTTTGGCATAGTGAAGACAATATTTTATAAGGGTGTGTATGATGTGTTGAAACATGTTATTGATTGGAGTTATGAAAGAAATGTGTTTATGGTTTGGAGAAAACTTGAAGGTATAAATGATTACTTTTTTAACTTAACAAGGATGACTATGTTAAAGATGTTGCGACTTACATTGTTGGTAATAACATTTAAGGGAATTTATATGTTGAGAACATTGTGCAAGACATCAAAGTAAAAGTTATTGAACCTCAATGCATTGAATTGACTTTAGGGACTGACTCAAGTGATGGAGAAAGTGATGATGATGCAATAGGTTAGGTTTTATGATATAGAGGATGAGAGAACGACTGCAATGGATGATTGTTTTGAAGTATTTGAAGTTGATATGCCCAAACATGGTACAAATAGAGTTGAAGTCAATGAGAAGTCATATATGATTAAGATGTGTGCCACTAAGTCACCCAAGAAGAAATGGATCCCAAAGAAGAAGAAGCTTCAAGTTATTGCACCAACAAGGATATGTGGATATCTAGTCTAAAGTTGATGCAAATGTATTACACCCTCGTTTCTCTAAAAAAGGACATGAAAAACCAAAGAAACTTAGTTTTATGGAATTAGGTGAGGGTGGTTCAAGACCGGCGAGAGTTGGAGTGACTCACATATGTACCAAGTGTGATAAAATTAGATATAAATCAAGAAGATGCCAAAAAACAACTCAAACTTCTTTGAAAAGAAAGGTAATGTTTCATTTTGATATGTTGGTATAATATGTTTTCATGATATGTTGGTAATGTTTATTTTTAATATTTTGTAGATAAAGACTCCTAGATACAATGCCAGACAAAATGATGCACATTTACTTGAACCAAGTGATGCACATCCACTTGAACCAAGTGATGCCAATCCAAGTGAACCAAGTGCTACACATCCAGTTGAACCAAGTGATGCTTCTGCACACCCAGAACCTAAGAATTTGAAATTTAAAATTCTCGAGAAGTTTCCACCTAAAGCATAAATTGAAACATATGGGGAAGCTCTTACCAAAACAATTGGTGAAGCTCCGTTTGAAATGGTTGGTGAAGCTAATAATGAAACAGAAGGTCAAGCTGATAATGAAATAGCTGGTTAAGCTGCTACTGAAGACATGATTTACACAAACTTTGGAACCAATGTTGAAGACAAAAATAGTATTCCAGTCATGAAAAATCCAAAGACAAATAAAAGACCAACAAAGAAGGTGAAAGATGAGGCTACCAAAAGATCAAGTGACAAATTGAGGACTTTGAAAACCAAGACACTTAAAGGGCCTCGTGTAACAATCTTCTAACCCAACATATATTTCTCGTAACATATGGGAATTAAATAAAATTAAATCACCACTCAAGGGTGTCACACTTCATAGAAACATCATAATTATCATCATGCTTCATAACACGGGTTACATCATGTAGAAATAACAACTTATTATAGATCAACACATCTTTCAAAAAGCAGAAACATCGCTATAATAAGCTCCTCGATAAAACATCGCTATAATGTCTCATGCCGAGATCTTGAATGTTTGGTAATTCATTTGGGCAAGAATTCTCTCCACCTGAACTGCTAGAGTACAGAAACTGCTTCAGCAAAATAAATGCTGGAAGGATAATGCCGACTCCGCCGGGAATAGCCAGATGCTACAAAATTATTCCAGCAAAATAAATGCTGGAAGGGTGAAGTCGACTCAGCTGGGAAATTGGGAACTCAGACCAAACCCCCTGTTGAGGTAACCCCCTGCTGGGGAATAGCAGATGCGCATAGTATGATCGGACTTTCCGCTGGAACGTGAACTGATATCACCAGTACCTATGACAAAATAAATGATAGGAACCACCATCAACTCTGCTTGGGAGAATCTTAATCTTCGAGTTCCACTAGAAGGAAAGAACACTTGCTGAAAAGAGAACTCCGCTGGGGATGGGATGATTCTCTTAGGGAAAATGAACTGACTCCACTGGGGGAGAGTGCATGACCCTGCGGGGAAAGATGAACCTGCCTGAATACAGCCTTATGATCTTGGAATCGCCAAACTCTGCTGCGGACGAATAACTTTTCTGGAGCACGTCCTTTGGATAAGCTACGGCTAGCTGGGGAATTCTATCCTTCTTCGGGAAGAACGCGCATGACCTGCGTGAAGACTGAGTCTTTCATTATCGCAACCTTTTGATCATCTTCCTCGTATGGTTATGAAACCTGCAACAACACAAACAAGACACGACAAGCCTATGCAATCAAATCAACTCAGGTTAGTGACGTTACACTCAGTTAATTCAAAGCTTTAGCAACTGTTGGCAAGGGCCAGTGATGTTATACTCATGCTAGCTTCAATAAACTTAGGCGTTTATCATGCACAAAACAGTAAAGAACAGGCATCAAGTACTGAATAACATATTTTCATTGATTGGGCCCCTGAATGGGCGGAGTTTTTGTACACGGGATGTAACTCCTGAAATGAGGAAGCTACGCAAAGCAAAGACATAAGTATGCACCAGAAGCATGAATATTTTGACAAATTAAATTTTGTACACATGTCGGCAACGGGATGCAAATGAACACCACGAACTGATCCTCCCATGACTCGTCCGACTCTAATGCTTTCCCGATATCCTCACTTCTGAAGAGGTTGTATCCGATAACTGACTCCTCAAATATATTCTCCCGCATTGATGCTCATTGCAATTCGGACCGCAGTCATTTGCTTTTCAAATCCCTAACTTTTGCGTGAACCGCCCTTTGCGGGTTTTCAGTTCACCGGGATACCCTTTTTTGCCGAAGCCGCCCAGTGTAGGTTTTCAACTTCGCGGGCGTACATTTTTTCAATTTTATCCCTGACTTTTGCCCGAACCTTTCATTCTGTTTTTGGTTCGCCAGGATGCCCCATTTTTGCCTGGACTCTCTTTTTTTCTGTCCAGCGGGTCTGTTTTAAGCAAAGTATTTTTTAACTGCGTCCGAATTCACAGGTGACACAAAGTCTTCTCCGTCCATGGTGGACAACAACAACGCTCCTCCTGAAAAGACCTTACTGACAACGTATGGCCCTTCGTAGTTGGGGGTCCACTTGCCCCTGTGATCTGCTTGCGGCGGGAGAATCCTTTTCAGCACCAGGTCGCCCGTCTGAAAGCTTCGCGGAAGTATCTTCTTGTCGTACGCTTTCTTCATTCGTCTTTGGTACAAACGACCGTATGCCAGAGAAGCTAGCCTCTTCTCATCCATCAAACTCAGTTGGTTCAATCTATTCGTTACCCATTCTGCCTCGTCCAGCTGAACGTCTCGCAATACCCTCAGAGAAGGGATCTCAACTTCCAATGGTAGCACCGCTTCCATTCCGTATACCAACGAGAACGGAGTTGCCCCGGTTGATGTGCGTACCGTCGTACGATAACCATGCAAAGCGAAAGGTAGCATTTCATGCCAATCCTTATAGGTCACCACCATTTTCTGAACGATTTTCTTGATATTCTTATTGGCCGCTTCGACAGCGCCATTCATCTTGGGTCGGTAAGGGGAGGAGTTGTGATGTTCGATCCTGAAATTCTGACAGAGCTCCTTCATCATTTTGTTGTTCAGATTTGACCCATTATCCGTGATTATCCGCTCGGGAATCCCATATCGGCAAATGATATCTCTCTTGATGAATCTGGCCACCACTTGCTTCGTTACATTTGCGTAAGACGCCGCTTCCACCCACTTGGTGAAATAATCGATTGCTACTAGGATGAACCGATGCCCGTTAGAAGCCGTCGGCTCGATCTTTCCGATCATATCGATTCCCCACATCGAGAATGGCCATGGAGATGACATCACATTTAGAGGACTCGGAGGCACGTGTATCTTGTCAGCATAGATTTGGCACTTGTGGCACTTCCTCGCGAACTTGAAACAGTTAGTTTCCATCGTCAGCCAAAAATAACCTGCCCTCAACAGCTTTCTCGTCATAGCATGCCCACCAGCATGCGTACCAAAGGTACCTTCGTGAATTTCCTCCATGAGAAGCTTTGCCTCTTTCTCGTCTACACAACGCAACAACACCAAATCGTGGTTTCTTCTGTATAAGACGCCATCTGGATTTAAATAGAAATTACCCGCTAATCTCCTGAGAGTCTTCTGATCTTGACTGGATGCCCCAGCCGGATACTCTTTATTCTTCAGGAAATTAAGGATATCAAAATACCACGGTTTGTCATCAGATGCTTCATCAATAGCAAATACATAAGCTGGCCTGTCCAACCGAGAGATAGTGATTTGGGGAGCTTCGTTCCAGAAGTTGACCTTGTACATGGAAGACAAAGTGGCAAGGGCGTCAGCCATTTGATTTTCTGCCCGCGGTACGTGATGCAATTCAACTTTGTCGAAGAAAGACAACAATCTCCTTGCATAATTCATGTAATGTATCAAATTAGGCTGCCGTGTCTCCCATTCCCCTTTGATCTGATTCACCACCAGAGCTGAGTCTCCGTATACGTCTAGATGTTTGATTCGCAAATCAATGGCTTCTTCAAGCCCCATTATACAAGCTTCGTATTCGGCCTCATTGTTGGTAACGGCAAAGGTCAATCGGGCAGTAAACGGGATGTGTGACCCGTGTGGCGTCGTGATAATTGCCCCTATTCCGCTACCGTAAGCATTCACAGCTCCGTCAAATATCATCTTCCACTGGGACCCCAACTCTGGCCCCTCGTCTGGCAACGGCTCTTCGCAATCTTTCATCTTGAGGTACATGATATCCTCGTCAGGAAAATCAAATCTCATCGATTGATACTCTTCAATAGGCTGCCCCGCCAGATACTCAGACAGCACACTCCCCTTTATAGCCTTTTGCGAGACGTATTGAATGTCGTATTCAGTCAAGACCATCTGCCAACGGGCAATTCTACCTGACAACGCCTGCTTTTCGAATATATATTTGATAGGATCCATCTTCGAGATGAGCATGGTTGTATGATTCAGCATGTACTGCCTCAAACGCTTGGCGGCCCAGGCTAGCGCGCAACAAGTTTTCTCCAGCATTGTGTATCGAGATTCACAGTCTGTAAATTTCTTACTCAGATAATAGATCGCATGCTCTTTTCTCCCCGTCTCGTCGTGTTGACCGAGAACACAACCCATGCTTCCCTCAAGAACCGTCAAATACATTATCAAGGGTCTCCCTGCCACTGGGGGTATCAAAATAGGAGGCTCCTGCAAATACTTCTTTATTTTATCGAACGCCTTTTGACAATTTTCGTTCCACGTTACAGCTTGATCTTTCTTCAACAGCTTGAATAATGGTTCACACGTGGCCGTTAGGTGAGATATGAACCGGGCGATGTAGTTCAACCTCCCTAAAAACCCGCGCACCTCTTTCTCTGTTTTAGGCGTCGGCATTTCTTGAATTGCTTTTATTTTAGCAGGATCGACCTCTATTCCTCTTTCGCTTACGATAAACCCCAGCAGTTTACCCGATCTCACTCCGAAGGTGCATTTATTAGGGTTCAGCCTCAGCCTGAACTTCCTAAGTCTTTTAAACAACTTCAACAGATTCACCAGATGCTCTTCCTCCGTCTGGGATTTGGCAATCATATCGTCAACATAAACTTCGATCTCTTTATGCATCATGTCCTGAAAAAGAGTCGTCATCGCACGCTGATATGTTGCCCCAGCATTTTTCAAACCAAAGGGCATCACTTTGTAGCAAAATGTTCCCCAAGGCGTTATGAAAGTAGTCTTCTCCATATCCTCTGGCGCCATCTTAATTTGATTATAGCCTGAAAAGCCATCCATGAAGGAGAATACAGAGTACTGAGCAGTATTATCAACTAACACGTCAATATGAGGAAGTGGAAAATCGTCTTTTGGGCTTGCTTTATTCAAATCTCTATAATCCACGCACATCCGAACCTTGCCATCTTTCTTTGGCACTGGTACGATATTAGCAACCCATGAAGGATACTTCGTCACAGCCAGGAAACTAGCGTCCCACTGTTTCTGAACCTCCTCTTTGATCTTCATTGCCATATCTGGTCGAGTTCTGCGAAGTTTTTGTTTGACCGGCGGGCAATCTTCTTTCAGTGGCAGGCGATGCACAACCATATCTGTATCGAGCCCCGGCATATCTTCATATGACCAAGCGAATACATCCCTATACTCTCGGAGCATTTCAACCAGTTTTCGCTTGCTATCACCCTGCAGTGCGGCTCCGATACGAATATTCTTCTCAACCCCTTCTGACCCCAAATTGATAATTTCGATGACCTCGTCGTGAGGCAGAATGGCTCTTTCCTCTTGCTTTACTAACCAAGACAGTTCTTCAGGAACGTCGCTATCTTCGACAACCTCTTCTTCGGCTTGGAATACCGGGTGCTTGAAGTCGGGACGAGTCATAGGTGGTTCAAGGATGTCATCTGAAAATGTTATCCTGCAAAAGGAATGGTTAAGTGCTTCAAAATGCGTATAAAAGCGAATAACCACATTGCCATGTTATTGAAAAATACAAAGCAGGAAAAACAGGGATTACGGTATTTGCACATGAAAAAACGCCATTTATTTAATGATTAACGCGCAATGTTTATAACAACACAGCCCTAAGCAAATCCTGATGCCCCGGGCAAGACATCAGATTATTCAACAATTAATAAGCAAAGCATTACTGTTTAAAAGTCACAGGAACAAGCTCCTGAATAGACCAGTTGCACAGTCCTTGTCCCGGCGTGCTTGGCTGAATCCAGGCATCCATATCACAGTCGCTGTCTCCTTCATCAGACTCTGAAGCAGCATTGACAGCTCCATGACATACTCCACTGGCAGAGATGGTGATTGACTTTCTGAAATGGGGGGCCCCCACGGAAGGAGTCGATGACGACGGTTGGTACCCCAGTCCGAACCGGTCCATTTTCACAGGAATGTCCAGCACTTTGCCCCAGCCCTTGGCTTCTCCTGCTTCCACTAGAGCTTGAGCTTCTTTATACGATGAGACAGCTATTTCTGGTACTTTGCTCGGCCCGGGACCTTTGTCCTTGATGCGCAAACCTTCGAATGCCTGGCATGGCGTCTCGTGGATCTCCCCGTCGACTTCCACATATTTAAACGAAGATAGATGGCTGACCAGGATGTCTTCTTCTCCGCACACGGTGACTACGCTGTCTCCGACCATATACTTTAACTTCTGATGCAGGGTAGACGTGACTGCCCCTGCCCCATGAATCCAGGGTCTTCCCAGCAAGCAGCTGTACGCAGGCTGTATATCCATGATATAAAACTCCGTTGCAAACACTTCCGGCCCCACTTGCAGAGGCAAGGTAATCGATCCGAAGACTGTTCTCCGCGTGCCGTCAAATGCTCTGACTACCAAATCACTGGGTGTACACAAAATTCCTCGAACATCCAGCTTCATCATCGCCTTCTTGGGCAGCACATTCAAAGATGACCCGGTGTCAACCAATACGTGCGACATTACCGATCCTCTACACTCAACAGATACGTGTAATGCCATATTATGATCTCTCCCTTTCGGAGTCAAGTCGAAATCGGTAAAGCCCAGACTGTGGCCTGCATTCACATGTGCCAACACTCCTTCTAGCTGATTTACGGAGACATCCTGGGGTACAAAAGAAGTGTCCAGGACTTTCAGCAAAGCATTTCGGTGAGCTTCCGAACACATCAGCAATGATAGGATAGATATTTTGGACGGTGTCTGCTGCAGATGCTCCACAATCTTATAATCACTTTTTCGAATTAAGCGCATGAATTCTTCTACATCCTTCGATGCTGCTTCTTTTTCACCTGCTTGTACCGGAACATTTTCAACCACTTTCCCTTTTCCTTTCGCTAGTCTTTCAGCCTCCACTTCAGGAGATATAAAGATCCTGCCACTCCTCGTCATGCCTCCTGAACCAACAACATTATCCACAATCTCCACTGGCTGCTTGTTAACATCTATCTTTATCCCATCACAATACACCTCTAGCCCATATGACCATGGGACTGCTTTCGTGTTCTCGTACGGGATTGGCCCGGCCTTAGTTATGGTAATCGGTGGTCGTTGAGCTGGTGCTGCAATAGTGATCGTCTTCCGAGGAATCGTTACCGTGGCCACATCACTCTGATCATCCCCTACTGCCCCTGCAGGCTCATCAGTTGCCGCTCGATCAAACTGCAATATGCCCTCATCAATTAAAGCCTGAATGCCTTTCTTCAAATCCTCACACCCCCCAGCTAGGGTCCAACAGTCTAAGCAATACTCGTTACATCCTGGGTAAACACCTCCTTGTAACAGTCGGCTCTTTATCTCGCTCAGCGGCGTCTTTAAATCTTCAACGTTCATAATAAGATTCAGGCCCTCCTCAGTTAGAACGGCGTTTGCCCCATGATTAGGCATGGGTTTCTGGACTATATTCGGACCTGCCGTTCCGAAATTGATAGTCTTGTTGTCTAAAAGATCCTGCACAACGTGCTTAAAAGCATGGCAACCTTCTATATCGTGGCCCGGGGCCCCAGAATGAAACTCACAGTGCCTGTTTGCATCATAGCCGAACGGGGGAGTTCCCGTTATCGGCGCCAGAGTTCTTTTCTCTACCAGATTCAATCCCAACAATGTCTGCAATAAATCAGCATAGGTAGAGGGAGGCTTCTCGAATACTCTTCTCGGTTTACTACCCTGGAATCTTCGTTGAGCCTGCTGTGCCCCCTGCTGAGGCTGCTGCTGCTGTGGCATTGGTTGCTGCTGAACCGGTTGCTGTTGCTGGAGTGGTTGTTGTTGATAGGGAATAGTAACACTCGACACCTGCTGCGGCTGACGATATTGACCTCTTCCCCTGCCTCGGCCTCGGCCTCGGCCTCCAAATACTGCGCTAGCTTCGCCCTGACGGCGTCCACCATAAGCTTTCCTATTACTGCCAGATGCAGTTGATTCCTCGACTTGGAACTTTCCTTGCTTAATATTACGCTCAATCTTTTCCCCCATCAGAATCAGGTCTGAAAAACTGGCCAGAGACGTATGAAACAGCATATCATGAAACAGCCCGGTGAATGTGCCGACAAACATATCATTCATTTCCTTATCTTCTACAGGAGGACGGACCCTGGCAGCCATATCGCGCCACCTTTGCGCGTACTCCTTAAAACTCTCCCCCTTCTTCTGCGACAGCCCGGCCAACTGGACCCGATTGGGTGCCAGGTCGCTGTTATACTTGTAGTGGGCTACAAACGCCTCCGCCAATTGCTTCCATGTCTTGATATCAGTTGGCTCCAACCCCATGTACCACTCTAGGGAAGGGCCCGACAGACTATCCTGAAAGAAATGCATCAGCATTCTTTCATCAGTTGAGTATGCAGACATCTTTCTGTAATAAGCTCGCACATGCACTTTCGGACATGTGTCTCCTTTGTACTTGTCGAACGCAGGCGCTTTGAATTTAATTGGCACCCTCAAGCCAGGTACCAAGCCCATGGTTGCCATGTCCAAACCCACAGCACTTTGATTTAGGACTCCCTTCATCTGCTCTTCCAGCATTCTAATCTTTTGGGAATCATCCATCGGCCCTTCAAAACCTCCTCCGGAGAAGGCATCCTCCTGCTGATCCTCTTGCCACATACCATTTCCAGCCCCGTACCCGTCGTACGCATTATTACGTCCAGCTCTGATCTGATTCATCCCCGGACCTCGGCCTCTGTTGCCGTACCCTTGAACACCTCCAGCAGGACCAAAAGCCATAAATCCAGCACCGTTTCCGTTTCCAAAGCCTCCGTAACCCTGATTGACCATACCATAACCATCTTGCCCAAAGCCTTGAGCATTAAAGCCATACTTGCCAGTGTTATCGAATCCCTGATCGTTGAATCCGAACCCAGTATTGACAAAGCCGTTGCCTCCTAAATTATCTGCCAAATTGACATCACCCAGCCCAGCATTATGGACAGCAGTCTCATTCCCCACTCCGACGTTACCATTCACAGCAGCGGTAGCGTTGTTGACATTAGCAGCAGGTATATTGACTACGGGCGGAGCCACTGGCGTGGGAGTGCCGTCTCCATGAGCAGTATCAACCCGGACAGACTGATGATCTTCATTACCATGACCAGCGTTGCGAGCCAACAGAGGCTGGACCATGGCCTGCAAATTCTCCTGCCCTTTTGCTATAGCTTCCATAGTCTGCATGAAGAGGGCGAGCTTCTCGCGCACATCCTGCATCTCGTTCTGCATTTGGTCCATGACTTTTCGACAGTTGGAGCGTGTAGAATAGCGGTGCGGATGTTGATCTGGAATCCTGTTAAGTACCTGGTACAGAGCAGGAAATAAGATACCATCCAAAGATTACCTGTAATGCAATATGACTATGAATGCAATGCAATGTGTCTGTGCATTAGGGAAGTTCATTCCCCCAGTTCTAGTGCGAAGGTGCCGGTGCAGTGACAGTGCTGATAACAGGAATATCGGAGCTGAATCATAGAAAGCCTCATATATTGCAGGGAAAATCAATAAGCCCAGGGTACAATATCACTGAGAGTACAAAGAAGGCATGACCTCAACCAACAATCCTGGTGATGGTCAGCACTAAAGCATACAAGTTACTACATGAAATGATCAAATCCTCCCAAAAGTCTGGTACTCCTCTATCAACTTCTTGGTCTCCGGATGACTTGGTCGATCAAGCAGCCCTTCAACAAGCTGGTTTCTCCTCTTAAGGACACGGCGTACGTCTTCAGCAGTTTCTTCCCAGGTTGCTTCTCCGAAGCAATCTTCTAGCTTTCGCTTCTGAGACACTGCTTCATCTCTGGATTTGATTGCCTTGTTCAGTGCATGCTGGACACTATACCGGGTCATCACTTCTTCCTCACACTTCTTGACGCTAGACTTCAACTTCTCTTCGAGATCGGAGATTTGCTGCTTCAGCTTATCTTCCCTCTTCTTGTTGTTAGTGAGTGTAGCATTCCAAGTCTTATTGCAAGAAGATATCTCTCGGTGTGCTGCGTCGAGCGCTTTCTTTTTGGCTTCCAGCATGTCATGGGAGCTTCTGAACTCTTGCCCCAGACGTTCGCGCTTTTTCTTTTCCTCAGTCAACTCAGCCCCTAGCCTGTTTACTAACTCGATCTGTTGCTGGAAAGCATATACGGCCTTGTTTTTCTCACTGCGTGCCTGGGCTAACTCTTGCTCTAACCCTTCGTTAATCTTCATCAAGGCTTCTTTCTCCTTCACAACTTGCTCATAGACTTCTCTAGAAACAGTAGTCGGCTCTGCTACCGGAACGGGAACAAGAATTGGTGCATCTGGAAAGGGCATCCTCAACTGACTAGCCCTCTCCTGAATCCAAACTCTATAAGGTGCATAGGCCTGGCAATCGTTCTTACCTAACAACGGCTTCCCTTTGCGGTTAATACGCGTCCAGGCATGTTGCAACTTGGCTAATGACTCCCCTTTCACGTCTCCGGTGAAGTACAGAGATTCCTGTACTTCTTCCTCCTGAGGTGGATTCTTCAGCGTATATCCGAACTGGCGAATGAATAGAGAAGGGTTGTAATTGATACACCCTTTCCTTCCTATCAGCGGCACATTAGGGTACCCAGAACAACTAAAGATGAGCTCAGATCCCAACAAATCTCGATCAAACCATACAACGTCTTCGGAAGATAGCCTCATCAGGCGTTCTGACCAACTGGCTGAGGTTGCACTGTCTACAAATGGTCCTTTTGTGGGAAGGTGACTCTTGAACCACATATTCAACAGAGGAGTACAGCAGTAAACAACTTTTCCCCTTCAGTTTTCGTTCTTGTAGTGCAATGAGTGGTAGAAGTCTCCGATCAGAGTTGGCACTGGGTTGCCTGCAGCAAACAGATAGAAAGCATCCAAATCCACAAAGTTGGGCAAGTTAGGAAACAACACAATTCCATAAATGCATAAAGCCAAAATAGCATTGAAAACCACCCAACAACCGTTCTTGGCGTACTCTCGAGCTTTGACAACTAAGAAATCCAGAGAGAAACCTGACACCCCAAGCCAAGAAGTCAATAACAGATCTGCAGCGTTCATATGCAAGGCTTTGGCTAAGTCCTCCAACTTGGGCTCAGCAGCAGAGTGAATAAAGGGAACCTTGTTCTGCACGGGAAGCTCAGTAAACTCCACATACTCCTCAATGGTAGGTCCTAAAATGAAGTCAGCAAAAGTAAAGCATCTCAATGCAGGGTCGTAGAACTGCATCAAGGTGTATAGCCCGTTCATCTCATCAGCAGTGGGCTTGCAGACTAATCTCAGTAATCTTCCGTGGCTCATTCTGAAGCTTCTCCTAACCTCCTCATCAGCAAGAGATATCAGACCAAGCAAAGAAGTAATATCAGGTGACGGTAGCTTGTACGCAACTGTTTTCCTCAAACCAGCCATAATCAATACTCAGAAATCCGGGCACTAGAACTAGGGAAATGCAAATGCACCTGCAGCACAGACACACGTTAGTGAAATGCAAATGGTAATGGATATGCAGGCAATGCAATGCAAGTAACATGCAACAGGGACCAAAGCTGCAGCTGAATAGCCTAAACCCAATCAAGAAAGGTCTCAGATAGACCATCCAGAAGTCATCAAACCCTGGTCTCAGATAGACCTAACACAGAGCTCCCATACTGGTCTCTGACAGACCTCAAACCATAACTCCCACTGGTCTCTGGTAGACCTCAAATTCACATCTCTAATTGGTCTCTGACAGACCTCATAACACAACTCCATATAGTCTCCGACAGACCTCAGAACACATCTCCAAATGGTCTCTGACAGACCTCAGAACACATCTCCAAATGGTCTCTGACAGACCTCATAACTCTCCATAAATAACCAGGATATCTGATCAAGAAATAACCGGTAGTCTGAAAGTCTAGTTACCTGCATAACCCCAAATCCCCTCACAGGTGGGTGGCCCTACAACTGGCACAAGGTACGGCATCCTATGCGGTCATCGGCGTCACAGACTTTCAGGGTTGATGATACGATTCCCAGAAGGAGTGGTATCATCAAATCCTGAAGAGGCCTCACTCAGCCAACTTCCAAATGATCGGTCCCCGGAGTCGACAATTCAGCTGACCAACAACCCCTTCGACCCAAAGGGTAGAAAAAGAAGCCAACCAGAAGAACCTCGTCCGAGTGTAGATTTCATGAGACACTAATGCAAGCAAAGCCGGCACGCGCCCACTACTTTCTACGCTAATTCTAGGTGCACTCAAGCCCAGGTCCGGCTTATCTCTCAATATCAGAACACCCGTCACACCCCAAATACAGCAATAATAATCAATATACAAAGCTGAAAATACAAGGTTAGAAATATACAATAACTCCATACAAAATCCTCGACGGGAAAACAAGCGTTAGGATTGACTCTCTCAAAGGGACGTTGGATCCCAAATGCATAAGAACCATCGCAGTCCTTAGCAGCCAGGGGACGTTGGGTCCCCAGCAGAGTCGCCAGCTGTCGCTACTGCGAAAATCGGCGCCGGCTGAACAGAAGAGTCGCCACCGTGCGTTATTTATCCCACGGGAGGGAAAGGAAACGCTCAGAGTAAACCTCGCACAACACGGGAAAGGTATGGTCATCGCAACCAAAACCGGGGTTCGGGAGTCGGTTACGCAAGGGGAAGGTATTAGCACCCCTCACGTCCGTCGTACTCGACGGGATCCACGCTTGTTTTCGGGTATGGATTGTTATTCTATCTAAAGTATAGGTCAAGGGTGAAAAAGAAAATAAAATGAAAATAAAAATGACTCGGCAAAGTATCGCACTTTATGCCTACGTATTCCCGTCTGGAACGAGAAATCAGAGTCAACGTAGTTCGCCTACCTACGGGAAAGGAGGGGAAGGTTGCTCGCTAGGATATCGCATCCTATGCCTACGTACTTCCACACTGCATGGAAGATCAGAGCAAACGTAGTTCGGGCCACGTACGACACAAGCTTGTCTTGATTGATTTTATACCTTCTGAAAAAGGGTTTCTTGATTAACAGTCCCGGCGGACAAAAAATGACGTTTTGATGAGCTCACGTTCTTTTACGAAAGAAGTGTCTTTTATTGTGTTTGAAATCTTTATGCGTTTTTCTGTTTGTTTTGAGAAAGAAGAGATAGAACTCTAACCTATGGTTGCGAAGGGAAACGAACTAACCTAATGTTATCATGCATGGGTTAAGACCTAGGGTCTATCATGCTCCTCTCTTGCACAGAGAGAAACAGAGATCCTACGGGATAGGCAGAAACAGAAATAATAACAGATATAATAAAGCAGTAAAATGCATGGATGCAACAGTACAAGCGAGGCAAGGGAGTCCCACTCAACCTCGAACCTAGAAAACAATAGGCAAAAGTGAACAGACTTCACTTTCAACCCAGCAGGGTAAACAACAAACAATACAGTCCGGAAAACCAATCAATACATCAGCAAAATGAAATACAACAGCAAAAGAAACAGCATCAGCAGCTCTGAGTCAACATCTGGCCTCAAGTAATCTCCAATCAGCTACAGGCTTCAACAAGCATCTATCTCCATCTTCATGGCCTTCAGACAAGGGCTTTGATCATCCGTCTTCTATTTGCAATGGCTTTTCTTCATGCTCGAACCTCCAGGATGAGGGATCAGTCACAAGAGTGAAGTGAACAAATGTTAAACAGTTAATTACCTACCAAGGGTGGTTCATCAACTGTTAACATTAAACAGAAAGTTTCCTCTCAAAAGTTCTATCTTTCAAATATATTCACTGATCCTTCCAAAGGAAGGAGGTGGATATTTGAAAGAGACTTTGAATCATAGAGAAAGGATGGATGCAGACAAGGCAATCCATGTTTGAGAAACAAGCTTTCTAATCTAGAGCTCTGCCTAGCTCCTAAGCCCTAGTCTCCTCAGCAGCTGTTAGCAAGAATCTCCTCTCCAACTCTGGCAGTTGATCTTTAATCTCTGGATCTCCAATGGTCTCCATCTCCTCAAGTCTTCAGCTCTCCCAAGGCCCCAGACAAACCCAATACCCAAACAAGCAAGCAATAATCCCCAGAGGGCACACCACACCAGTCAATCAGATATACAGACAGTATTAATAGCAGTAGGGGAATCCTGACTTTTTCTAAGGGGATCTGATAATTACCCATAGCCCCTATAGTCCCATAACTAATCTAGTTAAATCCTAAGTCCTAAGGGAAATGAACTGATTCTCCTAAGTCATCACCTAAAACCCTAGTTTTATCCATGTTGTTCAAGCCTACATTAATCACCTAAAATTAATTCCTAAAAATGGGAACTAAATTGCTTCTACAAGTTCAATATCTCATCTAAACACCCTAAAAAGAATGAACAAAAAATATGAAAGCATTTAATAGAACAAAAATTACTAAATCATGCATGGAATGAATCTATTTAAAATGACATTTATTTAGAAAATATGGAAAAAATATGAAATAAAAATAAAAATGCAATTTTATTTAATGAAAATTTTCTAGACATTTTAATGAAAATGATGTAAAAAGAATGAATTAAAATGCATTTTTTATGAATTTATTATGAATTTTTAAAAGTTGGTAAAATTAAAGTGAATTAAAAAAATTAAATTGAATTAAAATGAGGGAGGGGGGTTAGAATAGAAGACACGCCTAGTTGATTTCAGGATGGGCCAAGCAGGGTGGGGGTGCGCGTAGCACTTCATCTCAGGCCCAGAACCATTCAGAAATATTGAAAAAATAAAAGAACACGCAGGGGGGTGAGAATAGGAATAGAAACACACGCTCAAATGAAGTTGGGCTCATTACTGGGGGTGGGGATAGCACATCATCTTAGGCCCGCCCGTTTCAATTAATGAAACGGTGCGTTTAGGGCCAACGCATCTCCCTCCAAAACTGAATCAAATAAGGGCCACAGGATCGCTCTCCAAGTCAAAAGTCTTGCTCAAAATGGATGGACACGATTTCATCTTCCTCGTTGGATCTGTGAGCTAGGGTTTAACTCCATGAATGCTCATGCACGAGCAAACTTCCCTCAACCTGTTCTCACTCTACAGGCCATGAATCAACATGCTATAAACATGAAAAATGCTCAGAATCTCTCCCTCTATAATCCTATGGTCTTAATTCAGTCTGAAATTCAATAGATCACTCAACCCGATAGCAACAAGTCCTGGTCACCATGAACATACTCTGCAACTCACCAACACAATTCTCCCTCAAACCTAGACTAAACTACTCTATGCATAATGGTGATCATCCTGCGCTAACAACCTAACATTATGATGCACTAACCTAAGAGTTCTTGATCCAAACAGTTTTTACAACCTGCTAACAATTGTCACCAAACTACTCCAAATTCATCCTAATTGCTCTACTAACCTCCTACATTACATCTAAACTAATAAAATCATGCTAACCTAATTGAATCAAGCTGTGGCAGAGCAAATGTACCTGGTGTAAAACCTTGTGGATGATGATGAATCTTGTGGATCAGAGGCTTGTGAGGCTTGGATCTTGATCTACAAACTCAATGCTCGATTCTGTTTGCAACACTTGAATGAAACTTGGCTTGAATTGTGCTATCAACTTGAAACTTCAATTTTGATGTGGATGATTATAGTGCTCGAAAATGGATTGATCACACTTGGATCTTGGTTGAATTCTGGTCTATGATGATGAATCAGTAGAATGAAGTTGATTTTGATGATAATTGGTGAAGATTTTGAGAGATTGAAGTGAAATTGCAAAGAGAAAGAATGAGAGAGTTTGTGGAATTCTTGGTGAAAAATGAGTCCAACCCTTGATCAATCTTCATTTCATGCTTATATATGGCTCACATGAACATTCTAGATCCATCTTACACATTCCCTTGCCTTCCAACTTTGATTCATTTTGGCTATGTTTCTTAAAAGGCAAGTAACCAAAGATAACTTTGAAATCTTCCACTAAACTCAAAAAAGTGTTTGAACCATTGTCTTTAGAATGTCTTTTCCATTCAAAATCATATATTGGAAGTCTCCATTTGGACTTAGAAATCTCCCAAACCATTTTTCATCTTGACTTTATTCAAATTATAAGCCATTTTAGTTCAAATTTTGACCAATCATGCAACTTCATGTTATGAGCTTTTCCAACAATTTGTGACCTTCTTTCTAGACTTAAAATCCCATTTGGAGCAAGTTTGATGTTGTAAGTTTTTCCATTTGAGGCCTCCTTGTATGAGTTTTGGACATAGGTTAAAGTGACCTGTAATTCACAAATGCCCAAAATACCCTTTGCTTGCCAAGACCATAAGTTGAGTTCCACACATCATATGAAGGCATGCCATACCATTCTAGAAATCTAAGACAATGAGGAACAATTCTTGTGTTGACCAAGAATTCATTTGAAATCTCCTTGAGGGGTAAAAATTGCTTGGAAGTCAAGTCACTTTCACAGACAAAAGTTCAGACACCTCAGATGACCTGTAACTTGCAAGGACCATAACTTGAGTTCTATAAATCTCCTTGATGTCTTCCACCACTAAAATTAAAGGTCTTGAGATCCTCTACAAGTTTCATGTTGGCCAAGAAGCCATTTGAAGCTAGCATTTTGACTTATCTTGCTTGGAAATTTGACCTAAACTAGGGGATTTTACACAGAAACCCTAATTTAGAAACTCCTCTTCTCCTTGATTCCTCTTGAATTCTCCCTGGCATATCTCCATAACCTTCTTCATATGTCCCATGATGAACCCCACATCTCTCCACTAGACTTGAATGCCCCTTAAATCAGTCAATTGACCTAGGGTTGACCTAGGGTTGACCCAGATGAAACCCTAGTTGACTGCCTTCAGTTATAGCTCTTGTGCTCTCATCAATGACTTGTCTCCTTCTTCAAATGACTTTCTAAGTCTCTCATAATGTCTAGATACTCTCCATGCCTTCAACACACAGCTCACAACCCTCTTGTTGACCCTCAGATACCCTCAGCTAGAAGATGGACTCAAGGCTTGATCTGCTGAACTCTTTGCTTTCAAATTCTTTCCTGATGACTTGAATGAGATTGAATTGGAATAATAATCTCTTGATAGGCTTCTAGAGATGAGAATAATGATTGGCCCCCCTGTTGAATGACTTGCTATGCTTATGCTATGCAGATGGTTAGTCTATGTACATGACTCTATATGCAAATGCTAATGATATTAAACATAAACCAAGTGAATAAGGTTGGGCAAATTTTAGGGTGCAACAGCAGGTCCCTCTGAATGATGGACTTTGGGAGGTTCTCGGCAACACTCCTAGAAATACCCTCTTCAGAATGGTTCTCGACTCTTCTCCTTTTAGCATCAGCTCGGAGTTGAGAATCTTGCAAATTCGCCTCGGCCTCAGCCAATCTATGCTGGACGTCTCGTCGCAGGGAGGCTTCAGCCTCTGTGTTCTCATCTTTCACCATAATCTGAGCTTCTAGCTCGGCTACTCGCTGCTTCAGCTTTTCTTCCCGCTCTTTGTACTTGGCGATGGTGCTGCTCCAGACCCTTTCGTACTGGGTTAGCTTCCGGTACACTCTGTCCAGATCCTGTTTCTTGGTTGTCAACACGCCATGTACTGACTTCAGATCCGACCCCAAACGTTCCCTAGCATTAGTTTCTTTCGTTAGGTTGGAGCCTAGACGGTTGATCATCTCAGTCTGCTTCTTGCAGGTATAAACGGCTTCGCTTTTCTCTTTCCGAAGTTGAGCGATCTCTTTCTCCAACTCTTCGTTGGATTTTCGTAGCTCTTCCTTCTCTTGGAGTACCTGGTTGAATTTCTGAATATCAACTGTAGTAGGCTCTTTGTGCACAAGAGGATACAATGGTTCCACGGCAGGAAACGGCATCAGAAACTTGGCGGCTCTTTCTCGAACCCAAGTCACGTACGGATCAAAGGCCTTGTTGTTGCTCTTTCCCAGCAAAACTTTCCCCTTCCGGTGAATTTTGCTCCAAGCATTCTGTACCTTGATCAAAGTGTCACCTTCAAGCAACCCTGTGAGATACAGAGATTCCCGTATCTCTTCCTCTTCAGAAGGACCTCGTAGCGTATACCCAAATTGTCGTACTAGCAGAGACTGATTGTAGTTGATACATCCATTCCTTCCGACCAGGGGGACGTTCGGAAAGCCACAACAGCTATATACAATATCTTTGCCCAACAGATCTCTATCAAACCAGATGATATCGTCAGCAGTCAAACCCATCAAACGCGCAGACCAAGGCAAAGACTCAGCAGAATCAATGAACGGCCCTGACTTAGGAAGATGGATAGCAAACCACTTATACAGTAAAGGAGCACAACATGCCACGTTCTTCCCCTTTCTGTTTTCATTCTTGCTGTGAACTGAATGGTAGACGTCTCTGAGGAGAGTGGGCACTGGATTACCGGAGGCAAATATGTGGCAAGCATCCATGCTTATGAAGTTCGGATGACTCGGGAATAACACGATCCCATAGATACAAAGAGCTAAGAAGGCATTGAACACATCCCAACGACCCTTCTCTGCAAACTTTCGGGCTTTTTCCATCAGGAAAGGCAAAGGGAAACCATGAACTCCGATCTTTCTGGATACCATCCCTTCCAATTCAAACTCATCTACATGAAGTGTGTCAGTCAGCTCACTCAGTTTGGGTTCACCCTCAACACGGTAGTAAGGCATTTGATTCATCAAAGGCACCCCCAACAGGTCAGAGTAATCTTCCAAGGTCGGGGCTAGGACATAGTCTGGAAACACAAAGCATCTGAGTTGTGGCTCGTAAAACTGTAGCAGAGCATATAGGCCATTCAACTCGTATGTAGGAAGCTTATACACAATATTCAGCAGTCTCCCATAACTCTGTCTGAAACTCTCCATCACTGTCTTATCAGCCAAAGAAATCAAAGTCCGTAGCTCTCGGATGTCAGGTGTTGGTAGCTTGTAAGCCACAGTCTTCTTCAGAGATGCCATATCTGCCGTAGGGATCAAGATCACTAGAACCAGGGGAGAAATATGCACCTGCAACACAGACACACGTTAATGATATGCAAATGAAGATGCAAACAATGCAAAATGCAATCATGCAGCAGGAGATCAGGACGATTGTGCTGTTGAGGAGATGAAGGTTCTGTATCAACAAAACCACAATACTGCTCTGTCAAGAACAACCATATCTCTGAGGAGACAAAACCCTGATATCAGACCATAAACCTGCTCTGTCAAGAACAAACACATATCTGACGAGAAGAAACCCATGATACCAGACCATAAATCTGCTCTGTCAAGAACACACATATCTGATGAGAAGAAACCCCTGATACCAACAAAACTGATTCACTGTCAAGAAAACCAGGTAATCTGAAGGTTAAAGTTTCCTGCAATAACCCGACCCTGCTCACAGGTATGGACCTAATCACGGAAAAGGTTCGGCATCCTATGCGCTCATCAGCGTCACAGACTTTCAAGAAATGACGATACGATACCCAGGAGGTGTGGCATCATCATCTCTTGAAGCGGCCTCACTTAGCTGAATTCCAAATGATCGGTTCCCAGAGTCGACAATCCTCAGATCCGACAACCCCTCGAGTCCAAAGGACCTATAGGAAGCCATCAAAGAGAACCTCGTCTGAGTGTGGATTACGTGGGAACAGCTGCAAGCAAAGCAAGCACGTCCTCCACTAACCCACTCTAATACTATGTAGCTCTCAAGCCTGGGTCTGGCTTCTCACTCATCAGAATGCCCCTCCCACAACAGTGCAGATAATCATATCATACTGAAAATAAAGTGCGAGAAATAAAGTGCGATAAATAAACACAACCCAACAAGTAATCATACAAGCGCTAGGATTGACTCTCGCAGGGGACGTTGGATCCCCAAACTGACTCGCATAAGGGATGTTGGATCCTAGGAAACTATCAAGTCCCCAGCAGAGTCGCCAGCTGTCGCTACCGCGAAAATAAGGTCCCGGCAAATCAGAAGAGTCGCCACCTTTCGTTATTTATCCCTCAGAACGGGAAATGAAACGATCGGAAAAACCTGACGAAAAGGTATAAGACAAGGTCATCGCAACCATTGTCTGGGTTCGGGAGTCGGTTACACAAGGGGAAGGTATTAGCACCCCTCACGTCCATCGTACTCGATGGGATCCACGCTTGTTGTGTTTATCTGACGGGTTGGTTTTACTATCTACCTATTAAGGATGGCTCAAAAAGAAAAGAAAATGACTCGGCAAAGCGTCGCGCTTTATGCCTACGTATTCTCATCAAAGAATGAGAAATCAGAGTCAACGTAGTTCGGCTAACTACGGGTTACGGGGAAGGTGGCTCACCAATACGTCAGTATTGTGCCTACGTACTCTCAACAGGCTTGAGAGATCAGAGCTTACGTAGTTCGGGATAATACGGATTACGGGGATTCAGATTCATCTGTTTTATCGAGTAGTGTTAACAAACAGTTCCAGCAGTTTGGCGTACGCAGCTCAACCCTTGGAGACTTAGGCGTTACCGTTTGCGGTAGAACTGAAAGTTAACGACACTTTTTTCTTCAGAAAATATTCCTTTGAATTATGGGCCCACGGGGCAAAAAGATTTGAAGTTTGTTTTCTGTCTTTTACGGAAGAACTGTTTTTTAGTTGTCTGTAGTTTGTACAGCACTAGAGACTATGACCTGGGAACGAATGCTTCGCATATCATCCAAAGGACGTATACTAAACATTCTAGACGATTGAGAGGAGGCCGCTCAATTATCATTACCCAAGTAGCTTAAGGCTCGTAACGCGCTTATACTAACTTGCCTTTATTACGTTTTTTACTGTTGTTTGAGATGAGAAGAGAGAGGGACAACTACGGGGAGACTATCAAGTCCTAATGTTGTCATGCCAAGGATTCATCCTATGGTTGAAGTTTGAAACAGGGAACTCCTAGAAGTTATCATGCATAGGTTTCAATCTAAAGTTCTAATCATCACTTCCTTATCAAAGGAAGTGAGATTCCTAGGGGATCATGTCAATGATAAACAGAAACAGATAAAGCATCAGCTTAAACAATAAACAGTAAATGACTGTAAAATGCATGCAATGCAAGTGAGGGAGGAAATGTGTGTGGGGCATCAGCCTCCACAAGCTCGTCTCGACCTCAAGCCAGATATGAATAACTGCAATCATACAGAAAAATAAAATGCCATCAAGCAAATCACAAACCACATAGGCAAGGGAGCTGGGCTCTACCGAATACCAGCAAGCAAAGCCATACAGTAAAAATACAAGCAGAGGGAGAAACTCAACCTCTAGTGCAATCATGCTCCTTGCTTAACACAATCTAAACATGAACTTATTCTAATGCATCAAGCAAATCAAACAAGTCACATCAATACAATTGCACAGAAAGCAAACAGACAGGAAAGAAAGCAGATCAACAGCTTCCATAACTTCACAGCAAAGCAATCCTCTGACAGCAAGTCAGTCCACAGTCTGAAGCTGTTCTTCAAGGCTCTCATCTTCAATAGCAAGTGTCAACTTGCTTCTTCAAGCTTTCAATGTATCAAAAACAAGTATCAACTTGTTCTCCATGTTCTTCAAGCTTCAGCTCTCTCTTCATCCTCAATTTGATCTTCTTCACAAGTGTCAACTTGTTCTTCTTGATCTTCAAGCTTCAGCTCCAATGGCAGTCTTCAAACACAGGGAAGTGCAACCTCTAGCATCTTCAATCTTCTAACAAGGAACTACATCCTCTATCAAAGGAGAAAGATTCATCTAACAAGAGCAAGGTGGGGATAGGAAGAAGCAAAGTGAAGACCAAAGGTCACCTCTAAGCACTCCACCATCAAGGAAAGGAACCCTCAAAGGTTCTACCAATTTGTGAGGAGCCACTCATCCTACCAAATGAGGGATGGGGCCTTCACAATGGGACCTTACATCATAGGGAGGAATGGAAGTGATCAACACCTTCCATGTTTCATGAAGGAAGAAAAATCTATTCTAAGAGATCTCCCTAAAACCCTAATCCTTAACCCTAAACAAACTACACCAAAGGAAGAGAAAACTTCAAGTCCAAGCTCCATCATGCATTCCACAGCAGCCCACACAAGTCTTCATCATCATCTAAGAGCAAGAGAAGCAACACCCTAATCTAAGGGAACTAAAGAAATCATTCTAGTTGAGTTAGCAAGTTAGGATCACCTAAAACCTAGTATTAAAGTTAATCCTAACTAAAATACTAAAACCAATTGTAAAATCCTACAAAAATAACTATGGGAACCTATGTCAATCATGACTCTACCATCTTAATTCCAGAGATCAAATCATCAAATAAGACCTAGAAATAAATTCTATACTACAAGGTACTAAACCTAAACCCTAAAAGGAAGCACCTAAAGTTTCAATCTAGAAACCACACCTAATTTCATCACAAAAATGTGAGAAAAATACTATGGGAGCATACATGTCCAAGCTGATCACACACAAAAAATCAAGCCAAAAATCTTCGCTCACACTAAAATCATCAAACAGAGGTATCAACCATGGCCATTTTATTATCAAACAAAATGTAAAAAATGCACAAAAATTGAAAATGCATGATTTTCTTAATATTTTTATTCAACAAAATTCTAGATTCAATCATGAATCAGGGGGGAAAAATCTGGAATTAATTGACCTATTTTTCTATTTTTCATGAATTAATTCCTAAACTATATGAAATGAGTAAAATAAAGAAAAACAATGGAAATTAATAAAAGTGGCGTGCCAAATAGCAAATGCAATCAGTTCAAATCCTGGGTTAGGCCAGATGGGGGGTGTGGATATCAATCCAGTCATTAGGCCCAGGCGCTTCATCTAAATGAAACGGTGCGTATTGATGAAGGAGTCCAAGGCTGACTTTCAAACTCAATCGTGGCCATTCATTCCTTGGACTTGGTCAAGTCTTCAGCAAGATCCAACGCTTGCAGCGCATCGTCCCCAATTTGAATTCAGATGGAGGGAGAGTTCAGACGGTGGCCTGAGCAGTGGCGCCACCGTCTTCTCCGGTGAGGTCAAACACACAGTTCATCAAAAATTACAAAATGATACATCATCTTGTCTAGTTTTTCATGCTGATCATGAATCCAGCCTTAGAATCATCTAAATCTCCATGGATTTTCAAACCCGATAGCCATTCCAAAATACACCTCATTCTTGAATCTCCTCAGAACTTCAATTAAATGCACAGAAATGATCCTTATCTCATGGTGATCAATTTCCCCTATCTAATATTGATTATCAATCCAAGAATTGCAAGAATACAGCTTCAACAGAAAATGATCCACATCCCTACTTGTCTCTAATGCTCAAATTGATCATCTCAAATCCATCTATACATCATAAGGATCCTAACCACCTATAGATTTCTATCTATCTCCTCCTAGATTATACATAAAAACAAAATGTACCAACCTGTGTTCAGAGGTGTAACAGAAGGTGTTCTTGATCACTTCAGCCTCCAAGATGATGCAGATACACTCCAAAACTCCTTCCAAAGCTAATGCAATCTTCAATTTCTCTTGAATTGGCCTTGAACTCAGAATACAATTTCAACTTGCAGCTATGAAATTTCAACTTCACCCTCTGCTTCAAGCTTCAATCTCTTCCAAAAAGCTTGTTGAACACACTCTAATGGTTATATAGAAGCTAAAGGAATCATCCAGAACCTTCTGTAACCTTCCATATGAGATTTTCAATTTCAATTTCTCCTCCAAAATACCATGTGCAACAGTCGTGTATTTGCTCTGTTCTGGCCTGAATTTGCTTGCAATCATCATCTCATGAGATATTGAATTGGTTGGTGGTGATTATTCCCTTGTTTGCAATCCAATGATCCAAGTTTGATATGTTACTTTATCATGAAGTAACAAAATGGAAGTGCATGAATTTTACCTCAAACCAAAAATGTAATATTGCCATTGTTTCCAAAATGTATTTTCCAATCAAATTGACCTATAATTTTGCCTTGTTTGGACACAAATCAATTTATTTGAATTTTTTGCCTTTTATGCCTTTTTAATCTTTCCCTTTCAAAGTTTTCTCAAACCACATCCTTCCTTCAGCCATTTCAATGTCTCCTTTATACATGGTTGAAGTTAAAAAATAATTTTGAGCAACTTTCAAGTTGAACAAAATTCCATTTGAGGTGCCTAAAGTGGTGAAATTGAGCCATAACCAAAATGACATATAATCAAAACTTTCCCAAAATACCCTTGACTTGTCAAAGCCATAACTTGAGTTCTACAAATCCTATCAAGGACTTATAGTACTCTCTAGAAAGCTAAGAGAATAAGGAACAACATTCATGTTTACCAAAATTTCATAGGAATCATCCTGCTAGGGCAAACGTTTCATGCAAGTTGGGTAACTTTCAAGCTCCAAATTCACATTCCTCAGATGACTTGTAACTTGTCTGGCTCATAACTTGAGTTCTACAAACCCTATCAAGGACTTCTAGTACTCAAATTAAAGCTAAGATCAAGCCCTACAACAACCATGTTAGGGTCAAGATGAGATGACAATCATATCTTGAGTTAAATAGCCTTGCTGACAGGGGTCAAACTAGGGGATTTTACACTGTCAAGTCTTAGAAACCCTAGCCTGAAACTTCTCAAACTCTTCAATCATGATGAGTTAACCTTGAAATCATCCTTATAAAATCTCAGTATATCAATCCATGATCACATGGCTCTTTAATTAGGTCCCAACCTTCTTCAAATCCTCAGTTGACTTAGGGTTGACCCAGTCAAACCCTAGTTGCACCACTCATGGTTGAGCCTTCTTAATCTTGCACCATGACCTGTCTAGGCCTCAAAGTGATCTTCAACACTTCTCATGAGCTCTCTCAAGACTTAATGTCCAACCTCATGACTTCAGAATCATCTGATGACTTCCCACAACTCTCAAGTTAGAAGACACACCCTCTTGGCTTCAATCACTCTCTCTGAGGATCTTTTAACTTCTCTAACAAGGATATCAACCCTTGAACACCTGAATAAGCTTCTTAGCTAGCCTCACAGTCTTGTATAGCTCTTGATTGGTAATCATACCTCTTGATCTCCTGCACACATGTCAATGAAATGCAA
The DNA here is from genome assembly GCA_963859935.3 of Lathyrus sativus. Lineage (NCBI taxonomy): Eukaryota > Viridiplantae > Streptophyta > Magnoliopsida > Fabales > Fabaceae > Lathyrus > Lathyrus sativus. The sequence continues at coordinate 282,210,253 of OZ012735.1, forward strand.
ATGATAATGCTAATGTGAATGAAATGAAACATAAGCTAGGTGAAGAAATGTTGGGCAAATTTTGGGGTGCAACACGGTCCAGGAAAAAATTAGAGACATAAAACAAAGCAAAAAAAATATTATCGTGGTAGATTGAAAACTTGAAAAGGCAATTTAAGCAAAAGTTAGGGATTTATGGTGAGTAACTGCATCCAAAAGGATTGGATCCTCTCAGACGAACGTCGTCTATCAAAGAATCATCGATCAAGTCACTTTCAACAGAAGCTCAAGAATACTTAGAGTTAAGAGATGTTAGAAGTATAGTGGTCCTTATATTTCAATGTAGCATATTCCCTTTAAATTACCATTTTCTAACTTTGTAATGCTCAATGGAATCACGCATTTGGCTAATTACCATCCTATTAATGAAAATTTGAGCCTTTGTGCCTTTTGGCAATTCTCACTTTTATTCTGCCTTGCAAAATGATATTTTTATTTGATTTCCATTCTTTAAAAAAATGAATTAACTGTTTCTTTAAAATTAAAGATGTAAATTTCCATTGATTTATGAATATAATAAGTGTAGCACCCCAAAAATTTGTCCTTTCATTTTAGTTGTAACTAGCTTATGGTTCGTTCATTTTGGACATCGTCATTGTGCATATCATGGCATTGGCTCTTGAGACATGGGATCAGGGTGTTTCAATGACTCAAGGTTTTCTTTTATTGCAAATTTTTAAGCAGCACACATTAGATGATTCACCAGTTATTTTGTTCAGCAGTCGTATACCGGATCACATTTTTCAGTAGGTTATCTTGAGCGCAGGAGACAATTTACAAGTTAATTCAGGCATTTTACAAGTGCAATGACAAAAGACAAGTTTCAGTGGCCAAACAATGCTCAAAACGGGTTGAAACAAGTGATTTCCCAAGATCCCCTCCAAAAGGCGCCAAAATTCAAAATTTCCTTATGTTAATCGATTAACACATTTTCACTGTTAAATGGTTATTCGATTAACCAAGAAGAAATTTGCCCAAATGCCTCAATTTTCTGCATTGCAGAATTTGAATCAATTTCCACCACTTGATTTCACATGTGCATCATTGAAATGATCTAGAATGGGTTCATTTTAACTCATTTTCATAGTTCATTTCCACCCAAAATTAAAATTCCCATTCCTAATACAATTCCTCTCACTAACCCAAACTCCAAACCAAATTTAATCCCTAACCTAGGGGTTGCTTAACCAAATTTACTCCAAACCTCACTGATTCACTATCATTCTCACCCTCATTTTTAGAATTTGCTCTCAATTCTCTCTCACTTTTTCATTCTCCATCTTCATATTCAACCTTTCACCAAAGCTCCATATTCAGAGATTCACAAATTATGCATTACAATTTGTGAATTCTTGAGCTAAACCTCCACTACATCATCCTTCTTGTTACGATTCTGCATTTGAAGCTTGTTTGGATCTAGGTTCAAGTTTTGGAAGCCATTCTTGAATAAGCTTTGAAGAAATTTCATCACATTGCTTGGATATTAGGGTTTATTGCTAGGAACTTGGATTTCTTGTGTTAGATCTGTCCATTTTCATTTACAACACTCACCAAAGCAATTTTCCGCTTTGTAGGTTGGTAAATTTCATATCCACACTTGATCTAGCTTAATTTCAACTTATACAATGTAGATCCATGGGTTTTGATACAATTTGATTTGTTTGCTTGAATTTAATTGTTGATGTTAATGTTTGGATCTAATTGTTGTTTGATTGTTGTAATTCAATGTAACTTTTGTGCATAATTAATTGCTTGATCATTTGGATGCTTGAAAAAGTGTGTTGCTGCTGAAAAGTGCTTTTAAAACTTGATTTTCTGCTACTGGAACAGGGTTAATCGATTAACCAATTACAGTTCAAAACTAGTTAATCGATTAACCAGTGTAAATTTGTTGATTTTTGTGTTGTTAATCGATTAACCAGATTTGAACTATAAATGGTTAATCGATTAACACTGATGCAGAATGTGATTTTTATGCATTTTCAAGCTTGTTTTGATTCCTTTCCATTTTTAATCTTCATGGATTGGTATGATGCATATATGTGGACTGTTTTTGATCAATTTCATCATTCTTGATAGCATGTGTGTGATTCTTCGACGCGCGACTTTTGGATTCTGTAATGCATGTACACAATTGTTTGTTTGGCATTCTTGACATGATGACCATGTTGCATAATCCTTTGTGCTCCTGATTGCTTGTTCTTTGTGTTTACATTTCTGGAAGTATGATTCATGTTCATGTTTGTTTTAGATTCCATGATTGCATGTTCGTTTCAAGTGAGTAATTGTTGAATTGTTCATGATGCTTTTAATGAATGCTTAAGTATGTGATGCCGTTGAAACTTGTTCATGCCTATTTGTCCGTGCTTAATTATCCACACATGTGAATCATTTGCTCTTGCTTGATGCTTGTTTATGTTTGCAATTCATGTGTGTTTTCTTAAATGTGAAGGTATGCTTTTGATATTTTCTTTTGATGCATGATTATGCTTAGTGATAGAACATGTTTCTTATTGATTGATCAATCTTGGATGCATACTAGGTATTGTGTTATTACATGATTGTACATGATTGATCCCTATCCATATGCATTTGTCTTGATGCATTGCATGTTGTTGTTTACACTATTGTTGTATCGCATACATGCTGTTAAATAAACATGTTTTGCCTTGCTGCCTTTTACACCTATTTCTGCCAAAAAATAGGCGATGTTAAAGATATTTTGCTTGTGTGCTGGATTTTATTTTTGTTCTGAGTTGGAGGCGCTGTTGTACCTGCTATTTTTTGTTTTGTTTTCTTTGTTTTGGCTTATTCTTGCATGCTTCCTTAGGGCTTCCTAGTTCAACTTAATTTTTTATTAAGCTTGGAGTAGGATAGATATTAGGAGTTTAATCTATGCATGATAACAATAGGTTAACCCCTTTTAACTTCAACCTTAGGTCCATCTTTTGCATGCTAACATTTAGGATAGAGTTTTCCTTATGCATCCCGACCTTAGAGCCATTTTGCATGACAACGTTAGGACTGAGTTTCCCCTTAGACCTTTCATGTGTCTTTCTCTTCTTCTCTCTCAAACCAATATCAAAACACTTAATAAAGATAATGTGCATCGTATTCCATGAGCCATAAGTACATGGGAAAGGGAAAGCGAGTGAATTTCTAACCTCATCTTAGGATGCTTTGTGTGTGAGGCACTTGGACCGTTAGCGCGAAGTATTCGATCATATGTCATAGACTTTAGTACGATGCATATTCCAAATAAAGTCAACTAATTTCTCTAAAACTCACAAACAAATTTAAATCTTTTTCATCCTTTAGGATCTTTTGTCAAATCTTTTTCCAGAAAGAGTACGTTATTTTTCCGTTCTATCGCAAACAGGCGTCGACCCTTACTGGTGGAATGGGAACTTAATGTCGCTCATAAAAAACATAAAGAAACATGTGGTGAGACAAACTACGACTGCTCTGGTTTCTCATATCAGATGAGGATACATAGGCACAAGACAACGATGTCTTGGCGAGAAACCTTCCCCCCTTTCACCTGTAGTTTTCTGAACTACGTTGAATCTGACTTTCCCATTGCATGAGGGAATACGTAGGCCTAGGACGACGAAGTCCTATCGAGTCTCTTCTTTTGTTTTCCCATTTTTTTCTCGTTTCTATTTAGTTGTAGGCTTTAGATAACACACCCTTTGACTAGACAACAAGCATGGATCTCGTTGAGTACAATGGACACGAGGGGGTGCTAATACCTTCCTCTCGCGTAATCGACTCCCAAACCTAGGATTTGGTTGCGAAGACCATGTCACCTATTTTATTTGAGGTTTTCTTCGATCGTTTCCTTTCCCTTCGTCAGGATAAATAACATTCGGTGCAGACTTCTCTATTTTTTTGCCAGGTGTTTTTCGCAGTTGCGACAACTGGCGACACTGCTGGGGACTCTGGTTCCCTATGCGAGTCAATCCTAGCGCTATTCTGTTTTTGTTCTTTGGGTGTTTATTTTTATGCTTTTATGTATATTATTTTTTGTATATTATCGCATTTGCATTATATTACTGTTGTCATATTGCTCTGCTACTACTGTGTTGTTGGGTGGGATCATTTCATGATATATAAGCCTAATACTCAAGCTTAAGTATACACATAAAATTAGAGTGGGATTGTGTTGGCAGGCGTAGCACTTGATACGTACTGTTAACATAAGCTCCACGTCCAAATCAGGTTTTCTTGGGATATGCTCTGACCTGTATGCCTATATAGTAACCAGGGTGTTCCTTTGGGAGCTTACGACTCTGGAGACCGTTCATGGGGATTCAGTTGAGGCCTCCTTGATTGATGATGATGTCGAAACATAAATGGTGAATGTATCATCACTTCTTGACCTGAGAGTCCGTATACTGATGACCAACATAGGATGCCTTTATCCAAGACTAGGGATAGGATTTTGGAGGAAACGTTGACTTTCAACCTACCCAGTTTTTTGGTTTTCTTATTAGTGTGGACTTTTGGTTCTAGGATTCTGGTATTATGGTTGCTCTGATATTCTGGTTTTCCTGTCTTTTTGGTGAAGCCGAATTTTGATCTTATTCAGTCAGCAGTACAACAGCTATTCAGAGTTTATGGAAAATTTGATCCTATGTTTGCATTTGCATAGTCATTTTGCATCCTAACATTCATGTTTTTGTATTTCCAGGGTTTACATCTTCATTTTGATTCTTGTTGCTGAAGATTTGAAGAGATGGACACTAGTAGGAAGGGTACTGTCAGTTACAAGTTTCAATCACCAGAGTTTGGTCTGATTCGTAGTCTGCTTGCCAAGACCACTAAAAGTAATTAGGAGACGTTCAAAGATGATTATGGGAAGATTTTGGGTATGATGCATACAATTACAGAATATGAGAGAATGGCTATTCACACATTTTTAAAATTCTATGATGCTTCATTGAGGTGTTTCACATTCATAGATTATTAGTTGGCTCTTACTTTGGAAGAGTTTTCTCTCATTTTGGAAATTCTAGTCAAATATTAGGTACCTTTCCATGAATCTATGGAAGTTCCTATTCCTGAGGCTATTGGTTAGGCTCTTTATTTGAGCACATATGTGGTAAAGCATAATCTGAAATCCAAGGGAGGTTTGTCTGGCTTTCTATTAAGTTCTTAAGTGAGTGAAGCTTGGAAGTACGCTGAGACTTGTATTTGGACTACTTTCAATGCCATCCTTGATTTATGCATTTATGGGACTGCTATCTTCCCTAATGTAGCAAGTTTCATGGATATGAATGTCATCAGGATCTTCAGGACGATAAATCCCATACTAACTCTTCTCGGTGGTTTGTATCATTCAGTGAATTCTCGGAGCTACAAGAAGAAAGGTGGATTGGTTTACTGTTGCACTCCTCTTCTCTATAAATGTTTCATGAGCCATCTACCCTATGAGGGTGCTTTTGTAGACACTAAAGATTGCTTCAAGTGGTCAGAGAGAGTGATGGGCCTTACTGCTAAAGACATCCACTAGTTCGATAAGAGATTGTTGGGGCTGAGATGATATACAGCTGTGGCGAGTTTCCTAATGTGCCTCTCATGGGAATAAGGGGTGGAATCAACTACAATCCTGTCGCGGTGAGAATTGGATATCAAGTTATTGATTAACTTGATCACAAATAATTATTCACCATCGGTCCTTAATTTTTCCAAGGGAAGGGAAAAGATCGAATAACCCATGAGTATGCAATGCAACACAAAGCTAGAGAATCTAAGGTTCGAGGGTTGATTAAACATAGGGAAGGTGCTAGAATCCTAAGCATCTGTAGTACTCTACATGAACCTCTTTTTTTATTGTGTTATTTGTTATTTTTTATGCTAAAGGGTGAAATACCTAAGGTGTTATTTCTAAGTATGCTCGCCAAGACATCGCATCACGTGCATACGTATCCTGACGGGAGTAGAAACAGAGCATTCGTAGTTCCCCTCAAGGGGTGAAGAACTTTTTACTGTGGCAAATGTTCCAGAGGGAGAGGTTTGTTGATTGGTTTTAGAAGAAGAGACAAGTCGCCATCTTGAGAAGAATACTCAATTTAAACCACCACAAACATGTGGGAGATGGTTTTTGTGTCACTTTGGAAGAAGGGCTCCAACTCGGATCTATAATCGACGAGTGTGCCACATACATCTCTCGAGCGAAAAAGATTCTACATCTTTCTCGACTATGTTATGGGGTAGAAGAATTATATCTCGACTACATAGATGACTCATGTCTAATTCTCTTGTGGGATGATAGGGGATTTAATCTACGAGTTGTCTAAGTTGGAAATCAAAGGGAATCTCCTGAAAGTATGAGGATGTATCCTAAGTTGATCAACCTGAAAAGAGTCATGGATCAAGTAGGGGAAATGATGCAAATGACAATGCAATATGTATGAATTAAAAGTCCTACACAAGTTCTTTCCTTGGACATGTAACATGCAAATATATTACCAGACAGAAACAAATAAGCATTACAGTTATAATTAGGAGGTTCAACATACAAGGCATGCAATATAACCAATTTATAAAGTGAAATAATAGGAAATGTCAGGTCAGGCACATTTGACAGCTAAAAGTACCCACTCACATAAAGATATAGAAAAGGTTGATATGAATCATGAATAAGGTTCTCTAATTAAAAAAGGGTTCGAGTAATCGTCAATATTAACAAACACGAAGAAATTGATTGAATAAATAAAAACAAAGTAGGCACAATCACAAGAAAAGGAATTGATAATTAAGTAATTAATTAAATTATGAAGCAGTCAAAATATAATATAAAAAAATTAATAGCACTCTTTTTTAAAAGGAAAAAAACCCAAACAAAAAAAAACAATTGATTACAAAATAAATTAGATATTTCAAGTTATATATAAAACTTGATAGAAGAAAAAAAACATTTTTTTTAAACAAAGTAAATTAAATATTTTTAAAACATTAATACAAAGAAAGAACTAAAAAAATAAAAAAGAAAAGACGAGGCATTGTAGGTCCCCACAGGGGTCTATGATCAACCTCCACCAAGGTCGTCCGATCGTGGCGAGTTAAAGGACGACTCTGATCTAATGGCGCAACTACGAGGGTGCACCATAGAGCTAATCGAGCGTGTGCACATGGGATAACAAAGTACAAAAATAAAATAGAAATACAAAACACACGAGGAACAAATAACAACTCTCTTCTCTTTGTTCGCCCTCTCGTTCTTCTTCTCAAACCGTCTTCTCCAACTGTGGAATCCATGCCAAATTATCTCAAACCTTCAAAAATATTACCAACAACTTAAACCTTTCTCCATCCATGTTGGTTTCGTCTTCCCTTTCCGTATACCGTCATTTCGATCCCCGAATAAAAGAAACCATAACTCTCTAAACCCAAAATCAGGTGACGAAAACTCAACAATTTAAGGGGATTTGAGATTAATCGAACATGGAAATCACGAATTGATGAAAATAGAAGGAAGGATGGAGAGTTGTTACCTGTGGGGGAGCGAATCTGACGACAAAGATAAGTTTCCCTTTACCCTCTGCGTGTACGGAGTTGTGAATATTAATGTTCTTTACATTATCTGATTTTTGTTGAGTATTTTCTCCTTTCTTTCCTCTGCTGCATATGTGATCTTATATGGGCCATAAGAATTGAATTTTCGATTTCAATGTGCCATTGGTTTCTTGTAATTGTCTAATGATATTGTGATGGACACCTTCCACTTATGTCTAATCATGTCCTGTAAATTTCAAAAACTTTTTGGATTGTGTTTAAAGCTTATTTTGGAAATAACTTGATGTTGTCTCAATTATGTTATGGACATGTTTGATCATGATGAATAAGTTTCAGTTTTTGCTTGATTGTGTCTTTGGAAATCAATTTGTTGTTTATTATTGTAAATCATTATAGGGACATATCTACGTTTACCATTAATACCATTTAATTTGCTTGTGATTTTGCTTCTATTATGCAGGTAAAAACAAGGGCACGTTTCCATCTTGATTGGATTGTATTTGATTATGTTTTTTGGTAACGCTAGCTTTGTTCGCTGATACTCGGACTTTTGTGCGGAATAAGACCTCTCTAGAATTCCAAAATCGAAGCACCTTTAAGGTAACCATAGAATCCTTTTTTCATAACAATATCTTGCATAATTTTGGTATCGGAAAGGTTGACTGCTGAACTGCTTCTACTTTCAGCATCATCATTTTCTTGACTGATGAACCATGGCCGAAACCTTCTCATTTTGGTTTGATCCTGGTAAATTCTGAGTCTGAAGCAAAATTATCATCCTTAGTGTAGATGTTCTTGATTGGATGCATTTTATGGTAAAACATTGTTGTGTGTAGATGTCTTAACTGATGTCATGACATACTTGTGTAGTGTATTGCTGGGTAAGTTTGGTTAGCTAGAACAGAGTGTATTGGATGTCATGATGAATGTTATGACATCAGGTAGCTTCCAGCAAGGGCGCGTGTTTGTTTTTTTGTTATGGTTCCTGAGTTATCTCAGGCTAGATTTCAGGAAACCTACTAGGGTTCCTTAGTTATCTCAGGCGAGACTCTAGGCAGTGCAGAGCATAATATGAAATGCCTATGACCTATTTGATAGCACCCTGAATTATGAAAAGGGGTATAACTTGGTTAAACCTAATTTGTGCAACTTAGGTACAAGGTCCATGCGCTGCATATAAATAAGAGTGGTATCTCTTATTGAAGAGCATAGATTTTGAGTGAAGAATTTTGGTTGTGTAATTTAATCTTCACGTGTGTTTTTGTGTCTTAGGATTACTTGTGAGCCAAGCAATCACTTGTTAGATGATTGTATTGGACTAGTGTGATTTTGAGTTGTATGTTGGTTGTGTCACTCTAAGCTTTTAAGCATGAGTGTTGTATCTCTTGATTGAAGCTGTGAAGCAAGATCAAGATTTGTTTGAAGTGTGTCTTCTTTTTAAATCTGTAACTTAATTGGTTGATATCACTACTGTGATTGAGGGGGAGTGAGTAGGAACTCAAGTCTAGAGTTAGATTAAGATTGCATTGAGTAGGTCTTAAGTGAGGAGTGCAAACTGGTAGTTTGACTCTGAATTAACACTGCTTATAGTGGATTTCCTCCCTGGCTTAGTAGCTCCCATAGTAGGTGTGATTTGCACCGAATTGGGTAAAGAATTCCCAGTGTTATTTACTGCTTTCTTTAAGTGTTTACTGCTTAGCTTAATAATTTGTTCAGTAGCGGATGTCATAACATCTGACATAATATCGATTGTCTGTTACTAGAATTTCAATTGGCATCAGAGCAGGCACACTGCCTGTTATTTTCTGGGTGAGATCTAGGGAAGATAAATTCTGGTACTATGGACAAGGATATATGATTTACAAATAGACCACCAATTCTGGATGGATCTAACTATGACTACTGGAAACCTCGTATGATAGCCTTCTTGAAATCTCTAGATAGCAAGGCCTGGAGAGCAGCTAACTCAGGATGGGAACATCCAGTGAAGATAGAGAAAGATGGATTCATTGTGCTAATACCTTAAGAAGAGTGGAGAAAAGAGCAAGAAGCTTTGGCTCTTGGTAATTCTAAGGCCTTGAATGCTCTATTCAATGGGATAGATAAGAATATCTTCAGACTTGTGCATCACTGTGAACTAGCCAAAGAGGTTTGAGATGCTCTCAAAACAACTCATGAAGGTACCTCTAAGGTCAAGATGTCTTGACTACAGATGCTGACTACTAAGTTTGAGAATCTAAGGATGAAAGAGGAGGAAACCATTCATGAATTCTACATGAATATTCTTGAGATTTCCAATACCTCAGGAGCTGTAGGAGAGAAAATGTCTGAAGAAAAACTTGTAAGGAAGATTCTCATATCATTGCCCAAGAGATTTGCCATGAAGGTTACTGCTATAGAAGAGACTCAAGTTATCAGCAACATGAAGGTTGATGAACTCATTGGTTCTCTCCAAACCTTTGAGATGGGCATGTGTGAAAATACTGAAAAGAAGAACAAAAGCATAGCTTTTGTATCAAATAATGAAGAGGACCCAGATGAAGGCAATGGTGGAAGTGAGGAAAATCTATCAGAAGCTATAGCTATGCTTGGAAGGCAATTCAACAAACTTATAAAAAGAATAGATCAGAAGACCGGACCTAATGTCAGAACATTTCCTATGACATCAGTAAAAGAGGTAAATATGAAGAAAAGTCCAATCAAGGCAAAGGAATTCAGTGCCATGAACGTGAAGGCTATGGTCACATTATTGTTGAATGTCCCACGTACCTCAAGAAGCAAAAGAAAGGTCTAACTGTCACCTGGTCTGATGGAGATTCTGGGAGTGTATCAGAAGAAGAATCTGCAAAACATGCCACTGCACTAACTAGTGTATGTGTATCTGATGATGATTCTAGTGAAGATGAGCTGACTTTTGATGAACTTGCAGCCTCATATAAACAGCCGTGTATCAGAAGTGCAGAAGTGTGTCAACAAGGGGAGAAGCAAAAGAAACTGATAAAGGAGTTGAAAACCGAGAAGAAAGAGCATCTTGAAACCATAGACTCACTCAACAGTGAGGTCAGTTTGTTGAATTCCAAACTTGATCAGATGTTAAAGTCTATCAGGATGTTAATCAATGGGACTGACACTCTAGAAGAAATTCTACAAAGTGGTCAGAAAGCAAGAAACAAGTCTGGAATAGGCTTTGTTGGGGAACAGGGACCCATCTTGGGGTTCAAGAAGCCAAAGCCTGAAAATCATAGGTCAAACCGGATGTCACGACCGATGTCTCAATATCAGGGGAGCAGAAGCATGAACCAGACAAAGATAAAGTTCCAAAGGTGGAGGTGTCACTATTGTGGAAGATTTGGACACATAAAGCCTTCTTGCTTCAGGCTGCATGGATTTCCCAGCCACACTCATCAAGTCAAACCCAAACAGGCTGCTCCTATCAAGAAAAAAATGGGTTGCTAAGGATATGGTTCTAATAGCTCATACCTCTCTAAGGGTATCAGCCAAAGAAGACTAGTATTTTGATAGTGGCTGCTCTAAACATATGACTAGAATAAAGAACCTATTGGTGGACATCAAACCTCACTTCAACAGTTATGTGACCTTTGGTGATGGAGCTAAAGGGGAAATCAAAGGTGTTAGAAAACTAGACTGTCCTGGAGTTCCAGATCTAGATGATGTTTTATTGGTGAAAGGACTGACTGCAAACCTTATTAGTATCAGTCAGCTCTGTGACCAAGGACTCAATGTCAAATTCACTAAGGGAGAATGTGATGTCACCAATGGAGAAAATGAGGAAGTCATGAGGGGATCTATATCTAAAGACAATTGTTACTTATGGGAGCCTAAAGTCTCAAGTAACTCCACTGTCTGTTCTATGGCCAAAGAAGAAAAGGAGGTAAAACTGTGGCATCAAAAACTTGGACATCTTCATCTAAGAGGGATGAAAAAGATCATATCCAAGGAAGCAGTGAGAGGAATTCCAAAGCTAACTATTGATGAAGGAAAGGTTTGTGGTGAATGTCAAGTTGGCAACAAAACCATGATGTCACATATTAAAACTTCCAAAAGTCTTGAACTATTGCACATAGACTTGATGGAATCCATTATTGATGACCAGTATGAGGAATACAATGTCACTCAAAATGTCATGACATTATACTGTGACACTCTTAGTACCATCAATAACTCAATTCAGCATAGCAGAATTATTGATATTAGATGAGATCTTGTGAAAGTCAATGTGATTACCCTGGAGCATGTAGCCACTTAACTACAACTTACTGACATTTGGACAAAAGATCTAGATGGTATTCAATTTTATAAGTTAAGTGGCAATTTGGGAATGTGTCTCCATAAGGAATTATAGCAATTAATGTTATTTGGGACTTACATTTTGAACGGGCTAAATATTAGTCACCGTCTGATGAGACAAAATTTCAAGTTCCCTCTTCTTTTGGAATCATATCACTCTAGCCCCTACACACGATAAGTTTGCTTCATTTGGTATCCATACCACTCCTTCATCTTCCATACCTCCCTCAACAGCCACAAAAAACCTTCTTTAACATTGTCAAAGTCTCTTGAAATGTCTCAACAACCAGACTCTATCTCTCTCAAGAGGATGTCCTCCATCACTGATCCAGATTCTGGTACTAGAACTGACCCTATTAACCCTAACTAGGTTCTTGAGGTGGCACCTCTGTGAATGTTGACCCAAGAAGGTCTGAGTGTGAAGAAGCCACGAACTCCACATGCAAGAAGACCCAAAGAATTAGTCTCAGGTCAGGCTCCTCACACTTCATCCTCCATCCCTCAAGAGGATACCAATAGGGAAGGCTCTAGGTATGTCCACAACACTATTGCAAATTTTGTATCTAGGATATTGAATGAACCACATGATGTGCCTGGGATATCCATCCCTCTTAACACTAAGGTTCCTGCACCCCATCTGGATCAAAACTGATGTTAATCGAGATGTTGAAACCATGGGTACGACCTCAGGAAAGAATGATGATAAGGGTCAATCTGCTGAGAGTGATGTTAATGTGCAAGGTGGTAACGATGATGATGATGATGTCTAAGCTGATGATGTTGATGTAGTGAACCTTGATGACTATTCAGATAATGATCTGATAGCCACTATCAACCCTAGCATATCCAAAAGGCTCATGACTAGGAAAGGAAAGAAGGCAGCTGCTCAGAGTCCTCCCAAGAGGAAAGCTGTGTCAAAAAGTACTCATGTTGGCCCTACAAAAGCTTAGAGTAAGGTGGTTCCAAAGAAAAGAAAGGCTCAAATAAGTACTGAATCTAACTCAGACTCGGATGTTGCTTGTGATGTCACTGACATCCCACCCAAGAAGAAGCCAACAACTAGCAAACTTGCTGCTAATGTACCTGAGGTTCCTATTGATAATATCTCATTTCGTTATCCCTCTAGTGTCAGCAGGTGGAAATATGTGTACCAGAAGAGGTTGGCCTTGGAAAGAGAGTTGGCTCAGAATGCTCTTGAATGCAAGGAGATCATGAATCTGATTCATGTAGTTGGGTTAATGAACATTGTCACCCAGTTTTCTAAGTGTTATGATATACTTGTGAAGGAGTTCATTGTGAATCTATCAGAAGACTGTGCTGATAGAAAGTCAAATGATTTTGGAAAGGTGTATGTGAGAGGAAAGTGTGTCATCTTCTCCTCAACTGTTATCAATAACTATCTAGGAAGATCGGATGAAGCTCAACCTGATCTAGCTGCTTCTGACAACAAAGTATGTCAAGTTATAACTGCCAACCAGGTCAAAAGCTGGCCCTTAAAAGGGAAACTGGTTGCCAGTAAACTAAGTGTGAAGTATGCTATGTTGCATAAGATTGGAGCTGCCAACTGGGTGCCTACAAATCACAAATCCATTGATGCTACTGTCCTTGGGAAGTTCATCTATGCTGTTGGAACCAAGACAAAGTTTGACTATAGGACCTACATCTTTGATCAAACAATGAAACATGCAGGAAGTTACAGTGTGAAAGATTTTGTGGACTACGCCTAAACCTTTTCAAGAGAAAGACTTGATAAGAAGAAATTGAGACAAGTTCCATGGCTGGAGACCAGGATCAATTGGAAATTTGTCACTGTTCAAATTGTCATATGATCTACATTTACAGTAAAAATTTCGGGTATTCTGATATTTAATCCTCTTTTACCTTAAATGTCTGAATATTTTCATCATTCATCATTCAGGTCCAAGAAGATTAAATAAGGGCATCTGTCAATTTTGACTCTATGATTCTACAACATTTGCATATCATATGAATATACTTTCATACATCACTAACCCATTAGAGAGTACAAAGTTTGTTGTTTGTTTCATTCTTGAGTGCAAATTAGGGTTTTGAGCCTCATGAAGGATTTAGGCAAAGAATCAATCAAGGATAAGCATGATCTTCAACCTATCAAGTCTCCAATCCATCCATGAATATCAAGATCTCCCATTCACCAATAATAAAAGTACAAGATTTCCTCATTTCAAATCAACAAGCCTCAAGATCCTCAACACACCAAAATTAGGGGTTTGACCTAATTCATTCCTTGGGTTGACTTTTGGTTCTAGGCATGATAGAACACCCCAAGATATGTTTTAAGGACCTCAAGTACATCATATTAGTCCATTCATATGTTTGGATTAATCCAAAGGACTTGATTCATAAGTAGAGTAAGGATTCAAATTCAACTGGGCCACAAACTAGGGTTTTTGATGAAACGTCAACCATACCTTTGACTTTTGAGCAAAGCATGATCTCAAATCTTGGGACATGATCCAAGACATTCAAAAATACCCTTGGAATCCATCCATGGCATTTATTTAGCCCAAAGGTTTGATTTCACAAAAGATCACAAATTTCAAGATTCATCTGATACAAAAAGTCAATTGTGTTCAAAATCAAGTTTGACTTTTTTGAGTTTTTGGTTAAACGTGCCTTTTTCAAGTCAAGAACAATGTTAATATGTGATTTGGATCATGATTGGTCAAGAAAAATCAAGAAAAGTGAGATAACTTGTAAAGAGGGCAACCTTAGAAAAGTCATGAAAAACATGGATTTTTGCCCTACTTTGCAAGGTTATACTTCCAAACTAAGCAACCATTTTCTTGGATCCAAAGATCAAATTGAAGAGCTTGTTACATACTACAACTTTGTCACTTAGGGTGGATTCCCAAAATTTCATAGAATTTGAGATATGAAGCCATGAAGTTAGGGTTTCAAGACTCTTTGAATCTTGACACTTAGAAAAATTTTAGGCAGAACCTATTTCGTGTTTTGGCAAACTTCAAGGTCATTTTTCACAATAATCCAAATTAAATCAAGATCGATTATGAACATGAAAGTTAAAGCATGATATCTCATTTTCCAACAAGTACAAGAACATCCTGTGATTCCACTTAAGCAAGGAGATATGATCCTCACAAATGCCTTGATCAAACTGATTTTCAAGACAACGTTGGTGCATTAATTGTGTCACACAATTTTCACCTTCAAAATTTTTCACTTTGCAAGCCTTTTCATCCTCCAAGATCAGAAGGAATCTTGTTGAACCACATAATATCTTCAAATTTGAACCATAAGTCAATAGTTCTATCTCTTAGCATGTGAAAACCATCATTACAAAGCCATGAATTCAAGTTTGTCATTTGGAATTTATTTGAAGCATTGAATTGGCATGAAATGAGCCACACCAGTTCAGATCAATTAAAAAACAATGAGTATTCAAACTTACAAATGGAAATTGAGTCAAGATTCTAGTCATGCTATAGAAGACTTTTGGTACCTTAGCCTTTAAGTTAGAGCTACATGGCTATATCCATTGAAAAATAGCAAGCTCCTTCATCCTACACTATTCATTCAAAACAAATAAATTCTCCTATAAATATAGGCCATTTTGCATCAATTCAAATTAAAACAATACCAAAGCTTATTTTATCATATTTCCTCTCTTGTTTCAAAGTTGCATAGTTCAAAAGTTGAGAAATCGAATTTCTCATTTCAGAGAATTCTACTTAAACCAGTCATTCACACACCTCACGTACATCATGTATAAGTGATCCAAACACTTAAACATCATCTGTAACATCAAATTCACCAAGATCATAACATCACTTAACTCAACTTCAGTTGGATTCGAGCCCATCAATCCAGAAGGCTTCCATCCATTCCAAGCACATCAACACATTCCTTGAGGTATAGGGAAGTTTTCCAGAACATCATTTCACATCTGTAACACCTACAACTGAGGATTCGATCTCCTCTTGCAAGGTAAGCCTGGAGACTTTCAAACTCCATAAAACATGCATCATAAATGTTATTTTAAGTTACCAACATGCTTCTGGTAGTTCATAGATTGTTTACCCTTAATCAATTGATGTTTATCATTCATGTATGGAATTTCATATTAGTTTTTTCAAATTCTAGGGTTTATATGTTCATTCTTAATAATTCGTGCCACACAAAAAATAAATAAAATAAAAAAGAGCCATTCAATAACTTGTTAAAAAACACACAACTTTGGTGTTTACATCATGTCGAATGGTTGCGTATTGAGAGAGATAACATAGGTTTTGCAAATTCAGAAGTTGGCTCAAGGAAGAAGATGAAGTCTAGCGCGAAATTTTGAATTTTCTATGCTGGCTCAGTTTGGCATAGTTTTAGCATATGTTTCATATATTTTGTGTTGTTTTGATGTTTTCATAACCAGCACACGGTGGCTCAGTTAGCTGAAGCGTGTTTTTTGAGTTGGAGTGAGAAGGTGTGGGTTCAAATCCCACCCTTGGCATTTCTTTTTACCACCTTTCATATTTTCTTATTTATTTTTTCCAAATTTCAAACTATCATAACGTTCTCATTTTTTATCATCTTAAATCCATTCGTTTTTGCAAATTATTCATGATAATGTCTATTTTATATTTGTGAAAAGAAAATACCAAAAATAATTATTTTTAATACATTTATGAGTGTTCAAAGTGGTAGTGTTTTTAGGGTTTCTTTAAAGGACTTCTTTGATCCTTTTGAATGTTTCCTTGCTTTCCCTTGCTTGTAAAGACTTTTTGCACCATGTCTAACTTATATGAACCTTTATGATGTTGTGATGTTATGCATCCTTGTTCCCACTAGTTTTTGATAAAACTTTCAAGTATATGTTTACATGTAAAAGTATATGTTGAATTTTGTCTATACCATGAACTTTTACTTGACTATTTTGCCTTAACATGTGATGTTCCTTCCATGTTTACGCCATGATATGCATGTTTTCCATTATGATGATTTCACCATGTTTTAGTCTCCTTATACACTTGAATTTTGCCTTGAATATGACAATGAATACATTCTTGTATGCTTAAACTTTTGTGGTGTTTCTGACTTGTTTATGACCATGTTTGAACCCTAATATCCATGTTTGGTTGTTATCAACTTGTCATTAACATGTTCAACTTGTATCCTTGCTTCAATGTTTAAATGTTTCCATCATAAATACATCTCTTTAAAATGCACATCATCTTTTCAAGCTTAAACTCTCCGGGCCTCTACTTAGAGTGTAAGATTCAACATCTCTATATATAAACTCTCTTGGGTCTCTATTAAGAGTGTAAGTCCCGTCCCTTTCTGTCAAATCATCAATAATTCTTGGGCCTCTATTAGAATGTAAGACCCAACACCTTTTCTTTTCTTTTCAGTAAATCTTGGGTCTCTATTAGAGTGTAAGATCCAACACCTTTTTTCTTTTCTTTTAATAAATCTTGGGCCTCTGTTGGAGTGTAAGACTCATTATATTACATTTTCAAACTCTTTGGGCCTCTATTAAAGTGTAAGATCCAACACCTTTTTTTTTCTTTTCAATAAATCTTGGACTTCTATTAGAGTGTAAGACCCAACACCTTTTCTTTTCTTTTCAATAAGTCATGGACCTCTGCTTAGAGTGTAAGACCTAACACCTTTGTGAATAAAATAAAACACAAAAATAAAACAATCAACACATCAAACCCTAAAAGATGTGCAATCTACATACATTTGGTGTAAAAAGGGGTGTAGGAATATATGTACTTATGATAGCTTGGAAAGTGAAAAATTACTTTCTATCAAGGACAAACATTGAGACTCTCTACGTAGGTGCAAAGGAAATGACGTGGTCTTGTCATTATCCCCAAAGATTACTCCACCAAAGTACTATTACTAGAATGTATCAATCTCTACTATATTTTAAACTCTATTTTCATTCGGATTCAAAACCTACATTATTTTGCTCACCCTTTATTAAGTGTGCAACTATCATTGAACTGTATTAATTTACACATATATTTGTATGTCATCTTAAATCGCTATACTCTGTATACATATGTCTGCGAACAAGGTTGCTAGCTGCTAGAGTTGCAGTAGTGAAAAGATGTTTCGTGGAAAATTATGATGATCAAGTTTAAGTTGCAATAGTAAAATAATTTTTTTTCTTCTTAATTTTAAAGATATATTAACTTTAAATTCATCTACTGATTCGTTGGTTTTCTGTGACATTACCTGCGGAGTTACTTGAGAAATTTATTGTGATTTTATCTATAGATATTTTTTACAGGTTCTTCTTGCCACAATATTTATCCATGACGGTTTAGGAATAAACCATTAACAAAAAAGAAAAATCATAAAAAATATATCTCATTAGAAAATTTAACTTAAATCCACATGAAAAATAGAATTCTAGAATGAAAAGAGATCTTTGGTGAAGACAGAGAGTCTTCCCATGTTTCCATTTTTTTACCTTCCTTATTTTGTATATAATATGACTTCCTTAAAAAATGTTTTTGACCTAGCAAAAGAATGGGAGGTTTGGGTCGGCTTGTTTTTCTTTTGGTCATGTAGTCCTTTACATATATAGTACAAAATATGTGTCATTTAAATATATATAACTTTTGTTTTAGTCATTTTAACTAGATTAATATATATATATATATATATATATATATATATATATATATATATATATATATATATATATATATATATATATATATATATATATATATATATATATATATATATATATATATATATATATATATATAAACACACAATGGATTTCGTATCGGTTAAACTACATACCCGATGTGAAAAGCATACGATAGCTTATCTATCACACTGTAGGCCCGATCTAAAATCCGGTGGATATCACTTCGGTAGTATACTATAATCGATGTGAAATACAATTTTTCCTCTCGACTAATCACCCAGTGTGATATATGACTAACTTACCACATCACCCTACCTTATATTGAAAGGAAACTCTTGTTATATTGAAATGTCACCTATATATACTAATTGTGGCCGAGAGGCAGAGACAAAACTCCATTTGTTGTCGGACTATGGTTTTTCCACCCAAGTTTAGCTTCACCTTATTATGTCAAATCATATATCTTATTTATTTTACTTAAAATTGTAGATATTGGATCTACAATAATATCAAAAGGTAAAGGTTCATAACTATTTGTACAAACTGGCAAACTACTTGTATGACCACTTAATGGTTCTCGTGGATGTAGAAGAACGAAGATATTTATGAAGATGATTTTCAATGACCAAACGATCTTGTGGTAGCGATCCAAAAGTTTACAAGAGGAATAAATAGTTTCTCTTCTTAACCTTTTCACAAAACATTGCAAACCAGTAAGAAGATCTACATTGATTAGAAGATGTCTTGTGATGGATGGATAAATCTTAATAGTAATGGTACTTGCAAGAGAGATGGTGACCGTGTAAGGTGTGTTGGTTTACTCCATAACTCAGAAGGAAGATGAATACTTAAAATTGTACTTTTATGGATACTATTTCTAGTGAGCTTTTTTTTATAGTTAAATAATACATTAACAATAAAGGGTAAAAAAGGCACACACAAAGTACAAAGGAATAAAGTAGATAGGACATGATGTACCTGTCGCACCTCGAAAAATACACAATCGAGAAATACGATCCTCACCCTAAAGACGCAGAAATGCGGTTCGACAGAGTCGCCATCAAACATTATTTATACCAAAAGAGGAAAAGAAAAATATTGAGAAAACATTTAAAGAGATAAGAACACGGCCGTCACAACCATATTTTGGGTTCTGGAGAACCTCTTATATCCGTTGTACTCAACGAGAACCTCTTAATTCGAATTGTGATGAACATTAGCTAAGCTTATTTGTTTTCTTCTAAACGATATAAAGCGAAAATATGTGATAAAAAGGTTTGATGCTAAGGGGAAATTGGTGGTTTTAGGATATGGTGTTTGCCAAGGATTGGTGCCTTGTGCCTATGTATGCTCATTCGGACACAAATGAAGAATCAGAGCGCTCGTAGTTCGACTACGGGAAAGGTTTGGAAAGGGGAAAACAGAAGATGGAGGAAATATGGACGCAAAATGACGTAAAAAGATGGAAATGTGACTCAAATGGGGGAAAATAAAAAGGTAGGAAACAATGGAAAAAGATGGAAGTGAGGACATGGAATGACGAAAAAAGATGGAAGTGTGACTCAAATTGGGGAAAAATAAAAAGGTAGGAAACAATGGAAAAAGATGGAAGTGAGGACGTGGAATGTTGGGAAAATATGGAAGTGTGGATGCAAACGGGGGAAAAAGAAAGAGTGTGCTCGCCAAGATCATCACAATCTTGTGCCTACGTACCTTACATTCGAGTGAATGAAGAATCAGAATGTCCGTAGTTCGTGGATACGACCACGAAAAGAAGAGGTTAATGTGTTGAAGTTTTGTTTGAATGACGATTACTCAAAGCTTAAGAAAAGCTCCTCGGACCCAAGTAATTGGGAGAATGAGTCAAAGGATTGACTCTCTCTCTTTTTCATCTTTAAAAGAGGTTGTGTTTGAAGAGTGTTTTGAACAATGAGTGGTTGGAAGATAATTTGAGTGTTATCGAGTTAGAAATGTTTTAGTGGCATCAACTGTTCACACACGAGTAAGAGAACTCGCACCTAAACAACTGAAGAGAGATCAAAGGCTCAATCCCTCTCTTTTTCATCTTGAAAAGAGTTTCGATGACTGTTAATTATTTTGACATTTGATTGTAAAAACCCACTTGAAGTTGGATCAAGGGTTTGATTGTATTCGCGTGCAAAGAGGTTGATTTGGAAATAGCTCGACTACGAATCGAGAGTTTGATTTAAAGAGGCGTGAATCAACCTTAGTTCACAGCGGTACTCCTAGTAACGAAACCACGATGAAATATGCGAGTGTGTCTGTTAGGTTGATGGTGAATGCTAAAGAGCAATCGACTTACAAAGGTGTTTTGAAAATGATTCGACGACGAATCGAGAATTAATTTGAAAATGGTTTGGTCTATGCTAGTCCCTAGGGGTGCTCCTAGTAAAAAAACTACAATCAAAGGAAAACGAATGCGTACATCAGAATGGGAGCGGGGTACATGTAAGTTACACATGATTGCATGAAATAAATAGGGCCATTGTCAGGTAGTCCAAGAGGAAGTCGTGTGTGCGCGAGGTGTCCTAAACTAAGCCACGAGCAAGAATCGTACAAAATCTCCTTGCTAAGGTTTATGTACATAATCCATAATCCGTTGCTCAGAAAAGTAACCACAGTTCATCAATTGATTGTTTTAGAGTTTCAATAGTTTAGTGTCTTTTCGAGTAATGTGAATAAAGCATGAACAATATGATAAGATGAATATGATATGAATATGAACAATATAATGAGCAAGACGATGTCAACAATAATATATGAACAGTGTAATATGTACAAGAGTATATAGATATAAATTAAAGTTAGTGTTTAATCCTTAATTGTCATTGTATCGGATGAATCAGGTTGACTTTAGTGCTAAACCATCGTAGCACGATCTATGACGAAGATATTGCTATAGGAGGTCGCGCAAGCTATGATATTTGTGCTAAAATATGATAGAAAAATGATATTTGAGAATCATTCTCCAAGGAATCGTGCCACACGTAAAGAAAATCGGATGATCTCGTCTTAATTACAAACTTGTGTCGGTTAATCAAAGGTAACCTATCACAATCTCAAAGTATAGAAAATGATCTCGATGATCATTCGCTACAGATTTGAAATAATCAAGGTTAAAAAACTCTGATAACCAACATTTACAATATTAAAGACTTAATCGACCCAAAAGTGAGATGAGAAAGTCAAAATGAGATGAAATAAATAAGATGAAAATAAAGAGATCGAGAAAAATTTCTAAAAAAACAAAAAATTAAAATATTTGGAGAAAATTGAGAAGAAAATAAATAGAAAAGAAAAGAAAGGAGAAAAGAAAAAGAAAAAAAAAAAAGGAAAGGAAAGGAAAGTGGGGAGGCGGTGAGAAATTGGGTGTGTGTGCATATGGAATCATTTGAGCTCCAAAAGCCCATCATCCTCCAAAGAACAAAATAAACACGATTTAAAGATAAAAGGAGAAGTGAGACATAAGCCTATCAACCCAATCATCACCACATCGTAGTCCATTAACACGATTTGAGAAAAACAGAAAAAAGCAAGATCTCAGGTCATCAGCTATTCCACTCCTTAGATGAAACAAACACATACCACAACAAGTCATCTTATTTAGAATCCATCATCCTTTTAAAAATGAGTTTGTATCAGATCAAAACAAATACCAAATTCATCTCAGTGAAATCTCTCAAACCTTCTTCGCTTTTCACTTTCACTCCACCTCAACCTTGGCTTGCCACTATTCAAATTTGTTGGTTCTGTTTTCTGTGGTTTCATTTTGCTTTTGAGTTAAGGAAATTTACTTTCAATCGCTCTATTTTCTTCCCTTTCTCTGATTCGGTTTATGGGTTTGATTGATTGGTTGTTTGAATGGGTTGAGCAGAGTTTGTGGTTTAGGAATGGAGTCAAGAATTTGAGGAAGGTTGGGTGATTTGGAGATGGTTTGAAGGAGGGTTGAAGGAGATGGCCGAGTGAGATTTATGAGTGAGGAGGAATTTATGGAAAGATAAGGTTGCGCGTAGGGTGCGAGAGATCTCCTTTTATGTGGGATGGTGGAGTTCAATTTATATGAGAGGTATAAGGAGAGGGATGGGATCTTGTTGCTGTACACTCTGCCAATTTGAGGTCGTTTTGAAATTTTTTGCGACGAGTTGTTTTGTGTGGTTTGTGGTCCGCGTTTTGCTGAAAAGTGGGGTCGCGATTTCATATATCTTTTGGAGTGTGGCTAAAAGTCTAATGTGTTTCGCAGGTTCTATGGAGGCAGGGCGATTGTGTTTTGTTGTGGGGTCGTATGCGTATTGTGCGTCATGGTTTTGTGGTAGCTGCTGAAGTATTGTAGTTGCCGCTCGGTTTTGTTTTGCCAACAGGTTGGTGTAAATCATGAGGTACGATTCGTGGGATATTGGTGCGTATTTTATGTGGTGATAGCTTGGAATTTGTTTGTTGTGTTCTTGCTCTCTACTACAATATGTGTAATGTTGAAGGTTTGGCAAGTTTAGTGTAGCGTGTGAAGGTTGTCGTGCGTGAACGTCCTTTTTTTGTGGATGCAGCGTGTTGGTTGTGGCAAGCTGCTGCTGTTTGTGTTGTGCAAATAAAATTCAATTGATGGCATATTGGTGTATGTGGTATTTGCTTTGTGTAGGGCGGTGCATATGAATTTATAGTACAAACTTGGAGAAACAAAGTGGTATGGTATCATGTACAGTGTTGGCTGCTTGTTGTAATAAATGCTTCATGGTTTGTGGTGTATGTTGTTGTAGGATGTGATTTGAAGGTGCTTTTGTCCACTTTAATTTTTATTTTTCTTTACAATATCCATAACAGACCCTCTTTATGTATGACCTTTTTTTTTTTGGTTAGCATGAACATGGACTTTTGTATAGTGGGCTTGGCTACATTTTCTTGTATGGGCCTTTGGTTGTGAAATGGCTTTTTTTTTTTTTTGTATAATTTTCCTTTGCAAACTTTTGTAATGGATTTGAATGTGGGCTTTTACATGGTGATTTGAAATTTTGGCACAACCCGAACCACCCCCCCCCCCCCCCCCACCCACACACACACACTTTTTGCTTGAATTTTATCTTGAATATGAAAAATGCTTGCTCATGGCAATTTGATAATTGTTTAGATGATGTAACCATGACTTATACATTTTGATTAGAAAGATACTCGGACAATTGAAACCAGAGTTTTCCAAGTTGATCCATAAATCTCATAAGAATCAAGTTCCGACCTCTTGAATTTTTTCATTAAATCTTGAATTGATCCCTGACAAATAAAATAGTACAGGAATCCATCTAGAATTTGAGATGAATCAGAACCTTACCTTAAAATGAATCCACCACTGAACTAATCCTTGGATTTCGTCACTCGCATTGATAAAACAACTTTTTTCACATTGAACCAAACAAGCAACAAATGACTTGTAATAATGACTTGTCATGTAGACCTCAACTCACTGCATAAAACCCTAACTAGAAAATAATTTGGTTCTTGATGATATTTAGATATAGCACTTGAATTAGCACAACCTGACAACTTGATCCATATACAGATGACTTGATCATGAAACCAAATTCTAATTGGAGCTTCACACATACACCAATTGAATTGTGTACACGATGACCTTGATCTGAACAAACCTAACCTGACCAAGATTTAGTCATAACCATATGAACTTCAATCCCTACTACACATACACCTGACCTGACAACCCTGCCTGAAACGTGATTCAACCTAGCAACACTTTGAGCAGGAGCAACATATTTTTTGCGATTTTTAAATAATGGTTAGTGAATGGAAGTACAAATGAAGATAGTATACAAGTATGAAAAATTTAGAGTATGACAGTACCATAAAAAAAATATCAGAAAAAAAACAAATATATAAAGAAAATCTACAAGAACAAAACCTTAACATCCACTAACAAGAGAAAAAAAATATCCTCTAAGAGCTCCAGCCCAAACAATGAGTAAGCTAAATCTCAATTCAACAATACTACCATCAACAAATCAACATCAACAAATCAAAAAGGCACAAACAATTTAAGTTAATACAAAATTTCGATTCACTATTAGTTAATCCAAAGGATAGGGTTCTGAACCATTTTGAGAAGGTGCATGAATTTATGGTTGATCTAATCAAAATGAAAGAGAGGATCAAATAATGAATAGAGTAAGAAATATTGGAAGAATTAGAAGTAGTTAAAAGAGCATGATAAGCAAGACACCGAAAATGCCGTCTCTAACAAACTTCTAATTCCACTTTTCTATATTCAAGAATAAGTATGACCTTAAAGGACTAAAAGGAAATTAGTAACAATAAGTTTCTCGTGAACAACGAAAGACTTTTTTCACAAATAAGAATCTTATCTACTAAGTTACTTACCTCTTCCACACTACACTCGGAATAGTAAAAAAAATAAAAAATAAAAATATAAAAAAGTCAGAAATCGTTTCAACCTAAAAAACGGATTTGGATCCTCTACTTTATTATATATCCTGCCATCTCTCATATTTCTAATCTAACGGTTTATAATTTATAATGAATAATTAAATAAAAAAACAAAGATAAATTAGTTATCCATTTCTCTCTCCTATTAAATGATTTTTTTTTATTTAATTATTTATTATAAATTCTGAACCGTTAGATTATAACATGAGAGATGACAGGATATATAAAAAAGGAGAGGATACAAATCTTAAAAAAAACATAATCTTGAAGGGGATATTTAAACTGATTTTTTATCACATCTCTTGAATTTACATGCCTATAAATGTGTCCAATTAGGTTCGTAGTTTTCTCTTTGTGTCTCTTCTTGTTCCCAAAAGAAATTATGATAACTCTTTGTTCGCAATCTCTGGGTTATGTAACACTAGAAATTTAAAATATTGACATACACAACTATTAAAAAAATATACTAGAGAAGATATCGAGATAATTACGTAACCGCATAAAATACGTGTATTATCAATACATTGAACATCAACATGAGCTTTTTGCATGATAGCTTGTTTCAAACTTCAAATGAAAACGATATGAATTAGCTCAACGAGTATTGCATTGCATTGATATTGCACAGCGAATTTGAATCTACATCAAGCTAGCTTCTGATTAGAAAATAATAGTGCACAAATATGATATGAGATCAGAAGCTTTCAAAATACACATTTTTCTCAAGATATTGCCAGTTTTCTGGTTCAGATGAACTCTCTGGTAAACCTGCAAAATAGTTAAATAAAAAAATGAATATTCAGAAGAAAAAAAAATTCTAAACTATTTTTAATCATGAACATAAAATATTTTAGCAGTGTATAAATTACTTGAAGATGATATTGCTTCTGTAAGCTTTCTTTGCAGTTCAGAGCAATCAATGACAGTCATTACCGGATCCTTCAAAGAAATATACAAATGAATGTTAGTAACCAATTTTAGAACAAATGGTATTGTTTTTATAGAGTTTCTGATGATTTTAAATTGCAGTTGCAGCTAGGGATGTGATTGCGGTCACTACGGTTGCTGCCACTGCGGTTGCAGTGTGGATTACCGTCGTTTCGACATAAATTTGTTTTGTGAACATAAAATATTTGTAAAAAATTTTACACCGGCAATTCATATCATCATCCGTATGTATTATTTTATTAGTTATTAAAATAAAAGTCAAACTTCTTTCATCATTCAACGTCTATAATTAACTATACTTTATTATATTATTTTATGTTTTACATATGGTTTTCATTTCCCCTCTTAATTTTCATATATATCTCATTATTAGTTTTCCATCATTTTAAATATTTATAATCTTTTAAAAAAATACCTTAAATCTATAATATAAATAGGAAAGAAGGTAGAACAAATAATTATTGCAGCCAATGTATATCTGTGTTGCAACCATGATGCGGTCTGATGGCCGCATCTGATGCTGATTGAAGTGACTGTTACAATACTATCATACGGACATTGTTGTGTTATGTTGCGGTTTTTAGTGTGATTTAAGATCACACCACGATTGCGCCTTGACACAGATAACACAATTATAATATTAATGGTTTATAATGTGGTCCGCAATTTAAAACCTTAGAGTTTTCAATGGCAAACCAAACATGCTATCTATAATAAACATTTACATATTTCATAAGACTTAATAACGTTGTTAATAACAAATATTTAACTGGAGAGTGCATTGCATGAATGAGTGAAATAAGAGAGTCACTAAAATGACGAAAGCACAAAAAAAAAAAAAGAAGTACATTATAGTAAAATATTTGTGCCACTACACTATATATATAAACATATTTACTACATGCTAGTGAGAAATAAATTGAAATATTATACCTCAGATCTTATGGTGTATATGAATCTGCCATCTATTTTGTTGGAAGTACAGCTTATAACATTAAGCCCTTCTTTAATCACCATGAAAAGCACTTTTGACAAAGGAAACAAACACTTGTTGAAGCTGTGACTGCACACAATCTCAATTCCTCCAGGGAAAGGTTGAACAATGACAAAAGGTTGAAGATTGGTAGTACTACTACTAGAGTCATTTTGAGGGACATTTGTATTCAAACTAGACATCTTTAATAACTCTTCCTTTTTAGCTTCTAACTGCTTTACCTTGGTTTGTAGGTGGTTGACATAATTCATAGCCTCATTCACATGATCCGAAATGGAGCGCTTTCCCTAACGATGTGCATAATCCAATCATGCAATTAAAATATATATATCGACAAAAAATCATCTCTAAGGACTTATAATATGGGCTATCACACAGGGTATAAAATTTTTCATGGTTAATCCATAATTAAATAGAATCTCAAAATATTTGTAAATTAAATTCAGTTTGCAGGTAGTCCTTAATTTAAAACATTCATTGGCCATGTATGTAACACCGAAGCTTTTTTAAAAAGTGTGTTTTTGATTACATTTTATTTATTCATTTTCTCAAATTGCTATTGATATGATGTGGTGCCTCCTTAGAGAATTATTTTCCTCCACGGTACACATATGAGTTTAACACAAAAATAAAGACATAATAAAGAGACGTGCTTACCTTAATATACTCTAAAGGAAGAAGAGATCTAAGGTTGGTGCAGAGGTTAGCCATCTCTTGTCTTCTTTGTCTTTCTGTCTCTTTATGCATCCACTTCTTGTTTTCTTCCATGCTATAATCCTATAATATCTACTTCCACTTACTCTACAATTTCAGTACAAGGATCATGTAATTTGTAATGAATCTTCTAATTTCTGAGGTTGTTTTTCATGGTGGGAGGAAATTATTTGTAGATCAAAACCAAAAGACCAACTTAGATTAGAATTAGTGTATACTATCTTTGTGGGGTTGACAAAGATACTGTAGCAAGGAAATCAAGGTATATTTGGTGGTTAGGGTTTGATAGTACTTTACAATTTCCAGATATGTTTGGATTCTCAAATCCTTCATATATAAGATAAGATCCTTCTCACCTGCCAAATATCATAGTTTCTATTTATATTTTCTCTACCGTTATTATTTATTATTACGGTGGGACATAGGTTAATAAAAAGATATTCAAGTGGGACATAGTGTTTTCTCTTTCTGTTGAATGTGAATATTTTACATTCAACACCGCTTTTAATGAACATTGATTTAAAATAACACTGTACACTGTTCGTATTAAAATATCTATTACTTCTGTTTTTTATTATAAGTAAGTTTTTTACATTTTCACACTTATTAAAAAAATAATCATTATTCTTGACAAAAGAAAATCATTATTCTATAACAAAGAGAAATTATAAAAGATTTTTTAAAATTGTTCTTCATTTTAAATGAATTTTTTTAAACAATAATAATAATAATACTAATAATTCAAAATCAATTTATAATTTGGTATAATTTTTTCTCAAAATGATATCAATATTTTAAAAATTGGACCAGGTTGATAAGTTGAATCAGTCAAACTAAGAATCGGAGGGATCATTGAATTGGTCTGATTATTGGATGGGATAAGCTACTGAATCAGTTGGAATTGGCTAGAACTGACTATAGCTTATAAAAACCAGCGAATTTAATGCTTTCTTTTTTTCTTTTCCTCAAACAAAACAATCTCGTTTTGGTAACTTTAAATAAATAAATAAATATAGAAGAAATAGAAACTTATGAAATTTCATTTGAGTTGAGTTGGAAACATTGAGACTGAGATTGAGAAATAAAAACCCTAATCTCTTTGTCGTATACTGTTGTTCGTGTATGCTATTTGTCGTTGTCTTTCTCTTAGTCTCGATGAGTGCATCCTCTTCTCTTCTTTGTTTTTTTCCTCATCTTCTATTCATCTTCCTCTGTACATCATTTCTTTAGATCATTTAAAAGTTCTGCTAGTAGTTTTAAAGGGACAATAGTCTCGTAGAAAATTGAGATGAAGTGTTGTCGGGTAAAATTAGTTTATAATCCTTATACATTTTAGTACAATGTTATGTTGTAATTAGATTATGTTATAATTAGATTTTGTTCAAAATTTATTTGGATTTGTATTTTGTACTATTTTGTTGTTTGTGATGACTATGTTTAGAATTTGAAGTTAAAGAATAAACTTGTGAAATTATGATATTTTCAAATTTTTAGGTGTCATAGTTTATTTAGAGACTGTGTCATCTGATTCAACCGGTTTAATAATTATATAGTTTTGTTATAGAAACCTTTTATTCAAATGAATTATTTAGTTTTATCCAATTTAACCATGTGATTCAACCAACCACCTAGTTATTCGACCAATAAACCATAATATAGTATCCTTATTAATTCGATGGCCAATCCGGTTTTTTAAAATATTGAGTATAACATTACAATTTTATACTATAAAAAATGGAAGAAATAAGAGATCTTCATTTTATTAACTATTTATAAAATTTTATCATCATAAATGTAAAATGATAAATATAATTTTAAATGGAGTTAGTATCATTTTACCCATACTATATAGGCGAATTCTAGAATACTCCCTTTAAAAAATTGTAATTTTAACTTTGCCACATGAAGATTATCATTCTTTAGACTTTTAAGTGAAATGACACACTCCAGGTACCTCCACGTCGTGTTCATTGGCAATTTTATTTTGTTATCTTTTAATACTTTTAAATTACAGTTGTGCTAACTTATGTCATGTCACTATTTTCTCAATATTTTAATATTTTTTAGTATTTAAATAAATAGAATTGGAACATTTAGTGTAATTCTCATCTCGTCCTCCCCATTTTTCCTTAACGTAGAAAATATGAGAAACTCCATTGAAGACTAAACGTGCGAAGGGGAAGAACACTCTGGATTTTGAAAAGCTTCAAGGAAGTTGTTTACATTGGTCTCAGAGCTAGATTTAACAAGGAACTCGAAAAGGTATGATCATTTTATCGGATGTTCTCATTTCAGTTTTTTAGTTTTAGTCACCAATTCTGATGAATGTCTTTCTAAAATAGAGTATGAGTAAGTTCGCTATTGTTGTCCACCACGGGGAGAGTTTGTTAGAGACAAGCACTACGCCAGAAATGAGTTTTAGCAACGCATACAAAGACAACGCTTTTTAAAAAAGCGCTGCTAAAGGGTGAGTAAAAAAAAAGAAAAAAAATTGCCTACCAAAGACAGCGCTTTTAAAAAAGCGCTGCTAAAGGGGGACCCTAAGAAAGCGTTTTTTAAAAAGCGCTGCTAAAGGGGGACCCTAAGAAAGCGCTTTTAAAAAGCGCTGCTAAAGGGGGACCCTTAGAAAGCGCTTTTTCTATAAAGCGCTGCTATATGACATTGCTAAGGCACCCTATGAAAGCGCTTTTTAAAGCACTGCTAAAGGCCTTTAAAAGCGCTGCTATAGGTATTAGTATTATAATTTTAAAATACCCTCCAGAATTTTAAGAGAAACAGAACAGTCGCCCAGTTTCTTTTCTTCTTTCTTTCTCTGGCGAACGAACGAACGAACATTGCCCTATAGTTTCTGTCATCCTCCGTCCGACCGTCGCCCTCTTCCGTTGGATTTCGCCGCCGTTCACCGTCCATTTTCGAGAGCATCCGTCCGTCTGCATTGCATTTCCACCATTGTTATGGTATATGAAGTTTTACTATGGTTTTCTTGTTTATTTATCTTTTCACCATTGTTGGTATTTAAAGATATAGATGGTTTTTCTGTTCTGATGATATAAATGGTTTTGTGTTATTGAGATATTGAAGGTTTTGTGTTATTGTCTCTTTGTTGTTATTAAGATATTGAAGGTATATGTATATGGAATTGCTGAGTTATAGTGGTTATATGTATTGATCAAATTCTTTAAAGGTTTGCTGAGTTAAGCATTTATGTGTTATTGTCTCTTTGTTGTTATTGAGATATTAAAGGTTTTGTGTTATTGAGATATTGAAGGTTTGATATAGTTGTTGCAATGCGAAAGTTTGTTGTTATTGAGGCATTGAAGGTTTAATATTATTGTTGCTGTTGTTGTTTTTATTGAGTTATTGAAGGTTTAGTGAAGGTTTTTAGTGTTGTTTTGCATTGAAGGTTTGAGGACATGCAAGTAAATTTGAGTTCAAGTATGATATTTGATATGATGTTAACACTAATTTTGTTGGGTTTGTGTAGATATGTTACGTATACTATTGTTTTTGTTGTTGTTGTTGTTGTTGTTAAAAGCCTAAACTCAAAATGTTTTATGTGTTATTGTTTTTCTATTGTTATTTTGGGATTGAGAATGATGTTGTTTTTATTTTGTTGCTATTTTGAACTTAGATGGATAATTCATCTAGCACCACTCATATAAATGAGTTTTCTTCTAATTTGAATATAACAAAAATATTAGATAATGATGGCTAAAAATATTAATGTAACTTGATAGAGCATATTTTTTTTTAATAGTTTAGAAATTCGTATTTTTTAAGAGAGTAGCCAACATGAATATGGTTTTATATGATATGGTTTTATATGTTATTATGGTTTTATATGTTGATGGTTTTATATGTTGATATGTTATTATGGATTTCTCAATGTTTATATGATATGTTATTATGGTTTTATATGTTTAGTTAGGATTTCTCAATGTTTAGTAAGGGTGTCATTTTGGTTTAAGGATTATCTAGTATTTTTAATATGATTTGTTTTGGTGGATTATCTAGTATTTTTGTTTTGGTTAATTATTAATATGGTTTTAATAAAATTTATATTTTGTCTGCTATAGGGGTTACCTGTGAAGAGCAAAGTTGTGATCGTTTCCAAGCATCCTACTGTGTAGCATTCTTAGAAGTTAGTGATTTCTTTACAGGTATTCTCTGTTTTGTTTAACTTTCATAGTTTAGTGTAGATTACTCAATTAGTATGGATAAAAAATAGATGTCTGGTAATCGATTGTCAAAAGAGTACGAGAATGGGGTATCGAAGTTCGTTAAGTTCGCTGTTGAACACGCCAAAGACCCCAGTAAGATCACATGTCCTTGCTTAGGATGCTGTTATGGGCGTCGAGTTGACGTTGTTCAGTTGAAATCTCATTTAATGAGACATGGAATTGATCGAAGTTACACATGTTGGACATTACATGGTGAGATAAGTAACGAGAATGGTGAACCCCAGAATAATACGACATGTGCTTCAAAGGACAATGGCAGGGATACATATGATTGTGATCGAGTCGAAGAGATTGCAGAAGCACTTGAAGAAGATCTTCAAGATTGTCCCAAGATGTTTGAGAGGTTGGTAAGCGATGCAGAGAAACCGTTGTATAAAGGTTGCACTACTTTCACAAGATTGTCCGCGGTATTAAAGTTGTACAATTTAAAGGCGGGTAATGGATGGTCGGATAAAAGTTTCACAGAGTTGTTAGCCCTACTTCAAGAGATGCTTCCGGAGGATAATGTTCTTCCCAATCGAACCTATGAAGCTAAAAAAATGTTATGCTCTATTGGCATGAGCTATGATAAGATACATGCTTGTCCAAATGATTGCATTTTGTTTCGAAATGAATATGCATCATTAAACGAGTGTCCTAAATGCGGTGTATCTCGGTATAAGAAAAAATTGTCACCAGCAAAAGTATTATGGTATTTTCCTATAATTCTGAGATTCAGACGCATGTTTCGTAGTGAAACAGATGCAAAACACCTGACTTGGCATGCAGATGATAGAATTGTAGATGGGAAGTATCGACATCCGGCAGATTCACCACAGTGGATGAAAATTGATAATGATTATCCTGATTTTGGAGAAGAAGCTAGAAACCTTCGCTTGGCATTATCGACTGATGGAATGAATCTGCATGGTCTGCAGAGTATCTCACATTCCACCTGGCCTGTAATTATTATGATTTATAACCTACCTCCATGGCTATGTATGAAGCGTAAGTACATGATGTTATCTATGTTAATTTCTGGCCCTAAACAACCAGGGAATGACATAGACGTATACCTGACACCTTTAATCGAAGACTTAAAGAGTTTGTGGGAGAACGGTGTGGAGGTTTATGATGGATATAGGAAAGAAAGTTTCAATTTAAGGGCGATGTTGTTTGGCACAATTAATGATTTCCCAGCATACGAAAATCTATCGGGGTATAGCATTAAAGGTCAATCTGCGTGTCTTATCTGTGAAGAAAACACAGATTGGACGCGGTTGGAATTTGGTCAGAAGAATGTCTTTCTTGGTTACAAACATAGCGCTACAAAAGCGCTGCTATAGGTTTTGGAAGGGGGGTGTCTAAGACAGCGCTTCTAAAAAAGCGCTGCTAAAGGGGGGGCTATGGCAGCGCTTTGTAGAAGCGCTGCTAAAGGTGGGCTCTAAGACAGCGCTTTGTGAAAGTGCTGCTAAAGGGGGGGATGGTTGGGGAGAATATGCAGCGCTGCTAAAGGGGGGGATGGTTGGGGAGAATATGCAGCGCTTATGAAAGCGCTGCTAAAGGGCTATAAAAGCGCTGCGAAAAGTGCTGTTGAAGGGAGCCTTTAGCAGCGTTTTTTCCATAAAAAAAGCGCTGCCTTTACCTTTAGGAGCGCCACTTTTGGCAGCGCTTTGAAGCGCTGCTAAAGGCCAAAAAAAGCGCTGCTAAAGGTCTTTTTTGGCATAGTGAAGACAATATTTTATAAGGGTGTGTATGATGTGTTGAAACATGTTATTGATTGGAGTTATGAAAGAAATGTGTTTATGGTTTGGAGAAAACTTGAAGGTATAAATGATTACTTTTTTAACTTAACAAGGATGACTATGTTAAAGATGTTGCGACTTACATTGTTGGTAATAACATTTAAGGGAATTTATATGTTGAGAACATTGTGCAAGACATCAAAGTAAAAGTTATTGAACCTCAATGCATTGAATTGACTTTAGGGACTGACTCAAGTGATGGAGAAAGTGATGATGATGCAATAGGTTAGGTTTTATGATATAGAGGATGAGAGAACGACTGCAATGGATGATTGTTTTGAAGTATTTGAAGTTGATATGCCCAAACATGGTACAAATAGAGTTGAAGTCAATGAGAAGTCATATATGATTAAGATGTGTGCCACTAAGTCACCCAAGAAGAAATGGATCCCAAAGAAGAAGAAGCTTCAAGTTATTGCACCAACAAGGATATGTGGATATCTAGTCTAAAGTTGATGCAAATGTATTACACCCTCGTTTCTCTAAAAAAGGACATGAAAAACCAAAGAAACTTAGTTTTATGGAATTAGGTGAGGGTGGTTCAAGACCGGCGAGAGTTGGAGTGACTCACATATGTACCAAGTGTGATAAAATTAGATATAAATCAAGAAGATGCCAAAAAACAACTCAAACTTCTTTGAAAAGAAAGGTAATGTTTCATTTTGATATGTTGGTATAATATGTTTTCATGATATGTTGGTAATGTTTATTTTTAATATTTTGTAGATAAAGACTCCTAGATACAATGCCAGACAAAATGATGCACATTTACTTGAACCAAGTGATGCACATCCACTTGAACCAAGTGATGCCAATCCAAGTGAACCAAGTGCTACACATCCAGTTGAACCAAGTGATGCTTCTGCACACCCAGAACCTAAGAATTTGAAATTTAAAATTCTCGAGAAGTTTCCACCTAAAGCATAAATTGAAACATATGGGGAAGCTCTTACCAAAACAATTGGTGAAGCTCCGTTTGAAATGGTTGGTGAAGCTAATAATGAAACAGAAGGTCAAGCTGATAATGAAATAGCTGGTTAAGCTGCTACTGAAGACATGATTTACACAAACTTTGGAACCAATGTTGAAGACAAAAATAGTATTCCAGTCATGAAAAATCCAAAGACAAATAAAAGACCAACAAAGAAGGTGAAAGATGAGGCTACCAAAAGATCAAGTGACAAATTGAGGACTTTGAAAACCAAGACACTTAAAGGGCCTCGTGTAACAATCTTCTAACCCAACATATATTTCTCGTAACATATGGGAATTAAATAAAATTAAATCACCACTCAAGGGTGTCACACTTCATAGAAACATCATAATTATCATCATGCTTCATAACACGGGTTACATCATGTAGAAATAACAACTTATTATAGATCAACACATCTTTCAAAAAGCAGAAACATCGCTATAATAAGCTCCTCGATAAAACAAGCTCATAATAATTTTAGTCGAATCCAATTTGGAATTAAAATAGTTCGACATCTTCAAAATCCTCATAAAATATATTAGTCAAGGAAACACAACATTTACATAACTAGCATTCCCGACCTAATGTTACATATTAGAGCAAGACACCTTCTAATTAACAAAAACAAATAAAATACTTCAAAGCTATCTTTAACGCTTCTATAAGCTACTTCGGAGCATCTGCACGTTACTCACGTGTAGGCAACATTCAAACAGGCGGGATGAGTAATCATAATTCATTATAAAAGATATAAGGAAAAGACTTAGTAGTTGAAAATATAATTATATCAACACATATTATACATCAATGCATCTTGCTCACCCATACAATATCATAATAATAACACATCTTTCATCATCAAAAATCATTATATACTCAGATAGTTCACAAGGATCATCACGTCACAACTCATCAACAACAGTTTATGAAATGCCAAATAGGATGCAACAACATTTTAACTCAAATGCATGTGGTACAAATTTTCGTGAACACTCAAATTCACCGTTCTGATCCCCACCTCCTAGGATCAGAACCACTCACTGACCCATCACCTCCGAAATCATCTATCTGCCCAATCCAAACAATGGGATTTTAGGCTCACCAAAAACGCACCATTGTCCACAAATGTATGCAATGCGACTATTTATGCATACCACATCGACAACATAATCATGCACAATAATCCACTACCATGGTTATTGAACACCGCCAAAAGTGGCCAACAAGTATAATATATATATATATATATATATATATATATATATATATATATATATATATATATATATATATATATATATATATATATATATATATATATATATATATATATATATATATATATATATATATATATATATATATATATATATATATATATATATATATATATATATATATATATATATATATATATATATATATATATATATATATATATATATATATATATATATATATATATATATATATATATATATATATATCTTTTATGCAGTCACAACAACATCATTAAAACATCCTCATATTACCATCATTAACATCACATCATATCAACAACATCCAAATCATATCATATCAACATTATGAACATCTCATCATTTTAATAGTATCAACATAGCAACAACATTATCACATAATATTAGCACAACAATACAACGATTAATTATCCGAATATGTAACCTAATACTTCATCAATACAGTAGGCATAGAAATAATACATAAACATTTCACCTATTACTAGTATGTTATAGCTTTTGGCATTAGCTTTTTAACACTTCAAATGACTCGTCAGTTGAATACACGATTAGAAAGATATAACAAAAATCGTCGGAAGATAAACAAGTCTCAAGTTCAACATTCCTTTCAAACATCAAAAGCATAAACTAACTATCATGATCATCCTCTAGATGTAATTTCATTTGATAGTAAATTCCGTTAGCTTTTCAATGCTTCAAACGAAACTCAATTTGGACTTACGGTTACAAAGTTATGGCCAAAACGATTTCGCAGTACAAAATCCAGTAAGCTATTACAGCCGCCCGTAATAGCTGTTACGGCCCGTAATACTCCAAACCCAGAATTTCATTTTTTTCCACAAGTTTTTGATACTAGGATTAGAGGGCTATTACGACCACCCGTAATGGCTCTTACGGGCCGTAATAGAGCCCAGAAAAACATTTTTTTCACATAATTTTGTGCGATCTTCCCTGATTTTAGCATTCCAACAGACAACAAACCCCATGTTTTGACCTCCAACCACCCTAAAACATATCATAACATATAACAAATCATCCAAGGGGATTAAACACATATTATTCATCAATTTTTCAAGTATAGATTCATAATTATATCAAATTTTTCTGCTATCTAATCATTCTAAAATCACTTATCATGGTATAGTATCAAAGATTAATAACAATTCATAACCATTGCACCAATTCATCAAAGATCGATATTACAATAAATCAACATAAACAATTTCACCATATTTTTCGTCATACTTTTATTAGTTCAGCATACAAGACAAAACCTACATCTATTTTAACCATCTATCTATCATAGTAAACCAAGATTACACACCTTACCTCGATTCCTAGCGATTGACTCTCTTCTTTCATGTTCTACCGAGCTCTCCTCTTAGTTCTCTGTAAGCCCTAGCCTCTCTTTCTTTCTTCTCAAATGTTACGATCATACATAATGAATTCTCTTTCCTTGTTTTACTTGTTTAATCCTAGGACACTTTCTATGGCTTGCCTCTTTTGCTCACACTTAACTAACACACTCTTACCACTATGCTCTTATCTTTATTTTCACTTTAATGTTCTTATTTTAATTATTATTATAAATCTAAATTATTCTAAGTTTTTGGGGTGTTACAACTCTCCCCCACTTAAATAATTTTCGTCCCCGAAAATTACCTGAGGAAAACAGAGTCGGATAAGACACTCACATCTGATCCTCACGCTCCTAAGTCATACTTCCACAACTGATCCACCCCACACTACATTTACCAAGGCAAACTATTTAGTCCGCAATTGCTTCACTTCCCAACCTTCTATTCGCACGGGTGATGCTTCAACTGTCAGGTTATCTGTCACCTGTACATCATCCACTTGAATCACCTGCGAAGGATCTGGAATGTATTTTCTCAATTGTGATACATGAAACATGTCGTGAAGATTTGCAAGCAACAATGACAAAGCAATTCGATAGGCGACTTCTCCTATCCTCTGCATAATCTGATATGGACCAACAAAGTGTGGAGTGAGCTTTCTAGACTTCAAAGTTCGACCAACACCAGTTACCAGCGTAACCCGTAAAAACACATGATCTCCCTCTTGGAACTCAAGTTTTTCCCTCCTCTTATCATGATAACTCTTCTGACGACTCTGCGAAGCTCTCATCCTATCCTGGATCATCTTGATCTTCTCGGTCATCTCCTACACAATCTCAGGTCCGAGTACAACACTCTCGCCTGACTCATACCAGCATAATGGAGTTCTACACCTCCTACCATACAACGCTTCATATGGTGTCATTCCAA
Organism: Lathyrus sativus; assembly: GCA_963859935.3. Lineage (NCBI taxonomy): Eukaryota > Viridiplantae > Streptophyta > Magnoliopsida > Fabales > Fabaceae > Lathyrus > Lathyrus sativus. The sequence continues at coordinate 282,248,454 of OZ012735.1, forward strand.
TACTAGCACGAAAACTGTCGTTGTACGTAAACTCAATCAACGACAAATGGCTATCCTAATATCCTACTTGGTCCAACACACAAGCCCTTAACAAATCCTCCAAAGGCTGGATGGTCCTCTCTGTCTGACCGTCCGTTTGCAGATGATATGCAGAACTCAACCTGAACTTAGTACTAAGGCTGTTGCGGTGAGAATCGTGATATCAAGCTATTGAATTAACTTGAATCTTTAATTCTTAGAATTCACAACCGGACTTTAATTTATCCAAAGGAAAGGTCTAAAGAAAGAAAAACCCTTTTCGTGATGTAACAACAATGCTAAGAGATTCGGGGATTGGGGGTTGGTTATGCATAGGGTAGGTATTTCACGTCCTAAACATCTGTAGTACTCTACAGGAACCTTTTGTTTGTTTGTATGCTAAGTTTGCTAAGTGTTTGCTATGGATTGGATAAAAGGTGTAGGTTAAAACCTAGGATATACTAAGTTTGCTCGCAAAGACATCGCGTCCTCTGCCTACGTATCCTAACTAGGATAGAATCAGAGCAATCATAGTTCACCTCACTAGGTTTGAAGAACACTTGATTATGATCAAGGTTCCAAGGGGAACAAACATTACAATATTTGTGTAGAGTTTAAGAAAACTCTCTAGATTTAAGTTGAACACTCAAGAAGGGGGAAGTAAGTAATCATGACGATGATTCTTAAATAGAGTTAAGAAACTCTATCCTAAGTTCTAGTTGAAAGAGCACTCCTAACAAGGGTAGGCTTTGTAGACTTTAAGCAAAGTCTAAAGGACAGGTTCTAACTTAACTAAGTGTATGAATGACTTAACGAAGTCGAGGGAGAGATGAGTTGTCTATGACCCAAGGGTCAACAGAAAGAATTTCCTTTGGAAGGATAGAAGGGGAGGCAACTTGGATGAGAACTGAAGAGTTCCATCACCTGGGGAAACTAAACTTAACAAGATATAAACATTAAACAAGGAGAACTACAAAAAAGCATGGTTACGACCAAGCATATACAAGCGTGTTATAACAAGCAAGTACGTCAAAACAGGAAGGAAATAGATAAATTCATGGTGACGACCAAAAGAGGACAAGGTCTTAACATGTTAACAAACACAAGGGGGTCAAACATAATCAAATCTTACAAGATAAGCCAAACATGGTTTAAGAGAAATTCAACAAGATGCAAGGTAACGACCCTAACAAGTAAACAAACTTTCAAGTAGGAAACAGACATTGTGAATATGAAAAAATTGAAATATTCTTTCATTAAATGAAAATAGACAATATTATGAACATTTTACAAAAAGAATGGATTGAAAATAGCAAAAAATGAGCAAGTTATGAAATATTGAATTTTGTGAAGAAAATAAATAAATAAATGAGTGATAAAAAAAGGAAGTGGTCATGACAAGAATTGAACCCATGCTCTCATGTTTGCAAACTCAAAATAATACCACTCAGCCAATTGCGCGCGTATGTTCATGGATGGAAAAGAAAAAGAAAATGATGAAAGAACCAGAAAAAACAAAAATGCCAAAAAGGGTCATCACTGAGGATCGAACCCAGGCATATGGCATGAAAGGCGCATGTTATAAACACTGGGGTGGCGATACATCAGTGTATTTAGCCACCCCAAAAACTTAATTACTTGACAATGTTCAAAATTTTGGGCAAGGCAAACACAAGTGAAATGCTAAAATGCGTTTTGATTCCAAACTCTTCAATTTTCCACCAAACTAGATGAAATTTTAGTCAAAACTAATTGCTTTTAAAAGAGGAACAATATGGTATCATTGGATTTTCAAGATCATGCTCACAAAGAGAAATTCGATTGAAAGTGCAAAATGGTAGTTTGGAATGCAAAAAGGACAACATGGCATGAAATGAATAGATTCAGATTGAACACTCATTACACACAAACTAATAACATGTCAACAGATGATTTCATGTTCATGGATCAATCAAAATTACTTCAAACATAGAAGGGCCTGTTGTGCAGCTGTGAAATTACAAATACCAAAACTATTGAATTGATGACGCATCAAGAAAATCATGGCATGAATTGAACAGTTCAAATCACATAATCACCACACATAAGTTACAAACAAATTGACAGATGATTCTACAATCCAAGATTGATCATAGAACAAACAAAACAGAAAAGTGATTTGCTTATGGAAAGCATGGTAATTGAAATGCACAATGAACTTCATGGCATGGATTAAATAAGTTCAGATCACATGATTGCTACACACAAGTTTCAATTGTGTCCACAGATGATTCTACAACTCAAGATTGATCATAAAATAAACACAACAAAAATTGGTTCAATGGTTGCAAGTATGGTATTCATGTGAGCAGGCTGTCATAGCAGGATGAGGTGTAAGTTGGCACAGTTCAAGTGAGGTTTAGTTCATACACATACAAGCCCTAATCATGTTGACAAATGATCTCATGCTCATGAATCAGTCAAAATGCTCCAAACAGAACAAAGGTATGGTGTGTGCAGATATGGTTTTGCAAAAAAGCTGTTTTGAAAGCAAGTTGAAAGGCATGTAATCAACACACACACATCACATATATGCTAACAGATATTCTTATGCTCAAGATTCAAATACATCTCACTCAAAACATACTTTGGGATGTTGCAGCTATGAAATGCAAAAAATGAAATTGGTGATGTATCATGGAAGGTCATGGCAGAATAAAGCAGTTATGCATCACACACAAGTCCTAAATATGTTAACTATTAGTCTTAGAATCAAAGTTCAATCAGAAACACATTAAAACAGGAAATGGACATGTTGTTGCAAAATGACTGAAAATGCAATGCTATTGAAACCAGAAATCAACTACTGATGCAGCAATGAGGTCATGACATACTTGGTAGGCTTAAACCATCACACATAAATCTAAAACATACTAACTACAGGTCATAGTCCCATAGATCAGATTACAACATCTCAAAACAAAATTTGGCATGTTGTTGCCTAGTGTATTTGAACAAAAAATGCAGTAGAACTCCAAACATTTTTTTGAGAATGGCATACATACATGACAGGATTTTATATTCAACATAAAGAACATAAGCAACATGGTAATACAATGCCACACACTCTGATACAATGCCTACCAAGACAAATAAACACATTTCACAGCTGTTACATAAAACTCATGCTGGCAGATTATTTCATGTTTATGAATCAATCAAAAATGCTTCAAACATGAAAAAGGTATGTTTTGTGTGGCTGTGAATACAAAACTGTTGAATTCAAGTTGTCACAAATCAAATTGTGTGGATTCATGTCATGAAATTAACACACACACATCTCAATCATGCTAATTGAAACTTTCATGCTTAAAACTTAATCACACATCATTCAAAACAGTCTTTGGCATGCTGACAGCTATGAAATTGCAAAATAAGTTGATTATGCAGCAAGATAAGTCATGTTACATACAAGGTATATTTAGGTTGTGTAGTCATCAAAAGCAAACCCTAATCATGCTCACTAATGGTTCTAGGCACATAGCTCATTTTGAAACAACTTAACACAAACTTTGGCATGCTGTTAGAAACAGAACCAACATAAAACCAATGGACTTTGTGATAACAAACAACAACAAATCATGACAGAAATGAAACTTCAACAAAACACTATCATCAAGACATAACCACATCAAAGCAATGGCAATCCAAAGTGATTACATACTCAAAACAGTTGGCAAGAAACAAATTGGCAGATTTTGATATGAACTTCAACTTTCATTTAAACACCAATCATGACAAGAAATGCTTATGACAGAAAATGAAAAAGATGATAACCACCAACCTGTTGTAGACTTTCACACCAACTTGTTGTAGTATGGAATAACTTGAAAATGCTTCAGCCGCTGTCCAACCATAATTTTGATGAAAACAACTTCCTTGTGCTTGAAGAAACTTGTGACAAAGCTCAAAATAAATGAGGATTGTGTTGTTTTATATCATGGACAGTTGATACATCATATATCAAGGGTGCGTGGATGGTTAGAATGAGGAAAACAACTATGGTTAGTGGTTTGGCAAATTTTTAGCATATGGTCAAACTTGCTTGGTTTGAGAGTTGAATTTTGGGAAAATGGTGTTTTTGAGTGGTTTAAGAGTATGAACACCTTCTACACAACATTTATGGATTGTGCAGATGGTTTTTGGTGGTTTGGAATGGGTGGAAATGAGTTTGGGCAGCCAACTGCTCAAGGCAGATTTTTTGCAAACTTGAGATTTTGAAAAATGAGGTGAGTGAGAAATGAGTGAGAGCTGTGATTTCCTCTTGGTTCTAAGAGTGCTCTGGTGTGAAAATGACATAGGGGAATCCTCTATTTATAGGAAAATGAGGGATGAGGACAGATTTGTAAACTTGGCATTTTGGAGGGATTTTGAAAAAGGAAACCCTTGGCTTGAGGTTTGGTACAGCTGCAAGACTCAAATCCTTGCCTCAACTGATGAATTTTTCAAGTGGAAATGAATGACATGAGATGATTAGAGTGACTAGGTAGATAGGGAACTGCAGCTGCAAGTGCAAGTGGCAAAAAGTTTCTCTTTCCTATTATATGAATAAAATACTCCCACTTGCTTGCAACTTGCAAGCTTTGCCAAACTTCTTCATTTTCTACATTTATCGTCTTAAAATCCTCTAAATATCAGATAGAAATAAGATCCAAGGGCTGAGAATAGCCCAAGTGGTCAAAGGATGAGTTTGTGAAAAATTGACAATGTGGGACTCAAGTGTTAAAAGCTCATCTTGCCAAATTCATAACTCTCAGCTCATAAGGGCTATGGAGGAGTTCTACCATAATTTGGAAATCCCTAATGTAGCTCTACAACTTTCATGTTTTCATGAATTTCAGATTCCCAAAGGAACTTGGCCAAATGACCTCTCAAAGTTGTTGAAAAACAAGCCTAAAAGTGAAAATTTTCTAAGTTATTTTCCCTTCTTGTAATGAATTTGATCATAACTCCACATATATGCATTTTCTGATCATGGACCACTTTGGGACTTTTGTAGGACTTGTCAAGAGCTTTCCAATGAGCTTTGAAACAACTCAATTGGATGTGTGGTTAAGGAGTTATGGTCTTGCCCCTTTCAAAACCCTAATTCCCGACTATTGCGATTACTCCTCAACCCTTGATCCAATGGTCATGAAATTTTATGGGTAGATGCAATATGTCATTAGGAACATTTGTGATTCACATCTTGAGGTCAGATTCCTTATGAGTGAAGAGTTGACTTTTCAGTCAACCGAACGATCGATCGGTGACTACCGAGTCGACTGTTGATGCTCTGGACCTTTTGAGGCTTTGAAACTTCTTGAATGGACTTTACCAAGCCATATGAACTTTATGGACCATGATCTCACCATTGTAACACCTTTTAGATCAAAAGTCAAACCACAGTTGACTTTTCTTGCTTGAAAACCCTAATCGGGTACCCTGAACTGCACTGTTCTTGATTCCTGGGTGACAACCTCAAATTGGATTCATACTTGATCCAATGGAATTCATTTGATGATGTGGAGACTCAATTCAAGGAGAACCAATCCAAAACGTTGACTGATTAACTCTCGAAGCCTCGATTTCGGCTGTGCGGAACCCTGATTCCTGTATCATAACAAAGACAGACTTGAAACGGGTTAAGGTTAGATAATTAAATGAGTATGATCCTAAAATGATGATGAAGATCTAAGGGGTCAAAATTTGGGGTATGACAAAGGCATTCTGCAAACTTCCCCAAAACCTTAATGTAAATCTCAAATCTCCATCTGGCACAATGCTCGAAGGTGTCCCATGTAACTTCATAATTTCCTCAATGTACATCTCATCTAACTTCTACATAGAATAATTAATCTTCTTCGGTAAGAAATGATCTGACTTAGTCAATCTACCCAGAATCCCAAAATCGAATTATTCCCCTTCGTAGTCTACGGACATCCCAACACAAAATCCATGGAAATACTATCCCATTTCCATTCTGGAATATTCAAAGGTTGCATCACACCCAAAGGCTTATGATGTTTAGTCTTTGACTTCTAACAAATCAAACACGCATAAACAAATTCGGCAACATCTTTCTTCATACCTCGCCACCAAAATAATTTCTTCAAATCCTGATACATCTTTATAGCACCGAGATGAATACTCAACCTACTTCGATATCCTTCTTCAAGAATACTCTTTTTAACACTTGGAATACACACTCTATCTCTGAACCTCATCACACCATTCTCATCAACTCAGAATTCACCTATGTTACCTTGGTTAATTAAGGTCAAATGATCAACCAACCACAAATCAGATTTCTGACCTCCTTTGATTTCTTCAAGAATACCACTAGTCAGTTTCCATACCCAAATTCGCATTGTTAGGAGTCTCCTCATATACTAACTCATGTCTCTTAATCAATTCCAACTCTCTCACCATAAGCATCGACATATGCAAGGGTTTCTTACTCAAAGCATCAACTACCACATTTTATTTTTCATGATGGTAACTCAAATCAAAATCATAATCTTTAAGAATTTCAAGCCACCTTCTCTACCTCATGTTCAACTCTTTCCGATTGAGCAAATACTCCAAACTCTTATGATCATTAAACACTTCAAATTTAGAGCCACAAAAATAACGTCTCCAAATTTTCAACACGAACATTGTGGCTGCAAATTCTAAGTCATGCGTAGGATAAATCCTTTCATCAACTTTCAGTTGTCTAGAAGCATAAGCAACAATTTGACCATTCTGCATCAGCACACCACCAAGTCCCATCTTCGAGGCATCACAATATAGCACAAATGACTCACTCAGATTAGGCAAAATCAATACTAGTGTAGTCGTCAACTTATTCTTTAATTTCACAAAAATTTCTTCACACGCAACATCCCATACATAAGCTTGACCCTTTCGAGTTAGCTGAGTCAACGGTAACACCAACTTAGAAAAACCCTCAATAAACCTTCGATAATAACCATCCAAACTAAGAAAACTTTGAATCTCAGTAGTCAAATTCAGAGTTTCCCATTGCAACACAACATCAACTTTAGAAGGATCCAAAGAAATTCCACCACTAGATGTCAAATGGCCAAGGAAACTCACTTCCTTCAACCAGAACTCACATTTTGACAGTTTTGCATACAACTTCTTCTCTTTCAACACTTGCAACACCGTTCGCAAATGCTCAGCATGCTCTTCTTCCGATTTAGAGTAGATCTGAATATCATCAATGAAGACCACAACAAACTTATCCAAATAATCATGAAAAATACGATTCATATACTCCATGAACACACCTGGTGCATTGGAAACGTCGAACAACATTCACCAAGTACTCATAGTGTCCGTACCAGGTCCTGGAAGTTGCCTTCTAAATATCATCTAGTTTAACCGGAATCTAATGATAACTAGACCTCAAGTCTATTTTGCTGAAAACACAAGCACCAACCAACTGATCCATCAGGTCGTCAATTCTCGGAAGTGGATACTTTTTCTTGATAGTCACCTTATTCAACTGCCTGTATTTAACACATAACCTCATACTTCCATCCTTCTTCTTAATAAACAACACAGGGGCATCCCATAAAGAAACACTTGGTCGAAAAAACCTCTTATCAAGTAATTCTTCCAACTATTTCTTCATTTCACACGACTCTGAAACATATATTTTGTATGAAGTCATTGACATCAGACTCGTATCAGGTACTAGGTCGATAACAAATTCCACTTCATGCTATGGCGGAAAATCACTTATGTTGTCTGGAAATGCATCTGGAAATTCACAGACAATAGGTAATTCAACACTCATAACTACACGATCAACTTGCAACGATGCAAATATTACAAACATCATGGCTTCATCTTCTAAAAGTTCATTCACTTGGAAAATAACAACATCAGCTCTATACTATCACCAAACCTAGATCCACACTATGGAGGCAAGTCACAAATATCTTCAAGAAAAACATCAGGAATTACATACCACTGGCATATCTCTAGCCGTCACCTTGCTCTCTACTTCATGAGAAACCACCATCAACAATACCTGATCATTCTCCCTCAGAGACATCCCAACTTGACTGATGGACAAGACACTCAAATCCACCTCATCCTCAGATATAAGAATCTGCATCGACTCATCAAAAAAATCTGTAAGCACTTGCCTTAACTCAAAACAATTCACTGTACGTACCATCTAAGTTGGAAAGACACATCTATTCCATCTAACATGATCCCATCTATTACCATAAAGAGATTAAGGGTGATTAGCTCCTCAATTTGTCAATAGACAACCGAAAATCATGATGGGGCATAAATCATCTTTACCAAACTATAATAGCGTCCAACGACACACTGAGCCATCACTTCACACTTGAAGAATCTTGGAGAAGAATATGCTTCTCCCTCATTTGTTTCATTCCAAACCTGAAAATGGGAAACAAGACAAGCAACGACAATGTTTTCACACACATGTCGCATACTAGGGAACAACATTATTAAACAACCTGGTCGGACGAACCGACCTTCTCTGATACCACTAATATAACATCCTTCTAACCCAATAAATATTTCTCGTAACATATAGGAATAAAATAAAATTAAATCACCACTCAAGGGTGTCACACTTCATAGAAACATCATAATTATCATCATGCTTTGTAACACGGGTTACATCATGTAGAAATAACAACTTATTATAGATCAACACATCTTTCAAAAAGCAGAAACATCACATCAGAAACATCGTCATAATAAGCTCCTCAATAAAACAATCTCATAATAATTTTAGTCGCATCCAATTTGGAATTATAATAGTTCGACATCTTCAAAATCCTCATAAAATATGTTATTCATGGACACACAACATTCACATAACTAGTGTTTCCAACCTGATGTTACATATCAGAGTAAGACACCTTCTAATTAACAAAAACTAATAAAATACTCCAAAGCTATCTTAAACGCTTCTACAAGCTACTCCAGAGCATCTGCGCGTTACCCACATGGAGGCAACACTCAAACAAGCAGAGTGAGTAATCACAATTCGTTATAAAAGATATAAGAAAAAGACTTAGTAGTTGAAAATATCATTATATCAACACATATTATACATCAATACATCTTGCTCACTTATACAAGAAAAAATCATCATATACTCATATAGTTCACAAGGATCATCACATCACAACTCATCAACAATAGTTTATGCAATGCCACATAGGATGCAACAACATTTTAACTCAAATGCATGTGGTACTAATGCGATGAGAATCGGATATCAAGCTATTGTATTAACTTGAATCACAAATCTTTGAATGTTAACTGCCTAAATTTAATTTATCCAAAGGAAAGGGAAAGATATAATAAAACCCTAATTGTGCAATGTAACAACAATTCAAAGAGATCTAAAGGTTCGTGGGTTAGTTATACAAAGGTAAAGTATTAGAACCATAAGTATATATAATATTCTACAGGAACCTCTTATTGTATTTGTATTATGTTATTATTTGCTTGCTAATGTTTGGAATGTTATTTTTTTTTTTGTGATAGGGAACATAATGAGGTTTCATTGTTAATATGCTCTCAAAGACATCGTGGTCTTATGCCTACGTATCCTAACAAGGGTGGAATCAGAGCATTCTTAGTTAATCTTAATAAGGGTGAAGAACACTTGATTTTGATCTAGGTTCAAAAGGGAAGGTAAGTGTTCATAACAATAACACTTACATAGTGTTTAAAAACTCTAACCTAAGTATAAGTTGAAAGGTTGGTGACTCTAACAAGGTTAAGCGGGAAATTCGGGTAAGGCTAAGCTACCTATGACATAAAGTCAACAAAAAGACCTCTCCTTTGGATTTGGTGACAAAAAAGGACAAAGAAGGATGAAGGCTAACAAGGTAACATCACTTAGGGATAACTTGACAAAGTTAAAGTAAGCCTGAACAAGATGAGTGAATATGGATGAGATGAACAGGGATGATATTCAAACATGATATCAATTATAAGTAACAAAAAACATGATGTTTAAATGAACATCGTAACAACCAAAGCACAAAGGTAGATGTGACAACATCTAAGGTTTAATAAAGTCATAAACAAAACATGGTAACAGAAAAGGTAAACACATACAAGCAAGGATGTTACAACACTTAAGCATACATGAAACATAGTTCTAACAAGACTAAATCATCATGGATGTAAGCAAGGATAACAATATCAACATGGTCTCATGGATGACAAGTTCAAGTACACAACTAGGATAAGCATGGATTAGGGTGTACTAACACCACTTAATCATGAATACAAGACAAACATGGATAAGTTATAACAATACTTAATCATGAATACAATTTATTCAAAATGGATAATTCATAACAATACTTAAACATGGATACAATTGAAAATTTAAGACAAGCATGAATACGTCATAACAATACTTAAGCATGGATTCAATTGAAAAAGTTTTAAAAAAACAAGTATAAGTCATAACAATACTTAAACATGGATAAGATTCAAAGTTCAAACAAGACATGTATACGTCATAACAATACTTAAACATGGATAAGATTCAAAGTTCAAACAAGACATGTATAAGTCATGGAAATACTTAAACATGGATAAGATTCAAAGTTCAAACAAGACATGTATAAGTCATGGAAATACTTAAACATGGATGCAATTTCAAACCAATCACGAAAAACAAGTTAAGACATTACTTTAATCATGCAAACAAGTTTGGACATGTTTCAAGACATAGGTAACAACTAAGGGTACATGTTAATGTTCATGGTGGTCATATTAAAAAGTTAAAACATCACAAAGGTTTTAAAGTGGTAAGCATATAAGTTAGGAATCATGTAAAGACATGTTGTCAAAGTTAAGGACATTTATGAACACATAAACAAAGGTGGACAAGCACAAGGACTTACATACACACAAGTGTTCAATAAGGTATGTCAAATTCAACAAGTATCTTAGTGAAGGTCAATAAGAAGTTTTTACAACCATACATGGAGATGCAAGTCACTTATACATGAAAAAATTCTTTAAAGTATCTAAAACTTAGGCAAAACTCAAAGCAACATGTTGTCAACTTGACGCAGCTGCCCTAGATTGATTGTATTCCGCACACTAGAGTCTTCAAACTTGTCCTTTAGGGATGGTCAGACTGGAAGAGCAACAACTAGGGAACAACTTGAACAAGGGAGCCATTAACAACTGGACTTTGCATACCAATAACATTTGGATTTTGTCAAACAATTCCAGTGACAACTGGGAAAAAACTTGCCCCTGTTGAGCAAAGTCTTTAGGCAACATGCCCTTGGATATGGTCATATTTTGACTTGATTGGTCATCTACCCAATAGAGTTTAAACTCATCACTGAGGTTCATATGCAAGTTTCTATGTCATCAAGCAATGTTAGCAAGCAAATAAAATGTCAATTCTAAAACTGCTAATGCAACGATATGTTAGTCTTGAAGTTTTTATTGAAAAGATATCATAATAACTTATGATCGAATCACTAATTATAACATGTCATTAATTTTCTTTTATAAAGCCAACACAAATTTCGAGCATAGCTCATGGGAGTCAGGAAACATTATCTCATTGAGTATGCTTTCGAAATAAACCTGCTTCAATTAGGTCTTTTGAGGGTTGTAACGTGGCTTGGTTCACGGTTTAAGAAACAAAATATATAAGGCTCAAATTTTATTTGTACTCACCCTTTCCTCGTGATGTTCTCCAATCCTATGTTAAGTTAACTTGACGCGAGCACTCATTTCTTAAGAGGAGTTTTGATGTGGTTGAGAATCGCCGAGGCTTTGGACATGGCAGTCACTCACCTTTTGTTTTTGTGTGGCTCATACAACCTTGCTATTTGTGGAGGATTTTTAAACAAGAAACCAGTGACAATTGGACTTTGACAAACAACGCCAGTAACAACTGGAGTTTGGATACTAATGACCATTGGATTTTAATAAACAATGCCAGTGCCAATTGCACTTTGATAGAAAGGACTAACGACAACCAAATTTTTAACAAGACGCCAGTAACAACTGGACTTAGGGTACCAACGACAATTAGATTTGACCTATCTTTGCTTTTCGTGTTTTTCATTCTTTGTCTTCCCTAGATTTTTCCAGGACCGAGTCTTTTGAATTTGACCTTAAAATCCAGCGGAATGCCCCAATTTTTCCTAAATCTCCTTCATAGGTTTTGATTTAGAGGGATTTCATTTTTCATTATTTTTTATTTTTTTATGAACAGATCGCGCGACTCTAAGTCATTTTGACCTGTTGAAAAGATTGTGACTGCCTCATTCCTTAGCTAGTTAGCAAATGAACATAGATAGCGATGACTATTGGATCTCTAAAACAATATCAGTGACAACTGGATTTTGGGATACGATACCAGGTTAGATTGAGGGTTTATTGATTTGAAAAAGAAAAAACTCCTACTTCAAGGCTTAAAGTGGTTAAAGAGGGATTATCTTCCTTATATCTCCAGGGTTTGGGAATTTGAAACAATACCTTACATCATCAGCAGGTTTTATTCAACAACATACAAGAGACTTTGCATTTTCATTTTCATCATCCTCCCCACCAATTCTCTGCCTAAGCAAGAGATGGGGAATTGTTGGCATTATAAGGAAGAAAAACATTTAAATGATTGAATACAAATGGATTTCTTCAAGACAAACATATTCGTTGCATTAACCATTCAAAATAAACAAAGTTCTTACATGCTAAAAACAAAAGCGTTAACAAACACAGAAAGTTACACATGACAAGAAGCAAAAAAGCTTAAAATTTGAAAAGACATAGCCTAAAGAACAACATCAGTCCACCATATGTGAGGAGGAGCTTATTCCAAGTTCAAGCAGAAGAGTGATTTGTGTAGCACCCCAAAATTTGCATTATTATTGTGCATATCATGACATTAGTTCTTGGGACATGGGATCAAGTTGTTTCTATCGAAGAGTGATTTGGTTGGACTTATTTCTGTGGTAGAGTGTGGGGTTATGGAGGACTTCAGAAAAGAGTATGGGAGGCTTCTGAGTTTTGTCTGTAAGGCCTCCGAATATGAGCTGGATGGTATCCATGCATTGCTGCAATTTTATGATCCTCAGTTGCGTTGCTTTACATTCCCCAGATATGTTTTATTACCAACCTTGGAAGAGTTTACTCAGTTGTTAGGGATTCCTGTATCGGAGGAGATGCCTTTTGTGCATTCTGAAAAAGAGCCTGATTTGACTAAGCTAGCCAATGCTCTTCATTTGGATGTTTCTGAATTGGACGGAAAGATGGTATGTAGAAATGGAGTTCCTGGGTTTCCCTTATCATTCCTAGTGAATAAAGCTCAACACTTTGCAAAAGAGGGATGTTGGGTCGTTTTCAATGCCATTTTGGCTCTCTGCATCTATGGCATACTGTTCCCCTGTATACCTGATTTTGTTGATTTTAATGCCTTGCATATCTTTGCTTCCAAGAATCCTGTGCCAACACTCTTAGGAGATGTCAACCACTCTATCCACTATAAGAATGAAAATAGAAGAGAGAGGAATGTCTCTTGTTGTGCACCATTGCTGTACAAATGGTTTATTTCACATCTGCCCAAGTATGGACCCTTTATTGATGTGGCAAATACAATTGAGTGGTATGAGAGGCTCAAGGGCTTAATGTCAGAGAATATTGTATGGTTCAATAGAGATCTTCTTGGCAGTGAAATTATCTTCAGTTGCGGAATCTTCCCCAACATTCCTTTGATTGGGCGCAAAGGCGGTATCAATTATAATCCTGCTCTCGTTGTCAAACAGTTTGGCTATGCTCTGAGAGAACCCCTAAAGGAAGAAGAAATACAGGAATCTCTGTTTTTCACGGGGCTAGCTGATAGTGACATTCTGACTAGATTATACCAAGCTTGGAGTAACGTTCGACGCAAAGGGAAAATTGATTTGGGCAAGAGCGACTGCAGAGCATTTGGACCATATGTGGAATGGATCCAGGAAAGAGTTGAGAGACTGTTGCTACCATTTCCCTTCAGGGAGCCTTTATACCCCCGAGTAGTTGAAGAACCAATGATAGTTGACATCCAGAAGTACAATCAACTATAGGATGAAAAGGAAGAACTACGCAAGGTGAATGAAGAATTGGAGAAGGAGATCATTCAACTTAGGAGTGAGAAGAACCAAGCCACTCACCTATCCAAGATCCAGACAGAGACAGTGAACAAAATGGGTAGAGAATTGACTGAAGAAATTTGCGTCAGAGAACGTCTTGGTCAGGATATGAGGAGCTTGGGAAATGCTCTTAAAGACAAGAAGAAAGAGTAGGAGAAAGCACACCTTGAGATATCCAAGTTCAACACTCAATGGAATGCTATCTTAACCAACATCAAAGAAAGAGAAGATGAGCTTCGTCAGCAGATTGACAGGTTGAAGACTCAACTCCGAATTAAAGATGAAAAAGCTCCCGGAGAATCAGCTCGCCGATGCGAAAGCGACCGCAAGCTATGTGAAGCTCTTGCAACGTTGGAGGAGTATAAGTTGAGAGCAGATCTGAAGAGGTCTAAACTTGAAGAAGCATTTGGGGAAGGCGCCTAGGAAGATTATGCTCAAGGCTTACAAACTACCATCAGCAGGAGGGATTTGCTTATTCAGGGATTGATTTCTAGGCCTGGTCATCCTGATACGAGGGAGTTGTTGGAGAAGTTTAAGACTCGCTGCCGCACTTGATGTATTTTCTCTTTTGTATTTTGTTGTTTTGTACTCCGACCATCACCAGGATTGTTGGATGAGGTCATGTTGACACAGTTGTATTTTCCTTGGTGATGTACTGTGTGTTGATACTCTGTTCCTTATTCTATTTTATGAGAAAGGTTTTGTGGCTTCATCTGTTGGCTCTTCATTCTCCTATTATTCCCGTGGAACTAGAATCAAGGGGAAGATCTCCCTGAACCATATTTACAACACTGCATTTTGCATCATTTTTCATATTGCATTGCAGGTGTTCTTGGTTCTGTTGACCTTACTTCTTTCTGTGGTTTTCTCAGCACTGTTTCAGGATTGGAGACCGCACTATCCACTACTACTCAACAAGGGGGAATCAACAAAAATCCATGGACCAAATTCAACTTGAGTTGCAAGAGCTCCGTGACCGTATGGCGCAATTTATGGACTTGATGCAAGGAGTCGCCAATGGTCAGGAACGGCTGAGAACACTCATTCAACCTCTGATTGCTAGGGTTGACAAAAGTGGGGTTCTGCATGGAGGGACTACTGATGTTCCTCCTACAACTAACAATGTCACTCCTCATGCCACTGCCATCCCAACAGTTGTTATTCCTCCGGGCGGAGGTAATCAGATTGGGGTCCACGGTCCAGCACCAACATGCGTTGTACATGGAAATGCTGGTCCTCAATGGGAGGAGGACGAGCAAGACGATATTTTCTCCATGGGAGACTGGGGGTAGGACTGCAGCCCGACGCGGACAGAAGGTTTAAATTGATAGAAGAGAATATGAGGAACCTTGAAAATCAGAACTCCTTGGTTTTAGATATGTCAAACTTGGGGCTGATCCCAGGTTTAAGGATCCCACCAAGTTCAAGGTACCAGACTTTAACAAGTATAAGGGGACAACCTGTCCCAGGGTGCATCTCCGTTCTTACTATAGAAAAATGTCTGCATACTTTGATGACGAGAAATTGCTGATGCATTTCTTTCAAGATAGCCTGTCTGGTCCGTCCTTGGAGTGGTATATGGGTTTAAAACTGATCAACATCAGAAGCTGGAGAGATTTGGCAAAGGTTTTCATCAGACACTATCAATATAATAGCGATCTGGCGCCTAACTGTGTGCATTTGCAGAATTTGTCGCAACGGAATAATGAGGGATTTCTAGAGTACGCCCAGAGCTGGCGCGAACTTACTGCAAGGGTTCAACCTCCTATGGTGGGGAAGGAACTCATTGATCTGTTTATAGCTACACTGCCTAGTCTGTACTACGAGAAATTCGTCGGAAATATGTCTGGTAGCTTCTTAGACTTAATCATTACAGGTGAACGAGTTGAAAACGTGATTAAGCTGGGAAAGATCCAAGCGGGAGAGGGGTCCTCATCTGGAGGAGGTAGGAAGAACTTTGGTAATAAGAAAAGAGAAGGGGAGACGAACGCGGTCTCAGGATACAGGGGTAACAACAGAAACAGAAATAGAAATCAATATCATCAACAATAACCTCAGATTGTGAGTATTGCTATTTCGGCACAACAACAACAACGTCCGCAACAACAACAACAACAACAACAGCAAAATTACACTCCACGGCAATTCCAAGACCGCAGGAGGATGATGAACAGACATTTTGACGCACCGCCAATGCCATACTCATAATTATTACAATATTTGATGCAGTTGCAGTTGGTTCAGAAGAGGATGCTGGCGCCCTCTGACTGGCCCGCCACCCCCAGGGTATGACGCAAATGCCAGATGCGACTTTCACTCTGGTGCTCCCGGCCATCACATATACAACTGTAAATCCTTCAAGCATAAGGTTCAAGACCTTATAGATAGCAAGGCGATCAACTTTACGAATGATGCGCCCAATGTTGTGCAAAATCGTATGCCCAACCATGGAGCGGCTGGGGTAAATGCTGTTGTGGAGGAAGAAAGTTTGAATCTGGTAAGCAATGTTGAAGAGCTGAAAACTCCTTTGAGTGTTGTTAAGAGCAGGCTATTGAAGGGTAGGGTGTTCCCTGGTTGTTTTGAAAGTTGTGAAGGTTGTTTGGTGTGTCCTGAGGGATGTGAGGACTTAAAAAACCATGTGCAGAGACTAATGAATGAAGGCATACTACAATTTGACAGAATCGGCAAAGAGAAGGCTGAGAGGGTGATTGGTCAAGAGCAGGATGAGGTTTCCACTATCTCAATTCCATTTAAAACCATTAACATATTTGCGCCACCAAGGCTTGCTACCGTTATAATCACCAAGGAAGGGCTTGTGCCTTATGAAAGCACTAAAGCGATCCCGTGGAATTACGGCGCTGAATTCTGTAACGGAAAAAAAACAAGAGCTGAAGGGAACGACGTCTGATTCGGTGGATAGTTTGGTGGGAACAGGAGGAATGATGAGAAGTGGGAGAGTGTTTGCACCTCCAAAGACTAATGCTGAAAGAAAGGATAATGAAAATGGGAAATTTTTTGTTGAAGAAAGGTCTCAAGGGGCTGAAAAGAACGCTTTGTTGAAAGGCACTGAGGAATTCATGCGTCTAATTAGAAAAAGCGATTACAATATTGTGGACCATCTACAACAAACCCCGTCAAAAATATCAATCTTATCATTATTAATGTGCTCTGAGGCACATCGGAATGCTCTTCTGAGGATTCTGAACACTGCGTATGTACCACAGGAGATATCTGTGAACTAACTGGAAGGAGTGGTGGCGCATGTGAATGCTGGAAATGGATTAGGATTTACTAATCTAGATTTGACCCCTAAAGAAATAAACCACAATCACGCCCTGCATATTTCCATTGAGTGTCGAGGGGCTGTTTTATCTCACGTGCTGGTGGATAGTTGTGTCGCTACCGCGAAAATAAGGTGCCGGCAAAACATAAGATTCGCCACCTTTCGTTATTTATCCCTCGGAACGGGAAAGGAAACGATCGGAAAAACCTGACGAAAAGGTGTAAGACAAGGTCATCGCAACCATTGTCTGGGTTCGGGAGTCGGTTACGCAAGGGGAAGGTATTAGCACCCCTCACGTCCATCGTACTCGATGGGATCCATGCTTGTTGTGTTTACTGGACGGGTTGGTTTATCTATCTACCTATCAAGGCTGGCTTAAACAGAAAAGAAAAATGACTCGAAAAAGCGTTGCACTTTATGCCTACGTATTCTCATCAGAGAATGAGAAATCAGAGTCAATGTAGTTCGGCCTACGACGGGTTATGGGGGAAGGTAGCTCGCCAATACGTCAGTATTGTGCCTACGTACTCTCAACAGGTATGAGAGATCAGAGCTTACGTAGTTCAGGATACTACGGATTACGGGGATTCAGATTCATCTGTTTTATCGAGTAGGGTTAAACAGCAGTTCCAGCAGTTAGGGACAAAGCCTGTTTGCGGTGGCGCTGAAGTTTAACGACACTCTTTTCTTCAGAAAAGCCTTCTTTCAAATTACGGGCCCACGGGGCAAAAAGGTTTGAAGTTTGTTTTCTGTCTTTTACGAAAGAAGTGTTTTTTATAATGTTTGCAATTTCAATCGCACTAAAGACTATGACCTGAGAGTGAATGCGTCGCATGTCACCCAAAGGGTACCATACTAAACATCCAGACTGTTGAAAAGAAACTCTCCAACAATCCTTCCTCAGATAGCTTAAGGCTCGTAACGTACGAAAGAAATCATTCATGGTTACTGTATCTTAAGCTGTTTAGAGATGAGAAGAGAACAAGCTCAACTAAAGGGAGACTATCAAGTCCTACTGTTGTCATGCCAAGGATTCATCCTATGGTTGAAGTTTGAAACAGGGAACTCCTAGAAGTTATCATGCATAGGTTTCAACCTAAAGTTCTATCATCACTTCCTTATCAAAGGAAATGAGAGTCCTAAGGGATCATATCAATGATACAGAAACAGATAAAGCATCAGCTTAAATAGTAAACGGTAAACGACTGTAAAATGCATGCAATGCAAGTGAGGGAGGAAATGTGTGTGGGGCATCAGCCTCCACAAGCTCATTTCAACCTCAAGCCATATATGAATAACAGTAATCATACAGAGGAAATAAAATATGCTATCAAGCAAAATACAGTAAACTGCAATCATACAGATAAAATGGAATGCTATCAAGCAAAATAAGCCACATGGGCAAGGGAGCAGGGCTCTACCGAATACCCGCAAGCAAAGCCATACAGTAACAATACAAGCAGAGGGAGTAACTCAACCTCTAGTGTAATCATGCTCCTAGATTAAAGTCAGTCTAGATATGGACTTATTCTAATGCATCAAGCAAGTCAAACAAGTCACACCAATACAGAAAAGAAAACAGACAAGAAAGCAGATCAACCCCTCTCTCAATCCCTTTCAAGCTTCAGCTCTTCTAACATCAATCCAGTCTTCAGACTCAATAACAAGTATCAACTTGCTCTTCCCAGGTTTCAACCCATCAAACATAAGTTTCAACTTATCTTCTTCTTTCAAGCTTCAGCTCTTCAGTCAATTCCAATTGAATCCTCTTCATAAGTATCAACTCAGTCTTCAAGCTTCAGCTCTCTTTGCTTTACCAGTATCAACTTGGTCTTCTTATCCTACAAACCTCAACTTCTCAGAGTAGTCTTCAATCACTTAGAAGTGTCAACTTCACTATTCACTTCTTTCTCAAGCCTCAGCTCTTCATTCAATACCCACTGGATCTCCAAGTATCAACTTGTTGCTCTTGCTCTTCAAGCTTCAGCTGCAATGGAACTGCTCAAGGAATCATCCTCTTCCACACTCTTCAGTGAAGTCCTCATCTTCAAACCCAAGCCCAACATCTTTCAAGATACTCAAACCAAGAGAAATCACTTAACTGGATGAGGGGAAATGATAAACAGCTTACTGACAACCAAAGGAAGCCTATAAGGGTTCATCATTATGAGAGACTGGTTCCCTCAAAGTTCTACTTCCCAGATAAAGCCACTCATCCTTCCAAAGGAGGGATGTAAATATCTGAGAAGGACTTTTAGTCATTGGGAGGAATGGAAGCACAAGATGCTTTCCATGTTTGTGAAAGAAATCATTCTAACTACAAGGCTCTCCCTATATCCTATCTCCTAATCTTCATCAGACACCTTCAGGCACCAACAAATCCAAAGCTCCAAGCAACTTCAAGCAACTTCAAGCATCCTCCTCTTGTCTTCACCTTGTCTTCAATCTCAACCAAAGGCAAACCAAGCAAAAACCCTAATCTAAGGGAACTAGGGAAGTTAAACTAGTTGAATTAGTAAGTTAGGATCACCTAAAACCTAGTACTAAAGTTAGTCCTAACTAAAATACTAAAACCAATTATAAAATCCTACAAAAATTACTATGGGAACCTATGTCAATCATGACTCTACCACATTAGTTTCAAAGATCAAATCATCAAATGAGACCTAGAACTAAATCCTACATTACAAGGTATCAAACCTAAAACCCTAAAAGGAAGCATCTAAATCTCAATCTAGAAGGCACACTTATTTTCATCACAAAAATGTGATAAAAATTCTATGGGATCATACATGTCTAACCTAATCACACACAAAAAATTAGGATCAAAATCATCACCAAGTGATCACACTAAATTCCACAAAAATATGCATCAAACATAACCATTTTAATATCAATTAAAATGCAAAATTCCAATTAAATCAGAAATTACATGAAATGAAAATATTTTTTTCCTAAAAAATAATAGACTCAATCATGAGTAATATGCAAAAAGAATGGGTTTAATTGGATAAATTTTCAATTTTATGTGAATTTTACAAGAATCATGAATAAAATGAAAATTAAAAGAAAATTCAACAAAAATAAACAAGAACACGGTGCAATTAGTAATCAGATTCAGTTCAAAATCTGGGTTGGGCCATCAGGGGGGTGTGGATAACACTTAAATCATTAAGCCCAAACGCCTGAATAAATGAAACGCATCGTTTCATCATCAGAAATCCTTCACAACTCAACTTTAAAACGTGGCCCTTGGATCAGCTTCCAGTCAAAGGTCCAACCATCATCAAACGGTCCCAGAGTCATCTTCTTCATTCAAACCTTCTGCAACTTCGCGCCCAGCTCCGGCCACCGCCGATGGAGCTCTGATCATCCCCTTCAACCCTAGTTCTCCCTAGAGGCCCCCAATCCAAGAGGTCAAAACATGAATCTTATCCCAAATCTTGCCACGAACTCAACCATACCCTTAGTTTCCTCTGAAACCTCAAGAATCCCCATATCCCAATCTCAACCGAAAATGGTGATTCTCCTATTTTGTCTCTAATTCATCAATTAAGCATCTGAAATCCATCCTAGGTCATTCTACAATCAATCTAACACCTTAATTCAACCTAATTCTACCTAAATCATGCTATAGGAAGAGAGTTACCAACCTGAGAATCTTGGTTGAACAGATGCACAAATCCTCCAAATCAAGCTCTCTACTCTTCTGGACACGATCAAGGAACCTTCTTCTTGCTTCTGTATGCAAAAGAACCAATTGAAATTGCTTCAATCTTGAAACCCGATGGTGAGTTGCAGGTGCTGAAAATCACTTGCTCCTACACGATCTAGCCACCAATTCTTCTTGAAAATGATCTGGAATCACTCCTTGACATTCATGGAAGAAGTATCAATCAAGAAAATGAATGGAAATTGAGGAATTTGGTGAAACCGATTTCAATTGCAATCTAAGAAATTTCAATCTCAAACTATGCTCAATCCTTCAATGATCACCAACCCCTGCAATGGATCCACTCTACTCCTTATATAGATGAAGTTTGGATGATCTAGAGTCCTCTAGATCCTTCCAATGAGATTTTCCACTTCTCATGTCATGAGATTTCTAATCACTTATCATGCTATGTACAATCTTTGCAAACAGCTTGGAATTCATCCCATTCACTTTCAATTTCTCCCCTAGTGAGATATTAGAGGTGTTTAGCTTGCAAAAAGCCTTGCTCATGCCTTGATTTTGAGTTTTGCAAGTGTTACTTAATATGCAAGCAAGTGCTTTTCAAAGCAAGTCCACAATTTAGACCTCAAATAAAAAATGTGGCTAAACCAATGTTCTTAAAATGTTTTCTAGAGTCAAAATGATATATTACATGCCATGGTTTGGATGTGTAGGTTGAAAATATCAATTTCCAACTTTGGTTTATTTAACTTATGCCCTTATTTTAGGTCATTTTTGCAACTTTGAGCTACAAGTCTTTCCAACATCTCATGACCTTCTTAATAGCCTTAAAACATCATTTTGAACAAGTTTGATGTTGAACATTTTCTCATTTGAAGCTTGGAAATGGGAGTTATGGCCTTATGCTTGAAATGACCTGTAATGTCCAAATGACCAAAATACCCTTGACTTGTCAAAGCCATAACTTGAGTTCTACAAATCATATAAAGGACTTCTAGTACTTTCTAGAAAGCTAAGAGAATAAGGAACAACATTCATGTTCACCAAAAGTTCATAGGAATCATCCTTCTTGGGTAAACGTTTTATGCAAGTTGGGTAACTTTCAAGGCCCCAGATTCACATACCTCAGATGACCTGTAACTTGTCAAAGTCATAACTTGAGCTCTACGAATCCTATCAAGGACTTCTAGTACTCAAATTAAAGCTAAGAGCAAGCTCTAAAACATTCATGTTGGGGGCAAGATGAGATGACAATCACATCTTGAGCTAAACTGCCTTGAAGATAGGGGTCAAACTAGGGGATTTTACACTGTCAAGCCTTAGAAACCCTAGCTTGAAACTTCTCAAACTCTTCAATCATGATGAGTTGAACTTGGAATCATCCTTACAACATCTCATTTCATCAATCCATGATCACATGGCTCTTGGATTAGGTCTCAACCTTGCTCAAATCATCAGTTGACTTAGGGTTGACCCAGTCAAACCCTAGTTGCACCACTCATGGCTGAGTCTTCTTATTCTTGCACAATGACCTATCTAGGCTTCAAAGTGATCTTCAAAACTTCTCATGAGCTCTCTCAAGACCTCAAGTCTAACTTCATGGCTTCAGAGTCATCTGATGGCTTTCCACAACTTTCAAGTTAGGAGACACACACTCTTGGCTTCAACCATTCTCTCTGAGAATCTTCTGACTTCTCTGACAAAGATATCAACCCTTGAACACTTGAATAACCTTCTTGGCTAGCTTCATATTCTTGTATAGATCTTGATTAGTAATCATACCTCTTGATCTCCTGCATACATGTCAATGAAATGCAAATGATAATACTAATGTGAATGAAATGAAACACAAGCTAGGTAAGGAGAAGTTGGTCAAATTTTGGGGTGCAACAAGTTGGTCTTCACTTAATGTGTTTCCCAAAAAGGCTTTGATGAAGCTTGACACCCAAGGATTAATATGCACGCCTAGCGATCTGATTGTGCGAACATTTGATGGGACAAGGAGGTTTGTGTTTGGAGAAGTAACTCTTCCTATCCAAGTTGGCTCTGAGGTTTTTGATGCCATCTTCTACAAAATGGATATCCAACCAGCATACAATTTCTTGTTAGGTCGGCCCTGGATTCACTCAAAAGGGGCAGTGACGTCGACCTTGCATCATAAGTTAAAGTATATGGTGGGGGGTAACATTGTCACCGTTTGCGGTGAGGAGGACATTATGATCAGCCATTTATCCTCGTTCAAATATGTGGAAGTTGATGGAGAGATACATGAGACTTTATGTTAAGTGTTTGAGATAGTCCGGGTCAGAGAGAAGGCGCCAGTTGTGGGCAGTGTTTCTGAGATTGCTATGTCTTCATTCAAAGACGCGCAGGCTGTGGTAAAATCTGGATCATCTCAAGTTTGGGGGAATGTGTTGAGCATCCCCAATAAATAAGATAAGTTTGGACTGGGGTACAACCCGTCATCTTCTTCTTCGCAGAGCGCGCCACACTACAGAGGGCCAGTCCAATTTACAAGTGGTGGGGTGATATTTGACCGAATCAACGCTGTGTCCGAGGACGGGGGTGACAGTGACTGTGATATGGATGTATGGATCCAGCCACGTATTCCCGGCCGAAGCCTGAACAACTGAACTATTGAAGAAATTGTCTAAGTGATGCATGAAGAGTAATTATCTCGTTTTTTATTATGTGAAACCCTATGTTTTACCCGGAGCATATCATTTTTTGTCTGTAGGGCCTTATTCTTGTTTATGTTTTGAACAATTGTTTTATCATTAATCAAAGGACGTTTTTGCATTCAAATATTGTGATCCTTGTTTTTCTTGTTTTTATTTTTAACAATAAAATGGCAATGTGGTTTGTGTTGTTTGCATATCATTTTAAGCATCAAATCATCATCATTGCAGGTTTCACATAGCAGATGCCGCCAATTCAGACTCGTCTATGACTCGGTATGACTTTGATAATCCAATCCTTCAAGCTGAAGAAGAGATTGAAGAAGATGAAGACCTGCCTGAAGAGCTCGCCAGGTTGCTGAGACAAGAAGAAAAGGTTATTCTGCCTCATCAGGAGGAAATCAAAGTCGTCAATCTGGGTGCAGAAGAAGATAGAAAGGAAGTAAGAATAGGGGCTGCTTTAGAGGATGGTGTCAAACAAAGACTGGTTGAAATGCTCCGAGAGTATAAATATGTCTTTGCTTGGTCATACAAAGATATGCCCGGACTTGATACGGATATTGTGGTTCATCGCTTGCCTCTTCGAGAAGAGTGCCCACCTGTGAAACAGAAGCTAAGAAGAACCAGACCGGACATGGCCGTTAAGATCAAAGAAGAGGTCCAAAAGCAATTGGACGCCAGATTTCTTGCCGTGACGAACTACCCTCCATGGGCCGCTAACATTATACATGTACCAAATAAGGATGGTAAGGTCAGAATGTGTGTAGATTACCGTGATCTAAACAGAGCGAGCCCGAAAGACGATTTCCCACTCCCCCATATTGATGTGCTTGTTGATAATACTGCTCAATATTCAGTGTTTTTCTTCATGGATAGTTTCTCCGGATATAACTAGATCAAGATGGCCCCAGAGGACATGGAGAAAACGAATTTTATCACGCTGTGGGGGACTTTTTGCTACAAGGTAATGCCCTTTGGATTGAAGAATGCAGGGGCAACCTATCACCGGGCAATGGTGACTTTGTTTCATGATATGATTCATCATGAGATTGAAGTTTATGTTGATGACATGATCGCAAAGTTGCAAACAGAGGAAGAGCATCTGGTGAATCTGTTGAAGTTATTTGAGAGGTTAAGGAAGTTCAGACTAAGGTTGAATCCGGACAAGTGCACTTTTGGTGTACGGTTATGAAAGCTATTGGGGTTCATAGTTAGTGAAAAAGGAATCGAGGTCGATCCTGCAAAAATAAAAGCTATACAGGAAATGCCAACACCGAAGACTGAGAAAGAGGTTCGTGGTTTTCTAGGTAGATTGAACTACATTGCAAGGTTCATATCTCACCTCACAGCCACGTGCGAACCAATGTTCAAATTTTTAAAGAAAGATCAAGCGGTGGTCTGGAATGAAAATTGCCAAAAGGCATTTGAAAGAATAAAGGGATATTTGCAAGATCCCCCGATACTGATGCCTCGAGTGGCTGGAAGACCGTTGATAATGTATGTAACGGTTTTTGAGAACTCCATGGGTTGTGTTCTCGGTCAACACGAAGAGACAGGAAGAAAAGAGCATGCCATCTACTACTTGAGTAAAAAGTTCACGAATTGTGAGTCCAGGTACTCAATGTTGGGGAAGACGTGCTATGCACTGGCTTGGGCCGCCAAACGCCTAAGGCAGTATATGCTGAATCACACAACCATGTTGATTTCAAAGATGGATCCGATTAAGTATGTCTTCGAAAAGCAAGCGCTTTCAGGAAGGATTGCCAGATTACAGATGATGTTGACAGAATACGATATTCAATATGTCTCCCAAAAGGCTATCAAGGGGAGTGTTTTGTTAGAATATCTCGCTGAGCAACCAACCAATGACTATCAGCCGATGAAGTTTGAATTTCCTGATGAGGATATCATGTTCTTGAAGATGAAATATTGTGATGAACCGCTACCTGATGAAAGTCCTGAGCTGGGTTCCCAATGGAAGATGATCTTTGATGGTGCTGTTAACTCCTACGGCAGTGGAATTGGGGCAATCATTACCACTCCCTATGGTTCGCACATACCATTTACTACCAAGTTAACATTTCCCTGCACCAATAACGAAGCTAAGTATGAAGCATGTATCATGGGCATTGAAGAAGCGATTGATTTGAGAATCAAAAACCTTGATATCTATGGTGATTTAGCTTTGGTGGTCAATCAGATCAAGGGTGAATGGGAGACATGTCAGCCTAACCTGATTCCCTACATGAACTATGCAAGTAGGTTGCTACCTTTCTTTGACTTGGTAGAATTTCATCATGTGCCAAGAGCGGAGAATCAGATGGCGGATGCCTTGGCTACCTTATCCTTAATGTACAAGGTGAATAATTGGAATGACACTCCGAGAATCGTCATCCCGCGCCTCCATAGGCCAACGTTCGTATTTGTAATAGAGGAAGCTTCAGATGGGAAGCCATGGTATTATGATATCCGAAACTTTCTCAAGAATCAGGAGTATCCGCATGGGGCATCCAACAGGGATAAGAAGACTTTGAAAATGTTGTCTAGAAATTTCCATCTGAACAAGGATGATGTACTCTATTGAAGAAATGTTGACCTGGTTCTGTTAAGATGCGTGGACGAAAAAGAAGTAGGTTTTCTTATGGAAGAGGTCCACGAGGGTGCTTTTGGAACGAATGCAGGCGGACATGCAATGTCTCAAAAACTGTTGAGGGCAGGCTACTATTGGTTGACTATGGAGTCTTATTGTTTCAAATACGCCAAGAAATGCCATAAATTCCATATTTATGCCGATAAGATGCATGTACCGCCAAGTCCTTTGAATGTCATAGTGTCTTTATGGCCCTTTTCCATGTGGTGCATTGATATGATCGGTAAGATTGAACCGACCGCATCCAATGGACACCGCTTCATCTTAGTGGCAATCGACTATTTCACTAACCGAGTTGAAGCAGCTTCTTTCGCCAACGTCACAAGACAAGTTGTGGCCCGATTCATTAAGAAGGACATCATCTGTCTTTACGGAGTGCCCGAAAGAATCATTACTGATAATGGTTCAAATTTGAATAACAAGATGACGAAGGAACTGTGCCAGAGTTTCAAAATTGAGCATAACAACTCTTCTCTTTATCACCCGAAGATGAATGGCGCTGTCGAGGCGGCCAACAAGAACATTAAGAAGATCGTGCAAAAGATGGTTGTGACCTATAAGGATTGACACGAGATGTTACCCTTTGCATTACACGGATATCGTACTTCGGTACGTACTTCAATTAGGGCAACTCCTTTCTCGCTAGTGTATGGTATGGAAGTTGTCCTACCATTGAAAGTTGAGATTCCTTCTTTGAGAGTGTTGGTGGACGTCGAACTTGATAAGGAAGAATGGGTGAGGAACAAATTAAATTAACTCAGTTTGATGGACGAGAAGAGATTGGCATCAATTGCGTATGGTCGTTTGTATCAGAGCAGAATGAAGAAAGCTTTCGATCAGAAGGTGCGCCCTCGAAGCTTTCAAGCAGGTAACTTAGTGTTGAAGCGGATCCTCCCTCCACAGACAGATCACAGGGGCAAATGGACTCCCAACTACGAAGGTCCATATGTGGTAAGGAAAGTCTTCTCCGGAGGAGCCTTACTACTTTCAACTATGGATGACGAAGATTTCACGTCCCCTGTGAACGCAGACGCAGTTAAAAAATACTTTGCTTAAAATAGATCCGCTGGAAAGAAAAATAAAATACAGGAAAAAATGGGGCATCCCGACGAACCATAAAAAGAATGGGTTCGGGCAAAAATTAGGGATAAAAAGGAAAATGTAAACCCGCGAAGTTGAAAACCTGAAAAGGCGACTTCGGCAAAAATCGGTATCCCGTTTAATTGAAAACCCGCAAGGGCGATTCAAGCAAAAGTTAGGGATTTGAAAGCAAACGACTGCGATCTACATTGTTCCCATGA
This sequence comes from Lathyrus sativus, assembly GCA_963859935.3. Taxonomy (NCBI): domain Eukaryota; kingdom Viridiplantae; phylum Streptophyta; class Magnoliopsida; order Fabales; family Fabaceae; genus Lathyrus; species Lathyrus sativus. Next base: position 282,276,258 of record OZ012735.1, read on the forward strand.
GCACAGTGGATTCTTGCAAAAAAACACCTAATGTTTTTGATAAAACTATGCATACATAAGCTTGTGGGCTCTACTAATCATGATTAAAACTTTGATTTGCTTGAACGATGTCATGGACAATAACTGAGATAACTCTTGTTGCATATAGGATACTTTGTTTGTATTTGTTGCAGGACTCTCATTCTTGAGGTTATTCTAGAAAGTTATCCCCAGCGGATTATGACTAGTTTCTCCCCAATAGGTATTTGGGATTATTCTCCCAGCAGTGGGACGAATGCAGTGTCATTACCCCCACAGAGTCTAAATCTTTGACTCCTTTCCCCTTAGAGTTCAAGTCAGGGACTCAATTCCCTAAGAAGAGGTTGATATTGTTGAGTTTATTACTCATTTCCCCAAGCAGAGGTAGATGTTGTTTCCCTCATTGGGTGAACCCCAATGGAGTTGTTGTCCGTAGCAGAATCCAGTGGGTCGTTGGTACTCGTCAGAGTAAGTTTCCTTCAGGATAATTCCCCAACAAATTGTCATCCTCTACAGATCCCCAGCGAAGTCGTTGGAGTAGTTTTCTTCCCCACAGAGTGGGATTGACTCAGAAATTGTTTGTCTCCTCCCTCGTCAGAAAGAGTTTGGGATATCTCCCCAGTAAATCTTATTCATTATCCCTAGCAGAGAAGATTCAAATTTCCAGCAGAGTGGAATCCCCGGCAGAGTGGAGTAATTCCCCGCAGTTTGCTTTACTCCCCAATAGAGTCGTATTCTGAAAGGCCATCCAAAGCTAATTTCCCCAGTAGAGTGGACTCGTTTTCCCTACCCGAGTTGTTTGTTCCCCAGAAGAGTCATATTCTAGTAGGCCATTCAAGGCACTTTCCTTAGCAAAGTTGATTTTGATCCCCCGCGGAGTCGATTTTATTCTCAGCAGAGCAGTTTTACCTAGGAGAGTTCTTTTCCAGGGAGCCATCCAAGGTTTGTTTTCCCAGTATAAGTCCAATCGTACTTGGCATACCCGGTTATTCCCCGCGGAGTTGGTTTCGTCTCTTCAGCATTTATTTTGCTGGAGCGGTTCCTTTGCATTTTTCATTGTGCATAGCATCCTTCGAAACGGGTAGCATTTCCATTTCGTATGGAGCATTAAGCCATTTTCAAACATATGCATTCGAAACATAAGCCAGGTTGTTACCTCTTGTTTCCGGTTGTATCTCCAGCAGATAGTGGCATATTCTCTTGAGCCTGCGCGGTATCCAGACCCCGACAAGAGTTATTGGCAGACATTTTCATGTTATTGATACCGACTTATTTCCTTAGCCCGTGTGGTATCCAGACCCCGGCTCCCACCGGTTCATTTCTCTAGCCTGTGTGGTATCCAAACCCCGGCTCCCACCGGTTCATTTCTTTAGCCCGTGTGGTATCCAGACCCCGATTCCCACCAGTTCATTTCTTTAGCCCATGTGGTATCCAGACCCCGGCTCCCACCGGTTCATTTCTTTAGCCTGTGTGGTATCTAGACCCCGGCTCCCACCAGTTCATTTCTTTAGCTCGTGTGGTATCCAGACCCCGGCTCCCATCGGTTCATTTCTTTAGCTCGTGTGGTATCCAATCCCCGGCTCCCACCAGTTCATTTCCTTAGCCCATGTGGTATCTAGACCCCGGCTCTCACCGGTTCATTTCTTTAGCCCGTGTGGTATCCAGACCCTGGCTCACACCGATTTGTTTCATTAGTATGTGTGGTATCCATACCCTGGCTAGTGATGGTTTTCTTTAGCCCGTCTGGTACCTAGACCCTGGCTCACACTGATTTATTTCATTAGCATGTGTGGTATCCAGACCCTGGCTAGCGATGGTTTTGTTTAGCCTGTGCGGTATCCAGATCCCGACTTTCACCGATTTATTTCAATAGCTCGTGCGGTATCCAGACCCCGGCTTCCACCGTTTTTCCTTTGCCTGTGCGGTATCCAGACCCCGGCAGATTGTGATGTTTTCCTTTGCATGTGCGGTATCCAGGCCCTGGCAGATTATGGTGTTTTTTCAAGCCTGTTTGGTATCCAGACCCCGACAAGAGTTATTGATAGATGTGTTCATATTACTGATATATTTCTTGAGCTCGTGCGGTATCCAAACCCCGGCTTCCACCGGTTTTATTTAGCTCAAGCCCATGTGGTATCCAGACCCTAGCTAGTGATAACTTATCTATTTTCCCGTGTGGTATCCAGACCCCGACTTGAACTGTTTGGTTTCATTGGCATGTATGGTATCCAGACCCTGAATAGTGATTGTTCCATTGGCATGTGTGGTATCCAGACCCTGACTAGTGATTGTTCCATTGGCATGTATGGTATCCAGACCCCGACCAATGATTTGTCTTGCTTGAGTGGTATCGAGACCCCGACAGAATATGATGTCTTTGATGGGTGCGTTTATCTTATCACATTTCCCCAACAAATTTTATCAGTTACAGTTATCAGTTACAATTTCCTTTTGTGGTTGGCAAATTTCCGGGTTCTTTGGTATTCAACCGTCTTTTACCTTGAAAGTTTGAAAGTCGTTTGCTTTTCATCCCTTCAGGTCCAAAACGTTTGAATAGGGGCAGCTGTTGTACCCCAAAATTTGACCAACCATTCCTTGTACTTGGCTTGTGTTTCTTTGCATTTTTGCATTTCTGCATATCATAGTATTTGTTCTTGAGGAAGGGGATTAAGGTATTTCTGTGGCTCAGGGATCTCTTTTAGTGCAAGAGTCTGAACAGTGAGCATCAGAGGCTCTTGCATTTATTTTGCGCAGCGATCGAGCAGTCGATTTTATTTTACTCAGCAGGTTATTTTCGGCTCAGGAGACAACATACAGGGTATCTCAGGCGTTCTTACAGTTACCATGTTCAAGAATGGTTTTCAGAGGAGTAACAGGGTTCAGAATGAGTGGCAATGGGAAATTGTGCAGAATCCACTCCATTTAGCGCCAAATCCGGGCATTTTTGAACAAAGTAACTGGTTACCCTATATAGAGTAACCGGTTACTTCGAGAAAAATTTGAAAAGAAATTTGAATTTTCAACATGTGCAATTTCCAACCATTTTCAACCATTGATTTCATTTGATCATCATGGAAGGATCTAGAATTGTTTAATTTTCACCATTTCCATTCCTAATTCCACTCCTAATTTCCATTCCAAATTCTAACCCACATTCCAAACCATATTTTGATCCCAAACCTAGAGCTTATTTAAGTAAATTTGCTCCAAATCTCAAAAAGGATCCTCATAATTTCATTTCATTTTCAGAATTCACTCTCACTCTCTCAATTTTCTCTCCACTCTTTCACTCCCAAAACCTCCATTAGAGCTCTCACTTGAGTTCTTTGATTCTTCATTGGAATCATAGAATTCTAGAGCTAAACCTCCATCATTCATCTCCATTATCTTCGATTCACTATTCAATTTTCGTTTGGTTTTGAATCTGAACGTGGAAGCTAGTTTGGAAGTGCTTATTTAGATCGTTTTTACTTGTTCTTACTTGATCTTCACTTCTTCAACAAGAAAGTTCTTGGATCTTGAAGAATCTTCGGGTTTCTTGCTTAGATCTGCTAATCTCAAGTGAATCAACACTTACCAAAGCAAATCTCCGCTTTGTAGGTTAGCAATTCTAGATCTAAATATGTTTTGAGCTTATTTGCATAATCACAATGTAGATCTATGGCTTTTGATGCTTTTTGATCCACTATGTTGATTTTGATTCTTGTGATTTGTGATTTTGATGCTTGATTGTGTTTACATGATGCTTGAACACTATTTCTTGATGCTAATTTCGTGCTTGATTGATACCATGTTCATATGGATGATTGTATAAGTTGTTGGATGTTGAAAACTGATTTTCAAACTTGATTTTCTGGTTCTGGTTCAGTGGTAACCAGTTACCTTATCTAGAGTAACCGGTTACTCAGTTCAAATCTTAAGTTTTTTTAGCCTTTTTCAACAGGGTAACCGGTTACACTATTTTGAGTAACTGGTTACTCAATTCAAATTTCACATTTTTCAGGTTCTTTCCAACAGAGTAACCGGTTACCCTATTTTGAGTAACCGGTTACCACCGAAACAAAATGAGTTTTTCTTGCATTTTCTTGCTTGTTTGCCATCCTATTTACATATAAACTTCATGGATTCAAGTGATGCATTTACGTGAATTATTTTGGACAGGTTTCACTGTTCTTGAATGTCCGATCTCGTTCCTTCGACACGTAATGCTTGGTTTCTGCTTGAATGCATATCATGTGGTTATTGTTGATTGATCATTTGCTTGTCTTGCTTGAGTCTCAAGAATTTTATGGTTGAGATGTGCTTGTGGTGGTTGCTGCCCCACACTTTTTTCCTCCCTCTTTTCTTTGTGTGTGCATCTTGGGATAACACCTTTGCTTTGATGATTGATGGTTGATGGTTGTAGAAGCTTGCTTCTCCCATTTCATCTCATCCCTCTTGTGTTTGGTTGTCACTTTTGTTGATTGTTGCATCTTTGTGTTTGCATTTCACGACTTGTTTAAGTCACTTCCATCTCATTTTCTTTTCATTTGTGATTGAGTTGCTAAGTGTTTACTTGGTCTTTTGCCACGATCCCGTAGGATTCCTAGTCCCTCTGTTCAAGATGAGAGTAGGAGATACATTAGGTGTTCAATCCTTTGCATGATAACATTAGGATAAATTCTTTCCCTTTTAATCCCAACTTTAGGAGCACATTGCATGATAACATTAGGGTTGTTTAGTTTCTCCTTAGAGTTTGTGTCTTCTCTTCTCATCTCTTAAACATATTAAATCACCTAATAAAGGATAATATGTGTTGTACGCTACGAGCCTTAAGTACTTGAGGAATGATAGTTAGGGGGCCTCCTCTCAATTTGTCTAGAGTGTTTAGCGTATGCCCTTTGGGCGATATGCGATGCATTCGCTCTCAAGTCATAGTCTTTAGTGCAACATGAGTTACAAACTTAACTCAATTCACTTCTTCATAAAAAACATAAAACAAAACATCAAACCTTTTTATCCTTCGGGATTGTTTGGAAAATCATTTTCAGAAAGAGTGTGTTAAGTCTTGGTTCTACCGCAAACCGGCATCGTCCCTAACTATTAGAACCACCATTTAACCCTACTTAGTTAAAACACTTGAACCAATCTGTGCTCGTGTCAGCCCGAACTACGTTTGCTCTGATTTCTCGTATCAGACAAGGATACGTAGGCACAAGACGGTGATGTCTTGGCGAGCAACCTTTCCCACCTTCACCTGTAGTTTTCTGAACTACATTGACTCTAACTTTCCCATTGCACGAGGGAGTACGTAGGCATAGAGCGGCAATGCTCTATCGAGTCTCTTTTCTTTTCTCTTGTCCATGTGAGCCAGCCCTTTGATAGTTTAACACTCTTTTAGATAGATAATAAGCGTGGATCCCGTTGAGTACAACGGACGTGAGGGGTGCTCATACCTTCCCCTTGCGTAACCGACTCCCGAACCCAAGATGTGGTTGCGATGACCTTGTCTTTTCCCTTTTTTGTAGGTTTTCTTCGATCGTTTCCTTTCCCTCTCTTTGGGATAAATAACAAACGGTGGCGAATTTCTGTCTTTGCCGGCCCTTTTTTGCAGTAGTGACAGATATGTATGATGTTCTTGATGAATGTTTAGTTGTGCATTGAACTTGTTTGTGCTTAATTGTTAATATATGTTCATGATTAATCTTCACCATGTCATATGCTTTTGTTGAAATGTTGATGTACACATGCTGTTCGAGTTTTTACACCTGCCGTTCTAGATTTTAGTATGCTGTCAATTGTGCATCTATTCTGCCTGCTGCTTTTTACACCTGTTATATGCTGAAACATGAGTTGTTAAATGCTGCTATTCTTACTTGCTGGGTTTTTACTGCTGTTATGAGGATGAAGCGTTGTTGTAGCTACTGTTTTTGGTTTGTTTTCCTTGTTTCAGTTTGTTCTTGCATGCTCCCTTAGGGCCTCCTAGTCCAACTTAATTTTTGATTAAGCTTGGAGTATGATAGACATTAGAAGTAATCCATGCATGATAACATTAGGTTAGTCCCTCTTTAACCTCAACCTTAGGTCCATTTTTGCATGATAACATTAGGATAAAGTTTCCTTTAGCATCCCGACCTTAGGGCCATTTTGCATGACAACCTTAAGACTGAGTTTCCCCTTTGACCTTTTGTGCGTGTCTCTTTTCTTCTCTCTTAAAAAACTTCAAAACACTTAATAAATGAGATGAATATTATGCGCCATGATCCTTAAGTATATAGGAAATGATGAGTGAGGGGTCTCTCCTTGCTTCGTCTAGAGTGTTTAGCGTACGTCCCGTCTGGGGGCGATCTTGCGACGCATTTACTCCTATATTATAGACTTTAGTGCAATATGAATATCAAACCAATTTAATTCACTTCTCTAAAACTCAAACAAATTCAAATCATTTTCATCTTTCAGGATCGCTTGTCAAACCTTTTTCAGAAAGAGTACTTAATTTTTCCGTTCTACCACAAACAGGCATCAACCTTAACTGTTGGAATGAGAACTTAACATCGCTCATAAAAAACACTTAACAATTTGTAGGCCGAACTACGACTGCTCTGATTTCTCGTACCAGATGAGGATACGTAGGCACAAGACGATGATGTCTTGGCGAGCAACCTTCCCCCTTCATCTGTAGTCTTCCAAACTATGTTGAATCTAACTTTCCCATTGCAAGACGGCGAAGTCCTGTCGAGTCTCCTTTTTTTTCCTTTTTCGTTCTTGTTTCTGTTTAGCAGCAGCCTTTAGATAACACACCCTTTAACTAGATATCAATCATGGATCCTGTTGAGTACAACTAATGCGAGGGGGTGTTAATATCTTCCTGTCGCGTAACCGACACCCGAACTCAGGATTTGGTTGCAAGACCATGTCTTCTCCCTTCTTTGAGGTTTTCTTCGATCGTTTCCTTTCCCTCAATGGGATAAATAACATTCAGTGGCGAATCTTCTGCTTTTTTGCTGGTTGTTTTTCGCAGTTGCGACAGATGGCGACTCTACTAGGGACACTAGTTGCCTATGCAAGTCAATCCTATCGCTTGTCTATTTCTGTTCTTTGGGTGTTTATTTTTTATGCTTTTATGTACATTATTTGTTACATATTATTGAATTTGCATTATATTGTTGCATTTGATTACTGTTATCATATTTCTGTTGTGATGTTGGGTGGGTTTGTTCCATGCAAGATGAGCCCAGTACCTATGCTCGAGTACACATAGGATTAGAGTGGGCTTGTGTTGGAATGAATGGCACTTGATACATACTGTTGACATGAGATCCACGTTCAGACGGGGTTTTCTTTGGATATGCTCTGACCTGTATGCATATACAGTAAATAGAGTGTTCCTTTGGAAGCTTTTGACTCTAGAGACTGTTCATGGGAAATTAGTTGATGTAACACCCTTTTCTACCCCACAATTAAAAGGCACATTTATTCAAAGTCATCAGAGTAAAATATTTAACTCAACAAAAATCACCTCAAAGGGCGTACATTTTTCATGTTACTCAAAATAAGTCAATGCTCCGTGTATAACGGGTTTTGCCCAAAATACATCAAACTACATAGAACAGTGGAACTCAAAAGGCATAATCAAGGTTTGCCTCATCCGGGAAGATAATCAAAATAAACTCAATAAACATAACTCAACTTAAAGACCCTCAACCCGATGTTACACTATCAGAGCAAGACCCTCTAAGTTGACCAAAGGCCAACAACTGAAAACTTCAAAAGTCCTCAACGGCATCCACGACTAAACCTGGTCATCTGCACGTTACCCACGTGGAGGTAACATTCAAACAGACAGGGTGAGTAAAACAATTCATAATAATCAATGTATAAAAATCAACATATAAACGGCGTCATTTCATATTCAACACATTCATATTCTTCAATAGGCCTCGAAGGCCACAACATCATAATTCATACAAAAAGACTCATAAATACAAATGCAACATAGACTCAATGCATGTGGTACCAATCATCACAACGCGATGGACACTGGGCCATCAATCCTCCATAGATCCCCATCAATAGGATCGATTCTACTAGAGAACCGGAGAACATCAAAATACTTCACATACACACAATGGGATTGAAGCCAAAGTAATTGAGGTCCTGAACCGAAGTCCGGATGCAAATGAATGCATGATGCACACGTCACAAATCATCCTTATAATAATATCATAGGTGCATTATCATTCATCATCATCAAACGTCATAGCTCATCACCATAATCATCATCATACATCATGTCATCATAGCTCATCATAATAATCATCATCATACATCATGTCATCACACATCATGTCATCATAGAAATCATCATATAATCATGTACAAATCACATAGCGCTCACAGTCATACTCGTATTAATTCATCATATTATCACATATTATCATATATTAATTCATAATTATACTCGCGGTAATCCTCATACTATCGCCTAGTAATCACATAAACTTCACAGTCCTACTCATGTTAATTCATCACAGAAATCAAAAAATCAAACATCAAAGCATCGCTCCACACGATCAATATTCGCGAAACTCTGCTACGTTCGCTGGCATGTTCAGTAGGCGAGTCTGGGGCGAGTTTCTTTGCTAGGCGAGTCTGGGAACAACATGGTTCGCTAGGCGAAGCTTTCTTCGCTAGGCGAACTGCGCGATGACAGCAAATTTTGCTAAGTACCTGAACTCAAAATTACTCAAAAAGCTCTACGATCCACTTACCAAATGCCCCCAAAACATCCCTAAATCATCCCTAAGGTCCTACGGCAATAAAGGCATAAAACCTACAATTTATTAGGGCAATCTCGGAACATATTCACACCCTAAATCACTATTTTTCCTTCAATTACACCCTAAGGCATTAGAGTTACTCACATTTAAATATTCCAATTCCTTCAGGGTCAGATAGGTTCAAATCATAATTTTGGCCACAAAGGCCTAAGGTTTTCCTTTTTCCCCAATTGAACCGCGACTAGATTAACCTATAATCGGTTTAGGCCACGAAGGCCATAGATCATAAATTCTCATCTCTACCCTCAAAATCCCTGCGGTTACAATCTCCATAATAGATTTAAGCCACGAAGGCCAAAAGTCCCTTTTTCTCATAATTCTCCATAAAACCCTTAAACACGTAAATCAACCATAATTACATCGAAAGTTACACATTGAAAATCATGAAAAGCTATACTCCCCATACCTTAGTCGATTCAAAGCCTTCACGATTATCTCTAGGAATCTTCTGCCTCCAATCTTCTCCTCAGAGCTCTCTGGCCACAATACTTTTCACGGTTCACAAATGAATCCTAATTTCCTTCAGAATTCTATTTTGTCAAACCTAGTCTTGGGCCTTACAATTTGGGCTTTTCCCATAACACCCTCACTAACTCCTCTTAAATGTCCAATTTGCCCTTCTTTCACTTATATTTATTTTAATTCATAATGATATTAATATCTACATATTATATACTATTATTCAAAATAAATAACCCAATTATGCATAATTCTTCAAATTTCCACAAAACCATCGAAAACCACCGAAAATCACCAAAACGCGAATATTCTCATTTAAATAAATTAAATTAAATATTCCCATAATATTTAGGGAGTTATAGTTGAGGCCTCCTTGATTGATGATGATGCCAAACCAGAAATGGTGAAGGTATTATCAATTCTCGACCTGAGAACCCGTGAGATTGAGGACCTGCATAGGATGCCTTGTCCAAGACTAGAACCCACATACGAGAGGGGATGGGTTTTGTAGGAAACCTTGACTTTTAACCTACCTGGATCTCTGGTGTTCTTATCAGGGTGGACTTATGAGCCTGGTGTCCTAGGTATTATGGTTATTTTGATATTCTGGTGAAGTAGAATTAGGGCCTTATTCAATCAACTGTGTAACAATCATTCAAAATATTTGTTGAAGCCTTGATCCCATGTCTCCTCATCCATATCATCATAACATGTTTGCATTCTGGCATACCTGCTCATTTATTTCCAAGGAACTTAACTTTGAGACTCACTGTTGAGCATTCAATATATTTCTTATGGTTTGTTTGTGTAAAACTTGAATCAAAGCAGGCAGATTCCTTGGAAATATTCGAACATGGCATTTAAATTGCATTTTCATATTCATTTTCATAGTAATTTTTATGAAGCCGGTTATTATTATCCTGATCTGGTTCCCTTTAATATTGCAGACTTAACTTTTTAAAAAAGCCAAAAGTTGATTATAGAACAGATTCAAACAAGAGTTAAGGGAAGTATGAAGCCAGGCGGGGCAATTCATGGTGGACATGCAAGCTTTGTTTCGGGGTCAGAAAATGATAAGGGATGAAGTTCTTCAACTGAAGACTCAAATGGGCCTGATCATGGAAGTCATGAGAAACTTGTTAAGAAAGGGAGGCAATCCTATGCTTGAGGTTGCAACAGAAATTGTTATTCCTCTCTTGCCTGTGGAATCTCTCCCAGAGCGTGATGTGCCTCGTGGATTTTCTACACAACATGGGGCTCCATAATTTTCCTATCTGTAGCCATCTCATATCCTAAGATAATCCTAAGATTAGAGTGTATGCACGGAGACTAAATCATCCTGCAAGAATTTTTGACCAGCTGCGTATAACTTATGCTCAGTTGCTACAACATTTGCTTCAACCTCAATTGGTTGAACTTCAGACTATGGCTCCATTTGCTGGTAAGCCCACACCAGGCTATGATGCAAGTTCTCTGTTGCGTGCTACCCACAAGTATAAGGAGTACTTCAGAGTAATATAAAATAGTATCGATCCCACAAAGACCAATGTCAATCCATCGATTACTATTGTTACGATGTTTATCTAAAGCTAATGAAAACAGAGAGTAATACGAACAGAGAAAAAATAATAATTAAGGAATGAATTCAAATTCAGAATAAAGGCATACTGGAATATAATTCTCACCGATCAAATAGTACTCCTATTGTCTAAGTAGTAATGCTTATGGGGAAATGTTTTCTTCCTTGAAAAAGAGTTAATAAAAAAGGAATCGTCGCGTTAGCGTAATCGGAACCAGACCTGACCTTTAATCTATACCAGCCGCTCACGGTTCACCAGTCGCATCTTGCGTTAAAGTGAAAAAGTCCTTTTTTTATATAACTACTTCTAAGACTCTGTTAAAAAGTGTTTTTGATTGGAAACTTTAATATCAAAGGTTTTCCGGCATATGCTCGGCCAACCGAATCCTAAATCTATAAATGCGTCCGAAAATAGTTTTAAAACCACTTTCTAATAATACCAAACTTTCCTAATTAATTAATAAAGCGCTTTCGCTATTTTAACCAATTAAAAAATAACCAACTCTTATCTAAAGTGTCAGACGACTTTCAATCTTACCCGACATAGTCACGGTTATTGCATAAATGGAAACACGGTCTCGTTCACGTAATGGCCGATCAATTTGAGTTCAGAAAAGTTGCATTAAAATCCAAAACATCCCCTAAAGTGTTTCTACAAATACAACATATGGAGTACCATCGAAATGATGGTCCTCACATCCCATCACAATAGATTTAGCTAGACATCACAGTGATAAACATAATAAATTTGTTTGTAGAATAAATCATTTAGGGAAATAATTACATGTGTGATTGGTTTTCAAATGAACGAAAGTGTCACTCTTAGGTTCGATTCAGAAAACGAATGCTTTGAAATTATATGTAAATGTGAGGAAAATAAAATGCGTGATCGGTTTCCAAAAGTAAGAACGAAAGTTTCACGCTTAAGTTCACTCTTAGAAAACAAATCTTTGAAATAAAAGCGATACGTAAATTGTGCGGAAATTAAACGCGTGATCGGTTTCCAAAAGTAAGAACGAAAGTGTCACGCTTAAGTTCACTCTTAGAAAACAAATATTTGAAATAAAAGCGATATGTAAATCGTCTGGAAATTAAACAAATTAAAGGAAGGCAGAAAGTAATGCGAATAATAATAAAATTGCAAGCAAAATAAAAATAGCTCCAAATCGGAGACTTGAATTTGGTACAATGCTGGAAAGTAAATCTGACTTGAAAGTAAAATAACGGAAAGCTTAAAATTCCTATGCTACGATGCTCCAACCTTGGTTACAACAATGGTGCGATAACCCCTCGATGTGACGGATTATCGCTTCTAACTGGATATAAGCATATGCTGAGAACTAAGATTGGATGATTAAAACTAAAGATCTAGGTGTTATTTATAGTGTAACAATGCCTTGGAAATCACATAGCCTCTTCAGTAATCGTGTGGAGGAAATATCTCTAGTCATGGCATCATCCTCCAACCGTCCTTGACCGGACCACCTAATGCAAAGATGGCGCCCGCCATCTAGACATGGCGTCTTCCATGTGTGCAAAAGGTTGCGGAAATGGTCAAGTGACTTTTAAAATGTGGGAGAAACTTTACACATCATGGCTACCCCCATGGCCAACGCCATGTGGGATGCCGTGTGTGTAATTTTCACCTAAAACTTTGTTTTATGCTATTTTCGATTCATTTCTTCGTGGAAAGCTCTTATTAGGAAATGTACTTGAAAAGAAGACAAAACACAAGCATAAAGCAAGAAAATAATAATTTAATGACAATAAACATGTGCAACTCGAGCCAAATACGTAGTGTGTTTTAGTATTATCAAATTCTCCCACATTTAAACCTTTTCTTGTCCTCAAGCAAACTTTTATGAGCACAAAAGAAAAACAACAACACACAAGTATTCAATTCAAGCTAAAGACTTTTAGTTCGATCAAGGTTGCGTCGATAGGTACTAACTATTGATCCAAGGATATCATAGTGACACTTTCTGCGGGTTGCGGTTATATGTTTCCTTCCTATACAAACCAATCCTTATCATGTTATTATACCTAGGCCTAACTCACTCATCCGTTTTTTATCCTTTTTTATTCAGGCGCAATCATTTTAGGCCCCTTATCTTGTACTCGTATGGTGAACAAACCTGTTGGTGATCCTGATCCAATATTGTGTCAAATTCAATGATTTTTTCTTTAACACAAACGCATAAGCATTTTTTGAAGTTTCGCTACCATTGAGCTAAGTAACCGGGTGAGGGTTACCCAACTTAGAAGGCGAGTCCTTTTTCCAAAATTCTTTCTTTTTGTGTATACTTTTTTCTTTCTCTTAGTGGATCATTCACCTATTTGCATCGGTTCGCCCACTTAGCGGTACCTAACATGGTGTTGTCTGCTAAAATAAACTACTTAAGGGTTAGTTCAAGGGTGAGGTTTTAAGGCCACAACATAATAAGTATCCATATCGATCCCTATAATTAATAAACTTACGATGTCAAGACAATATCGATTTTTCAAAAGTTTTTCCAAGTCTCTACAAACTATTCTAAACTTGTCTAACAACCTAAATTTTCAAAATAAAAGTTGTTTTCTTATTCAAAAATTTTCGTATGGCTCAAGAAATAGGTAAAATTAGAAAACCTACACATACGACTTGTCAAGCACATGTAATTATTAAAAAAAACTAAAATTAAGCTAAAAATATAGAACTATACTAGAAAGAAATGAAAAACATAAAGGGAAATAAAAATAGTAAAAATAGTAAATATCTCCTCCCACACTTAAACCGAACATTGTCCCCAATGTTTCAATAAAAGGTGAACAAGAGATAGGTGGAACCTAGATATGACTACTGCTTACCACTGGTACCCTCTCCTCCCTACTCTGGATGTCGAGAACGACGACTTCTACTTCGGTGTCATGTACTCTGTGAAAGCTCAAGCCGCTCAATCCTCACTGCTAGTGCTTCATTATCCTGTCGGAGCCCACGAAGGTTTCCTAGTATGGAACCTTGTGTGGCTTTTACCAGTCATTAATGGTTGTTAAAACTAGCTTACTGGCGTTGTTGTAGAGGGGTGGCGGCGAGCTAAGATTCCATCATAGTACGCATGGATCTCTTAGTCTACTGTTGTGACTTACGCATGAAGTTTATCATGTCCTGTTGCTACTCATGCATGGCATAGAACAGGCCATCAAGTTCTTCTTCGTGAGCTTGCTGCTACCTCCACATCTCTTCTGTAATATAGAATCCAGAAGGTGCACCTGCAGAAGGGTTAGTAAATGATGGAGTGTGTGCAAGTGATGCATGTGGGGGAGGAATATCATGAACAGGGGATTGGTTCATCTGCTCATATTTGTCACTGGTCTCATTACCTTTGTCCTCCGGGACGTTTGGTGGTAACAGACCGAGGATAGGATCAGCCTATAAATCATAAATCCAGTTCCATTGGTGTCGCACATCGGTACGATGAGAACAAGGTAAAGCTACGATCAGTATAACTACATTTCGAACCATGAGGGTGTATCCTTCCTCCTTCCTCACCTTGCACAATCATATATCTCTATGAAATTTTAAGTTTATGGTGCAAGGTGGGATTGGTTCTAAAGTGGCTATCTCGATGTCAAGTTGGAGGGCACGTGCAATAGAGGTAATCAATCCCCCAAATGACACAGTTCCTCTCTTTTTCATAATAACACACATATGTGCCAACATAAAAGGCACGAGGTTTAATCTTCTGCGATAGAGGGAAGCCTGTAGAAAAATGAATTCTTTGGAATTTAATTTTTTAGAGCTTTCTTTGGCAAAGAACGTATCAGCCAGCAAATGACGGAAAACACGTATGGCCGAGTTATGTAAGTCATAGGCTATGTTTCCCTCGAAGGAACTATTGGCATGACCAGTCATGTCTCTCCACAGTTGGAAAGCTTCAATTTTCCATTCAGTGTCTAAAGGTGCCTCACAAATGGAACCCTCCCCAAATGGGAATCCTAACAAACTTGCCAGCGCATCAGTGGTGAATTTATATTCCATATTAAAAATTCTAAATTTCACCGTATTGACAGTGCTGGCAGTGTTAGCTCTAATAGTGTAACTCAATGAACTCAAAAATTCTCGAGTGAGCCTCTCATAGGTTGGTTCTCTACAAATAAAAATTTCATGCAAGTGTAAATTATCTAACAGATAAACTACGCTAAAATGGATGCCTAAATTGTACAGGCAGTTTTCATCAATGTACCTCGTCGCGAAAATTTCACGTGTCTGCAAGTCTTCAAGCTTTTGCCTCTGCCTATACCCATCTATTCCCTCAAAAAAAACTATTGGTCCTTGCTCCATTGCTGCCATTATTGGTGGTTGTTTTAAAGAAAATAAGGGTTTTAGTGAATTTTGTGATTTGGAAATTTTTATGGAAAATGGATGAAAGGTTGGATTTTTATAGATGGGAAGTGAGTGGGATAGTGGGAAATGGAAGTTGAATGAGGGGTTAATGAGGTTTAGTGGGTTTTTAATGAGGTTAATAGTGGAGAAAATGGGAGTTTTTGGAGGTTGAAGATGAAGAGGATAGAGAAAATAGGGGTTTTCTCAATTCAGTCCCGTAAAGGCTCCATATGTCTTGACGTCCGCCATGGGGAAGATGGCGCCTGCCACCCTTGTCTTCTGGGCCCAACACAGGAATTAGGCCTTGGCTGGGTTTGGATCCTCGTTTAAGGGTGTGCGTAGCATCTTCTGAGGTATTTGTACATGCAAGAGACATAAATAATAATATTTTTACATGATAGTAAATGATAAAAATGCGCATTAAACATGGATAATAATAATAATAATAATAATAATAATAATAATAATAATAATAATAATAATAATAATAAAGATCATGAAAAAATTTTAAATATTTAAAATTTGACTGAAATTTAAATTTGAAAATTAACCGATAAATTTGAAAATTAACTGATAAATTTGCATATGCGGAAATTAAAAATAATAATATGTCTGGGGGAAATTAGATGGCCATAACAGTGCGGTAAAAAATAATGTTAGCAGTGCGGTAAAAATAATAATAATAACGCAGTAAAAATCTCCTCCAAAGTCAGTGCGAGCAATGTCCTCAGTGCGCTAGTAACTCCTTTAAAGTGATTGGCAATGGACATCCTGATTCATATGTAAACAAGATGTCTACGCCTCTACAAGCTGGCGTATGAGACTATAGATTTCCTAATATAGGGAATCATATTTAGTGGCATGTGTCGCTCGGAGACTTCCATCTGTAAGGTTAATTCAGTAAGCTCTTCGTGAAGAGAAAAAATCTCCTTGCGCATAATATCGAACTCAGAATATATGTTGTGTCGCTGCAGATGAACATTAGAGGAATACAATGTGGTCTTTTCTGAGAGAGGTCTAGGATGGTATTCAGGAACAGGTGGGGTCTTAGGTTTGGCAGGTGCCTCATCATGGCCTTCTAGGGCATACGACCAATTTTCTTTATTGTGGATATTGGTTCGGGTCGGGTTTGTTAGTCCAAAGTAGTGAATGGTCTCATCGTCTATCAGGAGTTTGAAATCGACAGGACCAAACAAAACTCTCCTCAATAAGCCACGATCCAAACAATGATTTAGGTCAATAAAGGCGTAGCCACAATATGGGGTCAGATGAGATAATTTCGGGGCGAGACCTAAGGCATAAGCTATGTGTATCATTGTACCTCCTACATGGATGGATCCTTCGGAAGATCTAGCGGTTAGGTTAAGGTTATCCGTCAGGAAATTTCCACCGGCTATAGGACGTGACTGGGAGGTGCAAAAGAGCATAAGGATCTCTTCAGCACTTACATAGATATCTGTTTCACTTTTTCCAAAGAAGGTATAAGCTAGAATCATCTGAAAATATCTAAAGGTTGGATTATGGATTTTGTTTGACAGTTGGATGGAAGGATCAGGGCTTCCTCCACCGGTGATTTGACTCCAGAACTTATTTAGCTCATCTTGTATAACATTTACTTCTGATATATCAAGTATAGAATTTAGGCCATGTTGAAATCCTAACAGGTTAGCAAACTCTTTATGGTTGAGAATGTATTCTTTTCCAAATAACCTGAAGTTAATATGCTCTCTTTTGAATCCTCTACCAGCGTAGGGTTCATAAATGAGAGAGCTAAGTATTTCTAAGGTTAAGTTCCTGAACATGACATTAATTGTATCAGAGTATTCTTCCCATTGGAGTTGATGGTTGAGGTATCTCACACTGGCTTCAAGACCTAAGGTTTCAAGAAAGTTGGAATCAGGGTATCTGGTTGGGAGCATGGGTCGCTCATAAAGGATCACAAATCGTTTCCTCTACTTTTCATCCCTGAACATAACGTGCATATCATCCCGGTTCTACATCCTGAAAAATAATGTTAGTGGAGAATGCTATCGAGGGCGATGAGATCTGAGACCTGAAACATAAATTTCACACAAGTTAGTCTTGTTAAGCAGATAATAAATGTAAATAATTCACCTTTGACAATAAAATAAAAATAAACAAGGAAATAAAATGGTCGTGGGTTGCCTCCTACGCAATGCTTTTTTAACGTTGGTAGCTCAATGATTATGGAACTTACTTAGTAGATGTGGAAATGGGTAGTTCCATCATAGTATGACTAGAGTAATAGGTAGGGATGTCTCCTTCATAATAGTGTTTCAATCTTTGTCTGTTTACTATAAAAGGACTACATGAATGATCTTAGATTTCTACTGCCCCAGACCTCAGGACTTTGATAACCTCAAAAGGGTCAGTCCATCTTAAGCGTAACTTACCAGGAAACAGACGTAGTCTAGAATTAAAGAGAAGTACAGGGTCGCCTATATTGAATTCTTTCTTAACAATCCTTTTGTCATGCCATGCTTTAGTTCTTTCTTTATAGATAATGACATTTTCATAAGCATTGTGATGTAGCTCTTTTAATTTATGGATGTCGAGAATGCGTTTGTCACCGGCTGCTAAATAGTCCATATTAAGGGCCTTAATGGCCCAATAGGCTTTATGTTCCAGCTCAAAGGGTAAGTGACAAGATTTTCCATAAACTAACTAGTATGGGGTTGTTCCTATAGGGGTTTTGAGAGCGGTCCTGTAAGCCCAAAATACTTCTTGTAGTCTCAGGGACCAATCTTTTCTAGATATCGAAATAGTATTTTCTAAGAATTGTTTAACCTCCCTATTTGACACTTCTACTTGTCCACTGGTTTGTGGATGGTAGGGTGTTGCTACTCTGTTTTTAACTCCATATTTATTTAAAAGATTATCAAATATTCTTGATATGAAATGCAATCCGCCATAACTTATAACGAGGCGAGGTACTCCAAATCTAGGAAATATGTAGTTTTTGAATAATTTTATGGCTACTCGAGTATCGTTGGTAGGTGAAGTCACAACTTCAATCCATTTGGACACGTAGTTAACAACTACTAAAATATACTTATTTCCCATTGACGATGGAAAGGGTCACATGAAATGTATTCCCCAAACATCGAACAGTTCTACTTCTTGGATATTTTATAAGGGCATTTCATCACGTCTTAAGACATTCCTAGTGCGTTGGCATCGGTCACATCTGACAATGTAAGCATGGACGTCGCGCCATAACTTTGGCCAGAAAAGTCTTGCTTGAAATTTTTTGGTGCAAGTCTTAGATGTGCCAACATGTCTACCATAAGGTGTAGAGTGACAGTGTTTGATTATGTTTTCTACTTCCTCTTCTAGGACACAGCGACGAAATATGTCGTCTGTGCCTCTCTTAAACAGGAGTGGTTTGTCCCAATAAAAATGTTTCATATCGTGAAAGAACTTCTTCTTCTGTTGGTAGTTAAGATCAGGGGGTATGATATCCGCAACTAGGTAGTTTACCAAATCGGCGTACCAAGGTACATTTGTAACTACTAGGGCATTTTCGATGTTTAATTCCAAGTAGAGGTCGGGGTCATCACTATGATTGGTTCTAACTGCTGCTATGAGTCTATCATAAATAAAGTCATCAGTTATCAGGATGTGGTCTGGTTTTAAGTATTCTATCCTCGAAAGGTGGTCTGCAACCATGTACTCTGTGCCTTTCTTATCACGGATCTCCAAGTCGAATTCTTGTAGCAAAAGGATTCAGCGAAGTAATCTAGGCTTAGTGTCCTTTTTGTTTAATAGATATCAGATAGCAGCGTGATCTATGTTTAAAAGGATTCAGAACTTGTCATCAGCGAAAACTACGGCGAGGAGTTCCTTTTCGGTTGTGGCATAATTATGCTGGGCGGCATCTAGTGTTCTACTAGCATAATAAATTACATGAAGTTTCTTATCTTTCTTTTTCCTTAAAACAACAACAACAACATAGTCGCTTGCATCGCACATAATTTTGAAAGGTTGATTCCAATTGGGAGGTTGCATAATAGGTGCGGAGATTAGTGCTTGTTTAAGGTGTTTTAAAGCTTCAAGACATTTATCATCGAAATTGAATTCAACATCTTTCATAAGAAGGTTGGTTAAGGGTTTGGTTATTTTGGAGAAGTTCTTAATGAAACGTCGGTAGAAACTGGTGTGTCCAAGGAAACTTCAAATCTCTCTAATTGTTTTCAGTGGTTAGAAGTTTTCTATAACTTCTATTTTGGCTTTGTCAACCTCAATGCCTCTCGCGGAAACTATGTTTCCTAATACTATTCCTTCAGTAACCATGAAATGAAATTTCTCCCAGTTTAGAACAAGATTGACTTCTACACATCTCTCTAGGATTCTCTCAAGGTTGGTCAGGCAGTTTCTAAAACTGGAACCACATACAGAGAAATCATCCATTAAAACTTCCATGATCTCGTCGAGGAATATGCAAAGATTGACATCATACATCATTGGAAAGCAGTCAGGGCATTGCATAGTTTGAATGGCATTCATCGGTAGGCAAATGTTCCATATGGACAAGTAAACGTTATTTTCTCTTGATCATCGAGGTGAATAGGAATTTGGAAAAATCCTGAATATCCATCTAGATAGCAAAAGTAAGAATGTCTTGCTATACGTTCAAGCATTTGGTATATGAATGGAAGCGGGAAATGATCCTTCCTAGTTACTTTGTTTAGTTTTTTATAATCGATACACATACACCAACCGCTTTCTATACACTTAGCTATTTGTTCTCCTCTTTCGTTTTGTACGGTTGTGACACCTCCCTTTTTAGGTACCACATGTACAGGGCTCACCCACTTACTATCAAAATTTTGGTATATTATTCTAGCCTCTAATAACTTTAACACTTCCCTCTTCATAATATCGCTCATTATAGGATTTATCCTTCTTTGATGTTCTCTGCAAGGTTTAGAGTCTTCCTCTAGCATAATCTGGTGCATACACACAGAAAGACTTATCCCTTCGAGATAAAAAATGTTATAACTTAGAGCTGAGGGATATTTTGTCAAAACATCTAAGAGTTGATTAGTTTCTTCACTATCTAAGGTGGCACTGACTATGACTGGGCAATTTAGTTCTTCGTCCAAGAACTCGTATCTCAGATTCTTAGGTAGTTCTTTAAGTTCTATTGATGGTTTCTTAGGACATGGCATATGATCTAGGGTGAGTTCCAAGCATTTATAAAGGTTGTCATCTATATAAGGCTCAGTTTCATATCCGTCGTCCTCCATTATGGGAGTTGAAGGTAATTTAATCGTTTCGACTGGATCTACTTGGTCTAATTCTCTTATGCATTCATCAATGATATCGATAGTGTAACATGAGTCATCTATGGCTGGTGCCATCAAGAATTTGGATAATATGAATTCTACTTTTTCATCACCTACTTCAAACGTAATTTTTCCTCTCTTGACATCTATTATAGCTCCAGCTGTTGATAAAAAGGGTCTACCTGGAAGGATTGGGAATTTGTCGTCTTCCTTAATATCCATGACAACAAAATTTGTTGGAATATAGAGTTGGCCAATCCTAAGCGGGATGTCTTCTAAAATTCCTATAGGATATTTAACATATCTATCGGCTAATTGAAGGGACATCCTAGTTGGTTGCAACTCTCCTAGGTTTATCCTCTTACAAACGGCTAAAGGCATTAAGCTTACACTGGCTCCTAAGTCCATAAGTTCTTTATTATTAACTTGATTTCCTAAAATGAAAGGTATAGAAAAACTTCCTAGGTCTTTCTCCTTTTTAGCAAGCTTATTTTTCGCCAATAGAATTGCATTCTAAGGGTTTTGGATCATCAAGCCTTTGTTTGTTGGTTAATATGTATTTAAGGAATTTGGCGTAAGACGGTATCTAGGTAATGGCTTCAGTGAATAGAATCTCTAAGTGGAGCTTCTCGATCACTTTTATAAACTTTTTATATTGGTTATCTAATTTGGTTTGTTTCAATCTTTGTGGGTACGGAATTGAAGGTTTATTAGGAGGGGGTGGTACATGAACTTTATCATCTTTCACTCCTTCTTTATCTTTGATTCCTTCATCCTTTGCTTGCTCAGATTCTACTAGTTTCTCTACTTCTTTCTCGGGTGTGGTCACTACATTTTTCTTAGGGGATTGTGGCTTATTCAACCTAGGGTTTACACGACCATCGTAAGTAGTTCCACTCCATAGGGAGATAGCGTTAGGATGCCCTTTAGGGTTAGGTTGAGGTTGTCTAGGAAATTATCCTCCTGGTGAAACTTGTGTAGATTGTTGCTGTGCCACTTGAGAAATCTGGGTTTTAAGCATTTTGTTGTGGGTAATTATAGAATTGAGTTTGGTGCCCAATTGTGTAATTAGTCCATTTATATGAATGTTTTGGTTCATCAAATCCTTGTTTTGCTGAAGTTGGGCTTCGATAAACCCTTCCACCATTTTCTCAAAATTTGGCTTTTGAGGAGCAGATTGCATAGGTGGGTTTAGTTTTTGAGCTTGGAAACCAGGTGGTCTTTGGGGTGTAGAATTCTGAGTAAGGTTAATATTCTTATAGGAAAAATTTGGGTGATTCCTCCATCTAGGGTTATACGTGTTAGAATAAGGTTTGCTAGGTGTAATTGACCTGGTTTGTGGTTGTTTCAGCTAAAAGATTACATTCAGCTATAGTATGTCATTGGGTTCCACATATCTCACATTCGGGTTGAACTGTAGCTAGGGTAACTGTAAGGTTGATAGTTAGGCTTTCTAGTTTTTGGGCTATGGCGTCCATTTTGGCATTCATATGGTCGAGGAAACTAACTTCATAAACACCTCATTTGGTTTCTTTCTTTTCTAACGGGGCTCGTACTATTCCCCATTGGTAATGGTTTTGTGCCATATCTTCAATGAGAGGGTAAGCCTCAAGGTAGGGCTTGTTCATCAAGGAACCACTGGCGGTAGCGTCGATGGTTATCCTGGGGTTATACATGAGTCCGTTATAAAAGGTGTGAATTATGAGCCATTGTTCTAACCCACGGTGTGGACAAGCTCATAATATTTCCTTGTATCTTTCCCAAGCGTTGAAAAGTAATTCTCCCTCGTTTTGAGTGAATCAGGTTATTTGGTTTCGTAGGACAACAATTTTACTCGATGGAAAGTATCTAGCTAGGAATACTTTCTTTAGGTCATTCCAAGTGGTTATGGAGTTTGCTGGAAGGGAATCTAACCATGATCGGGCTTTATCTCTGAGGGAAAAAGGAAATAGTCTTAGAAGTATCGCCTCAGGAGGAGCACCGTTGGCTTTCAAGGTGTCGGCCAATTGGATAAAAACTTTCAAGTGTTGGTTCGAGTTCCCTGTAGGAAGACCTACGAATGGGTCATGTTGCACTAATTGTAACAGAGAGGGTTTTAATTCAAAGTTATGAGCTGGTATAGTTGGGTTTACTATTCTAGAGTGGGGTTCTTAGTTAGAGGTAGGGCGAAATCCTTATGTGGTTTCTTGTTCTGATCTTCTGTCGTTGCTTTTTTAAGTCTTCGGAGCAAAAGACGATCTCGGGCGTATTGTTCGGGTTTGTCTATTAGATCAACTAGGTATCCGATGCTGCGAGTTCTTCGCATTGACCGGCTAAATGGATGCTTTAGTCTAGACGGTGTCACAACAGAGTACGAAATTTGACGAAATTGGTCCCCGACAACGGCGCCAATGAAAACATAGAGTAACACGAACAGAGAAAAAAAATAGTTAAGGAATGAATTCAAATTCAAAATAAAGGCATACTGGAATGTAATTCACATCGATCAAACAATACTCCTATTGTCTAAGTAGTAATACATGTGGAGAAATGTTTTCTTCCTTGAAAAAGACATAATAAAATAGGAATCGTCGCGTTAGCATAATCAGAACCAGACCTGACCTTTAATCTATACCAGCCACTCACGATGCACCAGTCACATCTTGTGTTAAAGTGAAAAAGTCATTTTTTATATAACTACCTCTAAAACTCAAATGAAAAGTGTTTTTGATTGGAAACTTTAATATCAAAGGGTTTATGGCATATGCTCGGCCAACTGGA
This sequence comes from Lathyrus sativus, assembly GCA_963859935.3. Lineage (NCBI taxonomy): Eukaryota > Viridiplantae > Streptophyta > Magnoliopsida > Fabales > Fabaceae > Lathyrus > Lathyrus sativus. Next base: position 282,299,565 of record OZ012735.1, read on the forward strand.
TCCTAAATCTATAAACGCATCCGAAAATAGTTTTAAAATCACTTTGCAATAATACCAAACTTTCCTAATTAATTAATAAAGCACTTTCACTGTTTTTACCAATTAAGAACTAACCAATCCTTATCTAAAGTGTCAGACGACTTTCGATCTTACATGACATAGTCACGGTTATTAATTATAATTAAATGACAATAAACATGAGCAATCCAAGCCAAATACGTAGTGTGTTTTAGTGTTATCATGCTCATTATGATTTCCATGCTGAGGAACCGGGGCATAATATGGAGAAATGCATGGCCTTTTAGCATAAGGTCCAGGATCTGATTGATTCAAAAGGCTATTGAGTTCATGCCTGGCGGCATGAGCATGCAAGGTAATCTTATTCTAGTTATCGTAAAAGAAGTGGATATCCTTATTTTCTCTCCTGAAGCTGCATCAAATCAGGAGCACATCTTACAGTCCTTGGTTTTAGAATCTCCACGTCCACATTTGTTCCCTATTCCTCGACCAAGTCTAAGGATAGAAGTACCTGAACAAGAGGAGTGCCCAAATCAATATCAACAACAAAGCTATCCTCAAAAGAGTCAACAAAGGTCAAGAAAGCCAAAGAAACCGAATCCAGTCGTTCCTATATATCCATCAAGATTTGATGCCAACGCTCAATGTGACTACCATGTTGGGGCATAGGGGCATTCTACTGAAGATTGTAAGGTGCTCAAGCACAAGGTGTAGGATTTAATTGACTCCAAGGCCGTTGCGTTCAGTGCAGACAGACTGCACATTAACTGAAGCCTCCCAAGTGGCACCCAGGCTGCGAGGACATCATCATAAGCAATCGGTCCAGACGAAATCGAGCCTCCTCATCCATGGTGTTTTTAATTTCTTTACTACATTTTTATTTGTATTTTTAATATTCTGTTTACATGTAAAAACTTGTTTGTCTTGAATGATAACTTTAATGCAATGAGTATGCGTTTCTTAAAGTAATCCATTCATGTTCACTCATATAATTTTTCTCTGCATTGCAATACCAATTTTCTTGCTTAAACTCTTTGAGGGAGGATGACGAAGAAAAAACGCTAAAATCTCTGGTCATATGCTTTCAGAATAAAACCTTATTGATGATGTACAACATTGTTTCAACTTCCCAAACATCGGAGACATAATGAAGATAACCCCTTGTTAACCCGTTGAGCCCTGAAGTAGAAGTTTATTTTTGTATGGAAAAAACCTCACATCTAACCCAGGGGTAGGGTAGTCTTCAGCTAATTTGACCAAGTGTTCAAATTTCAAATAGAAGTATGAATCTAAGGATCCATTACTTATTATTCCTCATTCATTAGGAGATCAATGGCGTGAGCCCACAATGTTCATCCCTCACCAATCAAGGGATGAGGCATTCACAACCCTTCCAAGACAGCCAGTGTCACACAATTTGTTAAAAAAAGAGAGAATCAAAAGAAAAAGAAAAAGGAGCCCGCTAAGTCAATAGCTTGAAAACAAGTGACTTAGGAAAAAGTTAGGGCATCCCGCTGGACTTCAAAATCAAAAATTCAAAATAAAAAGGATGACAAACAAAAAATCAAGAAAAATCAGGAAAAATTAGGGAATTAAGAAAAAGCAAAAAGTCGAAAATAAAAAGGATGACAAACGAAAAATCCTAGATAAAGAACAAAGTTGTGTGACTACAAACACCAAAGAAAAAAGGGGTGAATGTTGCTCCAAAAACCTTGTGGGTTCATTAACCTCACTTCTTCCATTCAATAACCTTTTTGAAAGGTGAGCGCTTGTGCCAAATTAGCTGAACATAAGACTGTAGAACATCAAGAAGAATGGGTAGGTACAAATAAATTTTGAGCCAAAAAAATATTTTTTCTGAAACCGTGATTCAACCCTTAAAAGTTCTAATTGAATCAAGGTTTATTCTGAAGGCGTGCTTCAACAAGATAACGTTCTTGACTCCCATGAGTTATGCTAAAAGACTTTGTTGGTATTACATGTGCATGACGTCATTCAAAAACTTAGTGTCGCATTTTAACTAATGACTTGTTCACATAGTTTGGGTGATATGTTTTTAAGAAGAACTTCAAGATTATCATGTGCATTGCGTTATAATTATCATTCTCAAAATAAACATTTTCTGCTCGCGTACAGGTATTTGTCAAAAATGAGGTTTACATAATGAATGTTAGTCAAGAAGTTTAATCTTACCAGGAGGGAATTTACGGATAGGTATATTGAGGAACATGTGGCCAAGAGAATAAGTTATGCTTAGAAGTTTAGTCAATATGGGTCAGTTATGCTAAGAAATCTCTCTAAGGTTCGGTTAATCTGGGGCAATCAAGTCAAGATTCTGCAAATCTCTTGAGGATCAATCAGACAGGGGAAAAGTTTCTTGAAAGGTTCATTTTGAAATAGGTCACTTCAAGAGCACAAAGAGTTATCCTCTCTAGAAGACGATTAATTAGAGTCACCTCTCCAAGCTTCAGAGTATTGTGGCAGAATATCATAGGATTCAGGTTGATAGCCAATAGATGGAACACCCAGTAGAGTTAAAGCTTTTCAGCAAGGACTTTGATTTCTCCCCTAGCAGAATTTCAACGAATATTTTTTCCTAGCAAGACCTTGAGATTTCGATGCTTCCGCAAGTAGCGACAAAATTATCTCTAGTAGACAAGGTCCCTTCATGAAATGCTTATGTCCAACAAGGGTAAAAGTCCAATGGTTGTTGACGTTTTCCAACATTGTGCTCAGTAGTATTCTTCAACAGGGTATTGGGATCTATAATGTCTCCAATAGAGTTGGTGAATTTGGTAATTTCCCCCAACAAAGAAGTGAGTCTGGCATCATCCCCTAGTGGAATTTGGTATCATCATTGGTTATTATTTCTCTCACCAGACGGAGGCCTAATAGTGGGTGGCTTCCTTATAAGGTCAAAGCTCGATCGTCATTGGCATTCCCCCAACAGAGGTAGTATATCTCCCCATGGAAGGAAAGAAGGTCAGAATCTCGTTGATTTTTCCTAGGAGTCATTTGTTGTTCCTACTTTCCTACAAAATGGAAGTGTGGTTAGGTTCTCGAGCAGAGTTATGACCCTAGAGACAATTCAGTTTGTCATCCCCAACATAGTTAGCTTTGTGTCTTCAGTATTTATTTTGCTGGAGTGGTCCTTTTTCATATCATAAGTGTTGCAGTGAGAATCAGATATCAAGCTATTAAGTTAACATGAATCATAAATCATGAAGTTCACCATCGAACTTTGATTTATCCAGAGGAAAGGGTAAAGATCGAAGAAAACTCTAAGTGAGCTATGTAACAACAAAGCTAAGAGAATCTAAGGTTTGGGGTTTGGTTATATCCAGGGAAGGTGTTAGCATCCTAAGTATCTGTAGTACTCTACAAGATCTTCTTATTTGTATTTGCGTTATGCTATTGTTTGCTTGCTAAGGGAAATGTGCTAAGGTAAAGACCTAGGGTATATACAAAGTATGCTCGCCAAAACATCACATCTCATGCCTACGTATTCTGACTAGGATGGAATCAGAGTATTCGTAGTTCACCTAACTAGGGGTTAGGAACTCTTGTCTATGGTCAAGGTTCCAAGGGGAGTAAGTATTCATAACCATGATACTTACACAGAGTTAACAAACTGTCTAAGTCTAAGTTGAAAAAACTAACTAAAGGTTGACTTTAGCAAAGTCAAAAGGGAGAGTGAGTACTTATTGTCGCATCGCTGCGAAGAGGGGCCGACAAGGACAGAAGAGTCACCACCGTTTGTTATTTATCCCAAAATAGGGAAAGGAAACTATTAGAGAAAACCTACGAAAAGGGAGAAGACAGGTCATCGCAACCAAATTTTGGGTTCGGGAGTCGGTTATGCAATGGGAAGGTATTAGCACCTCTCACGCCCGCCGTACTCGACGAAATCTACGCTTGTTGTCTATCTAAAAGGGTGTTTATCTATCTACGCTACAGGCCACAAGGATAAAAGAAAAGAAAAGAGACTCGATATAGCATTTCCGCTCTATGCCTACGTACTCCCTCGTGCAATGGTAAAGTCAGAGTCAACGTAGTTCAGAAAACTACGGGTGAAGGTGGGGATGGTTGCTCGCCAAGACATCGCCGTCTTGTGCCTACGTATCCTCGTCTGGTATGAGAAATCAAATCAAATGTAGTTTGGGATAACAAGACCACAGGTTGGTTCAAGTATTTTACCAGAGTAGGGTTAAAACTTAGTTCTAGCAGTTAGGTGTATGCTGCTCGACCATTGGAGACTTAGGCGATACCTGTTTGCGGTAGAACCAAGATTTAACAAAAATCTCTTTATGAAAAAAAAATTTCCATTAATCTCGAAGGATAAAAAAGTTTGATGTTTTTTTTTGTGTTTTTTAAGAAGAAGAAGCAAATTGAATTGTGTTTGTAATTCATGTTGCACTAAAGACTATGACTTAGGAGCGAATACGTCGCATATCGTCCAAAGGACATACGCTAAACACTCTAGACAATTGAGAGGAGGCCCCCAATCATCATTTCCTAAATGCTTAAGGCTCGTAGCGTACAACACTCATTATCAATTATTAAGTGTTTTGAAGAAGTTTGAAGATGAGAAGAGAAGATACACTCTAAAAGGGAGACTAAACTCAACCTAATGTTCTCATGCAAAGTGCACCTATGATTGGGCTGAAAAGGGAAAGCTACCCTAATATTATCATGCATGGGTTCAAACCTAATGTCTATCATAATCAATCTTGAACAAGAAATATTAGAGATCCTAAGGGAACATGGCAAAAAAAGACAGAAGAAGAAAGCATAAGTGAAAGAAGAAAGAAGATGCAAACTTGTAATGCAAAACAAAGATGAAGAATGAGGGAGGAACAAAGTGTGGGGAAGTAGCCACCACAAGCACATCTCAACCTATTCAAGCAAACAAAAGAATTCAAAAAAAAATAAGAAGAGCAAACCAAAGAACTTAAACAAGTTCAAGCCAAAAGTGAGACGAAGTGGGAGAAATAGAATTCCTACAACCACTTGTACATCAATCACTAACCAAGGCAAAGAAAACAAGCAAGAAGAGAAGACATAACCAAGATGAGGATGGGAGATAAGGCTTGGGCAGCAAGCAACACAAAATGAAACTCAACCAAAGGCATCACCGTGATCATGTAAGAAAAGAATAAATGAAGTTCTCAAAATGGCCTCTCATCCAAGTCAACCTCAAAGTGCAACCAAGAGGTACCAAATAAACTTGGATAAGTCTCCAAGGTCCTAGGACATAAGTGAGAACAAGGTAAGAAGATAGGAAAATGGAAGAAGGAAGCAAGCCAACACAAGTTGCAAGATAAGGCATGGTAAAGAACCTAAGTTTTAAACACTCTCAACATTCAACACCAAATGGAAAGCCTTAAAAAATGCAACTTGTAACATGAACCAAACAAGTGTATGACCTAAAAATTAGCCACAAATCACCTCAATATATTAGGAATGTGAATCAACAAGAGTTGGAAGCATATGGGATCCACAAGGGTCATTTCCCATCAAAACTAGGTCAAGTGTGTGTGTGAACCATCCTTAGGAGTAGCTTGACTTGCAAGGCACTCCAAAAATAGGAAAATGATTCAAATAAATCCAAATACAATACACAAAGCTCTTAAAGATGTTGGAAACCAAGGGCCAAAACAACACAACCAAAGTCCATTCAAAACATCACCAAACGAATTGATCCACTAGGGTGCCCCATTTAGAAGGAGGGTTGTCGAGGGTCAAACTAATGAACATAAAAGTCAACCTAAAAAGGTCAAACAAAATACACAAACCAGCCTCAAAGGCCTCTCAACTCATCATTGAAGTGAGGAATTAGTCTCATTCATAGGTGGTGAAAATTGGGTCAAGAACAAGCAAGAACAAATGAAAACACATGAAAAAAGCAATTTAAAAATACCTCCAATCATAAAATCCAAATTTAATTGAAAAATAAATGGAAAAAGAAAATAAAAATTATTAAAAATTAAATAACACATTAAATAAATGGAACTATTTTTAAAAATGAAAAATCAAAATAGAAATGAAAATAAAATAAAATAAAACAAATAACATGAAAAGGTGCAGATAGCAAGTTTCCACATTCAAACCATTGGGCTTGCAAGAAAAGGGAGTGCAAATAGCATCTTAAGTCCAATACAATCAGGCTGATCCCCTAATGTGAAACACACCATTTCACTAATTGACATGGAATTCAACTCAGCCACATCACGCAGTCAAACAAATCATGACCGCACATCTGATCAAGTCAACAAGTCAAGCCAGCACACGTCAACTTTGCCTGAGTTTGAACCAGACGCCGGAGCCATAGCTCCGGTCGTCTTCTCTGGCGAGGTGGTTGAAGTTCAGGTCAACAAACTTCACCGAAACTTGACAAATCTTATACCAAGTTGAAAGTCTAGTCATGTACATTCCAAATCCGTTGTCCAATGGTTTTAATTATGCATAAACAAAGAGATTCGAACGACTGAAGTTTGGAATGTACAACTGCAAATCTCATCAAACACCACAATTAAGATAACAAACATTGCCTACATGGTGTAAGGCTTCAGATGCAACCACAATAATCCTAATACAGTGCCTATCATGAGAGAAATTTGGAGAAGAAAATTACCTAACAAAGACACTCTGTTGGTGCTTCAATTGAGTGTTAGCTTGCTTGCAAACGTGCAGATCCACTCCACTAACCTTGAGGAGGAGGATTCTTGCTTCAATTTGAGTTGAAATGCCTTAGATCTAGATTCACAATTTTTAAATTTCTCTCAAGTTTCCAAAACTGGTTATGCTCTTCCCTCCACGAAGTTGCACTTGTGAGCTCTCAAATTTCATTTGGAGCTTTTATATTATGGATATCTGAAGTAATTGGAGGCCCATGAGGCTTGGTTTGGCTGATTTTGCAAAATGCCCAAAAATGGCAAGTGATTCATACACACGTGATTATGCTTGCTAACACTCATGGGATTTGCTTCATTTGGCAATTGACAATGTGAATTACTCATTAGGATTGGAATTGGGCTTGGAATTGGTCCAATTATGAAGTTTGGATGTAAAACTTCTTTGTGAAGTAACTTTCATTTTCACGTGTTTTGCACTTCATGAACCAAAATAATTGTGTGCATCTTGCTTGTTGAATCAATGTGAACAAAATTGAACCAAAAAGAATCATGTAAATGGCCTATAACTTGTTCAATTGAAACCACCTTTAAAAAGTCCATTTTCACTTGTATTTCTCTACCAATGTCCATAACCATGAATCATTCACACCAATATTGAGTTTCATGATGAAATTGAAGACATTTTGAGCAAATTTCATGTTGGTTGAAGTTCCATTTGAAGTGAACAAATGTATGTAAATGACCCATAACCAAAATGACCTATAATCAAAGTTTCCCAAAAAAACCCTGCCTTGCAAGCTCCATGACTTGAGTTCTACAAATGATATGAATTACTTCTATGACTTTTTGGAAAGCTGAGAGCATGAGGAATAACTTTCATGTTCATCAAAAGTTAAGAAGAAACATGATTCCAGGTCAAAAGTGCCTTGGAAATGAGTTGACTGAAAAATATGTTCATCTGAGACCCATAACTTGATGGCATCATAACTTAAGCTCCAAAAACCCAATGGATGAGTTCTTGTACTCAAAAGAAAGCTAAGAACATTCCCTACAAGTCTCATATTTATAATAAAATGAGATTCAACTTGTATCTTGAGGTAAATTGTCCTTGAAGTTAGGTCCTAAATAAGGGGATTTTACACTAACATCCTCTGAAACCCTAATTTAGTAACTTCTTAAAATCTTGATTCTCCTTGATTTGAACTTGAAATGAAATACTAGATGTCTCAAAATGACTCCCCATGACTCTAATGACTTGGAATTAAGTCTCAATCTCCTTCAAGCTAACAGTTGACTTTGCACTAAGCAGATGAAACCCTAGGTGCACAACCCTTGATTGTGACCTCTTGCACATGATATGACAACTTAGATGAGCTCCTCAATGACTTCAAAATAACTCAATGAGCTTCTCCAACATCTCCTATCCATTATCATGAGCTTGTGAACCCTTGATGATCTTCAGTTGACCTCCAAGATAGGAGATAAGCAACACACATTCATCCTTTTTCTCAAAGAGCTTTGACTACCTCTTGATGAGTATAGGCATTGGATAACTTGAGTAACCACTCTTGGTTGAGCTTTAAACCCTTTATAACCTTCTCTTGGATGCCACACCTCCCCTGATCCCCTGCAAAAGACAATGCTATGCAGATGAAAAATGCTAAAATGCAAAAGAAATATAAGCCAAGTAAAGAAAAAGGTTGGGCAAATTTTAGGGTACAACAGTTGTGCCTATTCAAGTGATTTGGACCTGAATGAGTGAAAAGAGAACGAATTTCAAACAATCAAGGTAAAAGAAAGTTGAATACCAAAGAACCCATAAATTTTCCAACCACAGAAGAAGAACTGCAAACAGTTATTGGAACAAGAAATCTCCGGAAATAACTGAATTGATAGTTGCAACAACAACAAACTAACTGATTACCAACCAGAAAGCATCGACATGCAGTCGGAAGAAACATCTGCTAACACGCAGGCAACGACACTAAGTCGGAAAATATCATCTGATATCACCACCAAGCATCTATTGAAACAATAGGCATGAAACCCGTAGGCCGGCTTAACACGAAGCTGATAGAAAAACATCTGACATCACCGCCAAGCATCTGTTAAATAAAAACAGGCATCGAACCCGAAGGCCGACTCAACCTGAAGTTCAGAAGAAACATTTGACATCGCTGCCAGGCATCTATTAAATAAAAACAGGCATCGAACCCGAAGGCCGGCTCTGAAGGTGAGATAATACTTAGAAGGGGGGTTGAATAAGTATGAAAGATTAAAACTTAGAATTAAAACACAATTATTTTTATCCTGGTTCGTTGAACTCAACTACTCCAGTCCACCCTTCCTAGAGTGATTTGCCTTTCTCTAACAAGGACTTAATCCACTATTTAATCAAACAGATTACAATAGTAACACCTAAGAACAACTGTTCTTAGTCTTCTCAAGAGCTTCTGATTCCAACTGAATCCTCTTAAGGAAATCCTTTAGAATCAATGTAAATCTAATACAAGAGTAATAATGCTTCTAAAAAGCTTTAATCACAACAGTGATATTTCTCTTAAGTTTAAGTACAATGAAATTAATTCTAAAAATAAATATGAGAGTATGAGAGCTTGAATGTTTTTAATTCTTTTTCAGCAAGATGTCTAACTAAAGAATTTGGTGGAGTCTTGCTTTTATAGGCGGCTGATCCAAGGTGAGCTGCACGTTGAGAAGAGTGTCCAAAAAGGTCTGAGCCTTTTTGTCTTCACATCAAGTGACCTTTCCTAGAAGAATAAAGCACAGAAAAATCCTTTTTGTCTGTGTTCTTGTGTCTAGCATAAATGAGGAAAGAGACGTTTGATTTACTCCAACGGATATAATCTTTGAATATTTCTTCTTCAGTTTTCAGCAAGTTCATCAGAGTCTGATTGGGTCAGAGTCTTCTGCAGCAAGTGTGCTTTCAGCGTGTTGAATATCAAAGCATATTTGCAACAGAACTTCAGTACTGGAAGCTTTAGTACTTTCAGAATCTTCTGTAGAAACTATGTTTTGAAAAACTCTTCATACAATATTCTTCTTTGCTTCAGATGCTTCTGACTTGCTTCAGATCCTTCGGGAGCTTCTGCTTCAGAATCTTCTGGAGCTTCTTGCTTCAGATTCTTCTTGAGCTTCTTGCTTCAGATCCTTCTGGAGGCTACGCTCAGGATCTTCTATTGGCAGCAATCAGAATCTTCTAATGAGTGCATCTGGCGCTTCAGAGTCTAGTTAATTTCTTGTATACAATTCAGATTTGCTTCTGGAGTGTTAATTTCATTACTATCTGCAGTAGAAACTCTCAAGAAAATTTTAGAGTATATAATTCTTAAATACAAAATTTCCTAATAGTTATCATCAAAACATAGAGATATTATTAAGAACCAATCTGTGTTCTAACAGGCTCAACACGAAGCTGAGAAGAAACATCTGACATCGTTGCCAGGCATATGTTAAATAAAAATAGGCATCGAACCCGAAGGCCGGCTCAACACGAAGCTGAGAAGACACATCTGACATCGCCGCCAGGCATCTGTTAAATAAAAACAGGCATCGAACCTGAAGGCCAGCTCAACATGTAGCTAAGAAGAAACATCTGACATCACTGTCAGGCATCTGTTAAATAAAAACAGGCATCGAACCCGAAGGCCGGCTCAACAAGCAGCTGAGAAGAAACATCTGACATCACTACCAGGCATCTGTTAAATAAAAACAGGCATCGAACCCGAAAGCTGGCTCAACACGCAGCTGAGAAACTTCTTCTAACCAGCAGGCATTCGCTAAATAAAAGCGAGCATCAAACCCGAAGGCCGGATCAACACGCAGTTGATAAACCTCTGCTAACCAGCAGGCATTCGTTAAATAAAAGTGAGCATCGAACCCGAAGTCCGGATCAACACGTAGTTGATAAACCTCTGCTAACCAGTAGGAATTCGCTAAATAAAAGTGAGCATCGAACTCGAAGGCCGGATCAACACGCAGTTGATAAACTTCTGACGATAATTCACAAAAGAAACTCTGTTGGGGAAAGAGAAACTTAAACAAGCAACTCTGGCGGGGAGAGAAAAGAGAAACTTAACCAAGCAACTCTGGTGGCGACCTCATTGGGGAAGGAAGAGAAACTTAACCAAGCAACTCTGTTGGTAAACACCTGATAAGTTGGAATACATCCATCAAGAATCTTTTGCCGAGGCCTGGATACCTGTACGGGCTAAAGAATTAATATCACAAATTGCCATGGTCTGAATACCATACGGGCAAAAGAATCACATCATAATCTGTTAGAGATACACCTGAAAAACAAAAGGTAACAACCTGGCTTATGTTTCACATGCATATGTTTGAGTATGGCGTAATGCTCCATACAAAATGGAAATGCTACGCGTTTCTGAGAATGCTATGCACAAATGCAAAATGCACCAGAACCGAATCAGCAAAATAAGTGCTGAAAGGAAAAAGGCCACACTGCTGGGGATGGATGAAACATGCCAATTACGATTGGACTTATGCTGGGAAATAAGCCCTGGATGGCCTTTTGAAAAAGAACTCCCCTGAATAATATTGCTCTGCCGAGAACAAAAATTCAGCTGGCTGGGAATCAACGCCAACTCTACTGCGGAAAAGTGCCCTGAATGGCCAACCAGAATACAACTCTTCTGGGGTTCGCCCGACTCGGCTGGGAGAACAAATCCACTTTACTGGGGAGATAGCACAACATGCTATACAATAACTCTACCGGAGATCAAATCAAATCCTGCTGAGAGAAAATGCCCTGAACGGCCTTCCAAGATACAACCCTCTTAGGGAATATACGACCCGACTGGGGAAAGATAACCAAACGTTGGAGATAAGTCTAACCTGTTGGGGAAATCAACAACTCTGCAGGGGATAACAATCGACCATTGAGATTAATTTCACTTTACCGGAAAAACAACCCTGAATGGCCTCCTAGAACACCAAAGTCCTTTTAGGGTACAAAACACAATTCTAAGAACAATCCTGCTCCGCGGAAGATCAAAAATCCAACCTACCAGGGACTGCCTAGCCGGGGATAACCAAATAAGATTGGATGGGTAACGATCCCAAACTCTCTCTGCTGAGGAAGAATAACAATTCTCATGGAGTAACTTTACCCTGCGGGGGAGAATAACCGCTCTGCTGACTCTAATAAGGATTGGACAACTGAGAGGAAACCTCTTCGACCTCTACTTGGGGGATGAATCACCACTTTAAACCTCGAGGGGGTACCAGATCATATGTTCGAACTCTGTGGGAAAAAAATCCTGAACTTGCTCCGCTGCTGGGAAAACAGTTCCAACCTGCCTAGTGGAAAGAAAACCAATCTCGACTCAGTGAGGAGTAAGTGCGTACTTACAACCTGCTGAGGATACAGACACATACCTGACCTGCACGAGGGATATCAATCTCGACTCTCTATGGGTGATTCTACACTGTTGGAGAATTCAATCTTGAACTGTCGGGGAATGAGTGCATACTAACAATCCGTTGGGGAGAAGTGTATACCCTCTACCTGCACACCCTTTACTATAGAAACAAACCCTTGTTGGGGATGGAGATGCACCACCTCCACTTGCTGGGGATGGATGACTCTCTACTACACGCCTTTTCTGTGGGGACAGTGATCCTACCGGGGATACACCTCTGAAAATTTTCCCCAAGGGTAACGACCTTGCAAATGAACAACCAAACAAGATATCCTGCACAAAGGGAACTATCTCGGTCATCATCCGTGAAATTGTTCAAATAAATCAAAGTTTTAATGATTATTGTCCAAAGTCTGCAAGTTTATGTATGCACAAGTTTATCAAAACATCGGGCATTTTTCACAAACAAAACAGTGAAGGTTAAAGCAAGATAAACAATTTACTGAATAATATATGTTTTATTGACAAAGGGCCTGTAAATAGGCAGATTTTACAATGGATGCAACCCTTGAAAAGAGGAAGCTGCGCAAAAATTTACAGGAATACACAGAAATATACAGAGTGTCGGCAATGTGGCACAGACAAACACCATGAGTTGATCCATCGAAGACTCGCCTGACCCCGATGATTCCCCGATGTTTTGTCCTCTGAAGAGATTGATTTGGATAAACGGCCCTCAGGTCCTCCCTCAATCCACTATACTGAAGCTCAATACGCAGACCGCAGTCATTTGCTTTTCAAATCCCTAACTTTTGCCTGAATCGCCCTTTCGGGTTTTCAATTCACCGGGATACCCATTTTTGCCAAAGTCGCCTTTTCAGGTTTTCAACTTTGCGGGTTTACATCTTTTCTTTTATATCCCTAACTTTTGCCCAAACCCAATTTTTATGGTTCGCCGGGATGCCCAATTTTTGCCTGGATATTCTTTTTTAATTCCAGCGGGTCTCTTTATGCAAAGTATTTTTTAACTGCGTCTGCGTTCACAGGTGATGTGAAATCTTTGCCATCCATGATTGATAATAATAAGTCTCCTCCGGAGAAAACCTTTCGCACGACATATGGACCTTCATAGTTGGGAGTCCATTTTCCCCTGTGATTTGTTTATGGAGGGAGAATCCTTTTCAATACTAACTCTCTCGTCTGAAAGCTTCGAGGGCGTACCTTCTTGTCAAAAGCTTTCTTCATCCGACTCTAATACAACCGACCGTATGCAATAGATGCCAGCCTTTTCTCGTCCATCAGGCTGAGCTGATTCAATCTATTTCTTATCCATTCTGCCTCATCAAGCTTGACATCAACCAGAACTCTTAAAGAAGGAATCTCGACTTCCAATGGCAGGACAACTTTCATACCATACACCAGCGAGAAAGGAGTTGCCCCAGTTGAGGTTCGTACCGAAGTACAATATCCATGCAAAGCGAAAGGCAACATCTCATGCCAATCCTTGTAGGTTACAACCATCTTCTGCACTATCTTCTTGATATTCTTGTTGTCCGCTTTGACATCGCCGTTCATTTTTAGACGATAGGGAGATGAGTTGTGATGCTCAATTTTGAAATTCTAGCACAATTCCTTCATCATTTGGTTATTCAAGTTCGAACCATTATCAGTAATGATTCTCTTGGGCACTCCGTAACGACAGATGATGTCCTTCTTGATAAACCGGGCTACCACTTGCTTAGTGACATTAGGATAGGAAGCTGCTTCCACCCATTTGGTGAAGTAATCAATGGCTACTAGGATGAAACGATGTCCACTAGATGCGGTGGGATCAATCTTGCCAATCATATCAATGCCCCACATGGAAAAGGGCCAAGGAGACGCCATGGCATTCAACGGACTCGGCGGCACATGAATCTTGTCAGCATAAATTTGGCATTTATGGAACTTCTTCGCATACTTGAAGCAATCTGACTCCATAGTCAACCAATAATACCCTGCTCGTAACAACTTTCGAGACATGGCATGCCCACCGGCATGTGTACCAAAGACACCTTCGTGGACCTCTTCCATAAGCAAGCTCACTTCTTTTTCATCCACGCATCTTAAAAGCACCAAGTCATAACTCCTCCTGTAGAGTACACCATCCTTGTTCAGATAAAATTTTCCAGCCAACCTCCTCAGAGTCTTCTTATCCCGGGCCGACGCCCCTGGAAGATATTCTTGGTTCTTGAGGAAATTCTGGATATCATAATACCACGGCTTACCGTCGGGAGCTTCCTCAATGGCGAATATGAATGTCGGCCTATCAAGGCGAGATATGACTATTCTTGGAGCATCATTCCAAAAATTCACCTTATACATCGAGGATAAAGTGGCTAAGGCATCCACCGTCTGATTCTCTACTCTAGGCACATGGCGGAACTCTATTCGGTCAAAGAAAGGTAACAACCTCCTTGCATAGTTCATGTAAGGTATCAGATTAGGTTGTCGGGTCTCCCATTCTCCCTTGATCTGATTGACAACTAGCGATGAATCTGAAGGTGAGAAAATACTTAGAAGGGGGGGGGGGGGTTGAATAAGTATGACAAATAATCCAAGATTCAAACACAGATATTTTTATCCTGGTTCGTTGAACTCAACTACTCCAGTCCACCCTCTCAAGAGTGATTTGCCTTTCTCTATCAAGGACTTAATCCACTATTTAATCAAACAGATTACAATAGTAACACCTAAGAACAACTGTTCTTAGTCTTCTCAAGAGCTACTGATCCCAACTGGATCCTCTCAAGGAAACTTTTTTTACAATCAATGTAAAACTAATACAAGAGTAAGAATGCTTCTAAAAAGATATTATCACAACTGTGATATTTCTCTTAAGTTTAAGAACAATGTTACAGCAAAAATAAAATATAAGAGCTTTGAGAGATTTGCTTTGATGAGTGATTTTTGCAAGTTGTTCGTTACTGAAGAAGATGGAGTGGACTTCTTTGTATAGGCACTTAGATCCATGAAGTCTTCTCAATGTTAAAGGCTGTGCTAAAAAGCCTGGAGCCTTTTGTTTTCACATTGGAGGCTGTGCTGAAAAAGCCTGATGCCTTTTGTTTTCACTTTGCAGAAACTTTCCTTAGAATGGAATGCACAGATAAAACCTTTTTGTCTGTGTTCTTGTGTCTAGCACAAAAGAGGAAAGAGCTGTTGAGATATGCTAACGTACATATTCAAATCTTCTTCACTAAAATAAGTTCAGCTATCAACATTAGAGTCTGGATCTTCAGAATCTCCAGAGTAGGGATCTTCTGGATCTTCAGAGTCTTGGATGTTCTTCAGATTGTGCTGAATCAGAGTATGTGCAGCTAGTGTGCTTGAGCGTGTAAATCTATCAGATCAGAGTCTTCTATATCAGATTCTCAATACTTAAGCAGCGCAGTATCTTCAGAGTCTTCTGATGACTAAGCTTCTGATCTCTCAGAGTCTTCTATTCTTTAGAGGCTCCTGCTTCAGAATCTTCAGTAGACAACATTCAGATTCTTCTGGGAGCAACGTTCAGATCTTCATTTAAGATGCTCTTGAACCTTTGAAGCCTTTCATAATATCATTGTTCATATCCAAATTTGCTCTTTTAAGAATATTTTCTTTAGTTCCTGTAGCAAACAGTCTAGAACAAATTTAGAGTATATAATTCTTGAATACAAAATTCATAAGTGTTATCATCAAAACATAGAGATATAACTAAGAAACAATCTGTGTTCTTACAATCTCCCCCTTTTTGATGATGACAAAACATGAGAAATTTTTGTTCAATAAAAAATATGAATTATAACTCCCCCTGAGATTAACAATCTCCCCCTGAAATGAATACTCTAATAAAAGAAAAAAACTTCCCTTTTTGATTAAGTATATTTCAGATTCAGAGCCTGATGAAGGAGGTTTGACTTTCAAAATCAAATCTTGATGCCATATAATTATGACTTCCTATAGTCAGAGCGCCTGGTTATCATCTTGCTTGAATTCTCTTTCAGAGTAAAGGTATCAGAGTAAGATATGAGAGTTATCAGAGTTGATTGAATACTCAGATTTTCTTTGGAAGATCAGGTTCTGGTTGGAAAATTCTTAGGGTAACTTCAATGAATTATGTCAAATATATCAATGTAATTTGAAAGACTTAAATTCAAAGTAAGTTAATAAAATGTCTGGATTTCAGTTTTAGTAAATTGCTTATATGTGAATACTCAGATTCTCTTTTTCTCCCCCTTTTTGTCATAATCAAAAAGATTTTTAAAGACAGAAAGATACAGAAGAAAAGAAGAATATAGAAGCAAACACATCAACATTCAATTAAACATTCCAAAGTTCACAGTCAAACAGGCAGAAGCCAAAACGCATAACACAACAAAAAGTAAACAACAAAAGCAGTTCATGTGCAAAAACGACAAATAAAACTAAGTCTGGCGAGATGCAATAAGGGTCAGAAGCTCTGTCATCTTGGTAGCTGACTCTTCTTGCTTAGACATCCAGGTCTTGATCTCATCAGTTGTCTTTTCTTGCTTGATCATCCAATCCTTTATATCCTTCACATCATTTACAAGCTCTGCGACCACAGATGAAGAGGGAGCAGACGCAGTAGCAGCAGGGTTCCCTTCAGATTGGTTTTCTTCAGAAGCTTGTTCAATCACATCAGATTCAGGAACTTTTGGAGGAGCAGCTTCCAAAAGTAACACAGGAGGAGGAGGAGGCATGTTCATCAGAGTTACCTTGATTAATTCTGCAAACTTAGTCTTAGCAAGCTTAGAGCATTTAGCTCTCACTTTTAAGGCAGCTTTGTTGAACATCCAGATGAAGCGCTTCCAAGCAGCATTTGAAACAGTTGGATCCAAACTAGACATGCATACATCCTTAACACGAGTGTATTCAGAATCTATCTCCTTTTTGAAAATTTCAAACATAATATTAACACATGATCCTAGATCTGACTGTTCAGATTGTTCAGAGGGATTAGGATTGGGAGTGTTAACAGGAGTAGGTTCAGATGGTGTAGGTTCAGATGGTTTTGGTTGAGGTGATGTTGGTTGAGATGTTTGGATGTCAGATTGAGGGAGTTCAGATGGTTGAGGAATGGTTTGGGTTTCAGATGTTTGAGTTTCAGATGGTTGAATTTGAGATGATTGTTGTTGAGGTGGAGAGTTTGGTGGAGTATGAAACATGGAAATGTTAAGATGTTCCTTCATAACACTTTCAGAACGAGCTTGTTTGAGTGACTCTGATTCAAAATCAGATGAATCAGATGAATCAGAGGATTCATCTGAGTGAACAGATGTTGAAGAAATTATAATTGATTGATTGAGGGGTTCGATATCCAAAATATTGTCAGAAAGATTTGGATCTTCTGATGGAATTGGTTGTTCAGAGTGTTCAGTTTGAACAGTCTCTGGTTGGTTTGGTTCTGAAATGATTGTTTCTGGTTGGAGAGTCTCTAATTGGGAATTATCTGGTTGTGACATTGCTGGTTGTGGAATTTCTGTTTGAGGAATTTCCGGTTGAATTGTTTCTGTTGGTGGAATTTCTGATTGAAGTGTTTGAGGTTGTGGATCAAAGGGAATAGGTACAGAAGATGGTTGTGAATGTACTGGTTCAGATGGGGGTGGTTCAGATAAAGGATTTTCAGATTGTTTGGGTGTTGAAATTCTTTGACTAAGGTTTGGAGAAAGTTGTGGTGATGAAAGGGGTGAATGAACAGCAGGTGTAGGATCAGATGTTAATACCTGATGAATAGTGTCTCTAACCTCTTCCAGAGTGGCTTCTCTAGAACTGATTCTGGCTTTCTTTCCTCCTTTCTTCTTCTTCCTTGGAACTTCAGATACTTTCCTTTTCTTCTGAACCGATCCTTCTTCATCTTTCCTCTTACTACGCCTTTCCTTCATCAGATTGGGCAATTCTTCTCCTTCTTTCTGAACAAGATTAGCAGGTAGAGGAATTCCTTCCTTCAGACACTCTGCAATGTAAATCCAGACAAATTCCTTTGGTTCATCTGCACTGAACATTGGAAAGTCTTCCAAGGGTATCCTTCTGCCTTGGACCTCCTCAGAGTTTATCTTCCTTAGTTTTCCATTCAATTCTGAAATGATTTTCATCCTTTTCAAATTGAGTCCATTTATCTCAGATCTAATGATGTATGACAGATCTTCTGTTATCTTTGCATCTGTCAGATGCTTTACCAGCTTGTTTTCAATGAGGATGTCTGAAATCAGTCTTCCCAGAGGTATCCAAGTTCTAACTTTCCCAGCTTTAGCTCTGACCTCTTCTCTAGTCTCTTTGACATGAGTCAGAAGATGCCTGAAGATTAGATAGGGCAGATCCACCTTAACATTCTGACTGATGCAGTACATGAAATATAGATGTTCTGAACTCACATAGTCTGGTGAGTTGGATGGCTTTCTGTGAAAGATTGTACTCATAAATATCTTTGCCCAGATCCTATAGATAGGTTTCAGATCTTTAACCTTACTTGATGGTGTTCCAGCTACAGTGATTTCTTCATAAACCTCAGCCATATCAATACGTGAAGAAGCAAGGTTTAAAACTCCATCAGATTTGGTATAACTGAACAGTTGCCTGATCAGTTTCTCAGTAATCACTATCTCCATCCCAAGAACAGATGAGTGAATAAACTTAGGACCAGCGCTAGCGTGAATCCAGAATTCCTTTACAAGAGTTGGGTACACAGGACCCATCAATCTTTCAAAGTATTTCTCCCAGCCTTGAGCTTTAATGGCAGGTGTTAGGTCAAACCCATTTTCCTTTAATGATTCAAGATCAACGAAGCTCTCACACAAAACTTCAAGATCTGCTACTGGAGTAAATAGGGTGCATTCTGGTTTCTTGTACATTATAGTTTTGTTGGATTTTTCAGCAGTGTTTGATGTAGAAGCCATTGATGAAGCAGAAGATCTTGATTTGGGTTTAGGGTTTTGGTAGAGGTTGAAGAGAAAACAAAAACACATGAGTGTAGTGAATGTGAAAAGTGTGAAAATAGTGTGATAGGTGGTATTTATAGAGAACCAAAAATTCAAGCATTGGGCAAAACAAAAGACACATACGCACGTTTCTACAGCATTTAATGAAAGTAATCATGTCACATTAAAATTATGACATCTGGGGGGGAAACCAAGAAAAATGAGATTTTCAAAGCAATACCTCAAACGTCAATTCAGTTGAGCACTCAATCTTTTCAGATTCTTAGTGACACGTGTTTGCTTGCATGTGCATCTGATGTCTCTCAAGAAATGAAACGTTTCCAACGTTCAAATCTTCTGAGTTTGTTAGTTCAGAGTTTCACACAAATAAATTAAATAAAGATAAATGAACAATTAGTCAGATGAAATACTTCAGATCATTAAACATTTTGCATCTGAGAAGTTGTCTCTGATAAATATTATTCTGGACAAAAATCCACACAAATATTTTTCAGAATGAACTTAAATCTATCTTCAGTAAGGAGTTTTGTGAAAATATCAGCCCATTGATGATCTGTATCAACAAAGGCTAGATTGATTACACCCTTCTGAACATAGTCTCTGATGAAGTGATGTTTAATTTCTATATGTTTAGCCTTAGAATGCAAGATTGGATTTTTTGACAAACATATAGCAGAAGTATTATCACAGAAGATAGAAAGATTACTTTCATAGATCTGATAATCTTCTAATTGACTCTTCATCCGGAGCATCTGCGTACAACATCCAGCAGCAGCAATGTATTCTGCCTCTGTAGTTGATAGTGCAATAGTGGGTTGCTTCTTGCTGTACCATGAGATCAGATGACTTCCAAAAACTGACAGCTTCCAGAGGTGCTTTTACGTTCAACTCTGTCTCCAGCATAATCAGCATCACAGTATCCAACTAATGAAAATTCATCAGATCTTCTGTAACACAGACCCATGTTAGTAGTACCTTTCAGATACCTTAGAATCCTCTTAACAGCTGTTAAGTGTGATTCTCTAGGATCTGATTGGAATCTTGCACATAAGTAGACACTAAACAGAATATCTGGTCTAGAGGCAGTCAAGTATAGAAGAGATCCTATCATACCTCTGTAGAGTTTCTGATCTACCTTCTTACTTACCTCTTCCTTACCTAGAGTGCTTGTAGGGTGCATTGGAGTCTTTGCCATTTTACTATCAATCATGTTGAACTTCTTCAGAAGCTCTTTAACATATTTGGTTTGATGTATGTAGGTGCACTCTGGAGTCTGGTTGACTTGGATTCCTAAAAAGAATCTCAATTCTCCCATCATGCTCATTTCAAACTCTTCCTGCATACATTTAGCAAACTCCTTTCCAAGCATAATATTTGTTGATCCAAAAATAATATCATCTACATAAATTTGACAAATCAACAAATATTTCTTAACAGTTTTACAGAATAAAGTTGTATCCACTTTTCCTCTAATAAAATTTTTCTTTAGAAGGAAATTGCTCAACCTCTCATACCATGCTCTGGGAGCTTGTTTTAATCCATAAAGAGATTTCTTTAGTTTAAAAACATGATCTGGAAAGTTTTCACTTTCAAAACCAGGAGGTTGATGGAGATATACTTCTTCTTCTATAATACCATTAAGAAAGGCACTTTTAACATCCATCTGATACAGAGTGATGTTATTCTGTGCAGCAAATGACATAAGAAGACGTATAGATTCTAACCTTGCCACTGGAGCATATGTCTCAGTGTAATCAATACCTTCTTGTTGACTGTATCCTTGAGCAACCAGCCTTGCCTTATTCCTTTCAACTTCTCCCTTTTCATTCAACTTATTCCTGAAGACCCATTTTGTTCCAATAACATTGAATCCTTTAGGTCTAGGAACCAGATCCCAAACTTCATTTCTGGTGAATTGATTTAGCTCTTCTTGCATGGCAATAATCCATTCATTATCTTTCAGAGCCTCATCCACAGATGTTGGTTCAATTATTGACACTAAGCCAAACAATGAAGATTCAGATGTTCTGAGATAGGATCTTGTCCTGATTGGATCATCTTTCTTTCCAATAATCACATCTTCTGGGTGAGATGCCTTAATTCTGGAAGAAGATCCT
Source organism: Lathyrus sativus (assembly GCA_963859935.3). Classification (NCBI taxonomy): domain Eukaryota; kingdom Viridiplantae; phylum Streptophyta; class Magnoliopsida; order Fabales; family Fabaceae; genus Lathyrus; species Lathyrus sativus. The sequence continues at coordinate 282,320,711 of OZ012735.1, forward strand.
CTGACATTTGATCTTTCAGAAATGTGTAAGTTGTCCAATTGAGAAGATATATGAATAGCATCTGAAGTTGCTTCAGATTCCTTTTCTTTAGCCTTTTCTGCCTCTGATCCTTCAAAGTCTGTGAGAATCACTTCTCTATCTGCAGAATTCTCAAACTACTTTGGCTTTTCAGAGCCAAGCTTATCATCAAATCTTACATGAACAGATTCTTCCACAATCTGTGTTTCAGTATTGAATACTCTGTAACCTTTAGAGCGTTCAGAATAACCAAGCATGAAACACTTCCGTGCTTTGGAATCAAACTTGTTAAGATTTTCTTTAGTGTTAAGTATATAACAAGTACATCCAAAAGGATGAAAATATGAAATGTTAGGATTTCTGTTCTTCCACAGTTCATATGGAGTCTTTTTCAGAAGAGGTCTTACAGACACTCTGTTCTGAATATAACACGATGTGTTGATTGCTTCTGCCCAAAAGTGTTTTGCCAGATTTGTCTCATTGATCATGGTTCTGGCCATTTCTTGCAGAGTCCTGTTTTTCCTCTCTACAACCCCATTTTGTTGTGGAGTTCTAGGACAGGAAAAATCATGAGCAATGCCATTTTCAGAAAAATATTTTCCAAAATATTTATTTTCAAATTCACCCCCATGATCACTTCTGACTTTTATAATTTTGAAATCTTTTTCAATCTGGACTTGCTTGCAAAAGTCAAAGAACACAGAATGTGACTCGTCCTTGTGTTTTAAGAACTTTACCCATGTCCATCTACTATAGTCATCAACAATGACTAATCCATACTTCTTGCCTCTGATGGATGCAGTTTTCACTGGTCCAAACAGATCAATATGAAGTAGTTCTAGTGGTTTGGAAGTAGAAACAACATTTTTTGGTTTAAAAGATGTTTTTGAAAACTTCCCCTTTTGGCATGCTTCACAAAGAGCATCTGAAGTGAACTTCAGATTAGGGAGTCCTCTGACCAGATTAAGTTTATTAATCTGAGATATACGTCTCATATTAATATGACCCAATCTTCTGTGCCAGACCCATTGCTCTTCATTAACAAACAAGAGACATTTAACATTTTGAACTTTAAGTTCAGAAAGATTTATTTTATAAATGTTGTTTTTCCTCTTACCACTAAATAAGATAGAGTCATCCTTTTGACTTACATCTTTACAACATTTTTTATTAAAGGTAATATCATAACCATTGTCACTTAATTGACTTATGGACAATAAGTTATGTTTTAAGCCTTCAATAAGTAAAACATTAGTTATAGAGGGAAGTTTACCATTTCCAATAGTGCCAGATCCAATGATCTTGCCTTTCTAGTTCCCTCCAAACTTCACATCACCTCCAGATCTAAGTTCCAGGCTTTGGAACATAGACCTTTCTCTTGTCATGTGTCGTGAGCATCCAGAATCCAGGTACCATGATTGGTGTCCTGACCTTGCTGCTAAGAACATCTGCAACAGGGATTATTTTACTTTTAGGTACCCAGATCTTCTTGGGTCCTTTAGGGTTAGTGGTTCTGGAGATTTGTCTAAACTTCTGTTTTTCAACATAATGTTTATTCTGACTTACCTTGGGTTTAAACACATAAGTATTCTTCTCAGAGCTTGTGTGTTCAATGTCATTTAAGTGACCAAACTTAAATTGAGAGTACAGAGGTGTCTTCTTGATGAAGAGTTTGTCAACAGATTTTGGATTACTTCCAGATGAAGATTCATATCCAATACCTCTTCTGTTGTTCCCACTAACACCATAGATCATAGAAGCCATCTTGCTTCTGTCTATGCTCTTAGTAAGGAATCTCTGAAAGCTAGAGTCATATTTTTCTAAAATGTTTTCACATGACTTAGTCTCAGATTCAGATTCTTATTGAGTTATTTCAAAGTCATTTTTGATTTTCAGATTAATTTCTTTTTGCTCAACAAGTTCTGTCTTCAGAAGATCAATCTCAGATTCAAGACTGCTTTTCAGCTTCTTGTATTTGAGTTTGATCTTGCTGTAGCTTTCCAATATTTCAGACAAGCTCTCAACAAGTTCAGCTCTGGAGAGTTCAGAAAATACCTCTTCAGAATCTGAGTCAGAGTCTGATTCAGCTTCTGATCCTGATGTTCCCTCTTCCTGATCATCTGTGCTGGCCATCAGTGCAACATTAACACATTCTTCTTCAGATTCAGAAGATGATTCAGATTCATCTGAGTCATCCCATGTTGCCATCAGAACCTTCTTCTTTTTGTCAAACTTCTTCTTGGGTTTTTCTCTTTGAAGTTTGGGGCAATCATTCTTGTAATGCCCAGGTTCTTTGCACTCATAGCATACAACTTCTTTCTTGCCAGATCTTCTGTGCCCAGAAGATTCCTTTCTATGATCAGATTTTCTGAAGTTGTTGAACTTCTTTCCCTTGTGCTTCCAGAGTTTGTTTATCCTTCTGGACAACATGGATAATTCATCTTCTTCTTCAGAAGAAGATCCTTCAGAGCTTTCTTCAATAACCTGCAAAGCTTTAGCATATTTATTAGATTTTAAAGCAATAGATTTACCTTTTTCTTTCTTTTGAGGTTCATCTTCCTCAAGCTCAATTTCATGACTCCTCAGTGAGCTGATGAGTTCTTCTAAAGAGATCTTATTCAGATCTTTAGCCATCTTCAAGGCAGTCACCATTGGTCTCCATCCGGTAGGTAGACTTCTGATGATTTTCTTTACATGATCTGATGTGGAGTATCCCTTGTCCAGAACTTTTAGGCCTGCTGTGAGGATCTGAAATCTAGAAAACATAGTTTCTATATTTTCAGATTCTTCCATTCTGAACGCTTCATACTTCTGTATAAGCGCCAGAGCCTTGGTTTCCTTCACTTGAGAATTTCCCTCATGAGTCATTTTCAGTGACTCAAACATTCCATGAGTTGTTTCTCTGTTTGTAATCTTTTCATACTCAGTATGAGAGATTGCATTGAGCAATATTGTCCTAGCCTTATGGTGATTCTTGAAATCCTTCTTCTGGGCTTCTGTCATTGATTTTCTATCAATTTTCTTTCCATCCTCATTTGTAAGATGTTCATAGCCATCAATGACCAAGTTCCACAAATCAGCATCATAACCCAGGAAGAAACTTCCTATCCTGTCTTTCCAGTAATCAAATTTTTCTCCATCAAACATGGGAGGCTTTGTGCTGATTCTATCCCCTTCATATTTGTTGCAACTGGCTGTATTAGATGTAGAAACATCACCCATAATGACAATCAAATATATATACCAAAGTAACTTTTCTCACTGGATCTTTACTGACACGGTTAAGTGATAACACACGCAGAACCGGAGCTCTGATGCCAACTGAAGGTGAGAAAATACTTAGAAGGGGGGGGGGGTTGAATAAGTATGACAAATAATCCAAGATTCAAACACTAATATTTTTATCCTGGTTCGTTGAACTCAACTACTCCAGTCCACCCTCTCAAGAGTGATTTGCCTTTCTCTATCAAGGACTTAATCCACTATTTAATCAAACAGATTACAATAGTAACACCTAAGAACAACTGTTCTTAGTCTTCTCAAGAGCTACTGATCCCAACTGGATCCTCTCAAGGAAACTTTTTTTACAATCAATGTAAAACTAATACAAGAGTAAGAATGCTTCTAAAAAGATATTATCACAACTGTGATATTTCTCTTAAGTTTAAGAACAATGTTACAGCAAAAATAAAATATAAGAGCTTTGAGAGATTTGCTTTGATGAGTGATTTTTGCAAGTTGTTCGTTACTGAAGAAGATGGAGTGGACTTCTTTGTATAGGCACTTAGATCCATGAAGTCTTCTCAACGTTGAAGGTTGTGCTGAAAAGCCTGGAGCCTTTTGTTTTCACATTGGAGGCTGTGCTGAAAAAGCCTGATGCCTTTTGTTTTCACTTTGCAGAAACTTTCCTTAGAATGGAATGCACAGATAAAACCTTTTTTTCTGTGTTCTTGTGTCTAGCACAAAAGAGGAAAGAGCTGTTGAGATATGCTAACGTACATATTCAAATCTTCTTCACTAAAATAAGTTCAGCTATCAACATTAGAGTCTGGATCTTCAGAATCTCCAGAGTAGGGATCTTCTGGATCTTCAGAGTCTTGGATGTTCTTCAGATTGTGTTGAATCAGAGTATGTGCAGCTAGTGTGCTTGAGCGTGTAAATCTATCAGATCAGAGTCTTCTATATCAGATTCTCAATACTTAAGCAGCGCAGTATCTTTAGAGTCTTCTGATGACTAAGCTTCTGATCTCTCAGAGTCTTCTATTCTTTAGAGGCTCCTGCTTCAGAATCTTCAGTAGACAACATTCAGATTCTTCTGGGAGCAGCGTTCAGATCTTCATTTAAGATGCTCTTGAACCTTTGAAGCCTTTCATAATATCATTGTTCATATCCAAATTTGCTCTTTTAAGAATATTTTCTTTAGTTCCTGTAGCAAACAGTCTAGAACAAATTTAGAGTATATAATTCTTGAATACAAAATTCATAAGTGTTATCATCAAAACATAGAGATATAACTAAGAAACAATCTGTGTTCTTACAGAATCGCCATATACATCTAGATTCTTGATCCTCAGATCAATGGCTTCTTCCAACCCCATAATGCACGCTTCGTATTTGGCTTCACTATTAGTGCAAGGAAATGTTAACCTGGCAGTGAAGGGGATATGAGAACCATGAGGCGTCGTGATGATTTCCCCAATTCCACTATCGTATGAGTTAACAGCACCGTCAAATATCATTTGTCATTAAGAACCCTTCTCCAGACCTTCATCGGGTAATGGCTCATCGCAATCCTTCATCTTTAAGAACATGATATCCTCATCGGGAAATTCAAACTTCATAGGTTGGTAATCATCAATCGATTTTTCAGCAAGATACTCTGACAGAATACTCCCCTTGATAGCTTTCTGGGAAACATATTGAATATCATACTCTGTCAAAACCAACTGCCACCTAGCAATTCTCCCCGAACGTGCTTGTTTCTCAAAGACGTATTTAATCGGATCCATCTTCGAAATTAGCATGGTTGTATGATTCAGCATATACTGTCTCAGGCGTTTGGCAGCCCAAGCGAGTGCACAATAAGTTTTCTCCAACATTGAGTACCTGGATTCATAATCTGTGAACTTTTTACTCAAGTAGTATATTGCATGCTATTTTCTTTCAGTCTCGTTATGCTGACCGAGAACACAACCCATGTTGTTCTCAAGAACCGTTAAATACATTATCAATGGCCTTCCATCTATTGGAGGTATCAGTATCAGAGGCTCCTGCAAATACTCTTTTATTTTATCAAATGCCCTTTGGCAATTTTCGTTCCAGACAACCGTCTGATCTTTCTTTAGCAATTTGAACACGGGTTCACACGTGGCTGTGAGATGAGATATGAACCTAGAAATGTAGTTCAATCTACCCAAGAAACCAAGAACCTCTTTCTCCATTTTCGGCGCTGTCATATCTTGAATAGCTTTTATCTTTGAAGGTCGACCTCGATTCCTTTTTCACTGACAATGAACCCCAACAACTTTCCGGACCTGACACCAAAAGTGCACTTGTTCGGATTCAACCTCAGTCTGAATTTCCTTAACCTCTCAAAAAATTTCAGAAGATTCACCAGATGTTCCTCCTCTGTCTGTGACTTCGCAATCATGTCATCAACATAGACCTCGATCTCATGATGAATCATATCACGCAAGAGAGTCACCATCGCCCGCTGATAGGTTGCCCCTGCGTTTTTCAACCCAAAAGGCATTACCTTATAACAGAAAGTCCCCCATGGTGTAATGAACATTGTTTTCTCCATATCCTCCGGTGCCATCTTAATCTGATTATATCCGGAAAAACCGTCCATGAAGGAAAACACGGAATACTGTGCAATATTATCAACTAATACGTCAATGTGGGGGAGCGGGAAATCATCCTTCGGGCTCGCTTTATTCAGATCTCTATAATCAACACACATTCGTACCTTACCGTCCTTCTTTGGTACCGATACAATGTTAGCGACCCACGGAGGGTAAGTTGTTACAACGAGAAATCCAGCATCCAACTGCTTATGGACTTCTTCTTTGATTTTCACAGCCATATCTGGTCTTGTCCTTCTGAGCTTCTGCTTGACCGGCGGACACTCCTCATGCAAAGGGAAGCAATGAACAATGATATCCGTGTCAAGACCAGGCATGTCTTCGTATGACCAAGAAAAAATATCACTATACTCTCGAAGCATTTCAACAAATTTTTGCTTGATATCACACTGCAATGCAGCCCCTATCCTGACATCTCTTCTGACTTCCTCAGTACCCAGGTTGACGACTTCAATTTCCTCTTGATGAGGCAAAATGATTTTCTCTTCCTGTTTAAAAGTCTGGCTAGCTCTTCTGGAAAGTCTTCATCTTCATCAATCTCTTCTTCGGCTTGAAATATCGGTTTATCAAAGTTAAAGCGAGTTATGGACGACTCTGGAGCGGTGTCATCTGCAATGTAAAACCTGCAATGATGATAATTTAATTCTTAAAATGATATGCAAATAAGCACAAACCACATTTCCATTTTATTGTTAAAAACAAAAACATGAAAGACAAGGATCACAATATTTGAATGCAGAAAAATGCCCTTTGATTAATTGATAAAAAGATTGTTCAAACATAAACAATTAGGCCCTGAAGATAAAGACCTCTATGCTCTGGGTAGAACATAGGGCTATACAATAATCAGAAAAACAAATCATTACTCTTCTGTCTTCACTTGGATGACATCTTCAACAGACCAGCTGTTTAGGCTTTGTCCTGTTGTGCATGGCCGAATCCATACATCCATATCGCTGTTGCTGTCACCGTCTTCATCAGATATGGCATTAATCTGCTCGAAGATTACCCCACCGCTGGTAAACTTGACGAGCCCCTTATAGCGCGGCGTGCTCTGGGAGGAGGAAGATGGATTGTATCCCAAACCGAATTTGTCTTTCTTGTTGGGGATATTCAGCACTTGGCCCCAACCTTGTGATGCCTTCACCACTGCCTGAGCTTCCTTAAAGGATGACATGGAGACTTCAGGCGCTTTGCTCACGACCGACGTTTTGTCCTTGATTTGCACAATTTCAAAGGCTTGACATAAAGTCTCATGGATTTTGCCATCAACCTCAACATACTTGAATGAAGATAAATGACTAATCATTATATCTTCTTCCCCGCAAACAGTGACAACACTGCCACCCACCATGTACTTCAACTTTTGGTGCAGCGTAGAGGTCACGGTGTCTGCCGAATGTATCCAAGGACGTCCCTGCAGACAACTATAAACTGGTTGAATATCCATAATGTAGAACACAACGTCAAACACCTCAGGACCCACCTGGATTGGCAAAGTCAACTCCCCGAACACAGACCTCTGAGTCCCATTAAAAGCTCGTACTACCAAGTCACTTGGCGTACACAATATACCACGGGTATCCAACTTCATTAGAGCTTTCTTCGGAAACACATTCAAGGATGACCCTATATCAACAAGCACGTGTGACAGAACAACCCCTCGACATTCAATAGAAATGTGCAGCACACAGTTGTGATTCCTCCCCTTGGGCGTCAAGTCCAAATCCGTGAATCCCAGCCCATTACCTACATTTACATGTGCCACAACTCCCTCGAGTTGGTTCACAGAAATCTCCTATGGCACATAAGTTGTATTCAGGATTCTTAACAAAGAATTCCTGTGCGCTTCCGAACACAATAACAAGGACAAAATGGATATCTTGGACGAAGTCTGCTGTAAGTGATCAACAATATTGTAATCACTCTTTCTTATCAAGCACATGAACTCCTCCGCTTCCTTCACCAAGAAATCCTTTTCTCCAGCTTTAGAAGTTTCTTCAACCACTATTTTACCCTTTCCTTTGTCAAATTTTTCAGCAGCCACTTCAGGTGACGAAAATACTCCTCCACTCCGAGTAATTCAACCAGGTCCAACTAAGTTGTCCACAGAATCCACCGGTAAACTTTTCAACTCCTGCTTCTGTCCGTTGCAGTATACTTCAGCTCCGTAATTCCACAGAATCGCCCTAGTACTTTCATATGGTACAGGACCAGCTTTAGTAATGATGATGGTTGGCGGCCTAGGCGGCAAAAAAATAGTAATAGTCTTGTACGGAAACGAGATTGTCGCAACCTCATCCCTCTCTTCAACCATTAATTCCTCAGTCTTCTTCTCAGAAACTCTATCAAATTGTAAGACACCATTGTTCATCAGCTTTTGAATATGGTTTTTCAGCTTCTCACATCCCTCGGGACGACTCAAACATTCAGCACAAGCTTCGTCACAACCTGGGAATACCCCTCCCCTCAACAACCTGTTCTTTAAAAAATTCAGTGGCGTCTTCAACTCATCTACATCCGACACCAAATTCAAGCTCTCATATTCAAGGATAGCACTGACCCCAGCTGCCCCATGGTTAGGAATGGGGTTCTACACGACATTGGGCGCGTCGTGAGAAACTTTTATAGCCTTACTGTCTATGAGATCCTGAACTTTATGCTTAAACGCCTTACAGTTGTCAATATTGTAACCCAGAGCACCAGAATGAAACTCACATCGAGCATTAGCGTCGTAACCAGGAGGTGGTGCACCTGTCAATGGAGCTAGACTTTGCTTCTGTATCAACTACAACTGTAGCAAGTGTTGGAGTAATTGAGAATACGGCATCGGAGGCGCGTCAAATTGTCTATTTACTGCCCTGCCTTGATCCTGAAAATGACGTGGAGCATAATTCTGCTGATTCTATTGTGGTTGTTGTTGTGATATTGCATGTATTGTGATACTTGCAACCTGCTACTGCTGACGATATTATTGGCGCTGATTTCTATTTCTACCCTGGGAACTAGATACTGCGTTAGTTTCTCCTTCTCGCTTTTTGTTACCAAAAACCTTTCTATTTCCTCCTCCTACTGAGGATCCTTCGGCCGCTTGAATCTTTCCTAGCTTAATGTCGTTCTCGATCCTCTCCCCAATAATAATCAGACCAGAAAAGCTTCCATACATATTAGCGTGGCAACAAACATATCAATTGACTCCCTTTCTACCATGGAAGGCTGCACCCTAGCTGCCAGCTTACGCCACCTCTGGGCGTACTCTTTGAAGCATTCACCATTCTTCTGAGACAGATTCTGCAGTTGGACCCTGTTTGGCACAAGGTCGCTATTATACTGGTAGTGCTTAATGAAGGCCTCAGCCAAATCCCTCCAGCATCGGATATTGACTGGTTCTAAACTCATGTACCATTCAAGAGAAGGACCAGAGAGGTTGTCCTGGAAAAAGTGCATCAATAACTTTTCATCATCTGAGTAAGCGGACATCTTGCAATAGTAAGAACGCAGATGAACCCTATGACAAGTAGTGCCTTTGTACTTGTCGAAATCAGGAACTTTGAATTTCAAAGGTACTTTCAAGTATGGGATCAGCCCCAGATTAGCCATGTCCAATCCCATAGAGTTTTGGTTTTCAAAGCTCCACATCTTCTCTTCGATCAGCTCTAATCTCTTATCTGCCTCAGACGACAACCCCACACCAATATCTCGCATAGAGAATGCATGGGAATATTGTTCGCTCCTTCATCCCACTGAGGAATATTGTTGCCATGTGCAGTATACACCATCTCAGGCATAAGGATTCCACCTACATTACCTCTACCCGGAGGGATCACAACTGGTGGAATAACATTAGCATGTGGCGTACCACCATCATTACGAGGAGGATTAGCAGCAGATCCCCCGTGAAGTACACCATTACCATCAACCCTTGCAATTAGTGGCTGCACCAGAGTCCTCAGTTGCTCTTGACCATTTGCCACACCCTGCATCAAATCCATAAATTGGGCCATCCTGTCCCGAAGTTCTTGCATCTCATCTTGCATCTGCTCCATGATTTTACGCTGATTTCCCCGAGTGGCGTACCGGTGAGTAGTCTGATTCTCAATCCTGAAACAAACTAACAAACCACGGAAATAAGTTTAACGGTCCCGGGCACCTGCAATGCAAAAATGCAGAATGATGCAATATGCAGACATGTATATATGCATTAGGGAAAATTTCCCCTAGATTCCAGTTCCACGAGAACAGCATGACAATGGAGAGCTAACAGATAAGAAACAAGCAAACTCCTCATAAATTAAATGAGAGCCAAGAGTCAGATACAACAATACAATGGAATCAAAGTGACCTCAGCCAATAAGTCTGGTAATGGTCAAGATATACATCATAACAACAAACTGAAAAGAAAATACAATCAAGTACGACAACTAGACTGGAAATCCTCTAACAACTCCTTCGTCTCTGGATGGTCTGGCCTGATAAGAGAACCCCGGATAAGCAGCTCTCTCCGGCTAATAGTGGTCTGTAAATCCTGAGCATAATCCTCCCAGGCACCCTCACCAAAAGCCTCCTCAAGATTACACCTCTTAACATCAGCTATAGACTTGTAATCATCCAATGTTGCAAGCGCTTCATTCAGTCTACAATCACTGTCACGTCAGAGTGAGGCTTCAGCTACAATCTTCTCATCCTTCCCTTGGTATCAAGCTTTTAGCTTGGCAATCTGTTGTTTGAGTACATCTTCCCGCTCCTTGTTATTACTGAGGGTAACGGTCCACTAATCATTAAACCTGGAAATCTCTAGATAAGCTATATCCAACTCCTTCTTCTTAGAAGTAAGGACATCACTGACAGCCTTTAAATTTAAACCCAAATGCTCACGAGCGCAAATCTCTTTGGTAAGATCTGTACCTAGCTTGTTGACCAACTCAGTTTTGCCTCTTGCAGGAATGAGTAACTTCAACCTTTTTCACTTAGGAGCTGAATAATCTCTTTCTCCAACTCTTCATTTGCCTTGCGCAACTCCTCTTTCTCGGACCACAACTGATTATACCTCTGAATATCAAAAGTAGTAGGCTCCTCAATCATCAGAGGATACAAAGGCTCACAAGGTGGAAAAGGCATCAACACTCTTTCAGCTCTCTCCTGAATCCAAGTCACATAAGGGTCGTAAGCTCTACTATTACTCTTCCCTAAAGAAGCTTTCCCTTTGCGATGAATTTTGTTTCAGGCCTTCTCAACTCTAGCAAAGGTACCATTCTCCAGCAAGCCCGTGAAATATAAAGATTCATGTATTTCCTCTTCTCTCGGAGGCTCTCTCAAGGCATACCCAAGCTGCTTCACTGCAAGGGATGGGTTATAGTTAATGCATCCTTTCCTTCCAACCAACGGGACGTTAGAAAAACCCCCACAACTATAGATAATCTCCGTACCTAAATGATCCCTATAAAACCAAATGATATTCTCAGAAGTCAAGCCCACAAATCTCTCTGACCACTCTGAGGTACCAGAAGCATCAATAAAAGGACAGGACTTGGGAAAGTGACTCACAAACCACCTGTACAACAAAGGTACGCAACAAGATACGTTCTTCCCTCTCTGATTCTCATTCTTGTAATGCACAGAATGATAGACGTCGCCTAGAAGCGTAGGTACAGGATTCCCTGAAGCAAAAATATGGAAGGCATCCAAATCCACAAAATCTGGAATATTAGGAAACAACATGATACCATAAATGCACAGTTCCAAGATGGAATTAAACACAACCCAACAACCCTTCTTCGCAAAGTGTCGAGCTCTAGCAACTAGAAAAGATAGTGGAAATCCAGGCATTCCATTTCTCTTAACCAACTTCCCTTTTAGCACAGAAACATCCAGATGAAGGGAACCAGTAAGCTTAGCCAGATCAGGCTCAACATCAGTGTGATAGAATGTCATCTGGTCTAGGATAGGAACTCCAAGTAGCACAGAGAACTCCTCTAGAGTAGGCAGTAATACATAACCTGGAAAAGTGAAACACTGCAGTTGAGAATCATAAAACTGCAGCAGAGTATGGAGACCACCTAACTCATAAACTGAGGGCTTGCAGACACAACTCAGAAGCTTCCCATATGATTGCTTGAAATCCTCCATAACCTTCTTGTCAGCCACATAGATCAAACTAAGTAGAGATCCAGTGTCCGGAGTAGGGAACTTATACACCACTGTCTTCTTTAGGCTAGGCTCCATGTCAGCAGAGAAATAAGATCACTAGAATCGAAGGGAAAATATACACCTGCAACATAAATACGTGTCAATGTTAATATGCAGATGAAAAATGCAAATGCAAATGCAACAGGGGATCAAGGTTGTTGCGTTGTTGATTGAGAAGAGCCAGCGCTTCGCTTTGGCAAGAACATAGCAACATCATAAGGACCCTCTGTATCAAAATCACAGGTTCATACTGATGAGAAAACCGGGTAGGTTGGAGGCTAAAGTTTCCTGCATAACCCAATCCCTCTCACAGGTATGGACCTAATCACTGATAAGGTTCGGCATCCTATGCGGTCATCCGCGTCACAGACTTTCGAAAAATGATGATACGTTCACCGTTTCCAGTTTGGCATCATAGTCTAACGAAGCGGCCTCACTTAGCTGACTCCCAAATGATCGGTCCTCAGAGTCAACAATCCTCAGATCCAACAACCTCTCAACTGTCCGAAACAGACTGGAAAGGTAGTCATCAAAGAGAATCTCGTCTAAGCGCAGATTTCGTGGGAACTAGTGCATGCCAAACATACAGGTTGACCACTACTTTCCGCTTCTAATGTTATGGTTATACTCAAGTCTGGGTTTTGGCTTATCTCACAGTGGAACATTCCCACCCAACAACATAACACCAATGATAATATACAATGCTGGAAAGTAAAATGCAAATGCAGATAAAGTTCAACACATATGTACACACCCAAAGATAATCACACAAGCGCTAGGATTGACTTGCATAGGGGATGGGAAGTGTCCCCAGCAGAGTTGCTAGATTTCGCCTCGCTTCGAAGAGGGGCCGGCAAGGACAGAAGATTCGCCACTATTTGTTATTTATCCCAATAGAGGAAAAGGAAACTATCAGAGAAAACCTACAAAAAGGGAGAAGACAGGTCATCGCAAGGGGAAGGTATTAGCGCCCCTCACGTCCGTCGTACTCGACGGAATCCATGCTTATTGTGTATCTAAAAGGGTGTTTATCTATCTACGCTACAGGCCACAGGGACAAAAGAAAAGAAAAGAGACTCGATAGAGCATCACCGTTCTATGCCTACGTACTCCCTCGTGCCATGCGAAAGTCAGAGTCAACGTAGTTCGGAAAACTACGGGTGAAGGTGGGGAATGTTGCTCGCCAAGACATCGCCGTCTTGTGCCTACGTATCCTCGTCTGGTATGAGAAATCATAGAAAACTTAGTTTGGGCTAACAAGACCACAAGTTGGTTCAATTATTTTACCCGAGTAGGGTTAAAACTTAGTTCTAGCAGTTAGGTGTATGCTGCTCGACCATTGGAGACTTAGGCGTTACCTGTTTGCGGTAGAACCTAGAGTTAACAAAACTCTCTTTATGAAAAAAGGTTTTCCAATAATCCCGAAGAATAAAAAAGTTTGATGTTTGTTTTTATGTTTTTTAGGAAGAAGAAGTAAATTGAATTGTGTTTGTAATTCATGTTGCAGTAAAGACTATGACTTAGGAGTGAATGCATCGCATATCGTCCAAAGGACATACGCTAAACACTCTAGAGAATTGAGAGGAGGCCCCTCAATCATCATTTTCCAAATACTTAAGGCTCGTAGTGTACAACACTCATTATCCATTATTAAGTGTTTTTAAGAAGTTTGAAGATGAGAAGAGAAGACACACTCTAAAAGGGAGACTAAACTCAACCTAATGTTCTCATGCAAAGTGCACTTATGATTGGGATGAAAAGGGAAAGTTACCCTAATGTTATGATGCATGGGTTCAAACCTAATGTCTATCATAATCAATCTTGAACAAGAAATATTAGAGATCCTAAGGGAATAGGGCAAAAAAAGACAGAAGAAGAAAGCATAAGTGAAAGAAGAAAGAAGATGCAAACATGAAATGCAAAACAAAGATGAAGAAAGAGGGAGGAACAAAGTGTGGGGCAGTAGCCACCACAAGCACATCTCAACCTCTTCAAGCAAACAAAAGAATGAAAAACAAATAGTAAGAGAAAACCAAAGAACATAAACAAGTTCAAGCCAAAAGTGAGATGAAGTGGGAGAAATAGAATTCCTACAACCACTTGTACATCAATCACTAACCTTGGAAAAGCAAACAAGCAAGAAGAGAAGACATGATCAAGATGAGGATGAGAGATAAGGCTTGGGCAGAAAGCAACACAAAATGAAACTCAACCAAAGGCATCACCATGATCATGTAAGAAAAGAATAAAAGAAGTTCTCAAAATGGCCTCTCATCCAAGTCAAACTCAAAGTGCAACCAAGAGGCACCAAATCAACTTGGATAAGTCCCCAAGGTCCTAGGACAAAAGTGAGAATAAGGAAAGAAGATAGGCAAATGCAAGAAGGAAGCAATCCAAAAAAAGTTGCAAGATAAGGCATGGTAAAGAACCTAAGTTCTAAACACTCTCAACATTCAACACCAAATGGAATGCCTTAAACAAATGCAACTTGTAACATGAACCAAACAAGTTTATGACCTAAACATTTGCCACCAATCACCTCAATATGTTAGGAATGTGAATCAACAAGATTTGGAAGCATATGGGATCCATAAGGGTCATTTCCCATCAAAACTAGGTCAAGTGTGTGTGTGAACCATCCTTAGGAGTAGCTTGACTTGCAAGGCACTCCAATATGTTTCTGATCATAATGAATGTTACCACAAATGGTCCAACACAAAGTGCCATGAGATGCCTCATTTTCAAATTTCTTCCTTAAAAAGTTTTCACTTAAAACTTAGAGTATGGATCAAATGCAAAGCCCAAACCAATTCAAATCAGTTGTACATTCCACACACTTCAAATTGTTGAACTCATGTGGTGTGAAGGAAGCAAAAACGCGTGTGCATGAGGATGGCATCATTTTTAGCATTTTTTTTCAAATCTCACCAATAAGACAACATGGGCTTGCATGGTGATCAGAAACCCATCATATAAAAGCATTTTAGGTTGCCCTAATGCTCAGAAGAGAGAATTGCAGCTGGAGAGAGTAGAGAGAATTTCAAATTTTCCAAACATTTTTCATTTTCAAATCTGATTTTTCACCTCAAATGAACTGCAATTGAAGCTTGCATCCTCTTCCTGAGAGCATAAGGAGTGGATTGGAAAGAAGAAAGTCAACCTTGTGTGCATCTGAAGAACCAACGGAGTTGCTCCATTCAGTAAGCTTCTCTTCCAATTTTCTCTCATTCTAGGCACATATCTAAGTTCATGTTGGTTGCATCTGAAGCCCTACGTTGAGTAGGCCATGTTTGATCCATCGTTATTCTTGTTTGATCACATTTTCAAAAGACATGTTTGATTTTCAATACTTCGATTCTCTTTATTTTAGAACATTTTGATTGATTGATTTGTGGATTTGAGATCCTTCTAGCAAGACCTTTCGATTGGTACCATTTTTGGCCATTTCTGTTCAGAATCGTGGACTAAGCTCCGACGATGTGGCCGGAGAAGACGACTGGAGCCCTAGCTCCGGCATCTGGTTCATTCTCTAGTCTAAGCTGAGTTGGCCTGGGCTGACTTGTTGACTTGCTTTCCTGTTGTGTTTTGATTGGATTGACCAGGTGACACGCACGCGTTGAAATCCAGCTGGATTAATGAAACGGTGCGTTTCATGTTTTGATCTGAGTCTGGGTCAGCTGGGCTCAGACTGATATTTGCGCCCCCTTGTTTTGGGCCCAGATCATGTTTTGCTTTGTTTTCAATTATTTCTGGGAATTGCTACTACACCTCCCATGGCTTCTTTATTATTTTATTTTATTTTTCTTTTTGTTTTCATTTTTAATTATTAAAAATACTTTTAATTGTCTAAAAATTCCCCATAAATATGTTTCTCATATTTCAAGATCTTAATTAATTTTCCAAATTTTGTTTTCCTTTTTTTATTTTATTTTGCAATTTTATTTTAATTTTGCAATTGGAAGTGTTTTTAATGTTGCCTTTGCTTGATCATGTACATTTGAACCACCAATTCACATCACGTATGAATAAGGTTTCTTCTCCATTTATAGGATGGATTGAAGTATCTTTGAGTTTGATTTTGGTTCATGTTTGATCATTTTATGTTTGACTTTGAGTTGTTTTTTGTTGACCATCGATTAATACTCAAAACAGGTGGAGCACCCTTGTTAATAAAATTATTTGGTGATGCCTATGATTGAGTTTGACTTTGAAATGTTGGCTTCTGTTTTCCATTGGACTTAGTTGCCTTGTGCATTTTATTTGGAATTTATTGAACCATTTTTCTATTTTTGGTGAACCTTGGAAGTCAAGCCACCTTTGAAGGTGTTCATACAAACTAGTTTGACCTAGTTCCTTTGGGAAATGACCTTGATGGATCCCATATGCACCCTATGATTCTTGATACTCATTTATGACATGATTAAGGTGTTGGTCTTTCATTTTTAGGTCATACATTGGTATAACTTCTTTCACAAGTTACTTAGAAGTTAGGCATTTCCACTTGTTTGTCAGTGTTGAATTTGGTTTAGAACTTTGGTTCTTCCATTTGCCTTACCTTGTTTCTTGTTTGTGCTTTGCTTTCCATCTTGTTTTGAACCCTTTCCTTTTGGTTTCACTTATGTCCCTTGGGTTTTGATCATCATTTAAGACAATTTGGTATCCATGTCCATACTTTGAGTTTGTCTTGAATGATGGATCATTCTTTTAGCACTTTTTTGTTCTTCTTTTGCATATGATCAATTTGGATTGTTTGGTTGAGATGCTTTGCTCATGCTTGCTGGCCAAGCCTCTTTTCTCCCATCTTCTATTTGATCATAGCCTTTGCATTGTGCTTTGTGTTTAATTTTTGGTGTATGTGATTGATGTTTGAATGGTTGTAGGAGTTGTAACTTCTTCCATTTCATCTCACTTGTTCTTTGACTTGGTCAAGTCATTTTGCCTTAATCATTTGCTTGTGTTGCATCTTGTGAGTCTCGCATATCATGTTTGCATTGCTTCTTGACTTGTTTAAGTCAACTTCATATCTTTCTTGCATTTCATTTGTGATTGAATTATCTATTGTTTACTTGGTTCTTTTGCCATGATCCCTTAGGATTCCTAGTCCCTTTATTTAAGATGGGAGTAGGAGAGACATTAGGTGTTCAATCCTATGTATGATAATATTAGGATAGTTTCTTCCCTCTTAATCCTAACATTAGGAGCATCTTGCATGACAACATTAGGGTTTAGTTTCTCCTTAGAATTTGTGTCTTTCTCTTCTCATCTCATAATCTCTGAAGACACCTAATAAAGGATAATAAGTGTTGTATGTGTTGCACCCTAAAATTTGACCAACCGGTTCCCATATCTGGTTTATGTTTCGACGCATTTTGCATTCGCATTCGCATACTGCATGCATTGCATTTTCTCAGTCAGATTGATTTTATCGGGATTGCAGCCCCTGGCATTTTAGGAAGTACAGGCCGGTTGGAATAAAAGTCTTTTGAGAATTGGTGTTCGTTCCCTGTGTTTTCAGGCCATCTCGGTGCCCGGGTTTCGCTATGGTTGCGCAATTGTGCTTTATTCGATTTAATCGGCTTCCTGGCATTTTTAAGATTTTTCTTTTATTTTTCTGGATTTTTAATGCATTTAAATGGTTTTTTTCTGGATTTAATAGGTTTTTTTATAATTTTTAGAGTTTTAAATAAATGTTCCTTTCTTTTTTAGAGAGTTATTAGATTTAAAGTTTTTAGATATCATTTTTCTTTTAATAGAATAGATTTTAAAAAAATAGATATTATTGTTTTTAGATTTTATTAAGTTTCAATTGATTTTTCAAAATAATAGAATAGTAAAAAAAAATATTAAGTGTTTTAGATTTTAATTAGATTTTCAGATTTAATTAGTTTTTTTTTAAATAGTTTTTTAGATATTAAGTAATGTTTTGTTCTGTTTTTAGATTAATTAGGAGTTGATCTTTTAATTTTCGTTTTAGTAGATTAATTAGGGTTAATGTTAGATTTTAATTAGGGTTTATTTTTTAATTTTCGTTTAGGCTTAATTAGGTTTAATTGTCATTTAGTTTAGTTAATTAGGTCATTAATATTTTCAGTTAATCAGCTAATCAGAGTTTGGCAATTGGGCTACAATTAGCAATTATCCTGTATCCAGAGTTCAGAAAAGCCCAATTCAAAGTCCAGGCCACGTGTCCTATATATAGCCATGCCACGCGTGTATCAGATTTTCTTCTACCTCACTCTCTCTCTCTCACTCAGCCCCTGCCACGTCTCACCCTCTCTCCTCACACGCGTCTTCTCCTCGTTCCACTCCTCAGCCACGCGTCTCACCCAGCTCTCTCTCAGACTGCATGCTGAACACGTAGCACCCCTCGCCGGTCCCTTCACCGCCGACCATGCAAAGCTCCCGCCGGCCACCATAACCAACCATCTTCGTTCACTCCAACCATCTTCGGCCGCCCTAACCATCACCGGACCACCAAACTCATCGGAAACTGCAGAAATTTCCAGAAAAATTCATCTAATCTTCATCTTCCTCACCGATCCACCGATCCACCGATCCATCTTCATCAACATTCCCAGAACATCTTCAGGTTCTTCATCAACAATCAGCGCCTTCACCGATTCACCATAATATTCCTCATTTTTCCAGAAAAGATTTCAAACTTCATCACCTTCAACATCATCTCCAGAAATCTATAGTGATATTCATCGCGCCTAATCGATTTCTCCGTGAACCTTCATAATTCATCACTCGTTCTTCATCAAGATCATCAGATCTTCGTCCAATCTCCAGAAACGCAAGGATCTTCATCAGTAACCTTCAAGTGTTCTTCAAGCGGCTTCCAGAACCTTCAATGCGTGCATTGTCAGAGATCTTCATCCAAGAACATTCTTCGCCAAGATTCGTTCGATCTTCCATTGAGTTCATCGTGGTTTCGACGGATCCTTCGTTATTTTTCAATTTTCTTTGAGTATCTTCGATCACTGACTTCAAGATCACCATCAGGGCTTCTCGATCTTCATCAATCTCCAAGATCTTCCTCCAGACAAATCTCCAGATTTCACACCTCATCAGGTACGTTTTTCCTTCGAATCATTGTTTGCTGCTGGATGCGTGTTGAGTGTTTGATTAGAGATAGGTTTAGGGTTGAGAGGTTGAGAGATGGAGATAGTCTCAGAGATTGTGAGAGGTTTCAGAGAGGGAGGTTCCAGAACGGCGCTAGGGTTTCAGGAACGATGAACAGTAACACATGGATTGGAACTAGAGGAGTTTTAGGTTTGTCTGTTTTGCTGAGGCTGGATTAGGTTGGGCTTGGGCATTAGGCCCAGTCATGCAGTTGCTGAGTATACTCCCATCTTACTCGTCATACCCCCCTCCCCTGGTTTGGAATTTGGATTGGGCCTTAGGCCATTTATCTACACCCCCCGTTTAAAGCCCAAACATGGAATACAAAGGGATATCCTTGCCATTCGCACCCCCCTGGGTTATTATTTTTATTGTTTTTCTGAGTTAGTAGGATGGGCCCAGCGTGTTGCTTCCGGCACCCCCCTACGCGGCCCATTGTAGTTCTGAGTGTGAATACCTGCTTTTGCCACCCCCCCTGTTTTTATTTTTAATTGAATTTCTTTGTTCATATCATTTGCATATAGTTTACAAAATAATTCATATTAAATCCAAAAATAATCATTTTGACATGGGATTTTTTCTCTCATTTCAATAATTGTCTCAAGAAATTTGTAGAAAAATAAAAATATTATTTTAGGCACTTTTCCATTTATGGTGAATTTTCACATTTAATTGCTTTTTATTTTCATTTTGTTTATACATATTATTTGGTGAATTTTTTTTAGTCATTTAAATTCATATTTTGATTCCATTCTTTTTTTCTTAGTTAGATTAGAACATTAGGTCCCCCCTGGATTTATTTCACATTTTTGTGATTAAATCTCGATTAGTTTTGATTAAAGAACATTAGGTTAGTATAATTAGGGTTCAAACTCAACATAGGTGCATTATAACATTTTATTTTGGGGTTTTTAGCTTGAATTAGGGTATGGGACATATAGGGTATGTAGAGTAGATATAGAAATCCCCTTAGAATTAATCTTAGAATTTTAATTACTATTTTACTATTTTTAGTATATTTTACAAATGGAGTGTTTGTTTGATGTTCCCACTTGGGGTTTATATTTGTTTGCTTGGGCTTTTGGGCTTTTCTATGGGGTATGGGGCTTGGTTTGGGCTTGGGGAGCATGAAGGATCAAAGGAGAAGATTGAAGATAATGATCACAGCTTGGACAAGGTCCCCCAAAGAAGTTCCATCTCTCCTTAGGAGGGATGTAGAGCATGCTTTGGTTGGGTAGAACCGTGAGGATACCTTTCATTTGCAATGTTAAGGTCTTAGTGATTTCCTTGGGTTGTCACTAAGCTTCTTAACATGTCAACTTAATCTGTTAATTGATTCTCTCTTGGAGATGGAGCTTGAAGATAGGAGCTTGTTTGAAGCTTGAAGGTTGTTGAAAATGGAAGATGGGGTCTTGCTTGAAGAAGTTGTTACTGTCAACCTTTTGCTGTATATCAACTGTAGCTACCAGAGCTGGTGCTGTTTGGATTGCTTGCTGTAGGAGCTAGTGTGGCTTGCTAAGCTGGTGTTTTTCTTTGCTGTTTTGTTTGTTAATCTTCCCCTTAGGTTTAAAGTGAAGCTGTTCACTTTGCCTATTGTTTCTTGCTGCATTGCATACATGTTTACTGTTTACTGTATATATTTGTTTCTTTTGCTGTTTATCCCCTAGGATCTCTGATTTCCTCTGTGCAGGAGGGAATTATGACAGACATTAGGCGTTAATCCATGCATGATAACATTAGGATAGTTTTGACTCCATTTCAAACCCTAGGTTTCTAGACTTCTTTCTCTTCTATCTCAAAACACTTCAAAAATACAGTAATAAGGTTAATCTATGTCGTACGTTACGAGCCTTAAGCTATTGAGAAAAGGTTGCTGGAGGGTCACTCTTCAGTAATCTGATTGCTTAGTGTGTTACCCTTAGGGTGACATACGACGTAGTCACTCTCAAATCATAGTCTCTAGTGCGTCGGAGATTGCAAACACACTAAAAAAACACTTCTTTCGTAAAAGATTCAAAACAAACATCAAAGTGTCACTTTTGTCCGCTTGGACTTTTAATCAGAAGAAAACCCTTTTTGAAGGTAATAAAAGCAGTCAGACAAGCTTGTGTCTTCCGTAGTCCGAACTACGTTTGCTCTGATCTTTCATGATGTATGAAAGTACGTAGGCATAGGATGCGATATCCTAGCAAGCAACCTTCCCCTCCTTTCCCGTAGGTAGGCGAACTACGTTGACTCTGATTTCTCGTTCCAGACGGGAATACGTAGGCATAAAGCGCGATACTTTGCCGAGTCATTTTCTCTTCTTTTAACCCCAGACCTGTAGAATAGATAGAATAACAATCCGTACTAGGAAACAAGCGTGGATCCCATCGAGTACGACGGACGTGAGGGGTGCTAATTGTAACACCCATTTTAATTATTTAGTCATTTTATTATTATTTTAAATATTATGTGTTGGTGTGCCCTTTGGTGGGGGTGTATTAATGTGGGAGGATTATTGGTGGTGTTTTGGTGAATATAATAATATAGTGTATAATATTGATATTGGTGGGAATATTATTACTATTATTATATTTATTATAGTTACTATTGTTATTAACATTATTATTATTTTGGTGAGATAATAATAGGATTATTATTACTATTATTATTATTATTATTTTATTAAGTTATTAACATTATTATTATTTTGGTGAGATAATAATAGGATTATTATTACTATTATTATTATTATTATTTTATTAAGTTATTAACATTATTATTATTTTGGTGAGATAATAATAGTATTATTATTACTATTATTATTATTATTTTATTAAGTTATTAACATTATTATTATTTTGGTGAGATAATAATAGGATTATTATTACTATTATTATTATTATTATTTTATTAAGTTATTAACATTATTATTATTATGGTGAGATAATAATAGGATTATTATTACTATTATTATTATTATTATTATTATTATTTTATTAAGTTATTAACATTATTATTATTTTGGTGAGATAATAATAGGATTATTATTATTACTATTATTATTATTATTATTTTATTAAGTTATTAACATTATTATTATTTTGGTGAGATAATAATAGGATTATTATTACTATTATTATTATTATTATTATTATTATTATTATTTTATTATTATTATTATTATTAAGTTATTATTATTATTGGGATTAGAGAATGAAAATAGAAACATGAGGGATTAGTAGTTTTACGATACATTGTGAGAAGTTAGAGAAAGTGGAAAAAGAACGATAGAAAGGAGAGAACGGAAAAGGGAACGGAAAAGGGAGCGAAGAACGAAGGAACAGGGGAAAATCAGAATTGGCCAAACCTTGGAGGATTCTTTCATCGATCAACCTATTAACAAGGTAAGGGGGGAGAAACTTGATTGGGAATGGTTTATACATGTATAGGGTAGTTGGGGATTCCTTAACCCCGTAGGAAATTGATCGATATATGATAATATATATTGTTATGTTATGATTGATGATGATTGTTGTTAATTATATAGTAATCGTTAATGAATTGGTGTTTTGGGATGATTTGGCATATAGGGCATATAGGGTGTTTTACAGTTTTTAGGGAAAATTCTGTATGGCTTTTGAGGTATCGATAAAGTGTGTAGGTGATGATTTTGGGAATAGGAATTAGAAGTCTATTGGTTACGGTAATGTGCAAGATTGGTACTAGAATAGACTGAGGATCTGAGTTGAGATGATAGGTACAGTTTGGCCTTGATGCACTGTAAGAATGATGAGTGCGGGAACTAACTTGTGTACTTGGTGATAGTGCATGTTTCCCGTAATAATGACTGGTGGACAATTAGTTGATGTATATGTATGTAGTGATCAGTAGGATCGTGTACCCCCGAGTGGTGGGATATGTTATATCTTGGTGTTAAAGTATGAACTTGTTTACTATCTGGTTGATTTATATGGTGTTGGTGTATGTTATATCTGTACATATGTGCATTGGTGTATGATGATATGATCAGGAGGATCGTGTGCACGTTGAGTGCCTAAATATATTAGTTATGCATTGGTGTGTGCATATCATGGTGTTTTGGTGGGATGAATCATGTCTCAGGAGGAGCGTAAGTGATTCATCCGTACTCCTTTGTGGAGAATGGTGGGGGATAGATCATGTCTTAGGAGGAGCGTAAGTGATCTATCCAGGTTCGATTGAATGAACCAACGAGTCGGTACCGCATGCATGGTGTTGAGTTGCATTTTGCATTATAATATGTTATATTGTAATTTGAACAGTAGGTTCGTTATATGGTGTTGTTGGGGTGAATAATTGATGTGTTGGTGTGTTTTACTGCCTTATTACATGTATTACATTACCATTATATTTTTGATCATGATTTCTCACCCCTTTGTTGTTGTTGTGGTCTGTGCTTCTTCGGAAGTACAGATAATCCAGGTGCTTAGCTAGCTTGGATATTGGTGTGATTGTCGAGTCTAGGATGCTCTGATACGTAGCACGGGACTTGGGCGTTTTTATTTGTTTTATGTTGAACTGATATTTTATTTCCCTGTGAACGTATCAAACTTTTATTGAATTTTATTATTTAATATTCCGCTGAAGTTGGAGATAAACCTTTTTATAAGGAAACGTTGTTTTTATGTGATATCCCACTTGGGAGAATTGGAACTCTGATTTTGTTTATTTATAATGCTTATTAATTTAATTGATTTTGGGAAGTGGGGTGTTACAATTGGTATCAGAGCAGGTCGGTCCGTCCGGCCAGTGTTGTTGAGTGAGTTGAGTCTGTCCTGTGGGATGGAGACTGTGTGTTGTTTAACCTGGTGTTGTGGTTTAAATCCCTAGTATACGGCATGTGTGTGAAAACACTGTCGGTACGTGTTTATTTCCTAAACTTGTCTGCAGAAGCAGGAATGATTCCAGTGGGGGAGAAGTTTGTATTTCTCCGGGATACTACAGTGTGGTGGCTTAGTGTGTTGAGGAATGCTATCATAGTTTGGTAAAGATGGTTTGTACCCCATCATGATTTCGGCTGTCTATTAACAAATTGAGGAACTGATCACCCTTAATCTCTTGTTAATAGTAGACGGGATTGTGTTGGATGGGATAGACGTGTCTTGCAAGCTTGTGTGGCGTGAGCAACGAATTGTCCTGAGTTAAGCTAAGTGCTTAAGGGATTATTTTGAGGAGTTGGCGTAATACGGTGTTGAGACGTTTATTTTGACGGAAACTTTGAATGAGAAGGAAAGTGAGAAAATTGGGATTTGTCAATTAGTTGAAATTGCCAGAGGTTCCCTGAGGAAGTAAGCGATTTACTATCGAAGTGTGAAGTAAAGCTTACACGTTTATTTTGTTTTTGGGACGAGTCTGATATCGATGACTCCATATTGTATGTTTACGTTGGGATTGGAGAAGTTGAAGAGTCAACTTGAAGACCCGTTGGGGGAGAGGTTCTTTTGTTTGAGTGTGTTACCGTAAGGTGCACCAATTTTGTTGGTTAGACAGACAGAAGGTTTTGTGAAGCTTTGGGTGAACTATAGATAAGTGAACAAGGTGACTGTCAAGGATAAGTGTTCGCTTCCAAGAGTTAATGATTTGATGGATCAATTGATTGAAGGACGTGAGTTTCCGTGTTCATGAGATCGCGAGTAGAATTATTGTGTTGTGGTGTCGAAGGTCGAAGTGGTATCGTAATAGGAGGCTTCACGATCTGCTGTTGAGATTGGAAGTAATCGGGTTTTAAAATATTTAAAGATTGAAAGTGTGTTGGACGGCCTCCTAAGTATGAAATTGTGGTTATACGTTGAATTCCGAGATCGCAGCTTTTTACGGAATCTAAATCGGACACTCGGAAGTCAGGTAACGGTCGAAAATAGAATTTCGGGACTGTCATGTTCGCCGAGATTCGCCTGGCGAAGTGCCCTGAGCAGAAAAATGTTGTTGTGGTATTTTTGTCGTAACGGGAGAACCGTAACTCAGAATGACGCCCGGTTCGAAGCGTTGGAAAGCTATTGAGATTATCTATGAGATGGTGAAGTATTGACATGGAATTAAGCTATTTAATGATTAAGTGTGTTTGAATGTTGCAGTAAGGGCTGGCAGTACGGTACGCGTTCCCGCCATAACTCACAACTTGTTTGTCCATTTGGCATGGGATCTTCTTTAATTATTTATATAAGGCAATGGTTGTGTTAATAAATGATATTTTAAGGTATTCGAAGAGTATAGAGGATTATGTTGAGCATAAGGAACTGGAGTTATCAGTGTTAGAAAAAGAGCGGTGATATACTTCCGTAAGGAAAGTTCTGCCGAATCCGATAGAACTAACTGTGGTGTTTGTGGTGCTTGTTGATATAATTAGGGGATTTGCTAAAGACAACTTCAGCGAGTTTCAGTTATGCAAAAGGCAACTTGAAGTGTGTAAGAGAAACCATCCGACCAGTGATTTAGAGTTGGTTGCTATTGTGGTTATACCGGAGTCGGAGGCTTCGAGAGTTCAGATTGAGATCGGAGATGTTTGGTGATCTTAAGAGTTTAAGGTGTTTGTTTGATTTGAAAAAGTTGAAAATGAGGCAGAGGAAATAATTAGGATTTCTGAAGGATTACGACTTTGAGTGTAATTACCCTTTGGGTAAAGTGGATGTGGTAGATGATGCGGCGAGTTGGAAATGTTTGTGCATACCGAAGATGATGGTGAAAAGAGGTAGAACTGATTGAGAAATTTCATAATATGCGCTTTGTGAGTAAGGATACTTCTTATGGAGTTAAGCTGTTATTATTAAGATCTGACTAGTGATATCCTTGAGAAGAATCGAGAAAGTCAGAAATCTGGGTTGAGTAGTGAATTAGTTGAGATTGATAAATTAGAGTCGAAGAGTGGATTGTCGGGTTTGTGGAAATAATACCACGAGGTGTTATGATAGAGTATGTGTACCAGATGTTGTTGAGGGGAGTATAAGTACTCGTGAAGAAATACATTGGGGTAGATGGAATATCCACCCCAGTGCTAGGAAGAAGTAACCGAATTTGAGTAGATTGTTTTGGTGACCATAGATAAGGAAAGAAGTGGTTGAGGTTGAATATGCTGGTTAGAATCGCCGAAATTCGAAGAGTGAACATCAGAGACTGTTAAGTCTGATGCAGCCGTGAATATTCCAGAGTGGGAATCGGGTAGTATTTTCGTGGAGTTGGTGTTGAGATTTCCAAAGAATTGGGAAGATATAATTTTAAGTTGGATTATTGTTAGTGGGTTAACTATTCTACGTTGAGGATATATGAGATGCATATTGGGTAAGTGGCGAAGTTAGAGGAGATACTGACGGATATTGTGTCAGATGGGAATTTGAGGTTTATATTGAGATTTTGGAGGGGCTTACAGGAAGCATCGGGTACTAAGTTGAAGTTGAGTTCGACTTACCATCCGCAAACTGATGGTCAGTCAGAGAGGACTATTGAGTCTGTAGAGAATTAGTGAGAGCTTGGGTGTTGGATCAAGGTGGATTGTGGGATGATTAATTACCGTTGATTGAGTTACCTATAATAACGGTTACCATCCTAGTGTCGGAATGGCACTATATGTGGCTTGGTGAAATAGGGAGTGTAGGACTCTACTGTGTTGGAATGGGTCGAGTGAGAGTGTTGTGCTCAGACCTGAAAATTATGTTGAGAGGGCTGAAAAGATCAAGAGGATCCAAGGAAAGATGTGTTTGGAGAGTCACGCCGGTGACTGATGTTGGTCGAGCTTCGAAGTCTCAGAAGTTCGCACCGTGTTCTGTGGTTTGTATCAGAGTGGCGCAGCAGAGGTATGGGAGGAGGTGTAGGACTCCTCTGTGTTGGTATGAAACTGGTGAGAATGTGGTGCTTGGACCAGAAATTATACAGCAGACTACAGAGACAATTCAGATGATTCGTGAGAAAATGAAAGTGTCTCAGAGTAGGCAGAAAAGTTATCATGATAATCGGAGGAAAGAGTTGGAATTTTGTGTAGGTGATCACGTATTCCTAAGAGTTAATCCGATGACCGGGGTGGGTCGTGCATTGAAGTCCAAGAAGCTGGATCCTAAGTTTATTGGACCTTATGAAATTTTGCAAAGAGTTGGTGTTGTGGCCTATAGGGTGGCGTTGCCGCCTGAGTTGTCGAATCTACATGATGTGTTTCATGTGTCGCAATTGCGAAAGTATGTTTCTGATCCATCTCATGTGATTCAGAGAGATGATGTTCAGATTCGGGAGAATCTTACTGTTGAGACGATGCCGTTGAGGATCGAGGACCGTAAGATGAAACAGCTCCGAGGGAAAGAGATACCTTTGGTGAAGGTAGCTTGGGGAGGTGCTGCAGGAGGCAGTGTGACCTGGGAGTTGGAAAGCAGGATGCGAGAAGCGTATCCGGAGCTATTTCCATCCGGTAATTTTCGAGGACGAAAATAATTAAAGTGGGGGAGAGTTGTAACACCCATTTTAATTATTTAGTCATTTTATTATTATTTTAAATATTATGTGTTGGTGTGCCCTTTGGTGGGGGTGTATTTGGTGATGTTTGGTGGGTGTCCCTAATGTGGGAGGATTATTGGTGGTGTTTTGGTGAATATAATAATATAGTGTATAATATTGATATTGGTGGGAATATTATTACTATTATTATATTTATTATAGTTACTATTGTTATTAACATTATTATTATTTTGGTGAGATAATAATAGGATTATTATTACTATTATTATTATTATTATTATTTTATTAAGTTATTAACATTATTATTATTTTGGTGAGATAATAATAGGATTATTATTACTATTATTATTATTATTATTATTATTATTATTTTATTAAGTTATTAACATTATTATTATTTTGGTGAGATAATAATAGGATTATTATTACTATTATTATTATTATTATTTTATTAAGTTATTAACATTATTATTATTTTGGTGAGATAATAATAGGATTATTATTACTATTATTATTATTATTATTTTATTAAGTTATTAACATTATTATTATTTTGGTGAGATAATAATAGGATTATTATTACTATTATTATTATTATTATTTTATTAAGTTATTAACATTATTATTATTTTGGTGAGATAATAATAGGATTATTATTACTATTATTATTATTTTATTTTTTTTTATTATTATTATTAAGTTATTATTATTATTGGGATTAGAGAATGAAAATAGAAACATGAGGGATTAGTAGTTTTACGATACATTGTGAGAAGTTAGAGAAAGTGGAAAAAGAACGATAGAAAGGAGAGAACGGAAAAGGGAACGGAAAAGGGAGCGAAGAACGAAGGAACAGGGGAAAATCAGAATTGGCCAAACCTTGGAGGATTCTTTCATCGATCAACCGATTAACAAGGTAAGGGGGGAGAAACTTGATTGGGAATGGTTTATACATGTATAGGGTAGTTGGGGATTCCTTAACCCCGTAGGAAATTGATCGATATATGATAATATATATTGTTATGTTATGATTGATGATGATTGTTGTTAATTATATAGTAATCGTTAATGAATTGGTGTTTTGGGATGATTTGGCATATAGGGCATATAGGGTGTTTTACAGTTTTTAGGGAAAATTCTGTATGGCTTTTGAGGTATCGATAAAGTGTGTAGGTGATGATTTTGGGAATAGGAATTAGAAGCTTATTGGTTACGGTAATGTGCAAGATTGGTACTAGAATAGATTGAGGATCTGAGTTGAGATGATAGGTACAGTTTGGCCTTGATGCACTGTAAGAATGATGAGTGCGGGAACTAACTTGTGTACTTGGTGATAGTGCATGTTTCCCGTAATAATGACTGGTGGACAATTAGTTGATGTATATGTATATAGTGATCAGTAGGATCGCGTACCCCCGAGTGGTGGGATATGTTATATCTTGGTGTTAAAGTATGAACTTGTTTACTATCTGGTTGATTTATATGGTGTTGGTGTATGTTATATCTGTACATATGTGCATTGGTGTATGATGATATGATCAGGAGGATCGTGTGCACGTTGAGTGCCTAAATATATTAGTTATGCATTGGTGTGTGCATATCATGGTGTTTTGGTGGGATGAATCATGTCTCAGGAGGAGCGTAAGTGATTCATCCGTACTCCTTTGTGGAGAATGGTGGGGGATAGATCATGTCTCAGAAGGAGCGTAAGTGATCTATCCAGGTTCGATTGAATGAACCAACGAGTCGGTACCGCATGCATGGTGTTGAGTTGCATTTTGCATTATAATATGTTATATTGTAATTTGAACAGTAGGTTCGTTATATGGTGTTGTTGGGGTGAATAATTGATGTGTTGGTATGTTTTACTGCCTTATTACATGTATTACATTACCATTATATTTTTGATCATGATTTCTCACCCCTTTGTTGTTGTTGTGGTCTGTGCTTCTTCGGAAGTACAGATAATCCAGGTGCTTAGCTAGCTTGGATATTCGTGTGATTGTCGAGTCTAGGATGCTCTGATACGTAGCACGGGACTTGGGCGTTTTTATTTGTTTTATGTTGAACTGATATTTTATTTCCCTGTGAACGTATCAAACTTTTATTGAATTTTATTATTTAATATTCCGCTGAAGTTGGAGATAAACCTTTTTATAAGGAAACGTTGTTTTTATGTGATATCCCACTTGGGAGAATTGGAACTCTGATTTTGTTTATTTATAATGCTTATTAATTTAATTGATTTTGGAAAGTGGGGTGTTACACTAATACCTTCCCCTTGCGTAACCGACTCCCGAATCCAGGATTTGGTTGCGACGACCATTCCTTTCCCGTCTTTGCGTGAGGTTTACTCTGAGCGTTTCCTTTCCCTTCTTTGGGATAAATAACGCACGGTGACGACTCTCCTGTTCAGCCGGCGCCGATTTTCGCAGTAGCGACAGCTGGCGACTCTGCTGGGGACTCCAACAGTTCCCTACGTGAGTCAATCCTAGCGCTTGTTTTCCCGTCAGGGGTGTTGTATAAATTTACTTTTCTGTCTTTACTTTTCGCAATTTTATTACCAGCTTTATATTATTATTGCTGTTGTGGGAAGGGGGTAATCTGTTGAGAGATAAGCCAAACCCAGGTTTGAGTACACACATATATTTAGAGAGAGAGTAGTGGTTAGCCTGCTTGCTTAGCTCGCACCTGCTAGCCGCGAAATCTCACTCGGACGAGATTCTCTTTGATGCTTCTTGCCTGGCCCTTAGGGCTCGACAAGTTGTCTGACCCGAGGATTGTCGACTCTGGGAACCTGTCAATTGGGATTTAACTAAGTGAGGCCGCTTCAAGGGATGATGATGCCACACCTTCTGGGTATCGTATCATCGCTCTTGAAAGTCTGTGACGTTGAACCCGCATAGGATGTCGTACCTCGTCTGCGAGTTAAGTACATACCTGTGAGGGGTAGGTGGGTCTGTTTGCAGGAAACCTTTGACCTCAGAATACCTGGTTTATTTCTGTCAGTAAGGTGTGGTTACAAGGTTCATTTGAATGGTTGGCTTAGTTTGAGATAAGGATTGGATGGTTCTCAGGCTTCAGTACAGAGCAGCCCAGTCTATCAGCATTGCACTTGGTCCCTTGTTTGCATATGCATGTGCATTTTCATGATTGCATTTCATTAACATGTATTTATGTTGCAGGTGATCATTCCCCTCTGATTCTAGTATATCTTCTAGCCAGGCATGGAGTCCCTGAAGA
The DNA here is from genome assembly GCA_963859935.3 of Lathyrus sativus. NCBI lineage: Eukaryota > Viridiplantae > Streptophyta > Magnoliopsida > Fabales > Fabaceae > Lathyrus > Lathyrus sativus. The sequence goes on from OZ012735.1 coordinate 282,351,607, forward strand.
AGACAGTTGCTTACCGGTTGCATTCACCAGATATCAGCTCATTACTGGGTTTAGTTTCTCTGACAGATGAGAGCGTGAGGGCTGAGTTCAGAGTATCTTATGGGAGATTGCTTAGCTTGTTGTACAAACCTTCAGCATTCGAGACGACTGGGGTGTATACTTTGATGCAGTTTTATGAGCCGCAGCTGAGATGTTTCTTATTTCTAGACTACATTCTGGCACCCACTTTGGAGGAGTATTATGTTATGTTGGGTGTTCATGTGCTAGACCAGATTCCCTTTGTACACGTTGATACTGAGCCTGAGTTAGCTACACTCACAAAGATTGTCAGTTTGGACGCTTCTGAGTTTCCAGGAGGCTTAGTCAAGCTGAATGGAGCTTATGGTTTCCACTTGTTTGTCCTAGTTGAGAAGGCTACACAGTGCGCGAAGAATGGGTGTTGGGTTGCCTTCAGTGCTATTTTGGCTGTCTGCATCTACGGGATTGTCCTGTTTCCTAATGTGCCAGACTTTGTCGACTCGGATGCCTTCTTGATTCTTGCCTCGAAGAATCCAGTTCCTACTCTCTTGGGCGATGTGTATCATTCTATTCACTACAAGAATGAGAAACGTCGTGGCAAGAATGTTTCATGTTGTCTTCCTCTCTTATACAGGTGGTTCCAAAGGCACCTTCCGAAGACTGGGCCGTTTGTTGATACCGTTGATACTTTGGATTGGCCTTCCCGGTTGATGGGGCTGTCTGCTGAGAATATCATTTGGTTTGATCGGGGTATGCTTGGTACTGACATTATATATAGTTGTAGTGGCTTTCCGAATGTTCCCCTGATTGGACGGAAAGGTTGTATCAACTATAATCCTTCACTATTGGTACGACAGTTCGGTTACACTTTGAAGGCCGCCCCTATTGAGAAGGAGATACAGGAATCTCTGTATCTCACAGGCTCATTGGACACAGCTATTTTGACCAGATTAAGGCATGCATGGGCTAGCATCCATAGGAGGGGGAAAGCTTTTCTCGGTAAGAGCAACAGCAAAGCTTATGATCCTTATTTGGCATGGATCCGTGAGAGAGTTAGTACTTCTTTGATGCCTTATCCTGCTGTGGAACCCCTGTATCTTCCATTGATTGAGGTACCTCCTGCAGAAGAGAGTGAGCAATATAACAAATTGTTGGCTGAAAATGAGGAACTGAAGAAAGCTAACGAGGAGTTAGAAAAGGAGATCTTCCAGTTACGTCGAGAGAAGAAGGAAGTCACCTTCACTGTGAAGGAACAGACAGAATTAGTTAACAGGTTGGGATCAGAGCTGACAGAAGCAACCAACAAGAAAGAAAAAGTGGGGATAGCCTTGAACGGTGTTAGCAAGGTGCTTACTTCCAAGAAGGAACTTCTAAGCAAAGCTTATGCTCGTATCAGCAAGTGGGAAGCTTTATGGAATGCCACGCTTATCAAGAGGAAGGAGCGGGAAGACGAACTGAAAATGCAGATTGCCACGCTGAAGGCACAGGTTAAAGCCCAGGAAGCAAAGATTGCTGAAGTGACATCCTTTAGGAGTACTGCTGATCTCAGAGTGAGTTACAGTGACGAGAAGCCGAGAGGTTATGACGAGAAGGCCGGTTCCAAGAGGTACAGATCTGACGAGAGTTTGAGCAAAGGAGCTTACCAGGACGACGCCGCGAAGCTGAGATCCACTACCGAGCGGCATGCTTTACTGATTCAGGAGTTGATCTCCCGACTAGGGCACTCGGAGACGATGAGGATATTGGAGGACGTCCGAGCACGCCATTTGGCCTGATGTATCTTTGCCTTACCTTTGTTATTTGTACTTGTATTTGGGCCATCTCTAGACTAGTTGGCCGAGGTCTCTTCGGTTGTATTCAGTTGAACTCTTGTACTCAGCCTCTTGGCATTTGTTATATATGAGGATTTTCTGGTTCATTGCTTGCTAGATAGGGACTCCATTGCCGGAATGGCTTTCTCTCCGAAACTAGAATCGGAGGAATATAACCTGTAGCATATTTACATAATTGCATTTGCATTCATATTGCATTCACCAGGTAATTATTGAACTGTATCTCATTTCCTGCATCTCTCCAGGTTTTTCCAGGATTGAAAGTCAACGTCCTCACCGATACTCTACCTGTACCAACTGCAAAAGAGTTATGGACCAGATGCAAAACAAGATGCGGGAGATGCGTGAAAAGCTGGCGCTGTTCATGCAGACCATGGAGACAGTTGTGAAGGGGCAAGAAAGCCTGCAGACTTTGATGCAGCCACTGTTGGCAAGGGCTAATATGAACGGAAATGAAGACCACAATTCTGTACGTGTTGAAACCATTCATGGGGATGGTACTCCTACGGCTGTGATTCCACCTGTGGTGACTCCACCTGTTGTGAATGTGAACAATGGGGCTGGCGCTGGGGATGGTAATACAGGAGTTGGTAATGAGACTGGCGTTAACAATGTCGGATTTGGAGATGTTAATCTGGGCGGTGGTAACAATGACGGCGGTAATGGCTTTGGTAACAACGGGTTCGGCTATAATGATCAGGGTTTTGATTATGTCAATCAGGATGGGAAGGTCGGCTTCAACACTCAAGGTTTCGAGTATGATGGATTTGGTAATACTAATCAGGGTTATGGCGGATTGGGTAACGGAAATGGTGCTGGAATGATGCCTATCAACACTGGGTTTGGGCCTGCTGGGGTCACTCAAGGGTATGGTAACAGAGGACGGGGTCCTATGGTGAATCAGTCGGGATTTGGTCGCAACAATGGGTATAACGGGTACGGAAATGAGAACATTAACTGGAATGAGGACCAACAAGAGGATGCCTTTTCTGGTAGAGGTATTGTCGGACCTGTGGATCCTGTGCAGAGGATCAAAATGCTTGAGGAACAAATGAAGGGTGTAGTGAATCAGAATACTTCCGGTTTAGACATGACTACAATGGGATTGGTGCCTGGCCTTAGGGTACCGCTGAAGTTTAAAGCTCCCACCTTTGATAAGTATAAGGGAGACACTTGTCTAAAGGTGCATGTTCGCTCTTACTACAGACGGATGTCCGCTTACTCAAATGATGAAAGAATGCTGATGCATTTCTTTCAAGATAGTCTATCTGGACCCTCACTTGAGTGGTATATGGGGTTGGAACCCGCTCAAATTAAGACATGGAAGCAGCTGGCTGATGCGTTTGTGACACATTACAAATATAACAGTGACCTGGCACCAAACAGGGTCCAGCTGCAAGGTTTGTCACAGAAAACTGGGGAAAGCTTCAAAGAATATGCGCAAAGGTGGCGTGACATGGCTGCGAGAGTGCATCCTCCTCTAGTTGAGAAGGAGATGAATGATATGTTCATTGGAACATTCACTGGGATATTCTATGAGAAGTTATTTCCTGTTGCGTTGGGCAGCTTCTCTGATTTGATCTTGATGGGTGAAATGATTGCGAATAGTATCAAGGTGGGAAGATTCCAAGCTGGGGAGTTTACTTCATCAGGAGGTAATAAGAAAGCATTTGGGGGTCGACGTCAGGGCGACACTAGTGCTGTTTTTGGGGGCCGAGGCCGAGGCAGGGGAAGAGGACAGAATCAATATGGGCATCCTCAACAAGTAGCAAGTGTTACAATCCCGTTTCATCAACAACCGCAACCATTACAACAGATACTGCCACAGTAGCAACAACAGCAGCAGGGGCAGAATGCTGGCCAGAGAAGATTTCCGAATGCGAAACCGAAAAGAGTGTTTGACGTTCCTCCTTCTACATACGCAGAGTTGCTTCAAACATTGTTGGGGTTAAATTTAGTAGAAAAGAGGACTCTGGCACCACCTAAAGGGGCGGTACTTCCGTACGGGTACGACACCAACAAGCACTGCGAATTTCACTCTGAGGCGCCCGGACATGACATAGAAGCTTGCCACGCTTTCAAGCATGTAGTGCAGGATCTATTGGATAGCAAGGCTATAAATTTTGGACAAGCAGGTCCAAATATAGTACAACAGCCTATGCCCAAACATGGGGCGAATGCTATAGTAGTAGAAGAGGACTTGAATCTAGTAATGAATGTTGACGAGCTACAGACACCGTTGTGCGAAGTAAAGAGCAGGTTATTGAAAGAAGGTGTGTATCCGGGCTGCGATGAGTTTTGCCTAGAATGTTGGACCCAAGCTGGGGGTTGTACTGAATTGAAGAAAGGCATTCAGATCTTGATAGATGAGGGCACGTTGCAATTTGATAAGAAGGCAGTAAAGAAGCCGGCAGAGGTGTTAGCTGATGAGTAGAGTGATGTTGCCACAGTGACGATTCCACGGAAAACAATAACTATAACGGCACCAGCCAGGCGACCGACGATCACTATTACAAAGGCAGGACCAGTCCCTTATGAGAGCACCAAAGCAGTACCATGGACTTATGGGCTGGAGGCATATTGTGATGGGGAGAAAATTGATATCAGTAAACGACCAGCTGAGGTTGTGGACAATGTCGTCGGGACCGGAGGAATAACGAGAAGCGGAAGAATTTTTATATCGCCTGAAGTAGAGGCAGAACGAGTGGCAAAGGGAAAAGCCAAGGTAGACGAGAGTGGCCCCTCGCAGATAAAGGAAAAAGAAACGTCACTGAAAGATGTCGAAGAATTTATGCGTCTTATCCGTAAGAGTGACTATAAAATTGTTGAGCACCTTCAACAAACACCGTTGAAAATCTCCATATTATCGCTGCTATTGTGTTCCGAAGCTCATCGGAATGCGTTATTGAAAATTCTGGACACGTCGTTTGTACCCCCAAGATGTTTCTGTGAATCAGTTGGAAGGGGTGATGGCGCACGTGAACGCAGGCCATAGTTTGGGATTTACGGATTTTGATTTGACCCCAAAGGGAAGAGACCATAATATGGCGCTGCACCTCTCAGTTGAATGCAGGGGCACGGTCATGTCCCATGTGTTGGTGGATACAGGTTCTTCCTTGAATGTGCTCCCGAAGAAAGCAATGATGAAACTGGACATCAGGGGGGTCATTTGTACGCCTAGTGACTTGGTGGTTAGGGCATTTGATGGTACACGGAGGTCAGTCTTTAGATCTATTACCTTGCCGTTACAAGTGGGGCCGGAGACCTTTGAAACTGAATTCTATATTATGGACATCCAACCAGCGTATAGTTGTCTTTTGGGGCGCCCTTGGATCCATGGTGCTGGAGCAGTCACGTCCATGTTACACCAGAAACTAAAGTACATGGTGGGGGACAGTGTGGTCACAGTTTGTGGAGAGGAGGATATACTGGTCAGCCATTTATCGTCATTCAAGTACGTAGAAGTTGACGGCGAAATCCATGAGACACCCTGTCAAGCGTTTGAGGGGTTGAGAATTAAAGGCAAAAAACCAATACCCAGTAAAGCATCAGAGGTGGCAGTGTCGTCATACAAAGAGGCTCATGCTCTAGTGAAGACCGGTGAGACCAAGGACTGGGGCAAGGTTCTGGATATTCCCGTGAAAATGGACAGATTTGGACTTGGATATCAACCTTCATCATCAACGCCTACTGCAGGGGCACCCCGTTTCAAAGGACCGATAACAATTACGGCCGGTGGGGTATATCACGAGACCATCAATGTTGTTTCAGATTCTGAAGAAGGAGACAGCGACTGCGACATGGACGCCTGGATTCAGTCGAGCGTGCCAGGACAAGGGCTTTGCAATTGGTCTATTCAGGAGACTGTCTCTGTGACAACTAAACAATAATGCTTTGTTTTCTTAATTGTTGAACAATCCGGTGTCCTACCCGGGACATCGTGATTTTGCTTAGGGCCATTCTGTTATGTACATTGCAATGTTTAAAATCATTAAATAAAAGGCGTTTTTTTTTCATGTACAAATATTGTGATCTCTGTTTTTCTTGTTTTTGTTTTTACAATAAAATGGCAATGAGGTTATTCACTTTACGCACATTTTGAAGCATTTAACCATTTCCTTGCAGGATTACATTTTCAGATGACATCTATGAACCACCTATGACTCACTTCGACTTTGAGCACCCGGTATTTCAGGATGAAGAAGAGATTGTCGAAGATGGCGACGTGCCGGAAGAGTTGACATGGCTGGTAAAACAAGAAGAACGAGTAATTCTGCCTCACGAGGAAGTCATTGAAATCATCAATTTGGGGTCGGAAGGGGTTGAAAGGAACATCCGTATAGGGGCCGCGCTGCAAAGCGATGTCAAGCGAAGTTTGATTGAAATGCTCAAGGAGTATAGTGATGTATTTGCTTGGTCGTACGAAGACATGCCCGGGCTGGATACGGATATGGTTGTGCACCGTCTGTCGCTAAAAGAAGAATGCCCGCCTGTTAAGCAGAAACTCCGACGAACTAGACCCGACATGGCTGTGAAGATTAAGGAGGAAGTTCAAAAACAGTGGGATGCTGGTTTCCTAGCTGTTACAAAGTATCCCTCATGGGTCTCTAATATCGTGCCAGTGCCTAAGAAAGACGGTAAGGTGAGAATGTGCGTAGATTACCGTGATCTAAACAAAGCGAGTCCGAAAGACGATTTTCCACTTCCTCACATTGATGTGCTGGTGGATAACACTGCTCAGTTCTCCGTATTCTCCTTCATGGATGGCTTCTCTGGCTATAATCAAATTAAAATGGCGCCAGAGGATATGGAGAAGACTACCTTCATAACACCTTGGGGAACATTTTGTTACAAAGTGATGCCCTTCGGATTGAAGAATGCTGGGGCAACATATCAGCGTGCAATGACGACTCTCTTTCATGACATGATGCATAAGGAGATCGAGGTTTATGTTGATGATATGAATGCCAAATCCCAGACGGAGGAAGAACATTTGGTGAATCTGCTGAAACTATTCAAGAGGCTTAGGAAGTTCAGGCTGAGACTGAACCCTAACAAGTGCACCTTCGGGGTGAGATCAGGTAAACTGTTGGGGTTTATCGTGAGCGAAAAAGGAATAGAGGTTGATCCTGCGAAAATAAAAGCAATACAAGAAATGCCGACACCTAAAACAGAAAAAGAAGTGTGCGGGTTTTTAGGGAGGTTGAACTACATCGCCCGGTTCATATCTCACCTAACAGCTACGTGTGAGCCATTATTCAAGCTGTTGAAAAAGGACCAGGCTGTAACATGGAATGAAAATTGTCAAAAGGCATTTGAGAAAATAAAACAGTATTTGCAGGAGCCTCCTATTTTGATACCTCCAGTGGCGGGGAGACCCTTGATTATGTATTTGACGGTTCTTGAGGGGAGTATGGGCTGCGTTCTCGGTCAACATGACGAGACATGGCGTAAAGAGCATGCGATATACTACCTGAGTAAGAAGTTTACTGACTGTGAATCTCGATACTCAATGCTCGAAAAGACTTGTTGTGCGCTAGCCTGGGCCGCCAAGCGTTTGAGGCAGTACATGCTAAATCATACCACCATGCTCATTTCGAAGATGGATCCTATCAAATACGTATTTGAAAAATAGGCACTATCTGGGAGAATTTCCCGTTGGCAGATGGTTTTGACCGAATATGACATCCAGTATGTTTCACAGAAGGCTATAAAAGGGAGCGTGTTATCGGAGTATCTTGCTGAGCAGCCTATTGAGGACTACCAATCGATGAGATTTGATTTTCCTGACGAGGATATCATGTACCTAAAGATGAAAGATTGTGAAGAACCGTTGCCGAATGAAGGACCGAAATTGGGTTCCAAGTGGCAGATGATATTCGACGGAGCTGTGAACTCCTATGGTAGCGGAATAGGGGCAATCATCACTACTCCTCATGGGTCGCACATCCCATTTACTGCTCGATTGACCTTTTCGGTTACCAATAATGAAGCCGAATACGAAGCTTGTATTATGGGGCTTGAAGAAGCCATTGATTTGCGAATCAAAAATCTGGATGTATACGGAGACTCAGCTCTGGTGGTGAATCAAATAAGAGGAGAATGGGAGACACGTCAGCCCAATTGGATACCGTACATGAATTATGCAAGGAGATTGTTGCCTTTCTTTGACAAGGTTGAATTGCATCATGTGCCGCGAGCAGAAAATCAGATGGCTGACGCCCTGGCTACATTGTCTTCCATGTATAAGGTTAACTTCTAGAACGAGACTCCCAGGATTGTTATCTCTCGGCTTGATAGGCCCGCATTCATATTTTCCATTGACGAAGCATCTGATGATAAGCTCTGGTATTTTGACATCCATAATTTCCTGAAGAACAAGGAGTATCCGGCTGGGGCATCCAGTCGAGATCAGAAGACTCTCAAGAGATTGGCTGGCAATTTCTATCTAAATCCGGATGGTGTCCTATACAAAAGGAATCACGACTTGGTGTTGCTACGCTGTGTAGACGAGAAAGAGGCGAAGTTGCTTATGGAGGAAATACATGAGGGTACGTTTGGTACACATGCTGGTGGGCATGCTATGACCAGAAAACTGTTGCGGGCAGGTTATTACTGGCTAACTATGGAAACTGACTGTTTCAAGTTTGCGAAGAGGTGTCATAAGTGCCAGATCTATGCGGATAAGATCCATGTGCCTCCGAGTCCTCTGAACGTGATGTCGTCACCGTGGCCATTCTCGATGTGGGGAATTGATATGATTGGAAAGATTGAGTCGATGGCATCTAATGGACACCGGTTCATTTTGGTAGCAATCGATTATTTTACCAAATGGGTGGAAGTGGCATCATATGCTAATGTGACCAAGCAGGTGGTAGCCAGGTTTATCAAACGAGATATCATTTGCAGATATGGAATCCCTGAGCGGATCATTACCGATAACGGTTCGAACTTAAATAACAAGATGATGAAGGAGCTGTGTCAGAATTTCAAGATCGAACATCACAATTCTTCTCCTTACCGACCCAAGATGAATGGCGCTGTCGAAGCGGCCAATAGGAATATAAAGAAGATTATTCAGAAGATGGTGGTGACCTATAAGGACTGGCACGAGATGCTACCTTTCGCTTTGCACGGTTATCGTACGACGGTACGCACATCAACCGGGGCAACCCCGTTCTCGTTGGTATACGGGATGGAAGTGGTGTTACCACTGGAAGTTGAGATTCCTTCCCTGAGGGTATTACGAGATGTCCAACTTGACGAGGCAGAATGGGTAAAAGACAGGTTGAATCAGCTGAGTTTAATGGACGAGAAGAGGCTAGCTTCTCTAGCATACGGTCGGTTGTACCAGAGCCGGATGAAGAAAGCGTATGATAAGAAGATACATCCTCGGAGCTTTCGGACGGGCGACCTTGTGCTGAAGAGGATTCTCCCGCCACAAACAGATCACAGGGGCAAGTGGACCCCCAATTACGAAGGGCCATACGTTGTCAGAAAAGTCTTTTCAGGAGGAGCTTTGTTGCTGTCCACCATGGACGGTGAAGAATTTACGTTGCCTGTGAATTCGGACGCAGTAAAAAATACTTTGCTTAAAATTGACCCGCTGGACAAAAAAAAGAGAGTCCAGGCAAAAATGGGGCATCCGGGCGAACCAAAAACAGAATAAAAGGTTCGGGCAAAAGTTAGGGATAAAATTGAAAAATGTACACCCGCGAAGTCGAAAACCTACACTGGGCGGCTTCGGCAAAAAAGGGTATCCCGGTGAATTGAAAACCCGCAAAGGGCGGTTCACGCAAAAGTTAGGGATTTAAAAAGCAAATGACTGCGGTCTGAATTTGATGCTGCGTTGCTTGGTGGTTGGGAGAATACTTTGGGGGGTCGTTTATCAGATACAATCTCTTCAGAAATTTGAATACCGGGAAGGTGCCAGAGACAGGCGAGTCATAGGAGGATCAGCTCATGATGTTTGTCTGCACCACGTTGCCAACATGTACACAAATTTGATTTGTCATTGTACTTATGCTTCCTGTGCATACTTGTATATTTGTTGTGCGTAACTTCCTCTTTTCAGGAGTTACATCCAGTGTACAAAACTCTGCCTATTCAAAGGCCCGATCAATAAAACATGTTATTCAGTATTTGATACTTGTTCTTTACTGTTTTGTGTATGAAAAACGCCGATTATTTTTTTGATAAAACTAGCATTTGCATAACGTCGCTGGCCCTTGCCAATAATTGATAAAACTTCGAATTGACTGAAAATGATGTCACTAACGCTAACCTGAATAGATTTGATTGTATAGATTTGTCTTGTCTCGTTTGTGGTATTGCAGGGTTCTTGCCCACATGAAGTGGGCGATCAGAAGATTGTGGCCCTGACCAGAGGCTCTTGACGAAAAGACTTGATCACTAGGCGATGCAAATCCCACGCAGGTCGCACTTCTTTCCCCGAAGCTGAGATGACACTGTTTCCTTACTGAAGAAGGATCACTTTCCCCAGCAGGGTCGTCTATCCCCAGCAAAGTTGATAATTTTAAGTTTACCCAGACGGTTTATTATCCCCGGCAAGGATGCCCTATCCCCAGTAGGTTTGTTTATTCTCCCCGGTGGAGTCACTCCCTGTCCCCAGCGGAGTCGGTTAATATTCCCCGAGAGAGTCGTTTCTTCCCCAGCGGAGTTTTCTCTCCCCAGCAGGTGTTTTTCTTTCCTCCCGGTGGAACTCGACGTTAATCTCTCCTCGGCAGAGTTGGCGATATTTCCAGCGTTTATTTCGCCGGAATACTTTGAGATACCCGTTCATTCACCTAGCAGAGTGGTATTTAGCCTCAGCAGCCGTTGTTGATGAAGCAAGTTTATCAGAGCTCTTCCCCAGCAGTCTGAACCTACATGTGCATTTGCATATAGTGTCATATTTGCATATACCAAAAACGCGTAGCATTTCCATACTGTATGGAGCATTACGCCATTGTCAAACATGCGCATTTTGGAACATAAATCAGGTTGGTTAACCTTTTGCTTTCAGGTGTATTTCTCAACAGGAGTATGGAGTTTAGTTCAACAGGAATATGGAGTTCCAGCAGATATATTTTCAGGTATTCGGAGTCTTGCTGTGAGACAGGTGATGATACGAGTTAGTTTATTTTCCCCACAGAGTTACTAATGGAGGTAATCCGATCAGCGGAATGTTTTTTCAAGTTGGTTGCTGCGGCAGCATTTCAGGGTTTCATAAAATCAAAATTTCAGGAGTGTTCGCTTGTTGATGAGATGAGTGTTCGGTGTTTATTTTTCAGAATATCCCCAGTAGAGTTAGCTATTATTGCAAACAGGCAAGGAATTTAGATGCAAAGTGTTTTCCTGTAAGAATCAGGCAGGTAGTCCGTAGGAAGCAGGCGGATAATGATTAAAGAAGTTGTACCATATGAAGCAGGCGGAAGAACTTCAAAAGATCTGTAGGAATCAGGCAGATGCAAAGTGTTTTCCTGTAAGAATCAGGCAGGTAGCCCGTATGAAACAGGCGGACAATATAAAAAAGTTGCACCGTACGAAGCAGGCGGAAGAACTTTATGTTTATGTAAGAATCAGGCAGATGTGTTCTCCCGTAGGAAGCAGGCGGATATAAAGAGAACTATTCCGTAAGTAGCAGGCGGATGTGTGGACAAGAATGTCTCTGTAAGGATCAAGCAGATATGTTGTTCCGTATGAATCAGGCGGATGATAATAAACGTTGTTCCCGTATGAAGCAGGCGGGTTGTAGATGGTCTTTCCGTATGAAACAGGCGGATGATAAATGGGCTTTCCGTATGAAACAGGCGGACGATGATAGTTGGTGTTCCCGTAAGTAACAGGCGGGTGATCTTCAAATTCAACTATTGTAGATAGTTCTTTCCGTATGAAGCAGGCGGACGTAGATAATTTTTTCCAGTACTCACAAAGTTGGTTTTTCCGTATGAAGCAGGCGGGTTGTAGATAGTTTCTCCACACGAAGCAGGCGGATGGGTTTTCCGGTATAATTTGGAAAAAAAAACCCATAATACTTCCCTAGTGAAGTCATCCAGGTTATTGACAAGATTGATGTTACACCGAGGATTAATGTTTAAATCAGATCTGTATCAGGGGTTGATCAGTTGTTACCGCAACAGTCAGGTTCAAGTGATGGATGGTGTTCCCCAAGTAGTGTGCAGTTTATTTCTGCAGTTGGCAAATTTCCGGGTTTATTAGTATTCAACCGTCTTCCACCTTTGAATGATTGGAGGTTGTTCGCTCTTCAACCCTTCAGGTCCAAGCCGCTTGAATAGGGGCAGCTGTTGCACCCTAAAATTTGACCAACCGGTTCCCATATCTGGTTTATGTTTCGACGCATTTTGCATTCGCATTCGCATACTGCATGCATTGCATTTTCTCAGTCAGATTGATTTTATCGGGATTGCAGCCCCTGGCGTTTTAGGTAGTACAGGCCGGTTGGAATAAAAGTCTTTTGAGAATTGGTGTTTGTTCCCTGTGTTTTCAGGCCATCTCAGTGCCCGGGTTTCGCTATGGTTGCGCAATTATGCTTTATTCGATTTAATCGGCTTCCTGGCATTTTTAAGATTTTTCTTTTATTTTTCTGGATTTTTAATGCATTTAAATGGTTTTTTTCTGGATTTAATAGGTTTTTTTTATAATTTTTAGAGTTTTAAATAAATGTTCCTTTCTTTTTTAGAGAGTTATTAGATTTAAAGTTTTTAGATATCATTTTTCTTTTAATAGAATAGATTTTAAAAAAATAGATATTATTGTTTTTAGATTTTATTAAGTTTCAATTGATTTTTCAAAATAATAGAATAGTAAAAAAAAATATTAAGTGTTTTAGATTTTAATTAGATTTTCAGATTTAATTAGTTTTTTTTAAAATAGTTTTTTAGATATTAAGTAATGTTTTGTTCTGTTTTTAGATTAATTAGGAGTTGATCTTTTAATTTTCGTTTTAGTAGATTAATTAGGGTTAATGTTAGATTTTAATTAGGGTTTATTTTTTAAATTTTCGTTTAGGCTTAATTAGGTTTAATTGTCATTTAGTTTAGTTAATTAGGTCATTAATATTTTCAGTTAATCATGTTAATCAGCTAATCAGAGTTTGGCAATTGGGCTACAATTAACAATTATCCTGTATCCAGAGTTCAGAAAAGCCCAATTCAAAGTCCAGGACACGTGTCCTATATATAGCCATGCCACGCGTGTATCAGATTTTCTTCCACTTCACTCTCTCTCACTCAGCCCCTGCCACGTCTCACCCTCTCTCCTCACACGCGTCTTCTCCTCGTTCCACTCCTCAACCACGCGTCTCACCCAACTCTCTCTCAGATTGCATGTTGAACACGTAGCACCCCTCGTCGGTCCCTTCACCGCCGGCCATGCAAAGCTCCCGCCGGCCACCATAACTAACCATCTCCGTTCACTCCAACCGTCTCCGGCCGCCCTAACCATCACCGGACCACCAAACTCATCGGAAACTGCAGAAATTTCCAGAAAAATTCATCTAATCTTCATCTTCCTCACCGATCCACCGATCCATCTTCATCAACATTCCCAGAACATCTTCAGGTTCTTCATCAACAATCAGCGCCTTCACTGATTCACCATAATATTCCTCATTTTTCCAGAAAAGATTTCAAACTTCATCACCTTCAACATCATCTCCAGAAATCTACAGTGATATTCATCGCGCCTAATCGATTTCTCCGTGAACCTTCATAATTCATCACTCGTTCTTCATCAAGATCATCAGATCTTCATCCAATCTCCAGAAACACAAGGATCTTCATCAGTAACCTTCAAGTGTTCTTCAAGCGGCTTCCAGAACCTTCAATGCGTGCATTGTCAGAGATCTTCATCCAAGAACATTCTTCGCCAAGATTCGTTCGATCTTCCATTGAGTTCATCGCGGTTTCGACGGATCCTTCGTTATTTTTCAATTTTCTTTGAGTATCTTCGATCACTGACTTCAATATCACCATCAGGGCTTCTCGATCTTCATCAATCTCCAAGATCTTCCTCCAGACAAATCTCCAGATTTCACACCTCATCAGGTACGTTTTTCCTTCGAATCATTGTTTGCTGCTGGATGCATGTTGAGTGTTTGATTAGAGATAGGTTTAAGGTTGAGATGTTGAGAGATGGAGATAGTCTCAGAGATTGTGAGAGGTTTCAGAGAGGGAGGTTCCAGAACGGCGCTAGGGTTTCAGGAACGATGAACAGTAACACATGGATTGGAACTATAGGAGTTTTAGGTTTGTCTGTTTTGCTGAGGCTGGATTAGGTTGGGCTTGGGCATTAGGCCCAGTCATGCAGTTGCTGAGTATACTCCCATCTTACTCGTCATACCCCCTCCCCTGGTTTGGAATTTGGATTGGGCCTTAGGCCATTTATCTACACCCCCCGTTTAAAGCCCAAACATGGAATACAAAGGGATATCCTTGCCATTCGCACCCCCCTGGGTTATTATTTTTATTGTTTTTCTGAGTTAGTAGGATGGGCCCAGCGTGTTGCTTCCAGCACCCCCCTACGGGGCCCATTGTAGTTCTGAGTGTGAATACCTGCTTTTGCCACCCCCTGTTTTTATTTTTAATTGAATTTCTTTGTTCATATCATTTGCATATAGTTTACAAAATAATTCATATAAAATCCAAAAATAATCATTTTGACATGGGATTTTTTCCCTCATTTCAATAATTGTCTCAAGAAATTTGTAGAAAAATAAAAATATAATTTTAGGCACTTTTCCATTTATGGTGAATTTTCACATTTAATTGCTTTTTATTTTCATTTTGTTTGTACATATTATTTGGTGAATTTTTTTTAGTCATTTAAATTCATATTTTGATTCCATTATTTTTGTCTTAGTTAGATTAGAAAATTAGGTCCCCCCTGGATTTATTTCACATTTTTGTGATTAAGTCTCGATTAGTTTTGATTAAAGAACATTAGGTTAGAATAATTAGGGTTCAAACTCAACATAGGTGCATTATAACATTTTATTTTGGGGTTTTTAGCTTGAATTAGGGTATGGGACATATAGGGTATGTAGGGTAGATATAGAAATCCCCTTAGAATTAATCTTAGAATTTTAATTACTATTTTACTATTTTTAGTATATTTTACAAATGGAGTGTTTGTTTGGTGTTCCCACTTGGGGTTTATATTTGTTTGCTTGGGCTTTTGGGATTTTCTATGGGGTATGGGGCTTGGTTTGGGCTTGGGGAGCATGAAGGATCAAAGGAGAAGATTGAAGATAATGATCACAGCTTGGAGCTTGAAGTTGCTGGTGTTTGAAGCTTGTTGGAGACTTAGGAGATAGGAGATATAGGGAGAACTCTAGAATAGACTGTTTTCTTCTGTCAAACATAGAGAGCTTCTTGTGCCTCTATTCCATCCTATGACACAAGGTCCCCCAAAGAAGTTCCATATCTCCTTAGGAGGGATGTAGAGCATTCTTTGGTTGGGTAGAACCGTGAGGATACCTTTCATTTGCAATGTTAAGGTCTTAGTGATTTCCTTGGGTTGTCACTAAGCTTCTTAACATGTCAACTTAATCTGTTAATTGATTCTCTCTTGGAGATGGAGCTTGAAGATAGGATCTTGTTTGAAGCTTGAAGGTTGTTGAAAATGGAAGATGGGGTCTTGCTTGAAGAAGTTGTTACTGTCAACCTTTTGCTGTATATCAACTGTAGCTACCAGAGCTGGTGCTGTTTGGATTGCTTGTTGTATGAGCTAGTGTGGCTTGCTGAGCTGGTGTTTTTCTTTGCTGTTTTGTTTGTTAATCTTCCCCTTAGGTTTAAAGTGAAGCTGTTCACTTTGCCTATTGTTTCTTGCTGCATTGCATACATGTTTACTGTTTACTGTATATATCTATTTCTTTTGCTGTTTATCCCCTAGGATCTCTGATTTCCTCTGTACAGGAAGGAATTATGACAGACATTAGGCGTTAATCCATGCATGATAACATTAGGGTAGTTTTGACTCCCATTTCAAACCCTAGGTTTCTAGACTTCTTTCTCTTCTATCTCAAAACACTTCAAAAATACAGTAATAAGGTTAATCGATGTCGTACGTTACGAGCCTTAAGCTATTTGAGAAAAGTTTGCTGGAGGGTCACTCTTCAGTAATCTGATTGCTTAGTGTGTTACCCTTAGGGTGACATACGACGTAGTCACTCTCAAATCATAGTCTCTAGTGCGTCGGAGATTGCAAACACACTAAAAAAACACTTCTTTCGTAAAAGATTCAAAACAAACATCAAAGTGTCACTTTTGTCTGCTTGAACTTTTAATCAGAAGAAAACCCTTTTTGAAGGTAATAAAAGCAGTCAGACAAGCTTGTGTCTTCCGTAGCCCGAACTACGTTTGCTCTGATCTTTCATGCTGTATGAAAGTACGTAGGCATAGGATGTGATATCCTAGCAAGCAACCTTCCCCTCCTTTCCCGTAGGTAGGCGAACTACGTTGACTCTGATTTCTCGTTCCAGACGGGAATACGTAGGCATAAAGCGCGATACTTTGCCGAGTCATTTTCTTTTCTTTTAACCTCAGACCTGTAGAATAGATAGAATAACAATCCGTACTAGAAAACAAGCGTGGATCCCGTCGAGTACGACGGACGTGAGGGGTGCTAATACCTTCCCCTTGCGTAACCGACTCCCGAATCCAGGATTTGGTTACGACGACCATTCCTTTCCCGTCTTTGCGTGAGGTTTACTCTGAGTGTTTCCTTTCCCTTCTTTGGGATAAATAACGCTCGGTGGCGACTCTCCTGTTCAGCCGGTGCCGATTTTCGCAGTAGCGACAGTATGCTAAGAGACTTAAGTACATGAGGAATGATAGTTGGGGGCCTCCTCTCAATCTGTCTAAAGTGTTTAGCGTATGCCCTTTGGGCAATATGTGACGCATTCGCTTTCAAGTCATAGTCTTTAGTGCAACATCAGTTACAAACTTAACTCAATTCACTTCTTCATAAAAAACACAAAACAAAAAATCAAACCTTTTTATCCTTCGGGATTGTTTGGAAAATCATTTTCAGAAAGAGTGTGTTAAGTCTTGGTTCTACCGCAAACAGGCATCGTCCCTAACTGCTGGAACCACCATTATACCCTACTCAGTTAAAACACTTGAACCAATCTGTGGTCGTGTCAGCCCAAACTACGTTTGCTCTGATTTCTCATACCAGATGAGGATATGTAGGCACAAGACGGCGATGTCTTGGCGAGCAACCTTCCCTCCTTCACCCGTAGGTTATCGAACTACGCTGACTTTGACTTTCCCATTGCACGAGGGAGTACGCAGGCATAGAGCGGCGATGCTCTTTTGAGTCTCTTTTCTTGTGTTTTGTCCTTGTGAGCCAGCCTTTTGATAGATTGACACCCTTTTAGATAGACAACAAGCGTGGATCCCATTAAGTACAACGGACGTGAGGGGTGCTCATACCTTCCTCTTGCGTACTCGACTTCCGAATTCATGATTTGGTTGCGATGACCTGTCTTTTCCCTTTTTCGTAGGTTTTCTCTGATCGTTTCCTTTCCCCCTCTTTGGGATAAATAACGAGCGATGTGACACCTAGGTGTAAAGCCGGAGCTTCAAAAGAGCTCCAATAGGAGAAAACGTGTTTCTTCATTCTGCAAAAAGGTGACGACGGTCACCTATGTGACAGGTAACCCGTCTACGTGATTAAAAAGTCAATTTCCCGTCAGCTGAATGACAGACAGATCGTCAGGGTCTTTTGAGGGATGACGAACGAGGGAAGTGGCAACAAATGGAGTAAAGGTATGTCAGGCTAGTTGTCATCCCCATGACGATCGTCGTGGCATTGGAATTGACTATAATGGTCTGGGCGGTCAGTTTTAATGAGCTGATTCGGATTTTTAGTGTTGTTTCTAAGCCCGATAATTATTTGATGTTGTTTTATGGTGTTTGATGTGTTAAGGAGTGAATTGATATGCTTTTAATGTTATCTAATGAGTTTATGATCATTAATTGTTGTCGAATTGTGAGATTGCATAAATGTTGATGAATGTTGTAGATAAATTAATACTATGCATAAATGATGTTATGTGATGACGAATTGATGTTGTGAGTTGTGAATATATGTTGTGTTGATTGTAAGAACACATATTGTTTTTTAGTTATATCTCTATGTTTTGATGATAACATTTATGAATTTTGTATTCAAGAATTATATACTCTAAATTTGTTCTAGACTGTTTGCTACAGGTACTAAAGAAAATATTCTTAAAAGAGCAAATTTGCATCTGAACAATGATATTATGAAAGGTTCAAAAGCATCTTAAATAAAGATCTGAACGCTGCTCCCAGAAGAATCTGAATGCTGTCTACTGAAGATTCTGAAGCAGGAGCCTCTAAAGAACAGAAGACTCTGAGAGATCAGAAGCTTAGTCATCAGAAGACTCTGAAGATACTGCGCTGCTTAAAGTATTGAGAATCTGATATAGAAGACTCTGCTCTGATAGATTTACACACTCAAGCACACAAGCTGCACATACTCTGATTCAGCTCAATTTGAAGAACATCCAAGACTCTGAAGATCCAGAAGATCTCTACTCTGGAGATTCTGAAGATTCAGACTCTAATGTTGAAAGCTGAACTTATTTAGTGAAGAAGATTTAAATATGTATGTTGGCATATCTCAACAGCTCTTTCCTCTTTTATGCTAGACACAAGAACACAGACAAAAAGGTTTTATCTGTGCATTCCATTCTAAGGAAAGTTTCTGCAAAGAAAAGACAAAAGGCATCAGGCTTTTTCAGCACAGCCTCCAATGTGAAAACAAAAGGCTCCAGGATTTTCAGCACAGCCTTCAATGTTGAGAAGACTTCATGGATCTAAGTGCCTATATAAGGAAGTCCACTCCATCTTCTTCAGTAACGAATAACTTGCAAAAATTCACTCATAAACGCAAAACTCTTAAAGCTCTTATAACTTTATTTTTGCAATAACATTGTTCTTAAACTTAAGAGAAATATCACAGTTGTGATAACAGCTTATTAGAAGCATTCTTACTCTTGTAATAGTTTTACATTGTTTGTAAAAGGTTTTCCTTAAGAGGATCCAGTTGGGATCAGTTGCTCTTGAGAAGACTAAGAACAGTTGTTTTTAGGTGTTACTATTGTAATCAGGTTGATTAAATGGTGGATTAAGTCCTTGACTGAGAAAGGCAAATCACTCTTGAGAGGGTGGACTGGAGTAGTTGAGTTCAACGAACCAGGATAAAAATAACTGTGTTTAAATCTCTGATTATTTGTCTTACTTATTCAACCCCCCCCCCCCCTTCTAAGTAATTTTCTCACCTTCAGTTGGCATCAGAGCTCTGGTTCTGCGTGTGCTATCACTTAACCATGTCAGTAAAGATCCAGTGAGAAAAGTTACTTTGGTATATATATTTGTTTGTCATTATGGGTGACGTTTCTACATCCAATACAGCCAGTTGCAACAAATATGAAGGGGATAGAATCAGCACAAAGCCTCCCATGTTTGATGGAGAAAAATTTGATTACTGGAAGGACAGGATAGAAAGTTTCTTCCTGGGGTATGATGCTGATTTATGGGACTTGGTTATTGATGGCTATGAACATCCTACTAATAAGGATGGCAAGAAAGTTGACAGAAAATCAATGACAGAAGTCCAGAAGAAGGATTTCAAAAATCACCATAAGGCTAGGACAATATTGCTTAATGCAATCTCTCATACTGAGTATGAAAAGATTACTAACAGAGAAACAGCTCATGGAATGTTTGAGTCACTTAAAATGACTCATGAAGGAAATTCTCAAGTGAAGGAGACCAAGGCTCTGGCGCTTATACAGAAGTATGAAGCGTTCAAAATGGAAGAATCTGAAAATATAGAAACTATGTTTTCTAGATTCCAAATCCTTACTGTTGGTCTAAAGGTTCTAGACAAGGGATACTCTACATCAGATCATGTAAAGAAAATCATCAGAAGTCTACCTACCAGATGGAGACCAATGGTGACTGCCTTGAAGATGGCTAAAGATCTGAACAAGATCTCTTTAGAAGAACTCATCAGCTCACGGAGGAGTCATGAAATTGAGCTTGAGGAAGATGAACCTCAAAAGAAGGAAAAAGGTAAATCCGTTGCTTTAAAATCTAATAAATCTGTTAAAGTTTTGCAGGTTATTGAAGAAAGCTCTGAAGGATCTTCTTCTGAAGAAGAAGATGAATTATCCATGCTGTCCAGAAGGATCAACAGGCTCTGGAAGCACAAGGGAAAGAAGTTTAACAACTTCAGAAAATCTGATCATAGAAAGGAATCTTTGGGCACATAAGATCTGGCAAGAAAGAAGTTGTATGCTATGAGTGCAAAGAACCTGGGCATTACAAGAATGATTGCCCCAAACTTCAAAGAGAAAAACCCAAGAAGAAGTTTGACAAAAAGAAGAAGGTTCTGATGGCAACATGGGATGACTCAGATGAATCTGAATCATCTTCTGAATCAGAAGAAGAATGTGCTAATGTTGCACTGATGGCCAGCACAGATGATCAGGAAGAGGGAACATCAGGATCTGAAGATGAATCAGACTCTGACTCTGAAGAGGTATTTTCTGAACTCTCCAGAGCTGAACTAGTTGAGAGCTTGTCTGAAATGTTGGAAAGCTACAGCAAGATCAAACTCAAGTACAAGAAGCTGAAAAGCAGTCTTGAATCTGAGATTGATCTTCTGAAGACAGAACTTGTTGAGCAAAAAGAAATTAATCTGAAAATCAAAAGTGACTTTGAAACAACTCAACAAAAATCTGAATCTGAGACTAAGTCATGTGAAAACATTTTAGAAAAATATGACTCTAGCTTTTAGAGATTCCTTGCTAAGAGCATAGACAGAAGCAAGATGGCTTCTATGATCTATGGTGTTATTAGGAACAATAGAAGAGGTATTGGATATGAATCTTCATCTGGAAGAAATCCAAAATCTGTTGACAAACTTTTCATCAAGAAGACACCTCTGTATTCTCAATTTAAATTTGGTCACTTAAATGACATTAAACACACAAGTTCTGAGAAGAATACTTACGTGTTTAAATCCAAGGCAAGTCAGAATAAACATTCTGTTGAAAAACAGAAGTTTAGACAAACCTACAAACCAACTAACCCCAAAGGACCCAAGAAGATCTGGGTACCTAAAAACAAAATAATTCCAGTTGCAGATGTTCTTAGCAGCAAAGTCAGGACGCCAATCATGGTACCTGGACTCTGGATGCTCACGACACATGACAGGAGAAAGGTCTATGTTCCAAAGCCTGGAACTTAGATCTGGAGGTGACGTGAAGTTTGGAGGGAACCAGAAAGGCAAGATCATTGGATCTGGCACTATTGGAAATGGTAAACTTCCCTCTATAACTAATGTTTTACTTGTTGAAGGCTTAAAGCATAACTTATTGTCCATAAGTCAATTAAGTGCCAATGGTTATGATATTACCTTTAATCAAAAATGTTGTAAAGCTATATGTCAAAAGGATGGCTCTATCCTATTTAGTGGTAAGAGGAAAATCAACATTTATAAAATAAATCTTTCAGAACTTTAAGTTCAAAATGTTAAATGCCTCTTGTCTGTTAATGAAGAGAAATGGGTCTGGCACAGAAGATTGGGCCATATTAATATGAGACGTATATCTCAGATTAATAAACTTAATCTTGTCGGAGGACTCCCTAATCTGAAGTTCACTTCAGATGCTCTTTGTGAAGCATGCCAAAAAGGGAAGTTTTCAAAAACATCTTTTAAACCAAAAAATGTTGTTTCTACTTCCAAACCACTAGAACTACTTCATATTGATCTGTTTGGACCAGTGAAAACTGCATCCATCAGAGACAAGAAGTATGGATTAGTCATTGTTGATGACTATAGTAGATGGACATGGGTAAAGTTCTTAAAACACAAGGACGAGTCACATTCTGTGTTCTTTGATTTCTGCAAGCAAGTCCAGATTGAAAAAGATTTCAAAATTATAAAAGTCAGAAGTGATCATGGTGGTGAATTTGAAAATAAATATTTTGAAAAATATTTTTCTGAAAATGGCATTGCTCATGATTTTTCCTGTCCTAGAACTCCACAACAAAATGGGGTTGTAGAGAGGAAAAACAGGACTCTGCAAGAAATGGCCAGAACCATGATCAATGAGACAAATCTGGCAAAACACTTTTGGGCAGAAGCAATTAACACAGCGTGTTATATTCAGAACAGAGTGTCTGTAAGACCTCTTCTGAAAAAGACTCCATATGAACTGTGGAAGAACAGAAAGCCTAACATTTCATATTTTCATCCTTTTGGATGTACTTGTTATATACTTAACACTAAAGAAAATCTTAACAAGTTTGATTCCAAAGCACGGAAGTGTTTCATGCTTGGTTATTCTGAACGCTCTAAAGGCTACAGAGTATTCAATACTGAAACACAGATTGTGGAAGAATCTACTCATGTAAGATTTGATGATAATCTTGGCTCTGAAAAGCCAAAGAAGTTTGAGAATTCTGCAGATAGAGAAATGATTCTCACAGACTCTGAAGGATCAGAGGCAGAAAAAGCTAAAGAAAAGGAATCTGAAGCAACTCCAGATGCTATTCACCTATCTTCTCACTTGGACAACTTACACATTTCTGAAAGATCAAATGTCAGAGGATCTTCTTCCAGAATCAAGGCATCTCACCCATAAGATGTGATTATTGGAAAGAAAGATGATCCAATCAGGACAAGATCTTATCTCAGAACATCTGAATCTTCATTGTTTGGCTTAGTGTCAATAATTGAACCAACATCTGTGGATGAGGCTATGAAAGATAATGAATGGAT
This sequence comes from Lathyrus sativus, assembly GCA_963859935.3. Taxonomy (NCBI): domain Eukaryota; kingdom Viridiplantae; phylum Streptophyta; class Magnoliopsida; order Fabales; family Fabaceae; genus Lathyrus; species Lathyrus sativus. The sequence goes on from OZ012735.1 coordinate 282,374,304, forward strand.
TATTGCCATGCAAGAAGAGCTAAATCAATTCACCAGAAATGAAGTTTGGGATCTGGTTCCTAGACCTAAAGGATTCAATGTTATTGGAACAAAATGGGTCTTCAGGAATAAGTTGAATGAAAAGGGAGAAGTTGAAAGGAATAAGGCAAGGCTGGTTGCTCAAGGATACAGTCAACAAGAAGGTATTGATTACACTGAGACATATGCTCCAGTGGCAAGGTTAGAATCTATACGTCTTATGTCATTTGCTGCACAGTATAACATCAATCTGTATCAGATGGATGTTAAAAGTGCCTTTCTTAATGGTATTATAGAAGAGGAAGTATATGCCCACCAACCTCCTGGTTTTGAAAGTGAAAACTTTCCAGATCATGTTTTTAAACTAAAGAAATCTCTTTATGGATTAAAACAATATCCCAGAGCATGGTATGAGAGGTTGAGCAATTTCCTTCTAAAGAAAAATTTTATCAGAGGAAAAGTGGACACAACTTTATTCTGTAAAACTGTTAAGAAAGATTTGTTGATTTGTCAAATTTATGTACATGATATTATTTTTGGATCAACAAATATTATGCTTGGAAAGGAGTTTGCTAAATGTATGCAGGAAGAGTTTGAAATGAGCATGATGGGAGAATTGAGATTCTTTTTAGGAATCCAAGTCAACCAGACTCCAGAGTGCACCTACATACATCAAACCAAATATGTTAAAGAGCTTCTAAAGAAGTTCAACATGGTTGATAGTAAAATGGCAAAGACTCCAATGCACCCTACAAGCACTCTAGGTAAGGAAGAGGTAAGTAAGAAGGTAGATCAGAAACTCTACAGAGGTATGATAGGATCTCTTCTATACTTGACTGCTTCTAGACCAGATATTCTGTTTAGTGTCTGCTTATGTGCAAGATTCCAATTAGATCCTAGAGAATCACACTTAACAGCTGTTAAGAGGATTCTAAGGTATCTGAAAGGTACTAGTAACATGGGTCTGTGTTACAGAAGATCTGATGAATTTTCATTAGTTGGATTCTGTGATGCTGATTATGCTGGAGACAGAGTTGAACGTAAAAGCACTTCTGGAAGCTGTCAGTTTCTTGGAAGTCATCTGATCTCATGGTACAGCAAGAAGAAACCCATTATTGCATTATCAACTACAGAGGCAGAATACATTGCTGCTGCTGGATGTTGTACGCAGATGCTCTGGATGAAGAGTCAATTAGAAGATTATCAGATCTATGAGAGTAATCTTTCTATCTTCTGTGATAATACTTCTGCTATATATTTGTCAAAAAATCCAATCTTGCATTCTAAGGCTAAACATATAGAAATTAAACATCACTTCATCAGAGACTATGTTCAGAAGGGTGTAATAAATCTAGCTTTTGTTGATACAGATCATCAATGGGCTGATATTTTCACAAAACCCCTTGCTGAAGATAGATTTAAGTTCATTCTGAAAAATATTTGTATGGATTTTTGTGCAGAGTAATATTTATCAGAGGCAACTTCTCAGATGCAAAATGTTTAATGATCTGAAGTATTTCATCTGACTAATTGTTCATTTATCTTTATTTAATTTATTTGTGTGAAAATCTGAACTAACAAGCTCAGAAGATCTGAAAGTTGGAATCTTTTCATTTCTTGAGAGACATCAGATGCACATGCAAGCAAACACGTGTCACTAAGAATCTGAAAAGATTGAGTGCTCAACTGAATTGACGTTTGAGGTATTGCTTTGAAAATCTCATTTTTCTTGGTTTCCCCCCCAGCTGTCATAATTTTAATGTGAAATGATTACTTTCATTAAATGTTGTACAAACGTGCGTTTGTGTCTTTTGTTGTGCCCAATGCTTGAATTTTTGGTTCTCTATAAATACCACCTATCACACTATTTTCACACTTTTCACATTCACTACACTCATGCGTTTTTTCTCTCTCTTCAACCTCTACCAAAACCCTAAACCCCATTCAAGATCTTCTGTTTCATCAATGGCTTTTACATCAAACACTGTTGTAAAATCCAACAAAACTATAATGTACAAGAAACCAGTACGTACCCTATTTACTCCAGTAGCAGATCTTGAAGTTTTGTGTGAAAGCTTCGTTGATCTTGAATCATTAAAGGAAAATGGTTTTGACCTAACTCCTTCCATTAAAGCTCAAGGCTGGGAGAAATACTTTGAGAGATTGATGGGTCCTGTATACCCAACTCTTGTAAAGGAATTCTGGATTCACGCTAGCGCTAGTCCTAAGTTTATTCACTCATCTGTTCTTGGGATGGAGATAGTGATTACGGAGAAACTAATCAGGCAACTGTTTAGTTATACCGAATCTGATGGAGTTTCAAACCTTGCTTCTTCACGTATTGATATGGCTAAGGTTTACGAAGAAACCACTGTAGCTGGAACACCATCAAGTAAGGTTAAAGATCTGAAACCCATCTATAGGATCTGGGCAAAGATCTTTATGAGTACTATCTTTCACCGAAAGCCATCCAACTCACCAGACTATGTGAGTTCAGAACATCTGTATTTCATGTACTGCATCAGCCAGAATGTTAAGGTGGATCTGCCCTATCTAATCTTCAGTCATCTTCTGACTCATGTCAAAGAGACTAGAGAAGAGGTCAGAGCTAAAGCTGGGAAAGTTAGAACTTGGATACCTCTGGGAAGACTGATTTCAGACATCCTCGTTGAAAACAAGCTGGTAGAGCATCTGACAGATGCAAAGATAACAGAAGATTTGTCATACATCATTGGATCTGAAATAAATGGACTCAATCTGAAAAGGATGAAAATCATTTCAGAGTTGAATGGAAAATTAAGGAAGATAAACTCTGAAGAGGTTCAAGGCAGAAGGATACCCTTGGAAGACTTTCCAATGTTCAGTGCAGATGAACCAAAGGAATTTGTCTGGATTTACATTGCAGAATGTCTGAAGGAAGGAATTCCTCTACCTGCTAATCTTGTTCAGAAAGAAGGAGAAGAACTGCCCAATCTGATGAAGGAAAGGGGTAGTAAAAGGAAAGATGAAGAAGGATCGGTTCAGAAGAAAAGGAAAGGAGCTGAAGTTTCAAAGAAAAATAAGAAAGGAGCAAAGAAAGCCAGAATCAGTTCTAGAGATGCCACTCTGGAAGAGATCAGAGACACCATTCATCAGGTATTAACATCTGATCCTACTCCTGCTGTTCATTCACCCCTTTCAACACCACAACTCTCTCCAAACCTTAGACAAAGATCTTCAAAACCCAATCCATCTGTAAATCTTTCATTTGTACCACTCTCATCTGAACCAGTACAATCACAATCATTTCCTGTACCAATTCCCTCTGAACCACAATCTCAAACAACTCAACCAGAAAATACTCAAACAAAAATTCCTCAACCAACAATGTCATAACCAGAGAATCCCCAACCAGAGACTTTCCAACCAGCAACAATCATTTCAGAACCAACCCAACCAGAGACTGTTCAAACTGAACACTCTGAACAACCAATTCCATCAGAAGATCCAAATCTTTCTGACAATATTTTGGATATAGAACCCCTCAATCAATCAATTATAATTTCTTCAACATTTGTTCACTCAGATGATTCATCTGATTCATCTGATTCTGAATCAGAGTCATTCAAACAAGCTCGCTCTGAAAGTGTTATGAAGGAACATCTTAACATTTCCATGTTTCATACTCCACCAAACTCTCCACCTCAACAACAACCATCTCAAATTCAACCATCTGAAACTCAAACATCTGGAACCCAAACCATTCCTCATCCATCTGAAATCAATTCATCTGAAACACAAACCATTCCTCAACCATCTGAACTTCCTCAATCTGACATCCAAACATCTCAACCAACATCACCTCAACCACAACCATCTAAACCTACATCATCTGAACCTACTCCTGTTAAAACTCCCAATCCTAATCTCTCTGAACAGTCAGATCTAGGATCATGTGTTAATACTATGTTTGAAATTTTCAAAAAGGAGATAGATTCTGAATACACTCGTGTTAAGGATGTATGCATGTCTAGTTTAGATCCAACTGTTTCAAATGCTGCTTGGAAGCGCTTCATCTGGATGTTCAACAAATCTGCCTTAAAAGTTAGAGCTAAATGCTCTAAGCTTGCTAAGACTAAGTTTGCTGACTTAATCAAGGTAACTCTGATGAACATGCCTCCTCCTCCTCCTGTATTGTTGTTAGAAGCTGCTCCTTTTGTGGATCTTACATCTGAAACAGTTGAACAAGATGTTAATGCTGAAGAGAACCCTGAAAAGGATACTGCTGCTGATGTTGTTGCTGCTGAACCTGAGTCATCTTCATCTGTGGTTACAGAACTTGTGCATGAGGTCAAGGGTATTAAGGATTGGATGGTGCAGCAAGTAAAGACAACAGATGAGATAAAGACCTGGATGACCAAGCAAGAGGAATCCACTGCAAAGATGACAGAACTTCTAACCCTCATTGCATCTCGCCAGAATTAATTTTTAATTGTTGTTTCTGCACATGCTATATTTTCTTTTGGAACTTGTTGATTTTGTTATGTTGTTTTGGAACTTGGTACTGGTGTTGTGTTTTTCAGCATATGATTGATCTGTTTGATCTGTTTGACTATGCATTTTGGTCTGATTAAATTACGTTCATATTTTGCTTCTACTTGATTCGATATGCTTATTTTCTTCTGTATCTTTATGTCTTTAAAAATCTTTTTGATTATGACAAAAAGGGGGAGAAAAAGAGAATCTGATTGTTCAATCTATAAGCAATTACTGAAACTGAAATTCAGACATTTTTGTTAACTTTCTTTGAATTTAAGTTTTTCAGATTATATTGTTAAATCTGACAAAATTCATTAAAGTTGCTCTGAGAGTTTACCAATCAGAACCTGATCTTTCAAAGCAAATCTGAGTAGTCAACCAACTCTGATATCTTGATCTGATATCATTACTCTGAAAGATAAGTCAAGCAAGATGATAATCAGGCGCTCTGACTTAAGGAAGTCATAATTTTCTGGTATCAAGATTTGATTCTGAAAGTCAAACATCTTGCATCAGGCTCTGAATCTGAAATATACTCAATCAAAAGGGGAAGTGTTTTCTTCTATTAGAGTATTTATTTCAGGGGGAGATTGTTAATCTCAGGGGGAGTTATAATTCATATTTTTTATTGAACAAAATTTCTCATGTTTTGTCATCATCAAAAAGGGGGAGATTGTAAGAACACAGATTGTTTCTTAGTTATATATCTATGTTTTGATGATAACACTTATGAATTTTGTATTCAAGAATTATATACTCTAAATTTGTTCTAGACTGTTTGCTACAGGTACTAAAGAAAATATTCTTAAAAGAGCAAATTTGCATCTGAACAATGATATTATGAAAGGTTCAAAAGCATCTTAAATAAAGATCTGAACGCTGCTCCCAGAAGAATCTGAATGCTGTCTACTGAAGATTCTGAAGTAGGAGCCTCTAAAGAACAGAAGACTCTGAGAGATCAGAAGCTTAGTCATCAGAAGACTCTGAAGTACTGCGCTTCTTAAAGTATTGAGAATCTGATATAGAAGACTCTGCTCTGATAGATTTACACGCTCAAGCACACAAGCTGCACATACTCTGATTCAGCTCAATCTGAAGAACATCCAAGACTCTGAAGATCCAGAAGATCTCTACTCTGGAGATTCTGAAGATTCAGACTCTAATGTTGAAAGCTGAACTTATTTAGTGAAGAAGATTTAAATATGTACGTTGGCATATCTCAACAGCTCTTTCCTCTTTTATGCTAGACACAAGAACACAGACAAAAAGGTTTTATCTGTGCATTCCATTCTAAGGAAAGTTTCTGCAAAGAAAAGACAAAAGGCATCAGGCTTTTTCAGCACAGCCTCCAATGTGAAAACAAAAGGCTCCAGGCTTTTCAGCACAGCCTTCAATGTTGAGAAGACTTCATGGATCTAAGTGCCTATATAAGGAAGTCCACTCCATCTTCTTCAGTAACGAATAACTTGCAAAAATTCACTCATAAACGCAAAACTCTTAAAGCTCTTATAACTTTATTTTTGCAATAACATTGTTCTTAAACTTAAGAGAAATATCACAGTTGTGATAACAGCTTATTAGAAGCATTCTTACTCTTGTAATAGTTTTACATTGTTTGTAAAAGGTTTTTCTTAAGAGGATCCAGTTGGGATCAGTTGCTCTTGAGAAGACTAAGAACAGTTGTTCTTAGGTGTTACTATTATAATCAGGTTGATTAAATAGTGGATTAAGTCCTTGACTGAGAAAGGCAAATCACTCTTGAGAGGGTGGACTGGAGTAGTTGAATTCAACGAACCAGGATAAAAATAACTGTGTTTAAATCTCTGATTATTTGTCTTACTTATTCAACCCCCCCTTCTAAGTAATTTTCTCACCTTCATTGATGGCGTTATTAGGTGTATAGTTTCATGTGTCTTGCATCTTGATCTACGGACTTCGGTCTAGTGATGTGCTCAGATCTAGTGGTGGGGTCGGAAGTGAGAAGATGATTCCTATGGTGGGATCAGTGAAGCATTACTGATTCAATGGTGAAATCAGTCACGATTTTGATGTGTTATGGTCCAATGGTGGGATTTAGACCGAGTAGTTGACTCTCCTATAATGGGAGTGGTAAAGCGTTGCTGATTCAGTGGTGGAATCAGTAACAATTTGATGTGTTATGTTCATTGGTGGGATCGGGAGAGTGTGGAAAATATCAGTAACATACATCTGATGTCCAATGAGTTGGTACCACATTTGCATATAAAGTTGAGGTGGTGTCACAATGCATATATACTTGCATTGTGGATGAGTTAATATCAACAACATGATGTGTAATATCTATGAATTATGTTTGATTTGATGTTGTTTGAGTAATTGTTGATGAATAGATAGTTGTTGACGTGTAGGTGATTGATGAATACCCGGTGTTGTTGTGATTTGATGATGTAGATGTTTGTGATCTACCCTTCTTATGTATAGCACGACTATATTGTGTGAGTGTATACTCACCCATTTTTGGTGTTGTTGCGATTGTGCTCCTTTGGAGTATAGACAATCAGGTACAAGAGTAACTGCTTGAGTTAGAGGACGAATTCGATGCTTCTTTAGCTATTTATCTTTGAGTCTTAGAGGAGTCGCTCTAATATGTAACACTGAGGATGAATTGTTCACTCTTTGCTTATTTTATGTTTTCTTTATGCCAAACTTTATGATTTTCTGCTACTAAATTTGACAGAATATGTTATGTTGAAGTTTTATGCTATGGAAATAATTATGTGATGTTCGTCTGATCATTTTATTTTTTGCCTGTGTGATACTCTGATCATAAAATTTTATTTAAATTATTTTATTAATTATCGAGATAAGGATTAAAGCATTACGAAAATAGTCTAACAATTCTTGAGAATTGAAGTTTAAAATTATTTATATATAATACTCATACACCTTAATCTATTGAGGTATATTTTCTAATGGATAAAACAATAAGGACACTAAAATCAAAAGAGAACAATATTTCGTAGTTATAATGACACAGGCTTAAGTTTTAATTGAATCAGTTTAGAAAAAAACAAGTTTTGATAACCATCAAAAAGAAGCCTTAAATACCCCATAATATATAATACTAAAATTTAATTTAACACTTCAATATAAAATATATATTATATCTACACTCCTTACTCCCATTATTATTTAAAAAAAAGAGACTCTAATCATTTCGAGTTCGTTTTAGTTTACTAAAATCTGAACAGCTAGCTTAAGAATATATCTTATACAAAACGTGATTTTTAACTGTTTCTTTAGCGGCGGCAGTATATTGTAGCAATAATACATTGGGTCAATTTCATCTGTAAAGCCTCTTCGGAAAAAATATATTATTTAAACCATGACAAAAGTAGTTTGGATTTTTTTTTCAAATATGTCTTTTCTAAGATCTTCTGACTTTAAATTGAAATTTAATATTAGTTCATACTTCGTAGACCCGGTGTTAAAAAATACAGAGGTTGTTTACAGCATTTTTTTTAAACGCAATAAACATGATAAATTAAATAAATTTTATATCTAGTATTTTTTTACTAAAAACAATATCAATATTTATATAGAGAGAAAATGGAATCATGTCAAGCCAATATGGAGGAGAACATGGGATAATGTAAGATAAAATAAGACAATTGGAGGAGAATCTGCCATAGTGTCAACGTTTTTCTTCACTTCATAAGGAAATGTACGATGAATTAAAGGGGTTCGACGACATCAATGAGATCATTATTCGGGTGAAAAGAGATGTTAGGGAGAGAATATACAGGTTTGTCTTAGTCTGCAATGTGCAAGATGAGAGATTGCTTGCAATGAAACTGGATAACATTTTCATTGGAAATCAAGAACTTTTTTGTGAACCCAAGACTCCTAAGGTGACACAGGAGAGAGATGGAAAAAAAACTATAGGAGCTCAAGTAAGTAAAAAGAATGTGCAACCTAAAAGAGTGATGTTAATAAAAACCAAGTCCACAAGAACAAGGATTGGAAGGCTCGAAAATTAAGAGTTAGCGGAGAATAATAGATGACATAAGCAACAGTTAGTTATAGAGTTAGTTACATTCTGTTATGAAGTTTGTTAGCTTTCCTCCAACTATATAAGTGATGTAATACTCATTCAATCAATAAGAGAAGTTTGCATTGTACTTTATCTTCTTCCTCTTCTCTTTAAGCTTTCTTACCACTCTTCAATGGCTTCCATATGTGAAGCATAATATGGTATCATCGTCTTCGATCCTCTTTCCACACTTCCGCACCATTGTTTTCTCTTCCACTCGTGTGATTTCCCCATTGGTGTTATCTTTCCTTTGATTTCAGCATGCCTCCGCGTAATGATCTCACTGCAAATCGAATCACTAATTGTGATGTTGATTCAGTTTACTATGTTCATCCTAGCGAAAGTCCTTAATCTGTTAGCATTCAACCTCAATTGAATGGTTCGAATTACATTTCGTGGTCAAGATCCATGGAAAGAGCTCTTGGAGCTAAGAACAAGATTGCGTTCATCAACGGATCCATTCGCGTTCCAAGTATCAATGATCTTAATCGCTCTGCGTGGGAACGATGCAATTGCCTTGTTCACTCATGGATTCTCAATGTAAGTCTTGCTATCGCACAAACAATTATATTCTTGGAAAATGCTCTTGATGTTTGGATTGATCTCAAAGAAAGATTTGCTAAAACTGATAGAATTCGTGTATCTAATTTGCGTGCTGAAATTAACAATCTCAAACAAGGAAACAAATATGTTCTTGATTACTTCACTGAGCTTCGTGGACTATGGGAAGAATTGAATTCTCATAGACCAATTCCTACATGTACTTGTATTCAACAGTGCAGATGTGATGCTATGCATAGCGCTAGAGAATTTCGTCTTGAAGATCAGATTATACAATTCTTAACAGGATTGAATGAAAAAATTTATGTTATCAAAACTCAGGTTTTGCTACTTGATCATTTACCATCCATCAACAAAGTGTACTCTATAGTTATTCAAGAAGAGAGTAATAATACTTCTTTGATGAGTCAACCTGATTCCAATTCTACCATCAATGAAGCCAATAGCCTTGTTAATGCATATGATTCAAGGAAGTTAGCTGGTAAACCTTCCAATTCTTATGGTGGAGCATCTAACAATAAGAAAGATGGTAGAGTATGCACTTTTGTCACAGGACTGGCCATACAATTGATGTATGTTATCGCAAACATGGATTTCCTCCTAATTTTACCAAAAAGCAAGCATCAGCAAATGCTTCTACTGCTGTTGATACACAGGCTGTAATGAACACTGGATCAGAAGGTTCTCACAACAATTCAAATGCCAGCATCACTCAAGAACAGTATGCTCAATTGATTGGTTTGTTACAACAAACAAATTTGCTGCCTCCTAACCCTACCCCAAATCCAACTGCCAACCATATTTCCACTCATCTTGGCCATACACCAAATGAGAATTCAGGTAAAAGTTTTGTTTCTACAGTTTCCTGTTCCACTTACATAAAACCTGATTTTTGGATTTTAGATTCTGGTGCCAATGATCATGTTTTGTTCATCTTTTAAATTGTTTAGTAGTTACCACAAAATTCAGCCTTTCAATGTTTGTCTACCTAATGGATCTGTTGTTCTAGCTAAACATGCAGGAACAATTCAGTTTTCCCCTCACTGGCAGCTTAATAATGTGTTGTACACACCTGATTTTTCCCTAAACCTTGTGTCTATTTCCAAACTTTGTCATTCCACTAATTGCAATATCATCTTTTCTGCCAATGATCGCTTTATTCAGGATGTGCAAACGAAGAAGATGATTGGTTTGGCTAATCAAGTGGAAGGGTTGTACAGACTCAGGACAAATATTCATTCCTTGCCTGCAGACACTAGCATTTCAAGTATTTCCTCATCCAAACCACATGTAGAAACTTCAATTCCCAATAATTGTAAAATGATCCCTAAACAAGCTTTGTGGCATTTTAGATTGGGTCATTTATCACATGATAGACTTTCCAAAATGGCTCAAATGTATCCTGATATTTTCAGTGACAATAAAGCTGTTTGTGATGTGTGTCACTATGCTAGACATACGAAATTACCTTACACTTTGAGTCATTCTAAAGCTTCTCAAAATTTTGAATTGTTGCATTTTGATATATGGGGTCCTATCTCCACAAATTCCATCCATCATCACAAATATTTTTTGACAGTAGTTGATGATCACAGTCGTTTTACTTGGATCATACTACTTAAACACAAATCTGAAGTTTCTACACATGTTTAACAATTTGCTACTCTTATAGAAAATCAGTTCCATACATGTCCTAAGTTCATCAGGTCTGACAATGGCCCTGAATTTCTCTTAGCTAAATTCTATGCTTCAAAGGGTATTATCCATCAAAGATCCTGTGTTGAGTCCCCTCAACAAAATGCAAGGGTTGAAAGGAAGCATCAACACTTACTTAATGGAGGTAGAGCCTTACTGTACCATTCCAATTTACCTAAATCCTACTGGTCATATGCTGTTAGCTATGCAACTTTCATTATAAATAGAGTTAACACTCCTTTACTCAATAATCAATCCCCTTATCACATACTGCATAATAAACCACCAGACATTACCCAGCTTAAAGTCTTTGGCTCTTTGTGCTATGCATCTACCTGTCCAATCAAAGAACTAAATTAGATACAAGAGCTAGAAATTCATTGTTTCTTGGTTATGTTGTTGGATATAAAGGCTCTATCTTACTTGACCTAAATTCCTTCAACATTTTCATTTCAAGAAATGTCACTTACCATGAACAGATTTTACCTTACCAACAATAATCTTCATCTACCACAACTACTTGGGAATATTATAGTACCTCAGTCCCCAATCACACTTTAGTTCCAAATCCCTGTCATGATATATATCATTCTACTCAATATGATATTCCCATTCATCAACCCAACCTTCCAAATACCATAACCACACCTGACCCAATTCAACCTCCCAGCTCCCTTGCTGATTATAATCCACCTGCCTTTAATACACAACATCCCACTTGTGCCTCTACAAGAGTCAGAACCTCACCATCCTTTTTGAAAGATTATGTCTGCACAACCTTCATTGATCCATAATGCCAATCATCTTCAGGTAATCCTCACTCTCTTTCCAACTTTATTTCACATCATAATCTGTCTCCTGCTCATTACTGTTTCACTCTTTCCCTTACTATTAATCATGAACCTAAAACATACTCCAAGGCTAGCAAATTTGAATGTTGGAATCAGGCCATGAAGGTTGAACTTGCTGCACTTGAGCAAACTGGAACTTGGAAAATTGTGGATCTTCCACCTCATGTTAAACCTATTAGTTATCGTTGGGTTTACAAGATCAAGCATAAATCTGATGGAACCATAGAAAGATTTAAAGCTCGACTTGTTGCTAAAGGATACAACCAAATTTAAGGACTTGATTACTCAGATACTTTCTCACCTGTTGCAAAGCTCACCACAGTTTGCTTGGTTCTAGCCTTAGCCTCAATCCATAACTTGCATCTTCACCAACTCAATGTGAATAACGCATTTCTTCATGGTGATCTGCATGAAGATGTTTACATGGTGATCCCACCAGGTGTCCAAACTTCCAAACCTAACTAGGTTTTCAAACTCATTAAGTCACTTTATGGGCTAAATCAGGCAAGCAGACAATGGTTTGATAAATTGACTTCAGTCCTCACTGCTCTTGGCTACTCTCAAGCATCTTCTGATCATTCACTCTTTGTTAAACATACACCATCCACATTTATAATTTTACTTGTTTATGTTGATGATGTTATTTTAGCAGGTGACTCTCTACAGGAGTTTCAAAATGTGAAAAATCATCTTCATCAGCTTTTCAAGATCAAGGACTTAGGCATTCTCAAATACTTTTTGGGTTTAGAAGTGGCTCACTCAAAATGTGGTATCTCCATTTGCCAAAGAAAATACTGTCTTGACCTTCTCAAAGATTCAGGTTTTCTTGGCTCCAAACCAACTACCACACCATCTGATCCATCATTTAAGCTTTGCCAAGATGACAACCCTGCATATCATGATATTCCATCCTATAGACGACTCATTGGCAGACTGATCTACCTCAACACTACACGTCCAGATATCACATTTATCACACAACAACTCAACCAATATCTCTCCAACCCTTCTACTCAACATTATAATTCTGCTTGTAGAGTTTTGCGATACCTCAAACAATGTCCAGGTCAAGGCTTATTTTTTCCACGAAGTTCATCACTACAACTAACAGGTTTTTCAGATGCTTACTAGGCTGGTTGTATAGACACACGTAAATCCGTTTCAGGATCATGTTTCTATTTGGGAAGCTCCCTTATTTCATGGCGAATAAAGAAACAAACCACTGTTTCTCGTTCATCTTCAGAGGCAGAGTATCGTGCTTTAGCTGCAGCCACGTGTGAACTCCAATGGATTTTGTACTTGCTTCGTGACATGCACATTACATGCTCTCAAGTCCCAGCTCTCTTTTGTGACAGTCAAAGCGCACTACACGTTGTTGCTAACCCTTTTTTCCATGAACGTACGAAACATCTTGACATTGATTGTCACATTGTACGCGAGAAATTTTCAGCAGGCATGACGAAACTTCTTCCCGTGTCCTCCAACAACCAACTTGTTGATTTCTTCATCAAACCTCTCTTACCCAAACCATTTCACTTTCTCAAAGCCAAGTTGAACTTGATAAACATCTACCAAAGTTCAACTTGTGGGGGGCTAATAGATGACATAAGCAACAGTTAGTTATAGAGTTAGTTACATTTTGTTATGAAGTTTGTTAGCTTTCCTCCAACTATATAAGTGATGTAATACTCATTCGATCAATAAGAGAAGATTGCATTGTACTTTATCTTCTTCCTCTTCTCTTTAAGCTTCCTTACCACTCTTCAATGGCTTCCATATATGAAGCATAATAGAGAACGATCGAATGCGCAAGCCTTATGTCATAACTTAACACACAAAAATATTAATTCCCAATGTATCTTGGATTTACCACTCAGACTTAATTTTTAGAGTTGAGTAGCAATGATGTTTCTTGAGTCAATGTTGAAGATGATGATAGTTATTTAAATGATGTTTTTTGGTTTAATGTTGAAGATGGTGATAGTTCTTTAAAGATGCTAACATAACAAAATCTAGATCTAACAAGAAAAACGTCTAGGAAGTTTTTCGCATAGTTGAAACAAGGAGAATATGTGTTTGTGAAAGTAAAAACACACATGGATTTTTCTTAAAATTTGTGAAACTATGAAGTTTTTATCTTACTTCTTCATAATAAAATAACCAACAAGTTTTTATGAATGCATGAGAATTCTTAATTCTATTTAATTGTATAGAATTATGTGCGGAGAAAATGACAAAAACACTACTACAAAACAAGTCTTTTTGTAACATCAATATTACGACGGATATAGTATTACCAGGGTAATATACTTATTCTTGACGCATATTTTATTTATTTATTAGATAACATGTCACAACGGTCAGAAGTATCAACCATATTGAAAAGCACACGGAGTGAAATGGTTCGAATCCCATCATCAATAATTAGTCATTTCTCATGATAAAAAATGTTATTGGCCATGTATATCACCATAGTTTTTATTTCGAACCGTGATGAAACGTGATATTTATTTATATATAAGAGAAATCATCTATCGATTCAGTACATAACACCCGTCTCTCTCAAAACAAAATTCTAACAACTCTTTCACTCGTCTCTCAAAGCGAAACCCTAACAACTCTGTCACTCGTCTCTATTATATGGATAGCACAAAACGAAACCATAACAACAAGTCTTAAACAATGTGTATTTACAAGTTCGTTTTCTCTATTGTTATTTTTTTTCAAAATCTATTGCAATATCTTGTTTCATGATGTTTGAACATTCTTCTTTTTTCCTCGTGAAGGGTATGGATGCTTATTGCAATAAAGTGGACGAAGATAAATTTAGCCTGTCAAACTTGTGTCAAAGATCCAGAATGACATCCATTCAAAATATACACAAGTTTGCTGGTCTAAATTTTTCGTCAATCTTATTTCATTGTTGACACACCATTATGGGATTTGACATGTATGGTATATTTCTAAAGTATTTTATGCATTGATATGTTTGTTGTATCGTGTTTGTTGGTTATTGTTTGTTGTTGATGAATGATTTTGATGAATGTTATTGTTAATGTCTGTTTAAAATATGAGTTTATTATATATTATGTGGTTTGAGTTATTTTTCCAATCCCTTACCAAATATATAACTTCTCAAACTACATTAGAAAATTATGATATGATAGATTATTTGTATTAGAAAACTAGTAACTAACCCGTGCGTTCGCACGGGCATGTCTGTTCGAGGGTTTTATGTTATGGATGCGTAATTGTTAATCAAATTGAAAAAATGGTAAAATTATAAAAATAGATATCATTTAAATTAAAAATTTGTATTGATAAGTATAAGAAATTGTTGTGTCTTGTAAAAGAATGAAATAAATTCATTGTTGATATAAATTCAAAGAATGCAATGATGATTGAAAACAGTAAATAAAAAATATTAACTAATAGGTAGACAAAAAACAAATGAAATTAAAGTTAGATTGAAATTAAATAAAATTAATAATTAATTGTGTTAGATGAAAATATTATTTATTAAATATGATGTTATACACTTCAATAGTAAAGTTGTGCCCGTTTATAATAATAATAATTTTTTTCCGTATATTAAATAATTTTAATTAAGATTAAAGTTGTGTCTGTGTTTAACAATAATATATTGTTGTATATAAAAAAAATTTAATAAAAACTGCAGTTGCGTCCGTTTATAATAATAGTTTTTTTTTCGTATATAAAATCAATTCAATCAATATTAAAGTTGTGCCTGTATATTATAATCGTTTTTTTTTATATAAAAAAATTTGAATCAAAATTAAAGTTTTTACCGCTTATAAAATTTTGTATATAAAATTTTTTGAACCAAAAATAAAGTTGTGCCCGTTTATAACAATAGCATTTTTTTTCGTATATAAATAAATTTGAATCAAAATTAGAAGTTGACCCCGTTTATAACAATAGTATTTTTTTCGTATATAAAAAGATTCGAAACAAAATTATAGTTGTGTCCGTTTATAACAATAGTATTCTTTTCGTATATAAAATAAATGAAAATACTAATTATTGAAGACCATACATAGGATACTTGAAATAGTCTAAGGCTAGTAGTATAACAACATAGAACTCAAAGTGGCAATCATAGTCTAACAACATAAAACTCAAAGTGACAATCATAATATAACAACATAGAACTCAAAGTGACAATCTCATAGTATAACAATACATAACTCAAAGTGACTTCATATAACAACATATGAAAACACTTATAACTTATATACATTGAATAGAAAAAAAGCTTATGCATAAGCACTTTTATAATAAGTATTAAATGATTCAACATGATCATTCCAAATTCTAACAGAAGAATGCAACCTCTGTCTACATTAGAAGAGTCCTCCTGTATAGCCAACAACTGGAATGCAACATGGGATCCAATCAAGTATTTCGAACATGTTACCATCTCAAATCATACATAAATCAGTTGGAAACCAATGTGAAATTTATGAATCAAGTTCCTTAGGCCAGTTAATTTTTAATCCTCAGCATGAATTAGATTTTCAAACTCGTTCCTTCTTCGAACATCATTGTAATGATGTACGCCACAACCCTCATGACGTGGCTGCAAACTTCAATTTAAAAACACAGGAAATAATACAATCCAAAGTCTCTTTAGACGAAGTTATCAAATCCGCATCCGCAACTCTAACTGTCTCATCTGATTCATAGAATGGAGTTTTTATTGATTCCTTTAAGAAGATTTTTATCATAGGGCCTTCAGTCAAAACAAATTTTGATTATATTATTAGAAATTCAAATGAAAACCACTAAATAATAAAATAGCAAGCATGACAAGTACAAACTGATGGCCCTAACATTGTACGCATTGTTGCACCAGAACGGTCTTCTACTCATTTATCTCTTTGTCTTCTATGGTAACTGGTGTCCAATCATATCTATGTCGCATGGAGATGACATGTAAGCTAAAAAGAACAAATTTAGTGAACAAAAAAACCAACGGTCAACAAAGAGCTCAAAACAACCCATCAAAAAGAAAATATGCAGAATTTTAAGGTATTATGTAAGACATATTTAACTACAGTCTAAGCCTTCAAAAAGAAAAAAATTAGAATTTGGAAAAAGTAAATTACAACCAGGTTACTCTTATAATATTTAGAAATGAAAACATAGTGAAGATAAATGTACCTGATGAATGGTATGGGATCTCAGATCATCACAGTTTCACTACTTGGTCGAATAACAGGAGAAATGTCCATGGTAATCAAATAATAAATAGCATAATGTAGTGAATTCAGTAGAACTATAAAAACTATGAACTACCATTATATCTAACGCACAAATGAAAATCATTAAATCAACGAAATTATCATTCAAAATTATGAAGTCTATATCATTCAAAGTGCAAGTTTCACAAGTGAAACATTCATATTTAAGACAACTAAAATTCCTGAATATTGAAGACAAAAAAGACACTTTGAAGTTTTAATAGTCAAATCTAAATGCCCTATCTGACATAAAGTTACTCCAACCATATTGTGCTATGTCATCATCATCTGAATCGAACGTAGTTGTCATCTTTACCCTTCTTCTTGATCTCCTAATTCTCCTCCTGATTCGTATTCTTTGCAATGTGACCGCTTGTTGGGTTTGGATAGCTTCTTTAGCCTGGACTACTTGTTGGACCTCTACATCCTCTTGGACCTAGTGAACTTGTTGGACCTCTACAGCCTTTTGAACTTGTTGAACTTGTTGGACCTTGTCGCATACTGCGAAAAAAGGGGAAGCCGGCAAACTGACAGAAGAGTCGCCACCGAACGTTATTTATCCTAAAGAGAGGGAAAGGAAACAATCAAAGAAAACATGACGAAAAGGGAAAAGACAAGGTCATTGCAACCAAATCTTGGGTTCGGGAGTCGGTTACGCAAGGGGAAGGTATGAGCACCCCTCACGTCCGTTGTACTCAACGGGATCCATGCTTGTTGTCTAATATATGGGTGAAAACTATCTAAAAGCTGGGAAACGGGGGAAAAACAGAAAGAACAGACTAGATAGGACATCTCTGCCCTATGCCTACGTATTCCCTCGTGCAATGGGAAAGTCAGAGTCAACATGCTTCGGAAAACTACAGGTGATGGAGGAAGGTTGCTCGCCAAGACATCACCGTCTTGTGCCTACGTAACTTCATCTGGTATGAGAAATTAGAGCAAACGTAGTTTGGGCTGACACGACCACTGGTTGGTTCAAGTGTTTTACTGAGTAGGGTTAAATCTCTATTCTAGCAGTCAGGGACGATGCTTGTTTGTGGTAGAACAAAAACTTAACACACTCTTTCTGAAAATGATTTGCAAATAATCCCGAAGGATAAAAAGGTTTGATCTTTTGTTTGTGTTTTTTATGAGGAGAAGTGAATTGAGTTAGTTTGTAACTCATGTTGCACTAAAGACTATGACTTGAGAGCGAATGCGTCACATATCGCCCAAAGGGCATACGCTAAACACTCTAGACAATGTGAGAGGAGGCCCCCACTCATCATTTCTCAAGTACTTAAGGCCCGTAGCGTACAACAATTGTTATCCTTTATTAAGTGTCTTATGAAGTTATGATATGAGAAGAGAAGACATAAGACTCTAATGGGAACTGATCAACCGTAATGTTATCATGCAATGTGGTCATAAAGTTGGGATTGAAAAGGGAACTACCTAATGTTATCATGCAAAGGATTGAAAGCCTAATGTCTCCTACTCCCATCTTAAGCAGAGGGACTAGGAATCCTAAGGGATCATGGCAAGAAGCACAAGTAAACACATATCAATTCAATCACAAATGAAAATATATGATTGACTTCAACAAGTCAATGCAAGATGAAATGCAAACATGGAATGCAAACACAAATGTAAGTATGAAATGATGCTACAAGACTAAAAAACAAAGAAGATTCAAACACGAGATATGACTTGTGAAGACCATAAATCGAGATGCACACATGAGAATGAGTACTTCTAGGAATTTTTGGAAAGCTAAGACAATGTGGAAGAACTTTTATGTTCACTTGAAAGTGAGGGGAAGCAAGATTCCAAGTGAAAATGCTTTGGAAGTGGGTTGACTTTGAATTGACCAGAATTCTTTTCATCTAATGACACCAACTTGTTGACACCATAACTTGAGATGTACAAACTCAATGGATGAGTTCTTGTACTTAAAAGAAAGCTTGAAAGATGATGAACAAGTCTCATGTTTATTGGAAAATGATATTAAACTTGTATCGTAATGAAAATTGTCCTTGATGTTAGGCACCAAAGAAGGGGATTTTACACTGAAATCATTTGAAACCCTAATTGAGTAACTCCCTAAACTCTTTGAATCTCCTTGATTTGATCTTAACATGACATCCTAGATGCTCCAAAATGACTTCTCATGTCTTCAATGGTCAAGAACCAAGTCTTGAGTCCTCACAGTTGACCTTGGGTTGACCAGATGAAACCCTAACTCCACATCCTTTGACTGAGGCTCTTGCAGCTGAATTGTTTGACCACACAAACTCCATAAAGACCCCTCAAGATACACACTGAGATTTTGAACTAAGCCTTATCCAAAATGGTGACCTCATGAACCTCTGATGACCCTCTGATGATCCTCAAGATAGGAGGTGACACCCATACACAAACCATCTTCTCTCAAGGAGCTTTGAAACCCACATCCTAAGGGTAATGAACTCTTGATGGATACCAAAGATACCCTTGCTTGAGCTTGAACATGAATCTCTCTCCTTGAATGGTAAACAAAACACCTCTTGATCCCTTGTAGGAACCAATGTTATGCAAATGCAAATGCTAAAATGAAAAGAAACATAAGCCAAGTTAGAAGGTATAGGTTGGTCAAATTTTGGGGTACAACAGCTGCCCCTATTCAAACGACTTGGACCTAAAGGGATGAAAATTGAACGAATTTCAAACGTTCAAGGTAAAAGGTGGCTGAATATAAAAGAACCCAGAAATTTGCCAACCGCAAAATAGTAAACTGTAGAATGGCCCACCGGAGTGGAATTAGAATCACCGGAGAAATGTATATGATAGTTGTAGGAAAGTGAGCTAACCCACCACCAATTAGAAAGCATCGACACGCAGTCGGAAAAAAAACATCTGCTAACACGCAGGCAACGACACTAAGTCGGCTCGACACTCGATTAGTAAAAGCATCTGCTAACATGCAAGCATCTGTTAAACAAACCAGGCAACGAACCCCAAGGTTGGCTCAACACGAAGTTGGTAACATTTGTTATCCAAAGCAGGCATTCGTTAATCAAAACAGGCAACGAAGCCTAAGGTAGGCTCAACACGAAGTTGGTAACATCTGTTATCCAAAGAAGGCATCCGTTAATCAAAATAGGCAACGAACCCTAAGGTCGGCTCATTACAAAGTTGGTAACATCTACTATCCAAAGCAGGAATCCATTAATCAAAACAGGAAACGAACCCTAAGGTTGGGTCAACACGAAGTTGGTAACATGTGATTTCACAATCAGGCATCTGTTTAAACAAAAACAGGCTTAGCCTCGGCTGGTAAAAACATCTGCTACGCAAGCAGGCTCGACATCCGCTGGTAAAACATCCGCTAATTAAAGCAGGCAACGACACTAAGTCTGCTCGACACGTAGTCGGTAACAGAATTCACAATCTAAAAGAAGAAATCGGGTGGGGAAGAATGAACTTAACCAAGCAAACTCTGTTGGGAAGAAAATGATAAAATGAACACAATCATCAAAGATTTTGTCGGGGTCTGGATATCACACAGGCTCATAAGAAACACTGTTATTTGCTGGAGATGATAAACACTAAGATGAACACATCCATCAAATATTTTTGTTGGGGTCTGGATACCGTACAGGCTTATGAAATACACTGATATTTGTTGGAGATACATCTGAAAACAAGAGGTAACAACCTGGCTTATGTTTCGAATGCATATGTTTGAGAATGGCATAATGCTCCATACGAAATGGAAATGCTACGCGTTTGGGAGGATGCTATGCACAAATACAAATGCAAAGGAACCACTCCAGCAAAATAAATGCCAAAGAGACGAAGCCAACTTCGTTGGGGATGACTGGGTGCCAAGTACGATTGAACATATGCTGGGAAAAACAAGCCCTGGATGACCTCCTGGAAAAGAACTCTCCTGGGTAAAACTATTCTGCTAAGAACAAAATCCGCTCCGCTTGGGATCAAACCAAACTCTGCTGAGGAAAACGCCCTGAACGGCCTTCCAGAACACAACTCTTTTGGGGAACAAAAACCCCCGACTGGGGAAAATAGCTCTAAATGACCTTCGAGAATACGACTCTAACAGGGAGTAGGCAAACTGCTGGGGGAATAAATCCACTCAGTCGGGGATACCACTCTGCTGGAGATTAAATCCAATCTGCTAGGGATTAATAATAAGATTTACTGGGAAGTTATCCCAAACTCTCTCTGCTGAGGATGGAGAATAACATTCTCTGGGGGCAATCCCACTTTGTGGGAAAGAAACATACTATGGCGACTTCACTGGGGATTAGGAATAAAGATTAATTGGGGAACCCTCCCAAAGAACTCGCTCTAAAGAATACCAATAAACACTGGATTCTGCAGCGGAAAATGCCCTGAATGGCCTTCCAGAATCACACTCTTCTGGGGGACGATCCACTCTGCGGGGAAAGAAAATTCACTCTGAGGGGAATTAAGAAAAAAAATCCTTCTACTGGGGATAAAATCTGCTCTGAAGGGGATTGAGAGAAATAAACATTGGGAAATCATCCTAAAAATCTCGCTTTGAAGAAAACCAATAACCACCGGATTCTGCTGCGAAAAACGACTTCACCAGGGGATACTCGTCGAGGGAATCAGCATCAACCTCTGCTCGGGGAAGTGAGAATAAACTCAACAGCATCAACCTCTGCTTGGGGAATTGAGTCTTAGACTCTGTGGGGAAAATAATGTAACACCCGAATTTTTAGTAATTATTTATTTAATTAAATTAATTAATTAATTATGTGATTTTGTGCCTAATTGAATTAACTAATTTATGTGATTTATTTGAAATAAATGATTTAGTTGATATATTTGAATTAGTTGATTTATTCAATTTATATGAAATATTTGATTTATATAAATTAATTAATTTATTTAATTTATACGAGTTAATTGATTTAATTGACTTAATTGATATATGTGATTTATCGAATTAAATTAATTTATGTGATTTATTTTATTGATATAATAAAATGTAGAATTTGTTACAGTAATTAGTTGGACTTATTTTGGAGTGTGAATAGTAAGTGTGAGATTGAGTTAGTAAAACCCAATTGAGTTAAGACAAATGATAGAGTTTAACATAGAGTAAGAAGAGAATAGAAAGAAATAAAAAAGTTAGTAAAGAGGAAGAAAGAGGCAAAGAGAGAAGTGATGAAGAAGAGGAGAAAATTCAAGTTCAAGAACTTTAGAATTTAAGAAATTCATGGTAAGGGTGGGTTTTTATATAATTATTGGAATTATTTGATAGTGTTTAATGGATAGAAATATGTTTAGGATGAAATCCCCAAATTTTTATGATTTGAAAATTTTTAGGTTTTGATGATAATAATTAGTATGCGATAATTAATTTGTTTAAAATTAATATGTATTGGTAGAATAATGTGAATCCTCCTTTCTATTTTTCTTGAATAGTAGTGGAAAAACAAAATTATGAATGTAGTTGTGAAGAACTCATTGTTCTAGTTACTGTAGCTATGTTACAATTGTAGCGTAAGAAAATTGGTAGGATAAAATGTGAACTTTCCCATACTACTTGCCCTGTAGCGCCGTGTCCTTTTTTTTTTTTCCTTTATGTCTATTGAAATATTGAATGATTTTATCTGTACATAGAAGTTAGAACTAGAATTGACCCGTCTTGTTAATTTAGCCTCTAGTGTTTTATAATTGTTAGCTATTGTTTGCAATTCATTTTGGGTAGTGTCGTTGGCATGTAGTATCTTGTAATCTTTTATATATAAAAGATTACAAGATACTACATGCTATGTCCATGACACTACCCAATATATATAGTTGTACACCTACAAATAATATAAAAAGAGTCGTTTTATTATATAGTATCATCATTTATTTAGTGTTATGTTTAAAAATTAGAAATAATTGATGAAAGAGAGAGATGAGATTTTGAATTGGTTCAGTAAGTTTTAGTACACTTACTGTAGCGTTAGTGAAACTTTACTAAATAAACAAAACTATAATTAATATTGAATGTCTAATTAATATTAGATATTTATATTAAATATTGAATATTTATTAAAATATTGAACTATTTATTGAATATTGAATTATTTATTAACGATGAATTAATTATTTTATATTTAATCGGCTATATGTGTTTTGTGAATTGAAGTTGGATTGTGTTGACACTTGTGCATGTGAAAATGTGTGGTAATTCAAGTGTGATGAATTATTGAAGATATTCATGAATATTAAGATTTGTGTATGGTCTTAATTGCATATGGTTGTTGAATTTGAATACGCATCATTTATGTAAGGAGGCAATGCTTGTTTGTTCCATGAGAACTAGTGACTTGTCCCAAACCTAGAGCGGGGTTTGAAAGCTTAGGGAATGATATTTTTGTGTGTTATTGGTCTAGGGAACGGAACCGGTTTAATGTAAAAACCGAAAAATAATAACAAGTGTTGGTACCACATGGCATGAGTTGCATTGAGTCTTGCATTGAGTTTTACATTGAGTCTCATTGTGTATATATTTGTGCTATGAGATTATGTGTGTCTATGTGAATTGTTGAAATTGGTGAAATTGTGGATTATGGGTATATACTAGAGAATGGTATGGCTACTTGAATGATACTTTGTTAATGAAACTTTGAAGTGTGAGAATAATTGAATTATACTTGTATGCCTTAGATTAGTTATTATCTTATAATTTCAATAATTATGTGAATTCTCACCCTTATGTTGGAATGATATTTTATACGACATCGCTCAGGTACCGAGGAGTAGAGTTGCTTCTGGCGCGAGGTAGCCATTGGAGTAGCTTAATTTGTGTCTTTATTTATTATGGGTCGAGTCATGCTCTGATTATGTAACATTGGGGAATGTTTCAATTTCATGTTTTGAGAGATACTTTATGTACTCTAATTCATTCTAATTATTTTTATTTTGAATTATATGAAGTATTGACTTTTAAGCTTAAGTATTGATTATGAATGAGATGAGCATGAGACTTTCATTATGTCTATTATGATTAAAGTAAATCCGCTGTTACATGCTAATGTGAAAGTGTATGAAAAGCATGAATTTATTTTCAATGTTTTTGAGCATGACAGGTTTATGTGATGTTTTGAAAAATTATATGACACCCTTTTGTGAGATGCATGATAATCATTCTGATTTATTTATATTTATTCTGTGGGGTTTAGAAGGGTGTTACATTAGTGGTATCAGAGCAAGGTTGGTCAGTTGACCAAGTTGTTAGTGTGTTTAATTCCTTTTATATTTGATATGTGTGTAGCACTATCAATATTGTTTGTTCTAACGAGGATTTGTTGTTGGAATCTAGAACAATGATTGTAGGCAGGAATGATGAAGCAATTACTGAAGCTTTGGCGATGTTGGCTGGAGTGATTTGGCAGAATCCGCAAGTCAATGTGAATGCTGGAAACAACAATGATGATGAGTTTCGTGCCTTAGGAAAGTTTCAGAGGAACAATCCACCAATCTTCAAGGGAACGCATGAACCTGACAAAGCACTACTATGGCTGAAAGCAATTGAGAAGATCTTTCGAGTCATGAACTGTTCAGATGCGCAGAGGGTACAATTTGGCACTCATATGTTTGAAGAGGAAGTTGAGGACTGGTGGGGTAATACTCGTTAAAGGTTTGAAGAAGATGAGGTTGAGGTTACTTGGGATGTTTTTAGAGAGGCATTTCTTGAGAAGTATTTTCCAGAAGATGTGTGTGGGAAGAAAGAAATTGAATTCCTTGAGTTGAAGCAGGGTAACTCAACTATGGTCGAGTATGCAGCAAGATTTAAGGAGTTGATTAAGTTTTGTCCTCATTACAACACTACTAATGCTGAGAGATCCAAGTGTCTTAAGTTTGTGAATGGTTTGAGGCCTGAAATCAAACAAGCTATTGGTTATCAGGAGGTTATGAGATTTTCTGAGTTGGTGAACAAGAGTAGGATCTATGATGAAGATAGTAGAGCTCGGTCTAGTCACTACAAGAGTTTAGATGATAAGAGGGGAAAAGGTCAATTCAGAGGGAAGTCGTATGTGACTCCTGCTGATAAGGGGAAACAGAAAACTTGTAATGGCAAGAAGCTGGTAAGGTCAATCCAGTGAAGTGTTTTAGATGTGGTGTTGAAGGACATCGTGCTCCCGAGTGCACGAGTGTTGAGCAAAAGTGTTTCAAGTGTGACAAGTCAGGCCACAAGGCTTTTGAGTGCAGAAGCGGTGCAAATGTGACTTGCTACAACTGTGGTGAGCAAAGGCACATTATTACCAAGTGTGACAAACCGAAGAAGGCTCAAGCAAAAGGGAAAGTGTTTGCTCTATCAGGATCTGAGACTACTAGTGAAGATCGATTGATCTGAGGTACGTGCTTCATTAATGGTATACCTTTGGTTGCTATAATTGACACTGGAGCTACACATTCTTTTATTTATTTGAATTGTGTTAAGAGATTAAATCTTGAGTTGTCTATTATGAGTGGAGGTATGGTTATTGATACTCTTGCTATGGGTTCAATAACTACCCCATATGTGTGCTTGAATTGTCCGTTGAGTATTTCCGGTAAAGACTTTGGAGTTGATTTAGTGTGTCTTCACTTAGATCAACTTGATGTTATTCTTGGGATGAATTGGTTGGAATTCAACCATGTTTATATTAAATTTTTTGATAAAACAATTATTTTTCTTGAACCTGAGAATGAAGGAGACTTGTTTATGTCTGCTAAGCAAGTGAATGAGTTAGTGCAAGATGGTGCCGAGATGTTTATGTTGATGGCAACTTTGAGTATTAGTGAAAGTGGAGCAGTTGGCGCTTTGCCAATTTTTTGTGATTTTCCAGAAGTTTTTCTTGATGAGATAAGTGATTTACCGCCGGAACATGAAGTGGAGTATTCGATCGACTTAGTTTCTGGAACTAGTCTGGTATCAATGGCTCCATATCGTATGTCCGCATTGGAACTGAAAGAGTTGAAGAGTAAACTTGAAGATCTGTTTGAGAAGAGATTTATTCGTCCGAGTGTGTCACCATAGGGTGCACCAGTTTTGTTGGTTAAGAAGAAAAAAGGTTCTATGAGGCTTTGTGTGGATTACAGACAATTGAACAAGGTGACTGTCAAGAATAAGTATCCACTTTTAAAGATTGATGATTTTATGGATCAGTTGGTTGGTGCAAGTGTGTTCAGTAAGATAGATTTGAGATCTGGGTATCATCAGATTCGTGTGAAGCCTGAAGATATTCAGAAGACTACTTTTAGAACAAGGTATGGACATTATGAGTATTTTGTGATGCCATTTGGTGTGGCTAATACACCAGGTGTATTTATGGAGTACATGAAAAGGATATTCCATCCTTATTTAGACAAGTTTGTGGTTGTGTTCATCGATGATATTTTGATTTATTCGAAGAGTGAAGAGGATCATGCTGAGCATTTGAGGATTGTGTTATCCGTGTTGAAAGAGAAGCAGTTATATGCTAAACTTTCTAAGTGCGAGTTTTGGTTGAAGGAAGTGATTTTCCTTGGCCATGTGATTTCGAGTAGAGGTATTACAGTTGATTCGTAGAAGGTTGAAGCGGTATCAAAATGGGAAGCTCCGAAATCAGTTTTTGAGATTAGAAGTTTTCTTGGTTTGATAGGTTATTATCGGAAATTAATTGAAGGACTTGCCAAGTTATCTTTGCCATTGACGCACTTGACTAGGAAAGGCCAAGCTTTTGTTTGGGATGCAAAGTGTGAAGAGAGTTTTCAAGAGCTTAAGAGAAGATTGACGACAACTCCTGTTTTGATTTTGCCGAATTCAGAAGAACTATTTGTTGTGTATTGTGATACTTCTTTCATGGGTTTGGGAGGTGTGTTGATGCAACATCAGCAAGCTGTAGCTTATGCTTCAAGGCAACTTAAAGTGCATGAGAGGAATTATCCGATGCAAGACTTAGAGTTGGCCGCTGTTGTATTTGTGTTGAAGCTTTGGAGACATTATTTGTTTGGTTCGATATTTGAGGTATTTAGTGATCATAAGAGTTTGAAGTACTTTTTTGATCAGAAAGAATTGAATGCAAGGTAGAGGAGATGGTTGGAACTTATGAAGGATTATGATTTTGGTTTGAATTACCATCTGGGTAAAGCAAACGTGCTAACTGATGCATTGAGTAGGAAATCTTTGCATATGTCAATGATGATGGTAAAAGAGTTGGAAATGATTGAGAAATTTCGAGATATGATTTTGGTTTGTGAAGAGACATCTTATGGAGTTAAGATGGGTATGTTGAAACTTACTAGTGGCATTCTTGATGAGATAAGGGAAGGTCAGAAATCTGATTTGAGTCTAGTTGATTGGTTGACTTTGATCAATCAAGGTCAAGGTGGTGATTTTCGAATTGATGAGAATGGTATTATGAGATGTCGTGATAGAGTTTGTGTTCTAGACATTGTTGAGCTAAAGAAGAGTATTCTTGAGGAAGGGCATTGTAGTGGATTGAGTATTCATCCCGGTGCTACTAAGATGTATCAAGATTTGAGGAAAGTTTTTTGGTGGCCTTGTATGAAGAAAGACATTGCCGAGTTTGTGTATTCTTGTTTGACTTGTCAGAATTCGAAGATTGAGCATCAGAAACCATCGGGTTTGATGCAACCGTTATCTATTCCTGAGTGGAAATGGGATAGCATATCGATGGATTTTGTGTCTGGTCTACCTAGAGCACCGATTAATTATGAAGCTATTTGGATTATTGTGGTTAGATTGACGAAATCTGCTCACTTTATTCCAATGCGTATGGATTACCCGTTGGAGAAGTTAGCGAAGATATACATCGAGAGGATTGTCATTTTGCATGGTAATCCTTCTAGCATTGTGTCAGATAGAGATCTGAGGTTTACTTCGAGATTTTGGGAAAGTTTGCAAAGTTCTTTGGGTACGAAGTTACGTTTGAGTCCTGCTTATCATCCGCAAATAGATGGTCAGACTGAGAGGACGATTCAGTCACTTGAGGATCTTTTGAGAGCTTGTATGTTGGAAAAAGGAGGAGCTTGGGATAACTACTTATCTTTGATTGAGTTTACTTATAACAACATTTTTCATTCGAGTATTGGAATGGCACCATTTGAGGCATTGTATGGTAGGCGGTGTAGGACACCATTGTGTTGGTATGAGTAGGGAGAGAGTGTCGTGGTTGGACTCGATATAGTCCAGCAAACTACTGATAATGTTATGGTGAGAATAGGATATCAAATTATTAATTAATTTGAATCCAATCTTTGATTCACAACCGATCTTTGATTTATCCGAAGGAAAGGTTAAAGAAAGGAAAAACCTAATTTTTGCATCGTAAACAATGCGTGGAGAGATCTAGGTAAAGGGTTAGTTAAGCCTAGGGAAGGTATTAACACCCTAAACTTTTGTAGTACTCTACAGGAACCTTTTGTTTAAGTTTACTATTTTGCTTTAATTATTTGCTTGAGGGTATATGTGCAAAGATTTAAAGGTGAAAGAGAGACCTAAGGGTTAGTCTAAGTTTACTAGCCAAGACTCACATCTTGTGCCTACGTATCCGAGGTAGGGGATGGAATCAGAGTAATCGTAGTTCCCCTTGAAAGGGAGGTTAGAAACTTCTTGACTGTGGTCAAGGTTTCGATGGGGAATAACCGTTCTTAAGGAAGCGCTTATGTGGAGTGTGACAACTCCTACTTCTACGTTTTAAAGTAGTTGAGTTGAAAAGACAGGATAGGTATTCCACGGTGAGAAACCTAATACGGAGTGCAGCGACTCCTTATCCTAATTCTAGGGTAAATGGTAAACTTGTCCGCAGCGGGACGCCTAGGCAATTAGGGTTTGAAAAGTGAAAGATGGACGAGGGTTAAGGACTATTGATGCGGCGGTCAAACGGCTAGACCTATTCCTTCGGAGGGGCATTAACGGTAAAGATAATAAACGGTGAAAGATTAATAATTTATGATGATTTTGGAATGATATACAAGTGTGAATGATAGGGATGATAGCGTTAGATAATGTCAGATAATGTACAAGAGTAAAAAAGTTAGTGTTGTACCCCAAACTTTTCCCAACCATTTCTTTACTTGGCTTATGTTTTCACTGCATTGTTCTAGCATTTGTTCTCTGCATTTTTGCATTTTTGCATACCATATCACTTGTTCTTGAGACAAGGGATCAAGGTTCTCCTATGGCTCAAAGTTTTTTTAGCGCAAAAGACTGAACAGCAAGCATTATCTGTTCCGGCATTTATTTTGCCCAACGATCGAGTGGTCGATTTTATTTTATTTTGCAGGATAAGTTTTAGCTCAGGAGGCAGCATTCAGCCATCTCAAGCATTCTCAGGGTTAAAGCATTCAAAGGAAAGTTTCAGAGGCTTATCAGGAGCTAGAACGGTTGAAAACGAGCAAATGTGCAGATTTCCCTCCAAAAGGCGCCAAAATTCAAATTTTGAAGGTGTTAATCGATTAACCATATGGTTAACTGATTAACCAATGCAGATTTTGCCTCTATACGTGATTTTTCAAGTGAAGTCACTTTGGGGTCCAATTTTGATCACTTGTGAGTTGATTTTTCACCAAGGGAAGGATCTAGAACCATTTTGAATTTTGGTTAACTTTCAAATCATTTCAAATTCCCTCCCAAAATTTCCACTCCTCACTCCAAAGTAATTTTCACAAACCACATTCCAATCCTCATTTGGATCCAAGCCTAAGGGGTATTTAATTGATCTACTCAAAACCTCACACATCTAAATCTCATAATTTCCATTTCACTTCAGAGTTCATTCTCACTCTCTCAATTCTCTCTCAATTTCTCCATTTCCAAACCTTCACCAAAGCTCTTCTCACATTGAAATCCTTGATTCTCCATTGGAACCATTGATTTCTAAGAGCTAAACATTCATCATTGATCATCATCATTTCAATTTCTTCATCCAATTTATGTGCAAGCTTGGATCTGAATTTTGAAGTTGCTTGGAAGGAGCTTATTTGGACTATTTCGGCTTAATTATGGTGGATCTTCATTTCTACTACAAGCAATCACTTAGATCTTGAAGAATCTCCGAGTTTCTTGCGTGGATCTACTTAATTGGAGTAAATAAACACTAACCGAAGCACTTCTCAGCTTCGTAGGTTGGAATTCTTGATCCAATTTGATTTTGAGTTTATTTGCATAATTAGCATGTGGATCTTCATTTTCGATTGATTTTGCTAATTTGAGTCATATGATCTGTGATCTTGCTAGTTTAATGTGTTTACATGTTGATTGGATCACTGTTTGCTGGTTTAAATTCGTGCATAATTGATTATGTGATAATCCGGATCATTGGATAAGTGCTTATGTGTTGAAATTGTTGTTCTGTTGCTGTTTTTCTACTGCTGGTACATGGTTAACCGATTAACCCAGGGTGTTAACCTATTAACCGTTGCGCATTTTCAAATTTTAAATCCTTTTTCAATGGTTAACTGATTAACCCCTGGTGTTAATCGATTAACATTGTGCCAGCAGGCCTGTTTTGCTGTTTTTCATGCTTGGTTTGGTATTGTTTCACTTTGAATCTTCATAGATCAGTATGATGCATTAGGAGTGAGATGTTTTGGATATATATCACTGTTCTTGATTGTTTAATCATGATTTTGTCGACATTCGTGTTCGTTTTCCACTTGAATGCATACTCTCGTATATGTTGTTCAATGTGATGTTTATCATTCAGTCTTTGCATAAGTGTGAAGAACGATGCGGTTGAGACGCGCTTGTGGCGGTTGTTGTCCTACACTTTTTTCCTCCCGTTTTTCTTCGGTGATTAATGCTTGAATGGTTGTAGGGGTCATAACTTCTTCCATTTCATCTCACTTTTGGCTTGAACTTGTTTGAGCTCATTTTGTTTGCTTATGTGTGCATTTTTTTTTGGTTCTTGCATTTCCATTTGCATGCTTGAGGTTGAGATATGCTTGTGGTGGTGTTTACCCCACACTTTTTTTCCTCCCTCACTTTCATTCTAATTGTGCATTACATGTTTGCATACTTGCATTTCCTTATGCTTTCTTCTTCTTCTTTTGTCTTCCTTTGCAATGTTCCCTTAGGACCTCTAATCCTTCTTTTTCAAGATGGATTTTGATAGACATTAGGATTGAAACCATGCATGATAACATTAGGTAGCGTTCCCTTTCATCCCAACTATAGGTATACTTTGTATGAGAACATTAGATTGAGTCTTAGTCTCCCTTTAGAGTGTCTTTCTCTTCTCATCTCAAAACACTTTCAAAACACATAATAAATGCTAAGGATTGTTGTATGTTACGAGCCTTAAGTACTTGGGAAATGGTGATTGGGGGACCTCCTCTCAATTATCTAGAGTGTTTAGCGTATGTCCTTTGGACGATATGCGACGCATTCGCTCCTAGGTCATAGTCTTTAGTGCAAGATGAATTACAAACAATAATCAATGCACTTCTTCTCTAAAAACACAAAAACAAACTTCAAATCTTTTTATCCTTCGGGATTTTAATTTGGAAAACCTTTTTCATAAGGAGAGTTTTTTTAACTCTTGGTTCTACCACAAACAGGTAACGCCTAAGTCTCCAATGGTCGAGCTACATACACCTAACTGATAGAGCTATGTTTTAACCCTACTCGAGTAAAACATTTTGAACCAACCGGTGTTCTTGTTAGCCCGAACTATGTTTGCTCTGATTTCTCATACCAGAAGAGAATACGTAGGTACAAGACGGTGATGTCTTGGAGAGCAACCTTCCCCACCATTCACCCGTAGTTAGCCGAACTACGTTGACACTGACTTTCCCATTGCACAAGGGAATACGTAGGCATAGAGCGGCGATGCTCTATCGAGTCTCTTTTCTTTTCTTTTGTCCCTAAGCTGTAGCTTAGATAGTAAACACTCTTTTAGATAGACAACAAAGCATGGACCCCGTCGAGTACGATGGACGTGAGGGATGCTAATACCTTCCCCTTGCGTAACCGACTCCCGAACCCGAGACATGGTTGCGATGACCTATCTTTTTTTCCCTTTTCGCTAGGTTTTTTTTTATCGTTTCCTTTCCCTCTTTTGGGATAAATAACGAACGGTGGCGACTCTTCTGTCATTGCCGGCCCCTCTTTGCAGTGATGCAACAGCTTGTGACTATGCTGGGGATAGAAACATCCCCTATGCGAGTTAACCCTAGCGCTTGGTTGTTTTTCCTTTGGGTGTGTGTATATGTTGTACTTTATCTTTATTTTCCCGCATTTATTTTCAGCATTGTGCATATCAGTTTTGCTGTGCTGTTGGGGGGGAATGTTCCGTTAAGAGATAAGCCGAACCCAGGGTTAAGTACAAACATAGTATTAGAAGTGGAAAGTAGTGATGAACTTGTATGTTTGGCATGCACTAGTTCCCATGAAATTCGCGCTCAAACGAGATTCTCTTTAATGATTTCTTTTCTGGCCCATTGGGCTCGACGGGATTTTGGATCTGAGGATTGTCGACTCTGGGAACCGATCACTTGTGATTCAGCTAAGTGAGGCCGCTTCGTTAGACTATGATGCCAAACCAGAAATGGTGAACGTATCATCGTTTCTCAAAAGTCTGTGACGCTGATGAACGCATAGGATGCCGAACCTTGTCAGTGGATAGGTCCATACCTGTGAGAGGGATTGGGTTATGCAGGAAACCTTGACTTCCAAGCTACCTGGTTTTCTTTGCAGTGTGAATCCGTGATACAAGGGGTTCCTTTCATTGACAGTGTTATGTTCTTGTCAAAGCAGAGCGCTGGTTCTTCTCAATCAACAACACATCAATCTTGATCCCTTGTTTGCATTTGCATTTTCATAGTGCATATTCATTAATATGTATTTGTGCTGCAGGTGTACATTTCCCTTTGATTCTAGTGTTCTTGTTCCTTGGACATGGAGTCTAGCATGAGGATGACAGTGATATACAAGTTTCCCACACCTGACATCAGATCTCTGTTGGGTTTGATTTCTGCTGCTGACAGAAAAGTGATGGAAGACTTCAAGGAATCTTATGGGAAGCTTCTGAGTGTTGTCTGCAAGCCATCAGTGTATGAGTTGAGTGGTCTGTATGCTCTCTTGCAGTTTTATGACCCGCAGCTGCGGTGCTTTACTTTCCCTGGTTATATTCTGGCGCCCACTTTAGAAGAATTCTCTGTGTTGTTGGGAGTGCCTGTCCTTGATCAGATGCCATTCTATCACACTGAAGCTGAGCCTGATCTGGCTAAGCTTGTTGCTGCTTTACATCTGGATGTTTCTGAGCTGAAGGGGCATTTGGCTAAGAGGAGTGGAATGCCTGGCTTCCCTTTATCCTTTCTGATTGAGAAGGCTCAACAGTTTGCCAAAGATGGTTGTTGGGTGGTGTATAATGCCATCTTAGCACTCTGTATCTATGGTATCATGTTATTTCCTAACATTCTGGATTTTGGAGATTTGGATGCATTCCATATATTTGCTTCAGGTAATCATATACCTACGTTGCTAGGTGACGTCTATCATTCTATACACCACAAGAATGAAAACAGAAGAGGGAAGAATGTATCTTGCTGCGTGCCTCTGTTGTATATGTGGTTTGCTAGTCATCTCACCAAGTCTGATCCTTTCATTACTACGGCAGGTACTTCAGAATGGTCTGAGAGGTTGATAGGATTGTCTGCTGAAAACATTATCTAGATATATATTGAACACTCAAGAATAGGGAGCAAGTAATCATCACCATGATTCTTACATAGAGTTAACCAACTCTACCTAATTCTACGTTGTAAGACCAATTGGTTCTATCCATACCAAAAGGAGGAAGGAGGCTCTATTAAGGCCTACAAGGATTGATTCTAACTGCGCCAGGGGTGAGCTCGTCAAGATATCGCATCTTGTGCCTGCGTATTCCCATTAACCAATGAGAAATTAGAGCGTCCGTAGTTCGGATATGACTAATGAAGAAGAACTCTAAACCTAAGTTCTAAAGGGAGGATACTCCTAAAAAGGGGTAGGTCTTTAGAGTAAAAGCAAATTCTAATGGCTAGTAGGTTCTAACTTAACTAAGTTAGGGTTCAAAGATGACTTAACAAAGTCAAAAGGAGGGTAATGAGCTGTCTATGACCCAAGGGTCAATAGAGAGACTTTCCTTTGGAAAAGGGAAAAGATGAGGCAACTGAATGAGAACTAACAAGTTCCATCACTTGGGGAATAACTTAACAAAGCTAGAAGCAAGCACATATAAGCATTCATTCAGACATGATGAACATATAAAAAGTATGGTGACAACCAAGGAAGAGATGCAAGCATGTGACAACATCAAGCAAAGATTACAATCAAGTCAAATGGTTACAACCAAAGATATCACAATATCTAAAAGGAAACATGATAGAGGTTCTTACAAGACTAAGCATAGAAGGCAATAAACTACATGAAACATCTTAACAAAGATGAAGGGTAATGAGGTAACAACCACCAAGACAAACACATGTAATTCAAACAAGTTTAAGTGCAAGCAAGTAACAACTTGGGGGAAAGCATATCATGGGGTTAAAAGAATATTAAATGTAACAACATGAGATAAACAATATCACCTTGATTACAATCAATTACAAGTAGGTATACCAGGAGTGTTACAACAATTCAAGCAAGAAGTCTAAAGTTTCATGGGGAATCATACAAGTTTAAAAGTAACTTTCAAAGCAAGACTTAATCCTAAGGATATTATGGTTCTAACAAGACATCATAACAAGTAAGGTAAGGACATGGGATCATGTTCAAGAGGTTACAACATCAAGGAACACACAAAGATAAACATGAACAAGTAGAAATCAAGCATATAAGTTACAACTTAAACTAAACATGGGACATGAATCAAGTAAGACCAAATGTGAAAACATTCAACATGATGAAGGCATGAAGCATTGTAAGAACCAAAAGAGATTAAGATAGTCATGTGACAACATGAAAGGGCAAAGAGATGACAATTAACAAAGCAAAGATGTAAAGAGTAAGACAAACATCTAAGTATAGCTTCATGGTTTCATGGAAAAAAGAAATGCTCAAGGTAACAACTAAGACAAAACACCATGTTATGATCCTAGAAATACACATAACAAGTTGAAAGAAGCATGAAAAACACATTTAAGAAGTTACAACATCCAAAATCAAGTTATGCACCAAAGAAGTTTCAAGGTATACCATTTATGTTCAACCTTCCACAAAGGCAAGAAACAAACCCTAAACATGTTATGGTTCTAAAAATACACATAAACAAGTAGAATAAGGCATGGTAAACATATTAAAGAGGTTACAGCATCAACAATTATGACAAAGTTCACTGATGAAGTTTAACAGGCCATTTTCATATGTATGCATTCACAAAAGCAAGTATGAACATGGTAAGACAATGAATCAAACAAATTTGAGCATTTAAACATGTTAAAAAACATATATTAATCATACAAGATCAAACTCACAATAAAAATCAAGTTATAAGTTTGAAAAAGTTCAAGAACACCAAGGTAAAAACCCTAAAAACACATGTTTTTCAAGTGAAATGCAAGTGGAAAGTTCACATTTATGAGTTTTAGGTTTACCTCTTGAAGCAAGCTTAATCAATAAGAAAACAAGAGATCTTGAGAGATCTTCCAAGGTCTGCAAATGTTCCTAGGATGATGAATAGATGATCCAAACAACCTCCAAGCAATCTAGTGGACGAAATGCCTTGTAAATGAAGGAAAATCTCCAAAATCCAAAGATTTCAAAGACCAACTCACTCAAACCTTGTTACATAAGTGTGGAAGTGACTTGGATAGCTTCAATACATCATATTTTATGTGTTTGAAGTGTTTATTGAGTTGTAAGAAGTTTGGAAATGGTTGTGGAAGGTGTTTTGCAAAAGCATATTTTGAGGGATTTTGGAAACTTAATGAGATTTTGCAAGAACTTGTGATTGTGTAAGGAAGGGAGTTCTAGATGGTTTCTAGCATGTGTTGCACCCCAAAATTTGACCAACATTTATTTATCCATCAAGTGTTTGAAGATTGATACCTTTATCAGAAAGCTCAAGAAATCCTCAGAGGAATTGGTTGAAGCCAAGGTTGTGTGTCTCATAACTTGAGAGTTGTGGGTGCTCCTCAGATGATTCTGAGACTTTGAGAATGGACTTGAAGCTTAGAGAAATCCTATGAGATGTCTTGAAAGCCATCATGAAGCCAAGAGAGGTCATCATGCAAGAATTCAGAAGATTCAACCATGAGTGGTAGAATTAGGGTTTTGACTGGGTCAACCCTAGGTCAGCTGATGTTCTGGAGAGGGTTGAGACCTAATCCAAGAGCCATGAGATCATGGAATGATGTATTGAGATGTTATAAGGATGATTCCTAGACCAACTCATCATGATTGAGGAGTTTGAGAAGTTTTAAGCTAGGGTTTCTAAGGATTGGCAGTGTAAAATCCCCTAGTTTGATCCCTATCTTCCAGGAAGTTTTAGCTCAAGATGTGATGGTCATCTCATCTTCCCCACAACATGAATGTTTTAGAGCTTGTTCTTAGCTTTAATTTTAGTGGTAGAAGTCCTTGATAGGATTTGCAGAACTCAAGTTATGGTTTTGACAAATTACAGGTCATCTGAGGTATGTGAATCTGGGTCCTTGAAAGTCACCCAACTTGCAGACAACTTTTGCCCTAGTAGGATGATTCCTATGATCTCTTGGTCAACATTAATGTTGAAGAGCATCTTCTTAGCTTTCTATAGAGTACTATAAGTCCTTGATAGGATTTGTAGAGCTCAACTTATGGTTTGTACAAGACAAGGGTATTTTGGTCATTTGGCAGTTATAGGTCATTTCAAGCATATGGCCATATCTCCTACTTCCAAGCTTCAAATGGAAAAACTTTCAACATCAAAGTTGCTTATAATGATGTTTTAAGGCTATTAGGGTGGTCATGAGATGTTGGAAAGGCTCATAGCAAAAAGTGATAAAAATGGCCTAAAAATGGGACATAAGTTAATTCAAGTGAAATGGAAAATCCTAAAATCCAAGCTATAAACCCTAACCATGGCATATGATAGGTCATTTTGACTCCCAAGGGCATTTTAAGAACAATGGTTCAGCCACAATTTTGATTTGAGGCTTAAATTTTGGAGTTGCTTTGTAAAAGTCTTGCTTGCATAATGGGGTACCAAGTCAAAACAAAGAAAAGCTTCATAAACAAGGTGTTTAAGCATTGTATATTGTACAAAATACCACCTAATGAGAAAATCAATTTAATTACTCAAGTTATAGGGTTTTTGTCATGATATCTCATGTGGTGGGAAGTGAAATGCAAATACCATATCCTAGAAACTTCAAGTCATTTCTAGATGATTCTAAGAGGTTCTAGATCTTTCTAAACATCTCTATATATTGATTGCATTCTCCATTGGTGAAAGGTTGGTGATAGTTGATGTTAATGGTGGTAGAGAATAGAGGTTGAATCCATTTTCTCCATTTGCAAATCATATTGAATTTTCATTTTTCTCTTCACCATTTTTCCATTCTTCCCACATTTTTCTACACTTGAAAACTCAAAAATTTAATTCTTTCTTTCTCTCAATTTTTGTTCATTTTTTTTATTGCAAATCAATTCCACATACTTTCTACAATTGATTCCACCATTTTTTAGCCATTTTTGGTCCAAGAACAAGCTTATAGTAATTGAAAAAAGTGAGCTTCAAGTAAAAAACAAGATCTTCATTTTCCATCAATTCAAGTGTTCTCACCTATCCAAACATCTTCAACAACCATCATGGAGTAATTCCATACAATTTTCTTGAAGAATTCGTGGGGGTTTGAAGCTACATGTCGCCATTTTCAGAGGTACTTGCATTTCAAGATAACTCATGTTATAGTAATCTTTACGGTGTCATTCTTATATATTTGGAATCCCCTCAACATGAATTACGTTTCTGGCATTTATTGGAGCATTTTCATGGAAGTTTTGTATTCATGGTGTTTCTTGATCCATATTCGGTTTTTGAGTTAGAGGAGGTTTCAAGAAATTCTAGTAATATATTTGTAATCCTTGAGAAAAATGCTACAACTTTCATCTAAGAATCATTGATTTTCATGGAGTTATGAGAGAGTTAGATGTTGAGGAACATGGAAGATGAAAGCCACGGTTACACGTTATTCTTGCTGGAAATTTCAGCTTCACAAATTCAATTTGGAGAAGATGATGCAGGTACCGTTGGATTGCGTTGAAGCCTTGACTTTGTCATCCAATCTCGCGGCCAGGATCATGCCACACGCGCAGCCCAGTCAGCCTCATTAATTGAGGTGGCACGCCAACTCAGCGTTTTTGACCCCCCTCACCTCTGTTCGAATCCCAGCCATGACACTTTTATTTATTCTTACTATTTCTCTTGTTTTCTCATGTGTTCATGTGCTATTCCATGTTCTTTTATTTTTCTGTTTTATATGCTGACTTAAAATAATCATAAAAAATAGGAAAATTAGTCTTTTTGACCCCCATTTTTTTATGGTGAATATTTAAGATGTCTAGGATTTAATAAAACTGTAATTATAATTTTACCATTTTTTTACATTTTCTTTGGATTTTTTACATTTGGGTCGTCATAAAAAGGCCAATCCTGGTGCTATCATTTTGTTGAATTTCTTTGACCTATCAAAACACAATTTAAATGTCAATCCTTTTTCAAGGATCTCATACACACGTTGAGGTATTGTGATATATTTTTGTGGGAATTTTATTGTACCATTTTAATTGGTTTTGGATGCTTTCTTTAACATGCTCCATTTTAACTTTTCCTTTGGTATACATGAGATATCTTGCAATGTTTCCATCTTATTTGACCATTTATCTTTGGATATTTTTGTGGTATATCTCACCCCTGGTTTGTGGCTTGATGTAGGGCATTGGAGATTTTTATTTGAATTTTTTAGCACCTTTTGCTATTTTTCTTATATTTTTGTATTCGGACTTGTAATTTGGACGTTCGAACGGACTTTGCTTTTCTTTCGGCTCCAACGGCCTCGATTTGTTTGTGTGGTGAACGCTAGGGTTCTTATTGCTTGTTATAGACATTATATAGGATATGTAGATCATTGATTGGCTGGTTTTATCATACATAATTGCCCATTAGGTTCCATATCTCCATGATAGCGCGTTAAGATTCCAAATTGTGGTATGCGCACGTCATTCGTAGGTTTTATTGCCTCGTATCACTTTATAATCACTTGTGGCCGAGATTGTATGTTTAATATAGGCCATCTTCCATTAATTATGGGCTTGAGGTTGATATGACTTGCTCCCTCACTTGCATTCCATGTTTACTGTTATGAATCCGCATTTCCTGTATGTTGTTTATTTCATCTGTTTTCTGTTGCTTCCTTTGCCTTTCCCTTAGGATCTCCATTCTTCCTTGTTCAAGGTAGAATGTGATAGACACTAGGCTTTGCAACCATGTATAACAATATTAGGGTAGTCTTCCCTTTTGCAAACTTCAACCATAGGATGAATCCATGGCATGATAACAGTAGGACTTGATAGTCCCCCTCCTAGCTGGGCCTGTTCTCTTCTCATCTCAAAACAGTTTAAGATACAGTAATCATGAATGATTTCTTTCGTACGTTACGAGCCTTAAGCTATCTGAGAAAGGGTTGTGGGAGAGTTTCTTTTCCACAGTCTGGATGTTTAGTATGGTACCCTTTGGGTGACATGCGACGCATTCACTCTCAGGTCATAGTCTCTAGTGCGGTTGAAATCGCAAACACAATAAAAAACACTTCTTTCGTAAAAACAGGAACTAAACCGTAGTTTCCTGAACTACGTGAGCTCTGATCTCTCATGCCTGTTGAGAGTACGTAGGCACAAGATGGCGAAGTCTTGGCGAGCTACCTTCCCCCATAATCCTTCGTAGGCCGAACTACATTGACTCTGATTTCTCATTCTCTGATGAGAATACGTAGGCATAAAGTGCGACGCTTTGCCGAGTCATTTTTCTTTTCTTTTTCAGCCAGCCTCGATAGGTAGATAGAATAAAACCAACCCGTCCGAGTAAATAAACAAGCGAGGATCCCGTCGAGTACGACGGACGTGAGGGGTGCTAATACCTTCCCCTTGCGTAACCGACTCCCGAACCCAGACAATGGTTGCGATGACCTTGTCTTACCCTTTTTCGTCAGGTTTCTCCGATCGTTTCCTTTCCCGCTCTGAGGGATAAATAACGAAAGGTGGCGACTCTTCTGTTATGCCGGCACCTTATTTTCGCGCAAGCGACAGCATGTAACTCGTGTGTTTTTGATGTAAGAAGTGATTTCTATTTATAGCCAAAGGCCTTGGATCAAGGTATGGGTAAAAGTGAGGAAAATTTCAATTTTAACCTTCCATGATGAAAATCTTTGAGTTTTCCAATGCAATCTTCATCCTTGTCTTTAAGACACTCTACTAAGATATTCTCCATCCCCTATAAATTTATTTCATAATTCTTGATAGGGTAGGAGGTAACTTGTTGAAGTAATGTTGATGATTTGACAAGGGCGGCCACCTTTTTTCTCTTTCTTCACTATTCACTTTTGCAACTTGCATTAAATAATGATTTCCTTTGATATTTGGTCCATTTTCGTGGGAATTGATGTTAAACATGTTTATTAACAATTTAAACATCATAAATAAGGCTTAGTATTTGATTAGCATCGATTCAGAGAGGTTTCAGAATCAAAAAACTCATGCTGACCTGGTTTTGCCAAAGTGAGTTTTTGCCAACTTGTGGACCTTGGTTCTCTATAACCATGAAAATTTATAAAACCCACTTGTACTTTTTAGAAAGCCCAAATTAGGTACTAAAATATTTATCTTTGTGTTAGGAACTCATTCCTCATGAAACTATGTCAAAAACCCTTGTGTGGTTAAGGAGTTATGGCTTTGCCCTTTTCAAAACCTTAATTTCCCAACTTTTCGATTTTCTCAATTCTTGATCAATTGGTCACAAAACTTCATGATTAGATATTAAATGATGTTGTGAACATAGTTGTCTTCAATTTTGGGTTAAAACCCTGTTGGTCAATGGGTTGACTTTTCAGTCAGACGAACCGAACGATCGAAAACCTCTAAATCGACTATTAGTGTCATGGGTTCCCTGAGGCCTTGAAACTTCTTGGGTAGACTTCCTATGGCTACATGAGCCTCATGGATCATGAATCATTCCTTGGAAAACCATTTAAACCAAAAGTCAAACTACATTTGACTTTTCCAATCAGAAACCCTAATCAGGGTTTTTGCACTGCACTGCTTCCTTTCTCTTGGTGACAACCTCAAGTTGGATTCATTCTTGATACAATGTGATATCCTTTATGAAATGGATAATTTTTATGTGGAGGACCAACCTAAAACCTTGACTGGTCAATCCCTAGAAACCCTAATTTTTTACTGTATGAAAATCTAATTCACCTGTATCTTGACAAAGACAAACTTGAAACAGGTTAAGGTTAGATAATCAATGTTGATGCTCCTAGAATGAAGATGGAATCTAAGGGTACAATTTTGGGGTATAACAGTCGCCAGCTGAAGCTGGGGAGTCCCAGCTAGCCAGGAAACAAATAAAGCAAGGCGGGACTCCAACATGTAAGAGCAAGGACTCCCCAGCAGAGTCGCCAGATGAAGCTAGCGGGATTATATCCGAGTAAACCGCACACTAAAAGATACAACAGTGTCGCCATCGAGCTTTATTTAGTCCTAAAGGACAATGAAAATATCAATAAAACCCAAGGGGAAGAGAAACGGAAAGGGGGTCGGTTATGTGAAAGGAAGGTACTAGCACCTTAAGCATCTGTCGTACCCGACAGGAACTATTTTGCTTGCTTCTAGGCTTGGATGGGTTATCTATCTAAAGGCTTCTAGCTAAAAAGGAAAGAAAAGAGAGAAAAAGAAAGAGAAAGAAAGAAAGAAAAGTGCTCGCGGAGGATTGGGGTCATCCTGCCTACGTACCCTCACAGTGCAATGAGGAAGTCAGATCTCTGTAGTTAAAGGAACCAAGGAAGAAATAAGAGGATCTGGACGGACCAGAGAGACAGAAGAATGGAAGAAGACGGAGGAAGGTGGCTCGCTAAGATTTCAGAATCTTGTGCCTACGTACCCTCATAGTATAATAAGGAAATCAGAACCTACGTAGTTCGGGGACTCGATGCATTAACTGGTAAGCAGTGATTAACCGAATAAAGATAAGGGTGAAACTTAGTGGGGAAAGAAAAAAGGTCAGTGTCAACAGACGGACTACGACGAACCAAGAGAAAGAGAGTACTGAACCAAAGGGAGGTGTTTGACTCTAACGGGAAATTGGTATATTAACTGATAAACAGTGGTTAACCAGAAGGAGAAAGGAGCTGATTTTAACCAATAAACGGTGATCAACCAACAGTCAGGTGTGGAACCAAGCAAAGGTTGTGACCCAAAAAACGGGTGTGGAACCAAGTGACGGTTGTGACCCAAAAAATGGTACATTGACTGAACAAACAACACTTGACCAAAGGAAAGGGTATTCAAACCGAATAAAGGTTACTAACCCAAAGCTGACAGTATTTAAACCAAAGAAAGGTTGCTAACTGCATGGGGTTCGGTGCTTAACAGACAAATTGTGATTAACCGAAAAGAGTGAGTGATTAACCAAAAGAAGGTGATTAACTCAAGAGAAACTCAGTATCTTAACAGACGGACTGTGGTTAACTGAGAAAAGGGTGATTGGTTCAAACAGGCGGACTGTGAATGACCAAAAGGCGGGTGATTAACTAAGAGAAGGTGATTAACCCAAAGAAAAAGCTAGTTTAATGGGTGCACCATGATTAACCAAACACCGGGTGATTAGACAGAAGAAGGCGACTAACCCAATGAAAATTCAGTATTCACAGACGAACTGTGATTAACTGAGGAAAAGAG
Organism: Lathyrus sativus; assembly: GCA_963859935.3. Taxonomy (NCBI): domain Eukaryota; kingdom Viridiplantae; phylum Streptophyta; class Magnoliopsida; order Fabales; family Fabaceae; genus Lathyrus; species Lathyrus sativus. Next base: position 282,417,192 of record OZ012735.1, read on the forward strand.
GACTGGTGTTTAACTGACAGGCAGTGATTAACCAAACAAGAATGAGATAGAATCAAGAGAAGGTTGAGAATTCTGATGGGGATTAGGTTTTAACAGGAAGCATGTGTTAACCGAAGAAGAAAGATTGACCTAGCTGAGGAAGGAGAGAATTTGGTTTTAACCGAAAAATGGTTGATCAACCAAGGAAATGAGTGATTACAAAATTCTTGGGGAACCAAGAATGGACTGGCCTCAAGAGAAAAGAGTGTTGAATTGAAAGGTGAGAGTTACTTCCAAATAGGAGATAAGGGTGCAAGTGATCAAGGATCGACTCGACTGGAGAACCAAGGGATACCACAGTAAGGAGATATAGGCGACTATTCCAGGCACAGGGGCATTCGTCCCCTATCCAAGATAGTCAGAATGAGTGTAGGAATTCTCCACTCTCATTCCTTCTTTAACACCAAAGTGCGGTGCAACAAACGAACGAACAGCACAACAGCGCAATATTTGTACAGTGCTCCAATGCGTTGCGAATCTTCAACTCCACGGGGGAAAAGAGAGGACAAAGCTCTGGAAGATCCAATGGAGAAGGAAAAAGGAAGGATCGGCTAATCGAAACAAAGTTTTGATTAATCAATTAAAAGGGGAAGACGCTAACAATTTTCCAAAGGGATGAAAAATCGTTGAAGCAAAGGATAAATTATTTATTATACAAGATTAAATTCATTCCAATGAGGAAGAAACTTAATGCAAACATGAATATAAGTGTAAAATAGTACCAAATGACATTTAGTATGCATCATGAATCATGTAGCATGTGATCAAAGAATGTGCAATAATGATCATGACCATACAATGTCAAAAGACGCAAATAATCGAGAATCGAAAAATTGCACATTGAAAGTTTGGATACATGCTTCATACAAAAGTTAAACAGCTCATAAAACATCCACAAATATCAAGCCATGGAAGATACATGAGGAAAGAATAGCAAACAAGCTTGAAAATAGGCAAAAATGGCATTTTTTCACTGTGGTAACCGGTTACCACATGTAGGTAATCGGTTACCTGCTTCAAAATGGCAAAATCACATGAAAATTATGCAGGGTAACCGGTTACCACTGTGACAGTGGCAAAAAACAGCTTTTGAAAAAGCACTTTCAGCAGCCAAAACACTTATCCAATCATCCACATGCTATGATTAACATTTGCGCACAAAAAATGAAGTTCAAAATCACTTAGGCATCAATTAAACATCAATTGAAAGCATTAAACATGAAGATCAAAGATCAAACAATCACATGATCAATCAACACCGAAAAATGATCGAACTACATCATAAACGCACGAGAGTGATCAAAACAATAAATCAAGTGTGAATTACCAACCTACAAGATGGAGGATTGCCTTGGTGATTGTTGGTATTGATACGTGATGAGAAATAAGCAAAGAAAACTATAGAATTCCAAGCTTGAGATCAAATTGTAGCGAGATCAATAAAAACGCGATAAATGCTCCAAATACCGATTTGCAACGAAGAAGCTTTGAGATGATTTCTTGAATTGGAGAAGTACTACTGCAAATCCAGAAATCCAAGCAGGAATATGGTGGAATAAGGTTTAGCTCAAGAGAATAACAATTTCGATGTGAAGAATGTTACACTCTAATGGTGGAAATTGAGCTTTTATGAGGGTTTTTAGGAGAGGATGAAGATGAATGTGAAAATGTTGTAGAAAATTCAAAGAGAATGTGAGAAAATTGAGAGTGAAGAATATTGAGAAGATGATTGAGGGTGAAGAATGTGAAAATTGAGAAAAATGATTGAACCCTCTTGTGAAATGGTGTTGATTTGCTTATATAGAGTTTTGCTTCGGAGTTGCTAGGTTTAGAGTGAGCTTTGGATGTAGCCTTGGAGTTAGTTAGCCTCAACTCACTAAGTTGGAGGTTAACTCAGTTAGTTAGGTAGTTGACTTAGTAACCATCCCAATGCAAACTTGAATCCAAGGGCTCATATGTTTGGGAATGAAGCAACATAGTGGTCTTAATCCAAATTGATGTATTGGAGAAAATGCCTTGAAGTGTTTAGAAAGGTCTTGAATTGTCTAGAGATGTCTAGAATGTTCCACACAATGTTAGAACCAAGTAGACCCTCAAAACGATAGAGTGAAAGTCCTGTCACAAAAATGCATAAAAAACAGCATTTTTGCACAGGGTAACCGGTTACCCTACTTTGCCTAGCAAAGTGGTAATCGGTTACCACAGGCAAAACTTGCCAAATTTGCTTGCAAAATGGTGATGTGGACACGGTTCTGTTTTTCGACCTTTTGCTTTGATGAATAGACATAGAAACCTTCATTTTATGCTTGTTTTGATGATGTGATATCTTTGAGAGGATGCGATTAATCGGGCTTGGAAAACCTGAATATTCCTGCAATGAAAATCACAGAGAAAAAGTGTGAATGCGTATGTCAGCGATGTGAATGCACATGCTTATGCAAAAGGAAAATAGGAGGTCGAATTTCAGGTTACGATAGGAATCTGGGTCTTCCCAGAGATGGGGCCAGGTGCTTAACGTTCCTGTTAAACAATATAAGTTCGGTCTAGGGTATAAACCCTTTGTTCCTTCTCAAGACCCTCCGAGGTATAAAAGACCTATTCGATTCACCAGCGGTGGAGTTATCTTCGACATGATTCACACTATTTGGGATGACGAAGGAGATAATGATTGTGATATGGATGCCTGGATCCGTCCTTGTTTCCCCAGACAGAAGCTATGCAATCGAACCGTGGAGGAAATCATCCAAGTCACTTCTGAAGAGTAATTCCCACTTTTTTTTATTATGTCTAGTCCTACATTCTACCCAAGACGTATTGACTCATTTTGTAGGGCCCTTTTGTCATTTTCAAACATTATCATGAATAAAGACGTCCTTTTTGCATTCAATTATTTTGATCCCTGATTTTCCTTTTTTGTTTTTTTGCAATTTTATTAAACAAAAAAATGGCAATGTATTTGTTTTTGTTTGCATATCATAATAAACATAAACATCAATCATGAAGGTTGAACATCCCAGATACCACCGATCCAGATTCGGTTATGGCTCAGTATGATTTTGATAATCCTATATATCAATACAAATAAATTATATTTTCTTCCTAACTTCTTCTTTTCAGTGTCTTATACATGTCGCATATGTGTTTCTCATGCTCTTGCATCTTCACTACTGTTTTATCTCCAACGGTTAGTGACGGATGACAATGGACAATCGAGTTTCAACTCCACATAAACTCAATGATTGTTGTTAACAAAATTAAATACAATAAGTTTATGTCTACTTGCAACCATGGATGGAGTTACCCCTAGTGTGAAGAAAGTGATGTTGAGATTCTTGGATAATGAGACCAGTATGACATTGCATCTATATGAAATAGGGTAATCAATATTAGGAATCGTGATTCATTTCTCACAACCCTGCATACCCAAGCTAGCTATTAACAACAAACTCCTAACTTCAGAGATTGTGTCATAGAACACATTGAAACACAATTGACGATGTTGATGAACTTCAACATCTAACTGTGTCTGAACCAAAGGCTCTTTACCCCTTCCAAGTAAAGCTACAGTAACACGAAAACTACAATTTCCATCTTGACCCACACCAACAATTTCATCAATGTACTCATCGGGAAAAGTAAAGATGTCATGAAGACAAATTAGGCGGTTAACTTCCAATTGATTTTGTACATGATCTCTTTGTAGTCTGACTTCTTTGTAAGCTATCAGCATACCCCCGGTGCAAAGGATCACGACACACAACACTTTCTTGACCCTTTTTACTCTTCTTATTTATCCTCTTTGGCTTGTACTTCACTGATGGTGGGTACATGAAAGTTATGGATGGATGTGTTAGTTCTAGAACATTTTTCTTCATCATCCTCTGGCCTACAATATCCAATGTAGTGAAACACCTCTTCAACTTTTCACATTATTCTTTTAAATCCAATTTTGTTTCACTATCTTCTTGAGTGATATCATGCTCTTCAATGTTTAATTTCTTCCAAAATACATGAATATATTCTAATGGAATAGGCTCACCTTATATTTGAAGACCGGTGAGTTAACACGTACAAGATAACTCATGTGTTGTTCTAATGAAGCAACCACATGCATCTTTGTCAAAACCGACAAACTTTGCCTTTTTTAGCTTATTTCCAATGTGTTGTATACACTATCTTGAAACAAAGTCAGGCAATGTGAAGTAAAGTGGAGTGTTATACCGATACTCAATGTTGTTAATAGTTTTTTTGAATTGATACTCTAATTGAACCTAGTTACAACTTCAACATGGTGTTCATAACATCCCAACTTCTTCATAAATCTCCTCGGCTAGTATTTAACATGTTTTTTAGTCTCCAATGAGCAAACTTAACCCTAAAAACAATAAATAGAAAAAGATGATATAATTTGATAATTAGTAATGTAATACAATCAGTGTCACATCGATGTACATGTTTGTTGTCGGGTTCCCAAAATGAGTGTTTCTATTAATCCATGCAGCAACTAGCCTTTCTTTATACTAAACCATGTTTCGTGTACATACTGAACAAATAAAGGAATATCAGCACATATTACCTCAATGTGCTTCAAGTGTTCAACAAAATCAAACTCTCTATTTGAATACACGATTTTGTTCAATACATCTATAACATGTTCTTCCCTATTAGATTCGACATACTCCTCACACTGCATACCAACATTTTTTTGAAATATGGAACATAAACAACCTATGAGCTAAATTTCGGAACACAACTTCCACGTCATTCATCAATATCAATTCCCGGTCCGTCACCAAAACCTTTGATGAAAACTTATCCGGAACTAGGGGGTGCAGTGATTATAAACCAAACCACATATATGGTTTGGTTTGGATCTTAAAACCATTTATATAAAACTGGTTTATTTTTTTAAAACCGGTTTACAAGTGGATTGGTTCGGTTTCAAATCGGTTTTTAAAAAAAACAATTTTTTTAAAAACCAGTTTTAAACCGGTTTTTCTCAAAGCCAGTTTTTTATTTTCTTTAAAGAAATCAGTTTTAAAACCAATTTTTTTAAAAAAAATCAACTTTATAGCAAACTATCAAATAATTGATAAACCACCTGAAATTTATTCTACTTTAAACTTATTGCAAACTATCAAATAATTGATATAAATCAATTAATCAATTTTATTTCAGTTTTACATTGAATTAAATCAACACTCCATATATCTTAAACTTTAAACTACTCAATGTAAAACTGGAATTAGACTAATTCCTTTTCATCGTGAATTAAATCAATTAATCGAGAAGTACGTTGAATTGATGTAAATCAATTAATCGTGAAACTTATTCTACTTTAAACTTATTGCAAACTATCTATCTTAAACTTATTCTACTTTAAACCAAATCAATTTTATTGCAAACTATGGGTGTTGATCTTGATTTTCCCAAACTATTCTACTTTTGTTTTTGAAGCTTATTGAAAAATGGTTACCGAATCTCAATCCGGTTTGAAACAAATGGTTACCGATTTTTTTTAATTTGATAAATGGGCCACAAAATTTAAAATATAAATTTGGACTGGATTTTAAAATTGGAATTAATTTGGATATGAATTTGTTTTATGGTTATTGTCATTTATGAATTTTGGACACACCTATATATATAAAAGTTATCTTCGACATGATTCACACTATTTGGGATGACGAAGGAGATAGTGATTGTGATATGGATGCCTGGATCCGTCCTTGTTTCCCCAGACAGAAGCTATACAATCGAACCGTGGAGGAAATCATCCAAGTCACTTCTGAAGAGTAATTCCCACTTGTTTTTTATTATGTCTAGTCCTACATTCTACCCAAGACGTATTGACTCATTTTGTAGGGCCCTTTTGTCATTTTCAAACATTATCATGAATAAAGACGTCCTTTTTGCATTCAATTATTTTGATCCCTGATTTTCCTTTTTTGTTTTTTTGCAATTTTATTAAACAAAAAAATGGCAATGTATTTATTTTTGTTTGCATATCGTAATAAACATAAACATCAATCATGAAGGTTGAACATCCCAGATACCACCGATCCAGATTCGGTTATGGCTCAGTATGATTTTGATAATCCTATATATCAATACAAATAAATTATATTTTCTTCCTAACTTCTTCTTTTCAGTGTCTTATACATCTCGCATATGTGTTTCTCATGCTCTTGCATCTTCACTACTGTTTTATCTCCAACGGTTAGTGACGGATGACAATGGACAATCGAGTTTCAACTCCATATGAACTCAATGATTGTTGTTAACAAAATTAAATACAATAATTTTATGTCTACTTGCAACCATGGATGGAGTTACCCCTAGTGTGAAGAAAGTGATGTTGATATTCTTGGACAATGAGACCAGTATGACATTGCATCTATATGAAATAGGGTAATCAATATTAGGAATCGTGATTCATTTCTCACAACCCTGCATACCCAAGCTAGCTATTAACAACAAACTCCTAACTTCAGAGATTGTGTCATAGAACACATTGAAACACAATTGACGATGTTGATGAACTTCAACATCTAACTGTGTCTGAACCAAAGGCCAAGACTCTTTACCCCTTCCAAGTAAAGCTACAGTAACACGAAAACTACAATTTCCATCTTGACCCACACCAATAATTTCATCAATGTACTCATCGGGAAAAGTAAAGATGTCATGAAGACTAGTTAGGAGGTTAACTTCCAATTGATTTTGTACATGATCCCTTTGTAGTTTGACTTCTTTGTGAGCTATCAGCATACCCCCGGTGCAAAGGATCAAGACACACGACACTTTCTTGACCCTTTTTACTCTTTTTATTTATCCTCTTTGGCTTGTACTTCACTGATGGTGGGTACATGAAAGTTATGGATGGATGTGTTAGTTCTAGAATATTTTTTCTTCATCATCCTTTGGCCTACAATATCTAATGTAGTGAAATACCTCTTCAACTTTTCACATTATTCTTTTAAATCCAATTTTTTTTCACTATCTTCTTGAGTGATATCATGCTCTTCAATGTTTAATTTCTTCCAAAATACATGAATATATTCTAATGGAATAGGCTCACCTTGTATTTGAATACCGGTGAGTTAACACGTACAAGATAACTCATGTGTTGTTCTAATGAAGCAACCACATGCATCTTTGTCAAAACCGGCAAACTTTGCCCTTTTTAGCTTATTTCCAATGTGTTGTATACACTATCTTGAAACAAAGTCAGACAATGTGAAGTAAAATGGAGTGTTATACCGATACTCAATGTTGGTAATAGTTTTTTTGAATTGATACTCTAATTGAACCTAGTTACAACTTCAACATGGTGTTCATAACATCCCAACTTCTTCATAAATCTCCTCGGCTAGTATTTAACATGTTTTTTAGTCTCCAATGAGCAAACTTAACCCTAAAAACAATAAATAGAAAAAGATGATATAATTTGATAATTAGTAATGTAATACAATTAGTGTCACATCGATGTACAATCAGTGTCAAAGCCAGTTTTTTATTTTCTTTAAAGAAATCAGTTTTAAGACCAATTTTTTTAAAAAAATCAATTTTATTGCAAACTATCAAATAATTGATAAACCACCTGAAATTTATTCTACTTTAAACTTATTGCAAACTATCAAATAATTGATATAAATCAATTAATCAATTTTATTTCAGTTTTACATTGAATTAAATCAACACTCCATATATCTTAAACTTTAAACTACTCAATGTAAAACTGGAATTAGACTAATTCCTTTTCATCGTGAATTAAATCAATTAATCGAGAAGTACGTTGAATTGATATAAATCAATTAATCGTGAAACTTATTCTACTTTAAACTTATTGCAAACTATCTATCTTAAACTTATTCTACTTTAAACCAAATCAATTTTATTGCAAACTATGGGTGTTGATCTTGATTTTCCCAAACTATTCTACTTTTGTTTTTGAAGCTTATTGAAAAATGGTTACCGAATCTCAATCCGGTTTGAAACAAATGGTTATCGATTTTTTTTTTAATTTGATAAATGGGCCACCAAATTTAAAATATAAATTTGGACTGGATTTTAAAATTTGAATTAATTGTCATTTATGACCATGAAACAAAAAAAGACGAAGAGTTTGAAAAATGGATTAACCATCAATTTGAACTAGTTTTTAAACCAAATAATATGGACTTTTGAAATCGGTGCACCATATTTTCAAATTTGGTTCTTGTGAACCGGTTTTTTTGCACACCCCTATCCGGAACGAACAACTCATTCAACTTCTCTAGTGCTCATGTGAAGTTTTTCTCCCTTTCATGTTCTAAATATGCAAATCCAATTGAAAACGTCAACTTCATTGATGTAACACCAACAATCTCAAATAGTGATAGCCGATACCTATTTGTTTTGTATGTACAGTCAATAATCAACAACTTCCTAGAATCAAATAAATAAAAATTTGCATTTTTTGAGAATTTGGTACCTATTTATTTTGTATGTACAATAAAAAGTTCAACACGAAATGAAACATGTTCAACAACGTCACTGAATCAAGACGTGTCCAAAAGATATCAACAACAACATTTAAATCTTTCAAATTTTGGTCCAATACATGTATTTCTCTTTATGAATAAGACTCGGCAAATGTTGCATTTCAGTCAATGAACCTGTATGTAGATCTTGTCGTATACACCTGGATAACACTCGTGAGGTTTTTTAGATCTCTATCTTTCAAAGCAGCAACTATGTGCCTCGGAGCCAAATTGAATTTTGTCATTTTATTCACAAAGTGTCTTTCATCATCACAATCTAATATATCATGGTCGTCTAAATATGTAGTTAGTTTATTATTGTGACACTCACACCTATCCATCATCTTCTAACCGCTACCACTTAGTAAAGATCTCAACATAAATGGATATTTAACTTTCATATTATACCTACCTTTAGAGTACTTGTTCTTTTTATAGTTTCCTCCTGTCTCACAACTCATAGTCAATTTATTTTTCCTTCTTCTGATCTCATTTATGGTATCAAAACAAACATTAACAACAACAATAACATGTTATTTATCAATAAATTATGCACATGCTAATACTCTTCGACTCGGAAGAAAAATATTTAGTGTGTGAAAAACCAAATCGGACTAGCCGGTCAAACCAGAAACATAAGGGACCATTGGTCTAGTCTAATTGCTAGATCGAGTAAGCTTTTAAACCAATAAGAACCAACCAGACAAATCTGTATAAATTGGACAAACTTTAATTTTTAAATTAATAAATAATAAAAAGAGTATTTTGATCGATATAAAAATAAGAGTACCAGGTTGTTTAAGTGTACGGCAGGTATATTATCCCTATTTTGTAGTATTAGTCCTAATTATTTCTAGTAACAACTTTTTAAAGATAGTGTTCGTGTGAGAAAACTTTACCAACGACCTAATGATTTCTAGTGAAAGATTTTTTCTCACTAAAAGACAAATTTGTTAAATAACATTTGAAAACTTCAAAATTAATTGAAATTACTTAAATAACAGTAATATAAGAGCCCAGATAGGTAACCTATGTATTTTTATGATAAGAACAGAGTTAATTATAAACGTATAAATATGCAATCAAAATGGTCACCAATGTTTGAATTACAATGCCAAGGTGATTTTGTTGAAGGTTCAAAATACATCATATTACATCAATAATTCAATATCGTCCATGATTCTGCCAAACTCAAACAATCCAAACAAACACTAATTTTGCAATAAACCCAACTTCAATCAATAACATATCTGCATAGAAAAGAGAAGAACTTCCAGATCCACATCGCTCCGAGAACCCAGGAAACAGATCAAACCATACATGTAAAAACTTGACCAAACGTAAAAACGAATAATCGATAATGGAGCATAACAGTAACTTTCTAAGTAAAGAAAAGGTAAGGTATGCTGTAATTTATTTCAATCCTTGCCATAAATTATAAACATAACATCAATCAAGGCATATCTATATTACAAATATCAGTATGAAAAAGAATAATGGAAGTAAGTCAATGTACACAGATCAAACCTGGAACCTTAACCTGTAATGGTATCAACAGAATAAAAGTGAAAAAACTAGGGACTAAAATGGTAAACAGGAATAAAAACAACCAAGACAAAAAGAGAGAAAGAAAACTTGTATCTATGGTAGTAAGAACGCAGCTCCTACCTCTTAAAGTCCTATACAATAATCTATCATTTGAAAACTACCAATGCTGAGTATATTACTTTATCATTACTATCAATGAAAATCGGTTATGTGATGGTAACTGTTAACCAACTTACCGGCCTTGGCCTTTCTTCCTACACTTGAAAGGGAGGCGGGAAGGGGTTGAAGGCGAATACTCAACAGGCAACTGGGGTGGTTCCAGTTCTCCGCTTAGCATCCCGACAACCTCCTTCATTGAAGGACGCCGAGTAGGTGATTTAAGCAAACAAAGCAAAGCCACTTTGATGCAGATCAGGGCCTGGTCCTTATTCAATGACTGAATAGATTCATCAACCAACTCAATAAGCTTACCGTTTCTTGCACAATGGCGCGCCCATGACAAAAGATTTGCTCTTTGAAACTCCGAAAACGGTGAACCGGTCACTTGAAGTGGGCGTCTCCCGGAAATGATAACGAGCAACAAGATCCCAAAGCTATAAACATCACACTTTTCGGAGACATTTTCACCATAGCCATACTCGGGAGCAACATAACAAATAGTTCCTCTCATACTTGGTGTACTACTCACACCACCACTCTTTGGAATGTCTCCACTAGCTGAATCAAAACTATTCCTACGTGTTCTCCATAACTCGCCACTGAACCCATCTAACCACCAATCGACACTACCACGATTATTCCTACTTCTTCTCTTTTCCTTCTTTCTATCCCCATATAATGTATCATCACTCATCCACCAATTATCATCAATGCTAATGCCATCATCATTTTCAACACCCTTTTTCTTTTTATTCTTATTCTTATTCTTCTTCTTTTTCTCCTTTGCAGCCTCTTCACAATACTCCTCCTTCCACCATTCCCTAACCGATTTTCTTTTATCCTTCTTCATCACCCCACCAACATTTTCCTCATCCATTGATTCCCACCATTCCAATTTATGCTTCTTGTTCTTCTTCTTCTTCTCAATCTTCTCTTCAACTAATTCACTCTTTTCACTTTTCACTTCCCTTCCAATCCAATCCATCACATAATCCTTCACCTTCTTACCTTCACCAACGGGCATCAAACCCACAACCTCATTCTCATGTTTCCACCACCAATCCCTAACCGAACTACTTGCTACCCCTTTCCCATTCCTCCTACCATCCTCAACACTAACAACATCCTTCTCACTCTTCACACTACCCTTATCAAACCCCGGCGATGCTGTCACAGCCATCGTCATAGGTGAAGCCATCGGAGATTGCTCCAAACCCAAATTAGCACCATCTTCAAAAAAAGTAGTATGAACACTTTCCACAGATCCACAATCATCAATCAAAACCCTAACACCACCACACTCCAAATCCTCACCCCTTTTCTTCATTTCATCCTCACTATCAATATCCAAAAGCTCAACATCAACCCTAACCGGCTCTGATTTCAACCTCGCAAGTCCGAAATCGCCAATTTTAGCAGCAAAATCACAATCTAAAAGAATATTACTAGGCTTTATATCACCATGTATAACAGGAGGATCAAAAGAATGAAGATAACAAAGTCCCTTAGCTATATCCAACACAATTTCAAACCTCTTACCCCAATCAAAAAGTTCAGAGCACTTACGCTTCAAAAGCGCGTCTTGAAGATTACCGTTTTGCATCAGAGGATAAACAAGGAGAAAACGGCACTGTTTTGGGTCAGACGAAAACCCTAACGGAGGAACTATATAAAGAGATCGAAGCTTCGAAGAGAAGAAGAGCTCGTTGTGAAACTCCCGTTCACCTTGTTGAGAAGAACTGTCCATGAGCTTAACAGCGATCGGTTTCGAAGAGAGTGTGCCCGAGAACACGGTGCCGAATCCGCCATGACCGAGTGGAACTGAGAAGGAGTTTGTTGCACGGCGGAGGAGGGAGTAGGATAACCGGTGCGGTTGATTCTCGTCGGTGAAGGAGAATGGAGCGGTGCGTTTTTTTCTAGTGCGGCGGAAAAGGAAGATGAAGAAGAGGAGGAGAGTCAGTAAGACGGCGGTTCCGGCGAGGAGAGGAATTAGAATGTGGTGGTAGTTACGGCGGTGGTGGTGGGGAGATTGAAGAGGTGGGTTATTTAAAGATGATGGCATGGACGGTTGAGATTGAAAGAGTTTACGGGGAAGCATGGTGGAGATGAGAGAATATAGAAAGGTTTTTCGCTTTGGTAATTTAGAGAGAAAGGTTAGAGAGAAAGGAAGAGAAGAAGAACGTGATAGTTGGGAGTTGAAGAAATTTTAATGGTAAATGGAAACATTTTTATTTATTTATTTATTAAAATAGTAAATTTTCTTTTTCTAGGTTGTTTTCTCTCTGTCTAGTAAAGTCAAGAGGCTAGTGTGTGTTTGAGTGTGAAATTTGGGTGTACTGTTTCATGAATGACTTTTGAAGAGGTTGTTGGTTTGTTTGGATTTGGGATTTTGGACTGGTATACGTGCCAGCTGTCAAGACAGGTGCTTTTGTTTAATTTATTGGTAAATTAAAAAAAAAAAATTTAAAAAGTACCAAAATCAATAATATTAATATTTTGATTAATTTAAAAAAACAATTTTTGTTAAAAATGAGAGACATTTAATTCATCCACTAATATTAAAAGATAGTCATTTAAAAAAGAGTAAAAATACATGGTAAGCAATAGACACATTATTTTATTTAAAAACAAATTTTAAAATATCAATTTAATTTCTATTAAATTTCAATTAAAATGGTTTTTGAAGTTTGTAACAATAATTCTTATCTTACAATTTTATGAAAATTCATTATTTCTAATTTTAAAAGTAATTCTTATAAGATGTAAATGAAAATTGAATATTTTTATTTAAAAGAAATTGTACTAAACCGATCTTTAATGACTAAGGCTCAATTCATCTCAAATCAACTCCATTTACCTAAAGTATAAAATCAATTCACACAGGAAGAACAAGGTACATTCTCTGATCTTCATCTTTTCACTACATTAATCTTGAATCTTGAACTGATTTGAGTATTTGAGTGTTAACCATGCAGATTCATCCCACGTCGCCATAAAAGAGATCAACATCACCGTTCAAGATCATCAACTATCCAACTGCATCCATTTGTAATTCTTATAACGGAACAATGACATCGCCTATGAAAAACAATTTTTGTTTCATACAATTTTTATAAATTCACATTTGTTTTCCAACCTCAATGTGCAAACATAGAAGTTCTATATATGGATTCCTACAGTTATACCGTAATTTTTACCCCTAAGATCACATCTTCTTTTTTTCATTTTTGCGTACAAACAAGGTCACAAGCTTGGCTGCTTTCTTACCTTCTCATCTTTGGGTTTGTTCTTGTAGAGATCAGCAAACACCTCTTTGTGTATCTTTTACATTTACCTTTATGTTTATATGCTTTATGTTTCACTAACCACTAATCAAAATGCTAAAAAAAATGTCTTGTAGCCTTTTGTTTCTTCGCAATGTAGGGTGCTACATCAAGAACACCAAGCATGATTCATCAACTAGAGTTTTACTCCCTCAAGGTTAAATTGTGGTCAACCATTGTTTCTTAAGGGCTATCTCATCAAATCATGGTTTCTAATATCAAAGTACAAGGTTTTAAACCTCACTCAATCTCATTTTGATCAAAGATATCTCAAGGTTTAGTAGCTTGCCTCTCAAGAAAAGCCAATGGTTCATATGTTTATTTTCATGCCTGCCTTCATCAACAAGCTACCTCAAACTTTAGTCAACTTAATCAAGGGAAATTTAAGGACAAATTATTTTGAGCTCATATGATTCCCACGTGCTTTGAAATGTAAGGAAAATCCAAGTGTACAAGTTGATTCAAGGAAGTTTGACCTAAAAAGTCAACATTTCAAGTCAAAGTTCCAAAGATCACAACTCCTTCAATTCTCAATATTTTTGAATATTTATTTTAGCATATGACTCTTATTAACATTCTCTTCAACTTCTACTTATATGATAAGAGTCAATTATGTTTGGAGGATCATCAAAAGTTTGAAGACATTATAGGTCATTTGTGAACTTAGTGAAAATTTTCCTATTTTCAAGTGATTTTTTCTCAACTTTCAAAGATTACAACTTCCACAATTTTTTTACATATGGAGCTCATTCTTTTTTCACAATACTCTTTGTGATACTTTCTATAAGATTGCTTCAAATGTCAAAGTCAAATTGTGTTTGGAAGACCATGGAATTCATTGATACATTATAGGTCATTTCCGTCATTTAGACTTAGAATTTTTCAAGTTTAGTTTGCCAGATTTTTATGATAACTTCAACATGCCATAACTTTTTGCTCAAGCATCCAAATGAAACATTTCTTGAAACATTATGATCTTTGCCATGATGTTGATTGATTGCAAAAGGAATTGGATGAAAAGCCTCTTATACAAGATGCCCCATTGATGCAAATATGGTGACTTGGAAGTGAAGTTTTGCACCATGATCAGATTTTTATCTCAACTAATCTTCAGTTACAAGTCAAATCCCCATGAGTTATTCACCTAAAAAAGATTAGTGAAGTTCCTATAAGCAAAATAACTCATAAAACGCAAGTTTAGGTGGAGTTTTGATGCTCTCCAAGTCACACATTTCTCACCTTCGGTTGCACATGGAATCACACGAATTGAGCATCATTTGGCACGTATGAGATCAACATTACACTCCCTATAAATAGAGAAACGTATTCCATTGATTTCTCAACCTTTTGAGAGTCAAAAAATCTCTACTCCACCTTTAAATTTTTTGCAAAAAAGTGAGCTATCGTATTTTAATTTCCAGCCACTCTAACTCTATTTCTTGATTCAGTTAGCTCCATTATGTTCCTCTGAAGCTTCTGCAACAAGAAACAAGCTCTAAGAGTCCCTGAATTGCTCCAAATAAATCCAGTTTTAGAGCTCCTCTGGTCGTTTTTAGACAAGGTAGTTTGAAGCATCAATTTGCTTCAAATTTGATACCACAGTGTAGTCCTTGGCTTGCTGATGGTTTCTGGATCCTTAATTTTATTTTTATTGATGTAAGTGCTCTTGATTGGATGCATTTTGTGGCAAAATATTAGTGCATGTATGAATGTCATGTCTGATGTTGATACATTCATAATATGGACTGTGCAGGGTAAGTTAACTAAGCTAACTATAAGTTAAGTTGGATGTCATACTCAATGTTATGACATAGGTCGTATGACATCAAGCGGAAGTTTGTTATTCTGGTAGCTAGAACTCAGGAAACAAATCAGAAGCTCAAGCTGGAATGCAGGAGACATTTTAGTCGCCCTAGGGGAACTAATATATACCTGATTAAAGTGGAAAACGTGCAGAATACTAAAGAGAGGTTTTATGATGGATAAAACCTAATGTATGCGCTCAGGCCCAAGGACTGATCTGCTGCTATAAATAACAGGAGAAGCAATCCTAGAAGGCAGTTGTTGGAGATAGAGAAGCAGAGAAATCACCATAGTGGTTTAGAAGTGAAGAGGTTATTCTTCACGATTGTGTCTTAGGAATACTTGTAATCCAAGCAACTGTTGATTGCATTGGTTAGGTAGTTTCTAGGTTGTGTACCACTCGAAGCTGTTAAGCAAGAGTGTGTGTCACTTGATCAAAGCTTTGAAGCAAGATCAAGGTGTGTGTAGTTGAAGTGTCTCTTCATTCTACCGTTTAATTTGTAACTGTTTGATATCACTGATGTGTGATTGTAGGGAGTGAGTGGGTATACTCAGGTCTAGAGTGTCTCTAGGTTAAATCGTTATTGGGTAGGTTTTAAGTGAGGAGTGCAAACTAGAGGTTTGACTCTGAATTAATTCTACTGATAGTGAAATTTCTCCCTAGCTTGGTAGCCCCCAGATGTAAGTGTGTTGCACTGAACTGGGTCAACAACCAATTGTGTTATTTACTGCTTTATAATTACTGCATAATAGTATACCTGTAGTGAATGTCATAGTGGATGTTATAACTTTTGTTAGAACATCCATCGTGGGCTGGCCAGAATTTTCAATTGGTATCAGAGTAGGCACCCTACCTGTTTATTATTGGGTGAGATCTAGGGAAATAAAATTTTGGTACTATGGATAAAGATATTGGATTCACAAATAGACCTCCAATTTAGGATGGTTCTAATTATGACTATTGGAAGCCTAGGATGATAGCCTTCCTAAGGTCCTTAGACAGCAAGGCTTGGAGAGCTGCAAACTTTGGGTGGGAACATCCTGTGAAGACTGACAAGGATGGAGTATCTGTGCAAATTCCTGAAGAGGAATGGACCAAAGAGCAAGAGGCATTAGCTCTTGGAAACTCTAAAGCATTGAATGCACTCTTCAATGGTATAGACAAAAACATCTTTAGACTGGTCCACCACTGTGAACTAGCAAAGGATGTTTGGGACACTCTCATAACTACTCATGAAGGAACCTCCAAGGTCAAAATGTCAAGACTTCAAATGCTGACCACCAAATTTGAAGGGCTGAAAATGAAGGAAGAGGAGACCATTCATGAGTTTTACATGAATGTTCTTGAACTTGCAAACACCTCAGGAGCTCTGGGAGAAAAGATGACTGAAGAGAAACTTGTAAGAAAGATTCTAAGGTCACTATCTAAAAGGTTTTCCATGAAGGTAATAGCCATTGAAGAAGCTCAAGACATATGCCACATGAAATTGGATGAACTCATTGGATCCCTTCAAACCATTGAGATGGGGATGTGTGATCAGGCTGTGGAGAAAAAGAGCAAATGTATAGCTCTTGTCTCAAACTCTGCAGAGGCTTCAGATCATGAAAAAAAGGAAGATCTATCAGAGGCAATAGCCATGCTTAGAAGACAGTTTCAACAAACTGGCCAAAAGGATAGATGCTAAGTCTAAACCTTATTTCAAAAGCTTGCTTGCTGACAAAGAAAAAACAGAAGATAAAGTCAACCAAAGAAGAGGAGTACAATGTAATGAGTGTGAGGGATATGGACATGTTAGAAAGGAATGTCCCACATACCTCAAAAAGAAGGGAAAAGGTCTAACAGTCACTTGGTCTGATGAAGATTCTGACAGTGGATCAGAAGGAGAATCATCCACACATGTTACTGTTCTCAATAGTGTGTGTGTATCTGATGGTGACTCAAGTGAAGAGGAGCTAACTTATGATGAACTAGCTGAATCATATAAGAAGTTATCCATCAGAAGCACAGAGTTGTACCAGCAAGGAGAGCATCAGAAGAAGCTCATCAAAGAGCTAGAAGCTGAAAAGAGAGAGCATCTAGTTACTATAAACTCACTCCAAGGAGAGGTAAATGAGTTGAAAGGAGAAAATGAGCAAATGACAAAATCCATAAGGATGCTCAACTCTGGAACTGACACCCTAGAGGAGATTCTTCAGAGTGGGAAGACTATAGGAAATAGGTCTGGTCTAGGATTTATTGAAAATCAAAATCCTATCTTGAAACTCAAGAGGTTGCAGCCTGAGATTCAAAAGTTACAAAGGATGTCACAGTCAAAGTTACAACATCCTCCACACAGAAATTGGAATCAAGTCAAGAGACAATTCCAAAGGCATAGATGTTACCACTGTGGAAAACTTGGGCATATTCGAGCTGTGTGCTTCTGGTTACATGGATTCCCTGGCCAAAGCAAGACCAAACAAGGTAAGTATGGAAAAATACAACATCATGATACACATGGAAAAAGACAACTTCATGCCAAGCCTGGCAAGAGGCAGAATCAGGCTAAAAAAGAAGTGCATAACAAGCAAAATCAATGGATTGCCAAGACTGTTGCACTAGCAGTACACACTTTTCCAAGGATGCCTACCAATGAAGATTTGTACTTTGACAGTGGCTGCTCCAGGCATATGACTGGAATTGAGGATCTGTTGATCAAACTCAAACCTCATTCATCTAGTCATGTAACCTTTGGGGATGGATCTAGAGGAGAAATCACAGGTGCTGGACAACTTGACAGTCCTAAAGCTCCAGAATTGAAGGATGTCCTGTGTGAAAGGATTAACTATCAACCTAATAAGCATAAGTCAGCTATGTGATCAAGGTTTGAAATTCCACTTTTCCAAAGACAAGTGTGTGGTGATCAATGAAGAGGGTAAGGAAGAAATGAGGGGATCTAGATCCAAGAATAACTGTTACCTATGGGAGCCCAGCAGTAACATAAATGAACTGGTAAATAAAGAAAAGGGTCACCTAGGGCTAGAAAAAAGAACCAGGCCAAAATCATCAGCAAAAGGATCCTCAAAATATGCTTCAGAAAGAAGGACAGGTTGTAAGAAAAGTCAGGTGGGAAGGCTAGACAAGAAGGGATACCCTAAGATTGGTCATCAGGTAAAACTAGATAGACTATTTTGGAACCTTATGGAGTCCATGGAGGATACCCTGCAGAAAAGAAGCAATGTCATTCCTAATGTCATGACTTTGTTCTGTGACATTAAGGGCACCATTCTAACAAGCTCTGCTGAGTTCAAGGGAGACAGGCTTAGGGGTAACGTGTGGAAAGGGAAAAAAGCGTGTGCAAAACCTAGTGGCTATGTCTTAAATATTGCTGACAAGGAGTCAAGAAGCATCAAGGAACCTAAAGTTAAAAAATTAAGTTCCTCTAGTGCTGATGAGTTATTGCAATTAAAGGAAATGGGGAATTACATTTTGACACTAAATCATTTAATGATGGGTCAAAATGGTACGTTCCCTCCTAGTGGGAAATCATACCTCACTCCCACGTATATAACACACTCTCCCTACTCTTGGTTTCTTCATAAACGCTCCAGCTTCCATACCGTCTCAAACAAGCACAGAAAAGTTCCCTCATCTCCATTAACGTCAACAACTATGGTGCAACCAACCTCTAGGATGAACACCAGCCCCGCTGAAGCGAACCCTAATGAGGCTCTAGAGATTGCTCCACTTCGTATGATGACTCCTGAAGGATTGCTGGTAAAGAAACCTAAAAGGATGCATGCAAGACAACCAAAAACCTTTGGCTCAGGTCAAGCTTCTCCTACGACTACATCTGATGACCTAAATACAGAGGAAGCTAGACGAACGCACCTTGAAATTACTGTGATGGTTGCTAGTGCTCTCAACATTCCCACATCATCTACCATTAAGAGGACTAAGCCTAATCAAGGTGATCAAAGTGATGTCCCACACAATGTCAAAGCATTGGGAAACAACTCTCCAGAAGGGAAGAATAAGGATGAAAGGTCTGATAAAGGGAATGATGATTTGCATGAAGCCAAAGATGTTGAGGTATTAAACCTAGAAGAGTACTCTGACAATGATCTCATAACAACGATCAATCCAGGCATTGCCAAAAGATTGATGAAAAGAAAAGGGAAAAAGGTGGCTGACCAAAGCTCACCCAAGAAAAGGGATGTTGAGAAAACTACTGAGAAAAATGATACCACCAAGAAGGTTGGAACTAAGAGGACTCAGGTTGGACCCTCCAAAGGGTGGAGCAAGGTAACCATCAAGAAGAGAAAGATTGAATCAAGACCAGAACAAGAAACAGATTCTGATGTTGCTATGGATGTCACTAACACCCAATCAAAGAGGAAACCTGCTTCCAGTAAGCTGGCTGAAAATGTTCCTGAGGTGCCTATTGAAATATATCCTTCCACTATCCGTCTTGTGTTAATAGATGGAAATATGTGTATTAAAAGAGGCTGGCCTTGGAAAGAGAGTTAGCTCAAACTGCTCTTGACTGTAAGATGATTCTTGACCTTATTCATAAGGTTGGTTTGATGAAGACTGTCACCCACTTTCCACCATGTTATGAGATTCTTGTGAAAGAGTTCATAGTAAACCTGTCAGAAGCTTGTGCTGATAGGAAGTCTAGCGAGTTTGGTAAGGTATATGTAAGGGGAGAATGTATAAATTTCTCAGACTCTATCATCAATAAGTATTTGGGAAGACCACATGCAGGAAAGTCTGAACTTACTGTAACTGACCATCAAGTGTGCCAAGAGATAACTGCCAAACAGGTCAAGAACTAGCCTTCCAAAGGGAAGCTAGTGGCTAGCAAACTCAATATGAAATATGCTATGCTTCACAAAATTGGTGCAGACAATTGGGTTCCTACCAATCATAAAACGACTGTTGCCACTATTCTGGGAAGATTTTTGTATGCTGTAGGGACAAAAGATGACCTCAACTATGGGACCTACATTCTTAATCAAACAATGAAGCATGTTGGGAGCTACAGTATCAAGGGACCTATTGCCTTTCCCACAGTTATATGTGGAATCATCTGTGAGCAGCATCCCAACATCATCAAAAAGGGTGATATAGTATGTAGGAGAGAAACTCCTTTAACATTCAATTCCAAGTTGTTTAAAGGAAGGCATGTTCCTGACATGGATTTAACTTTAGCTGAGACATCTAATAAAGGTCCCAAAACCAAAAAGGCTGAAGTCATGACACCCATTAGAGAAACATGCAATGAACTGGCGGCAAGGAAGAAAACACTTGAAAAGCTGTTACAGTCTCTTGAACAAGATGAGGATACATACAGCTCAGAAGATGCTACCAAGGAAGATGGTGATACTAGGGAAGATGGCACTCAAGAAGCTGGTTCAGAAGATATTGATGACTGCTCAGGGGAAGGAAGTGACTCTACTACAGACATCACTGGAGAGACTGATGGGGACGAGTCCAGCCCAGCTGCAGAAGAGGATTGATGACTTGCAACACACTCCACTGATGGCTGAGAGGGTGCACAAAGGAGTAGTGCTGGCTGAGAATTTAGAATCATGAGAATCCTGTGTAAACCTCTGAATTGTCTTTGCTCTGCTTGAGTTATCTTTTTGTAATGTAACCCTTAACAGTTATCTATTTCTACACTTTATGATCTATGCTATGTGTTAGTTGGATCTTAATTTGTGGCTAAAAAGGGGGAGAGAGTGTTAGATAAAAGCATGAACAGGTACAACAGATGGAAGAATTGGCTGATAACCAATGTGGCAGTAATAGCAGGTGGAAGAACAAGACAGCCATGAGCTGTGCTTGAGCATATGCACCATGGTGCTTATGATATTAGGATGTACAGGGGTAACTGCAGGTGATGCTAATGAGATGTGTGTGTGTGTGTGTGTGTGTGATAATAGCTATTTGGTAATGAGATGTGTGTGTATGATAACAGCTGCTTGGGTTGTTAATGATATGATATGTATGCCATGTATGCTAGAATTAGGAACTATGTGCAGGAGCAGAATAAAAGCACAGTGTATCCCTTAGCATAGTACATCCCTTCAGGGGGAGTAGCACAACTGTGTGACTGTGTGACTTCAGAATGTTATCCTGAAGGTCATAACATCCAGAGCAGGCTGGATGAATATGAGTGACTGCAGGCTGTTTGCAGGTGAAGTGTCCAACTGGTAAAATGCATCAGTTGAGGGGGAGTAACTCTGTTACTCAACTAGAAAAGGGTGACATATGTAGTAGTAGTCTACAGAGAGTTAACAAAGTGAGTGTTAACAGGGCTGAAAGCCAACTGTGAGGAGTCTGAGAGCTTGAGCAGCAAGTGACTTACCTGCATGACAGGACCTATGTTAAGTCTTCTACTGTGTGTAAATCTCTGATGTAAGTACATAGTGTTTTAGCCAAAAATTTGCCAAAGAGAGAGTTTGTAAGTGCTCTTGATTGGCTGCATTTTGTGGCAAAATATTAGTGCATGTATGAATGTCATGTCTGATGTTGATACATTCATAATATGGACTGTGCAGGGTAAGTTAACTAAGCTAACTATAAGTTAAGCTGGATGTCATACTCAATGTTATGACATAGGTCGTATGACATCAAGCGGAAGTTTGTTATTCTGGTAGCTAGAACTTAAGAAACAAATCAGAAGCTCAAACTGGAATGCAGGAGACATTTTAGTCGCCCTAGGGGAACTAATATGTACCTGATTAAAGTGGAAAACGTGCAGAATACTAAAGAGAGGTTTTATGATGGATAAAACCTAATGTATGCGCCCAGGCCCAAGGACTGATCTGCTGCTATAGATAACAGGAGAAGCAATCCTATAAGGCAGCTGTTGGAGATGTTAGAACACAAATTGGTTCTTAATAATATCTCTTTGTTTTGATGATAACTGTTAGGAAATTTTGTATCTAAGAATTATATACTCTAAAATTTGCTTGAGAGTTTTACTGCAGATTGTAATGAAATTAACACTCCAGAAGCAAATCTGAATTGTATACAAGAAGTTATCTTAACTCTGAAGCGCTAGATGCACTCATTAGAAGATTCTGACTGCTGCTTACAGAAGTTCCTGAGCGTAGCCTCCAGAAGGATCTGAAGCAAGAAGCTCCAGAAGACTCTGAAGCAGAAACTCCAGAAGAATCTGAAGCAAGCAGATGCATCTGAAGCAAAGAAGAAGATTGCATGAAGAGCTTCTCAAAGCATAGTTCTACAGAAGTTTCTGAAAGTACTAAAGCTGCCAAGTACTGAAGTTCTGTGTCAAATATGCTCTGATGATCAACACGCTGAAAGCACACATGCTGCAGAAGACTCTGATACAGCAAGGTTCTGAACATCATTAGAAGATTCTGACTCAATCAAATTCTGATGAACTTGCTGAAAACTGAAGAAGAATTATTCAAAGATTATATCCGTTGGAGTAAGTCAAACGTCTCTTTCCTCATTTGTGCTAGACACAAGAACACAGACAGAAAGGATTTCTCTGTGCCTTCTACTTCTAGGAAAGGTCACTTGATGTAAAGACAAAAAGGCTCAGACCTTTTTGAGACACTCTTTTCAACGCTCAGCTCTCCTTGGATCAGCTGCCTATAAAAGGAAGACTCCACCAAATTCTTCAGTTAGACATTTTGCTGAAAAGAAATCATATTATTCAAAGCTCTCATTCTTTCATATTTTTCTAAGAATTTATTGTACTTAAACTTAAGAGAAAAATCACTGTTGTGATAAAAGCTTTTTAGAAGCATTCATACTCTTGTATTTAATTTACATTGTTTGTAAAGGTTTTCCTTAAGAGGATTCAGTTAGAATCAGTAGCTCTTGAGAAGACTAAGAACATTTGTTCTTAGGTGTTACTATTGTAATCTGTTTGATTAAATAGTGGATTAAGTCCTTGTTGAGAAAGGCAAATCACTCTAGGAAGGGTGGACTGGAGTAGTTGAGTTCAACGAACCAGGATAAAAATAATTGTGTTTTTATTTCTAAGTTTTAATCTTTCATACTTATTCAACCCCCCTTCTAAGTATTATCTCACCTTCAGTTGGCATCAGAGCTCCGGTTCTGTGTGTGCTATCACTTAACAGTGTCAGTAAAGATCCAGAGAGAAATACTTTGATATATATTTATTTGTTACAATGGCTGATAATAGAATATCCAATATTAACAATAAATATGAAGAAAGGGACAGGATCAACACCAAACCCCCTATGTTTGATGGGGAGAAATTTGACTACTGGAAAGACAGAATTGAGAGTTTTTTCCTAGGATATGATGCTGATCTATGGGATCTAGTCATAGATGGATATGTCAATCCCACAGATGGGAATGGCAAGAAGATAGACAGAAAATCTATGACAGATGGTCAGAAGAAAGATTTTAGAAATCATCACAAAGCCAAAACTATATTATTGAATGCAATTTCCCATACTGAGTATGAAAAAATTACAAACAGGGAAACTGCTTTTGATATGTTTGAATCATTAAAAATGACTCATGAGGGAAACTCTCAAGTCAAGGAGACAAAAGCTCTGGCTCTGATTCAGAAGTATGAGGCCTTCAAGATGGAAGACTCTGAATCTGTTGAAGCCATGTTCTCCAGATTTTAGATCCTCACAGCTGGGCTAAAGGTTCTGGACAAGG
Organism: Lathyrus sativus; assembly: GCA_963859935.3. Classification (NCBI taxonomy): domain Eukaryota; kingdom Viridiplantae; phylum Streptophyta; class Magnoliopsida; order Fabales; family Fabaceae; genus Lathyrus; species Lathyrus sativus. Next base: position 282,441,245 of record OZ012735.1, read on the forward strand.
GATACTCTACATCAGATCATGTAAAGAAAATCATCAGAAGTCTACCTACCAGATGGAGACCAATGGTGACTGCCTTGAAGATGGCTAAAGATCTGAACAAGATCTCCTTAGAAGAACTCATCAGCTCACTAAGGAGTCATGAAATTGAGCTTGAGGAAGATGAACCTCAGAAGAAAGAAAAAGGTAAATCTGTTGCCTTAAAATCTAACAAATCTGCTAAAGCTTTGCAGGTTATTGAAGAAAGCTCTGAAGAATCTTCTTCTGAAGAAGAAGATGAATTATCCATGTTGTCCAGAAGGATCAACAGACTCTGGAAGCACAAGGGAAAGAAGTTCAACAACTTCAGAAGATCTAATAATAGAAAGGAATCTTCTGGGCACAGAAGATCTGGCAAGAAAGAAGTTGTATGCTATGAGTGCAAAGAACCTGGGCATTACAAAAATGATTTCCCCAAACTTCAAAAAGAAAAACCTAAGAAGAAGTTTAACAAAAAGAAGAAGGTTCTGATGGCAACATGGGATGACTCAGATGAATTTGAATCATCTTCTGAATCAGAAGAAGAATGTGTCAATGTTGCACTGATGGCCAGCACAGAAGATCAAGAGGAAGGAACCTCAGGATATGAATCAGACTCTGAATCTGATGATGATTCTGAAGAGGTAATGGCTAAACTTACTAAAGAAGAACTGATAAAGGTTTTATCAGAAGTTCTGAAAAGTTACAACAATATCAAACTCAAATACAAGAAGCTGAAAAGCAATCTTGAATCTGAGATTGATCTTCTGAAGACAGAACTTGTTGAGCAAAAAGAAATTAATCTGAAAATTAAAAATGACTGTGAAACAACTCAACAAGAATCTGAATCTGAGACTAAGTCATGTGAAAGCATTTTAGAAAAATATGACTCTAGTTTTCAGAAATTCCTTACTAAGAGCATAGACAGAAGCAAGATGGCTTCTATGATCTATGGTGTTAGTGGAAACAACAGAAGAGGTATTGGATATGAATCTTCATCTGGAAGAAATCCAAAATCTGTTGACAAACTTTTCATCAAGAAGACACCTCTGTACTCTCAATTTAAGTTTGGTCACTTAAATGACATTAAACACACAAGCTCTGAGAAGAATACTTATGTGTTTAAACCCAAGGTTAGTCAGAATAAACATTATGTTGAAAAACAGAAGTTTAGACAAACCTCCAGAACCACTAACCCTAAAGGACCCAAGAAGATCTGGGTACCTAAAAATAAAATAATCCTTGTTGCAGATGTTCTTAGCAGCAAGGTCAGGACACCAATCATGGTACCTGGACTCTGGATGCTCACGACACATGACAGGAGAAAAGTCTATGTTCCAAAGCCTGGAACTTAGATCTGGAGGTGACGTGAAGTTTGGAGGGAACCAGAAGGGCAAGATCATTGGATCTGGCACTATTGGAAATGGTAAACTTCCCTCTATTACTAATGTTTTACTTGTTGAAGGGTTAAAGCATAACTTATTGTCCATAAGTCAATTAAGTGACAATGGTTATGATATTACCTTTAATCAAAAATGTTGTAAAGCTATTAGTCAAAAGGATGGCTCTATCCTATTTAGTGGTTATGATACCGTAATTTTTACCCCTAAGATCACATCTTCTCTTTTTCATTTTTGCGTACAAACAAGGTCACAAGCTTGGATGCTTTCTTACCTTCTCATCTTTGGGTTTGTTCTTGTAGAGATCAGCAAACACCTCTTTGTGTATCTTTTACATTTACCTTTATGTTTATATGCTTTATGTTTCACTAACCACTAATCAAAATGCTAAAAAAAATGTCTTGTAGCCTTTTGTTTCTTCGCAATGTAGGGTGCTACATCAAGAACACCAAGCATGATTCATCAACTAGAGTTTTACTCCCTCAAGGTTAAATTGTGGTCAACCATTGTTTCTTAAGGGCTATCTCATCAAATCATGGTTTCTAATATCAAAGTACAAGGTTTTAAACCTCACTCAATCTCATTTTGATCAAAGATATCTCAAGGTTTAGTAGCTTGCCTCTCAAGAAAAGCCAATGGTTCATATGTTTATTTTCATGCCTGCCTTCATCAACAAGCTACCTCAAACTTTAGTCAACTTAATCAAGGGAAATTTAAGGACAAATTATTTTGAGCTCATATGATTCCCACGTGCTTTGAAATGTAAGGAAAATCCAAGTGTACAAGTTGATTCAAGGAAGTTTGACCTAAAAAGTCAACATTTCAAGTCAAAGTTCCAAAGATCACAACTCCTTCAATTCTCAATATTTTTGAATATTTATTTTAGCATATGACTCTTATTAACATTCTCTTCAACTTCTACTTATATGATAAGATTCAATTATGTTTGGAGGATCATCAAAAGTTTGAAGACATTATAGGTCATTTGTGAACTTAGTGAAAATTTTCCTATTTTCAAGTGATTTTTTCTCAACTTTCAAAGATTACAACTTCCTCAATTTTTTTACATATGGAGCTCATTCTTTTTTCACAATACTCTTTGTGATACTTTCTATAAGATTGCTTCAAATGTCAAAGTCAAATTGTGTTTGGAAGACCATGGAATTCATTGATACATTATAGGTCATTTCCGTCATTTAGACTTAGAATTTTTCAAGTTTAGTTTGCCAGATTTTTATGATAACTTCAACATGCCATAACTTTTTGCTCAAGCATCCAAATGAAACATTTCTTGAAACATTATGATATTTGCCATGATGTTGATTGATTGCAAAAGGAATTGGATGAAAAGCCTCTTATACAAGATGCCCCATTGATGCAAATATGGTGACTTGGAAGTGAAGTTTTGCACCATGATCAGATTTTTATCTCAACTAATCTTCAGTTACAAGTCAAATCCCCATGAGTTATTCACCTAAACAAGATTAGTGAAGTTCCTATAAGCAAAATAACTCATAAAACGCAAGTTTAGGTGGAGTTTTGATGCTCTCCAAGTCACACATTCGGTTGCACATGGAATCACACGAATTGAGCATCATTTGGCACGTATGAGATCAACATTACACTCCCTATAAATAGAGAAACGTATTCCATTGATTTCTCAACCTTTTGAGAGTCAAAAAATCTCTAATCCACCTTTAAATTTTCTGCAAAAAAGTGAGCTATCGTATTTTAATTTCCAGCCACTCTAACTCTATTTCTTGATTCAGTTAGCTCCATTGTGTTCCTCTGAAGCTTCTGCAACAAGAAACAAGCTCTAAGAGTCCCTGAATTGCTCCAAATAAATCCAGTTTTAGAGCTCCTCTAGTCGTTTTTAGACAAGGTAGTTTGAAGCATCAATTTGCTTCAAATTTGATACCACAATGTAGTCCTTGGCTTGCTGATGGTTTCTGGATCCTTAATTTTATTTTTATTGATGTAAGTGCTCTTGATTGGATGCATTTTGTGGCAAAATATTAGTGCATGTATGAATGTCATGTCTGATGTTGATACATTCATAATATGGACTGTGCAGGGTAAGTTAACTAAGCTAACTATAAGTTAAGCTGGAAGTCATACTCAATGTTATGACATAGGTCGTATGACATCAAGCGGAAGTTTGTTATTCTGGTAGCTAGAACTCAGGAAACAAATCAGAAGCTCAAGCTGGAATGCAGGAGACATTTTAGTCGCCCTAGGGGAACTAATATGTACCTGATTAAAGTGGAAAACATGCAGAATACTAAAGAGAGGTTTTATGATGGATAAAACCTAATGTATGCGCTCAGGCCCAAGGACTGATCTGCTGCTATAAATAAAAGGAGAAGCAATCCTAGAAGGCAGTTGTTGGAGATAGAGAAGAAGAGAAATCACCATAGTGGTTTAGAAGTGAAGAGGTTATGCTTCACAATTGTGTCTTAGGAATACTTGTAATCCAAGCAACTGTTGATTGCATTGGTTAGGTAGTTTCTAGGTTGTGTACCACTCGAAGCTGTTAAGCAAGAGTGTGTGTCACTTGATCAAAGCTTTGAAGCAAGATCAAGGTGTGTGTAGTTGAAGTGTCTCTTCATTCTACCGTTTAATTTGTAACTGTTTGATATCACTGATGTGTGATTGTAGGGAGTGAGTGGGTATACTCAGGTCTAGAGTGTCTCTAGGTTAAATCGTTATTGGGTAGGTTTTAAGTGAGGAGTGCAAACTAGAGGTTTGACTCTGAATTAATTCTACTGATAGTGAAATTTCTCCCTAGCTTGGTAGCCCCCAGATGTAAGTGTGTTGCACTGAACTGGGTCAACAACCAATTGTGTTATTTACTGCTTTATAATTACTGCATAATAGTATACCTGTAGTGAATGTCATAGTGGATGTTATAACTTTTGTTAGAACATCCATCGTGGGCTGGCCAGAATTTTCAATTGGTATCAGAGTAGGCACCCTGCCTGTTTATTATTGGGTGAGATCTAGGGAAATAAAATTCTGGTACTATGGATAAAGATATTGGATTCACAAATAGACCTCCAATTTAGGATGGTTCTAATTATGACTATTGGAAGCCTAGGATGATAGCCTTCCTAAGGTCCTTAGACAGCAAGGCTTGGAGAGCTGCAAACTTTGGGTGGGAACATCCTGTGAAGACTGACAAGGATGGAGTATCTGTGCAAAATCCTGAAGAGGAATGGACCAAAGAGCAAGAGGCATTAGCTCTTGGAAACTCTAAAGCATTGAATGCACTCTTCAATGGTATAGACAAAAACATCTTTAGACTAGTCCACCACTGTGAACTAGCAAAGGATGTTTGGGACACTCTCATAACTACTCATGAAGGAACCTCCAAGGTCAAAATGTCAAGACTTCAAATGCTGACCACCAAATTTGAAGGGCTGAAAATGAAGGAAGAGGAGACCATTCATGAGTTTTACATGAATGTTCTTGAACTTGCAAACACCTCAGGAGCTCTGGGAGAAAAGATGACTGAAGAGAAACTTGTAAGAAAGATTCTAAGGTCACTATCTAAAAGGTTTTCCATGAAGGTAATAGCCATTGAAGAAGCTCAAGACATATGCCACATGAAATTGGATGAACTCATTGGATCCCTTCAAACCATTGAGATGGGGATGTGTGATCAGGCTGTGGAGAAAAAGAGCAAATGTATAGCTCTTGTCTCAAACTCTGCAGAGGCTTCAGATCATGAAAAAGAGGAAGATCTATCAGAGGCAATAGCCATGCTTAGAAGACAGTTTCAACAAACTGGCCAAAAGGATAGATGCTAAGTCTAAACCTTATTTCAAAAGCTTGCTTGCTGACAAAGAAAAAACAGAAGATAAAGTCAACCAAAGAAGAGGAGTACAGTGTAATGAGTGTGAGGGATATGGACATGTTAGAAAGGAATGTCCCACATACCTCAAAAAGAAGAGAAAAGGTCTAACAGTCACTTGGTCTGATGAAGATTCTGACAGTGGATCAGAAGGAGAATCATCCACACATGTTACTGTTCTCAATAGTGTGTGTGTATCTGATGGTGACTCAAGTGAAGAGGAGCTAACTTATGATGAACTAGCTGAATCATATAAGAAGTTATCCATCAGAAGCACAGAGTTGTACCAGCAAGGAGAGCATCAGAAGAAGCTCATCAAAGAGCTAGAAGCTGAAAAGAGAGAGCATCTAGTTACTATAAACTCACTCCAAGGAGAGGTAAATGAGTTGAAAGGAGAAAATGAGCAAATGACAAAATCCATAAGGATGCTCAACTCTGGAACTGACACCCTAGAGGAGATTCTTCAGAGTGGGAAGACTATAGGAAATAGGTCTGGTCTAGGATTTATTGAAAATCAAAATCCTGTCTTGAAACTCAAGAGATTGCAGCCTGAGATTCAAAAGTTACAAAGGATGTCACAGTCAAAGTTACAACATCCTCCACACAGAAATTGGAATCAAGTCAAGAGACAATTCCAAAGGCATAGATGTTACCACTGTGGAAAACTTGGGCATATTCGAGCTGTGTGCTTCTGGTTACATGGATTCCCTGGCCAAAGCAAGACCAAACAAGGTAAGTATGGAAAAATACAACATCATGATACACATGGAAAATCTGAACAAGTTTGATTCCAAAGCACAGAAGTGTTTCATGCTTGGATATTCTGAACGCTCCAAAGGCTACAGAGTATACAACACTGAGATACAGATTGTGGAAGAATCTATTCATGTCAGATTTGATGATAAGCTTGGCTCTGAAAAGCCAAAGCAGTCTGATAACTCTGCAGATAGGGAAGTAGTCTTTATTGACTCTGAAGGTCTAGAAGCAGACAAAATTCAAGTGAAGGAACCAGAAGCAACGCCAGATGCTATTCCTTTAACCTCTCAGATGAATAATCTAAACATTTCTGAAGAGTCAACCATTAGAGGATCATCATCCAGAATTAAAGCTTCTCATCCAGAGAATGTCATTATTGGAAAGAAGGATGATCCCATCAGAACAAGATCCTTTCTAAGATCATCTGAAGCATCACTTTTTGGACTAGTGTCAGAAATTGAACCATCTTCTGTAGATGAAGCTCTGCAAGACAATGATTGGATTATTGCCATGCAAGAAGAGCTAAATCAATTAAGCAGAAATGATGTATGGGATCTAGTTCAAAGACCTCAAGGATTCAATATAATTGGTACAAAATGGGTCTTCAGAAATAAGCTAAATGAGAAAGGAGAAGTTGAAAGGAATAAGGCAAGGTTGGTTGCTCAAGGGTATAGTCAGCAAGAAGGTATTGATTACACTGAGATATATGCTCCAGTGGCAAGGTTAGAATCTATACGTCTTCTTATTTCATTTGCTGCACAAAATAACATCACTCTATATCAGATGGATGTTAAGAGTGCCTTTCTTAATGGTATTATAGAAGAAGAAGTTTATGTCCACCAACCTCCTGGTTTTGAAAATGAAAAATTTCCAAATCATGTTTTCAAATTAAAGAAATCTCTATATGGTTTAAAACAAGCTCCCAGAGCTTGGTATGATAGATTGAGCAATTTTCTTCTAGAGAAGAATTTCATTAGAGGCAAAGTGGATACAACACTCTTTTGTAAATCAATTAAGAAATATCTTCTAATTTGCCAAATTTATGTAGATGATATCATTTTTGGGTCAACAAATATTATGCTTGGAAAGGAGTTTGCTACATGTATGCAGGCAGAATTTGAAATGAGCATGATGGGAGAACTCAGATTATTTTTAGGAATCCAAGTTAATCAAACTCCAGAATGCACCTACATACATCAAACAAAATATGTTAAAGAACTTCTGAAGAAATTTAACATGTCTGACAGCAAGCTGGCAAAGACGCCAATGCATCCTACTAGCTCACTTGGCAAGGAAGAGGTAAGTAAAAAAGTAGACCAGAAGCTCTACAGAGGTATGATTGGCTCTCTTCTTTACCTTACTGCTTCTAGACCTGACATATTGTTCAATGTTTGTCTGTGTGCTAGATTCCAATCAGATCCTAGAGAATCACACTTGACAGCTGTCAAGAGGATTCTAAGGTATCTGAAAGGTACTTCTAATGTGGGTTTGTGTTACAGAAAATCTGATGAATTCAAATTAGTTGGATTTTGTGATGCTGACTACGCTGGAGACAGAGTGGAAAGAAAAAGTACTTCTGGAAGTTGTCAATTTCTAGGAAGAAATCTAATCTCCTGGTACAGCAAGAAGCAACCCACAATTGCACTTTCAACCACAGAGGCTGAATATATTGCTGCTGCTGGATGTAGCACGCAGATGCTCTGGATGAAAAGTCAACTAGAAGATTATCAAATTTTTGAAAGTAACATTTCTATCTTTTGTGATAATACTTCTGCTATATGTTTGTCCAAGAATCCCATTTTACATTCTAAGGCAAAACATATAGAAATTAAGCAACATTTCATCAGAGACTATGTTCAGAAGGGAATCATAAATTTAGCCTTTGTTGATACAGATCATCAATGGGCAGATATTTTTACAAAACCCCTTGTTGAAGATAGATTCAAATTTATTTTGAAAAATATTGGTATGGATTTTTGTCCAGAATGATATTCATCAGAAGCAAATTTTTACAGATGCAAAAATGCCTAATGCTCTGAAGTATTTCTTCTGTTTGCTTATTTTAATCTGATCAATATTTCTTTTGTGAAACTCTGAACTAACAATCTTTAGAAGATCTGGACGTTGACTAACGTTTCATTTCTAAGAGAATTCAGAACACATGCAAGCAAACACGTGTCACACCAAATCTGAAGAGGTGGCGTGTACATAACTGAAGAGACGTTTGAGGTGAAGTTTGAATAGTGAAAATCTTGATTTTCCCCCCAAATTGTCAGAAGCATTTAATGTTTTGAAATGATTATTATTCTCTTCATTTAATGCTTGTTAAAACGTGCATATTTCTGACTGTTGATTTGCCTAAGTGTTCTAGTATAAATACTTGGCTTGTATTCACTTTCACATTTTTCACACTCTCTGAAATTATATGGGTTTTCATCTCCTCTTTTCTCTGCATAAAAACCCTAAACCTAAGTGTGTGACAAAGCATTCTTCAATGGCAACTTCATCATCAACAGCTGCTCAATTCCAATCTTCTATGGCTGCTGTAACTTCAGAAAACATGGGTGTTGCTCCCTATTCTCCTCCCAAAAGAACTCTTCTTACGCCTGTTGAACAATTGGAAGTTCTATGTGAATCCATGGTTGAGTTTGATTCTCTGGCAGAAAATGGGTTTGAGTTTCGTTCCATCATTGGAGCACAAGGATGGGTTAAGTACTTTGATAGGCTCTTTGGACTAGTTTACCCTCTCCTTGTGAAAGAATTCTGGATTCATGCATCAGTTTACCCCAAGTTCATCTTATCTTCTATGCTGAGAAAAGAAATTATTATCACAGAAGATCTGATAAGAAAACTAATTGGATATGAAGAAACAGATGATGTTTCTCATTTGCCAGCTGGGCGTGTGGACATGGATGAGGTATATGAAGAAGTAATGACTGCTGGTCAAGCTTCTAACAAATTCAAGGATCTGAAGCCTGACTACAAGATCTGGGCCAAGATCTTTATGGGATGCATCCACCACAGGAAGCCAACTAACTCTCCAGATTATGTCAATAATGAACAGCTCTATTTCACGTATTGCCTCAGTCAGAGCACAAAGGTAGATCTTCCATACATTCTTTTTATGCATCTATGGAACCATATCAATGCATCTAGAGAATATGTGAAAGAGAAAGGACAGAAGATCAGAACTTGGATCCTCTTTGGAAGGTTGATTTTAGATCTTCTTACTGAAAATGGTTTGGTAACTGCTCTGTACACTGCTGGTGTCACAGAGGAATTAGAATCTATAATGGGAAAGCCTCTGAATGCTAAAAGTCTTCAGAGACTCAAAATTGTTGATGAACTCACAACAGCTCCCAAGAAGCTGAATCTGTCTGAATTGAATAAGAGGGTTCCTGTAGATGACTTTCCCTTATTCTTTGCTGAAGAGCCCAGACATATAGTTGTGATGTATATTGATCAATGCAAGAAGGATGGAAAACTTGTTCCTGCTAATGTCATTCAGCTAGCTAGACAACCACTGCCAGATGTAGCAGAAGAAGAAGCTCAACTGCAGAAGAAAAGGACTCAGTCAGTAGCATCATCTGAACCTGTTCAGAAGAAAGTAAAGATTGCTGAGAAACCAAAGAAGCTCTTGAAGAGAAAAGAATCTGAAGATGCTGCTTTTGTACCAACCAAGAGGATCAAAATAAAAGGTACTAAATCTTCTGTCTCTTCTGCAAATATTGTTATAAATGATTCTAATGTTAAGTCTGTACCAAAACCACCTTCTACACAAACCACTTCTGTACCTGCTCCTAGTTCTAAATCACCACAAAAACAAACATTTGTTCCACCTCAAACAACAACACAAACAATTCCAACACCAACAGTTTCTGTACCAAAACCTTCACAACCAAAAATTCATGTCAAACATTTTGTTCCACAAACAAAATCCTCTCAGATACAACCATCAGAACAACAACCTACAAAATCATCTGAAAAACCAGAAAAACAACAAAAATCTCAACCAGAAAAAGCATCTGATAATCCACCATCAAACAATCCATCATCTGAACCCATTGCACCTGTTACCTCTGAACCTTCAAAAGTAACTTCTGCTCCAGTTTCATCAGAACCAATAATTATTCCTTCTGATTCACCTATCTCAGAACAACCATCAAAACCATCTGAAATTCCTTCAGAACAAACCAATACTTCTGAACCTCACACAGAAGTTCTTGATGTCACACCCTTAAAAATAGTGTTTCAAGTTTCTTCTACTTCCTGCACACCAACTACATCCTCTAACTCCTCAGAATCAGAACTTCACCCAGATTTTCTAATTTCCCCTTCTCAAAAATACTCTGAGGTAAACCAACATGAACCTTCTATACCTTCACAAACTCCCATTCCAGATCCTATTCCCACACCTGCACCATCATCTGAGATCTTAATCCCCAATTCTAATCCAAGATCTTCCATATCTTGTGCCCAAGTGTCCTCTCTGTTTCATAATTTGACCTATGGTTTCAAACTAAAACACTTTTATGACAGAGTTGAACCATCTGACCCCCTCAACCCTCTGAAACCAAAACTCACAGTGGCTCTTCCATTTGTGCTTGTTTCATATATTCAATCAATGTCCAAGGCAGGTTCTTTAACAACCATATCTTCTTCTGCAAAATCTGGTAAAGTTGTTGTTTCAGCTCTGCAAATTGCATCTGATAACACTGTTGCATCTAATACAATTAGTGGTTCTGAGAAACCTCCAAAATCTGCTTTCAAACCTTACTTAAACAAACCCTTTGCTGAAGTCTCTCATCCCACTCCAGTAAAACCAAATCTGTTAAATGCTTTAAACAGATCCCATCCTCAAAAACCTGAGATACCTTTCATTCCATACTATCCCCCTCCTCTGATTTCCATCCAAAAATCACTTTTTCCACCAACTCCCCAACCTAAACCTGTAACTCTGGAAACTTTGTTACGACCAAAGCCCAGACTTAATATTGATCATTTATTTCAAACATTTTTGCAAGAAATACAGATGTATTTAGGTACTGTTCAGAAGAAATGCTCAGCAACAATAGATGCCAAAGAATCTGACATCATCTGGAATGGATTCATTAACAGATTCAACTCTGTAGCTTCTAATTTGAAGAATGTCTGTTCTGATGATGCAAAGCTCAGATTTGCTGAGGCTGCAAGGACTTTGTTCTGGACTGTCAACAAATCTGAACCTCTGCTTCTTTTAGATGCTCCTCCACCATCAACAGAATCTACTGAAATTGCATCTGAAGATAATCACTTGGCTGTGACTCTGATAGATCCTTCTTCTACTTCAAATGCTCCAGACTCTACAGAATCCATGGAAATTGACTCTGTTCAGGCTACAAAACCTAATCCTACTTCTTCATCTGAGATAAAGAAAGAACATCCAGATTTTGAAGACAAGATTGCTGCTCTGGAAGCTGGACAGTCAGAGATAAAATCCTGGATGGCTAAGCAGGATAAGAAGTATGAGGATATGACAGAATGGATGTCAAAGCAAGATGAAAAGAATGAAACTATGACTAAGTGGATGTTCAAGCAAGAGCAATCATCCTCTGAGATTACAGATCTATTGAAGATGCTTTTGTCCAAACACTCTTAGATTTTTTTTTCATTCTAATGTTTCTGCATTTGTTGCTTGCATTTGTACTCTTTTTGATATATCTTCTGATGTTTGCTTATGTACTCTTGTTCTGATCAAATGAATGAATCAAAGTTTTCTCTATTGATTTATCTAGATTACTGTGTCCTTTTACTTGTCCTTTTAATCTTTTTTTTTTACTTTTTGCTTATGACAAAAAAGGGGAAGAAAATATAGATCTGAACTGTTTAATATAACTTCATCAGAATGAAACTTCAGACATGTTTATTCTATCTAACATTTAATCTGACTATTTCAGAACTTTTGATAAGTACTTCTATAAAAGAAACTCTGAGTCTCTCAGATCATTTGTCTATTATCAAACTCTGAATCTTAAATCTGCAAGATATTCTGATCTTCAAATGGTATAAGAACAAATAAGATCTAACTCTGAAGTTCACTCAAGACAAAAGGGAAGTTTCTATTCTCATTTGTATTTAACTCAGGGGAGATTCATCATCTCAGGGGGAGTTATAATTCTAATTTTTCCAATTAAACAAAATTTCTAATGCTTTTTGTCATCATCAAAAAGGGGGAGATTGTTAGAACACAGATTGGCTCTTAATAATATCTCTTTGTTTTGATGATAACTGTTAGGAAATTTTGTATCTAAGAATTATATACTCTAAAATTTGCTTGAGAGTTTTACTGCAGATTGTAATGAAATTAACACTCCAGAAGCAAATCTGAATTGTATACAAGAAGTTATCTTAACTCTGAAGCGCCAGATGCACTCATTAGAAGATTCTGACTGCTGCTTACAGAAGTTCCTGAGCGTAGCCTCCAGAAGGATCTGAAGCAAGAGGCTCCAGAAGACTCTGAAGCAGAAACTCCAGAAGAATCTGAAGCAAGCAGATGCATCTGAAGCAAAGAAGAAGATTGCATGAAGAGCTTCTCAAAGCATAGTTCTACAGAAGTTTCTGAAAGTACTAAAGCTGCCAAGTACTGAAGTTCTGTGTCAAATATGCTCTGATGATCAACACGCTGAAAGCACACATGCTGCAGAAGACTCTGATACAACAAGGTTCTGAACATCATTAGAAGACTCTGACTCAATCAGATTCTGATGAACTTGCTGAAAACTGAAGAAGAATTATTCAAAGATTATATCCGTTGGAGTAAGTCAAACGTCTCTTTCCTCATTTGTGCTAGACACAAGAACACAGACAGAAAGGATTTCTCTGTGCCTTCTACTTCTAGGAAAGGTCACTTGATGTAAAGACAAAAAGGCTCAGACCTTTTTGAGACACTCTTTTCAACGCTCAACTCTCCTTGGATCAGCTACCTATAAAAGGAAGACTCCACCAAATTCTTCAGTTAGACATTTTGCTGAAAAGAAATCATATTATTCAAAGCTCTCATTCTTTCATATTTTTCTAAGAATTTATTATACTTAAACTTAAGAGAAAAATCACTGTTGTGATAAAAGCTTTTTAGAAGCATTCATACTCTTGTATTTAATTTACATTGTTTGTAAAGGTTTTCCTTAAGAGGATTCAGTTAGAATCAGTAGCTCTTGAGAAGACTAAGAACAGTTGTTCTTAGGTGTTACTATTGTAATCTGTTTGATTAAATAGTGGATTAAGTCCTTGTTGAGAAAGGCAAATCACTCTAGGAAGGGTGGACTGGAGTAGCTGAGTTCAACGAACCAGGATAAAAATAATTGTGTTTTTATTCTAAGTTTTAATCTTTCATACTTATTCAACCCCCCTTCTAAGTATTATCTCACCTTCAGGAGATAGAGAAGCAGAGAAATCACCATAGTGGTTTAGAAGTGAAGAGGTTGTTCTTCATGATTGTGTCTTAGGAACACTTGTAATCCAAGCAACTGTTGATTGCATTGGTTAGGTAGTTTTTAGGTTGTGTACCACTGGAAGCTGTTAAGCAAGAGTGTGTGTCACTTGATCAAAGCTTTGAAGCAAGATTAAGGTGTGTGTGTAGTTGAAGTGTCTCTTCATTCTACCATTTAATTTATAACTGTTTGATATCACTGGTGTGTGATTATAGGGAGTAAGTGGGTATACTCAGGTCTAGAGTGTCTCTAGGTTAAATTGTTATTGGGTAGGTTTTAAGTGAGGAGTGAAAACTAGAGGTTTGACTCTGAATTAATTCTACTGATATTGAAATTTCTCCTGGCTTGGTAGCCCCAGATGTAAGTGTGTTGCACTGAACTGGGTCAACAACCAACTGTGTTATTTACTGCTTTATAATTACTGCATAATAGTAGATCTGTAGTGAATGTCATAGTGGATGTTATAACTTCTGTTAGAACATCCATCGTGGGCTAGCCAGAATTTTCAATTGATACATTTACCTTTCGTATTTTTGAAAATCTGTTTTGCACTTTACTTCTTCTTCAAAATTCTCTTTATGCATTTATAATAAATTTGTATTGAAGCCATGGTTGCACTCACGCTAATGAAACGATTCTATTGGTATCAGTCTTGTGGGCAAGGGTTACCATTTGTGGATTCTCCGGTGGAGGTTGACCAAAAAAGACGACCGAAGGCAATTTTAGGTGGTCTGAGGTTTCTGAGTGCCAAGTGAAATGTTTTTAGTGGTTGGTTTCAAATTGAATCTTGTATGATTTTCAAAAGTAATTTCCATTGTGCGCTTTCATGTATGAACCATCTGATCTGCCAGCATGTTTAATGAGTCTTGCTCCATCTGATCTGGACATTTATGAATTGATTTGATGCATTATTTATATTTTCATCTTTATTTTATTTTTAAAATTAATTTTAAAAATCATTTTAGGGCAGCTTAGTTCTTATTATTGGATTTTATTCTTGTTTGACCTTTATTGACTTCTGTTGGCCTTGGATCTTGGTTGATTTGATCATAGGTCTCATCAAACTCAATGGATCTTGGGTGTTGATGGGATGAAAACCCTAATCCACCAAAATGGATGATTGGTTTTGATGATGACTTGATCATCACTTGGATCCAATTTGGTTTTTCCTGTTTTTTATCCCTCTCTTCTTCATCCCTTTCTTTTTTTCTTTTCACCCTTCTTTAGATCAATTGGAGGATGTTGTAGGTCATCTTGTTCATGAGATCTTAAATGTTGCTTGATGAACTTTCATCAATTCAAATCTACCATTTGATTGATTATTTGATCAATTGAGGTACTTTGGATTGATGTATAAGTTTGTCCAAAGTGTCATGAGAGGTTGATTGATATAATGGACACGTCTTTCCTTGACTTAGGTCTTATCAAACTTGTTTTGACTTGTGCTACATGTTTTAGGAGTATGATCTTTATATCATATCTTTAATATGTATGGTACATAAATTGTTATTGACTGACCTCCCATAGTATGATCTTCCTTATAAATTGTGCTAAGATTGCTTAACATAGCACTAAATTTGTTTTTAATCGGAAAGTGATCATATTGGTCCAATTTTAGATATAAGTCATCTTCAGTATAGATGTAAATCTTCTATCTCCATAATGTGTAGATTCTTTTCCACCTAAGAGAACTAGTGGTATACTTGTTGATTTTATCCAAGTTGAAGACCTTCTCAAAGGATGATGCAAAGTTCTCACACATTATTGGGTTGATTAGTTTAGTAATCTAATTTAAATGACAAGATGTCGTCATTAACACTAAAACTAATTTTTAATTGTGCTAAATTTTAATTTATGCTCTTTATTATTTATGCTCTTTTATCTTTATGCTTTTTATCTTTAAGCTCTTTATTTTATGCTCTTTATTGTTATGCCTATCATTTCATATCATATTATCATCTTGTTTATGTTTATGCCTTTTTCTTTTTGTCCACTTGAACTTTCTTTTTTTTAAGAAATTAATAAATACTAAACACTCTAAAACTCTTAATCTTTCTTGGACTATTTGGTAACTATCCTTTGCTCATGGATGATGGACTTAGAATTAGGATCTTTGCCCTTTGCTTTGGAGTATATCTTGCGGCCTTGGATGTTATTTGATACTTTGACTTTGAGTTGACCTTTTGCGAAGACTTGACTTGAAGACTTGTTTTTTATCTGATGCTTAGTTATTTCTCTGCTTGTTGCTTATCTTGTTGCTTGAGTCTAATGAATGGGAGTTTTGACTTGTTTATGT